>OZ022265.1:36195574-38595574 GCA_963978885.1 Nemotelus pantherinus | reverse complement strand
AATATCGATTCGGTATTAAAAAAAAAAGTGTAGCTTGCTATGAAATCGGATCAATTTCCAGAAATGAACCGAAATTTAAAATAAAAAACACAAGGTCCTCATATAGTTATAAAAATTATCATAAATATATCTTAAAAGGATAGTTTTTAATCGTCACTTTTCATAAAACTAGAAACTATTTTTGCTGCTTCGTTGATTGCCTTTGCATTCGATCGTACCAAGAACATCAGATGACACTCATCGTAAACAGTCAGTTCAACTCTCGTTCGCACCAAGCCATGTAAAACGGTAGCTCGTTCGAGGTCGAGCCATCGTTGCAAGGCCAATTCCCGTTCTTTTGTCGTGCCACTCAGATCCACATCAGACGGTCCCCAAAGGACATATTCCAGCACTGATTTGGCTTTCGAAAGCGATTCAGAACGTTCTTGGAGTAAAATTTCCGAGAGGACGGGTGTTAGTTTTGTGGTTGGCAGCATTTCTGTGAGAGCCACAAAGGCACATTTGCATAGAGTTCCGGTCGGTTCATCTTCTTCCTGATGTACACTGTCATTCAAAAAAGACATGAGTTAGATATTTGTTTTTGAATTGCAAATCAATTTAAGGGGAAAAGAGATACTTACCCATGCAGGACACAGAGCCTCGCTTGCGCATCCTTGTTCTCGAATTCCTTGCATAGCACCACATTTGAGAGAGTCATTGGCATTTCTTCGATTGCTTTGGCCTGCAAGTTTTTCAAGCCATTGATCAATTGCAAGATGACAAAACCGATTTCGCGACATATCATATCGTCAAAGTTTGGCATGCCCGGAATTGTCGGCAAGCAACCTTCGCCATTCTCTTCGTTCAGAGTCGATAAATTTTGCACCGAATTTACATTACGAATCGATCCACCACTTTCTCGCTGAGCACCCGACAGATTCGGTATTGATCCCCGGAAACTGGCATGCTTCTCCATCACTTGTGACTTATTCTTCAAGATTGTTCCTATCGATTGCAGACTCTCCATCTGCAAGCGCGGTAAGACGGAAATAGTAGACTGGAGCATTCGTACTTCCGTGCTGGGCATGAGAGGCAAATGATAGCTGGGCACCAAATCGAAGAATTCTGTTATCGGGTTGAGAACATCGCATACGCCACCTGTCAATTGGTTCAATTCGCCACTCACGCCGGAAATCTGATTACAGTCGGACGATAGAGCCAAAGTTACCGGATTGTTCGCCCAGATCGCTGGATGGAATGCACGTTTTCCCACCACAAATGCTTGTGAGCCTTCGATTATTGCGAAATCTTCGAAACGCAAATTCATGGAGTTGGCTAGCGGCCGAAGAGCAATTGGAGTTGTTGGCTGTTGTTGTAGCTAAAATATGAATGAATCGTTTGTAGTTTGGTAGTTTTTATTTAAGAAGTTTTGGTAGTTTTTAAAAAATTTGGGTATCAGTTTTGACACTAGAAGCTACATAATGTAGATACATTCAGATTTCTTGATTAATATTGAAATTTTCACGATAAATTGCTATTGTCTTTGATGACGATCGTTTTTAAATTTAGTCTTGTTTACAAATGCGAGCCGATGTACACTGCAAAAGATTTCAATCAGAATGTGGGAATTTTCTGAAAACTTGGAAAATCAAGGTAGAGAATTTCGACATTTAAATCTCAAGTATAACTAATGTATGTGAAACGGAATCACTTCAACTATTTTTATAGACCAAGTTCTAGATGCGCGAATCTTGGCAAACATCCATTAATCAAAGTCAATGAAATCGATCTTACAACTTTATGCGGTCATATTACTATCAGTGACTCAGCAGCCGTATTATTCACTAAACTTCACTTTCAAATTGCATATTTATGCTTTGCTTACATAATGTGTGTGCATCGCTCTCATCTCTTTCTGGCGATTATATCATGAGAAAACTGCCTTAATTAAAACATTAGGAACTTGTAATTAAAAATATCAAGCGCTTGGTTAGAGTGTTTTCCATGCTGCGATGCACAAGCATAGCGAAGTGCTAGTGACCAGAATGGAATTTCACACAAAGCCCGTGGACAAGAGACCGGAGCAGAATCCAATTGCATTCAATTGCAATTTTCTTGCATGATTATGAAGCACAACGGTCAGTAGTTTGTAGGCTCTCTATTTCAGATTTTTGCATAATACTTGGAATGTCTAGCATATTTTCAGCATTAATTTCTTCCGCCATTCATACGCCATAGTCACTTGACGCTGGTGGCTCCTGTGTGCATGCCTGAGTTGATTTTTTTCAAGCATATGCCTACTTAACCGAAGAGATGTTTTATGTGCATAGACAAGCTGCAATTTGTTTTTATATGGATAAGATACTACGGGAGAGTAGGCCGTTGTACATGAAGACGGCAGATTATGCATTTTAGCATGGGCCGGGAGGTAAATGAAATGGAAATGACTAATAATTTTAAATATGTCATGCATCCTTATACATAACTGAGCCTCATGAACATTGGCATCGAATTCGTGCTTTCAAAACACGAAAAATAGACTTTTTAAATTTCTAGACAATTTTCACTCGAAAATACAAATTTCTTTCCAGATCTATTTCATGAAATATGATAGCAATAATTGAATCCAACCAAAAACCGAAATTTCAAGTTTGAATGACTAAATTACTCAAGCAAACAATACTTTCAAACACCGTGGTGATGATTCAATGTCATACATATTGGAAAATATTTTCTAAATAGGTAAAAATATATTTTCAGTTTAATATAATTAAGACCTCAGCTATTGTATGGGCTGGAATATATTTTAGATAGACAGATAAAACTTTTGTTTGATATATGATGATATTTGATAATACAATATAATATATTTAGTATTACACAGATGATGACACGAATATATATAAAGGCTCGTATCCACCGGAGCTCGCGTCCAGCTCGCTCTCGGATTTGACGTTATTGATGCTTGTACACGAGCTGAATGCGAACAATGTACGCGCTCTCCATCCGCAACGTCCACATCAAGTACGCAAACAGAAAAGCAGCTTACACCATAGAAAAAGTATATCATAAATAAAAAATTCTGTTATTGCAAAATAAACATAACCCTTTGTATAAAAATATTTTATTGAAAGTGCACGAAATTTCTACGACAAAAATTTAACATAAAACTAAAATATCCACAGCTCTTCTGTTTGTTCGCGCTTAGTGCGCGAGCAGCTTTTGGTGTAGACGATAGCTTGCTGGCTGAGCGCGATGAGCACGCACGCACGCACGCAGCGCGTTTGGTGGATACTAGCCTTAAGAAGTAGGTCCTTGACTACTTAAAATTAGGATACTTTCAACCCTTTGGTTGCGGCTGTTTTTAAGTGAATTTGGATGTACCCCTATATATCTTTGCAAAGAAATTGTTTGAACAATCAAGTGTTGGAAATGAAAACTAATAATGTTCTATTTATGTTTATGATAAAAAAAAAATAGGATATTCCGAGCCCTATCTGGACGCTGAGTGCCTAAGAAGAAGCAATGATTTTCACCAATTTCGATTTGTCATAACTTTTGACAGAAACATTGTATCATCGCGAAATTCCCAAAAGATATTAATGTTGGCTCCAGCTATACATGACTAGAACCATACTGCCATACTAAGCATATACGTCCTATCTATATTTTAGTACTTGCGAGATATTCAATGATTTGTGTTTTCATTTGTACTGGAGATATATGGAGAGTGCATTTTTCAACATTGATTTTAACATACTTCCACAAAAGATATATTTTTCAAATTTCGCATAATTTATAATAGAGTATGTAGTTTTCGAATCCGGTGTTAACTCAAAAATGAGAAAAAAGCAGATAGAACGTTTTCGTTTAGAGGTGCAGCATACATGTGTGTGCGGGCAACCGTGTAGCTATAGCAGGCATGTGAAAAAACACCTTCAAACCATCGATCCTCTTTAAACATTTCCGCTTAAAAAAATGCAAAGGTTTGATAAATTTTATTCTTTTTCCACCCTGTCAAGTTAACGATTTCGAAATCCCATGTTGCACAACAACGCTAAACTTTCGAAACTTCTGTTCACCGGAATTCACCAATGGATAATAGGATCAACATGGAATTCACATGACGTTTTAACCTTAAATAGGACCAGTGCTGGCAGAAGTTATTAATATAAGTTCCGATTCATTCATCAGATTTTAACGAAATTTACACAGCAACTGGATCTAGATAGAAGTTTGGTTGAAAAAATAGGTTGGAGCTGCCAGCTTTGATAGTTTTTTTTGACTTGAATATTGAAAATTCGGTCAGCAAAATAAAGCTTTTTGCCCTCTAACTTCCAGTGCAGCCAGGAAATCAACATATAGTAAATGGAGCTTATTGTAGGCAAAATTTAGCAGAAGTTTGGTTAACAAATCATTATATGAATGGCAGCTATGGTAGTTTTTGTAATTTTTTGTCTTTACTATGCGACATCATCAAATTTGCAAATCGTAATGATCTTGTAGTGACAATAAAGAACAAATATTTGGATTTTGAAAAATTGAAAAGTTTTGCGGGTGGTAGCTTTAAATTTCTTTGTACCCCCATAACTTCCAATGCAAGCATCAGATCGAAATGCAATTCACGGGGTGGGTTGACTTCAACTTGGAGCACATGTTATATATTTTGATGCTGGCAAAGCTTTATAAGATAAGCATCGGATAATGAATAAAAGGAACACGTGTTTCACTCTCCTAAATTTTGAAATTCATGCAAATGGTAACCCTGAAAATATTTCCTCAATATGAGTTCCAATGCACTCTTGAGATCAAAGTAGTACATGGCCTTTGAAACAGGTTGGCTATACTAAGGAGCACGCGTGGTAGAATATGCACTCAAAATCTGAACGGTTCTTCTACTTTTCTGCGCACATTAGTGTTTCTAGCGGTTCTGATGCGCTAGAATTTTTTAAGTTCACTTCCAGTATGATGGAAATTTTTCGTTGACAGGAGTACGTCGCGGGGATGAATATTCACTATAACTTTTTCAATGAAGAGGCGATCAGAGAGAAAGGAATCAGTGATTTTGATAATATAAAGGGGTTATAGAATTCTATTAACTTGAAGATAAACCGTTTTTGCCACACATAATTGAAACTCTTTCCCATGTCGACAATTACTAGTCCAACAGATTTTTAATCAGCAAAAGTTTTGAAAATATGCTGCGTCATTCTATACCGCTGATTAGTCGATGAGTATTTCTTCCTGAATCTAATTTGGCAATCTGGTATTAGCTCAGATTTGTGTAAGATTGATTGGATCTGTAAAAGTAAAAAAATTTCAAAGATCAGTAGACTAAAGGTACGAAAATCTTTCACAGTTTGGATGTCTTCCTAGCTTTTTTACAACTAGAACTATGGCTTTCTTTCAAGTGTTGGGACTATAAGTAAGCTTCAGGCAAGCAAAAAGATGAAAGTGGGGAATATAATCGCTTTTCTGGGGGATTTCAAAGCACTACATTGAGAACTCGATCGGGATCTGGAACTTTTCGATTTTCAAGTGATTTGATAATACCAACATGCTCTTTTGGCTTTTTGTAAGTCTTCTGGTAAAAAGCAGAATTTGTCGAAAGAATCTTCGATTATACCGTTTGTGATAGCAGTATTCATTGAACTAGTAGTATGTGTACCATTCCGCAAGAGCTTCGGCTTTCTCAATGTCACAACTAATTATTTTTTTTGCATTTTTTAGAGTTAGGAGTTAGAAGAATGTTTGCGTTTAAGCGTTTCACATATTTCACAACCCTGTGTTCAGACTAAAAAGAAAATTGTTATATGGTCTATCTTTTGCATACTGGATTGCTTCTTTGATTTTCTTACTAAGCCGCTACGTTCCGCTTTTTAAGTATTGTCTCTGTTACGATGCCATTGGCACCTAATAAGTGCTCTGATCACGTTGTTTTTTATAGTTATGTTCACACTATGGATTTCCTTAAATGGTGTAGAGTTGTGGATCCTATTCCAGATGTTACGATTGAAATCACTTATTTGTGTTTCGATCTGAAGTGTTGACAACAGTGGCCATGTTTTGGGTGTTTTCAGGTCAACACACTATGGGAATTCCTTCAGTTAGTTTTTTTAAGCAAAGAGTTGTTGTGGAACTTTTAAGGATAATTGGAGTGTGGGGAATTGAGTAAACACAAGGAAATGTTTTGATGACAGAGCTCTCATGGCCAGTGGATGAGACATTGCAATAGACATGATGCTGATAACTAGGTCTAACGCTGAAAGTTTTCCAGGGCTCGAATAAAAAGATGGTTCCGATGGAGCATGAGTGGTAAGTTGCCTTTCGATTTCCTAATCAAGTAATATATTTCCCACTTTATTTGTTCTCGTACGAATCCAAAATCTAAATTCAAATCCCCGCAGAAGATACTATTATTAAATGACGTCTTTATTAGAGAGTAAAAGTATAAGAAGTATTATGAATAGTAACAACTATAGAGTGCTTCCTTTTGTTTAAGATAACATATTGGAAACATAAAACCCCTTGAAAATATGGGATAGATTTCTTCCAGTTTTTGAAATGTTTGTTTAAATTCTTGAGCTTTGATGCTGTTCAGTGTCGCCAGGGAATTCAACTTAGCTTATCCTACACCTCGAAAACGTTTCCAGACGCTCCAACTATTTCAGGTTTTTTTTTCTTTCTTTTCTTCAAGAATAAATCGTTGGAGGCGAAGTAAAGTGAAACAGAGAATAAAACAAAATGTTGTTAAAAGTTTAAGTTTTTAACTGGTTGATTTTCAATGCTGCTTACAATTGCGTTGCCATGTTGAACCAGCCAATCACTTTATCGCCGTATTGCACGTAGTTGTTCCCTGGTAATCGTTTCATAGTTTCCAACTAGTGGTGATAATTTACTAAAGTGCTCTGAGGAACATATATTAGCCATATATTATTCGCCGCTTGCTCTATTTTCAAGACAGATTCTTCGAAATACCGTTCGTTCCGATATATGATGTCAATGTGCTCGTCTTCACTACAGATGTCCAAAAACGCTTGACAGCACTCCACGCGCTGTTGTTTTTTGGGGCAGTGTGAGCATTCTCTATACCCATTGGCGCTGACCTTAGTGATGCCAAGATAATCGTGAAGAATATTTAAAATGGTTGTATCTGATACTCCAACAATTTCTGCGAGCTTATTGTTAGCCTAGCTCTTTTTCGACTTTTTGAACAATTACCGGAATGGTCAATTCGATTCGCCGTCCTGTTCGTGGCCCGTCTTCAAGTGAACCCTTTCCTGGCTTACAGAAACTGTGCTACTAAATCATGGTTTTACCTGGACAAAAGTTCCCCTAAACAGATGCCATGTTTGATGAGCGCAATACTCGGTTTTCTCCATATTTTAAACTTTCTTTCAGATTGAGTTGCTTGGTCGACGATAGTTGAAAAATGTATGGCTCGATTGAAATAAAACTTGCTATTTTTACTTATAATGAGTCTTTGAACTTATTCATTAAACTACTCTCATTATTAACCTACCTACTCATTCTGTGAACTTATTGACCCATCCTCGTAATGTAACCAGAATTCAGAACATTGTTATCGATAACACTTTGAGCATATTAAGCACTTTTAAGAAACTGTAAAAATGGAGAACCTGAGTAATAAGGTGAAACTAATGATTCTGATATTGATTATGAATTGTGATTCCCTGGATGAATTCGATGAGTTATTAGCGTTTATATTCAAAGGCCCTCATATGTACTGTGCAGTACATACTTTGCAGATAGCGATTCCAGGTGGCTTTAAAAAGCACGTAAATGTGATAAGTGAAATATTGCTCCAAGTACTAGAACAATGAAATCGGATGCTATTTTGAAGCGTTCTGCTGCTTTTTTCTGTCAACATTACGAGTCTGGTTTCAACTACGAACAATCAAAGTATTTCAAAGCTCAGACGTTTAAGCTGAACTTACGACAAGAAAAATTAGAAGCCACACTTTTCCAATAAGCCACAGGTACGATGAACATAATTATTTACGCATGTTTTAATCATTTAAATCAATATTAATACCACCGAAATGTACAAAGTAAATTGTTTAAAGCAAAAGCTAAGTTATATTACATGAAAACAACTAGAAATAGACAACATACCTGTTCCAAAACTTGAGCCAGCGCTTCATGATTTGCAACAATAACAGCATTATAATTATCTTCGATAGTCTTATGCACAACACTACGGCCCTTACGCATTCTCAGTCGATTTGTTGTTTTCACTCGTACTTTCGATGACTGTAAATCAAAGCAAGAACACCAAACAAATAATCAATAATCGCAGGATAATCAACCGAGCCGGAAATTAACTGAGAAAATCTTTCACGTCCACTTAATCGTAATTTTTCAATTGACTTACCGGTGATATGCCCCAGACACCTTCGTGTATATCACTGGCAATATCGCCTCCTGCTTCACTTCCATAGAAACTATATGGCGAGTAAATATCCGATTCTCCCATCTCACTTCCGCAATACGATGCTGATACGACTCGTGGAATGTTTGCTGCAAAGATACGAAATTAAGCTATTTTCGAAATGAAGCAAGTGCACAGAGCGAAACAATAGACAAAGGCGAAGAAGAAGAGGAAAGTACGAACTGAACGAAAAAAATAAGCTGCTTCAAGTTGATTGTTCATTCAATTGCAGAAAACGAAAATAAAAGTGAAATATGTATTATTAATAAAAACAAACGATCCAGCGAGCTCCAGCTACATACTCATGCGCGTACTAAATTCATGTGTGCAAGATTTTAAGTGTGCTTCTTCCTCAGCTTCGACCAAATCTTGACTTTTTTACGAGTTTTCGTAAATTTCGATGGCCGGTTTTTTTTCAAAGTGAAAACATTTGCGCGAACCAACGGACCGTATGATTCATTAGTAGTAAACGAGGTATGGCAAGATATGATGACGCTACGGAACAAGCTGGCGATCACAATGCAACGAACAAATTAATTGCATGAGCAATACCCAATACTTACTCACGAAGAAGATAAATTAACACATGTACGGACATGCGTCTAAAAAATTGTACATATGTAAGTACTTATTCAGTTAAATTTTTAAGTTTCCGCAAACTCTTAAGCTTTTGCCTCCGATCTTTTGATTCTTGTTTTCGATATGAGTTGGTCGAGCTCAGGAATTTCCAGCAAATGTTTGTAACTGGTGGCCTACATTGACATACCTGAGTTTGAAATCGCAAGAAAAAGTTTAAGCGAGGTGTTTGCATTTGGGTTTTATAATTTCTTCCGTATGAATCGGGGAACACGATAATATTTAGGCCAAAACGTTCAAACCATTTTTTTTTCTTCAGCATAAAACAGATTTGTTCTCGTTTTTGCGGGTTTTGCCTATCCAGTTAATTTTACTTGCTTTGATAGCTAGCATGCTAAGCTTATCATTTTTTCATGATTTTTGGTTTAGGTTTTACTCTTTTTATTTTTATTTTATTGCAGGAAAAAAATTGTCAACTCACCTAAACTATTAAAACCATATCGTCCTCCATATTCGCTTCGTGTCAGATTCACACTCGAAACAGAAGCTGTCTCATGGATGCTCGTCCTCGAGTGATGCGTCTGTCTTAGCGAGCCGAACCCATCATAGCTTCTTCGTAAATCGATTTCAGCGCTCCTTATAGCTGTCGCAGGCGGTGTCTTTGCAGTGTCATTTTCAAATTCTCGTTTGTCCTTCAGGTAATTATCGATCGTACTGTTGATTTTCAAAACAGAGCATTTCAAACCATCATGTGCTTTGGGTTTGTAATTGTCGGAAGCAGCCTGGGCTGAATTCTTTTCGAACATTTCCAGCTTACTAGTTATCTTATTTTGTATGTTGAACTTCTCGCGACGTTCGTAGGAATTGCCCTTGTTGTGGATCTCCTTTGGCTCCGAGTCACTCGATGTAGTTGATTTATTGCTGCTTGTATGAAACTCTTTTGTTGGCGTCGAACATATCTCACTTGACGAAACATTCCCTCCGTTTGACGAACAAACAGAGATCGTATCGGTACTGTCGATACCTTGACGCTTTCGAGCCAATTCGAGCTGTGCCTCACGCTCACGCATACTGGCCGTTCTTTCAGGTTTTCGCGGAGCAATGGCTGAACGAATTTCACCTAATTTTGCGAAGAGAAACAAAAAAAATTATTAGATTACATCCCAATACAAATAGAAAGTTTATATGGTTGGTAAAACCTCATATTTTATTTCCTCATATACCAGTGCTGATGCAAGAAAATGTTGGTAATACTCTTCACCACTGAATTGAATTGAATTGAAAAATATTTTATTTTAAATTAACGGTACATTCTTAGCCTAACTTAAAGTTTAATTAACAAGAAAATTTACAATCTAGCGGCTATACTATTTTAGCCTGCTGGCTCTGGTTGGTTTTTTTTTTGTTTTATTTTTTTTCGGCACAAATTTTATATTCTTACACTCTAATTGTATCACCCAGCCTGTACAGCAGCTGGGATCGCCCTAGCAATAATTTTCTTAAAAACTACCTTACGCTAAAATACGATCTAACTTATACCTAATTATAACTAACTTAGCCTAATTAGACCTAAATCTTAACCTAGGTCTTAAATCTAGCCCCTTCTGTTCGTCGGGTGGCCAGTGTAGTTGAACAGCGCATCCGTGAGCCGCCGCTGCACTGCTATCTTCGCGGGACGCATAAATGTTTCATTAGAACCACCTGTACGCCCTAGTGACCGAATCAGTCCGTTCTCATGTCCGTCTGTTTGTCTGTAGAATCGTGTCGTCAATTCCACAACACGGTCCCTAAGTGGCTTCAATCCTGACTCCTGATATAGGAGAAGGTTCTTCGGCCACTTTTTAGTTACCGGGTTGTAGAACCTGCCAGTGCAGAAGCGGAGGATTCTTCTTTCGAACATCTCCGCTTCGGCCATGACAGTCTTTGAGCAGGTAATCCAGGATGGGGATGCATAAGTGAGGATGGGTCGGATGAGGGTTTGATAGCAAATGGATTTAGCTTTGGTGGTCATGCCCATATTTTTGGCGAAAAGAGGTCGGATGCGTTGAAATGCGGATTTGGCAGCTTTGATTTTTCGCCGCACAAAGGGATTAAACTTTAAAAATTCCTGGAAATCGATTCCGAGGTACTTTAGAGATGAACTAGGAGTAATCTTAGATGTTCCGAACGAGACAGCGAGTTTTTTGGCCTTGTTGCGGATAGTTTGAGATCCCCGATACTTGGAAGGATTGCGAAATACACATAGCTGAGTCTTACTGCTGTTTGGTTTGATGCCCCATTCGTCAAAGTAAAGGCTTAGTTCTACCAAGTAGTGCTCCAGGCTCTTCGCTGCTTTGAGCGGGTCTTGGCTCGACGCGAATAAGAGCGTGTCATCGGCATATTGGAGGATTTGAACTTGGGGTTGGCCCACTGGAATAGGTAGATCAGCGGTGAATATGGTATAAAGAACTGGTCCAGTGACAGAACCTTGTGGCACTCCTGATGTCACAGGCTCTATGAGAGAATCTGCTCCATTAACGCTGACATAATAAAGTCTGTTGGTAAGAAAGCTTGCGGCGAGTCTTATTACCTCTTTTGGGAATCCAAACTTGATCAACTTAAATAGAAGGCCTTCGTGCCAAACGGAATCGAAAGCCTTCTCGATATCTAAGGCACACACTACTGTCAGAATGTTTCGCTCATTCAAGTGAGACACAATTTGATCATGCAAGTACGAGATGGCGTGCTGAGTGCCGTGCCTGCGCCTAAAGCCAAACTGGTGGTTAGGTATTACCTGTGTGAGCTCACAGTGGTTTTTAATTATTTCCATCCACATTCTCTCAAAAAGCTTCCCCAAATTAGGAAGCAAGGAAATTGGACGGAAATTGCTGGCCTCTTTAGTTTTGCCCTTCTTATGAATGGGAACAATCTTTGCTACTTTCCATGTATTCGGAAAGTAGCCATTGTTCAGGGCGTTGTTGAAAATAATGACAATAATTCTGAGCATAGAGATTGGTAGATGTTTAATAATGAAATTAGACATTCCATCATGCCCAGAAGACTTCTTGCTCTTTATACTGCGCAGCAGTTGCACCAAGTATTCACTATTGGCAAAGTGAAACCGGTCATCTGCATTTTGCGGATCATCCGAAGGGTTTTCAGATGAAAATGTGGCCAAAGGCTCATTATGTGTATTGAGGAAGCGATTAACTTCCTCTTTTACTATTTGGCTGTTAAGAGCAGAACTGTCGGGCGGAACGGCATTCAGCTGCGATTGGAATGTCGATGCAAATAACTCTGCCTGACGGTCAGGGTTGCGTACAGCGACATTTTCAATCGTTACCACCATCTCCTGGCGTTTGTATTTGCCAGAGAGCAGATTGATTTCTTTAAACATGTCGGGGCCTGGTCGGATGTCAGCCAGCCGCTGCACAAGGCACTCACTGCGAAATTTACCAACCATCTCAGCAATTATTTTGCTAAGATAGTTGATACTCGAAAGTAGTTACCTGTACGACGGGTGATCCCTCCCATGCCTATGAAAAATCCGCTTTAACTTGCAGCGCCAAATATGTCTCACTTTCATGTGCTTAACGATTTCCGGCGGTAGCGTGTGATCCTGATATTTGTTAAGTGTGATCAAGCGTGTATTGTGGACAACGGTTTCGTTTATGACGCCATTGACGGACTCTATTAGATTATCAATCTCACGGTTTGTTAAGTTTGCCGTCACAGAAACCTCAAGATTTCTTACCGCAACGTCTATGTCGCGCTGAAATTTGCCCCAATCGGTGTTTTTAAAAGACCTTATTGTCTTTGGGGGTCTTTCCATGAAGCTGAAGAAGGAGCGGAACTGAAGTCGGAGCTTCACGGCAAAGTGATCAGACATACCAGCTTGCGTCCAGCAGTGTGGTAGATCAATACTGCTGCACAGGTCATCTGACAGGAGAAAGAAGTCTATGGTTGAGTTACTACTTGGTCTGGTTGGTGAGTTCGGAGCAACTACTTGCAAGGGAATGGGAGGACTGCTTAGTTGCAGCCATTCGAGCAACACCCTGCCGTTTCCATTTGTTACGGAATCTCCCCATTGTGGATGTCTCGAGTTCAAATCGCCACCGATAAGCGAGTATTTATATTGAGATATGATTGAGTTAATGACTCCGAAATCATGCAACAGACTTGACTTGGACGAACTACATCGAACGTACAGAGATGCTGCGAGGATTCGCCTATGGTCCGTTGTTTTGACTACAGCTGCAGCAAACGCACAGCACTTCAGATCGGGGACCGCGACAGGTTCCATGTCCAGATTACTCCTAACCAGTAGTGCTGAACCTCCATTTTGGTGGTCGAAGACGGTGGTAAATCCTCTAAAGCTGACTCTGTGGAATTCTGAGAGTCTGGTTTCTGTTATAAACGTAATTTCTGATTTCAACGCATCAAGGAGGTGTTGAGCAGACGCTCTTTGCGCCATCGAGATGAGCGAAGCGCTATTGAAAGTGGCCACGTCAACCAACTTATTTAAGAAGGGTAGTTAGCAGCTTGAGAGTGGCAACCAGCCCCGCGGCATCAGTTCCAGCTGACAATACTTGGCTGATAAAGTCATTTATCAGTCCAAGATTGGCATTAGCAGGAGATGATCCCTGTGAGGTTGGAGCTCGCTGAGCAACAGAACTCGGGGAAGCGTTACCTCCTACTGCCTGTGCGTAGGAGATACCACTTCGCCTGTAGTTCGAGACGCTCTGCGTCACAAACTGCTGACGTTCCTTTCGGGCTTGGTCGCGGCGAATATTCTTCGCTTCGATCCTAGCCACCATTTGCTTATATGCCGGGCATCCACGATAGTTGGCTGGGTGACCGTCGAGACCACAGTTGACGCATGCAGGCTGTACGTCGGCTACTTTTGGGCATTCACCACGTGTGTGACTTTCCAGGCACTTCACGCAGCGATGAACGATGGTGCAATTGCTTGCCACATGTCCGAAGTTTTGGCAGTTGTAACACTGCAACCTCTCCTTATTTCTTACTTTTTCCCACACCACTTTTTGCCAGAGAATGGACTGTATTTTAAATACAGCAGCTAGCTCCTGGGAAGGCTCAAACTGCGCTAGAAAAAGCCCGGACTGGGGTCTAAAGTTTTCGGCCCCAACAGATTTCCTCAGTTCCCGGTCCTTGCGGGTGAGAAAATGCGTTATGGACTTTAATTTTAGATCAGTGTGTTGCGCCACTAGCTCGTTGTGGATGTCCGCTGGTTCAATGCCCCTATGTAGGCCACGGATGACGAGGGACTTGATTCTTTCTGAGGCTGCAGTATAAGTAGTCGCAAACTGACCACTGCTCTTGATGTGTTCGAAGACTTTTTTATGGTCTTCTAAAGAGGAACATAGGACGAGTGATTTGTCACTCGAAATATTTTTTATAAGCGGTACAATACCAAGTACCTTCATTTCACAGATGAATTTGGAAATATTCATCTTATATGCCGTGATGGGAGGGATTTTTACGGTCTTTTGAGTCGGGATTGTCTTAAGTGTAGTCTGCGTATTTCTTTCTTGCGTTGTATTGGAAAGAGTTACCTGCTCGTTTGTTCGTTTCTTTTTCTTGTTTATTACCAGGTTAAATTCCTGGTCATGGCCGATTTGCGAATTGTTTGGGCCCAGATTGCTCACAGTAGAGGACAGCGACGGCTCACTGACACCTGTCATCATGGTGGGACATGTTGTCGTCATCTTTGTTTGCTGGGTAGAACTGCTCATTGGTGGCGGCAGGGGCTGCTTGGATACTATTATCGGGCCAGGACTTAGCGTTGGCATTAACGCTGGTTGTTGTGCATTATACCTCACCGGTTGGGCCTCCATAAGAAATGCCATCTGCCGTTTCAGGTCCAGGAGCTCTTTTCGAAGCGTTTGGTTTTCCTTCTCAAGGGCGATAATTTTATCCGAACTTTGACCGGATGGAAAATTAACTGGCTCGTCAACATCTGAAACTTCGACGGAGTTTGCAGACTTGGTCTTCTTCCGTTTTCTCCCCATTGGGGATTTTTTTCTTGCACTTTTTACTATAAACCTGGCTGGCACTATTCCTAGTTCACTATCGATATCAAGTTCACTTTATCACTACGATAATTTCCGCCAATAAAAGTCGCAGTCAAACTGCGTTTGTGCTTCTATATAGCTAGGTGACCGTTAACGGAACTTTCGGATTCACTGCGAAAACAAGACTGCTCTCGCCACGATCACGATGAGAACTCCTCTTCACCACTCTGTTTTAAAGTTGAACTGTGATCTACACCTGACAATCTTACAATAACTTTATCATATGTGCAAAAATATAATTCATGACATTTTTTTGTTTGTATTTTTATTGATTTGACTAATTTGATTAATATTTTATTTTGTAGTTATTATGTCACGATAAACCTTCTTTGTAGATTATATAAATAAATAAATAAAACAGTTTTTTTTTTATCTCATAAACACCAAACGAAAAACTTCAGACTACTCTATATCAACGTACAATAAAAGCTTTGGTGCCTCAAGTCCTCATCAAATTTGTGATCAGTTCGTCGAACATTTCGAGGAAGTATTTTACTCATGTACAAGCTTATATAACGTTCTGTTCTCTCAAACATTCCCGCCAAATACCATTGGCAAAATGTTACTAGGGAGAATATCGCAAAAGCCTGGTTCTGACTCGAATGTATAAAACACTCTCTTGCGGGATTTTCCCTCCCTTTTGGTAATCCTCCCATCTGACGCTGATTTTTAAATCTGGTGATAGAAGGTCAATTGAAAATTACGGAGCACATGTAGGAATGAAGAGGGGAGAGTAATTGCTCTCTCCCTTGAAAAGTTGCTGTTACACTTTACGCCGTACTATAACATCTTTGCTGCGGTTTCAACAAAAATCATTTAAAAGCGCTGTGCACGCACATGCTACAGAGGTATTGCACTACTTTTAGAATTGCCTAAATTATTTGAAAATTTTGTCTATGATAAGCTTACAATTCTAATAGAACCTTTTGGAAAAAGCAATTCAACTACTATCAACCATGTGACTAATGCTAATATCCTAATATCATAGGCTAAAATATAATTCATCATCCTAAAAAGTTTTTTGATTTCGTGAACACCAAACGGAAAACTTCGGGCTACCCTACTTCGATGTACAAAAAGAACTTTTGTTCGTCAAGCCCTTACGAAGTTTGTGACCTGTTCGTTGACCATTTCCAGGAAATATTTTGTTAATGTACAAGCATATCTAACATTCTTTTTTCTCAAACATTCCCACCAAATATCATCTGTGAAATTTATTTAACTAGAGCCATCAAAGATCTTAACGTCAACAAGGGTCCTGGTCCTGACTTGCTACCTCCTAATTTCATACTCGAATGCATGTAGTCGCTTATCTTGCCCGTGTATTTAATTTTCAATAAATCACATTCTTGTGGGGTTTTCCTCTCCTTCTGGAAATCATCCCATCTGACTCCGATTTGTAAATGTGGTGATAGGCGGTCAAGAGGTAGTGCAATACTATCAGCATTGCCTAAACTATTTGAAGAAATTGTGTGTCATAAGCTTACTTCTCTAATAGAACCTCTTCAGCACGAACAACAACATGGTTTTAGAATAGGCAGGTTAATTTCTATCAGCCTCGTGGTTCTCGTCTCAGATGTTCTCTGTGGCATGGAATAAGGGCATCCAATTGATATCATCTACAGAGACTTCAACAAAGCCTTTTTGTGTGGAAATTTATATTTTAAGTTTCCTGTAAAATTGTTTAGACTCTTATCGTCGAAATAGAATTCAGCACGTTAAGTTGCAGTGTATCTTATTCTTCTAAAAATTAGAAATTTGATCCAGTGTTTCATCAAAAGGTTGTCACTAGGGACCTCTATCATTCATTTATTTCATATCGGATCTTTCTGAAAATTCCTCATCTTTTCTATGCAAATGATCTGAAAATGTACCTCACAATTAAATCGAAATCTAAGTCCTTTTTCCTTCAATCTAAACTGTAGTCTCTTGAGCAGTGGCCCAAACAAAATAAACTTAATATTAACGTCAGTAAATGACATGCCATACGCTTTTCTCACAAAATCTTTAATTTTGTTTATCGCCTCAATAATATTTCACTAAATAATGTTGATAGTGTCGCAGTAATTGGGGTTACTTTGGTTAAAAAGTTGCGTTTTAATTCACAAAATGACGAAGTCGTAAGAATGGCAAATAGGCAGCTGGGATTCATAAAAAGACGTTCAAAGTAATTCAAAAACCAATGGGTCACAAAGTCTTCATACAAAGCTCTGATTTGCTCATTGCTCGAATACGCGCGCATTGTCCTGTATCCTACTTTTGAGGTCCACAGCGATAGGTTCGAATCAGTCCAGAGGCAGTTCTTGAGAGATATGTTTAATCCATACAAATTTGATAAATAACTGTCATACAGATGCAGACTATACTTACTATATCATACAGATACAGATTGAATGAAATGAACACCGGCACTGCCTCGGAAAATACTATTCCTTAACCATTTTAAATTTAAGCTAGTTCTGGCCAAGGCGCTCACGTCGTTCATTCCAATTGTCTCCCAAAAATTATTAAATTATTTATACTTTTTGCTATATATTTTTATCATATGCACTATAATTGTATTACATTTGTTAAATTTTAATTGATTTTTATTTGTGCACGCCTTCTTTAGTTGAAGAAATAATAAACCATGGTTTATACGGAGAATACTCAAAGGTGAAGCTGAAGTAAATTTCAGTGACTCAATTCGTTAGAACAAGGAGACCCGTGATCATTCTTATAATTTCAAAGATATTTTTGACCTCTATACGTGAAATTGAATTCGACTACGTTATGAATCACATTCTGAACCTATTTGAATATGCCTATTTGAATATGCCATCGAGTGGAGCAGCCCAACTTTAATTATACATTCCACAAATTATGAAGATAGCGAATTCAACGAAAGACTTTCCTAAATATGTGACGGAATATGCCGAAATTGACTATCATCGAAAATCAGGGGCAAAAATTAATATTAGTAACGACCAAAATCTTAGATATGAAAGATTCCATGAGTCTTTAGAGCCACAGCGAAAGATCGCATACTACTGTGTATATTGAAATAGAACGAAAAACTCACTAATGGCACTAATCAATACACCCAGATTCGAAAAAAAACAAAAAGAGCCCAAAAGTCTATGGCAAATATGTGGGAAATGTATTTCAGTCGTCTCTAAAAGCTACAACAAGAAAATTAGTGTACGAATGTCTAAACTTTGGATAACAGTGGATATAAATGCTCAAGAAGTCAAGCAAAAACCATAAAACGAAGAAAGCTAAAAAAAAACTCTAGCGGATAAGGAGCAACTGGAAAGATTTGTTTTGCAGGAAAGGCAGAAACACAGTGTAGATTTTAAATACATAATCTATCAAAAATACTTCAAATAAATTTAATAGCACCATTCTTCAGCACCAAGATATCCGAATTTCCCGGTCGCCGTCACTTATTAGATCTTCCTCACTTCGAAATCTATGAATTTCGATTATATCGAAAGTTACTGGGTTAGAAAGATTTTGCAAATTACTTCCCGCAAAAGATTCGAAGTAACGGAATCGAAAACATTTGCTGCTTATTTTCATTAAAAGAAGTATATCGTATGAAATTTTACTATGAAAACTCCTGGCGCAGACAACTTTTTGCTAGTACTGCAACTTAAAGTCTATCAGATCTGATTCACTCGTCACCTTTGATTTAGGACTACTGCTCTCTTATTCGTATCCGAACAAATGATTGATTTTTGGGATGAAATTTCATTGATATCTTTATTTTTCAAGAAGCCATCACATCCACAGGATTATCCGCATATTTACCAAAATGCTATTAGAACTGGCCCAATCAAAGTTCAATACATCCTGTGATTTTTATTTCAGTCTTAATTGAGTCGGAAGATTTTGTCTGCTCAAAAGATACGTGATTTACCGCTATTATGAGATGAGGAATTTTGAAAATTTTAAACTAACGGCATGAAGAAAGCATCAGATTTATATCCCGTTGGGGTGTTTCTTTCTGATAAGCATAAATTTTTCAAGAGATTCGATGAACTAAAGAACATTTGTGCCTTCTATCATGGAGGTGGGCGCTATCTTTCAATCAAACAATTGGCTTGTTTGTATTCAAATATTCGGAGTCAATATCGATATTTTCATAGGTTGTCAGGTGGCTACAAATTCCTTTTTTGGTCATTGTACAGCCTCCAGAATTATTGCTGAATATCATATCTAAAGTGCATGCTCCACAGTAGCAATTTACTTGTGCAATCCAGTTTGCACAAACTGTACGGAACACCGTCCTGTGGCTAAAAAGTGTAAGTAAGATCGTGGGAACAACAGTTTGATTAAAATTATCGACAGGGAAAATTGTCTTAGGAACGTGATAGTTATGGACGAAGAGATGTTCTTCCCCTTAGCAATTTTTTTACTTTATATTGCTAAATGAAAAGAAAGATAAACGCTGTAGACCCAAGTGGTGCAGTCAGTGGTTGTTGAATAGAGAAAAACATTCGGATGTAAATTTGATTGAACATTTACGAGATTACCCAGATGTTTCAATATTGAACCAAAGTATGGGGCCGGACGGGCACAGATAAGGTTCATGTCCTTATCTGTGCCGGTTCCCGACATAAATGATTGTTCAGCTTCATTGTTTTCTTTGCGGTAGAAATTTTTTCATATTTCCTTTATTTTTGCCGCCATTGCTTCATGCACCAAGTTTTTTTTTTTATTTAGGTCGGAAGATTCTTTTGATTATATTCAACGTTTTAGACGATATGTGTATGAATAGTGTTGGAAAATTAACTCCAAAGAACCCATCGCTGAGAACATACTCGAGGTATTCATATGAAACAAATTGAATTTCATACTTAAATGTAACATGTTTACTACATTTGGAATAAATTTCAGTCAATGTCTCAATTATTCTGTGTTATATTAAAATGCAAAATTGTTATGTCCTTATTGAGAAACTATGTATAAACTTAATAAAATATGAAGTATTCTTTCGACTATGTGCCTGAGTGCTAGAACTAGTAATATCCAAAGTCTGTTATCCCCTAAAATAAAGAAAACATTGTGAAAGAACCAGTTGAATCCAAAATTCTCCTGAGCTGTAGATTTTGTTTGTATCGCTGCCACACGCGCCAACCCAGTTTGTGCAAACCAAATTTCAGGCAGCGCAACGTTTGCGTTTGCGTTGAGGCTTGCGCATGCAATAGTTTTGGTGGCCATATGCACGTCCCCCGAATAGAAACCTGATTGTGAAAGTAAGCGCGAGGTTTTACCTGGACGTGTAGCCGGCCCATTAAGGAGATGTCGAAACATTCGGCAATGCAATCGATTTGGGTGACTGGACATATTTGGCCGACGAACTGGCAAAACTTGGCATATTTATGTCGCAGGTCTCAAGTCGCTTGTTTATAGAAACCAAAAATATAATCGGTCAAATTACCCATCAGGCAAAAAGGGCAATAAGAAATCCTGAATTGAAGAAAAGTACTGTGGGATCACAAGACAGTCCTAGACCTCAATGAATGATCGTCGAAATAGACTGCTGATAGGTTCTGCGGTCTCTGCGCTGTGTTATGGCTGTCCTCTTGTCCATCGTCTCTTATGAACGCATGTGCAACGATTCGGCGTCGGGTTCAACGATTTCTGTCGGAGATGTAGCTCGGATGATGAAGAAAATCCGTCCTCCATGACATGTGCCAGTACCTGGCTTTGACAAAAAGGGAGAATAGCCTCATTCAGAGACCTTTTCCTCTCAGGTTTTACTGACTTTGCAGATTCAAGGGGATAATGCAGTTTATTCAAGAAACTAGATGATTTTCTGATTTTAGTAGTAGCTGGGACTGGGATATCTGTGGTATCACAACGGGCCTCTATTGTATCTATGTGTGAGCCTTATCGATTGAAAGCTACTTGATCTACCTATCTAGCTAAAAAGCTATACCATAGCTAAAAAGTTGCCTATATATCTAACAATAATCAGGCAAAATACGTAATTGTCTCAAAATCCTGTCGAGAGTAATCACACCTTGAAATTCGAAAAAGATTATTCACCTATTTTTCGGTATTTTCGGTGTTTGAAAACGTTAACATATAGCTAAGGTAAATATTTTCCAATATTTTATACAACCTAATCCTTGTTATCTTATTAGTTTCATGATATTGGTCTTTCTGTCTGCTGCTTTCCCCCACACGAAAAATTGGCCAGAAATTGGCCTATAATAAACCGTCGGAGGCTTTAAAGCCCAGGTATTGGAGTAATCAGATCGTTACGCAAAAAGTACTGTGCGAGCATTGCCAATTTGCTACTTCACAGTAGCCCCCTAGTTAAATTTCCGGTCTAGTATAACGCATTAATATTTAAAACTATCTACACGTTTCATGGTTATTCCGTGTAAGACTGGCTTTTCTGATCCAGATTTAGATCTAATCCGACAAAGTTTATGGGGACGAACCCCTCATAAATGCAATGTCATCAGTATACGCTATCACCTCAAAACCACTGGCCTTGAAATTCTTTTATATCTCATTGACTGTCAGGATCCAGAAAAGGGACGATATGATCTCCGTTTCTGGTGTTCCTGTTCCGACTATATTTCCTTCGATGCCCAACTCTTCAGAGCTTCATTCGTCCTATATAGAACTAAGTCGTCAATGATACAAAAGGTTAAATATCATTTACTTATTTTATATTATGAAACTATGACGACTATGAAACTTATGAAACTCTGACGACTATTTATATACACATACATATATATTAATAGATACGAGTATATGAATTTTCAACCAAAGTTAATATAATAGTATTTTATTTTTAAATCAAAAAACTCACCTAGATTCGCATACACATTATCCGATTTACACTTCAACGAACCGTTCGGTGTCGTGGTCATATTAAATCCATTCTTCTGCTTCTTTCTCAACTCAGCACTCTTCGGTGGTGGCGGTCGCAATGGCTTATGCTGCTCACTGTAACGTTGCGGCGGAGCTGGTGGCTTCCCTGTTACCAAAGGCAAACTTTCCAATGGTTTTGAAAAATCCTTAACAACTTCCACTTCACTTCGATTTATATCGATGGGGTGTATGATAACCAAACGTGGTTTCCCAACAATACCGTTATCATCGGTCGCTGCGATTTCCGAGTAAATTCCGTCCTTTTTATGAAGGTTATCTGTTGTCTTGCTAGCACCCATGCGAAGGAATTTCCTAATTGAGAACTTATTTTTCTTTTTCTTCTCATCGAGCAAACATTCTTCTGACATTGATAAAACCTTGCGGGGTGCCGGTTCCGGTGTCGACGGTTTAACAAATTGATTTCTTTTATTCGAACTGAACGTGTTCAAACTTCGGAATTTCGGATTAACCGTGGCGCGTTCCCGTTTGTCTTTCTCACGTATGACAGGCGAATTGGATTTGCTGCTCGTAATAGTGTGCCGCGTGTAAATGGATGTATGCTGATCATCGTTACATTTTTGTGCCTGTTGTAGGCTTGCGTCCTTCGAATCGTCCGAGGACACGTTCATTTGCAGAGACTTCGATTCAAAGTAAATGATTTCATTGCCATTTGAATATTTCGCATGCTCATCGGAGCCTGGAGATGAAGGAGGCGGATTGGGCGCACGACCCTTTTTAAGAAGTTTGGAGTAATCGCTGCCGTCTTTTCTACCAATTGTGGAGCTAGGTTCCGATGAAGTATCAATAGAGCTATTCATAACCTGTTGCAGCTGAGTGATGACATTTTGTTCAGCTGGATTGATTTGGCGTTTAGCGAATGTTTTAAGGACATTCGATGGTTTCGCAGGTACATCTGGTTTTTTGTTTGCAATATTCTTCTGCATGCCATGTAAGAATGATATTCGGGGATCTGGTGGCGGTGCTGATTTAGGCAAGGCAGGAAGTTCAGCGTTTCCATCTGGATCTGCCGATCCATCTGGCTCGCCCGCTAGCTCTCGACTTTTTTCAACGCAAAACTCTTTATCTGGCTTGCTTTTGTTTTCGTCCATTTCATCGTTGGTAATTTGTATATCCTCATAATCTGAGCTATTGGCTTTCTTTTCAGCATCGTCTTTGATCATTGCTTGGTATTCACTTCCAAGCGATATACCAATCCCGCTATCAGATTCGCTGCGATTCATGTTATATGAAGCTTCTTCATCGCTACTGCCATCGAAACTGGAACCTGTTGAGTCCATAGCATCATCGGAATTACATTTGGTTACGATCAAACCATCTGAAGTTATTTTACTACTTATATAGTTGCCATCGGCCACAGAGTATGACGTGATGTAGGAAGACGATGAGTACACGGATTTTTCGGTATCAGGAGTCCTAGTGCCGCTGTCAGATTCACTGTAAATACCAGGAATATCTGCCATTCCTCGTGACGATTCGACTACATCATAGTATGCAGATATTCCATTCTCCGAATCGGAAGCATTGCTATCTGAGTCAGAGTATTTATGAAAAACATTGACCTTTGGTTTAGCGTGGTCTTTCGTTATTGGTGGATTTCGAGCTATTGACTTCTTTCCGTCCGAACCCGACTTCAAGACACAACTCAGCTCTGAAGTAATTTCAAATTTAATCTTTCCATCTTTGTCAGACTGTATTTTGGCAGCTTCGTTCTTCTGTCGTTCCAGTGTTTCCGATATTTCCTCCAGCAGCGATTTTTCCATCGCCCGCTCCAAAGGTGGACTGCCATGGATGTTGCATGGCTTTTTTGGCTTGTCTTCTGATTTTTTAAGCATGTTGTCTTCCTTCTTAATTTCTATCTTCGACGTAGTTGAGTTAGATTTTGCAGTACTTGTCACCTTAGTTGGCACACCAAATGGGGTGACACATATTTTTAATGTTTGTTTCTTGCCATCGGAATCAACTTGCGGCGAACCAAGTTTCAGCGCAGCGAAGGATTTTTTAATGTTTTCCGCAGGATCACCTAGCAAATTTCCATTATTTGTGTTGAAATCGGTGTTGGTTTTCGTGAGTCTTCGAAGCTCTTTGTCATCCTCGTCATCGGTTGTAATATGATCGTCGCGATCATTCGCTGGTGAATTATCCTCTTCGTCTGTAGTTGTTTCGTTTTCGGACCATTCGCCTCCATAACCGATTACTTCGGCCAGTTCCTTTGGAAATGAAACATTGATTTTCTTTTGTTTCATGCGTAGACCTTTCATAATGCTTTTTGGTGGCGAAGCATTTTTAACTGGAGTTGGTTTCGGACTTTCTATGACGATGGTGTGTGTTGTTGAGATGTTTGATGCCTTCTGATGCTCCTCACGCGATTTAAAGCAGTTGGAGCATAAGTCCTTTTTCCAAGCATTCTGTGAGAAACGAGGACAAATTGAGGACATTGTGTTGGTTTTTGTTCGGTGGCTTGTAGTTTATAGTTGATCTCAGAGTTTTGCCATATTTCTGGAAAGAAAGAAAAAGAAAATTAATTGTAAGACAAATTTTGTAATTGTATAATGATTATAAATCCGTAGTTGTTAATTTTTACGCATTAGAGACGTGCGTTGTCTTAAAAAGATATAACAATAATATAATAATAATTCAATGATAAAAATAAAATGATATTTCAGTAAATGAAACCGCCGAACATAACGAAACTCTTATGAATAAATCTCTTACGATAAGCAACTCGAATCGACTGAAGTTGCAAATCATTTAAAAATTTAACACCTTCGCTAGTCGGAAATATTGAATTACAATGATTTTCACACCTTTCGAAAAATTTCACCGAAAATCACTCTCTCCATAAGACCGACTAATTAGCACAATCCCATACCGATATGTCATCTTAATAATTTATTGCTTCACAAACAAATAATCATATCCGTTGCTCAATGCACATATTTATGGATTAAAAATTTATTACAACGCCAAACAAGCAACTAATCGCAATTTTCGTTGCAATTAGATCCACGCGAAATTTCGACAACGTTACATGTCTGTACATGTTTGATAGGTGTATCATTAGCATTCCACTAATTATGCATAAAATTATGCAATGAACTAAGTTGTTGGCCCATCGGTTGATTGTGCAGTAAGTGGCTTGTTCCGTTAAAAATTTTTCTCTGCTCTGTTTCGAACATCTTTTCATACATTTTCGCGAGGACGCAGAGGTCACAATACCTATTTGTGCAGTTATTATTATAAATATGCATTATATGCATACATATACAAGTTGAAATAATGCAATGCGGTACGGTGCAGTGCGCATTAATAGAGAGGCGCACTTGAATGAAGTGAATTGCCGGCGACAAGGTGATACTGCCAAAAACGGAAAGTGTTAATTAAAATTGATAGGATTGAAAATTGCGCTAGATAATTACTACATATACATACACGTCATAATTGATTATAAGTACTCGTCAACATGTAAGTGAGGTGATTTGGAAGACAATTGACAGTGCTTTATTGGTCAGCGTAGGAAGGGTTTAGATATTTCATCTTGAGATGTAAGGTTGAAAGTCGTTTATAGTTACAAGGTAAAAATATTGTAGTTGGTTGTTTGGATTTGTCAATCATTATGTGAATGTAAAAAATATAATTAGCTAAAATCAGTGAAATTATAGCATTTCTTTCTTATGGCAGCTTAGTCTTACATTTTATATTGATTGTAATGCAATTATTGTTGGATATATTTTAAAAAAAATGAGGGCAAAAAAATGATGACTATCAAAAAGACAAGTATGTTATACGTAGCATAAAAACCCTGATATTTTTTTTCATTTTTGAGTTAACACCGGATTTCAAAATTTCATAATCTATTACACCACCTACAATATATGAAAAATCGGTCTTTTGTGCAAATATGTTAAATCCAATAGTGAAAAAAGCCCTTTCCATGTACTTCTCTTCACAAATCTTCAAATAACTAAACAACTACTAAAGTGCGGATAGGGCGTTTATGTTACGTAGGGCAGAATGACTTGAAACAAATATGATTACATCGCAGTTCGAATCACATAAGTATCAGTTACTTGTTCTTATAAAGAAAATTGGTACAATAGAAGTTATCGTTATCTATTAAATAAATCATAGATCGTCATTTTTACAGTTCAGCTGCAATGTACGCAACGACATTTTAGTTATTTATTTATTTATTTATTTAAAATCAATAATAAATAGTATTAGATCATCAAATAAGAAAAAAACTAGAACAGGGAAAAAAGTATCAAAAAATAAATAGGAAAATAGAAAAAATTATGGTGCAACATATTAACCTTCAAAAATTTCGTTAAAAGTTGAGCCTTATATACTTTTTATAAAATTTTACAGTATCAGCGGAGGAAGACCGAATTGGAAAAACAACTGTGAATGAAAAAAGTACCAGTACGAACAAAAAGTACACTTGATGCAAACGACGAAAGAGTACAATCATGAATTGCTTCAAGGACAGAAATGTGTCTACTGAGGTCAGATTCGGCCACCCTATAAAATAATTTACAGAGGAAGCACTATTTATTTAGTTAACCAAACAAGGTAACAAACAGTAACAAATTTAAACTTAAACTATTTTCCTTAAGCTAAATGTCAACAGACTTTATTGTCTGGTAGTTAATTCAATATGGCAAGTGAAATAATTTGGACTAAGAATTTAAAACAGTATATAATTTTTTTTTTTTGAATAAAGGTTTAGAGATATAAGAGGAATAGTAGTTCGAAACATTATTAAATATTTTGCAGCATCTATTTATCGGCTCCCTGTCTCCATAGATAGTGTGATGTTGATGCTCATTGAGGAGACGTGTGTGCCTAGTTTGTCTTACAGGATTATTGAAAGTGATTTTGTTACTAAGATATTCTACGTTAACCAAACCTCTAATAACATCAAAGACGGAGCATGAGGATAGTACCGCCCTCCTTGAAGAAAGTGTCGCCAGATTTAAGAGATTAAGTCTGTAACTATAAGTTGGAAGTCTTTCGAAATCATGTGGATTATAGAGATCTCTCAAGGCAAAAAGCATGAACTGCTTTTGGACAGATTCCAGTTTATTGCTATGAATATCAAAAAAAGGATTCCAGACGATGCAAGCGTATTCGAGTAGAGGGCGAACTAAAGACATAAACAGAGACCTTGTAACCCATACGTTCTTAAATTCTTTCGCACGTCTTTTAATGAATCCTAGCTGCTTGCTAGCTCTAGCAAGAACTCGGTCATACTGAAGATTGAAACGCAGCTTTTTATCCAGGACGACACCGAGATCCACGACACTATCAACATTTTTCAGGAGCTGATTATTCAGGTGATATTCGAAATTAAGAGTAGAGGTCTTGCGGGAAAAACTTATGGCATGGCATTTTTCAACGTTAAGAGTAAGTTTATTCTGTTCACACCATTGCACCAGTGACTGAAGTTTCAGCTGGAGAAAATTTGCATCTGATTCCGACTGAATAGGGTGATATATTTTCAGATCATCTGCATAAAAAAGGTGTGAAATGTCGGATAACACCTCCGAGAGATCAGAAACAAAAACATTGAACAGAAGCGGCCCTAGATGGCTGCCTTGAGATACCCCAGATGAGACGGTAATTTTTTTGGAAAGACGGCCTTGGAATTTAACGTGTTGCGTTCGATCTCGATCTTACTGAAGTCAGTGTATATAGTATCGATTTGACGCCCTTTTTCCATATTACAAAGCACATTTGAGACTATTATCATTAGGTTGGAGGTAGTAGACCGGCCTTTTCTGTAGCCATGTTGTTGCTCGTTTAGGAGAGGATCAATAACGATTGTAAGTTTGACACAAACAATTTTTCCTAGCAGCTTAGGTATAGCTGACAAAATGGCGATGCCTCTATAATTTTCTACTGAGCGTTTATCACCACTTTTAAGAATCGGCGTGATATGGGCTGATTTCCAGAAACGCGGAAATGTACCGCATGACAGCGATTTATTGGAAATTATATACATGATCGTTTCTGCACACTTAACTAGGAAGCTTGGAGGTAATAGGTCAGGTCCAGGGCCCTTTTTCATATCAAGTTCTCTCATGGCCCTTGAAATGTCTTCTCTGGTTAAATAAAGTTTATAAGCGATGGGCGACTGGCAGATTTCCGAAAGTGGCGATGTGGTAGATGATCCTATGGCCTGACAAAAAACTGCTTAAAAGTGGTCGGCAAACATATCGCATATTTTTTGTGGATCAGAAGAAACTGAGTTGCATTTGTACATGGACGTGGGATAACCAGCAGATTTTCGCTTGGTGTTCACGAAGTCGAAAAATTTCTTAGGGTCATGAATTATATTTTCGCCGACTATATTTACATAATTTTCATAAGCTTGGTGACACTGTCTTTGAAATTTTTGAGCTATATCACTATATTTTTCCTTGATATCATTGCTAACATTGATATCGGTTTTTATTATCTTATAAAGCTTGTTTCTCTGATTACGTAAACACCTCAGATCTCTATCTAGCCATGGCTCAGACAGTTTGTCTTTTTTCTTTATCTTTGGCACGTGCATCTCAACCGCATCGAAAACTCTCAACCGCATCGAAAACAATCTAGGAAAAATCTTTGTGATTCCAGAGAATGAGCCCCCATTCACGAGCAGTCTATCAGTCCAAATGGTCTGAGGCCAGGCCAAAATTTCACCGTGTGTGGGAGAACTCGGAAGGACTCATGGACTCAACGAACCAAATTGGATTTCCAATCCATCCAAAGTCCATGGACTCAGGCCATCGGGCCATTTTTTGGCTCGACCGTGTGGGGGGAAATAGTAGGCCGAGTTTGGACAATCCATAAAATGGACTAGTCGTGTGTGTTGAAGCCTCAGTCCAAATAACGTGACAGTCTTGCTTCACATGCTGATCTGTGATATGCTCATTGACTGTTTTTGTGATTATTTTATTTAATCGAAAAAGTCAACTTAATGGGTAGTGGTGGCCACGATTTGGTTTTAGAAGTTTTTCTTTTATGAAATAACCTTAGAAAATTTGAGCTTTACATAGCTGCAACCGCTTACTAAGTACCGCAAAGTAGCGGTCGATCTCTCGTGAGGAGTGATAGTTTGCCTCTTATTTGTATCCTTTCGTTTGATAAATGGGGTGACCAACTGTAGCAACGTGTTTGTTTATTTGTTTGTTTGTTTGTTTATTTGGTGCGTATTCAATACAACAGGCAAACTGCCCAATTACAGATTGGATACAATGAAAAACTAAAATAACAAGACTAAATAAGAATATATAAATATAAAAATACAAGAAATTCTTAAAGTATTGAATAATAAAGTAAAATAATTAAAGCCAAAAACCCAAAATCAAATTAGAAGTTGAGAAGCAAACATATATATAAGTATATATAAAAATAAAGAAATACAAAAAATTCTTAAAATATTAAATAATGAAGTAAAATTAAGTAGAGTAAAAAAGAAAAGAAAGAATCCATTATAAATAAGAATAGAACCATATTTTTGAAAATGGCAATAGATTGTGGAAGAGGACCAAGTTGAAGACTATTGTGAGTGCGTAAAAGTCGCAAAACGGGAGAGTAGAAGAAAGTGTCACTTGAAATAGAATGGAGGACCTGATTGGCCATACGGATCCCCGCTCAATGAACAAAAATGCTAATGAGGAAGATAAGTAGCCGCGACAGATTTTGAAAAAGAAACTCATCCAAGTAAACTCTGCGCTGCTCAAGGAGAGGAATTTTAGGAAGAGATAGACGTTCACTATAGGGTAAATACGGCAGACTATATTTAAAAAGTAAAGTACGTGTAAACCTGCGCTGACCTGATTCAACAGCGTCAGAGAGGTATTTGAAACGAGGACACCACACTTGACTGCAGTATTCAAGAACAGAACGGACTAGGGTAATAAATAGGTGGACACAAGTAGAAATACTAAATGAATTGTGGCAGGAACGAACCACGAAGCTTTTCTAGTGATGGTAAGGACATGAATGTCGAATTTTAGATTGCGATCAAATGTGACCTCAAGATCTGAGAAATGATCGACACAAGAGAGGATAGTGCCATCAATAGCATAAGGAAAGACATGAGTGTGAAGCTTAAGGGAAAATGACATGGAAAAACACATGGAAACATTAAGGGACAAACAGTTCAAGTTACACCAACCAGTGAGAGCATACAAATCATCCTGAAGAAGCAGAGAATCAGCAGCATTTTTGGTGACTCGGAAGATTTTTAAATCATCTGCATATAGAAGACATGAAGACCTAAAAACCGTGGGAAGGTCATTTATAAATATATTGAACAAAAGAGGACCTAAGATTGAACCTTGAGGAACACCAGAAGAAGGGAAGGACGACAAGCCAAAGAGGGAGACAACACAAGTGCGATCAGTTAAAAAGGAAGAGATCCAGGAAAAGAGAGGTTCACGAATGCGATAATGCTTCAGTTTGACGAAGCAGCATATGATTAACAGTGTCAAAAGCTTTGGCAAATTTAGTATAAATGACATCTACTTGATTGTTGCTGTCAATTGCAGAAGCGATCACATGAGTAAACTCAATAAGGTTCGCAGAGGTGCTCCGGCCTTTTACAAAGCCATATTTTTGCGCTGCAAAGACACAGTAGAGGGTATCATAGATACGACTGAAAACAAGGCGTTGCAAAATTTTGGAAAGGCAAGGAAGAATGGAGATGGGATTATGTGTCGTATCATCAATTTTTAAATAACTTTGCCAATCAGAAGGCTCAAGTATGAGTTCTTGTACCAAATGTTCGTGACTTATTTGTTTCCGTTTGGCAAGCGATCCTTTTTACCACTTCTTTTTTGGTTTTTGTTTTTTTATGTAGATGCAAGTTTCAAAAAACTCCTCCATATGCTTCGGATCCATTAATAGATTAAAAATAGTTTTTTATTCAAGTTTATCTTTATTTTTTTCCGAAATTAATGACAGAAAATGGAATTGATTGACTGAATTGAGGCTCTATCGTGAATGGCGAGCTAAATTGGACTTAAACCAAACGGACTCAAGCCAAGTAGACTCAGGCCATTTGGACTGTTCGTGAATGGGGACCTATAGGGAAGCCAAAATTTAAAAAAATTAAACAAAGTCGAAAGAGAAAAGATTAAAAATTTAGAATAGACGTAATGCGGACACCAGACTTGACACCAATATTCAAAAACGCTACGGACAAAGAACAGAATGCACCTCTTTGTGATGGAAAGATTAATGAGAGATGGAAATATGGAAAGATTCAAGACTCAAGATTCTTTCATACATAATTTCAAACATAGAATCACAAGAATAATTTTGCATACAACGTCAGTACTTTTAGAGTTTAGAGCTTAAATATCTCTCTACTACTATGATATAGTTATAGTTATATAATGACAACGACTTCAGAATAGTAAATGTGGTATTAGAGATTTAAAAAGATTAACGAAAATGCTGAATGATCTGATTATGAAGTTGGAGAATTTATATGCCTTGGAGGTGACTTGCTTATCCAATTTAAATTTTGGGTCAAATATTACGCAAAGGTCTTTGAAAAATGCTAGCAACGTGGAAAAGAAAGCCGGAAACAAAATAGGAGAATATTAAAGGATATCTTTTACTTGTTAATGACATTTTGTGACATTTCGCAATGTTCAGAGTGAGAGCATTGGCAGTGCACACAGTGCACTTTATGTTTCTCAATGGCTGCAAAATTTACTGTCGACAAATATCATGCTTACTTTACAGTTTACGGAGTGGTTCCTATCATATTCATATGCTTCACCATATGCAAGCTCAAACCAGGTGAACTCATATTCACATAAACACCAGCAATCAATTCATTAAGAGGAACGCTATCCATGCATAGTTTATTGACTTCTGCCACCAGAAGAGAAACTATCCCAACACTGAATTTAAATAGCATGTTTCTGATGCCAACCCATATCACAGCCAGTTCCATGCAACCTCACCTATATACTCTTCGCCGTTAATATTTACAATATAAAACTGACCTACAGCACTGAGCATCGTGCAGAAGAAACCTGTAAAAGAGAAGTCAAGATCCGGACACCATAAAATAATGTAATAAGCATACATGAATGAATGAAACTCATAGGACGACTGGATATCACTGTATGTTTGTAGTTGTAAGTTTAACTCTTTTTGCAAATACCGGTAAGCAGAGCCCCATAGCAGGTATCAGTAACAGTCCGATCAAGACCAACAGTATCTTCTGACCATTTTCTATTTGAATCGTTGAAGTTAATGTGATGATGGCAACAAATCCGGTTTGCAAATTCAACTTCTCTTTGCCAACAAATAGGTACCGCATCGTGCCATTTTAATTCAGGAATTTTCTTAATTTAGCTGGTAGAATAATAAAATAGCAGCAACATCGAATCATTTTATGGATACATGAGAGGGTATAATACACAGTTAGATACGTATATAGTTCAGATCAGGGACGGATTTCGGGGACAAAAGATAGATGGTCGAAACAGTATGGTACCAATGGGTTAATTTGGTAATGAAGCAGATATCTGACATATGAGATGCATTCGTGAGTCACTGAAAGAATGAAAATTTGCAGTTTTGTGAAGTCAAGTTTTTTTTAAAAAACATAACTAGCTAAGATTTTACGAATGAAGCTACACGGCCATTAAGTTCATATGAAATATCGATTCGAGCTGGCATTGCATCATATCTGTTAACCCAATTAGAATAATTGATCAGCCAGATCATATTTACAAAACACTGTAGTCTGAAGTAAGCAATGTATCTGTCCTATAAATGCAATTCTACCTCTGTTCTTCCCTCTGTGCTATGAGATCTTCTCCTCGAGAAGCTAATTGACCAATTTATTTGAATAGGCTACCAGCTAACAGTAAAAACCATTTCAAAACGAATCTAGACACCGCTTACCTCGTGCTCGATTAGCTAGCTACATTCAATGGTAAATCTAATCATGGATCGTACTTTCTTCGCAGTGTGCATGAACATAACAAAAAAAACATCAACCCAACCTACAGTGCACAGAATGATTCGATTCTTACTGGCATCTATGCACCCGAGTTGGCTCCTTAGTAGGTCACAATTCACCGTTACATCGAGAATTATTCTTCACTGCAGCGTCCAACCAGATAATGATGCAGATAAACAATTTTGATGGTATCCATTAAATCACTATTGAAATGACCTGACACAGTCTTGGAATACATATACAAACTAGCTATCGAATTTACCTATTCCAACATGTTATGCGCTTATGTAGATTCCTAGATAATGCTAGCCTACTCGATAACAGGTCGCAAGTTATAGCATTTTACTGTATCTGTTATTTTCGCGTTTGCGATGCTTATACAACACTTACATCTTTTTTCTTCACGTGACTGTTCTCCTCAAAAACTATGAGTTGCAAGATGCATGTTTGATTGGAATTTTCCAAAATAATGTCTGGCCTTTGGGATTGGGTCGAATGTTTTGCTGCAATATAGCACAGCGAATCAAGAATAAAACAGGTGTAGGTAAAGTGTAACGGCGCTCCGTTGTAATCAAGGATTGATTAGTAGCGCGTGTTTACAATGAATGATTTAATTATGGAAATGGTACGGAGAAAATCAATTAAACAGTTATGTAATTAATAGATTTCGTGTAAGATTAGTGAACGGACTTGTATGAAAATAGAATCGCAGATCGATTTTGTATTAGTCGTCTGGAATTCCAGATGATTAACTGTTTATGGTTCAACTACAAATGCCTTTTCAAGATTGAATTTAAGCTCCAATGCTATGGCGTTACGGATTCTACTCTCGTATGGGCAATTGTTTGATAATTAATAATAACTATCTTCTCCGGGTTTCTAAAAGTAGCCATATGAGTCGTTAACCTTCAAATATTTTGAATTAAAATACACATTTTAGAATTCACAGAATTCTTGCGACTTTCTCGTAAGATGGTGTATTGTATTCCACCTCCCTTTTACTCTCTTCATCACTCAATCAGTATGCACAGTCTGTGGGCATAATTTTTTTTCTCCGGTAACTTGTTTCATAGTGGTTCCCAGACAGCTAGTGTAGTGTAGGCTGGATATGGTATTAGAGAGAATTTTTATTAAGGCAGTAAATGTAGGGTAGTGTAATATGTTCTTCGCGTGTCTGTTCAAGAGAAAGAAACCCTTCTGAAAGCTTTCAAGTTAAAAACAAAACCACGAACTGAACATCTTACGTTCTTAGACGGCCCCGTACAGATAACACTCCCCCACCAGTCCCTGATGTTGGGTTTAACAGAATTTAGCTTATTTATAACAAATTACATTTTAAAATTTTAGCGCGAGCGTATAGCAAACCCAGCAATTTGTGAAACTCTTTTGGTGATGGTTTGAGCACGTACATCAATTCTCAGTTTAAGATGACTCCAAGATTAATAAAATTCACAACAGAGATAGTGGTGATTCCACAAAAAATATATGAAAAAGAGACTCACTTTTTTCATATATTTTTTGTGGAAGGTTCAGTGAAAAAGACTTGGTAAAGTACTTAGAATTATTTAAGGATAGTCTATTTAGGTTACACAAAGTAATAACAGCATTTAGATCTGGCTGAAGACGTAATTGGTCACTAAAACTTATGATAGCCCTAAATATTTTTAGATCATGAACATAAAGCAGACAGGATGTCGATAAAATACTAAGAAGATCGTTGTTAAGTTGAATAAAATAGGTCTAAAGATAGATCCTTGAAGTACACTGGAAGAAGGAAAAAATACCAGGAAGACACCCCGGAGAGGGAGACAAAACAGCTGCTATCCATTGAAAAGAAAGAAGTGCAGAAGAGTAAGCTCACCTATACCATAATGGTTCAAATTATGCAGAAGTAACTCATGATTAACATATTTAAAGGCTTTGGAAAAATCTGCATCATCAACAAACGATCTAAAACCGAGGCGACTACGTGGAAAAATTCAATAACATTGACTCGACTTTTAACAAAGCCACCTTGCTGAGAAACGAAGACATAACTATGCTGCCCTGATTCGCATAAACGTTCTATCTACATTTTTATCAATTTTGAGTTAACATCGAACTCGAAAACTAAATACTTTATTACATCATTCTGCAAAATTTGAAAAACCTACCTTTTGTGGAAGTATGTTAAAATTAATATTGAAAAATGAACTCTACATATATTTCCAGTATAAATCGAAACACAAATCATTGAATATTTCGAAAGCGCTAAAATGTAGATAGAACGTTTATGCGAATCAGGGCAGTATTATTATTATATATTTTATTAAAAACAACGATTTTACAAACACAAATGTTTACTTCCGATTTTCAAATCTAATTTCAATTAAAAATTAAAAAATTTCAATTAAAAAGAACAGTTAATTTTCTACACCAACCAGTACTTTTGAGGTTTTTTAGATTTTTTTTAAATCTTAGAATACGCTTCCAAGAAAACCTTTCATCAATTTCATCCATTTTTCAGAAGTTCATAACTCGGCAACTAAACCTCATAGAAACCAAAAATTGTTTATCCACGTTCTTATCCTCTAGAAGGACCATTAAGCGCAATATGAACGAGCCTCGACTTTTTTTCGTTGTCCGCTTCACGTGAAATTTACCAACGTAAACTCTAATATGAAATAAAATGGATAGAACACATGCGGATAATGCACGATTTTTCTGAAAATAGTTAAGAATACCATCAGAGCCAAGAAAGTAATTCGAGTCAATCGAGGACAAAAGCAGTTCAATTTCGAGACAACTAATCGCGAGTATGGATAGACAAGAAGGGGATAATTCTTACGAGGAGAAGTAAATGAATCAGGGTATACTGAGGAGACAAAAAACATTGCAAAGAGATCAAAAAGCTCCTGAAGGTGACAGTATTAAATGCGAATGAGTCAAGTAGATTAAATGAAGACGTTAAAGAAGGAATAAAGGACCAGTTTTTTCAAAATTATTCGACATCAGAGAGATTCAATGAATGAAAAATAGTTGCGCATAAGATATCTTATTTCGTACTTGGCAATAGAACGTAAGCCAGATAAACCAGCATTATTCGGGCATAAGTGAGAGTTTAAAAATTTGAGCCACATTTTCTTGTTAAGGGCTAGTTGTACTTTCTCGCTACACCAAGAATCATCATTATCATCACTACGCAAATAGAAGAAAAGAGTGTATGAAGGGATCAATCCAAAAGTTATTATTCACAATTTGTTAGCAATAGTGTCAATGTCAAGCCCCCTGAAAAAACTAAACTGATTAATTGAGTTAAGGTCGATTCAATTGCCCAAATTCAATTTTTTTTTTAAATTCAAATGGGGAACATTCGACCATTTGACGCTATAAGATAGGTTAAGAAGTATATTTACGAAGATAGAAGGTAGTGGTGATTAGAGATAAGACATTAAAGCAGAAGATAGAAAAAACAAGGAGCAGAGTTAAATAGAGAAAGCTAACAGGAGGAAAAAAAATGGTAGAGCGATGAGAATACTGGTGAATGATTTAAAGTTGAGAAAAACTAGGCTCAGTTGGACCGTTGGTATATTAATGAAAGGATAATTTAAGGCACAGAAAAGCTAATATAATGGAAAAAAATTGTTCTTTCTCTGAAAACGAGATGTTACAATGAGAATCCTTTTAAAAGTGAGTGAAGAATCAAAAGACAGGGAAACCCAGAGAGCAACACTTTTAACAGGGATGAAATGAGAACAGAGTTCACTAGTAAAAACGTCAAGCACAGTAATTAACACACCACCGTCATTTGATTTGTCAGGTGATAAGCGGTTGCGGTCGTAACAATCAACGTTGTGGGAAGGAAAAAACTTAAAGCTGAAGATGTCATATTTCAACCAAATTTCAGAGAGACGAGCTAGGTGATCGTTTTAGAAACTGACGAAGCTCTGGCATCGTATGAGTTAATAAATGGATATTCCATCGCGCTGTCTATTTACCCCATTACCTCTTTGGCTGCTGCATTTACTGTACCTTTGATGGCGATGTAGACTAGACGTGAGCTAGGCGTGGAGGTTAATTTGAATTCCAAGGCAGATGGGTACTCGGCTTCCACTGTCTTGTTTCGAAGTTTCTCAACATCGAACTTGTGTTCCACCCTAGCTTTGGTTTCTGTGTGATTCGCTATCGGTGGCAGGTTTTGACGAGGTATTGGTCTGAATCGCAGTTGGCTGTTTGAAAGGAACGCACATCTAGAATACTAGAGGCACACGTCTTCTGAATTTTTGGTCAATAGTTGGTCAAAAAAAGAAAGTGGTCAATCTGATTGAAAGTGTGGCCACCCGGAGATGCCCAAGTCCTTTTGTGGATGTTTCGATGCGGGAAATAAGTGGAACTTAGTTACTGCAACTATTGATGCAGATATCGTGGAGACTGTATTATTTGGGGGTTCAGCGGTGTGGTTCCTATTTTCGATGAAGTCCTCTAATAAAATCTATAAAAATCGTCTTTAACAATCTCATTCTTATTTTCAATAGGCGCTTGAACGCTTATGACACAAAAGTTAACAAACTTTGCTAAAATGCAAATCAATTTGAGGCTTCAGCTTTTTGTCCACGACGAAGGCCACCCCAAATTCGTGACATCCAGATGACTTAGCTTTTTTGATGATTATGTACTCATGTCTCAGGTCTAAAGTAGCAGCGACAAATATAACGAGAATATTTAATTTATATTTCATCACCTGTTCCAGAAGACCTTTGATGCTCCCAGTAAGTACAGAGTTTGCACATTCCAGGCTCTAATAGAGTGATCCATATTTTGTTTGAGTAGTCGTTTCCGTTGATATGAACCAAACATCCGAAGCAAAGTATCAGGTTTCCGAGTACATCAATTTGACAAAAAAAAAGCAAAGTTGTCTCGATACATATCGTTTCGATTTTTAAGGAGTGGAGATAGTAGAGGTTCTATTCTCATAGCCGAAATTTTTTTCGGATGTCAAATGAATCTCACAAGAACGAGCTATTGGAATATTTTCATACCCCCGAACTTGAGGGTCAGTCAACCGGAAAATACGGTTTTAAGCGCAGAAAACTCGCTTTCACCCTCCTTCGTCCGCACCATTTATAACTTGAAATATCATGAAAGTCCCTAGCAGCCATTCGATGTGAAATCGCTTCTTTGGAGAGATTCTAGTCAGGATGCATTAGCAGAGCAGAAGGTGTGCAGCTGACATTTCTCGGGATTTAGATTGGTTCGTCGGTAACTAGTCATAGATATCGTTTGTGTGGCCTGTGCTACATATGACTGTACCATGGCCTCTATTTGTCACCATGACTTGTTTACAGGGGATGAAAATGCTTGTCTAAATAAAAAATATTCTTAGTAAATGGTAGCTAATGATAGCTATTAAGCTATCTTTATTTTTCGAAGAATTTGTCTAAAAACATAAAAAAAAAAATATGGTTTTGCAAATGATTTTTTCAGATTAAATTTTACTAGACATCATGCGTAGATGGAAAAGTTTCAACGATTTTTCGGAGGTTATTTGAAGCAAGCCATGGATTATGTCGTTAATTTTGGGACATCCATACAAACTTACATGCATATCGCTCGCTAACTAAATATCTTTATAAAAAAAATATAGTGTCCAACTCCGACAAACCTTTACCTTAGTCTTATAATTTTACTTTAATTGAGCTTCCCATTTCCTCTATATTATTGGTTTCTTGAAAGTATACTCGTAAGTACAAGATCAAATCACGCTCAGAGATAAACTTGAACATCGCATTGCATCACATCACTTCCGAAGCTAATTATGATTGTGCAATGATGGATTTCTACGTTGAACAGATATACTTCGATTGTACGCAGCGTCCATTAAATAGGAAGAATGAAACTAGAAAAGAAGATACTGACGAGAAACCACTGGGAAGCAATAAAACGGTAACCGTAATAAGTGCGTTTTGTAGAGGCACAGCGGTACGACAACGGTCGATTACCTGTACGCTTGATTATCGTGAATATTGAACAAACTGTTTTTTGTATCTTGGTAGAGGCATTGAGACTTTACATTGTTGGATGGGAAAAGAAATTTTACGTTAAAAAAATTGACGAAATTTGACGAGATTTAACTATCAACGACGGCACGAGATGTTATATAAGTCTCATTTTTTAAACTGACTGAAGGCTCATCAGTTGATTACATATTTCTTGGACACAAGTTTTAGATGTGAAACAATGGTTTTATTGCGCGGTGTATGAAAGAAATTATGAGAAATTACGCCCTTTGTTGAATTCTGAAAACTAGGCTAGATCTTATTAAACTTCTCTGGGTTGCGTAATGAAGAGAAAAGAGTTAATTAGCTTAGGGCTACCGTCTCCTCAATGAGATTCAGTCCATGAACTATGATTGGTGGTATCATATTGATGAAGAATATGTGTGAATTAAAAAATAGTGCCGTTATACTAGTGACTCAAAACAGGTAGTGAATCCAACTGTTATTAATAGCCTTTTCTTAACTGTTTATTTGATTTCACGTATGATTTACAAACCGAAAATGCATCGAAATGATTGTATCTAGCTTATTTGCATTATACTTCCAGATAGATAGTGTGCTGCTAAGATTGTTTATATTTAGTTTTTGAAGGTCTGCAACTTCAGTGACAAACCGTCATCAAATCACTGAACTGCCACAGTAGGCATATGTACAGGAAGCTTAAGTTCATAATAATTTATTTGCATCAATTCGTTCAGTTATTCAACAAATCTGTTCAGGCTTTTTTTTCATGGAAAGACAAGAAACGGTAATAGCAGGTTTCCGCATATATCTATATATGCAAATTACGCTGACGATTGTGTCTTAAACATCAATTGGTCTTGTACCCAAATCGGATCATTACCACTTTGATGGTAACTCAAAGGAAAATAAAATATTCGTATCTTCATCGGTAGATGAATGTATTTTATGGTGTTTTACTCTGGCCTACTCAATGATTTTTTAAGCACATCAAAGAAAGTCGAGGATTGCAGTCTTTGACATTGACATTGTCAAATAGAAACGGATTGATTAAATTGCCCCTGGGACAAATGCATCAATCCCGTAAATAAGATGCGATTGAAAACCAATCCCAAGGCGAAGAAAAGTTATTAAAGCTTTATATACGAAATCCATGAATTACTGCGACTTAAATACTGGAAGTGAACTATAGCTAAAAGAAGTTACATTCTTGTTTCACTTTGATGTGCCATTTATGCCGGTACTTTGTGAAAATACATACATAGAGAAAACTGTGTGAACCATAAAAATGAAATGAAAATTTTGGAAAAATGCATTTATCAAACTCTAAACAAATGAATTTGAAAACACTTTTTCTTGATTTTTTTTATCTATCGTCTATTTAGCTCTTGAAAATTCAATTTATAACTTTCTCAATGCACTGAATTTCCCTTTCAATAGTAACCAAAGAAAACATACAGCAAACCAATTGACCTCGAAACCTTCATCTCATACTAATTTTTATCAATGCCAGCGTAACAAAAAATAATTATCTGAAAGTATCTCTCTAATACAGATGATACAAATAAATGTTTCATGCCATAGTGCCATCAGCACCACATTCACAGAAAAGAAACTGCTTAATTGTTCTTCAGACGTTTTTATAACAAAGCTTTTAATAAAAACGAAAAATTACGGCGATGATCATTATAGTTAAGTCTTTTGTTACTGTTGGTGCTGAAGGTGAAGAAGAATATCGAAATGATTTATTTACGTGAACATACGAGTATGTACTTAAAAGTATGAGTATCATACAGGAAACTGAGCGGAATCAGTTTCATGATATGACCAATGCTCCGATGCATTGGATTGTTAAAAACGATGATTTGCGACAGTGCTAGTGTATGTGATTTTGTGTCATTTGAGTACATAAATAGATAGCCTTGTTCGCAGCAATATTTAACCGGTCTGATGCCCTTCGAGAAATACGATAGTTTTCAAGAATTTTAAGTGTTTCCTTAACTTTTGATTGATGTTTTGTTTGTTTCAGTGTAAGGTTCGTTTGGCTATAGTTGGTATAGTTTACTAATTAGATAAAGTAAGAATCTCTTGGAATGACTATTCAGTATTTGGTGAGAATTAAACTTGATCAAACGTTTAATTTACCAGCGATTTGCAGACAGAACTAGAGAAATACGTACGATCAATCCTAAACTTCAAGAAATAAAGAAACATTGTCCTGCGTATTATGGCTTTAACATTTCGTTTCTGGGAAAACGTAAGACTCTTTAAGCTTGAAGTTCAAATAAACCTGCAGCCATATGTAAGCTTTGTTGGTAACACTTGCCTGTTACTTGACAAAAATAAAATATGAAATGCAACGATGCCTCGAAAAATTATCCTGAAACCACGAAAAAAGCATTATGACTGTATGATTCTATATTCAAGCCGCACTATCGTCAAAGCAACGGAAGTCTATAACTTTTTGTTGGATATCTGGTGTGCTAAAGTGTAGCAGGCCTGGGACCCTTGGCAGTGAAGTTGCTCCCATATCGCGCAGACGACAAAACCGTGCAAAAGTAGAAAGACAGAAAATATTGAATTCCATGAGCTTCCTACGAACTCAAGCTTCTTCATAACACTCTACGAATTACATTTTTTAAAAAAGTACGCTTTTACATAAAAATAAGCGTTGGTTTTGAGGTGCACAAAAGCCCAATCCACAAATTTTCGACATAAGCCATGGTCTTGTAGCGTTAGTTTCTGCACCAGCTAGATTTAATGGGACCATGGATCAAGATTCTTACGCAATATTTTTGACATTATGTACGGAGAATGGCTAAACTTTTGTCATTGACGTCAAATTGATGATTTCGGAGCTCCTGTTACACATATATTCCTACACACTGTACGGATCTTCCATCACGGCTGTTGACAATTTTAAGGATCTTGGTGTGTACTTTGATTCAAAGCTCAGATTTGACTTACACATTGCCTATATAACCCCCAAGGCTTCTCGTGTGTCCGGTTTCATTCTTAGATGCTCTTCTTCGTTTACTAGCATCGCTACCTCTTTCCATCTGTTTTTTCACTTGTTCGTAGCATTCTAGAATATTGTTGTCAAGTGTGGTCTCCCCGTCACAAATATCTTAACGAGGCAGTGGAATACGTTCAGCGTAGGTTTACTCGCTCCCTGTTGTTTAAATTCAATATCCCTTAATACTGTGGGTATAGTGATCGTCTATCCTTATTCCGAATTCCTTCACTAGATTCCCGACGAGTGTTTCTTGACGAGTGTTTGCTTTTCAAGCTACTCCATTGCCCTATGCTCTCCGATCTTGGTCGTATGCTGTGTATGCGGAACGTCAATCGATCGGATAGATTTCAATTAATGTTCTCTCTTCCCTTCGCGCGATCTGATGTTTATTTTAACTCGCCGCTAGTGCGTATCCCCAGGAAGCACAACGATCTTCAGCTTGGTCCTTTTCCGCTAACGTTCGCACAATTTAAATCACAAATTAAAGACTTAATTCTTAAAGTTCCTTATACTGTTTGATTTTCTTTTAAATTTTTTTACCTTTTCGCACTTTTTTTCATATTAACTTGCATATTGGCATTAATTTTTTGTAATTTCAAATATGTGTTTATTTAATATTTTCAATTATTTGTTAATTTTTCTTTTTTCTTTTTTAATATCTTTTTGGCTTTGTCTAATATTTCTATTTTTATAATTTATTTATTTATTTATTTATTTATTGCCTAAATCCACAGAACAAAGCCAATTATTGATTAGACAAGAAGAAAAAAATAAAAAAAAATAAGTACAAGTATATAAAATATGCAAGAAAAAGAAAATAATATGAAAACCAAGAAAATTAATAAGAAAATAACATGAAAACCAAGAAAATTAATAAATTCAGAATGGAATAATATAGTAATACAAAAAAAGAATAAAAAGTAAATCGATCGGAAAAGAAACAAACAAAATGAGTAAATTAGGACATATTACGATTATAAGAGACGACGTTATTTTTTAAAGTAATTGGGCAGCAGCCTGTAAAAATGGATTTGAATAAATAAATAAATAAATCAATAAATAAATTCACACTCAGCGGCTATAGTTTCTCCTGTAACCAAACCACCTTAACGCGTTTGTTAGCTCTGCTTTTTATCCATAAAATTACGATTACAGAGCACATTAGCTTGGTTATGAGGACTATAAAAATCACGTATTTTTCCATGCATTTTTCGAAGGTCAATTTTGAAAATAAGGTTTAATGAGATAGAAGCAGTATGATGCAGGTTTGTTAGTCATGATTTCCAATGCAATAGTAAGTATAGCTACCGCAGCAAGTGAATAATTAAACAAAAATCTTGGTAACATATTTCAAAGGCTTGTTCCGCGTGAAAACCCCAGGGAAAATCGCTATCTTACGGCGAAACGGTAAACTTACGGAAGAAAGAGGTCGCATACGTAAGGTGGGCCATGCAGTGCTCATAACATGGACTTGAAAAGAGAGCAGCTAATCAATCAAAGAAGTTACAAAACTAAAGAGAGTCAAAATAAAAATGATATACCGTCTCTTAGAAAACATACTATGGAAAAAGACTGAAATGAAACAATCGAGTCCAGTAAATTTGAAAAATTCAAAAATGTTTTCAACTAAGTAAGTTAATTTCCACACCGTATAATTGATTTAAGCAATTAAAATCATTTTAGTAGATCATTTTTTTATTTATGAGTTACAAGTTGCAGCAAATCAAAGTTATGTAGCATATGCATGTAAATGAATAGAAAAGCTTCGGATGATGTTTGCTAAGTTGTTCATTTACGCAAAAACTAACAGAAGCCCAAATATAGAGCTCTGTGTTACTCCATACATAGTTTACTTTAGGATGGGTATTTCGTGGTTGCAAATAATTTCATGTATTCACATATGTGTACTAATAAGGTTTACTTAATAAGGTTTACTGCGCTTTTGAGGTTAAAATATTTCCTAATTTAAGATTTAAAGGTTAAAATATTTCCTAATTTAAGAATTACTCAACTCATTCAAAAAGTAAATTGATCATCGAGTAAGAAACTCTAATAGTTTCAGTAATTTTTATTAGGATAGTAAAATAGCTGCTCTGATGCAAATCCTGGTTGTTTGTAAAAAAAAGTGTTGACTAATCAAAAAACTTATAGATGAGGTGGTAGCACAATTTTTCCAGCATCTTTGAAATATAACAGAGAAGGTAAATCAACCTGGAAAAATGCACATTAAAGTTAGTTTTTTTTTGAACGATGAGCAACCTTTTTTATGTTTTCAGAAACGTGGATGACTCTTATGAAGTTCAATGACATTTAATTTAATTTCATTTAAGGCTCTCAATTCTTTATCAAAATAAAAGAAGTGAGCATTTGAATTGTATGTTTTTTGAATGAATGAACAGGCCAAGGCAAATACAGATCCAGAATCAAGTGTTTTTGATTAAGTCAGAGGTTGGATAACCTTAGAAGCTATCTAGACCTAATGATTCTGCAAACAGCAAGAGGAGGTGAGACAGCTATTTTGTATGAGAAGGAACTTGAGTTGGTTGGCAATTGTGAAGGTACTTGAAATTAGTATTCACAATTCAAAGCAAACAGCTATCTTGTACCTCCGCTTGCTTACGAATGGAGTGGACTTTATTTTGATCCAAGGGCCATAGACTGTAAACAACCGGAATTTTGTAGAAGTAACACACTAATAACACCTAATAGCTAGGACCAACCACGAGTACATATTGTTTTTCAAAGAAATTCACCTTGCGACATTGTGAAGAATGTTGCAACTGCATATACAAGGATTTAAATGCATCTTATTCTAGAAGTTGACTCTTAGGCTCACCGTAAAGTGTCAAGTAGTTCCAACAATGCCGAGGCATTTTTTGACTTCATCTTAACCTGTAACGTGTAGATTATCAATGCCGGCAAGGAATCGATTTTCTTCACCTCTAATTCGAGGGAGGTTTTTGAAGTTACCTTGGGCAGTGAGCTATACCGTATCTTCTGAATGAATGGAGGTTAATTTAACAGTGTTCGTTCTCGGATCACAGGAACATATCTATAGGCAGTCGTAGCTCGACGGAGTATTTAACCTTTATTAGCAGGTAAAGAATGGTTTGGACAGAGTTTCAACCCCTGATCCGATCCTCAGTGGAACTTTCTCCAAAGAGCATCAATTACATCCAGGATCTGGATTTGTCAGTTAATAATTTTGCTAGCAACTTCAACTCTGTAGCCAGGGTAGCGTGCAGCCCACCTAAAGCAAGAGAAATCATAATGAAATGTGGACATCATTATTCTGCGGATGGAATTCGGGGAACGGTAAAAGATCTAATGAGTGATGTTAGAATAAATTAAATTGAAGGTTTTTAAATATTCCTTACGTATGGCGAAGATATTCCCAAAGAGAATCTTATGTGGCAACATAGAGCTTGCTTGTGTGCATGACCGTCTCAGTAAGGTCTTAAATTCAATGCTACCTTGATTGCGTTGGACTAATCAGAGTGCTAAAACTTCAAATACTGTACTTTTCGATGAAGCATAGACCCCCAACATACGCAGTGCATCAAGTGTACCAGTATCAAAGGTGCTCTAAGCTCCTTCGAATCGTTTAAACCCTCGAGTCCTGATGGCGTTCTTCTGGCTGACATTCAGCAGTCTACATAAGTAATGCTACCGTGGATGAAGGAAATCAATAAGGCAATTTACCTTACGTTAATCTCGCATTTCCTGGATGCTTAACCGGAGAAAAGTTTTTTGAAACTGATCTGCATGTCATTAAAACTCTTTCTCTCTTAAAAAAATATACGCTTGCCATCTTTATGCTTGCCATCTTCCCATGTTTGGAAACATTATGGTGAATTTTCTTCTAAGAAGGCTTGGCCATACCGGCTGCAAAGTGGGTGCTTACACAAACGGCTTAGCTACAACAGTGTCAGGAAAGTATCTATCTACAATTTTGGAGCGGCTAAATGACTTTTGATATACATTTACGTCGAAGTTGAGAATGCAGTTTGAATTTGAATCCCAGTAAAAGGGAGGCTTACTATTTGGCTTACCGTTGACCTGAACCAGATTTTCATATATTTAAGACAAAGCTACTAGAGAACAAAACTGTAGCAAAAAGAGCATGGAACGCTTTCGGTGCACTTTGCTGCTGGAAAAGAGCCATACGATTCAACTATGGTTTATAGTGTTTAGTTATATTACTTATATTACTATATGAGGTAGCATTTTGGTGGCAGTATCGTCGGACATTGACCATATAGCTCCGGACACCTTACTGGACTAAGGGTTTACAAGTTATGTTCCACGTACGGATGAATGGAATGTTAATGGCAACTTCGAGAGTGGGCTCATTCTGGTGCATACCCACGGCTCGAAACTGACCAATAAAGTCGGCGTTGGTATATCTTATAGTCTTAGGCTGTCTCTTTTTCTCTCAGACTATTTTAGTGCTGGCTATTTTTCAGGCACAGGTGGCCAGATGTCCAAAATTGTTATTAAGTGCTCTTCATGCCTTAGGGAGACATCGATATATCCGGCAGTACTTGGACATAAGGATATTCGGGGCAATTCTGTTGCCGACGAACTAGAAAGGCTTCTCATGTTGCTACTGGAGGCCTTATAGTCCTTCTCTTTAGAAGCACCGATGTCATCGGTGCCATCAGGCGAAAGTATGTCGAGGATGTTAAGACATCATGAGTTGTAGAATCATCCTGTGCAATCGCAAGACAGTCTTGGGACATCATGGATGCACATTATATAAGACAACTGTTAAGATTTACCGGGAGCACCCTTCGCTATGGTTTGCCCGTCCTTGTCTGTCCAGTCATCGCTTGATAGGACAGCACGCGCAATGGTTCTGTGGGATCTGTGGCTTGGAGTATGAAGAGGATCTAATGTACCAATGCGCGGTTTCGGCGAGCAGGGAGATAGCTTCAACAGCAAATCAGATTGATCTATCCTTTAAGAATTGAAAAGCGATATTGCAGTTTATTAATTAATTATTAGATAGTTTTTTGGTTGCAGCGTATGAGAGCAAATGGTATCCGTAGCATTCCAAAGGAAGTTGGATTCCTCCAATTGGCAGCCACTTGACCTACCTATTTACTTACATTCAAAGAAACGTATGCGATTAGCCTCATTTGCCTATCTTTAAGTGGCTAATATTAGTCCATAAAAATACTTTGGCCTTCAAAACAAAAGAAAATAAGAAAAAACATTGATTGACACAAATTTTGTAGTAATTATTTCTGATTAGAACAGATTAAAAACTTCAAGTTGGTCGTCTTGAAGAAAATATGAATGTGGTTGTTCATTCATATCGAATAAACTAAAAATGGATATGAATTTTCCGATAACTCGAAGAAGACGAATGTGATTTTCCAGACAAAAGAGAGCCAAATTAACTCGCCATTTTAGCAATTGGCTTTTACTCACTGACATTTCATCATTAAAATACCATTTTGGACAAAACAATAAATGATTCTGTGTCAATAACATTTTTTGCATCATATCATCGCATGCTTGCAGATTTATACATCTATGTCGTTAAGGTCCTATGAAATTATAATCCATCTTAACAATAGCTACAAATAACGTGAATTATTTGTTTTGATATTCAAATTTTATTAACAAAGTGGCACTCTTATCTTTCGCAATGTTCGTATTTGCTAAACATTGATTTTATATTCATTGAAAGTGTTTTTTTTTAAATTTCGACAAACTGACATTGAATTTTGATATTTACTGTACGTGGATGCCATCAGTTTTCTTAATCAGCAAAGCTAAATTTCAATACATGAACTGGCAGAGGAATTCCAAGTGAAAGTAAAAATATTCGGAATGAAGCGAGACAAATCCGAATTCAGATACAACACGCTAATTTCGTTTGAATGCTCCTATTTTTGATCAATGCAACTCGAAGTATAAGCCAGGGGTGGTTTTGTAAAGATTCGAGGGCTCGTCTCGTATTTCAGTCGTGTTTACAATATCGACGCATGGTACTCCACTCAATTAAAAAAAAACTATACTACAAATAATATCGTAAACACAAAATACAGACATGATGCACATACGTGCCACTCTTCTGTAAAAATAAACAAGCAAAGGGAAAAATTGTTTCTAGTTCTTTTAAAACAACAAAACACTAGAGATTTCGATGTTTTGAAAGGCACATTGTGATGTTTTGATGGCCCTAAAGATATGTAAGTCTGTCGAATCTATTTATATATTTTCGAAAAAATGTTCCTGTGCTGACATGAATGGGTGGCCCCAATTTTTCAAAATCTATGTAGAGGAAGATATGTTGCAATTGAGCAGCTCTTCCGCTTCGAAAAATGATGCAATAAATAAATTGGTATTGTGAGATCATTACGGTATGCATTATTAAGAGATTTTATTTATAGAACGCTCTTTATATTTGATTGAAATAATTAATTTCAGATATGGGAAGCAATTCATCGTTTACGTTGCTTGCAACCATCGCTTCATTATTGATTACTACATGCTTTTAAATCAAGCATGAAGTATTTCCCAAATCTAAAATAATGTAACTTATAATTTGATCCTACATATGTATTCACAAAGCTTTATATTCCACAGATATTGATTCGCACCTTCAGTAGCTGCATGAGAAAATTGCTCAGAATTATAAAATAGCAGGAGGTACAATTTCATCTCTTTCAAAGCAACGACAACTCCTTGTCAATGACTTCTGTCGTATTAGAAAGTGAGTTTGAAGTCGTACGTACATAGTTTCGCTTTTATAATCACAATCTTTGGCTCATTAAACATCATTACATGAACGAAATATTACGTTTTCACTGTCGTTGTCAACTCATCTTCGTTAACAATGAAATTACAGTTTTTTTTTTATCTTGAAGCAATGAAGTTCTACCAAAGTGACATACATATCATCTCAGCTATGAAAAAAACTGATGTTGTCTTTTGTTTTCATGCACACAACGTTGAACCTAACGGCAACATAGTCAAAACAGTAGCATTGTGGGTTTTTTCTATTTAGATATGTACGTACCAGATATGGACATGCATCAGTTTTTCAACCTTGCTGCTGCATAATCTTATATGACAAACAATATCTTTCACTTTTTCAATTTTTGCCGTTCGTTTTACAAACGAGTAGAAGGAATGTAGATGTATAGCGGGATGACCTTTGGATGCATTGTATTCATCTGAGCTAACTTGAGCGAGCACCATAATTCACCCAAATATATGACATTGCGTGAAATGGCCCTCATTTGGCGATGCTTGGTTCCATCATTTTTAATACTGTTACTTACATAAATAGAAATCATCGAACGTGAAATACACATCATGAATGTTTCTCGCTACCAGCTTCATTTTTCTCAGTTTCCATAAAACATTTCCGTATTAAAGCGTATGCATCAGAAGTCAACTAGTTACTTAATTTCTTGAGCCCGAACTTCACCTCAACAATTTACTTCCAGCAATTAACTACTGGCTTTCTCAACAACAGCCATTAGAATCGACCAAGAAACCTACATTTTCACCAAAACTACATTCGTAGGTAGTAATTGCGAAATAACACATGTACTGACACTAATGATCCGGTTCTTTTTTCATACTTTTAATAGACCTTACAATTTCAAACTATCAATAATTCATGTATTTGTTGATATTTTCGATGGCTTCTGTGCAGGAATTCATTTCGGTACTCACTTTTACTTCGCCCATACTCACTATCGATTATTATAATTTCAATGCAAAAAAATGCAGAAAAAAGGGAGAGAGAGAGCAGAAACTGGTGGCCGAACATTTCGAAACACGCAACTTTGCGGTCTAACTGCATGTTGATCCGTTTGAAATCGAGTCAATATGTTATGCCGGCGTCGATTTCACTATCCGCCAGGCATGCGCGAAAATAAGTATCTTAAAAAAGATCACTAGATTATCTTGACATGCTGTCATTAGCTTTTGTATTTCGCAAATGATAGATGCAAAATGCATAATCCACAAGATGTAGGTAGGTTCGCAAAAAACTGCCGTTGCATCATATTTGGGATCGTTTTTCATATTCGGCTTTTAAAATTCAGATGTGCAAGTTTCCGTGAATTATGGAAGATTGCACTTAAACATAATCAGTAGTGTTTATGTAAATAAAATTCAAAGGGTAAAAAATTTGATACACTGTGTTTGAACCGCTTATAAGATTTCTTCGCAAAATTTGTTTGTTTGTTATGAATCTTAATGTGATAACAGAGTCGATATTTTTTGTTGAAAAATATAAAGATAAATTTCCAATAATTTGAAATTTGATTAATGAGTTTAGTAGGTAGATACTTTTTCAAAAGCTGTCAATAGAAAAATGAAAGACAGTTCACTTCTTCTTGACCAACCATTAAATTGCTAGTGAATAGATTCATTTCATAGATTGCATGCACTCTCTAGAGCAATCGTTTCGCTCCTTCCCAATTGTGTGGAGGTACTTTTTACAAGGAAAACGATCTTTTAAAGCTCCACATAGGGCTCTTATGTCACTTTCAAGGAGAGCGATTGCTTCTTTTCCTTTTTTTGTATTGAAGCTAATTAATTTTTTGAGTGTTTCAAGTCCTCCAGATAAAGCCAGTAGCTTACGATCTATTTCTTTGTTCATGTTTTAATTTCCCTGTCCACATCAGCCTTCGCAACGCCACAGTCCGCCACGACTCATGGTGGTGCAATTTATACCCTTTTTGACCTTGGTATCAGCTTTTTCGTGCTTTTGGTGGATCTCATAGTCGAAGATTTATATCAACTTTAGGCCTTTTCCTGCCCCCATTTCATTGGGTGTGAAATTGGAAGTGAAATTCGACATAAAAAAGGCGAAACTTCGGAAAAATTAGGGGAAATCTGAATTTTGGTGTGAACCATGATACTGGCGTGTTGAACAAAATGTCAAAAGTCCCCATCGATCCGAGAGCTGCGTTCTGGGTCAAAGGTCACCAAAAGTAACCTTTCCTAAATATCTCAGTAACGGTCACGTCTTCAGAAAAACAATGTATGACAAATTTGTAGCTTAGAACTTTAGGAAGAATAACTACATTTTCCACTTCGCTCCTACGATTTCTATTCTCACTCCACAATCCATCTTTGATCCATCCATATCTATAAAACAAACTCGCGCACTTTTATGCGAGGGAGTGTGTCATTTTCCTACTTGTTTTTCGATGGTATAGAAACCTCAAACCTTTTCTCGAAGGTTGCTTTAGTCTTTCATTACTCGCTGATGTTCAGCATTTCCATTGCGGGCCTGATGTCCTCCGTGATACTAGAGCGATTCTTTAGGTTCCCGGATCTATACCTGTAGGCCTGTTGAAGGCTTACAGCTTGTTTTTCCTGTTCCTAATAAATTTTGAAGTGAAACGCTTCAAGGTTCAGAATGGCCTCCATACTTGACGTAGGGATGGAGCTCATTGTAATCAGCAGATAGGACATTCTTTCGACAGCACTTTTTGAAGGAGTTTTCTTCCATCCCTCTACTGACCAATATAGGATGATGAATCTCACCATTTTTTTGTTTGTTTGGACCAGAATATCTACCTTGAAGTTGATCCTCGATTGCGCCCAAGCATTTGCTTTGTCGTCTAAAGTGCCTTTGTGGCCTTCAGTGTCGTTTTGTTAAGAGGACGGTCTCAATTCTTATCCAGTTGTGTTCTTGGATATTTTACATCTTCCTGTAAACTTAATTACATAATTATTTTTGCCCTTATATCGAGATAATATCCTTACTTCCCTTTATTCTTAGCTTCGCCTCTTCCAGCTCCGTAAATGCACCTCGGTATAGTAGTTTGCAAACTTGTTTTTATAATATTTTGCAAAATCTGAATCCTGGTTTGCGAACAATTCACGAAGTTCCAAAAATATTCCGCAGTTATCTCAGGCACCATTGTCATCATGTTCCCTAAAAACAAGTCCTTGATGACTGAGACACATCGTAAGGTCGATCACCTTTTCCAAATAATCTCGGTTTATCTTGACAATACTTCTAGACAGTTGATGAATCATTTCACTTACTTACTAACTATCTTTCCGGTATTCTTAGAAGCATTGTATGAAATGTGTCTTTGAATGCATTGTGCATAAGTTTTAGATGTTTGGTGATTCCCAAGTTTCACCCATTTATTGAATTCAGCCACAATAACCGAAGAGGCAAAATAATTTTTTCTGGGAGAGGCCAGCCTGAGGTCTGGAAGGGTCCCGGTCCCGTCTATGATTGTAGTGCTCTTAATGCAAATTTATATGTTCTTTGTTACCAAATCAGCTTCGTTGTGTAGACCTCTAGTGCATTATGAATATGATAAGTTATACTTAGTTTTAGAGACAATGTGTTGGTCCTAGACCAAGTGTCAAAATGTTTGATATTTCTTGCATCACAAATTCAAGGCACCCTTGTATCTTCTTGTATTTGGATATTACATTGAAAATTTGACTCTTTATGAATTCTTATCCATAAATCAAATGTTGTATTTAGAGCCAGCATTCAAAAAAATACTGTAAATTTATTTTCGTTCCTTTCAATTACAAAGAGCACTCGACATAACAAACTTCATTGTTTAGGTCTAACGGCGACAACATTTTAAAACAACCCATCATATTTTAACTTTTAGTGGGTCATAAAAATTCGACCTCTATATTACTGCCACTCACTCATCATATTCAGCCACATTCAACAGACCGTCTGTCATCAGGCAATTAACATCATCGCTTTGTAGCCTGCTAAACACATATTCAAGTCTTCACATGAAACACTTAAAAGTACATCGTTCTTTCCGCAGCCACCACTAAATTTTACTCTGGTGTGCAATGCACATCCCATTCCATCTTGATCGTCGTAAAAAAAAACACCATAAAGAACTTAAACTCCAAAATCTTGAAAAATTACTTCAAACGCCAGACAAGGCAGTACGGTCTGCAAGTCTATCACACAATTATATATAGTACATATGTATGTTTGTGCGACATAGAAGTGTCGAGAACGAGATCAAATGTGAAAATGGTTTATGCAGCAGACCACCAATTCGAAACCACAAAAAACTCATTTTTCAGATCTTTCGCTGAAACAAACTAGAAATTTTACTTCAACATTCTTCATGGTAAAAGATCATATTTTCATCCGTCCGCTAAGGAAGGCGCATATTCCGCATTTCTTGGGAATTTAATGCATTTTGAAACGAAACCACATAAAACGTGCTCTTATGCAGTTTCGCATTTTAGTTCAGACATGTTTGAGTTGTGGTGTCGGATGAAAGATATTTTGCAAACTGTTAGCCTTTATAGTGAAGGCTTAGATCGAAATGTAAATATTTTGGATGGAACTTCCGGTGATACAGAGAATTTCGCACCGAGAGAGACTTTATGGAGTTTCTAATTGATTTTTAAAAATAAATCTTTAGCTAATCGCCTGATATCTCAGATGTTCCTTTATTTATAATGAGTTTCAGCTTCTCAGATATTAGTAATAATTGACGCACTCACGTAAAAGATTATCGCATGCAAGTAATAAATAAATAAATATTTGTTTTGAAAATGTCGAAGTGGTTACTGATGATGGCGGCTGTGGTAGTTTCCGAACATAGTTTTTGGACACTTACAATTTATTATTTGTTTCCCAGGAAATGTGGATTACATTTGTACATTATTCTAATTTTTGCTATGCAAGCATAGTGACTAATTTCAACATGCCTTTCTGGTTTTTTTCTGGAAGGATTTTTTTTCAAAAAATTTGAATATCCGGTGATGAGAATTATCTCTCTTTACATGATATCGACATTAGGACAAGGTTTTTCTAATATGCTAAAAATATGCAAATTTGGTGGAAGGTTCACTATGGGCTACAACTAGCGCTACCGAATGCAAAAATTGTCATGCTGACGAAGCGAAGGATACCCGGCTGTGATCCCGGCGACAGTGCGGTTTGCAGAGGTCCAGACTTGCAGGCCAGAGGTGGTGCTGAATACAAAGCTGAACTATTCCAACCACATCCGTAAGACATATGATAGGGCTCTGTACAGAAAGGTTCTATACAGGTAGGACATTTTGGCGGACGCACTAAAAACTTTCTAGGTTTGGAGTGCATGCGACAAAATTTCCTCGCTGTATAGAATCTTTCTGTATTGAATGCGGATTACCAGCGTTAAACAAAAAGATCCCCTGCTTATAGGTACCGTACTGAGTTGTGCTGATGTTGTCGGGGGTGGTCCCGACTGAACTACTGCCAGAAGAACGCCAAGTAGGGTAACTCAACTACTCTGAACTGGGAAGAACTGAGACTCTAGTACGCGCACGAATACCAAGCCCCCAAGTTAGACTCATGTCTTTTGGGTCCATGGGTCAAAAGTGGCCACACAAAGATTCCTACTGAGACAAGGTTACTACAAATTATTTATGAAGAGAATGGGTAGGGTAGACCCACAGTTTTGCCGGTATCGTATGAATAAGCACGACGATGCTCAATCTGCATTCTTTGTGTGCACTCCATTGACAAGTCAAATCCACGACCAATAGTGAGAGTAATTTCGTAATAAGGGTAATGGTTTATACAGATGAAGTGAGTTAACCAGAAGAATCCCATTTATGACAGCTTCATGCTCCGAAGGATAAAACAAACTTATGCTACTGTATTAATTCATAAATTTGATGTTATCAGCAAGTCCAAATAAAGAAATAAATTTGCTGTTATCGTAGGTTTTTCCATTCAACCGCTAACCAATACTCAGCAGGAAAACCATTTCGAAAGTGATTTTAGATTACCTGCAGATGATTCTCTAGAAAACATTATAATTGCTACTGAAAAAATCACCTTGCGCTTGAGGCCAAAGTATGGAATGAACTAGCAAGAGTGCCAGCAAAATTACCTGTTTCGAAGAGTGTGATCATGCTCACGAACTAGCCTGGTAAGCACATTTAGAAATTATACAAGCTGTTCACTTCTGATAACAATATGGAAGAAGAAAGATGCGGGTTCGCTAAAATCCAACAAAGCCCACAACCATATGTCAAGGCTCCTCAAATCTCCTTGCATATCAAAATGTATGCTTTGATCAAAGGTAATACAGGAGCTGTATGAAACAAAAAGTGCGAAGAAGCTCGGTGTACACAGGTGCATAGGTACGGAATTTAGTTAAACTCTGATGGAGTCATCAGCTGCTGTTCTTTTCAGAACGATAAAAATGTTATGAAGATGGAAAATCCAGCTAGGGGAACATGGGCAACATTGTTAAGACACAGGTCTTACGGAGAAGTCACCTCACATCTTACAAACCAATTTTCTGTCCTTAGGCGCAACTATGATCAGATTTATGAGTGCCGTACGACACCTCATATTGGTTGCCGACCCCACCCGAGAGTCAAAAAGAATCGGTATTGTGGAAGGCAGTGATTGCCTTTGTTTTACTTGTGGAGCAGACCTGTTATCCAAATTACATCCTTAGTGGAAGTTTTACAATGGCTGGATGGTTCAGAAGCTATTCCTGTTTAAATTCCCTGCTTTACAATTACGAGAGGTGGTTTCCAAAACTGACGCTTGCGTAGGCCGTAGCTTGATGAAGCAATATATTTCCGACATGGCGTCGGGTATATGCCTGGGCGCTATTCTCTATGATATCAAAGTCATCAAATATCACCTTAATATCATGATAGATCCAAGTAAAACTGGTATTTTATCGTATACCACACGCTGTTAATTGTGTAGCTTCCATGGCTCCCGTCCTAAAGGTGAAACTTTTAGTTTAAGTTATATGTTGGTATAGAATAAAAAATTCAAGCACTTAAATTGCAAGATCATGGTCTTATCACTAATCATGTATGAATCGAGACTTGAGTACTCAGCATAAGGCATTCTGAACTCTTAGCCGAGTTCGAGAGAAAAGTCTTACGAAGAGTTGTCGGCCACACATGTGAGGAAGGATGATTCTGAAGACGCTAAAACCATGAATTGTTTACGATCTACCTAGAATCAGATATAGTCACCAAGATAAAGCTTGGTAGACACCAATAGACAAAACATCTACCTAAGAGTAAAGAGAAGCCTTATCAGAAAGCCCTTTGTGGTAGATTTCATGATAAGCAGAACACACCAGGAGCGATTTCGCTTGCTCTATAAGGATGGCGTTGACCAGTGCACTTAGAGCTTAGGGTTACTTAATTTGATGACATTGGCTCGCAATCGGAACCTGTGCAAAGACTTGCTGAGAGAGGCCAGGACCGGATTCCGGCTGTAGTGCCGATGAAGATGATGATGTGCACGTCCATGTACTTCGTTCTTCACATCACGGACAACTCCATATTAACTTGCACTTTTCCGATGATTTTGATTTCTGACACAAAAAAACCCAGTTACGGTTTCGGTCATGAGTGGAACTTAAGGCTGGATAATCAATCAGACCTGAAACTATTCGATAAATGCAAACATTTAAACATGATCTGTTTTAAAATTTCATCTGGGATTTTGAACTATTTCAATTAGATCAAAAGAGTCAGGAATGCAGATGATTCCGCTCAGTTGAAACTACAGTGTGATAATATTAAAGATATCATCAAATCACATAAACGACAGGTCTTTTCAAATGGATCACCTTTGTTCTCTGGAAACCATTCATTGGCGATTTAGGCCTTATTCAGACCTGGATTACCAATGCACTGAAAGTAAATTACCATTTGGGTCCAAATTCTTCTATGTGTCTCGTACCTGTGAATGCGTGTGAGCTACTGCAACATATTTATAATCTGAATGACAGTGATGAGCCACCCAGGAATTACACAGTACTACCCAGCAATGATGTTTTGAGGGTAATTGATATTTCGTTATTTAGCTACATGCTTAAGAGGTAAAATTATTTTCGAAATACCAATGTCTGTCAATGTCAATGTGAAGAGTGTACTCTTTATCCCAACAACGACGAAGCATAAAGAAATCTAAAACAGCCGTCACTATTTGGCGGTCCCAAAAACAAACCACAACGTAAAGGAAACAATCGCGCTGTTGCATAGTCGTTCGTACAGGGTGAAATGAACGAAGTGTGCAGAAATGGATTGCGGCTACGAACCGTTTACATGATCACCGTGCTCAATCGTTAAAAAATGTAGGTCTCTACTAGTTTGCAGACCATTTAATTGCCATTTTATCCTACTTTAAAAGCTTTGCCTGAAAACTGACTTCACCGTATTTTGATTTGTTGTCCAAGCTAGTTTATTTTTTGGATGCATCGGGTTAAAAATGTCAATGTCTCTTTGCAAATATGCTTCGAACTCAAAGCCAAAGAGTTAAAAAGCTTGTTTGTAAACCAAATTTTCGGCTTTTAATTGCCTAAAGATTTATATGATCCCATGTAGAATAATTAATTACATAAATCTAATAAATTTAAACTACCAACCAATGTTCGACCCATTCATCCCCATCTGTCTAAAAATCCATTCCTATTCGTTGACTCTCAGTATTTTGAAACAGTTATTCACACTTTTCGCCATCCATTCGAATGCAAAAGTATCTTCTTCATACCCTAACGATATATTGCACATCCACATCTTCCTACTTCCGGTCGGATCATATTTAAGATTTTTCCGACTTCATCTACTGAACGTTTGTATTCCAACCTCAAGGTTATCTATCTGCAGCTCGATCCCGTGCACTTTCCACCAAAAATATCAAGCCATTCTGCCGGCGCCCTGTAAGCACAACTTGCTCATTTGAAAAGTGAAATTGAATCACGTGTGAACTTTTTGACTCTGCCGGAGCTTGAAGAATTATAGTTTATCTATTGCTCGATCCTGTATTCGCGTAACGAACATGTGAAAAACCTTTGATCGTAACAGAATTTTCAGAAAATCAGTCTAAAAGCACGATTCAAGATACGGTGTCAATGAACGAAAACAGTCAGTCGTTTTGTTGCAATACCATACAAATTGTGGTGCAAAGAAATTGAAGAAAGAGCCCCAGTAATTATTCCTTGATAATCGAGTCTTGTAAATGAAGATTTGCGGAGTCAGTGGTGCCAATGGCACTAATAGCGGAATAATAACCAACGAGAAACTATTGAGTGGAAAATACGGTGGCTTTTCTTACTTTGTGCATATACATATCTACGTGGTCGCGTACTTGTACGTACTTGTACAACGTGCAACAGAGTAAACAAGTTGAAAATTGTAGTTGATCTCCAAAGCAATGCTGGGCATGCCTAGCAAGCAGTGGTAAAGACTGGTGAAAGCTAAACATCGATGTTATCATTTCGAATCATAATATCACCGAGTCAATTGAAATCGCAGAGGTATGTCTCATTTATGGTAAAATGATAGAGTTGATGTGAGCCGCATGGAAAAATCAAACGAACTTGTTTGGAAAATATGCACATATGAAAGCGTTTAAAAAGTTTTATTATGAGTTGGGAAATCAGTATGGTTGTGAATAGTTTTCGCATTTGATGCCGAAGTCATGTCTGAGCTAGGCCAACTATATACGCTTTGGGCAATGTCAACTTTCAATCAAGGTAGTTGATGCAGAGTATGTGCCTGTAGTTTCTAAAATTTAGCTTGCCGTGAATTACTTTTCCTATAAGTGATCCACAAACAGATTACGCCCAGTAAGGAATTTGCGAAAATGATTCTAAAATAAAGTTGACATAGATAATGTGGCTCGATGGAATCAAGCTGTAAAGCCGCAACGATAAAACGTCACAGCTTCCAATAAACAAGAGTCTCGAGATCATTCGGTAAGAAAGGACTCGTTTTCGGGGAAAAGGAATAATACATATAGTAAAATTTGCACCAGCTTAATGAATGAGGCGACTGTTCTTTGATGTCTTAACTACTGAACCTACTAATCGGTTTGGTTGATTACATTTGCAACGTTTGAAATGAAAAGTCATGATGTGTTAGATATTCGCAAAATATCCAACAAGATGTAAGAACACTAGATAAATATTTCTTTCTAATAATGAATACCGCAACTTTTATCGAAAGTCTTTCTATTACCGTTAGATCTTGCAGTGCTAAACACTAATTTCCATTTTATGTCGCTCACAAAAGTATAGTTTCGAATATATTCCAGACTTTTATGCGGCTAATAGCAATAATTAGCGTTATACAGCTGGCATACTTCAAAAGGTTTGTTTAGGTTAGAGCGTAGATCACTTGCACACCGCCCATACCTTTAATTCTCGTTGTAATTTATTGGCGTTATGATTGAGTTTTTAGTTCGCCTTGCCATGAACAGGTGCCTGAGTCGAAACAAGGTCTATGCGAGTCATGATTTGAGTCATAAATCTTCATTCAGACTCATAAAAATTTAATGATGAAATGGAGTGAAACAAACGTTTGTAGATTCTTTGCAATTTATCTTTTCACTTCATTCATCTACTTATTTTCAACTTCTACATCAGATTACATCGAAGTTGATTCAATTTTTAGCTATAAAAGGAGCTGGAAAACATGAAAGTATTGCACTGTCCTGGCACTCGACGTAGCAATTGATTTGACTGATAGGACATATATAAAAAAATTCTATCAATATGGAGAAGTTCAATTATATCTTAGACCTGATATCAAGCTATTTCAAAAATGAAGACCTTGTTAAAAATACCGAAAACTGAAATTATCCTTGAACCATACCATTCAAGTATAACACACAACGAAGTGTGGAAACTAACGAAGTACAAAATTACAGATTTTGCTGACGGAATAGGTATATTAATAATAGCCTTATATCTATACCAAGCTAAAGTTGGCACTAATACTACTATCGCTCAAGTTAAAACTTGACTAGACGCTTCGAAAAACAAAAGCGGTATCAGTAACCAGTCGGCGAGGGTGATGTGTATTAGTGATGGGCGCAAAAACGCCAAACAGTTTGAAAAAAACGTTTGGCTGCAAAAAACGAACGAACAGTTTTTCCAAATAGCGACAAACAGTTTTTCTAAAACAAATTTTTTTTTCTAAAACGAACAGCACTTATAAAACAAACCATTTTTCTACAACGAATTCTAAAACGAATCGTTTTTCTTTTTCTAAAACGAACCATTTTTTGTAAAATGAACTGTTTTTTTAAAACGAATCGTTTATCGTTTTTCTCAAACGAATCGTTTTTTTAAAACGAACTGTTTTTTTAAAACGAATCGTTCTTCGTTTTTCACAAACGAACCGTTTTTCTAAAACAAACTGTTTTTTTAAAACGAACTGTTTTTTTTTAAACGAATCGTTTTTATAAAACAAATCGTTTTTCGTTTTTTAAAACGAATCGTTTTTCGTTTTTTTTTAAACGAACCGTTTTTCGTTTGTTAAAATGAACTGTTTGGCAGTGGAAAGCTGTTTAGCCGCGAAAAACAATATTTTCGTACTAGCAAGTATTTTATTCAAATATTCAAAAAGTTTTTAGGGCAAAAGGAGCTGAAATCGGACAAAATCGGCCCATTTTGGGTTAGAGTGGTTTGGGACATAACGGGCCAAGACATATTGCTGTGATACAGAAATTTCGGATTTGTAGGGGAGTAAGGGGGTTTTTGGTCATAGTTTGGCAAAAACTAACTTTACGGCACTTTCGATGACTGAAAGTGGTCGGGGAGTACAATAGTGAAATTGGGCAAAAACGTCCATATTTTTATCCATATTTTTTGGTCTAGCGTGAATTCGGGGACCTTTCTGAGTTGTTTTGGGCGAAATTTTCATACAAGTCTGGGAAAAAGCGGCCTAGTTTCGAAGATATGGCAATATGAAAGCCGGCGGAAAAACCAAAAGGAGCACTAAAAGTGCCAAGTAGGAAAGTTTGAGATCCTTTTTGGCTCACCAGTTGGCGTCTCCTGCAGGTCGCCATGAAGGTGTCTCCAACCCTACGGGGGTTATAAAATTTACGAGACCGCGGGAGGTAAGGTGCCCCTGGACTAATGTCCAGCATTACGGAAGAGGTTGGCCTCCTAGTGGGTGCATGTTTAATAAACGAAACATTTTGTCTTACCATTTCTTAGTAAAATTTTCGACAAACTTCATGCTTCAGTGAGGCGAAGTGGAAATCCGACTGTTTTAGATTAGCCAGAAAAAGTTTGGTATCAGAGATCGCTCGATGAAAAGTCATATAGATGACAACAGGATTAGTTGGTCCTAACTTAGTAATTTTTTTTTTTGCTTTGGTAAATTGAACGAATACAGGAGGTGTTTTTTGCATATAATAAAATGATAAACAAATTAAATTGATTGAATTTGATCGTTTTCTTTTAGATGGCCCCTAGATTGGGGAAAGACATACCAAATAAATGACCGACCATTGTAAAGTTACGGACAAGCTGCACACACTAATGATTCTATAGGTATAGGTCATCTTGCACCATCACCATTCTAGCTTGGTAACGTTGTGTCTGGAGAGGGCATATCAGCCCGTTTCATTACATCACTGCAAATCGTATGCATTGTATGTATATATGTACAGTGGCTCACAGCTTATTTGATACAGTGACTATTTAAAAATGCAAATCACTGTAACTTTGAAATTGAGAACCCTATCCAAAAAATTTAAACGTATTTGACTTGATGCATGTTCAACGAATACAATGCAAACAAAAAATGTTCCAGCAATATTCCTCGGCGTCCGGTAAAAGAGAAATACCACTGGCGCAGAAAAATTGCAGCTCACAGCTTATTTGATACAGACACTTCAATGCGAATAAACTTCTATTTGTCGCGCCGTTAATCTATCCTGTTTTTGTTTCTTGAATTTTTGATTGTGTTAGACATTGGCTTAGGTAATTTTTAGCAAGATCTTGTAAGCTGAAGTGCCAAAATGAGCCAAAATTGTAAAATGGGTCATCGCACCACAATTGAACAGCGCGAATTGGTATTAAACCACTTTAAAAAAGGACAAACTGTTCGAAAAATTGCTGAAAGTGTGAATTTGAGTGTCTCTACAGTGCAACACATAATTGAGCCCTTCGTACACGAAAATCGGGTAGAAAATAAGAGGAGAAATGCGCCAAACAATATTTTCACCGTATCCGACGAACGATACATTGTACGGAAAGTGAAAGCAAACACAAAGATTTCCGCTCCAAAATTGGTTACTGAGGTTCATCGTGAGTTAAGGAAGTCATGTAGTGCTGAATCCGTCCGACGAGTGCTTCGCGACCATGATTTCAGGGTCCGAGTAGCTCGTAGGAAGCCTTTCATTTCCAAAAAAATTACAATAAGCCGATTTGCCTTTGCCAAAGAGCATGTGGGAAAGCCACCCGCATCCTGGAATACGGTTATTTTTGCAGACGAGTCCAAGTTTAACATTTTTGGCTCCGACGGAATGTCATATGTCTGGCGCAAGGCAACCACTGAGCAAAACAAGGAGAATCTCAAAGCTACTGTGAAGCATGGTGGTGGTAATGTGATAGTTTGGGCCTGCATGTCCGCAGCCGGAGTCAGAAATTTAAAGAGTATTGAGGAAACAATGAACCAAACAAAGTACCTTGATGTACTCAAAAACAATTTGCTGCAAAGTGCTAAAAAACTGGGTGTTCGCGACCAATTTCGGTTGTACCAAGACAACGATCCAAACCACAAGTTGGGAATTGTGCAGTCCTGGCCAGTTTGGGATTGCCCTCATTTGATGTCTCCGCCGGCACAGTCACCAGATATGAACGTCATTGAGAATCTGTGGACTTTGTTGGATAACAACATTAGAAAACACAAGATTTCTAATAAACAAGACCTGATGAACGCACTGCTAGAGGTATGGCAAAAAATTACTCCTGACATCACAAAAAAACTCGTTGATTCAATGCCGAATAGGCTCCAGGCTCTGCTTAAGTCTAAGGACTATCATACAAAGTATTGAAATCAACTGGAAACCTCATAATTCACAACAATTTTAATGTTTAATCAAACTGTATCAAATAAGCTGTGACATGAAATTTGTTATTATTTTTAGTTTTTTTGTTTTTTAAGATGTAAAACAGCAACTTTGTAACAAATATAAACTTGTTTAACAAACAACAAACAATTGCCTTCAAAATGGTGTTCAAATTTTTTTGATATTGTTATTATTTTTTGAGTTATTGCAACTTAATTTTTTAAAGAGGCACTGTATCAAATAAGCTGTGAGCCACTGTATATACTTCAAACATTTATTTGGAACAGGTATTTTTTCGTACTCGTACTAGTTATACCTAGTATGTGAAAATCATAGTACGACCCAACTAGAATTGTCGTACAGCATAAAATTTGTTTCTTTTCGTTAATTCAAACTGTTGGTTTCAAACAGTTTTAAAACACAGTTGTTTTTTTAAAAAAAACAAAACAGTTTGTTTTCGTTTTTTGAAAATAACAGAAACGCCCATCACTAATGTGTATCAATGTCATTACTTAAGTAAATAGAGTCGGCCTGGGAGAATAGACAGAATGTCATGCAGCAAGTTCGCAAATGTAGTATTACCGTGCTTTAGAGGAATCAAGACTGCCAGGCTCAAACTTTTGTCAAACTTTCCTGATAAGAGCTGGTGTTTTCGCTGCAAACTCATCTTGACAGAAGCTAATAAAAGTCTAAGGAATTTCCTCACAATATTGGAAAATGCATCCTGCGTAGTGGCAGGGATTAGATCCATTATTATAATAGTAGAGGATATAAAATGAGTCCATGGGAAGTACGTCATCGATTGAAGTCGCAGATACGACGTTCAATATAAGAAGCAAAATGTGTCAGTCACTAAGGAGTTCGGCTGCGAAAGAAGGATGAACATATCACTTTATCCCGGATGCTATTCCTTGGATGCAGATGAAGCATGTTGATATGAAATAGCTTCTCAGTTTATGACTAGAAATGGGAATTACGAAGCTAACCAGACCCACATTGGGCATGGCTGTTTCCGCAGACACTTGTACATATCGTCGCTGTGAAATCAAACCGGCATATCTGCAAAATACACATTCTTCACTAGAGCGCTTTAAAGTTTTCGCATGTAGGCTATTTCCACGTGAATGCAAAGCGGCAAAACACCATTAGACGGGTTTTTATTCAACTTTACGATATGCCGGTGCGACATAAAAATAGAAGGGAAAATAAGGAATTTTTTGATACCAAAAACTCAAAAACTCAATTTTTGCAGATATGCCGGTTTGATTTCACAGCGACGATATATTCAATAGATCGGATCAACGGAAGAAGATGCACGACGTACAAATTTAAAGTACCCTCAGTTTAGAAGATCTGCCATCACTACCGACTCAAGAAATTGCAACGCGGTATATGCTGCGATTCGAAATCAATTAAAAGTGTGGTCTTTACCTCAAGAAAATTGAAAATACATCAGAACTGGAATTCAACCCGAATGACGGAAAGCCATAAAAGGAAACAATCTCAATAACGAAGCAGCTCGCGAAGTAAGATGAAACGAAATTGATTTACGCTCTCTGTTGGACTCGACAATTCAACAGGATGTTATTTGTTCACTTCGCCACATCTAATTTGATTTGTTTTCTTATTGTTTACTGAGCGATTACAATTCTAAATCAAATACAGTCTTCTATATTTTTCTCGCATTTAATCAATTTGTGATGGAAGTATTTTTTAGTTTGTTCTTAAAAACACTTTATTTGCCCTAAAAATAGAGAACAATCAATCTCAAAAAATACTTATTTTCTCAAAATACTAAGCTGAGTATATAGGAATTTTTTTCGAATGCGAAACCCAAACTCTGGCATATGAGTGCAGATATATAAAATTTTCGAAAGATAGATGACTAATACCACTTATTTCTAGCTCTCCTTGTAATCAGCCTTATCTAGAGCATTTTCACTTGTTGTAGCCGCAAACGGACCACCAACCATCGAAATATGCTAACGCCGGAAATTGCTAATCGAAACCACCATAAATAACACCAAACAGTTCGGTTTTCCTTTAAAAAGTCTCTCAAGTACTAAAAACCACCCTGCATAAATTTCATGGTTTTTGGAGTATGTATCGACGAATGGCATTGGTATGTGAATGTATGTAGATCGAACATTATGAGCCTTAGCAACATTTCAAGCATTTTTAATAAGTGGACGCAATCATCCGCTTCCAAGACATTCTTTATGTAGCGATGTGGTTGAATAAATTTGTTTGATACGTACTTACATGAGGCTTTGTATGTGTCTAGTGTTTTAGCTGTTTCTTAAATACCAGGAAATGCATTGCTACTTGAATGATTTGATTGATATCTTCACCAGAATTAATGAACCGGGTCGAATGATCTCCTTAGGAATAATGGTGCTTGTTTGGGGTATTCAGGCAATTAATACTTTTGTGGGAGTATGTGTAATAGTGTTTTTCATGGTGCAATGGTGCTGGCGGTGTATTTCATAAATTTTTCTATGCTGATAGCTGTAGTTCTGATAAAGTAAATAGCTCTGTTAAATAAAAATTATAAGAAAGATATTATAAATTGGCTATACATACAGTGGGTAAAAAAAAGTTAAGGCACGAACTCTTAGTATGAATAAAAAACCTATTTTTAATGCGACTATAATAATAAATGATGATGTTTTCGCATTTAATTAAAAGTTTTGCATGTTTACTTTAAGACCAATATAAAAAAGCCCTGTAACGAAGCAAATTTCACAACATTAACGTAACTTTTTTCACTGAAGTACTAAAATAGCGCAAAAAAGTTAAGGCACAGCGCAGTTTTATCTGAAATTATTTGTGATTCTTGGAAAAAAAATACCGTTAAATGTACTTAAAATCATGAAAATATGATATTTCTATTCAGTCTAGCTTGAAAAGTGTTTTGAAAAAGTAATTTTATTGAGGGTGTTGTTAAAAATGAGTGTGAAAAGGAAATCGGTAGGTGCAGAAATCCGTGAATGTTTTTTGCGACGTTGGAAAACATGAATGGCGTATTTTGAGATTGGAATACTAATCGGAAAATCAGGCTATACAGTGAGAAATGTACTAACAAAATATAAATCAACCAAATCGTTTGAAACAAAGCATCGGTCAGAAGAGACTAAAATCTTATCTGAGCGAAAAAAGGGGATTATCAGAAAAATTAAGAAAAACCCTAAACTAAGTGTCCCAGTTTTACAAATTAAGGTGAAAAAAACGAGTTGAAACTCAAACTCAAACTATTCGAAATGTAATAAAGAAAGCGGGTTTCAAGGGCAGAATGTGTCTAAGTAAACCTTATATTAGTACAAAAAATGAAATTTTTAAATTACGTTTTGCTGAAGAGTTCGTAAAAAAGCCAAAATCATTCTGGAAGTCAATAATTTTTGTTCATGAAGTAAAAATTAATGTCTTTGGATCTGATGGACGGTAATATGCTCGGCGAAAGCCTAATACAGAGTTTCGGAGGAATTATACTACTCCCACTGTAAAACACAGCAGAGAGAACATTATGCTATGGAACTGTATGGGGCCATCTGGTTCGGAAAATAAAGATTTTGTGAACGGTATGATGGATCAAACCTGTTGCATGGGTATTTTTAAAAGAAATATTAAACAAAATTGCTGAAAAATTAGGCACTTTATACAATTTTGGCCTGTATCAAGACAACGATCCGAAGCACAATTCGGAGCAATGTCGGCTTTGGGATATTTGTAACTGTCCAAATGCTATTAAAAACCCCCCCTCAGTCAACGAACTTAAACGCGATCGAGCATTTATGGGATCATCTCAAAACTAGAGTAGCATTGCGAAAGGTAAAGTATAACAAAGGGCTCCAAGTTGTCATTATTGATGAAGGGACCAACATTTCAAACGCTTTTTGTAAAAAAAATTGCGAAAAAGATGCCGAAACGACTGCGAGAAGTGATAAAAATGCATGGAATAGCCACAAAGTATTAGCGCTATTTAAGCTAATTTTTTTGAAATTGAGTACTTTAACACAATTGAAATAATTTGAGATAAAATTGAGCTGTCTTAACTGTTTTTGCGCTATTTTGGTACTTCACTGAAAAATGTTACGTTAATGTTGTGGAATTTGCTACGTTACCGAGTTTTTTTACATTGTTCTTAAAGTAAACTTGCAACACTTTTAATTAAATGTAAAAACACAATCATTTATTATTAAAGTCGCATTAAAAATAGGTTTTTTGTTCTTACTAAATGTTCGTGCATTAATTTTTTTTACCCACAGTATGTATGTTGCAATATTTAATGTTCAAGGGCAATTGTGAAAAATTATACTGACTTGTTCTCCGGCAAGCGGATCATGAGAGATTTTTTAAGTTTTAATTTGAATATTCCAAGTCTCTTCGCATTCACTTTTCCGACATTCCAAGCCCCTTAGCATTTATGTATGAGTCTGAACGTATGCGGAGCGTTAAATCAATTGAATTATTTCATCCAATAATGAGATAGATTATTCCGATGACATTACCATCATGCCAGCCATGCCAGTCATCATTTTCGAATGTACTGTACATAGAATGTCTTGTAGCACGCACGAGTAACGTCTAGACAAAAATAAGTACAATTTGAGAAAAATGCGTTCAAGTGGCTCTACCGGACGTGAATTGGATCGGCATGCGGGATAGCAAAGCACTCCCGCATCATCCATAAGTACGACCGTTTCCATACGTATAGATGCTCACGTCCATATACGATTAAGTCTTTATTAACATTGAGACATATCCCTGACACTTGAAGATTCATGATTGTTGATTCATAAACAGTGTTACAATTGACTCGTTGAATCAACAATGCGCAGACTATTTTTAAAGAACCAGAAGCCGAGGAAATTAGTGATAATTAGTTTTACATGTGGTGACATATTCAGAGTGAAATTGACTATTTTTTTAGTGAAAGTTAAACTGTAAAATATCACTATTTCCCATGATAATTCTGATATTTACTAATTAGAAATAAGTGTTTTGAAACGCGTATTGAATTGCAAGTAGCATTAGAATTTGAAAACTTGTTGATATTTACTGGGTGACCCCATAAATAATGCGAGTTTTGCAAATGCATAAGCTAAGGGACGGAAAGGAGGGAATAGATTGCCTACATCGCTTCCTACAGAAGGAGATCATATGCTCACATTGTTCTTATTCTCTTATTTTTATTCTTATTCTTATTCAAGTACATCACGAACAAAGAAAATAAAGGGGTGTAAACAGTTGCAAAAGGTTAACGAGAGATCTTGAGAGATCTTACTATGAAACCTGATAACTAACAGGCTTTGGTATTAATATATGAAATATGCTTATCGAATTTCAACTTGAACTACATTAAAAGAGAGCCGGAAACATAATAAAAGAGGGGGGATTTTTTTACATGTATATTACTTTTTATGACATTTTGCGATGTTCAAAGTGAGAGCATTGGCAGCGCACTAAATATGTAAAGCATTAAGCTCATTTTGTAACAAAGCAGAGTCATCAAAGACAAGAAAAACTGTTTGAAGAAGCGAAACCGTTTATGAGCACTAGAAAGAGGAGAGTATAAAGAATAGACCCTTGCGGAACACCTGATTCAGCATAAAAGGGAATTGAAGAACATAAATTGGCAATTACAACACAGGTACGATCAAGGATGTAAAAGGTAAACCTGGATGGGAGAGGATTCGCTATACCACCATTCTTTAGCTTTTGACGAATGAGATTATGGTTGACAGAGTCAAAGGCTTTGGAAAATACATCGATCTGCTTTCGATGGTCAGAAGTGGATGCGGCGGTATGTGTGAAGAAAAGAAGGTTAGCTAAATTGGATTTACCTGTGACGAAACCATTCTCTCCACGCTCTTGCTAAAACAGGAAAGAAGGGACATGGGACCGTTGTTTGAGACTTAAGTAGGATCTCCAGTTTTATGCATTGAGAAGATGTCAGAAGATATGCGTATGTTAAACAAAGTGGAAAGAGGGACACACACAGTGATGATGAAAGTGCTTATTTGGAACACCATTGGTATCGATATCGTTCATCAGAAGTTCGATTTCTCAAGGGCTTGTTCAAAATTGCTGTAATTCAGGAGAAGACGTGGAGAGAAGATATTGGGAAGAAGGAAAGAATTGTTGTGAGGAAAAAGAACAAAAGTAAGAAGCAAAAACTTCACACACATCATGTGGAGTGGAAGCAGCTGTTTCATCCAAATACATACCATTGCAGAGCTAGGAGAGTTTTTTTAAGGAACGGATGGCGGACCAGAAGGAATTCAGTTGGTTGGTGATTGATGCTTCAATGCCAGCAATGTAGATGCATCTTTGGCCTTGAGAGCGCCTGCAATACCACCGCTAATCCTAAAAGCATCATTCATTTGTTTAAGACAATGAACAGTCGTAAATATAGGAATGACGCTCGCGAAGAAAATATAGAATTTGCGCAAAGCATCATCAATGTCCAGAAAACGAAAGAAAGAGAACCAGCTAAGCATTTAGAATTTGTTTTAGCATTTGAGATGTTGCTAAATTGTGAGAGTGAACAAAGTGAGAGGAACGATGACGTTATTAATCAGATACTAGTCGGGATCATAGCCAAATAGGCAGCATCCCAATCTAGAGTAGGAAGATTCAAATCACCACATCAGAACGTAAGCAATGGAAAAACGACTATTGAGGTAAGGAGAGAGTTCTACTAGGATTTGTTTGTGAAATAATAGAGGAAAATTTCAGAGGATATATAAAAGTTGAACGCAGAGAGCGAATCTGATCTTTTTCGTGAGCTTAAGCCTCAAAAATGGACCAGTTTTGGTTAGGATAGTGACTTAATAAAAAAATGGAAATTAACAAAGGAGTAGTTTGAGTGGAAAAATACTTATTTACCGAACATTTCACTATAAGATAATCACTTTTTTCCCAATCTAGGAAATTATCGGAATAGAAAAAATATGGATTCCAGAAAAAAATGGCAGAACGGAACTTGAGAAATATTTTTCGTCACTGGCAAGTAAAATTTAGAAGAGAGGTATGCAAAATCTACCAGATAGATGGAAAGGTCTCGTGGAAAATGATCGAGGATATATTTTAGATTATTTGAATAAAAATTAATGTAGATGTTCGCTTTGGAATGTAGGCCTATAGTGGTCCAAAATTTTGAAAATATCTTATGGAGAAATCTGTTGCGACTGACTCAATATTACGTCAATCAGTATTGATAAGCGCTCAATCAGCATTGATTAATCCGAAAATCGATACATCCCAAATTTCTAAGTCTACTTAATGCCACACAATTTTTATTCAATATTCTCTATATTTGTTTTGCTACTTGCCTCTAGCATTACCCTGTATGCTTTCAATATTCACCCCGTTGTTTCAATAATGAAAAAAATTCTTGTTTGCCTTCAAAGAACATCTCGAAAACGAGTAACATTAGCTTAGATATATTTCTTTCAATTTACACATTTTCAACCAGAAAAACTACGCGCTTTTTGCTCAGCAAAAACTTTCAATGCACAACTATACTTCCATACATTCGTTTCGATAAAAGAGACCACTAGACCACAAAGGAAAATCTGAAATCATGTCTGTACTACCAGATACTATGAGGCATAGGTGTTTTTATCGTAACAATTGCATCATAGCTGTCGTACTCAATGAAATGGAATGAATTGTAGTAAGATAAATGTTTCGCTAGAATACGGTTGTTTCTTACATCTGTACGTGCAAAGAATGCAAGTGAAGCTAATAGCTTGAAACCAATCTTTCGTAACAAGTGAATGAAAAAAGATGTGTAATGTGCCACATACTTGACTCAATCAATTGCTGACGCGATCGGTTGGTGCCAAGATGTTGTACAAATCGTATGTGTACGTTTGCATGGATCGGATGAATGAATGTTGCAATGCAGTAGCCCTAAATTGACAGTAATGTGTACATGTGATGTACATTACCCAGAAATCAGGTCTCACTTCATATTCATTGATCGTTTCTGATTTTCTTTAAAGCCCTAGAAAACGGAAAACTTTATTGTTTTCTCGTTGAATGATGGACGCATCAATATGACGTATGCGAGATGGTTTGGTAATGATGAGTTACAAATGCATCAAAAGGTTGCAAGTAGTGACAGACAGATTGCTGACGTTTACTGAGCATCATAGTTTCAAATAGCTGGTAATAAATGCACATACATAACTATGCGAGTGTGTATGTTCCGTCTATGAGAAAAAAAAAGCGAAATTAAGAATATTTGAACAATTAAGTCAATTATGAGATATTTGCTCCATTAACTCCATTTCGAATAAAGGACCTTGACCAATAGTTTGAGAGAAAAATATTTTGGTATGAGCGCATTACATGCAAGACAGCTTTAGAAGCACTTTGGATTTGATTGGACCTAAAGTGACTAATTAGATGATGATAATACAGTTTGAAAGACGCTTCCAAAAAAATGTAATAACTTTTTTTCTGTGTAATTAAAATTAATCGGTTCCATTTTTTTATTTAAAAATTCGTCTATAAATTTAACAAAAATCGGCAACTGAGATAATGAAACAAAAATTATGCATTGGAGTCTTTGATTTCCGTCCAAAGAAAGTTCAGGCGCACGTTTTGTGGCACTCCTTTAAGAAGATGGATCACAATGAGGCTCGCCAGCAAATTTTGTCGAGCGTGGGACAATCACAAAAAGGTCTTACTATCGAGATCTCTCAGTTCGAAAGCAGAAACCAAACGTAACCACCTTACGCAGCTGTGACTGCTGATTTTGACAAGACAGAACTAGATTTGCTCAAATGGGTGCCAGACTGCAAACCGTTGTGTATAAAGGTTTACACTTATTTTTTTATAAAATTCAACTAACAAGCAAATTGAAGGCAGTAAACTTGCCGGTTTGCATTGATTTTCGCCAGAAGATCATCAAAATGGTGGAAAAGTATGAAAACATCTTTCATTTTGGTCTAAACGGCAATGTTAACCAACAAAATTGTCGAATATGGAGTATCTGTGGCTCCATGAGACGGAATTGCATTCACTTTGAGTCACAGTGTGGTATGCAGATTTATCAATTTGCTTTGCTGGGCCTTACTTTTTCGAGCAAAAAACGATAAAGATTTTTGTCTTTTGGCGCTTTTACTTATCCCAGCCGTGGAAACATTGCTTATATATTATTGCATTATAAAGTATTGCTATTGCACTGTTGAGGCGTCTCCAAGAACATCATATTGACGTCGTTTTGTACAGTTTGGTATTCCTTACACCACTTTACGGTGCATAATTCTTGTTGTTTCGAAAAAATAATCGCGCAAGATTTAATTGATTCAACGACTACTGCCAGCCAAAACATTCCGTCGTTTGGAAGATACCAATTTCTTCGTTAGAAAGGCCAGGGCTAAACATAGTTTTCGGCAAAAACCCATCATGAATGATGATGTGCACTTCTCTTTAAACGGTACCTTAAACAAACAAAACACCATGAAATTATCAAAGAAGCATCTCCTTATGCTGAAAAAATGTATATTTGGTGCAGTATATGTGCTAGTGTGGCTAATCTGGTGAAACAACCATCAATCAAGAGCGTTATCGTGCTATACCAACCCATTTTTCAGCATCAACTACTCATGATATTGGAATGGAATACTTCTGGTTCCAACTGGATGGCACTACACACCATACAGCTTTAAATACAATCAATTTTTTGAGACCGTTATTCCCTATTCATTTGGCATTAAAAAATGATGATTTTGGCTGGTCCCGAAGTTTAAGAATCATATCAACAAGCCAAGTGACCCTGACAAACTTCAAGCCAACATCCATCGGAAAATAGTCGACACACCGCCCGAAACACTTAGACAAGTGATGGAAACTGATTATGAGAAAAAACGAACACACTCCCCAGTCGCGCTCAGGGTGACCATTTGCGCGATATTATGTTCAAAAAGTGATGTAAAGAAATCTCCTTAAACCAATTTAAATGATTTTTTACTTCAATAGGAAAAAATGTGTTCCGTCTCTGAATTTCGGTTTGAAATAAATGGTTTCTATTACTTTGGTACAACATGTGCATAGCTTGAGCACAATCCTGAATCCAGATTTTTTTTTGGGAATCGAAAAAATAACAGGTTCGAAATTTAAGACTCAAGACCTTATTCATTCTATTAGAATTCACTTCTCGTGCCTTTCTTAGCACCGAACTGCTAATGTGGTGAAATATACATTTTCTATTGATCAATGATAAAATGAAACAAATAAAAACAACTTAAAAAAAGATAATACGTAATGAAATACGTTTAACACTGAAAATATCGATAACTGCCAAGAAATCGAAATATATCTAGCTTTGGTTTTGGCAGCTGGGGAAAATGCTAATAATCAATTAGAAAGAAATACTGAACCAACATATTAGGCTTGATAGGCTAGATACGCATAGCTCATGTAGACCATTTTTAGGCTCTTAAATAAATTGTGACCTTTCGCGAAACAAAATAGCTATGCTTTATTTGTACCGAATACAGCCCACATTGGGCGCGTTCTATGTGCTAAGTAAATTGCGAGTTTTTCTAGAATATTCTTCATTATTTACCATACTTGTTACATTTGAAGGTATGCACTATGGATCACTTGTAAAATCGTATTCAATAGGATACAGTTACCAGTGCAACAAATGATCATAAACCATCCAAAAATTTTATGAAAATGAAATTTATAATCAGAACTATATTTTTGTAATAAAAAAATTCAAATACATTCGCATTATTATTTAAGTTTCTTTAAACTTTCTTTGAATTCAATTCTGAACTCGTCGTTTTCATAAATGGAATAGGAACTATACATTACATCCGTTTAATGCAGTTCAACTTCATTCCCAGTTTCTTTCTTTTAAGAAGAGTTTGTCTAGTAATTAGAAAAAGTCTAAAAAAAAAAAAAAACAAAAAAAGTCAATTTGCAGAAACTACTTAGCAACTAACAAATAAACTACCAGTTGATTCATTTGCGGTCACAAAAAACAGGTTGCATGAGTCAGTATCGCATTGCACAATATACAAATCTCTGCTTACAAATGACTGCAAAATAAACCCGTATATGGTAATATTTGAATATCATCGTCAATCAGGAATTTTATTAGAATGTTTGCAAAGTTTTAGAAAGAGCATGACAAAATTTACAAAAATTAGAAATCGAATGGCAGTCATATCTACCTTGCTCTTATTTGAATATATTTTTGAAGTACCGTTGAAATACGCCCAATGTTGACCATTATCTACACACTGAAACTATTGCGCAAACAAAACAATTCACGAATAATTGCTATTACACAACTGCTTTCCCAGCTGCAGTTAGTTAAGGTCTACAATCTCTCAAGCATTTATAGTCTATTTTTGGTTTGCATTGTTCAGAAGATATAAATACACATAACTTTAAATTATATCTCAAAGCATAAGCATTGCAATGACCGAGATGCTTTTTTATGATCTCTTTATTTTCAAACGAAAGTAAAACCATCATTCAATTCACCATGCGCCGTCGCTGCTAATCACAATGGACAATGTCAAATGGTATTCGACTGTCAAGTGGGGGGTTCATGATTTTCGGCAGCGTCACGATACGGAAATGATTTATTAAAAATTGAAAGTATCTTCCACTTAAGTCGATGGCGACTTCGAAAAGGCCCACTGACTCGTATCGAAGAGTTTATATGATTAAAATGTTGGATGAATATTGGAAAAAAAAACGTCCATATGTACGAGTATGTGCGTAGACGATGGATTTTCGCCTGTCCGGCATCTGTTTGTTGATTCGAATGCCTCATCTCGCACAGGTACAGAATGAAGGTGAAATTTACTGTAAGATACCGGAGATCGGCTTCAGATAATTGAATTGCGAAATAGTGTAGCAAGGTAAATATTTTATGTCAATAATTCAAGCGAAAATAAAATTTACAAGAGGTATGTATGCACATACGGGATGTGTGGAAAGGTGAATAAGAGAAATATTTTTGGATATGATTAATGGATGGTTTAAGGGGGTTTGTTTGAAGCTTTACTGAAAAAGCGATTTACACTGCAAGAAGTAGCGCAATGATTGAAATCAGTTCTTTGGTGTCACATTGTACAAAGGTGATTCATTATGACATCGACTTTGATGGTGGTAATGGACCTTTGTTGCTTTTATTTCTCGAGCTTATTTTATTCTGTAGCTACATCAAATCGGAAGGAACTGTTGCCATTTCCTCGTGAATTGAAAATTCGTTGAGATTTTATGTAGATACAGAATAAAAAAAGATTATTATTATTAGATTATTATTATTCCACTTTAGATTATTATTAAACCACTTTATTTTTGAATTGTATGCACATACGTAGTCTAAATTAAACTATATTTAAAATAACACAATTTTAAATTTATCGACTATGTTTTTGTCATTTTTTTCCATAAATTACTAGATTATTGTAAACATTAATTTCACATACCGTTTTCACACAAACTCACAGCAGACCACGTTCCTTGTACTCCTGTGTGTACCTGAAAATATAAAAATATGAGTGATAATTTTGTCATTTTTTGCTCAGATAGCTTGAAAAGGCTATATATGTAAGAAAGTTCGCACATTCAAATATTATTATTTATATTGACAACTTAATTTGTACTTTCGCAAATGATTCAGCAATGCGCACAAGCAAAAAATTCAATAACCGTTTATAAATGTTTGTATTGACATATACAGCTAGCCCCCAGAGGTCACCGAGAAAACTTTACACAGTTGACTTCAGCTGTGAGCCAGCAAACAAAACTTTTTGCTAAAAAAATAGGTTTTGTGCTTGTTTTGGTATCCATGCTGTAGAAAATCAGCTAACTTCACGAAGTAATATGTTTCAACAGGGATGAGCGAGTCCAACTTATTGAATATTTTGGAAGCATTTTCGAATAATTTTTTGGGGTCCATGTTTTCTGTCGATCTGAATTACGTACAGAGAGGGTCGATTTGAAAAACAACAGTACTCCAGTCAAAAGCCATCCGTAAATTCATTTCAGTGAAATTTTGAGCCAGATGCGTCATCTACCATGCAGTTGTGAAATTCGTTAAAAAAGTAAATTTCGTGTGCTCATACACTGAAAAACACATAGCGCCAGACGCCATAATCTATAAACTTCTGGCGCTATGCACATAGTCGATTTCGGGATTGTGATAAAATATAGCGCCACACGCCATAATACATGGCGAAAAGTACATAGGAGCAGGCGCTATGCTTATAGTCTTCCACGCCATGTACTATAGTCCTCCACGCCATACACACTGAAAAAAATCCACATAGCGCCCAGAGCCATGTAACATAGCGCATTATTTATGGCCCCATACGCCATGTACATAGTACTCTGAGCCATGCAATATGGCTCCCAGCGCCATAATGTCAGAATCTACATAGCGCGTGGTGCCATGTTACATGGCGCAGCATTTATGGTGCCACACGCCATGTACATAGTACCCTGAGCCATGCAGTATAGCTCCCAGCGCCATAATTACATGGCGCAGAAATTATGGCCCCACACGCCATATTACATGGTGCCATGAACCATGTAATATGGCTCATGGCACTACAATTATAACTCGCAGCCATGCTGTGTGAGGAGATGTATAAATGTCAGCAAGCTTCTTGAAGTTATTTATCCCTCGGGAATTTTCAGTTCGGAGCATCGAACTGAGAAGACTCGTGGCGTTTTGTTGGATGTGAACTGGATCATCTTCAGATGCACTGAAAAAACACATTGCGCCAGAAGTCATAATTTATAGACTTCTGGCGCCATGTACATAATCGATTTCACATAGTTCCACACGCCATAGTGCATAGGAGCAGACGCTATGCTTATAGCCCTCCACGCCATGTACTATAGTCCTCCACGCCATACAGTATAGTCCTCCACGCCATACAGTATAGTCCTCCACGCCATACAGTATAGTCCTCCACGCCATACAATATAGTCCTCCACGCCATACAGTATAGTCCTCCACGCCATACAGTATAGTCCTGCACGCCATGCAGTATAGTCCTCCACGCCATACAGTATAGTCCTCCACGCCATACAGTATAGTCCTGCACGCCATACAGTATAGTCCTGCACGCCATACAGTATAGTCCTCCACGCCATACAGTATAGTCCTCCACGCCATGTAATATAGTCAGCCACGCCATGTACATGGCGTGGAGGCCTATGTACTTTTCGCCATGTATTATGGCGTGTGGCGCCATATTTTATCACAATCCCTAAATCGACTATGTACATGGCGCCAGAACTCTATAAATTATGGCGTCTGGCGCCATGTGTTTTCTCAGTGCAGATGGAGGGCTATAAGCATAGCGTCTGCTCCCATGTACTATGGTGTGTGGTACTATATTTTACCACAAATCTATCGAAATCGACTATGTACATGGCGCCAGAAGTCTATAAATGATGGCGTCTGGCGCTATGTGTTTTTTCAGTGCATCTGAAGATGATCCGGTTCGCATCCAACAAAAGGCCACGAGCCTTCTCATTTTTGAGCATCTGGAGGTAGAGCAGCTGATGTTATGTAATGAAATTCTAATTGGAATTGTTTTTGCGGGATGATTAAAATTGAACAACTTTTTATTTACATTAAAAATTTTAATCTACATTGAAAATTCTATTTTGACAAAGTGGTTTCGAAAGTATGCACTAACAAAACGTATCATAGAAAAAAAAAGGTATTTGTGACCTTTTCGCTCAGTTCTTCTCTTCTTTTGTTTCTGGTGACAATCCGCCTACGCCGGCAATAAATTATTCCGTTCATTCTTGACCCTTGTCTTTATTTCGCAAACTCTTTAGAAATGGAAATGCTGTTGAGCTCTTTAGATGCAAGCACTAGCTTTTAATGCCAACGGTTCTCCAAGTTCTTTTTCCAAATCACGTTCATCTTCCTTATGTATTCCTCGGTGACTAATTTTTAATCTTCGTATTTACAACAAGTATAGTCCCATATAACTTTTGCCTGCTTCAGTTAATTTCTCGAAAGAGTTTCTTACAATAGAGTGTACCCTTAGCTGGCCAGCGAACAGCATGAATTCATTCAAGGTAAATCAACGGTTTTGAATCTATTATCGATCATAAATTATATTACTTCCGTAATCGATCAGCAAAAGCAAGTGGATGTCTTGTATACAGACTTTGCCAAAACTTTCGATCCTGTGAAACATGAAATTCTTCTCTGAAAGATAACTTGGTTTCGTCTCTTCCGTGACCTCTTTCTTCATTTGCTCCAAAGTTTGCGATCGCTTTTGTGCTGTGACTGTTAACTCTTGCTCTTCCGTACATTTTTTCATCTCAGGATTTCTTCTATTCTTCCTCCTTTTTTGTTCCTTCTGTTTATTAACGCTCTTCTACTTCTCCTTAACTCACCTACCTCCTGTATGTTCATAACCTCAAAAATTTTACAAAAATTGGATGTGATAGTCGTGGAGATTCTTTTTACGAAGCAAATCATTGTGATTGAAGATTTTGTATCTTAAAAGGCTAAGAGTTTCAATATTTAATAAAAAAAACATTATGTTAGACATCATCAATAAAATTCGACGACAAAAAATATATATGAATCATTGACTTCGTTTTCTTGATGAGTAATGAGTATAGAAATGATTGCAGACTGTAAAAATTGCCAGTAAATTCAGGACAGACTGTCCTGAATTTACTGGCAATAATGTTGTATCGTTTTTAGACTTACTTTTCAAGTGGCATCTAGTCGGTGAGTGATTCTATTAAAATTCGGTGCTCTCTGGTTAAAAAATGTTGTAAGCTGAAGTTAAAAGTAGGAGGAGAAAGACGCTAGCTGATTCTGAGTAGCCCGGAAAAAAATTAAGCGCTGGTGCTCTACAAAGCTGTTTTCGGTATTGGATCCTACCGCTCCTTATATATTTTGAAGTATACATAATTTTTTTCCTTCGTATCCTTACTTACCCACAAAACACGTACTTCATGGCGACTTCCCTTCATTGGCAACAAAAAAGAACGTTTAACAAACCGAAATTTAACGACGAATCACCGCAACAAAAGCAACAACGCTGCTATATGCTAATAGTAGCAAAATAAATGGAACAGTTAGCTAATCTCCATTTCAAACGATTGGCAATAGCGAACATAAAATATCAAGCTCGTTACCCACCTCGTAAAATTCCTCACCAAAATCATAGTTCCAAATAATCAAAACTTGTCTCTCTTAACTTAATTTTTACCAACATAAAAAGAATCAAAACATTTTTAGAGGAAGTTCAATTTGTTCAATGACCCAACTATAAAGTTTTTCGTGGCACCCAAAAAGGTTTTTTTTCATTGAAGTTAAATGATCTTTTGATTGTTGCGACGATGTGTATTACCCTACCTTCCAGAACGTAGGCACACTTGAACATAATTTGGAATAAACAAGAAAAACGTGTAATACTAAACGGAACGTGACCTATGTTTTCGCAAAAATGCTCCAACAAAATAATTTCTATTTTTCATAATCACTCACATTGCCTAGTTCAAACATAATTGTGTACTTATTTCTACTACCGCTACAAACTGTTTTGCTGGCATTTTGCTTGCAGTCTTATCCCAATATTCTTCAGTATAGGCCTACTTTGCACTCTTTATTTCTTACAAACCAGCATACTAATTCACCGATGTCTGTTCTTAATAGCATGATTACATAAAAGAAATTGAACTGTATCGATTTGCAACAAAACTTGGAGCGATGTGTAAATAGACATTTAACCGATTAACTTTGCATAATTGAAAAGCACCGGCCAAATGAACGTTTTTATGCTTTCAAGTGCAAAGAGAAAATTATATAGAATCGATGTTAGGATGTGAAGTGAATATGGAATTTAAGTCACTTTACGGTTCAATAGAATTACCAGGTTGAAATTGGGTTACAATCGTTAAATATCTGGTTTTAAGTATTACATGCATACATGAAAATCGCGCATGCAATAATGTATGTTTGATGAAGAAACATAATTTCTGCGTAAGCAGTAGTCGTCTCCCATTTAATATAACAGGTTAGAATCAGCATAGCTGACACGGGTTCTTCAGCTTACAAGAAGAGTATAGTTGAATTTTACCGTACGCACTATCTCTTAAGATATTGGCATAGAATTTCGAAATGTATACATATGAATGTAAATGCCGTTAGGTGTGTAATTGAATGGCTGATGTTCGACATTTTCATTGATTTTGAGTATCAGGATGTTGCCAATAATCGCTAGACAATGTTCGTTGAAGGTAACGATTTCGTCTCAAATCACTAGAAATAAATGGCGACTTGCTGCTTGTAATTTAATTCAATATCAAAGGTAGCGCATTAACTATGATCATGAAATATTTACTTGTACATAGTTTGAATGAAAATTGTAAACTATTTCACAGCAATGGAACATACTGTGTGAATACCAGAATGTGTGTAAAATGCAACTCAATAATTCTAAACGAGTTCAATTTCTTTTGTGTGAATGACTAAACGCAAATACAAATCAGCGCATCTACTCCCCCGCCGAGTTAGCAATCGATCGAAATTTCTTTCATTCAATTGTTAAACTACATGTAAAACACATTTTTTTTACTAAGGCTGGCCGCCCACTAGGCAGCCAGGCTGCCGCAGCCAATCCGACATATGATATCTTATTAGGATCCGCACACTAGGCAGCCAAAATCTTCTGGCTGCGGCAGCCCTGAGAACCTGCACATCTGCACAGGCAGCCACGTGGCTGCCCGCAGCCATCAAATTCAACGTGAATTTATGAGGCTGCTTGTAGTCCCCGCTCACTTGTTGCAGCAGCCAGGTAAAATGTCTTTCGACACTGAAAAATTAATACGCGAAATTGAAATTCGTAATGCGATTTGGGATATATCCTGTGATGAATATAGTGATCGCGATGCCAAGAGAAGAAGATGGGAGGAAATTACCAACATTATGTGTAAAGAAAATATGTTGGAAAATGAAAAGAATGAATTAGGTAAGTTAGTTTTTATTGGTAAGTAATTATGAACTTAAAATTAAATTTGGAAAACTGTGGTACTTCATGATGGATGTGACATAGCTCCGGTCAGGAGGTATATAATAATTACTACCCCAATGCAACTCTGCTTTGCCATTCTAGCGGGTTTTCGTTGTTAAAATAATCGGCAAATAAATCTCTATATGCTGATGCTGCTCGATTTCCCCTGGCTGGTGGACTTGGTTGAATTTCCAACTCTGGAGGGACGTACAATGTGTCTTCAAATTTATATCCGTCTCTTTCACACACGTAATTGTGTAAAATGCAGCATGCTTTGACAATGGCAATTGCGAATTCTTTTCGGACATCCAAAGGGCGGTGAAAAATTCTCCATTTATTTGCCAAAATGCCAAACGCGCATTCTATAGACCTTCTTGCACGCGACAAGCGATAGTTGAAGATTCTCTTGTTGTCTGTCAAGTTTCTCCCTCCATAAGGACGCATTAAATTTTCAGATAAACTGAATGCCTCATCTCCAACAATGACGTATGGCATAGGTATTCCATTCCCTGTTATGGGTGTTTTGTTTGGTATTCCTAAGTTTTTATTCACAAGTTTTTGATACAAATTGGATTGCTTATAAATAGACGAGTCAGCACATTTTCCGTATGCTCCAACATTTATATACGTGAATTTATAATCCGCATCACACATAGCAAGCAAAACGATAGAAAAATAATTTTTGTAATTATAGTAAAGAGAGCCTGATTCACTTGGTTTTTTTACTCGTATATGCTTTCCGTCGATCGCTCCAATGCAGTTTGGGTAATTAGCGGTTGTATTAAAGCCATTTGCTATTTCAATCCATCTTTCTTCATTTAACTCTGGAAACGCTGTATGCCTCAAGTTCTCCCAAATTGCCAAGCAAACTTTATATATAATAACTCGAACAGTGGTATATCCAATCCGAAAATTATGATTCAATTCTGCCATACTACATCCTGTTGCCAGATATCTGAAATAATATATAATTTTTCAGGTAAATCATTGCAACAAAAATGGAAAAATATCAGGACAAGTTTCAGCAGAGAATTAAAGCGTAGAAAGGGCATTAAAAGTGGATCAGCAGCTTCTCGAAAAAGCCCATACACATATTTTGAACAGCTGCAGTTTCTCAGGGAAACTGTGACGATTAATGCAACGGATAATAGTTTGGAAGAAGGAGACATATCTCAAAATATTGGTGAAACAAACGTACAAACTCGTTCACCTATTAACAAAAAGAATAAAAAAAATGACGATGACACTTTGGTAGAAGTATTAAAGCAAAGTATAGCTAGAAGGGAAGAGCATGAGAGGAATCAAGAATCTGATTCCGATAGATTATTTATGTTATCGCTGCTGGACGATTTTAGGAAGGTTCCGCAACATCGTAAGCTTTCTACAAAAATCCAGTTGATCGAAACAATAAAAAGAGGACAAAGTGATCAAATGGAAAGTAATCAATCATCAGGCGTTGGACTGTACAGCCGTATATCTGGCCGAGAAGTCAACAATCGCCAAAACTACTCAACACAGCCCACATATATACCAGAAAACGCAGCTAATGGCCAATATCGTCATGAATTTCACTATTCTACGCCTGTTACTCATAAGCAGGGTACTCCAATAGAGTATCACCATTTATCTCCACAGTCAAATGGTTCTGATGCAACGCAGAGTTCCGAAATATTAGATCTATTTTCACAGTCACAATTACAAGACATTTAAAAAATGTCTTGTAATTGTGTCAAAAAAAATGTCTTGTAATTTAAAATGTAAAATTAAAACATTTTTTGGTTTTGTATAATCCTTCAAATAATAAATAAAAAAAAATCATTTTTGTTTTATGTACTTACCTCAAAGTTATTATCAGTTTTTCTTCGGGAGATATACAAGCTCGCATGCGAGTATCAGTACCCCCAATTGAATTTCTAAGATTTCCTAAAAGGCTATCAAATGTTTGTACAGACATTCTGGTGTAGTTGAAAAAACGATCCGGATAGTTTCGAAGATCCTTAAAATAATTTTTAAATAAACCCTTTGAGTGCCGTTCCAGAAGTAGCGGATGAATCCAATGTCTTCTTTTTGCTTTGCGATTCTTACGCCTACGAGACAAACGGTAAATAATAATAGCATCTTCCACATCCATTTCTTTCGACTGGTCAGTGACTACTTATCAGTTTCGACAATATCTGGCTGCTGATAACTGGCTGCTGATAACTGGCTGCTCAATAATTTGGCTGCGGCAGCCAGGCTGCGGCAGCCTGGCTGCCTAGTGGGCGGCTAGCCTAATAGTCGTTTTCAATTAGAAGGTAGTGGTAATTCGGAAGTGAAAGTAAAACAGTAACTGTCATTCAAATTAAACATTTTATTGTAAATATTTTGGTTGTTCAAGTCTTTACTTATGATAGAATCAGTATTTTGGTGGTAGATTTTTTCCGAACAATAAGGAGAATGACTTGTGAAACTAGAGTTTACTGCAGTAGCTGGGAATATTTTGTGCGCACAACAAAACAAAAGGGGGTGATGAATTATCAAAGACATTGGCTAAAGAAGTGGATTCAAGAGGAGGTGCATTCTCAAGAAACAATGATTCCAGTTTGGTTTTTTTAGATTTCAATATTTTTGAAACCTATTGTTTGAAAATTTTTATTCCATTCTTGTCATGCATATACAAATATAATACTGCTTGGAACTGATTCAGCCGGAAGATCGACTATTGTATATAATTATTAATTGAACTGTCGTCAAGATGCACACCCTCAATATTTCTTCGGTAGAACTCCATTGGGAACAGGCCTTGCCATTAGTGATGAGCTGAAAAACGCCAAACCGTTTGCAAAAAAAGTTTGGCTGCAAAAAACGAACGAACAGTTTTTCCAAATAGCGACAAACAGTTTTTCTAAAACGAACAATTTTTTCTAAAACGAAAAGTTTTTCTACAACGAATAGTTTTTCTAAAACGAACATTTTTTCTAAAACCAAGTATTTATAAAATCAATCGTTTTTCTAAAACGAAGCGTTTTCCTAAAACGAACCGTCTGTACAAAACGAACAGTTTTTATAAAACGAATCGTTTTTCGTTTTTCTAAACGAATCATTTTTCGTTTTTTTTTAAACGGACTCCGTTTCGTTTGTTAAAACGAACTGTTTGGCAGTAGAAAACTGTTTAGATGCGGAAAACAGATTTTTAGAGGCAAACTATGTATGTACGAGGTGTGTTCAAAAAGTAAGGTGGCTTTTCAAATTTCGCTGGCAACGTGAATTCGATTATCGATTCTTTTTTATGTTGGTACACTCGTGACGAACATATATTTACAATTCCAGCTTTATAATATGTTTAGTTTGTTTGTGAGAGGCATAACGTTTAGAAGTGTTATGCGTGCTCGGCGATTTTTTGGTATCGAAAAAAATGGATCAAAGAATTTGCATCAAATTTTTGTAAAAAATAAAATTAAGTGCTCCAAAACACTTGAAATGTTGACAGTGGCATACGGTGAAACTGTTCTGAGTAAAAAAAAAACTCTAGCGCACCTGAACCGCTAGAAAACTCATTTTCGAAGAAATTGTCTTTGAGTGACAATGTGGAAAGACGTAATACACTTTTTTGTAGAATCATATCAACCATTCTTCGTTCAAAGCAACAGAAATAAACTATAACACAAATGATGAAAATGTTCAGTGCTGGCAACATTTTCCCAACGAAGCAGCAATAAGTTAACCTTCACAAGCTCATATTTAAATCAACTTATCCTTTGAATTTCGTTCTCATCGGAGGATTTCGTCGAAAGCTTTAGCGGTTAACGTTGTTTGAAGCTGCCATCCAAAAAATGTTCAAAACTCGGAAAATTTAAAAATTGGTTTCTTAGTTTTATTGCAAATGTTTTGCATATGTGTATGTAATTTGAAGCATCTGTTGATGCAATAGTTACGAAAATGGCTAAAACTCGTTACCCTGTGTCAGCAGCAAAGCAAAATATGCACCAAATCTGCTTCACGTTAAACTAAACCCAACCAATAAATTTCGTTTCGATTGAATCACTGCGCTAGAAGTTATACGGGTGAAAAAAGTTTTAGGGTTACCACCCTCAAAATTTTTCAAATTTTTAAAGCGTTAATATTTGTTGTTAATTTTCATTGCAGAATCGTTCCCATTTGCAAATCTAATGACATAATCGCGCAGAAAAGAAATTCCAAAAAATTACAAAAATGGTCATAGCTGGCAGTCCTTTGACGATTTTTGTACGATATTCCTATGACATTTGGCTCACATTAAAATGTATTTACTGCATAAACTTCATTTTAATATCAGGACTGCACCGGAAGTTATAGGGAAAAAAGCTTTATTTTGCTGAGCAAATTTGCAAGATTTCGGAGACAAAAATCACCATAGCTGGCAACCCTTTTCTAAATTTTCAGCCAAATTTGCACCAAATGTTATGTTAAGTAAGATCTAAATACTAGGTGGGGTGAAAAGTAACCTCCTTGACCACCAGAATGCGCTGCAATCGCAAAAAAGATTATTGTGCCTTATAGTCCATTCATATTTAGGCAGACGTGTCAAATTTCAGAGCGATACAGTCATTTGTTTTGTTTTTACAGCCGATTTTTGTTGACGTGTTTGGCATCATGTTGAGTATGAAAATAAACCATTTTCATTCTCTCATAAAACATTATTTTTTGAGAGGCAAAACGGCGAGGGAAACAAAAGAAAAGTTGGATAAATATTATGGGGCTAGTGCTCCTTCAGATTATACCGTGAAATATTGGTTTCGAGAGTTTCGTGGTGGCCGAAACTCCACTGCCGATGAAGTCCACAGCGGCAGGCTCTCCGATGCGGTTACACAGGACAATGTCAAAAAAATACATGAAATGGTGTTGGCCGACCGGAAAATGAAGATGCGCGAGCTAGCAAATGCCACAATGATTAGTACCAAGCGCACAAGCCATATTTTGGGTGAGATTCTGCAGATAAAAAAATTATCCTGCCGCTGGGAGCCGCGCATGCTGACTCCGGACCAAAAACTCGAACGCGAGCGCACTTTGGAAGCGTATTTGGCCATGCTGATGCGGAATCGGGTGGACTTTTGGCTTCGATTGGTGACTTGATGAAACCTGGATCCACTATTTCACGCCAGAGAACCGAATGAGTGCCCGGCAATGGACTGAAGCCGGCACGAGTGCTCAGAAGCGGCCAAGGGAGGCTCAATGGGTCGGAAAGGTCATGGCGTCAGTTTTCTGGGATTGTCATGGCATACTCTTCGTGGACTACCTCAAAAAAGAAAAAATCATCAGCAGCGAGTATTACTGCGCATTATTGGAGAGATTGAAAGCCGAAATCAATGCGAAACGGCCTCACATGAAGCCAAAAAAATTTTGTTTTTACAAGACAACGCGCCGTTACACAAGAGCATCGCAACAATGGCTAAAATCAACGATTTAGGGCTCGAATTGCTTCCCCATCCACCTTATTCGCCTGACTTAGCTTTCTTGGACTATTATCTGTTCCCAAACCTCAAAAGATGGCTCATCAATAAAAAATTCAGCTCGTGCGAGCAGATCATCGACGCCGCGGATGAGTATTTTGTAGGCCTTCCGGAAAATTACTTTTTGGACGGGATCAAAAAATTGGAAAATTTCTGGAATAAGTGTATCGACCTAAAAGAGGACAAAAGTGAATAAAATTAAAAAAAAAATTTAAAAAAACATTTTTTTCATTCCCAAGGAGGTTACTTTTCACCCCACCTAGTATTGTGTGAATTTCGTTTAAATCTGATGGCTGAATCGGAAGTTATAGGCCAAAAACCGTTTTTTTTCTCAGTGATTTTTCAAGATGGCACCACTGCCACAATATTGCCCGCATTTCAAAATCATTTCTATCAGACTTGGTCCTAGTTGATATCAACATGTTCTGTGAATTTCATTATGATCAGATAATCCGGTCGTCAGTTCTCGTGAACAGAACTTTCGAGTGCTGAAAATAGAGGTAATTTAGTGATGGGTTGCCGTTCTTGTGCAAATCGGAATTTAAAAAATTTCAAATTGACATGATTGATAAACGTTAAAATTTATCAATGATTTGAATTTTTTGTCAAAAATCAAAAATTTTTCAGCAGGTTCAATGATTTGAAGGATTTTTTTTCAAGAGCCTGCCGCAGATACAGGGTTACCCGCACTACCTGGAAAATCCATGTGTATTAAACTTTAATTAACATCAATACGCTCTGCAAATTGCACGATGATCCAATGTTTTCGTCAGAAGTAATGACAAATCAAAATTTGAAAAAAAATCCTTGCTTACTTTTAGGCACGCTGCACCCACACACGGCTCAAAATTTCCAATTCTTTACCATAAGCAAGCTTAGAACATAATAAGTTTTCATTCCCAATACTTTTTTTGAACAAAAATTCACGCTGCTTTTAAATATAGGAGTACCTCAAAATTCACTAAAACGCTCGCCACCGCCAAAAGGTTTAGGATATCTGAATTTTAGCAAATCGTGCACCTACCTACTAAATACATTTACGTTCTCCGAAAGTTTCATATCAATCGGATCGGCCACTCCAGAGATTATCTCCCTTAATCATTTTGATGATATATATATATATATATATATATATATATAAATATGAATTTTCGGCGAAACGAGTTTAATACTACTTTTCTTCAAAAATTAGTAAAAATGTTTGCAAGTGGTACAAACTCTTTCGAGATGGCCGGGAAGATGCCAATGACGAGCTTTGCCCTGGACGCCCAAGCACGTCACCAACAGCTGAAAACGTTCAAGCAGTGAAGAAAATTGTTTTGGAAAACCGTCGAATCACTATCAGCGAAGTTGCTAAGGATGTTGGCATAACGGTTGGGTCGTGCCATGAATTTTTTTCGAAAGTTTTGGGCATGAGACGTGTGTCAGCGAAGTTAGTTCCGAACTGCTTAATTTTGACCAAAAGAATCGTCGCATGAGCATCGCTCATGAGCTGTTGACAGACGTCAATGATGATCCTGATTTGCTCATGTGGGTCATAACTGGTGACGAATCATGGATATATGGTTATGAAATCGAAACCAAAGCCCAATCGTTCCAATGGAAGAGCCTAGATGAGCCAAGACCAAAAAAAGCACGCCAAGTTCGATCAAATGTCAAAGTTTTGCTCACTGTTTTCTTCGATTACCGTGGCGTAGTGCATCAGGAGTTCTTACCATATGGTCGTACGGTCAATGAGGAGTATTATCTTGAAGCAATACGAAGAAAACGTCCGGAATTGTGGAAAAACAATTCATGGCTTTTGCATCACGATAATGCCCCTGCTCACTCATCTTTGCTTGTGAGAGATTTTTTGACCAAAAACAACACCACAATCATACCTCAGCCACCATATTCACCGGATTTGGCCCCATGTGACTTTTTCTTGTTCCCAAAACTGAAGAGACCTATGAAAGGACGGAGATTTGCAACGATTGAGGAGATAAAGACTGCTTCGCTGGAAGAGCTCAAGGCTATACCGAAAAGTGCTTATGAGAAGTGCTTCGAGGATTGGAAAAAGCATTGACACAAGTGTATTGTATCTGAGGAAGATTACTTTGAAGGGGACCAAATAAATATTGATGAATAAATAAATATTTTTTCCTAAAAATACAAAGTCACCTTACTTTTTGAACACACCTCGTATGTATACATAATTTGAGGTTGTCAGACTTATTAGGTGCGTTTTTTTGAAGAGCTGGTTAGGGTAGGTAGCATTGAAAACAACAACAGTTGCTGTTGTTATGACTGCTGGTTTCCGGAACCAGCTCTCGATGGCATACGAGCATGTATGTTGATTCTTTACGACCATGTGTACTGATTGATGTATGATTATACGGTTGATCAAGTAGATAGTATATTGGAAATTTAGGACAATACAAGTATCAAGTCAGTTTGGAAGTGTTTTGTTATAGCAATGAATGTTTACGATACGATAGTGGAAGATATAATACATAAAATACATATCAGTACTTGCCATGAAGTCTATTTTCAATAATTTTGCCCTCTATTGGAACTTAGTTGATTCCCATATCAATGAAAAAATTCGCGATAGTAGCTGGACAATCTTTAGAAATGACCGTGATTATATCTCCTCTGGCCAGACTTAGCTCTTACCTCCACAACATAAAAAATTATCTCTAAAAAAAATTCATGTCAACTCAGGTGTACCTCAAGGTAGCCACCTTGGCCTTCTGCTTTTTCACATTTTTATATCAGACTTGTTTATTTTTAACTTATTTATTTAAATTGTACTCATTTATACTTTCACGCTTTGTTTTAATTTATTTAGTCTCTATTTATATGTATCTCTTTATATGTATTTTTACACCTTACCTAAATCAATCCTTTTTTATGCATTGTGCAATTTCTTTTATACATTTTCGTCCCATAATAAAAATACCTTATTCTAAATAAATCGAAAATTGAATAAGATCAGATCAGCTTACCTGTGAAAATACGAGTACATACATATGATAGAATAAAAAGGCTTCATCTGAAGATTCAACAATTTCGGTTTGTTTCACTCAAATGAAGTTTGCCATATTCTTTTGGTGAAAAATGAAAAATTTATTTTACTATCTTGAAAGATTTTACGAATATAATTGCAATAAAAGCTGAATCAATGTAAACCAGAATGCAAATTCTACATTTCCAAATCCAACTTCAGTCGCAATATAAAAATTCAAGGACGACGAAGAATCTTCCAAACTTAATCGAAACAATTTTTTTTCCTTCAAAACTAGAACACTTAATACAGACATTAAATAATTACTAAAGCCATTGTCATTATATACAAATGCTTAGAAGATTCCAAAAGTAAATTTATTGGAATCGAATTCTTTGAACAAGTTTGTTCTGGTTCTTCCTTTTTCATACGCATGATTATAACATTACACGCAATCTGTTATGACAAGCATCGCAATCGTTTATGACCCAACTTTCAAGAACCGAATTCGGAACATTCAAGGTGCCGATTTGATAAATCATATATCAATCGATGGGAAACTTTCAATATTTTAACGATAGAATTAAACATCTCTCCCGCATCACAATACCATTTCCACCTTCTGTCTAGACCATTAAAGTTGCGGGAACTATTCAAATTTAAGTGCCTCGACCATACCACATCCAACCAAAGCAGAAACACCATATCAACTTTCCATAAACACAAGAAAGGGGTGGGCGCGTTTTGTGCTAATGATCTCAAATAAAATATTTAGAAAGGAATGGATACAGTATCATAGACAAATCTTCGTAGGAATATTCGAACAAAAGTTCTCGGAACATGGTACTCAAAAACTTGAACAAGAGCCGGTAAAAATTGCCACATGTAGAGTTGTTTTTCCCAAATATGTTGCACAAAATGTTTCGTTTTGTTTTATCTTATTTTGAAAATTACCCACACCGTAGTGTAAGATTTCAATAACCTTTCAAGAGAAGGTCGTATGTTAATTTGCCGGTGTGGTTGATTCAATGATCATTGAAAAGTTTTGAATGGGTGATGACGGAGATGATGACTCGGAACGAGGAGATATATGAATACGTGTTCAAATTTTTTGGTAAAGACACAGCCATCGAGCATTGTTATTTTGCGTAATGCATTTAAATGTTTGAGTGAAGGTATAATTAATGCAAGTAATATACACCGAATTCATTAAAGCATACGATAGCGTTTTAGTATTTTATAAAGAAAATTATTGTGAAAAGTATTGTGAAAGAATTTTGAAATATATTGAAAAAAATGTATTTAATTTAATTTATTGTAGGTACCTTGTGTATCAGGGTTTATCAAAAAGGAATTATTTATTATAATGTTCTCGATTTCAAAAGAGCTAATAAATTATTTAAATTAATGTAATAAAATTATTTATAATTTTTTATTAAAAATGAAATGTTATTCGTTTTTGAAGGTATCTAGTTTTTAAAGAAATAAATTTAATTTATTATTATGTCTAGTAATTTATTATTATGTGTAGGATTTATTAAATCAGTTGCCGTAATTTCATTTAACGAAAATTAAAAAAAATGGAATTAGTAAAGTGAGCATATATATTAACTTCAGTAAAGAAAAGTGCATTTTCAATCGTGGTTATTAAACACTTTTCGTGTACATGAAATATAAAGTAAATGAACAATGAAAAACATAGCACAGGGAGGCGCAAAATTAGTCACCCTATTGGAAGATGCTATAATTTTTGCAAATGGCGTCGTACGTGAATCAAATTTGATATTTGTGAACTAGCTCCAGCTAGCGCTCCATTGCTTGTCTGTTGGTATACTGCAGCTGTCTAGTTCACAAATAGCAAATATTATTTACGTACGACGCCATTTGCAAAAATTATAACATCACCGATAGGATGATCAATTTTGCGCCATCCTGTATGAAAACAATTTATGGTTAAGAAACACTACCAAATCGAAACATTAAATCTATGAATCTCAAAAGGCCATTTATTGTGTGAGTAATATGGCTACCGCTAATAAAATGTTATTTTTCATCACATAAAAGCACATATAATAACAATTTATGTCATCACTCTGTTATAAATTTGCAATTTTATTGATAGATCATATTTCCAATCAGACACACCTACAGTTGCCAGAGTATCGAAGGTAAGAGCAAGTTGACATTGCTTCAAACAGAATATTTTGTGGCCGCATACTTAAAACGAAGCTTGAGTAGCCTAGTGAGTAAAAAAATACTGGCTTCTTGTGTGTGGGGTCCCGGGCTCGAATCCAGGTTCGGACGACGGAAACCAAACTTTGAGTTCATCTAGCTCCGAATAGTTACCAGTATTTATCAGGGGTAAAGTGAGTCATGGAACTAATCACTCCACACTTGTATTCAATTTGATTGTAAATTTGTGACGAAGCAGCTTTAATCCCTAGACCCGTACAAAGGATGTCGTGGGATTACTTTAATTTTACACTTTACAGCTCACGTTGGTTTCAAATACAAACATTTTTATGCATCAACTTTAAACTTGAATGGATGAAAAATATGTTTGCTCTTAATTTGAGTCAGGTACTTACTCCGAGCTAGGTTAACTCAAAGTTCGATGCGCGGTTGCCTGTCCGTATGTGGGGACCCATATAAAAGGGAAACGAAACTAAATAAGAAACTAAAACTTGTCAGGCATAATAGACTCTCTAATTTTTTGGGCGTCATAAGCACGGATGTGCAATCAGAAGCAGCCAAAGCCTAGTGAAGCGAAGTAATGACAAAAAAGCCTAAGATTAGTCGCGAGACGACGAATGAGCCAACTCTTCTAACTTCTAAGGTAAATTTAGCTTCAAATGAGCCAATCCAATTGTCAGGCAGTGTCGTTTTTAGTGCTGCTTCGTCCTTAGCCATTCAATTTCGTTCCAACTTTTCTACTCCGGCTTACGGAACTAGGTCAGTCTAGTTTCATAATATAGGAAGCTAGAAAAGATTCATCCCGGAACCTTTTTTAATAAGTACAAACCTTAACTGATGACGAACGAAACAGAGCTAACTTAGCCTTTTAGTGAGATGGCTAAGGAATGCCTCATCTAGGTTAATAATCGATGGCAATAAAGCTGCTTGAAAATAAGGCAGACTAGGTTCAAGCTATCCTGTAAGCTGCAGAAAGTCAGCTTGTGTCTTCAGCCAACGACAAGTGACGCAAGCTAGTGCAGAAGAGTCAGGCTAGTAGCATGTGAAGATCAGCACTCGGCTAACTTTTACAAGCAACTGGTCTTCGAATTGATGGACCATCGATGTCGAAGGACGAAATCCCTTGACACCCTAGATTCAGGGAATAAATTCTCGGTTTTCATTCCGATCTAGAGGAAATTCAGGTTTAGTAAACCTTAGAATTAGATTGTTGCTAAAATTGTAGAGTTTGTTGGAAATCGGCGGGAAGCTCTTTTTATTCTAAATAAAGAAGCAGCACTAGTCTAAGAGGCTTGAAAAACAATATTTAGTGCGGGGCCGAGAAATTGGCCCTAAGTTTGTAGTAAGATTCGAGTGGTCAGGCTGAGGGCTTTAGGTTGAAGAATTGCAAATAATCGGATTTCCAAGGTACGCACCAATATATACAGGCTGATAGCAGCTTAGAGAGATAACGAGCCTATCATCCCCTAAAGAACGTAATTAATCTCGTTGTTCACCACAGTTTTTATGACAAGGATAACCTGGTAAATGCAACGGAAATAGATCGGGGTGCTGATTGGTTTCTTTCTTCCTACATGGCACACGATCATGGTATAAAATTTTCTTGTGATACCGTCATGAATGTGGTGGCAGCGGCCAGAAGGATTTATGTGTATCTTATTCTAGGAGCCGACGTTTATGCTAATGATGAAGTGCGGAACAGCTCCAAGACGAATGATCGAGATGAAGTATTTTGAAACTTCGTCTTGGCCTGCAATGTGTCAATCGCAAATGTTGGTGACAAGCCGACCTTCGTGACCTGAATTTGGAGGAAAGTTTTTTATATATTTATTTATTTATTTATTAATAATTCATTTTAACAGGCTAATGCCCAATTGCAAAAATGGAAATACTCAAAAACAACCAGAAAGAAACTAAGGAAATGAACAATGCGTAGAATTCAAAATATACATACATATTTCAAACCTCAAAGAATTAAAGGAATACAGAAGATAACATAGAAGAAATTACAAAAATGATAAAAATAATGAAGTATGATAAAAAGCTTTGAGAATTGAATCTTTGATTGAAGATTTGAATTTAGAGAACGTTAGTGGAAAAGGACGTTACCTTAGTAAGTGGGCGTCATACGTATCTCCTTCGTGACTAGAGGGGGTTTATCAAGGAGTATTAGTTCTCTCTGATCATAGACGTGTATTCTTTTGTGAAGGCGCTCGTAGCTCAGCTGAGCAAAAATACTTTATCAACAGGAAAAAACAGACTGGATGAAAATCCAGCTTCTAGTCAGATAATGTCTGGAGATTCTTCCAAGGAGTATCGATTCCCAAGAAGATCTAATCAGGTGGTTAGGTCTTCTTGCAAGTGCTTTCAATTTTGCAGCTAGGGCCGCGTACAACCCACATGAAGCCAAAATTAGCCCAAAGCTTCTATGGTGAAATATAGAAGTCACCGCCTTGCAGAGGGAGAGCACGAAAGACTTTAACGATGCAAAAAGATTTGACGACTGGTCACTTTATAAAATGAACGAAATGCTTTTAAGTATGCCATAAGCAAGGCAAAGAGGTCCTTATAGAGATTTTTTTGTAACATAAAGGGTTTCAATTGATAAAATCTTTAGCACCGAAGGTTATAGGGTGAATACAGAAGCCAGGTGCTATCTGGACCAATTCGAGCACCTACAGTCTAGCTGAACTTGCGGACTCACATTTAGCGAATTACCATAGTTCCCAACATAGTTATCATAGTTCTCATAGTTCCCCCTAACAGCTCATCAAACGGATCAGGCCATCAGCTCATTCCTGTTTCTTAAGACAGTCGGTGAGAGATGCGATGTGTAAGAGATGCTTTTGACAATTGTCAAACGTGCAAAAGAATGAGTGGCGTCACCCTCGTTACACTTCCGCATGCCGATCGTCAACGAAGCGTCCATATTTTCTCAACTTTCAATAGATAGGTTGAAAATGCCAAGTTCTACATCAAGTGGTGATGATAAGGATACATTATTATGTTACCAATATGCCAGACAGTACAGCAGATCACAAAAACAACAGAGCTCATGGGTTCACACTTACTTCGAATGTACATTTTCTATTATGGCAAAAAATCCACATACTCAAAAAGGTAAATGATATTGTTAAAATCGTTTGTATTCTACACAGCTATATACACAAAACCTATTCTTTATCGACCTGAGTCAAGATGGGTCAAATATTTAGGGCTGATCCAGGACTTAAAGCTACTATGGAACGAAAACATGGCAACAACTATCAATGAACAAATTCACGAACGGAGGCTGAAAACCAACCAAAATTATCTATTGTTTTTCAAAAATGTATTTCTCAATGATATCCAAGAAACTTAAACTCCTACTGAGCAATTATGAGACCAGTATCTTGCTTGCCATCATGTATTTGTTAGAATGTTGGGTATTTATTTACCAAAGAAAGTAACGGCAGATTGTCATCCCGAGAACGCATTACTGGATAGTAAATTATATCAAATCCTAAAGTAACCATGTATTCTTAATCGGAGCATCACGTTTTAATATCAATTACAAAGATTTCAATGAAAAAACCAATTGTGCTTTTTAAACATACCGAAATGACAATTGAAAACAATATAAACACGACAATTGAAAACAATATAAATAAATATGGATTTTTTATAGTAGATACTTATTTGATATAGTAGTACTTATATTACTAACTAGTAAAATAACGTCTGAAAATTGCAAAGCAATCATTGCTTGAATTTGGAAACAAAATGCATAGCATTTTATGTAATCTGAACGAAATAGACTTTCATAACAGATGTTTGAAGAAGTTATGGAATCCTATATACGTTCAGATGTTTTTCTTTAACGACCTCAAACTGTACCTTCTCACAATACATAATAAATATAGCAAATTCAATTGCTGTGTCAATATGAAAACACGACTTTAATTTTTCTTCAAGTAAACAGTAAATATTTCATATGTATGAACATAATCACTATATTTTATTAAAGTGTTTTCAATCTCTCCAACCTCTTCAAAAATATTGATCACCTGAGCATAAATTAAAAATCGCCGAGCATTACGCATGTAAAATGCGAAACTAATCAAATTATGGACATTGTATGATCTGGCCGCGATCCAATCATGTTTTTCAGCTCGGTCGGTCAGTCGTTCATTATGCGTGAAAGTCATCATTTCTCTAAGATAAGTCTGATATGAAAGTAGTCTGGCCAGCAACTGTAGCGCGCAGAATGAAAATTCCAATTGGAGAGTGTGCTGTGTTGTGGTTATAAACCATTGAATGAAAACGTATTAAGAGTAGGGCTGAAATCGTGAAAAAAAGATCGGTATGCGGTCAGTTTTATGATTTAATGTAGGCGAGTAGAATGATATTTTCGATGGTGGATTGATGTTAATAATGATGGAAGTTTCCGTCAAACACTTTTATTTCCTAAGCGCATATTAATAACATAACCACTATTTCAATATGATTGATTGGAATTGATTTCGAGTTTAGATAGTAATGATTTCATCAGCAGATTGAATTGGACACGAAAGAGTGCAATTAAGGTTTGCAAAACGAAAATTGAAAATTATACTTTTTTACCAGTGCATAATTCATTGGTTGACTTTTATTATTTCTATAATATTGAGTACCTAAAAACTTAAACGATACCTCCAAACAGCATCCTAACCTATTAGCCATGCTAGCAGGCAAATAATATTTGAAATATGCATGTACTTGATTGGATATTACTTGAGATGATAAACGGTTAATATAAGGCGTTACCGGATCTATTTTCAACGTTTTCTTCATTGCGGTCGATCTTATGTTTTGAGAAAAACACTTGGATAAGAAATTTATTGAACCAAATGTTTTTGGACATGGGAGATGATCAGTCAGTGAGTAGTAAATATGCTGCTGAATGATACGCAAAAGTAATTTTTCAAAGATTTTCTTCATTTATTTATGAGAGAAATACCATTTGCAGACCAGTAAATACGTCAATCATGTACAGCTATGTAGCTCATCTAGTTTTCGTTATCCATTATATAGTTTCACTTATTCACTTTATCCTCTGCATGTCTTTCTATTGGTGGAACTGAGACAGGAGCTTCCTTTTCGTTTCTTTGGAATTAACGGGCAGATTTGCCTCAGACAGATGACGCCAGATTAAAGAGGGTTGGAGACGAATTTGCAGCTTAGAAAATTTTCAACAAAAAAGATTTTATAACTTTTTCTTGTAACCATAACCGTTTTTGATATATATTGACCTAAACATTTGCTACTAACAGCATCCTCTTTCTCAACGGCATGTTGATATTATCCGACTTTGATTACGACTTGTTTAGCCTGAGATCAAATTTGATGAGAATTAGGAAAGTAATTCATAAATTTATGTCTTAGCATAGAACACTTGATTTTAAATTAATTTTAAAAATACGTAAGGAAGATAGAAGAGGACCTATATTCAAACAATCATGTTGTATATGGAAGTGTTAAATGCGAGAATGAAAATAGGTATAAGTATGAGCAAATGGTACACTGAATGTAAATATGAGACGACGTCATGTCAAATTATTATCGAAGTAAACATAGAAAACAAATATTTCGATATAAAAATAAAAGAGTGTTTGACAGGTCGTCCTTTTTTTCATCGATACGAACAAGAAGATATTAATTTGAATATAACGAGGAATTTGTAAACAATCGAGAATAAAATACCAAATTTTGAGCGGTATACAGATTTATGTAAACATAGACCTGTGAAACTAATAAAACTACATTTAATATCAATCTTTAAGATTGCGTTTCTTATCCGCTGCAATTTTTTTTACATTCTCAAAATTTGATTCACTCTTTACGTGGTGGAAAAATTGCTTTACAAATTCCTCGAAATGTCAATGGACAACCAAGTTAATACGAAAAGCAGGACTTCGGAGATTCTTAACGAAGATGAAGCTAGCTGTGGACTCTGCTCGGAAAACGACACCATCGATATGGTTTCATGTGATGGTTGTCACCAATGGTTCCATTTCAAATGCGTTGGAGTAGACGCTACTGTCGTGAGTAAAGATTGGATCTGCCAAAATTGTATTTCTCGCTTCAGAAGTCTTAGCCGAAGTAATATGGACCGCGAAAAAGAACTATCAACCCAGTTGGAGGACGTCAAGCGCCTACGAACCCAGCTTCAAAATGACGTAGTTCAGCAAGAAATAGCGGAACTCAAAACTCTCGTGGAAAATATGTCTCGAAATATGGTAATCCGACCTCGAAGTGACACAGCCAAGAAATCCGAACATCCCACATCAAACGGCGATCCGAATAGCGTCGCTAACTTAGACGATGCAGCAAAGTACGAACCGACAAACGACGGCAGCAACCAATCCACGTCAAGATTCGAGGGTACAGAAACCCGAAGAAAATACACATCAATCAGCAATGGCGAAAATCAAGTGGAACACTTTCTGGCTCGTCAGACGATAACTCGGGACCTTCCGTCATTTTCAGGTTCCCCAGAAGAATGGCCGACATTTTTAGCAACATTTGAGTACTCCACTAATGCATGCAAGTACTCGGACGTGGAAAACCTGTGTCGCTTACAAAAAGCACTGAAAGGCGACGCGCGCCGGGTAGTGGAAGGATATTTGACGCACCCGTCAAACGTTTTGTCAATTATCGACACGTTGAAAATGCTATATGGGAGACCGGCTCTCATAATACAGACGCAAATCGACAAAATTAAAAGGTCGCCTGCACCAAAAGCCGAAAAGCTTGAAACATTGATCTTTTACGCTGTACAAGTCAGAAATTTGCTCGCCGCTATCGAATCTGCGAAAGTCAAGGAATATCTCAACGATATTAGACTTTTACACGAGCTCGTCGAAAGATTGCCGCCTCAAATTAGACTCAACTGGGGTTTATATGAAACTCACGAGTTCACGCAGTCAGAGCCGAAACTAAAACAATTCAGCAGATGGCTTGACACAATCGCGAAAAGTGCCTGCAATGTAACAACACGCGTCCTTCAGATGCCAAAATTATATGAAAACAGTCGAGTTAACATTCATTCTTCAAGAGATGATGATGTCGACGACGAACGAAGCTACGAAAAAGTCGAAGTGACAAAGTGTCGCATCTGTGAAAAATCATGCCAAAATGCAACGAAATGCAAAAAGTTTGCAGATATGACCCTGAATAGCCGATGGAACGTAGTGAACCGCCTTAAGCTTTGCAGAATGTGTCTAATGCATCATAAATATCCAAGATGTAATAAAGCTAAAGAATGTGGGATAAACAATTGTCAGAAGCTTCATCATCAGCTTCTGCACAGTGACGACAAACGTATTTCAACTAGCTCCACTAGGTTATGTGATACCATAGTTGCCACAGCTCATAGAACTCAACCTAACATTCTCTACCGAATTATTCCAGTAACATTAAAATATAGGAACAAGCTCATCGACACTTTCGCGTTCATTGATGATGGATCCTCGTTGACACTTGTGCAAGAGCGAATAGCAAACCAATTACATATGAAAGGCACAGAGAAACAGCTATGTATGCGTTGGACTAATGGACAAAGCCATTTAGAACCGAAGTCAAGAACTGCTACGCTCCAAATCGCACCACGGGAAGATCAAACAATATTTCATGAAATCCATGTTCAAACGGTTTCTAACCTTGACCTTCCTACACAAAGCATCAACCGAGATGCCATGCTCAAAAAATATAAGCACCTTAAGAACGTAGAGTTTCAATCGTTTGAAAATGCCGTGCCTACAATCCTAATTGGACTAGACAATTGGCATCTCTGCGTGCCCACAAAAGTCAAGGAAGGCAGTCGCTACGAACCGGTGGCAACAAAAACCCGTCTTGGATGGGACCTATGTGGCGCACTATCATCATCAACGGAGTGTAAGAAGCACCGTATAAACGTCCATGCATGTGATTGTTCAGACGGGCGACTAGAAGAGGTCGTTAAAAAGTTCTATGCTCTTGACTCTCTCGGAATATCCAACAAAAAGGAGTTCTGCTTAACCGAAGAAGAGAACCGGGCCGACAAGATAATGCACAACATGACAGTTTATAAGGCGAAAAACTACGAAGTTCCATTATTGTGGAAATATGACAGATTCCAACTGCCTGATTCATATGGAATGGCATATCAACGCCTACTATGTTTAGAGAGAAAGTTGCTGCGAAACTCACAGCTATTAACAGAATTCAGGCGTCAAATAAATCAATACGTCGAAAAAGGATTTATAAGAAAGTTGTCACCATCCGAGCTAATAACTCCATATCCACGAGTGTGGTACTTGCCCGTGTTCATGGTGAAGAATCCTAACAAGCCGGGAAAAATTCGTCTAGTTTTCGACGCAGCTGCAAAGGTTAATGGAATATCCCTCAATACGATGTTGCTGACTGGCCGCGACCTCTTAAGCCCATTGCTTGAAATTTTAATGAGGTTTAGAATCCACGCCTATGCATTCACTGGTGATATAAGAGAAATGTTCCATATGGTACAAGTATGCTATGAGGACCAAATGGCACAACGCATTTTGTGGCGTGACTGCCAGCAAACAAAGGAACCGAACGTGTACGTCGTAACTGTGATGACGTTTGGAGCAACCTGCTCGCCATACCAAGCGCAGTACGTGATGCGACTAAATGCATCAAAATACACCAGTAAGTTCCCTGACACAGTCAAAAGTATTACAAAAAATACATATGTAGACGATGTGCTTGATGGTTGTGAAACGGAAAGTGACCTACTACGACTAGCAAGCGAAATGCGATTCATACATTCGCAAGGTGGATTTGAAATCCGTAACTTCAAATCGAACTCTCCGAAACTTCGAAAATATTTTAATCAAAAAGAGAGTGATGCGAATTGTCACAATCTATGTGAATCCGATGGAATCGAGAAAGTACTCGGAACCTTTTGGAGCATACATGACGACTGCATAACATTCTCACTGCGTTTGAATAAGGCACATAGAGACGTACTAAATGGCTTTAGAAAACCCACGAAACGAGAAATCTTAGTAACATTAATGTCAATCTACGATCCACTCGGATTGATTGCTCATTTCGTTGCCGGGCTTAAGATGATACAACAAGAAACTTGGAGACTCAAATTGGGCTGGGACGAACAAATCCCGGACGATGTCGATAAAAAATGGAAGAGGTGGCTAAGTCAGTTCAAGTCAATCGAGTCACTGAAAATTCCACGTCGATATGTCTCAGTTCTTTGGAGTGAATGCACACATACAAGTCTGCATGTATTCGTCGATGCCGGCGAAGCAGCCTACGCAGCTGTTGTCTACTTAAGAGTAGTGACATCACAAAATGTTCAAGTATCACTCGTCACTGCAAAAGTAAAAGCCGCACCACTAAAACACATACCCATTCCACGTCTGGAACTTCAGGCTGCTACGATAGGTGCCAGGCTTTTAAATACAGTAAAAAGCGCACTTGGCATAAAGGTAGATACAATTTACTTTTGGAGCGACTCTTCTGTCGTCCTATCCTGGCTCCACTCTCGGAAAAAACTACCTAGTTGGGTCGCATACCGAGTTGGAGAAATTCGAGAAAACACTGACATCAACCAATGGAGATGGCTCCCATCCAACGAAAACGTTGCGGACATGCCCACGAAGTGGCGAGATAACATTGAACTTGATGTCAATAGCCGTTGGTATAAAGGTCCAGATTTCCTCATGGAGGATGAACAGCTCTGGCCGAAACAAAAGTTCCAGCATGATACTAATGTTGAAAACATCGAAACTGAAAGCACTTCACTTGAATGTCTCACATTGCACATCAAGGGAGTCAACGATGTCATAGACACTACACGATTTAGCAATTGGAATCGACTGTTACGCACTGCAGCGTACTTCTTCAGATTCTTAAATAATATAACAATATCTGTTAGTAGCAAGTATAAGGGAAACCTAAAATCAGAAGAGCTACAAAAGGCAGAGAATTTTCTGTTCCGGGAGGCCCAAAAGACATATTCCGAAGAAATATTATTACTTGCAAAGGGCCAAAAAGTTTCTAAGCAAAGCCCTTTATACAAACTGTCACCTGTCCTGGACGAAACTAATATTATTCGATTGAAGGGAAGAATTGAACATGAATATCCGATAATTCTACCCAGATTACACCGTATAACTAAGCTTATAGTCGCAAAAAAACACGACGAATGTGCTCATCAATTCTCTGAGACAGTAGTAAACGAATTACGGAAAAGATTTTATATACCACGTTTACGAGTGCTAGTCAGGCAAGTGCGTCGCGAATGTTACAAGTGCAAAATTTTATTGGCTCGACCGTCACCACCGGAGATGTCTCCACTGCCAGTTGGTCGCATTGCTGTCGACACTGCACCCTTTTCTCACACCGGGATTGATTTATTCGGTCCGTTCATCGTTACCGTACACCGAAAACATGAGAAGCGTTGGGTAGTAATATTCACTTGCCTTACAATAAGAGCCATCCATCTGGAAATGGTCAGCGAAATGTCAACTGATAGTTTTCTACTGGCATTCAGAAACTTTGTGGCAAGAAGAGGCCAACCATTAGAGTGCTATAGTGATAGGGGGACAAATTTAGTCGGAGCCGAGAAGATAATCAAAGAGGCTTACAAAGAAGTGGATTTCGAGACAATAGAAGAGGCCACAACTACTTCGACGCTGAAATGGCATTTCAATCCCCCACTTTCTCCACACATGGGTGGTGCCTGGGAGCGGCTAATCCGATCGATTAAGTCAGCGATGCGAGTGATGCTTGAGCCTTTACGCAAACCAACACCAGAGGTCCTACAAAATATTCTAATGGAAATAGAAAATTTAATAAATTCTAGGCCATTAACTTATGTTCCGTTGGATCACCAAAATCAAGAAGCGATTACTCCGAATCATGCTCTTCTTGCCTATAAAAACCCATCCAAATCACTTGGGATTCCTAACAACGCAATCGCACCGAAACTACAGTGGCGACAATCACAACAAGCATTGCAGCGATTTTACTACAATTGGACATTAACCTATCGGCCCACGCTCACAAGACGGTCAAAATGGTTCAACTCACCAGGAGAGCTGAAGATAGACGATCTAGTCCTGATCGTTGATGAAAACGATAAGACACGGAGCTTTCCCAGAGGAAGAATAGTGGAAATCATGCGCTCGAGAGATGGAATTGTGCGAACTGCTGCAGTCCAAACCAGCTGCGGAATATACGTACGTCCAGTGGTAAAACTAGCTAAATTGGACGTCGATGCTGAAGGTGTTGTGGATCCAACACAGGCGGGAGTGTAAATATGAGACGACGTCATGTCAAATTATTATCGAAGTAAACATAGAAAACAAATATTTCGATATAAAAATAAAAGAGTGTTTGACAGGTCGTCCTTTTTTTCATCGATACGAACAAGAAGATATTAATTTGAATATAACGAGGAATTTGTAAACAATCGAGAATAAAATACCAAATTTTGAGCGGTATACAGATTTATGTAAACATAGACCTGTGAAACTAATAAAACTACATTTAATATCAATCTTTAAGATTGCGTTTCTTATCCGCTGCAATTTTTTTTACACTGAACGTAAATAAAGATGTGATAAAATGTACCGATTCACGAACGGAAAATTGCACACTGAGAATAGAAGTCACAAAACCATTAAATATTTTAGAAAGTAAACTTTTATTTTAGCTTCTTTCTTCCACACTTTCCGTCTCTCAACCAGTATGTAGGGTCCGTGTGCACCAGCATCAAACATATCGTTCTAGTACTTCGCAGGCAATTGAAAATTGCCATAAGGGAAAGGACAATCGTTATCAATTTTAATTACACTTCATAGCTTAAGTTATATGTTTGTCCTCATAGACATATGTCTAGAGAAAAAGTCCATAAAAAACTGTGGCATCTTCTTCATTAAGAATTGGTGTTTTTGTCGGGAATGTTTGCATCGAAGAACAATTACCACCGGAACCTCACCAGCTAGCGGAGTTCCCCGATGCTAGAGCTGCGGAAAAAAAGGACATCTGTGTCGTGACTGCTACAAGAAGAAGGTTGCTTAACAAGATACAAGCAAAGTGAGGAGTATATACGGTCAAACGTAACCACTTGTTCTTGGAGAACGGTAGAGAAACTAGTAATAAAAGACCAACGGTTGACCTAATACACAATAAAAATTTGACAATAATTCCCAGGGACATCCCGCACGAAGAAAATATACAAGCGTCTACATGAGGAAATATCAGCAAAAAGTTCAGACGTTCCAAAAATGAAGGCACACAATCGCGAGGCCTTTGGTGTAATACGCAAGATGTGGACACCAAATTTAAGTTAAATATCGTACATATTACCAGTGTCCTTGAAATTAACAGGATCAAGAAACGAGCCAATGATGCGAGAGGAAAACGTAATGTGAGATAATCTACATATATAGAAGCACTTAGTAACATTAAGATTTACTGGCAGAGCACCAGTTGCCCAGTGCGGACAAGTCAGCTGAGAGCAATCTTCAACGGATTCGATCAACCTACATATTTTTAGATTGACAGCGAATAACAGATAAGAAGTGGAACTCCGCAAAACCATCCAGTTTCCCGTATCAAATATTCTCTGCTTTGATCAGCATTAGAGACTATATACGTTATAGAGAGACTATGTACGTATAGACAAGAAGGGAGCCATGCTTACAAATTGATAACCTTTATGAGTAAAGACAAGAAATGTTAAAGACGGAAAGAAGATTGTTTAAAAACAGGAGAAAATGCAGAGGTCCAATAATTGAGCGTTGCGGAAATCCATAAGTAGGATAGAAGGGGAAGAATAACAATACTTAACCGTAATGGAACAAGCACGATCACGAATGTATAATGAAAATCCGGAGCGGAGTTAACTTGAGATATTGGATCCGTCGAGTTTTGAGAGGAAAATTCTATGGATCACAAAGTCAAAAGCTTTAGAAAAGTCTGTATAAAATACATGCACTTAGCTTTGCTAAAAAATACTAAGATTGAAGAAGACAGATGAAAAAACATACAATAATGTGAACGATGACTTTGATAGGATGTTCGGTAAGCCATCGACACCACAGTTGGTGCTAATGTCTAGGTTGGCAAGTAAACCTTCACTTTCAAGGGGTTCGTCGGAAACGAGCAAAAACTATTTAGATCAGATCAGAGAAAATATGATAAGAGAAAGATGATCTAAGCTGAGAATAGTAGAAAAAAAGAAATGCAGAAACAGCTGGTGGTTTAAATACACCACAGAAGGAATACAAGGAGATTTTTTAAGAGAAAGGATAGGATGATATAGAGGCTTCAATATGACTATGCTTAGCACACATCGCGTCTTTAATCACCTTTTTAGCATACGAGTGTAGATTTTTGTAACATAGAAGGTCAGCTGCTAAGCCAGAACTTCAAAATCTAAAAAGCGCTGCATCTTTAGTTTTAATCATGTAAAAAATTAGCCGAGGAGCTCTTTTAACACAAAAGTGGGAGTGTGACAGGAAACATTATACCGCTGCTTAGATGTATTTTTATTCTTGGGATCTATAGCAATAGAAGGGTGGAAAAAATCATAATGTTCTTAAGTAGGTGCTAAGAAACGAAAAACTTTCAGGAAAAAATGCTCGCAAACCATATTAGGCCTATTAAATGGAATATAAATTGAAGATACAGGCAATGCAGTAGATGGAACTGCAGATATACGAACAAGGATATATTCAACAGGCGAGGTGGCCACGAAATCAGTACAAGCGGTCTCGTAATGAGTATTGCAAATCGTAACGTAAACACCCCGCCATCAGATAAACCACTGGCTGAGCGATCATGATCGTTGTGAAAGACTGTATGAAGAGATGAAATTTCATTATTGAGGATGTCTCCACTCAGCCACGTTTCAGTTAGTCGAGATTAGTTAGTTAGTCGATAGTTGAGAAAAGTTTAAATTCATGGGTGTTAGAATTACTTAGCCCATTATTCCATGTTTACTGACTGTTACTTCAGGTCTGTAGCTACAGCAGACAAATGAAAAAATTATCGAGTCTCCTTAAAATCAAAATTTCCAAAATTCCGCATCCTACAAGTAACTCACGTTTTTCATCAAATTACCTCATTTTAGAGCATCCGTAATTTGAGTTCGCGAAAAATCACGACCGGATTATCAGACCCAACTGAATTTTACAGGATCTATCGGTTTTAAGTAGTACTAGGTCTTGTTTGAACCGGGGGCAGTTTTCTACCAGGTTTTCCTTGAGTGCTCAAGTTATTCTGTACAGATTTTCCATTTGGTTCACTATCAACAACGAAACTATTTGTTGAAATTGAATAATCATTTGTTATGATTGAATTATTTATATGAGTAGTCTACTTATTTGACTTGACTATCAGGATTATATTCGGTTTGTTTTCTAAATTTCGATTAAAGTCGGATGTTCTTCACAAAGTAAAATTAAGTTGGTTGCAGTTAGAGCTAGCATTGATTCATTATAAATTATCATTGCTAGATGTCACAAGTACTACAAAGTTTAAAAATACTAACATAAAATTTTCCAGAGTTTTTGAGGAGCTCACAATATACATAATGCGATGATTTTGATGTTAAATGACATTATTACAAGCTTTTGAAATACTTTCATTATTTTTTCCCTATTCGTGTAGCATCAATTTATCTCGGAGTAGCTGATGCACTGGTTCGAATCAGTTTCAAATATTTCAGCTATACAAAGATTTTATAACGCATGACAATGCAACGTCATATCGAAAATAAATTATTTTTTTGCTCATGTTAACAATTTTCTGCGTACCAAAATCCAACCAGACTGCCTACTCGAGAACCTCAAAGACAAATTTAAAACAAAAACCTAATCCAATCATGCTCCGCTTTTATATCCAATGGGCTCTTTAGTACCAACATAGCTGCAAATAACTAGAGCATGAAACTGACATTAAAAATCTAGAGTTTGCATTGTCAACTTGTACAATTGTTATGCACGGAACTATGTTCAAATCTTTAAGCTGAACGCTGCTGTGATAAAAAAAAAAATTCGGAAGGTTTTTCTTCAATCGAATCGCATACAACTACCAGCCACAATAATTATTCTTCTTCAATCTCAATCCCCGTAACGTAATTAACGCTGACAGAAGATACTCTCTAACCCACTTAAGTAAAGACTATTTCAAATGGAATTTCTTTCTAGACTTTCTACATAAAGATCGATTTTTTTCTTAAAACTGTGGTAGATGTTTAGTATTTCGGAGATATTACAAGAAGATAAATTGGTTTGTTTACGCAGTAGATACACGTTTTAAAAGCTCCAGCTGTTGCTGAGAAACTGCGAAAGAATGTGCTGAACAAACTAACAGCTTATCAAGTGTGAAACCAAAATTCGATATCAAGGCCGCAAAAGCTAGTCGAAATCTTGAACTGGCAAGAATTTATACGATCTAAGCGTGTTGGATACATGTACACAATGCATTAATTAAGATTGGCTATAGAGAGGATTAGTGAAAGTAATATCAAGTCGGGAGACCCAACAAATAAATGCAGGTTTTGGACTGATTGTAGAGACTTCGAAATCGAACATGTGTACATTTAAAAAACAATTTTTTAAAAAATTGGAAACAGCCTTAATATATTTGCATAAATGGAATGCTTATATTTCCATTTTATTTTAGTTTTTTAGTTTGTGAACATTTTCAAATAACTTTTTTCTTTAACGGATTCACTCTCATATCTGTCAATCACATTTCATGTCTAACAACCATCTAATGCCTCTGACATTAAATCACTCAACATGAAACGTGCGAAACGTATCGCAAGAAAAGGTGAAACTGATCGATGGTCTCCAATTATTTGGTCTGTCTAATTCAAGATTCAATTGCACTGAATTTAGTTTTTCATTCAAGAAAAACTCGCAACGATGCAATCAATGTATCCAATTCGTTTCTTAATGGGTATGTTTTTCTTTAGTTTGGCACAGGAAATGCTGCTACGACAAATTACAAAAACTTTTCTTGAATTAAGTTTTCTTTGAAATTCTGTTTTTGGAATTATTCTATTTAAGGTCAATGTAATCATATATTTGAGTCCGCAATCATTGGATGTAATTTTGGTGCGTAGATCATTTAAAATGAAAGGTCGGAAATTGAACTAAACTTTCGCCAACAGAAAATTGCTGCACAATTTGTAGAAAAAAAGCGAAGTATCATTGTGATAATAAATATAAAATGAACACCTTATCATTAAGATCTTAATTTTCCATTATTGCGATGAAAAAAAAAACCCAAAGTTATTGATTCATAACAACAATACTTTGGAAGTTGTTTATGTTCTTTATAGAACCAAATAAAATTTAGTACCGCAAGTATTGAAAATGAATAATATCTATGTCTCGAATGCTATTCACTAAATAATCGGAATGGGGAAAGTGGTCCTGCGAAAGAAATTTTCGTTGCTATAATAATCAATTTTAAATTTAACCATTCGCATCCTAACATTAATAAATAGAAAATTAATGATGAGAATTATAGCATATGCTGGCATAGGTACATCTGTCAATTATACAATCATTTATAAAATATTCAGGTTATGAAAGTCGGATATTTACACGTGTTCATACTTCGATAGATATAAAAACAGAGATGATTAAGAACTATGAAAACCACATGCAGACTTATCTCATGCATTTTCGCAGCCAGCTTCAAGTCCATCAAATATTATACTTCTATGTATAGCTCACAATGCTCTTTGGTAAAAGCAAGTGTAAGTAGAATTCCGAAGCAAAGAGTAACCTAATGATGATTGAAGAATGAAAATGAGGAATTCAACATCTCATTTTATTGCTAATATATCAAATAGGTATTAAGTGGTTTCCATATTGTAAACTCATTAAAATGAATGAGCAGCCGCACCGCAGAGGATGAGGTATTAACTTCCTTTTCTGCCATTTTAAATTCACCTAGTGAAATTTTTTCTGATTCATTATATTTTCACAGACACTCATGCTCATGCATTCATTTTATATTTGGGTAACTACGTCTTCTGCACATTCGACTTCAGTCTGTGAAAACTTATTTAGTTAATGGACAAGCATAGACTACGTACATGTACAAATGTATGTTAGTTGTAAGTCATGACCGGGAAAGTACTGATTGTAGATATCAAGTAATTGTTAGATGTTCTATTTTTAGATTGAATTTGAAAAATTCAATCAGACGTTGGCCTTGTGGTTGTGGTAGAGGGCCATTGGTCCTAAAGGCTGTGTATAGCGATATTCGTGTACAAGTTTCTTTAGCACATTTTTGTAATTAAAAACAGGATACCCTTAATAACAAAGTTAATAGTTACCTATAAACAGTTACGAAACAAATCCTCTTGCCCATAGTTTCAACTTACCTGAAATGGAAAAAAAGAAATTATATATTTTATGGTGTCTCGTATAGTAAAATCATAAGTGATAATCGAAAAAAGATTGCCATCATTTTTAACATTAGCTTTAATTGTTACAAAAAGTTCGTTTCGACTTAAATTTTTAGCAGGTGTTCCACCTTGGTAACAGCTTAGCTGGCCATAAGTTTTGTTACTACTTCAATTTAATTTGATAAAAAAATATGTATCTCATATCCTAAAATCGCATGGACTATGATTGAATATTTTTCTGGGGAAATTGTTAGAAAATTCTTAGTAATCATACTACTAAAAAAATTAATCACCCTTTCAAGCCCATTCGCTTCTATCTTTATATTCGTGCTAATAGGTATATTCCATATCTATAAATCTTTCTATCTTCCATGATAGGCGTTATTCCTGCTGACAGGAGTTTCAATTTTAGGGCTGATTCCTGATGGATAGATTTTTTCACATTATTATGCCATTTATATCAGGTATTGACGGCTGGCGAGCACAGCACATAATCTCTCAACGATGGTCCATTGTTTCTCTTGGGGATCTGCAATATCTGCATGCATCTTATAAGTTCTCCTACAAGACATATTTTCAATTCTATCCTATTACACGTTTTTGCTTTACCTTTTTGGAGAAAAATAAAATGATTGGCCATGAAAAATACAATAGTCTCATCAGAGAACAACGTACCTTTTTTCAGCCAATTTGTCGATGATGTTTTATCCACTGTTCTCAAAGTCAGTTAATAGTAATATGCCCTATCCGGGTCTTTATTTCTTCTGGTTTCTAATCGGATTCTAATATCTCGGTCCTTTATTTTTGAACCATTTTCACTATTTCGCACTAACGGAATGATATTATTATGTGCTGCAGCATAAAATCTTACGAGTTGCTCTTGGTATTATCGAAAATAGGTACGCATGTTTTTGATTTGACAATTATATAACTCGAAGATGTTAATTAAGCCTTGCACCCTTCAATCGATGTTAATCAACCGTTCAACCAACGGTTCAACCGCTGATTCGGCATGTCTACACTACACCCGTGCTCAGTTAACTACATTTTTATTTTTCTTTCGATGTCATTGAGGTTAGTAATCTGTCATGGGGTCTGATTTTCTATCACACCATAACCTTCTAGTTGACGTAAGCAACAACCAACTTATCGATGATATGAATCAACTTAGAATACACTGAAAGAAAAATCTTGGTAAAATCAACAATTTTCCTTAGTTGTTTTTGCGTCAACTACGGGCTATAGTTAAAACAATTATAAGAAAATTGTTGATTACTTTTATGTACCATGACGCGTGGTTGATAAACAACGTCCGTGGTGCAAAAAAGTGAGCAACCACAAACAATGGTATTCCAACAATATGCATAGTACAAAATAGTAAATGACTATAGTCTGTGGTGGGGAATTATGTTTGTTGAATTTAATAATTGTAGAGTGGTTCGCTTACTATGAAAGTTGTTGATAATTCAATATTTTGTAGTGTTAAATGAATTGATGCTTATTTTCCTGTCGATCAACTATTTATCGTAATTATGAATTTGAGGATTCAACTGTGTTAATCCTCGAAGGTTTCGATATTTTTTGTATCAGCAAAGTCAACTACTTTTGTATTGTCAAATGAACTATTGTAGAAAGAACCTTTTTCCGTATTTCATTCGACAAATTTGAATGGGTTGTTACATTACTATCAATAATAGTTAAATCAACCACGACCACTGACAAAAAATATCGTTTAGGTATTTCAGGAGCTTAAATGCCACCCCAATTACACACAAAAATCCAACAAACCCAAACCAACAGCATTAAATCATCTCCTGCTAGGATAGCTAAAAACTTTTGGTTAACATTTAAAACAAACCAAATAAAGTATCAATAGAACAGTTGAAGCTAGCTTACAATGCCTTCGTGGATCAACAATGGATGGAAACCCGATACCAGATAACCAAACTAGTGCAATTCGGAGCGGACGGGCTGTTATCGTTTTTTTAGGTTTTCGCTAAGATCTATACTAACAGAGGAACCCTCAACTTAAACAAACAAAAGCTTATACTCAGGATTATTAAATTTATTGTAGTGTGTAGCAGTAATATTGATAAAGCAGTGAAAATTGTAAAACCACTCATACTAACCCAAGCTGATTTGGTAGAAATTGCAAAATGAGTAGCTTTTCGGAGCACACTTTTCCACCTAGCCTGGAGTGAGGCAGATATGTTCGTATATGTTTTTTTTATGGGCCTTTTAAACATAGAAAAACAAACTCACAAACATTTCAAGTCGTTATCAAAATCGGATACCAACATGCCGTTGAGAAACTGGATACTGTGAGTTACAAATGTTTAGATCAATATATCTCAAAAACGGTTGTGGTTACAAGAAAAAATTATAAAATCTTTTTTGTTGAACATTTTTTAAGCTTCAAATTTGTCCATTGTTTTTCTGTAGACGATACCGTAACTGAGATATTTAGGAAAGGTCACTTTTGGTTACCTTTGACCCCGTATAAAAAGTAACGCAACACTCGGATCGATGGGGACTTTTGGACATTTTGTTTGACACGCCAGTATCAAGGTTCACACCAAAATTCAGCTTTCTCCTAATTTTTCCGAAGCACCATGTTAAATTTCCTCGGACTATAAGTCATCATCGATTATGGAATCGATGCAACCGCTTTTAGTGGGAAACTGTTTTATTCCGCTTTGAGTACAAATACATAAGGAGCATCTTACTTGACCAAATTAATGTTTACTTTTTTCCATCCCATGTTAGTCGATCTAAAACAATACTCATAAATTATGAATTGAATCGGTACAAATTACCTCATAAAATGAAATATTCAAAACGGTTTCTAGAATATAAAATCCAGAAAGGTTGGTAACTGTAACTACAATTATAATCTGCCTTAAGGGTACGTACCGCAATAGAAGCAAGTCTTCATCTGAAACAGATCTTACTCCATAGTCATTTGAACTTTTCTCGTTTCCGCATCCTACCGCTCCGCACCGCTCAGCGGTGAGGTAAATGGCGCAGGTGCAAACTCGTAGAATGCCATAATAAACTACTCGACATAGCTATCCCATATACATTCGATAGTGTGAATATCGACTCGATGCAAATCTAATTCATGCAGAACGCTTACTTTCCACTTAACCTTGCGACAACTATTACTTACTTCAACAGGTTATGTCTATCCGGATTATAATAGCAAAACAATATTTTATGACTTCAAGCTATTGACTTTATGTTATGGGTAATGCAATGCGTATTTTGAAATTCACAGACTATGCAAATAAAAGAATAAAAAACCAAAGTCTATCAAGATTTTTTTTACATACATAACATATATACAACTATGCCTGCATGTATAATAATGATGTTCTTAATATTTAAAAGACTTTTAATCGATGTTCTTATATATCATTCATAGAGCGTTAAAGAAGTACTAAGGCTTCGTTCACGTATGCAGAGTAATATTATTCCCAAGAATTTACGCTAAGACAAACGAATGATGTGGGACCTGTACCATTTCGATGAGAATTCTTATTGACTTGAAAGCCTTGAATTTATTTTAACCATAAATCCGATTATTACCTACCTCACGATAACGTGCCCGTCTACGATTAGGTTTTTCACGATAAAACTGGTGCAGTTTTAAGTTTCAATTTTATTTGGTTTGTTTATGTAAGTTTTTTATGTTTGTTTATAATGAGGTTTTGCGGTTTGAGTTTCAGAGTGGTTGTAAAACGCTCTCGATTTAAAGACTTCGCGTCAGATGACTGCCATAGGTCAAACTAAACTGGTTCAATATTGTTTGCAAAAAAAAAACATCCGAAGGAATAAATCTTGTTCTTTATGTATTATAAACTATGCATTGGAAACTTCCATAAATAAACTGCTTTCAACCATCGTCATCAAAATGTTCAGATAAGACCGCGAAGCAATTTTATTATGATTAAAACCCACATCGACTTTTGCTGTCTGATTAAGCGGATATAGATTTCGATGTTATTTTCCTCATCAAATTAACTTCCCCCCATTCAGTTGCACTCATTGACTCCGACTGCATCTGAACAATGACAACGCATTGAAGTGCCGATGTGAAAAGAACGCCAATAATGGTAGTGTCTAATAAATTGATTGATTGATCGCCTTCTGCTGGACCACAAGACAGTCTCGCTTGATAAGGCGATTCGTTTGAATTCGTGTTAATGACCTCACAGTACCACATCAGAGTCAATACTTTATATTGAGAGGCTGGGGTAGATGGTAAAAATCGAAATTACTTTCTTTTCCACGTTTGCTCCAGAATTTGTTTTCTCGGATCAATTCAGCAATAATACATACCATTGAACTGAAACTGAATTTCAAAACTAAAAGAATTCTATCTCTGAGTGAAAGTTTGGCTTGTAATTTTTGAGTTTTTGGCACGACATTTAAATAAATACTAAAGCTTGACTTGGGAACGTTATCATGGCTGCTAGTGGACTGGAAACTAGCGCTTGAATGCATATGATGAGCTACAAAATTCATAATTAGGAATACTAATGCAACATATAGAGAGATATGTGCTTTTTTTATGCATATTTACGTCATCGCGTCTTATTGAAGTGAAGGGATATGCTCAATAATATTTGCCGTGAGAATAGTCGTTATAGTCAGAATAATCGTTATTGACCTATACGCTAAATTCTTTGCAAAATTTTGAAAATAATATATTAACGTTAAACCATTTCCGGAATTTTTTCCTCATTTGCATACTGCCTTCACCTTGGTCTGTTTCACTTTGAGTTCCTGCGCGTATTGCTTCATTGATTTCAAGATATCTCATCAAGTTGTGATTGATCTATCAAAGAACACAATGAATTGCATTGCACCGAAAATTCAAAGCGATTTTTTCAAACTATCCCAAACCGGTATCATTTCAAGTTCAGCAGCCACTGAACAAATACACAAGCATATACACTGGGCAAAAAAAGTTCGTGAACACTCATAAGCAAATGATCTGAATTCACTACAAGGTTCATACAAGCAATATTTTCGAAAGAAAAACAGTTAAAAAGCACAAAGTATATAAGAATTTGAAAATCAAAAAAGATTAAGAAATATTGCAAAAAAAAGTATAAGTATTTATAAGTAGTAATTTATAAACTAAAAAAAATGAAGTTTAAATTTAAGTCAAGACGATGTTGGACCACCTTTGTTTTGATTACTTCCAGGAGACGTGCTTGCATCGATCCAACTAGTTTCGTTGTCATTTCTGCCGGTATTTGATCCCATTCTTCCTTGATGATTTTTTTCAAATCCTGCAAGGATTTTAGCGGGCGTTTACGAATTCTTCTATTAATTTCATCCCAAAAATGCTCAATGGGATTCAGTTCTGGCGAATGTGGAGGGGTTTTGAGAAGTCGACCTACTCTGTAAAGCAACCATTCTTGAACCTTTCGGGCAGTATGCTTGGGGTCATTACCTTGTTGAAAAAAATAAGTTTCCTCTAATCCAAATTTTCTGGCACTCTCAAATAAATTGGCGCTCAGAATATCAAGGTACATATGCTGATTCATAATACCTTCAATTATGTTCAGTTTACCCACTCCTCCAGCACTCATACACCCCCACACCATTATATTTCCTCCGCCGTGATTCACCGTAGGTCTGAGGTTTTTGAGTTGTGGGGCTTCCTTCGGTTTCCGCCACACTTTCTATTGAATTTGCTCTCGTCCGAAAAAATAACACGTTCCGAGAACGAAGGAGGCTTAGATAGGTGTTCCTTAGCAAACTCAAGACGGCGTTTCCGATTAAGTTTATTTATAAATGGCTTCATCCTTGGGACTCGACCGTGAAAACCACTTTTGTGCAAATGGTTACGGATAGTTTGTGGTCTAACTGTCACTCCATAATCCTGCGACATATTTTGGGTGATTGTCAATGCACTTGAACCCGGTTTCTCACGAATCACTTCTAAAATCTCTCGTTTATCGGCGGAATTCAGTTTTGGCGGGCGTCCAGAACGAAGCCTGCTGGCTGCGCATCCTAATTCTTCAAACCGTTTTATAATTTTATGTACGGTAGAAGGATTTTTGCTAACAATTTTGCCATTTGAAGGATCCTTAAATGGAAAATCCTAATGATCTTTTGTACGAAACAAAATTTTATTGTTTTATTGAGTAAAAAAGCCCATCCAAATCCATAAATGAATGCAGCTGAATTTACAATAGCAGATACCCGACAGCTTCGATTGGTGTTCACGGACTTTTTTTGCCCAGTGTATGTGTAAGTTTGTGTTTCTTTAAAATGTTTGATTAAACATTACGGTCAAATACAATGCATCATCGGAAAGCCTCAATTTCGTATTCATTGACTTATATCGAAAGAAAGTAACGCGACGTCGAGCTACCATCATCTGTTAAAATCAAGTCTAGGTCGAATCAGCTGCTATTGTATAATTTTCTAAACTATTGTTTAAAAGCTAGTTAACTATGCCGGCTGAAAGATTTATGCCTAAAGCGAATTTCATAATTTATTTACAAAATAAGTATTTTTAAACACACCCATTGAATCAAACTTTCCAAATCCCGTTCATAGACTACTTAAGTTCAATCAAAACATGTACATATAAATGGGTCTCCGTATAATCGATTGTTGAACTATATCGGTCTTCTTGAAATTAAAAATAACTGGAAAAAGTAAAATTAATTTCAAATCAATTCATTTTCTCATCTGCTTTCGTTTGATTCATTGATTCAAAGAAATATTTTAGGTATCATGGAATTTAAAGTGCTAAGACGAAGAAAATTTCAACATTTAAATTCAGGCATGTAGTAGGTAATGGCAGACAGACAAAAAACTACAGAAAACGATGCGGTCGATTCTTGAAAGACCGCACCTATGAACGTATGCATATATGTACAAGCATGATAGAGGGCACGAAGATTACTTTCAGGTGTCAAATTACCCTAGCCACTTCAAGACACTTTTTTTTTTTGGGGAATTCGAACCCTTTTGGTCGTTCCCATGTAGAAGTATGATTGAGGTTGATGACTTTCAAGGCGCTAATTGGCTTCTGGTAGCCACAATGTAGCCATTTTCATTTATTTTCGTGAATGGAGCTATCGTTAATTCGTTCACAATGCTTCTATTTGTGTGGTTGAATTTCTTCCGTTCGGTGGATATTTTTAGAGACATTGTAGTTAAATGTTGAAATGTTTGAATAAAACAAGAAAAGATGACAAAAGCTTTAGAATTGCTGTAACAATGAAATTTAATTGCATATGTTGACGTCAATGTAAAATTTTTGTTACCATAATGTTGACACAAACGTATTTCGTACATAAAGAGCAAGCAAGAAAAACTGTTTTCAAAATGACGAAGCGTGCACGACATACCCAAAGGAACTAGCAGCATGAGAACAAAAATATTTATTGTAGAATATGAGTTTGTTTAGAACGCTAACACTTTCTGATATCGATACTTCCTTTTTACTTGTAAGAAAAACGCATATCATGTTTTTTGCTGGGGCTGAACTTTTAATTTTTCAAGAAACATCCTGTCCACTTGAAAGATAGGCATTTAACTCTATCGAGGTACTGATGGGGTGAAATATTTCGAAAATTAATTTTTTTTTTGTTTTTCTTTGCTTACTGAAGAATTATTTTAAAGTGAATATTTAACTGCGCTATCTTTGAGTTAAAATTCGGTTATATCATTGCTTTTTCAACTCAGCACTGCACACCTAGGGCCTTTCCGAATTCACGTCTTCGTCCTCATCTTCAGCTTGGTATGACAGATTGCGCATCAGAACCGCTAGAAACACTTATGTTCGAAGAACGGTATAGGATTTGTGCAGATTTTGAGCGAGTATTCTACCACTAGCTACTTAAAGACACCCTATTTAATAATAGACCCTAAGCCAATTTAATTTCGATGACTTCATCGAAAGTTACAGCGATAGAAAGGTGTTTGGGGCTGTCATCCAAAAAATGGCCAGACCTTAGAAAATTTAAACATTGCTAGGGTTTGCAGCGGTTGGACCAAATTGACCTATAGCGCGGACTAAGTAAATTTAGTCCTAAGGTGTTTACATCGAGTATAGTGGAAAAATGTATGAAAAATTTGGTCAGCTCGAATTTAGTCCTCGTTTGTACGTGACAACTGTCATTTAGTTCAATTTTAGTTTTTTCGACGTACATATATTATTAATAGTCGCGCAAAAATCAATGATAGGTCGGGTGTGTTTACAACGATATAGTCCACGACCTATTTTAGGTCAGGTCGCTCGAAATCGTGTACCTACTGACCTATCGCTTGGGTCGGGTACTGAGTGTTTACACCAGGTGGACTAAATAATTTAGGTATAATTTGGGTATAGTCCGCGGACTAAACGTCTGCTGTAAACGGTATCATTGTTTACTTATTTTCATTGCAAATGTTTATGTAAGCATTTCTTGGTACGAAAATAACAAAAACGCCTCTTGCTGTCAACCCTTTGCTAGCACCAATGGCTCCTAGAAGTACGGGCCGTAATGCAGAATGATGACGTCAGAGTTTGCGGGAACAATGTCGCGAAAAACACACGTAGTCTTATGGGACGTCCGCGGGAAAATGCTAATTGTACAGGCTGTGTTTAATTAAAGTTATGACTAAATATTATTATTATAACGCGTCCACGCACAAAAAACTAACGTTTTATTCATTTTTAAGTAAAAAAACCGCAAGTGAAATCTCCGTGTACATCGGCACTGCCTCGTGGAAATGTCAAAACTCCCCAAATACCTGACGTCATAGCTAAAACGATTACGTAGCCTGACGGCCCGAACTTCTAGGAGGCATTGCTAGCACTGAAGCCAAAAATATGTCACAATTACCTCATGTTGAAGTCAACCTACTCTGCGAATTTCGTATTGATTCGATGATTGCATTGGAAGTTATAGGGATACTAAACGAACATTAGTAAAAAGAATGAAAATGAGTGTTTTCTTATATTATATTTTTTTCTTCACTTTTCTTAGTTTTCTCTCCTTTTTTTAGCTTCCTGTTGTACTTTTACTAGGAATACCTAGTATATGAAAATCCTAGTACGATCCAACTCTACTGCGAACTTATTGCGCCTTTATGATAGTATCGCTATGCATATGCCGATTAGAGTATTGCCTTATAAAATGATGAATAGCATTCTTTAAATTAAATTCATCAGATCATGCCCAACAGACTTAAAACTTCAAGTCAAAGGTATCATCCGCTTAGCATTTTTTTCGAATTTGGCACATTTGGCATAAAAACACATGAACACACGTGAAAAATTGAACGCATAAAAAAAATCCTGTTAAATACATACTAAAGCTGAAATATTCAAACGAATTTACCGTTATTGAACAAATCAAAGAGACCTCCGGGCAAATTTCAACAAAAACAAGAATCTTTCCGAAACTAATGTGCTATCAATTTGCATACACAACATACGAAAATATACGAGAATCGGTGAATATATCACTGAATTATTCATGACATTTTTCAGTAAAGATTTAATACATATGTACATATGTATTTCGGCAGATAAATGCCTACTAGGTGAATGTCAGAACATAAATTAGTAAATAAATGAATTTTCGCATTCATATGTATTTAACCAGACCTTTAAGACTTAGGGCAATCTCTTAACAGGTTTGCAAATGTAGAACTCACTGATGCCCTAAACCCAAATTTATTATTTTCAAAATCATAAAAAATATATTCAGATGAAAATTTCTAAATTTCATATAAAATCTAGACCTGTTTCTAATGGAAATAATAAATATACTGGGCTTGAAATTGGAGCACACATATTGTGTGGCACCCAGTCATAGTCACGTTCGTTCAATTTGAGAGTACCATATGCAGTGTCTTATTTTGATTGTATGACCGCACCGTGCGTTTCCATTAGCATGAGTCAACAAGCGACTGAAGAATTAAGGTAATATTTTGAATGCAAAAAGCGTCAATTGCACAGTTGTGTTTGCAAGAAATGCCAACCATTTGTACTAACTTTGACCTGTTTGGTAATCGTTTCTGGGAATTTCGGAGTTATCATATAGTAGCTATCTGGCTAAAATGTTAAGGAGAAGTGTGAATGGAAATCAATCAGTTTTATTACCATTCACATACAGAGCCATACAGGTAGCGAATCCAATCCCGGGATCCCGGATCCCGGGATCCCGGCCAATTTCTGGTCCCGAAAATCCCGGGATTGATAACTCCTAATCCCGGGATTTTCGGGATCAGAAATTGGCTGGGATTTCGGGGCCGGGAGTCAAGAATTATCGGCAATCAAGTTACAGCAAGACTCGAAAAGTGCAAATAGAATCCATATTTATGAGAAAACAATTAGCTCACATCAAAATGCGTAAAGAATAGAGCAAAATAAACCGATGTAACAGTTAACAAGAGAATACAAAGGGGTTTGTAAATAAATAAGTATGGACTGTTTCGCATTTAGTGCATTCGTTACATCGAATGATTTGAGGAAATTAATACTAGCGAATGCATACACAGATTTACCAAAATCCTTAACAACAATCAAAAAAAGGTTGTTGGCTATGCAAGCAGGATAAAGAAAATAATAAAAAATAAGATATAACAAGCTAGTATCTCAGGTGAACGGTTCAGTTTGATGTTTGATGAATGGACCTTGACTGCAAATAGGTGCTATATAAATATAAACATCTACTTAGTAAATTCTTACTGGAGCTTGGTGGGAGTAAGAATATCAATGACAGCTGGAAACTACCTAGATATGAGTTTAATGTTTCTCTAGTAAAAGACATTGTTACCATCGTAACTGATGGGTCAAACGAAATGCGAAAAGTAGGCAGACTAGTTGGTACAGAGCAACATATTTGTTTGGCGCATAGCATCCACTTGGCAGTTTGCGATGTTCGCTATAATATGAGGTCCATTCCGGATAAAAGTGATTTCCCGATAGTCTGAACGACGACCACGAAGATTTGGATGGTCCTGAATCAGCTAACTACGTTGAAACCGGTCGCCTGCAAGACACGCTAGATCAGACGAAGGACATCAGCGCATGCATAAAGAAAGTTCGTTAGGTAGTTTTATATTTTAAAAAAGCTCCAACGAAAAATAATAACGATCTTTAAAACTATGTCGGATCCGAGCAAGGCATTTAACTGTCTCCTTTAAATGGATTGTAAAACAAGATGAAATAGTCTCTTGACAATGCTCGAATAGTTTCCCATTTTGAAAAATAGTGTACATTAATAGGCCTGCAATATTCAGAGCAATTAGAAGCAACAGAGTTTGATTCGATTCAGAAAATTATTGAAGTTTTACTCCCTGTAAAATTGGCTGTGACGGCCTTTAGTCGCAGACTTGCAAATTTATGCACTGCTAATACTTCATCAAGATTTGTATTTAGGCTGTTAGGAGAACAACGGTCTATTCTGCTGAATGCTATGAAAATTGCAATATTGGACCGAATAAAAGAGCGTCAGTGTACCGAGCTATCTGGTATGCTAAGCTATCTCCAGAGTCCACATTGTACCAGCAAAAATTTACCAAGTGAAATAAAATCTCTATTTTTGAAACCAAGCAACGCAAATATTAAAAAAAAATACTTCAATGATCTAGATGCTGAACCCTATGCTTGGTAGCCAAAGAAATGAAGAGAACCCAGTAGATACCCATATTGAATCAGAACAAGGTAGTCGTCAATTAACGCGACAAGAAGAGCTGCAAATGTGTGAAAATAATCATTCACGAAATGCCGCAAGAAACTAATCTAATTAAAACCATTGCAAAAGAAATGAATCTTTTCGAAAGTGGTGGCACTTGCATAGTTTGGAGCAGGCGTACCAATATTTCTCGACCGTTTCCGCGGTTTCCAACATCGGGAATAAATTTAGAATCAGGCTTGGAGACGATACTTTAGATGCTTTGCTATTGCTTCAATGTTACTTCCGAAAAACCCAATGAACTTTGGCCGAATTTTTTATATGTTACTTTATTATGTATCTCAATTCTAAGAGTTGTGTTTCGTTGTTGTGGTTTTTGGTCGTGATTTTTTGTTGTAATTTGTAATAGATGTAATTTTTAATATCTGTCTTCATACTGTCAACGTTTTGGATAATTAAAATTATTGTTTTTATTTGCATCAATAATATAAAAAAGTAATAATGCAATTTTTTATACAGTTTTGAGCTTACTTATTGTTGTAGTTTGGAAATGATGGCAAATAATATAATCTGTTTACTAGAAACTTGACTTATTTTGTTGTGTTGTATTATGAATTTCAAATCCCGGGATCCCGGGATCCCGGGATTTGAGATTTTTAATCCCGTAATCCCGGGATTGAAAATATGGTTCGGGATTGGAATCCCTACATACAGGGTCAAATGATGGCATTATCATTTTCGCTGTTATATTTGAGGTAAGAAATTGAAAATTAAGTGAAAAATGAAGTTATAGATTGAAATTATGGTATTTATGGTTACTCTATTCATGTAATTAAGCCAACATCTCTGCATCTCGATTACCACCGAAACTTCCGCAATGATGGCTCGAAACCACTTTTCCATCAGATCAATTTCAATAGTAACAAACACGCCCATTAGTAGCACGCCGACTTTTAGTTTACATGTAATTGCTCATTTAAATTCATGTACAACCAGCAATTAATAGCTACATATACATATATGTACATACCAGAAGGCATACTGCATTATGCAAAACCGTTATTTGGTTTCTTTGCTTACAAATACTTGACCTTTGAAAACATTCTCACGCCAAAGTTGGGCATACAATTTTTGTTTACTTATAGCAAGCTTTGCTCATTTAATTAATTATGAATTATTATACATTCCTTCTACTTCTTCATTTCAGCAAATCGCTTCGCTAGAATGGCCGCACCAAAATACCGTTGCCTACTTCAAATAGAAATCCGACCTCTGCGATTTCACATAGAGAAAAACTTTAGAGAAAAACTAATATTTTTCATTTGAACGAAATAGTTGCCTGCTTTCTTGATTTTAAATGCAGTTTTGCACACGCATATATGTACATAAATCACTTTTGCTCATTGCTTATTATACATGTACATACACTAATTAAGCCTATAACAAACAAGTCGATGGAAAAAGCAATATGTTTCATTGGAAATTCAGGTTATTTTGTTATTTAGCTGTTTGATAATAGGGAATGATTGCCAAATTGACTTATCACATTGCTTCTAAAATGCAACGGTTCAAATCAGTGCAAACACAAGTAAAAATCGCGAAATATTATCTTACTCACATATTCCTAAGCATTCTTTTAGTGATTAATTTACGAGGCGCTTCATCAGACGTAACGAGAACACTAATATAGCTCACGGCTCTAATGACCAAGTCTCTGGACGTTTTGTATGGGCTTCTGTGGCTACAGGCTGGAACTTCCATTTTTTAATCACAAATGAATCAAATATCGCCAATAAAATAGCATTAGTTTGTCGAAAAACTGATCAACATGTGCATGTGAAGATGTAACTTTTCACTAATTCTGATTTTTAAATAACTTTAAAAATTCCAAAACAGAGCTTGTCTTTGGGGGCGCGTTGATTAAGGGGAAGGGAAAGTTTGTTAGGTAAGGTATTTAACCTTTTATTTTTCGCTTTTGCCTATTTTTTTAAAATTAATGCATAATTTCTCAAAAATATTGTGTCAAAATTTCAATTTTACTGGAGCACAAATGACGAAGTTGTGAGTATTTGCGCGCCCATTGTTCCAGGCCATGTTTCTATGCATGCTCGACAGCTGTGCGTTTTTCTAAAACTTGTTTTTTTTGGCGTCCGTTCATCATTATTCAAAATCTACTGGACAAATTGTTTTGAAATTTCGCACAATACTTCTTCATTTCAGGAATCGCTGGGACCTTTTTTGGTTTTTTTTTTTTGATTATTATTAATTTTACAACAAATTATCCAATGATTTTTAGCGAAAATCGGGTTTTTGGCTTCCAAGTACTACGAAAAACTGAAAAATCGAAAAAGGAAAAAATCTTCACAGGATTATCTCGAGAAATACTTCTTTTAACAAATGCATTTGAGTTTTTTATTTTAGATGATTCTGTTGCGAGTTATGATATTACGATACATTGCGAGTTATGATATTATGGTATTACGCAAAAAAAAATTCTAAAAACATACCTTTATACCACAATACCAGCTCCACATATGCTGACACAGCTAACCAGGCGTCATCTGACTATAGCATTATCTCCACGATTGACTCCGGCGTCAATTGCAGAGAAAAGCATGTGTCGCTCCCTTCTGAAGCGAGCGCAATGGAAAAAGTGTGATCAGTTTCCTTAGCACAGTATTTACAGAGCTCCGTCCTGACTTTCCCCATTCTGTGAAGGTATTTCCTGAAGTAGCCGTGGCCCTATAGGAACTGGCACAGGTAGAAGTTTATTTAACCGTGGTCGCGATTAAGCCAAGATTTTAAGCCGCGAATTAGCCTAATCGTCCATGCTCCCTTCGAGTTCGTAGCACAGCGCACCTCCCAAAGCTTAACCCTCCGAGAACACAGGGGGTCAAATTGACCCCAGAGACCTTTTTGACCAATCGCAGCGCTTAGGCCTGCGGGAAAAGGGCGGTACTGTAGGTTCCTTAGTGTATTTCTGTGCCTTGACTTTTAGTTTAAACCGTTCTCATACAGTCCCATGTCGTCAGTCGTCGTTGAGAAGCCTTTGAAACAGATCAAGGGGTCAAATAGACCCCATGTGTACTCGACGTCAATTTTGAGGTAAAATTCAATATTTTTTTTACTATATAAATCGATAGATTAATTTAAAATAGCCAAAAAATAATTGTTTTTAATATGTACCAATTTTTTCCAGCTTGTAAAAATTGTTTTTAAAAAACCGATTTTTCCTTTTGAAGCTGGATATATTTAGTTTTTGTGACAAATATCGATATTTCGAGGGTAATCTGCCCTCTTCTTCTTCAGTGTCTATCGGTCTATCAATAGACACTGACACTGACGCTACCAAAAATAAATCTGCCATTGCTGCCTTGAAAGAAGTTGTGGCTCACCTCGTCGAGCCATATTTACGAGAAAAATTAAATAATACCATTCTACGTGTAGACATTCGAAAAGGGATCAAGAATATTTTAGGAATAAATATCCCAAATGTTCCTTCAGAACGTCCAAAGCTCAATAAAAGAGCAAGATGTTTATTGTGCTCTCGAAAACAGGACCACAAAACAAAAGATATGTGCGCATCTTGCGATCGACCGATGTGCGACGAGCATCGGGCATTTTTATGTAATGATTGTGTTGGATATGAATAATTTTTCAATTTCTTCTTTATTTTGTCAATATTTTTATACATTTTAATGAATAAAAAATAGTATTTTCTATTAAAAAATGAAAAAATTATTTTTCATACCCTCAAAATTACTACTACCAATATGCGTAACGAATATCTTTTTCGCAACCCTTTATATAGGGATGATTTTTGTATTCTTTTAACCATATAAATTTTAAGCTCAAAATATTAAAAATCAACAAATTTATTAATTTTTTTTTTAAATATGCAAATATAAGAAACCTTCAAAATCGCCGCCGTAAATATGCAAAATAAATACTTTTTTTTAAAGGTCCAATATACATCTAATTTTTTTATGATTTTGTCATACCTTGAGAGTATCTGTCTAAATTGTTAGCCAAAAATATTGAAAATTAAAAAAAATAACGATTTTTTAGTAAAAAACCTGATTTTCGGGAAAACTGTTTTTCGCGAATTTTCTTTAGGTATGTTAAGGACATTTAAGGCACGTCTTATGCATAAGAACTACTAGAAAAGGTCTTAAACTATACCTACAATTTTTTTCAAATTAAAGTCTTCAGTGGCGTCGATTCTATAGACGTTCAAAAGTGCTTGGGGTCAATTTGACCCCAAGTGTTCTCCATGATCGAAAAAATAGGTGTGTACTCGGAGGGTTAAGCGTTGACGCTGGTGCTTGAGCAGCCAAAATTTCTCTTCTCACTTCAACAATACTTTGCTACTAGTAAATTGTGCAGCCGCATCCTTACCGTGACATTACAGCCAGGATCGTGCTTTGGTGTCCTTACTACAGCGCCCCCAGTCGTTTTGGTTCAATCGCGTCCTCTAATTCAGTACTTCCAAAAGTAATCTGTTATCAGCACTTACTGCGTTCTCCTAGCACACGCGTGGCTTTTCGAGTGGACTTGCTCCGCTTTGTCCTCTTTAGCAAGCCTACTTGAAGATTCGATTGCCACTCATTCGTTTGACGTGGTCAGCTCATTGACATTTTTGTAGGCTTATTATGGTGAAGACTTCTGGCTCATCATATAGATTACACAGCTCGTTGCTGAATCGGATTTGCCATATATCCATATATCCCGTGCTAAATCGAGTATTTTAGGCCTCCTTTCAAACGTAATTAGGGCTTTTTAGACGCCTGTCAAATTCCAGAGTTGGCTCCAGTAGCATAACACAGGTCTGATGATTGTTTTATCGATGCGGAGCATCGTTTTACTATGTAGGCATTGATATTTCAGTGTGGGAAGAAGTGGTCAACTGAAATCATCAAGCTCATTCACATCCTTTGAGAGGTCTGTTTCCTAGGTTATAGTAAAAGTAAAGTAATCCCATGATAATCCTTGTTGGGTCTAGGTGCTGAAGCTGCAAGAGAGCTTCATTCACAAATTTACAATCAATGTGAATACGATTAGTTCCACGACTCACTCTACGCTTGATTAGCTCAGGTACCTAATCAGTCCTTAGTGAACTCAAAGCACGATACGAATCTAGTTTCGAACAGGGATCCCACAAACAAGAAGCAAGTGCTCTGCCTACTAGGTGACTAGTAGCATATTTTATCTTACTGACGTCTTTTTCCTTGATGAGATTAATCTGAAGACCAGCTTTTTTAGCGGTTTTGTCTAGAGTTATAAATATACCTGCATTGGCTTCGTTGGAGGTGACATAATATTGATGTCATTATTTTTTTTGTTTTTGGTTTTTGCTAAGTTTGTACATGAGGCGCCCTCAAATTTATCATTTATGTATGCTACAAATCAAATGATAGGATAGTAGGACCACAGCTTGGAAAAATCCGGTACCATCAGAAACGTCCGAGTCAATTTTAATGTTTAATAAACTGCATAGAAATTTCTCCAATATTTTTCGCAGAATTCCGAATTAAAGTGCCGTGTACGAGAAGAAAACGGAAGAGTTACAGGATTCGCTATAGCAGTTCTATAAAAATATTTAATTGGTCATTGAATATTTCCCGCGAAACGCAGTCAGATCTTTGAAATAAGTCCTCTGTCAAATAACATATGTACATATATTTTATGTTCTTATTGTCATAGCTTTATACACGTAAGCTTCATGGCGAGGAAAAACTCTCGGAAATCATACAAAATACTGTTAGCGATTTCGAGAGGAAAATTCCATATTGATCGAATTCATGTTAGCTAGTGCATACAAAACCTTGAAGATTTAAGGGGTTAGTCCACTGTTAAACTGCTCCAAATGAACTTTTTTTTTTAAACAGCTACCAAAAAAAACTATTCAAGATATCGATTTGAAATTTTACATACATCTTTATTGAAGTTCAAAATTAACATTTTCGTTGAAAAAAATTATTAGAAAACAAAATAGCGACCGCCTCAATGGATCGCTCCAGTACCGCCGAAAAAAAAGCAAATTGCGCCTCGTAAATTCCTGGACAAAATAAGCATCTGTGAACAAACTACTAAAAATATTTCATCAGTTTTGAGTATAAAGGACTGCACGGGCGTAACTTTAGAGCCTAAAAGCGATTAAAAAAAATTTGGCATACTTTTGAACATTGGTTATCCAGTTTTTCGCGTTTTTTCATTCAAAAAAATGTTTCCCAAAACGACAAAAAAAAAAATTTTTTTTCTAAAGTTAGACCCGTGCAGTCCTTTATACTCAAAACTAATGAAATATTTTTGGTAATTTGTTCACAGACGCTTATTTTGTCCAGGAATTTACGAGGCGCAATTTGCTTTTTTTCGGCGGTGCCGCGGCGATCCATTGGGGCGGTCGCCATTTGGCTTTCTAATAATTTTTTCCAATAAAACGTTAACTATAAACTTTCATAAAGCTGTGTGTTAAATTTAAAATCGATATCTTGAATAGTTTTTTTTGGTAGCTGTTTAAAAAAAAAGTTCATTTGGAGCAGTTTAACAGTGGACTAACCCCTTAAGAGAATTTCTTCACGAATTCTGAGAGAATCCCACATTTAGTTACCTGGGATATTGGTAATTCACTCATAATTAATCAGGCCGGTTTAGTGAAATTTTCGTATTGCATACATTATACGGAGTTTACTCCGTGGTAAAGAAAGCATTATACTATACCATGGCTTTTTAGCAGCAGCCAGAGGAACATACAAATTAACAAAATCGTTTCAAGTTTCACATTTCTAACTGGTGAGTACCAGATCAACTGAATTTTACAACTCACAGATACTGAAATGAAAACAAAATATACTTGTTTTGGGTTTGCCTATTTTTATACAATCCTAACGGAATAGTCCGTGGTTTTGGTAACTTTATTATTTAGCGGTCTTTCTCCTAAGCGTTAATATTTCTTCATAAAATAATGCATTATTATCGCTATGTTAGAAAGTAATGCCGAAACCCACAAACGATATTGAATGAGAGAAACAAAGGTGTTTATTCAAAGTAATTTCATTTTCATCAAATCTAGAGATTTAGTCTGAAATATGTGTAAAATCGAATTGGAAAACCGTTACATTGAGTATGTGGAATTTCGCAAATTGTCCGATTGATTAATTCCATCCATCCATAGATTACATGTTGATTCGAGGTTATCCGAATTGATTTGCTTTATTGCTGTGTATACCGTGCATTATTTCAGACAAAGAGTGAATCTGTTTGTTGCTAATTTAACGAATCTATTGAATTATTGCATTTGGATGTTGCCAATTTAAAAAACAGGGATAATCTATGATACTATTTTCAATTTTATAGTGGCGCGGCTCATTAGTGTTCAGGGAAAAAATTCATCCACAAATACTGCTGATTACTTACTTGCACTAATTGAATGCGGTAGAAGTATCTAGGGTTCTAGATGTTCCGTGCATATCTTCTGCAAAAAAAAAGTTGAAAGCAAATCAAGACAACCAAATCTACTATTCGACATTTCTCGACCTTTTGCGTACCTTCTAAAAGCGGCCCTTGTAGTTTAGCGTATAGAATAAATGACATTGTGCAGACTAGTCAAGAAAGTCTCCGTGAATCCATCATCTCGCATGTTAATCGTTTACCGGCCTTCTATGAGAAAAGCATAATAAAACCCATATCTGTCCCTAAGGCTTGTTTCACCCGTACGAGGTTCCATTCGGTTCGGTTCGTTTTCGGTTGTAACCGAAAACAACCCGAACCGAATGAAACCCCTTCACACATAGACGGTCCCTACACGGTTCATATTAGGTTTTGTGTTTTTTCATTAAAAAGTCTTCAAAAATTTCCACACAATCGTTTTTTCATGCCTCTTGCGTTTTAAATTTATTATCATATTTTGCTCAAGTTTTGTCCCACAGTGCTATTTTAGATTGCACAGGACAAATCAGCCGATCCACATCAACATCTTATAAATCGCTCATTTTATCAGAAAAACTGCGACTGATAATTTCAAAAAAATTATAGGTGATAATAAAACTAACTAAAACTGACTAAACTAACTAGCTAAAACGTCTAAGTATTTCAAATTAAGAGATCCAAACTGATAATTTATAAATTTAAAAAAAAATCAAATGATCCAATCAGTTTGAAACCGATTCTAAACCGTGCATGTGTGAACGCCTTGATTGCTTTCGGTTTCCTGGACACGAATTCATACCTAATAGAAACCTGATGAAATCTATTCGTGCTCAGGGAGTATTCGGTTCTATGCGGTTTCTATTAGGCACCGAATAGAAACCGAATTATCGTTTCACACTTGTCGGCAGCGACCGAAAACGAACCGAACCGAATGGAACCTCATACATAGCTTAAGAACTACATATAGTACGAGTACGTGAATTGCGAAACAATTGCGAGAAGTAGATAGCAATATCTAAGTCCAAGTTGGAAAAAGACACAAAGTACCCTGCTAAGCAACCCTGCTACGATCAAATACGTTTCTCCTTCCCACAAGGCAATTCACATGTGCTTTGCCAAAGAGACTATTTTAACGAATGGCGATTTATGCAATATTGATTTTCTTAAAGTATTTTCTGAGTATTAAAATGGTAAGCGATAAGGTAGTTAACGCGGAATACTACTTTCGATACCATATGGCGAGTAAAAGGAATATCTCCGACACTTTTATGCAACCCAATACAGGGAATTTTGTTTGCTGCCAGTGAATGTTCGCTGCGCTTACTGTTTTTTGATGGGATTATTCGCACGCCAACACACTCTCACCTATCAGCTCACACGGATATACACATTCTCACCTGTCGTTTGACAGTATATTTTCTCACTTTCGCATGTGATAAAGTGATCTTATTTTGGTTTTATCTCTTTTTACGTGCCAGCTGATGGTTTACCTTCACTCCCTGCCAATCTCTTCCATCAATAAATCACTTACTTTCAGCCCCCTGCCTAATATGTGTGAAACGAGCCTAAGTCGAATGAGTCCGCACAGCCCATACGACTGACGGCCGAAAACAGCTTTGTTTTGCAATATATAGAGTGGACCCTATACTGCAAAATTAGCCTTAGTTTGTATCGTTTACTCGAAGAGGCAGCATTAAGTGGAGCGTCAAAGAGAATCGCATAGCTGAGATCGCGCTGCACAAGTGCAACAAGTCACCGGCGGAGATTTTCAACTCGCTCAAACCATTGAAAATTTCTCAAAAGTTTGTTTCTCGGTGCATTCAACGGTTCAACGACATCTCCTTTCTTGATGACATACCTAGAAATGGCAGGCCACGCACTACAAGAACACCAGTAGCTGTAAAAGCGGTGTCTGCAATAATTTATACTTTTTTAATTGGATTTTCTGTTAAATGAGATTTGAATAATAATGAATTCGGCGAAACCCTCTCCGAAAGCACAAAAACATGGCACGGGAGATGAATATCCCAAAAAGAACGATGTCCCGCATCATCAAAGAGGGCCTAAAACTTGGGGCTTACCGAAGAACAACGGAGCAGCTGTTAGCACCGGCTTTGAAGAAGACACGAGCCACAAGATCGAAGGCGTTACTTCAACGGTACGCGCAAGGAGAGCACAAGAAAATTTTCTTCGGTGATGAAAAAATTTTCACCATAGAAGAAAAATTCAACCGGCAAAACGACAGGGTTTACGCCCACAGTTCTCGGAAAGTTCCTGAAAAATTCCAAGGGTCCAAGGAGGTCATCATCCTGCTTCAGTCATGGTTTGGTGGGGTGTTTCTTACGACGGAGTCACTCAGCTACATTTTTGTGAACAAGGGGTTAAAACAAAGGCAGCAAACTACCAAAGCGATGTCTTAGAGAAGGTAGTCAAACCACTCAACGATACCATGTTTCATGGGGAAGACTGGACGTTTCAGCAAGACTCGGCGCCAGCTCACAAAGCAAAGATGAACCAGAAGTGGTGTGCGGACAATCTGCCCGACTTCATAGCCGCTGAGAATTGGCCGTCTGGAAGCCCTGATTCGAACCCGCTTGACTATTGCTGTTGGGGCTGGCTAGAGCAGAAGGCCTGCAGTAAGTGTTATCGTAATATTGAGGCTTTAAAGGCTAGTTTGACACAAGCAGCAGCCTCAATTCGGTTAGCAGTGGTGCGTGCAGCCATCGACGAGTGGCTCGACCGTTTGAAAAAGTGTGTAAAAGCAAATTGAAGGCCTTTTCGAATAGATTTCTGTGTTTTTTTGTTGATTTGTCTATAGAGAAAAATTGAAAATAGAAATTTTTGTTTATGCTGACGTTGCATTTTAATTTAGCTCATTTAAAAAAGGGACAGAACTTATGGCACGACTGTGTATACACACACTGCAATACAAGTTGAATTTGACTTGATATCACCTGTCGCTTTGGTTTCGAGAGAATAAAAATAAAAAAACATTTCTAAGCTATTACATTAGTTCCTATAGTAAATTCAGAGCACAAAAGTTTCTTACATAGATCATGTCAAAATAGCGATAAGTTTGAATGGCAAATGGAATATCATAAACTTCAATCACCAAATAGGTTTTCCAATTTAGTTTGTTTTTTTTGTTTTATATCGCTTCCACATTAAGTTTTCATTGCAAATAGTTTTAATGAAAAAATAGGATAAAGAGTCGTTGTATCGAACGAGTTTTGAAATCCGATCGAGAGGCCTTGAACAACTTAAGCATCCGCCTTATTATCACAAAACTAAGTCTACATCAATTTAAAACTATTGGATATAACAAACATGGCTAGTGTATAGCTATATTCAGCCGCTTTTGTTTGTTTCAAACTTGCAACGTGCAACAAAAAACACCACTGAGCGAAAGTATTGTATCAAGTCTTAAATTATATCCACATTTGAAACAAAAACATTCATTATGTCCATTCTTATGCAAAACAAACGTTAATAATCATGCAACTAATTCAAGACATTCGTATTGATCTATAACGCGAACAGAATGAATCCATTTTTTAACATTATTCGATTAGTTTGAATATTCAAATCACCAAATCAAATATATAAAAATGTCACAGCATATTTAATTATCATATTGAGATTGAAAAAAATTAACAGTGGACTCAAATAATACTTAAAGGATGAATATGCTTTGCATTTAGATCATTAGAGATTTCGTTGCGAGTTTATTTATGACGATTTTCGCATTTTAACTTAGCCAACCTTTATTTTGTAGAAGTAAACTGATTAAATATAGAGCACTAATTGGAAACCAATGACAAAGCGAATTTCATGATGAAATCCACATGAATGCTAATTATCACAGAGAAATTTTTTATCACGTTTTCAAATGAGCCCACTTTCAATGTAGATTCTGTACCATTTTCACCAAAATACCAATATCTCTTTATTTTTTTTTTTTAAAGATATTTGTGATGAAATGAAGGGCTCGGCTCATTGTTCACATTTCTAACCTAAAACATGATTTAAAAATCCGACCTAGAACCTTTACTGAATCATTAGAAATTCTATAGTTTGTAGACCAATCACATTAAGCATATTGAAAAAGAAGTAAATATATTCCTAAGATGTCGATGCTTTACATAAACAATTTCGCTGGTGAATAGAAGAAAAAACCAGCTATTTAACATGATTACCAGCAACCTAACACGTATAGCACGCATGGTGACTGTAGGCAACGTTTCAAAACTTTCTACTAATTTCGTATTCCAAATAACTACATATAATTTTAGCATTTCTTGTAACTACGAATGGCTTTAAGCATTTGAAATTTCAAAGTTTTTATTTTTACATAAAAGTTACAACATAAGTAAGCTGTAAAGATCATCAAGACATCTTGAAAATAACCGATCGAGAACATACAAGAACTTTCGCTGACCAATAGTTAGTGCTGTTAGTCAAACATTTTCGGGCTTGTCATCCAAATAAGGTGATAATTTCTTAGGAATATGACAAATATGAATTAGGTTTCATTTTTGATGTCAGCTTAGTAAGGTGAGCTTAGAAGCTTCTTATAAGTAGAGCTTGTATTGAAAAAGTATGGTTATTATCAACGTTCTCCCATGAAATGCGAATTAGATGCCCAATTATCGAATATTTGTGAAACATTTAAGCCTTGAACATTATCATCACTACGTCATTTACTTTTCTTTTACATCTTTATTAGTAATTATAGCAGTATTAAAAATCACTCAATATTTTACCACCCACACAAACCACAACTAACAACTCCCGAATAAGTCGAAAATGCTAATGAGTCATTAAATAATGATCATCTCACTCACAAGCAAATTTGTCTGTGATTGTAAAACATAAATGATTTCTAGCTTCATGTGAATGTTTATAAAAATGATTGTAAACTATGTCGATACGAACAGAAGAATATGTGTAAACAGATATTGAGAAACCTTATTGTTTTCTTTAATACTTTTGAAAGTGATAAATTTCTAATTAGTTTCTGATGTGAAGAGTATTTGGTTTCAGTTTATGCGAGATCTGTTGTGAAAATACTAGCTGTAAACTTCGTAAACAATAGTAGAAACCTGAATTAATGATGAATAGAAGCAAGAACTAATTGTGTAATTAATTGTGAAATCTAGACTGACTAATTAATAATGCTGATTTTCCAACGAATATGTTTGGCATTTAATCAAACTAAGCTAACATGGGCATAAGATTAAGCTAATGAAAACTAAAAATATTACGTATTTTGTTAAAAATTTCAAGCAAATAGAGTTTTACAAGCTAAGGTGGAGTCGTTAGACCAAAACCCTATTATAAATGCTATCAAAGACTACTTACTTTTATTAAACAAAGTTTTTGACTAACAAGTCGTTCAATTTCAAAAAGAATTTGAAGTCATTTAAGTAGCGTGTACAGCTGAATGCTGTTTTCTGAAATGCATTTAACATTTAGAATGTAAATCTCTCCCAAAATGTTTAGATAATCAATCTTTATACGATGAAAAGAACAATGTAAAAAACTCTAGCGCACCTGAACCGCTAGAAACACTAATGTTCGAAGAACAGTAGAAGAATCGTGCAGGTTTTGAGTGCATATTCCACCACATGTGCTGCTTATTACGGCCAAACTGTTTCAAATGCCACGTTTTACTTTCGTCTTAAGAATGCATTATAACTCATATGGTGGAAGGTTTCAGATATTACCACTGGCATGAATTTCAACGTTTATGAGAGCAAAACACGGGTTAATTATATTCGTTATCAGTTGCTTATTTCACATAATTTTGAAAGCAGCATCTCATATAACATCAATGAAGAAAATGCTCAGTGCCTGCAGCACTCTAACTGAAGTTGGTGTTTGGGGCTGCGATCCGAAAAATTTGCAGAACTTTGCGAATTGTAACATCGGTTATTTATTTTCATTGTAAATGTTTCCGGTATGTATACTAACTGTAAGCATTTATTGATACAAAAGTAGCACAACCGACTCGTGCTGGCAACCTTTCGCCAGTATCAAAGCCAAGAATATATCAAATCTGCTTCACGTTGTTTAATTACATTCGAAGTTATAGGAGTATAAAGAAATTTAGGGTTACCTGCAGCGAGTTTTTTCAAATGATCGAAAGCTTAATATTTGCTGTTTATTGTCACTACAATATCATTACCATTTGAAAATTCTACGATAAAACCGCTTAATAAAGATATTGCAATTAAACACAAAACCAACAATAGCTGGCAACCCTATCGTGGCTTTTCACCCAAATTTGGCCTGAATAATGTTTATGACAGGTTTCATTAATTGTATGAAATTCGTATTGATTTCATGACTGCACTGGAAGCTATAGTGCAAAAAGTTTTATTTTCCTGAGTGAATTTTCAAAACCAAAGACACAAAAATTACCATAGCTAGCAGCACCAATCAAATTTTTCAACCAAATTTCCACCAAACAGAGATTAGAGTTAGGTTTAGCTACTGTGTCAATTTCATGAAAATCTGATAACTTATTCACATTTCATAGGGCAAAAAGCAGTTTTTTTTCTTTGTAATTTTTCAAGATGGCACTACTGGCACAGACTTGCCCACAATTCAAAATCGCTTCTATCAAATCTGGTCTTACTTAAGTCCAATGCATTCTGTAAATTTTAGCTGTATCTGATTATTGGTTCGTGAGTTCCCGTGAACAGAAGTTTTTGATGTTAAAAATATAGGTTAACTGGGAGAGGGCTACCGTTCTTGTCCGACATGAAAATTCCAAAGTTTTATTTTGAACGTGTAGATAAAACATAAGATTTATATACAGTTTGGTTTTATTGTAAGAAACGGACATTTTTTTGAATATTCGATGGTTTGAATGTTTTCACTTCCAAATTTTTTTTTTCAAAATGAAAACACCAAAATTATCATAGCTGGCAGCTCCAACCGAATTTTTCGATCAAATTTCTACCAAACGTGGCTTAAAGTAAGGTCCAACAATTGTGTGAGTTTCGTCAAAATCGAACGATTCAATCAGAATTTATAGGGCTAAAAACAGTTATCTTTTTGAGTGGTTTTTCAAGATGGCACCACTGGCACAGAATCGCCCGCATTTCAAAATCACTTCTATCAGACCTGGTCCTATTTAAGGCCAATACATTCTGTGAATTTCAAATAATTCTGCTCATCGGATCGTGAGTTTCCGTGAACAGAAGTTTTTGATGCTAAAAATATAGGTAAATTGGGCAAGGGTTACCAGGCGTGCCCGTTATACCATATCTTTTTTTTTTTTGGTTATGTAAACAAAGCACAAGATTTACATATGAATGGCTGTTTTTTGAAGAAAAGGCATTTTTTCAAGAGAGACGATGATTTGGAGGTTTTCACTTCCAGTGCCTGCCCTAGCTACAGAGTTGCCAGCACGCTCATTAAAAGCTACACAAATCTACACCTAACTAATATCTATATGTTCTGAAAATTTCGTAATGATTGAATAGCTCTGTCAAAAGTTATCGAAATTTAAAAATTTTCAAATTTTCCCGTCCTCTTTTTAGGCACCCAGCGCACACATAGGGTTAAATAATTCCAAAGCATTATCTAATTCATATGTAAAACACGTTAGAAATTTATTTTGTTAACTTTATTTTTGCGAAAATCATTTGTGCACGAAATAATAGGCATATTAAAAATATCACTTAAATGACCGCCGGCGCCAAAAGGTTAACAATAACTGACATTTAAAGAGACCTGGACCTATTCTGCATATACACCATTGTATCCTGAAAGTTTCAGCTCAATCGGATGGCGCGTTCCCGAGATTATCTCACTGAAATTTTTTGATGATATATATATATATATATATATATCGAAATATGAATTTTTGGCCGAATCGATTTTAATACTAATGTTCTTCGAACATTAGTAAAAATAATGGTATCTATAGCTACCAACCAAACTACCCCATAGCTCCTAAAACCGGCTAGACAGGCATTTAAATGATAATTATATATGAGAACCAACTGTCAGCATGCAGAAAAAAACAGTTATTGGGATTTGGTGCTGATAATTATTAATAATGTACAAAATATGAAGAGCAGATCTATCAAATATTACAAACAATGAGGGGTAAAGAAATCAAATACCGCTGCAGTTTCACCTGATTACTGATTTACAAACACGATACAAAGAAAATTAGTATTAGAATCACTTTGGTCAAAAATTCATATTTATTATTTGCTTTATACTTTTTTCTTTTACTTTTTATAGGGAAAATTGGACAAAAACGTCAATTTTTTCCAATAAAAAAATTTTTGGTCAAGCATGAATTCGGGGACCTTTCTGAGTTGTTTCGGGCGAAATTTCCATACAAGTCTGGGAAAAAGTGGCCTAGTTTCGAAGATACGGCAAAATGAAATCCGGCGGAAAAACTAAAAGTAGCACTAAAAGTGCCAAGGAGGAAAAGGTTAAGATCCTATTTGGATCACTAGTCGGCGTCTCTGGGGGGGCTGAAACCCTCCTCGTGACTGCAGGTCGCCACGAGGGTGTCTCCAACCCTACCAGGGCTATAAAATTTACGAGACCGCGGGAGGTAAGGTGCCCCTGGACTCATGCCCAGCCTTACGGAAGCGGTTGGCCCCCTAGTGGGGGGTGCATGTTTAATAAACGAAACATTTTTTTTTATCATTTCTTAATACAATTTTGGACAAACTTCATGCTTCAGTGAGGCGAAGTGGAAATCCGACTGTTTTAGATTAGCCAGGAAAATTTTGGTATCAGTCATGAAAACGATAAGAAGTCATATAGATGACAACAGGATTAGTTGGTTCTATCTTAGGAATTTTTTTTCTCTGGTCATTTGAAGGGGGTGTTTTTTGCATATAATAATGATAGGAAAAAGACTTGCCAAATAAATGACAGACTATTGGAAAGTTACGGACAAGCTGCACAGACTAATGACTCAGTATTCTTTGAAGGCCATCTTGTACCATCACCATTCTAGCTTGGGAACGTTGTGTCTGGGCATGTCAGTCCGTTTCATTGCATCACTGCAAATCGTAAGCATTGTATGTATATATGTACATACTTCAAGCAGGTATTTGGAACAGGTATTTTTTCGTACTCGTACTAGTTATACCTAGTATGTGAAAATTCCTAGTACGACCCAACTCTAATTGTCGTACAGCACAAAATTTGTTTCTTTTCGTTGATTCAAACTGTTTTTTTTTTCAAACAGTTTTAAAAAACAGTTGTTTTTTTAAAAAAACAGTTCGTTTTTTATTTTTGAAAATAACAGAAACGCCCATCACTATATGACGGTCCATTTAACCCTCCGAGAACACAGGGGGTCAAATTGACCCCACATACCTTTTTGGTCGATCGCAGCGCTTAGGCCTCCGGGAAAAAGGGGGTACTATAGGCTCCTAAGTGTATTTCTGTGTCTTGATTATAAGTTTATACCATTCGCATACAGTCCCAAGTCGTCGGTCGTCGTTGAGAAGCCTTTGAAGCAGATCAAGGGGTCAAATAGACCCCATATGTACTCGACGTCAATTTTGAGGTAAAAATTCAATTTTTTTACTTTATAAATCGATAGGTTAATTTGAAAAAGCCAAAAAATAAGTTTGCATGTGCTTTTATTTATTTGTTTTTAGCGATATGACGTATAATCTGCGTTCTAGTGTACGCAATAATTTGTTAGCAGAACACAATGATAACAATTTTGGCGACAGTGATTCCTCCGAAGACGACCATGTCTCGGAGCAATCAGAATCTGATTATTCAGAAGGTTACACCTAATTTTTTTGCAGCCCTTTATATAAGGCTAATTTTTTTTATTATTCTACTATGTCTTGAGAGTATCCATATACATTTTTAGCTCAAAATATTGAAAATTGACAAAGTTATGAGTTTTTTTTTGAAATATGCAAATTTTAAAATCCTCACAATTGCCACCGTAAATATGCAAAATAGATACTTTTTTTTCAGGGTCACTATAGGGCTAATTTTTTTTTGTGATTTTGTCATACCTTGAGTGAATCCTTCTAAATTTTTAGCCAAAAATATTGAAAATTGAAAAAAAATTACGATTTTTCTGTAAAAGAGCTGATTTTCGATAAAACTGTTTTTTGCGAATTTTTTTTAGGTATGTTCAGGACATTTAGGGAACTTCTTATGCATGAGAACTACTAAAAAAGATCTCAATCTATACCTACAAATTTTTTCAAATGAAAATCTTCAGTTGCAGCAATTCTATAGACGTTCAAAAGTGGTTGGGGTCAATTTGACCCAAATTGTTCTCGATGATCGAAAAAGTAGGTGTGTTCTCGGAGGGTTAAAGTCTTAGCCAGACATAAACTACTTTTTTCTGGAGAGCAGGAACAAACCCGTCAATGTTTCAAGTAACAGCCTCAAGCTGAAGCTCAAGCTCTGTTACATTTCAACATAAAATTCAGGTTTCATATTTTTTCAAAATTCATATTTTTTTTTAAATTTTTTTTTACCAAACTAAGTACAGGCATTTTTTCACATATTTGAAGACATTTGCAATTTTGCAGTATTTATTCCAAAAAAAAAAAAAAACAATTTTATTGCAAGTAAATTTTGTAGTCACATAGCTTGTCACTTTTGTGTAAATAATCCTATTTATGCAAAGAAGTCGAAGACAATCTATGAAAAAAATAAATAAATGTATCGAAACGATTTATCGGCAAGATGATTATTTTCTTGTTTAGGGCTCTTCGGCTGGCGTAGTAAATGCTCCCAGCCTCGCTCAGTGTGATAGAAAATACCTACAAACGGTCAATAATTTATGAAATCTAAGCTTATCATTTTGGAAAAACTAACTTTCTATCTATCCACTCATTTGGCTTTTTATTTATTTATTTTCAAAGTTTAAATTACGTTGAAAGTTCAGTGAATACTATATCTTCAAATATTGACAGAAGACAATACTGTCACATTAAAAAATCAACTTTTAATTATATGCCCAAAACTAAATAACTCTCTGATTGGAAATCGAAGCACCTAGTCCTCATATTTTTTTGTGATCAAAGTTTAAACAAAGTTTAAACACCTAAAACTATCAATTCAACTCAATATTAAAATCGACGAAGTGATTATATAAATCGTCAAATTCGTCCAAAATTTGTGACCTTATTCCTATTCTCAATGCTATCCAAATCAACTAAATTTTTATATGAAAAAATTGACTATAAGATTGCTATTAATTGATTGAATCCAAACCCATACCGAAACAAGAGAAAGTGTTCAAGCAAACAATACTGTCATACAATCGACAAAAAAATTGTACATACATCAGCCACTCCAATTCTTATGCTGATCTGTTCATTACGGTCATTAAACTTTCAAGACGTTATCAATTCTAGGGCTGGTTCGATATGCTTACTATATTCTTTCAAAAGTTCAACTCATTGAACCCATACAATGCATGTACATACTTTCAAGTCGTCCACACTTGATACTCTCGAAATGCAATTATCATCACATTCTTTCCATTTTTTCCGTTCACTTGAAATTCCCAAATTTTCAGCACTGTTATTGTTGGTTTTGTTCTGCTTCTGTTTGTAATGCTTTCTAGCATATAACTTATTCGAGTTTTTTCTTTTCTTTCCCAAGCTAGCTACCAAATGAAGGTGATAATGCCACAAAGTGATTGTTCAATTTATTTTTTTCATACAAAATCATGGAATGGGTTGAATGTAACAAGTTGTTGCAAGAAATATAACTTACCGTAAAAATGTTTGAAGTTTTGTTCGTCTTATCCAAAATTAAGTAATGAATTATCCGTTATATCAGTGTTTTCAGCAGCGCGCGAACAATATCAATAATATGGGCAAAGGTAGATCGGTCCGATCAGATATTTCACAATTTGGTTTTTTTGAGTGGACTCTCTTTATCGGTCGCATTCACCAATGAAAAAAGTTGATTATATATTAGGAGCGTGTTTGTATTGTATGAACTTTTTTAACACTACAAGCCGGATGATTGAAGTGGTACAAAATGTGAAGCAGAAAGTGGAATATTTAACCCTTCACAATAAACACGAGTCGAAACAAATGAATCGAAACGATCGAACCGTAGAAAGTAGGTTATTAACACGCAAAGCTATATGTTTGCGAATCTGCTGCAAAATGTTACGCGTACACAAAATGGTAAGGTCAGTTTTATGTTAATCCACACTTTCCGTAAAGTCTCTAAATAAAAAGATACAAGCAAGATGCGCGCAAGGAAATATTATACAAACGAAGATATTCACAGATCACGTCACCAACACTGATCATGCATTAGAATCAATTAAGTATCTATTATCTCCGGGAACGTTTAATGCAACACGATCGCCTTATTACAAAGATACTCTGAAAATTTCACCGCTTCACTGCCACGCCGATACACTTTCAGCCTATGCAACGTCTCAAGAAACACTGTCTTGACTGAATCGGCCGATCTCAAGCTAGCGCAACGCCAAGATTTTCCTCCTCGCAGCGAAGCCAACGCTCGAATATGGCTGACTCTTCTCATACAAAACAAGTTCCGCCATGCAACCACCACAATCCCAATTGTGGTCTGGCCGTACTCTTCGGCATTTTACTCTGCAGGCTGGATAATGGTCCGTTGCAGTATTTTTGTGTAAAATTGTGTTCTCCAAAGACAGATCGTGCGCATAGATGGAACTGCATCAGCATTCGAGATGCAGCTACTACGAACCATCTATACTTTTATCGAGCTACAGCTCCAGCTATAGTACTTCTGAATGCAAGATCTTAGATAAGCTAACTAGATGTTCGTAAGACTTAGGTCGACGTTTAGCACTTGCAGTTCTCGGGATACCAGGGAACGACGAATGCATGCTCAATGCAAAATTACTTTCTACCTCACCTACTTTCAGGCTACAGATCGTATTCTCGGAACCTGCACAATACCAGTTTTTCTATGGGAATCCACCACAAATATCCGCTTCTATATTGCTACCTTCCATTTGCAGCAATACACCCATTATGCACATCTGTAGGTATTGTACTTAAATGAGGATGAGCGAGAAAAATGGCCCAATCAGTCGCAATATTCCAAAGAGCCTCACAGTCAACGCGAAATCCGATTAAAGATTAGATAATTTTACTTTGCGGTTTATTGAACTTGGATTAAAAATAATAATCACTTCCACGGTGTATGAGGTAAACAGCAAGAAATTGATTTTGTCGATTTGGTATTATGCATGGTCTTGAGAATGGTATTGCAAAAAGCAATCAAAAGTAGATATTTTGAAGTGATGCAAATCTTATAAACCGATATCGATGGCAATGTGGTCCATGGAAATCTATCAAAAATCGTATTAAATTTGCTTTGTGGTTTAAATAGAGAAATACAGAATTATATAATGTTACTCTTTCACAGTGCTGACACAATGGGTATGTTCCCTAATTACTCGTCTAAAGTTGTTGGGTAAAAACTTAGTTCTATGGTGGGAGAAAATTTGGCAAAACCAAGAAAAGAAATAGATTTCTGCTAAAAACTGCGATCGCAATAACTCTATCACGTCCAGTCCGACGTATCCGTCAAAGTTTAGATTTGCCCAATTAGCTAGCCCCCAAATATTTCCCAATGTGCGAAACGGAAAGGTGCTCAGTATCGCTAGGCACGCGTCGTAACGGATCGCACAAGTTGAGTAAAGTTCAACTTTGACGGAGGGTCGGAATGAAAGTGAGGTGGGATTTCGAGTTTTGTGTGGCTAGTGTTATTTGGAGATTAATATTGTGTTAGCAATAATATAAAATAGTTATCGATGGAGTGTAAAAAGTGAGAAAAATAAGCAGTGAAATTGTAGCCACTGTTGAATTTATCTATAAACTATTTTATTTATTTATTTAAAATCTATTTTAATAGGCTAACGCCCAATTACGAAAATTGAGATACTTAAAACAACTAAGCTAAGGGAATCAGCATAGAATTAAAAATCAATATTTTTCCAACCTCGAAGAAATAAAAGAAAACATAAAAGGTAATATAGAAGAAAGACCAATAATAATATAAATAATTAGGCATGACAAGAAGCGTTCATAATTGAATCTTTGATTTTAGCTTTGAATTGTTGTGTTTCCTGGGATACGCACTAGGTTAGGGTAGATTGGAAAGAGAATTGCCGGGTACGCGACTAGCATTAGGCCGCCAGTTTGGGCAAATTTGCCACCCTCCGCTGGCTTGTTAGAGCTCCCAAGTGACCGCTTCGCCAAACTGAATCAGACTCAACGAGTCAGAATTACACTCAAACTGACTCAACGTGACGATATTAGCCGCCTCTGCTAGCTCTTGAAAGTGGTAAGAGCCAAAAATCTTGAGGCGTTTATTATTTAGAGTCGGACAATCACATTCCATCTCACACCTCTTGCATAAATTGCTGGATGTCAGTCCCATTTTTATTTTGCATGAGATGCGGTAAGGTAGGTATCAAGCCGACCGTCGATTTCAAGCAGCTTCTGCTGAGCTTTAGTAGTTTCCTGCTTTTGCTTAGATCAGGTATTGGTCATAATGTCCTGGCTACCCTGCAGTCCATCCTATTTTCTTATTGGGGCTTTAGTTAGAACAAACTTTTTACACTCTACATTTAATATAAAATGCATGCAAATCAAACTTCAACTCAACGTCTATCACAACACTAAGATTTTCATGCTGATACATGTGAAGGAAATATTACCATACAGGAAATATTCAAAACACAAGGATAGTTTAATAGAAAACGACACTACTCGACATTGTTATACATTGATAGGGAGGCAGTCCCTGGTACACCATGCAATTAAGGCTGTTAGAAACAGCTAGATATCATCCGCATTAAAGAGTCACTTGGATGAAAATACAGAAGGAAGGTCATCGATGAAAAAGATAAACAAAAGAAGGCCAACAATGGACCCTTGCGGAGCACTAGAATGGGCATAAAAAGGAGGGGAAAAGCAACAATTTATGACAATTTTGCAGGTACGAATGGGAATGTACGAAGAAAGGCAGAAGTGGAGGGGATCAGATATACCGAGCTAAGTAAGTTTATCAATTAAAATGAAATTGAAATCCTAGTCCAATACTTACGAGAAATCAATATATATCACATCAGCTTAGTGCTCTCTGACAAGAGCACAAAACACAAAATGGAAAAATTGGACTTTATTAGTCAAAAAGTAGAGGCTCTTGCCAAAACTATGTCGAACATTTGAAATCCAATTGTACCCAGCACAGTATACAATATTGTAAACAATTTATGGTGGCAGTTTAGGAAAGGAGGGATATGAAGCCGTGTTTGGGCCACTTAACTTAAGAATCAGAAAATCTGACTTAAGGGGGGAAATACATGTAAAATCGAAAAAAAATTGCTAATTTCAGATTGAATTAAAATGTATATATTGTTCATTCAGAAAATGTTTAATATTAAATCCTTAAAATATATGTCTCACAGTAAATGAAAATTTTTTTTTAATAATTTTTCAACACAAAATGGCGGCGATGCGAGCGAATGAAAAAAACACATCAAAAACTGCCTCGTACAACTTAACGCCTTTTCCGGGGAACTTGCAACATTCAGAGAAAAAAAAATATGCTAATGAAATATGTAATTCATAGGTAAACCAATAAAATTTATAAAAATATTTTAAATTTTTACATCAATTTTAGATTAAACATAAAAATCGATTATTTTTCAAAAAAAATCACACTTTAAGGGGACATTCGCCTTTGAAATTTTCAAAAAATCGATTTTGAGATTTTTACATATTTCGATTCTATATACGTGCAAAAGTTGCCTCCTAAAATTTCATCAAGAAATTCGTAATAGAAAAAAAGTTACAGCTAAGGTAAACAAAAGTTTTCGACCTTTTACTCAATAAAATTATGGTGAAAAAAACTTTAAACGCGTTTTTCTCGAAACTACCTTTTTCAAACTGGTAGGACATTTTTCTCCGAATCTACTCGACCGATTTCAAAAAACCAAAGAGCATTCGATTACTTATTGAAAATAGTAAACAATAAGCCTCTAAAAATTTAAAAAAATACTCCCCTCTTTTTTTACGGGGATGAGTTACCCCCAAAAAATGCCGTTTTTTTCGTTTTTTTCAGAAATATACATACAAAAACTTCAAAATATGAAAAAGTATGAGTTTTAGAGGCTTATTGTTTAGTTTTGAGTCTCAAGAATAGAATCCATTTGGAATTTTTCAAAAATCTGTTACAGGAGGTCCACAATATGTCCTACCGTTTAAAAAGTAACTTTTAGATAACGCCCTCTACAGCAGCCAAGGGAAACTAAAAATGAAAAACAAATTTTTTTTTTATATTCTTTAGAAACTGTTTAACAATGTTCAAAAGAAATTTTGTCAATAAATATAATAGTTTTTTCATAGTAAAATTTTTAAAAAGTGTTTTTTTTTTCAATTTCAAAGGCGAATGTCCCCTTAAACATTAATAAACAAATTATTTTTCTGAAATTACAATAACATTTAAGTTCAACGAGGAGATAATACTCTTTTGTAGATGTGGTATAAATTTGAGCCGGATCGATTCAATATTTTTTGAAATATCTTGTACGGCAGTTGAAAAAGTACTACTTTGAGAAAAACGCGTTTAAAGTTTTAAAGCTCCACCGACCTGGGGAACGCCAACTAACTATAACTCGAGAACTAATACGAATATCGCTTTAAAACTTTTTTTGGTTTATTTTAAGAGCATTTCAAACATTTTTATTTAATAAAAAAAATCGATTTTTTTTAGCAGTTTCATGTATTTTCCTCCTTAAGAATCAGAAAAATATTGGCCGATTTCTAGTATGAAGGGAAAACACCAAGGGAAAGGCTTTGATTAAAAAGTTTAGACAAGGAACACATAACGAGCATTAAATTGATTTTGCAAATACATTAGCTATGACACCGGGACCCCTGCTGCCAGTAAAGTATAAGTGGGACATCAAAGTGCCTACTTCGATGAGGTTTTTCGAAAGGAAATTCATGGAAGGGGTTGCGATAAAAGCAGACAAAGGCTACTTACGTCCATTAGAGGAAATATTCGAGGCTACAAACGATGAAGCAAAGAAGCTAGCAACCATAGTACACATTTCTAGAGGATTTCTACTGGAAATGGTGAAAGCACTTCAAATGAACATTCATCATTCGAAAGCAACAACATCTTCTTTGCTCGTTCATATGTCTAAGAACAGGGAGGAGCTGTAATGAGTCAAGCCAAAATTCCGTATGAGAAAAGGCCTGAGGTAAAGACTCATGCAATTTCCCATTAGGATTGCAGCACAGTCAATAAAGGTCAAAGAATTTCTCATTGGGACGCACGTACGCCGCATTGCCTGCAAGCAACGACTAATTGCAAGGGCAAACGGTTGTTATACAAGCAAAACAAAGTACCGTACGAACGGATCAGAAAAATTTCGATTTCGCCTCAAGCCAGGCAGACGATCCGAGAACGTGGCCGAGGCCGGTGAGGTGATACGACGTGAGTGCTTGGGTAGGAACAATTATATTTTAAAATGGTATTGATTATTATAGTGCATTTTCATATAATAGTGCAAATCATGGGAATTGAGTAAAAATAATTGATCGTGTCGGGTATAGTGTTGTTATATTCGGCATTAGTTGCCGCTGGTGGAATTTGGCGACGTCGTCGGAAGAGCGTACGAGCCTAGCGTGCGACGGCGCTTGGATAAGAAATAAGATCATACGATCGAACTTGGAAAATAGTTATTTGAATATACGATTATTATGCGTACTTCAGGAGTTTTGGAAGACGGAATGAGCAGGCACGTGGAGGCGAGAAAATCGCGTATTGAAGTGGATTAGTTTAGTGTGTGCCACAATTCGCTGGACTCAGCAGAGCAACCGCGACCATCACATTTGGGGTTAGGAAGAATCTTTTCGATTCTAGCTGACGTCGATCACAGAAGCAAACAAATGTGCTTTTGATCTAAATGAAGAGAAGGTGTGCGACCACATGCGTCATTAATCGAGTATATAATTAAGTAAGTGAATTATATTCATAGAAATAAGAAGTACCAAAAAGATGCCAAATTGCGAATTTGTAAAAAGAGTTGCAATGCCCTCTAAGAGGACGGAGGAATTTCACTAATCGCGGCAGAACCGCTCAAGAACCTTACTCTTCCCTTTTCATTAGAACATTTTTTTCAATAAATGAGTATTTACACCAATAAGCGGGAATGAAATCGAAACCATGAAGGAAATATTTAATTAAGAATTCGTTTAAATCGATTTATTTTGTTTTAGTTAAAGAATAGATTTTCTTTTGAAATATCGATGTAAAAAGAAAAGAAAGAAAAGTTCGAGTAGAGAAAAGTTTAGTGCCCTAGATAGTTACGCATAAGCGGGAATGAAATCGAAACCATGAAGGAAATATTTAATTAAGAATTCGTTTAAATCGATTTATTTTGTTTTAGTTAAAGAATAGATTTTCTTTTGAAATATCGATGTATAAAGAAAAGAAAGAAAAGTTCGAGTAGAGAAAAGTTTAGTGCCCTAGATAGTTACGCATAAAATTATTGAATTTCTATTTGGGATCCCATGGTAGTTAATGTAATTAGAAAAATTGTATGTATGTACACCAAGTTTTCCCAGTTCATAAGCAGCAATGCAAGTCTACTTGGTTCCTGTGGAATTAATAGATTATATTAACATGAATTCACACTAATACCACTGTTTTCTTTGCTAACGATGTGAGTCATCTTTCTCGTCCCGGACCTTTTCCAGAATAAACTAGAGGGTGGATGGACGGGCCGACGGGCGGTACAGCCACAGACCTGGCTAAAGAATGGCAGTAAATCTTATATTTATTAAAAGCTAACATCTTTTTTCAGCTGGGGCCAGGCTGGGTGCTCGTCATAAGGTGAGTGTTGGATTAATTATTTGTACTTTTCAGTTGTTGCTACCAGTCAGTCGCGCGCGTGTTTCGGTCGTATAGCCCGGTTGATCAATAAAGAGAACCTAAATATTAATTTCAATTTTGAGAGCTCCTGCCGATAGATACCTTGGGAATAGTGAATTTAACCGATACCGCGATTTCTCTCGATTCGAAATTGGCCACTACTTCGCGACCTCTCTCACGTGAACGTCTCATTACCGCGTCGAGTTACTTCTTAGGAAGCTTAGACCCTCGGTGGTGGCCTGTTTATTTTTTTTTCTCCTGGTGAGTCTGGGCCTATGGCTCAGCCAACAGAGAATTGAGCTCTTGGTCAGGGCTAACCTTTACGGTATTTTTTTCTATCGTCGCCGGATCCAAAGGGATCAATTGACATGTTTTGTCCTCAGGCACATGAAATAATGTGTTAATGGTTGGGACATGCAGCGGGAAAACAGAACCCCCCCGTAACTCCCGAACAGAGCTAGATAGCAGCCAGCATGTGCCGCTCTCCTGCTGCATGAGAGTAGTAGCTACCCGGTATAGCTCAGTCCTGCACGGACTTCCACTCGCATTCCTTTGGTGGACATCTAAGACCATCACCATCTTAGCATAGTCCATTGGGTCTTTGCTAAGTTCAGCCTACTTTAAGGTCCGAATACCATTACAGAGCTTATCCTTATTCAAGAACCATAGGTTGTGGACCAGGTTTGTGTGCTAGGCAGCTAAGGATACAGAATGATATCCCCGCCAGTCAAGAAAAATCACGGGCCTGTTTCCTTGCTAAGAATACCGTTAATGTGCTCGCTTTTCATAATTTTTTTTTACAAGGATAAATCTACGTGCATCCCATAGCCGTTAAACAATTTTACCGATTGGGTATTTTTGTGTTTTTGTGGTTTTGCGTTTGCTTTTTGGGGTGGCTTTTGTTTGGTTGTTTGGTTTTTATATTCAGCGTCTTGTTTCTTCGTATATTTTTGTACGTTTTGGCTAGTTATTCTTCAATTTTTGATCCCTGCTCGTGTTCTGGTGGTAGCAGCGGCAAAAACTTGAAAAAGAATACTCAGAAACATGCAGTAACTATAGACAAGAAGAAAACACGTTGACGAAACAAACAAAAAACACCTTCAAAAACAAACAGGCAACTACAAAAACACACAAAAAAAAACCAATCGGTAAAACTGTCTAATTGCTATGGGGGTTCCCTTAGAACAGGTCGGTATCCTATTTCTTGGAAAATACTCACTTAGTACATGCAATAAGCACGGGCATACCTAAGCAACGGTTAATACTCTTTTGGAAAGTCTAGACTTATGCGGACTGCATATCCATGTCAGTGTCAAGGAAGTATATATCTTAACTTTCAGAGCGATTAAATCACTCTCTTGATATACTTTCACGTTGGAGCTGGGAATGCGGTTTGAATGTTAGCTGCAGGCTTGATTATGAAATCCACTACATTCTGGCACTGTCCCGAATTTGAAGCTTTTAATTCACATACCTGGTAGGGATGAATGGAATGATGGTGTCTCTCGAAAGAGTGGGCTGATTCATGTGTACACCGATGGCTCAAAACTGAACAGTCAAATTGGTCACTCCATGCTACAGTTAAGTTTAACCCGTAGTACCCTTCTCCGCATAGTGGGTGTTCTCGCGGTCCATTATCTCATAGAGCGGAATGCTCTGTCTTTGAGCTTAGGGTCCTACGGTTTTGCCAGAGCTGTAACTCAGAGTATGAAAAGCAGAACCTCCTCCATCTCATGTGTGAGTGTTCACTTTTGGCGAGGAGAAAGATGGATTCTTTTGAAACGCTTTTTCTCCCAGGTCTGATCGATCTATCATTACAGAAGTTATAACGATAGAAAAATTTTCACACAATCATTAAAACGTAGTCATTAGATTTATCCATTCGTAAAATCAGATGACTGCATTGAAGGTATTATCTGTGTAAAGTCTTGCCATCCGCAAAAGATTTAAAATTGAACCAACGTTTCAATGTTTGTACTTTCAGCCACAAAATTGGCCGAATATTCATAAATCTTCTCAGATCTGCCCCCGCTAAATCCCAATACATATTGTGAATTTCATGTTCACTTGATGATCCGATTGTGAGTGTTCTAGAACACAAAATTTCGGGTGCTGATAAAATAGGTAATTTGGTGATGGGCTACCGTTCTTGTGGGATCTGGAAAATTTTTTTGGTTTTTTCTAAAATCGAAAATTTTTTCGGGAGATCTGATGGTTTGAAGGATTTTTATCACTAGCCTGCCTTAGCTACGAAAATCAGACATATCCACTTCCGGCAAATATTCATACTCCATGCAAGTTCCATGATGATCTCATGATTTTGTTAGAAGTTATCAGAACTCGAGATTTGGAAAAACATCATTCTTTCAAACACACAGCACCCACATAGGGTTAAAAATTTGCAAACGTTGACATTGCCAAGCTTAGAATATTATCAGTTTTCATTTCGCATACTTGTTTTTTTCTCAATTTTTTCTTTCCGTAGATGTATCGGAGTACCTGAAAGCTCATTATAATGTTCATTGCCATCAAAGATTGAATAAATCCTAATTTTAAATTAAAAAGGACACTCCTTAAACACATTAATATTTCCAGAAAATTTCAGCTCGATCCAATGACAGAATTCAAAATTATGATCACTGAATCTGTTTGCTGACTCATAAATATACAAAAAGATATATACAAAGAAATAGCAATACAAATTTTTGTGCAAACACAATCCTTCTAAATCATAATAGCGGTCTAATACTAATTTTTTCGCAAATCGGTAAAAATTCATTTAACGGCTGTATCAAAAACAAATTTGATGCAGTTTAATCTGGCATTTTCGGAACGCTTCTTATTCAACCGACAAGAAAACTTGCCCAGCTTTTAGCGACTTTTACTCCAAGCATCATCTGACAACTTAGGTGGTGTAAATAGTTGGGTGTGTAATGTAGTTTCTGCAATTAATTGGTGTGCGATCCGAAAAAGAAAATGATGTCCCAAAGTGAAAGTGAGTTTTTACTGGTTCGTAATAAGAAGAAAGGAACTTCAAGTGTGAAAAACAATTCATCTGAAATGGGTGACGAGGAAGAATGCTCTATTGATCCAGATTACATCTTAAAGTAAGAACAGTTCCAATATCACTTCTCATCCATTCAAGTATTTATTCCAGGAGATTAACTACGCTTCGAAAAGAAATCGCAAGCTCGGCTTTCTTTAAAAACGCCTGCGATACCTTAAAAACTTGTCTCAATTCCTTAAACCAGTCTGAGATTAATCAATTAGTCTGTTTCGGGATCGGTGCCTTTGGGAAATGTCTGACAGCACTCCATCAACTTGCATTTATTCTCGAAATCATCGATAAATGGCAAATAAAATTAATCAAATTTTATGACCCGATTCTCTCGGTGTCAGAAAACAATATTCTTACGAATCTTGGCTGCGAAATTATCCAGGATAACTGCGAGGGAAAGTATGAAGTGGAGAGTATAACAGTTTTCTATCTGCCACATTGTCCAAAACAATTGACTAATAACTTATTGTGGAAAAATTGGGATCCAGAGCGATTGAAACATATGATTTTGATTGGAAATAGTTTTGAAAACACTTTAAGAAATACACCTGCAAGATTTCTTAAAGTGGATGCTGAATATATTCTTCGAAGTTCCGAGTGGGCGAGAGAAATTCCATTGCTGAACAATTTTTCATTTAAGGATGTGTTCAACGACACCGCTGTACATTGGTGGCGTGAAGGAAATTTAAGGGGATTGGATGAGACTGTGTGGGATGATCATGTGGAACCGATTTATGAAGACTCTGAACTGATTACAGTGGAGCTGGCAAATAAACTAAGCTTAACCTAGAGATTTAAGGTGAAAATATGAACATAATTTATACCATATATTTTTATTTGATTTACTTTTACACAACAAATTATTAATTTTTGAGGAATAAATAGGCTCTCAAGTGGTATAATATGAAGTAGTAATTACTCGGATAAAAGCAAAAGTCATGACAATGCACGTACTTATATCCGATTTATGGAAGCTGTGTTACTGAATATTTCGCATTTTAATGGAACGATGTATTTTGTTTTAAAGTTTATTGTTTCTTTCGATAGGAAATCACGAAAACTCACTATTTCATATGATATCATCTAAATCTATGATTGCCTGCATATATATTAATTAAAGAAATAATTCCAAATATACAAGTGAATTACACTTGATTTACAACACGGACTGTACTAAGAGGACGGATATTTTACAAGCTTCACACTCATCCCCAAATAAATTTGACATTTCTAATTCTGACACTAGTGACAGATCCCGGAAAACAAGTATCTGCGCTAGCGATTGGCCAAATTAAAGTAAGGGACCTTCTTGAACCTTAGGCAAACATTAATATAGAATATCAAATATCACAATTCGAATTACTCAAATGTGAAATTATATAATCCTATTTAATCCAACATAACCTTCTTGTAGACATGGCAACGACAACTTTGCGTGGTCTTCTTAACGAGTTGCGGCTAGCATCGGCGGATGGAACTCTCAAGAACTCACTCGCCGCTCAATATATTTTAGGGCAATTCAGAAAATATAAAACAACCGATCAGCAACTTTGCAAGGCCCGAGAGGAAATGCATTTTCTCGGTCAGACCTATCTGTGTTATTTGCGAAGTTTAAGGACAAAAGAAGCAATTAGTAAAGAATATCATGGACGAGGTGAAAGAACAGTAAAAGAAACGGCTGATCTTGTAGGCTTTAAACTACCAACTGATCCAAAGTGATGAGAATGATTTTGTAAATGGATATAAAAACGTCCTACTGAAATTATCCATGTGATGGCGCCCTTAAAACGTTTGATTGTTAGAAATTTGTAGATAACTGTTTAATAAACAGAGTAAACGTTAAACATATTATGTCATCAGAATTTCACTGTTTCCACCATTCTTTGCATTAAATTTTGACCGAAATATTATAGCCAGTTATCACTACATCTAGATCTACATAGTATTTAAAACTATGATCAAAATTATGCACAAATAAGTGTTTCTTGATGTTAGTTGCGTTTGTTTGTATCTATATCGAGAATTGCTTAGAATAGTAGCAATGAAAACAACGATTCTGCCCTAGTTATAAATGCTAATATCCTAACCAGCTCTCGAGAAAGGCAAAAAACGCGGCTGTTGTCTGCATAACGACTCGCACAGAAGTTGAAGCTACAAGCATTAATTATTTATATATTAATATTTATATATGATATAATATTAGCAATAACGTAATGTTCTTATCGCATGTACATATATTAGAGGACAGTTGGTTGTTTCATTGTCATAGAAAATACTACGAAGTAATACAAAGTAACACTTATTAAAAGATATTCTTCAAAAGATGCTAAAGTAAAGTAAAGCAATCCCACGACAACCCTCGTACGGGTCTAGGGGTTGAAGCTGGTAGAGAGCTTCATTACAATTTATTTAATCATTGTGAATACGAGTGTGGAGTGATTAGTTCCACGACTCACTTTACCCCTGATTTAAATCAGGTACCTAATCAGAGCTAGGTGAACTCAAAGCTTGGTGCGCGGACCCTCGTCCGAACCTGGATTCGAACCAGGGACCCCACACGCAAGAAGCCAGTGCTCTACCCACTAGGCTACTCAAGCTCTTGCTGATGCTAGGACAGTAAAAAACCACAACAACAAAAGGCTATTTTTACGCAAAAAATGTAAAAAGATGCTAGGACAGTCAAAAACCACAACAACAAAAGGCTATTTTTACGCAAAAAATGTAGTTTTTAATGATTTGAACTAGACTTCAAGGAGTGATAAAATCAAATGTTAAGAAATCCATTAATACGGTTTCAGTTAATTTTTAATACTTGATAAGCGAAACTGATTAGATAGATGAAGCATTAGCATTCAGTTCTACCGGTTACTAATAAAAATAATATGTGTTTATTATAATTGGAACTGCAGCCAATCGCGTAAGCTGTAACGGCAGCTTTGGAGTTAAAAAAAAAACGTAAGCATGTAGCATGGACACCGCTTAAAGATGATTGTGAGATAAAACAGACTCATACAATTCAAATTTACTAAAAATTAATTTATGAATAAGCGAGTGATGCTAACAAAAAATATTGGGCAATTAATTCAAAAAATATGTTTGAGGGCAGGTGGAAGTTGAAATATCCTAAAAGGACGCTAATAGTGTTGGAATGTCTACGCTGCATAGTAAAATACAGAATAAAGTGAGGATATAAAACGATTAATTGAGTGCAAATACGTTGACAAAGTTTGATGGCATTATGATTGCATACACAGAACATCGCAGAGCTTTAAATGCATCTCATCTATTTAACATACACACGGTCCACTTTCAGACTGATATTTCTTCCAAAGAGGATAATTTTCAAGCCGTGCTGGAATTCTGGACACTATTTTGAATATTTACGTTAAGTAACGTTTGAACATTACAGCGAATAAACATGAGTCAGGATGAGGATTGATTGAGAATCATCCAGGAGTGTCCATTCTCTAATCGCACGCACATATCATTGAATGTGGGCAGCCATAGCTCAATAGAGCAGGTAACCATTATCAACAGGAAAATGATGAACTGGACGAAGTTGCAACCTCTGGTCTGATCATCACTGGAACTTTCTCCAGGGAGCATCGGTTGTCACCAGGATTTGGATCTCTTGGCTAATACCTTTGGCAGCGCTCTCGATTCTGAAGCTGGGTTGGTTTGCAACCGACTCAAAGCCAAAAGAAATCCAAAGCCCCATAATTGAATGTGTATATAACGAATCTGCGGAGAAAGTGTAGCAAATAGTTTAACAACGCAAAAAAACGAATGACTAAGCATTATATTAACCGAATTTGAAGGCATTTAAAAATGCCGCACGTGATGCGAAGAGATCCTCATGAAGACTCGTCTATGACAGTATAGAGGGTATCAGTGAGTCTAACGGCCTCTTATTGGTCTTTCAATGCGAACCGAAGGCTATAGGGTGCAACCAAAGTTCTGATGGTATCTGGACTAATTCGAGTACCGACACTTTAACTGATCTTATGAACTAACACTTTCCGAAACATCATAGTCCCCCATCATACGCAGTGCATCAAGTGCAGCAACACATTAGCGTATTGCCACCATTTGGTATCACAAACCCCTTTTTGAGGTGGTCCATAAGCTCCCTCTAACTTTTCACATTTTCGGGCCCTGATGGTGTTTTTCCGGCTGAAATTCAGATGTCTATAGAAGTAACGCTACCGTGACTAAAGGAGATCTCCAATGCGTGCTTGCGTTTCACTCACGTTCACATCAGCTGGCGGGAAAGAAGATTTGTGTTCATTGCCAAAAGTAGGATTATGATTTCTAAAAATCCTGATAAGGATTATTGGTTATTATAGCAAAAAGTAAATTCACACTAATTTACTTCCTGTCAGAGAATGCTTACATCAAACGCAAATCTGTTGAAACTGCTTTTTGCGTCCTCATCGAGTAAATTGAAAAATCTCTCGCTATTAAGGCATATAGGCCTACCGCTTTCCTGGACATTGAAGTGGATTTCAACAACATCAAGTCTGATGCGATTGTGGAAGCACTTTCGATGCTAGATACAGATACGCGGTTGATAGCTTTTAGCGAACAACTCATCAAGAATGGGGTGATATCCTCTTTTTTGTAGAATGCTCACTTGTGCCGAAGAGTCAACTTGGGCACACCACAAGATTGTGTCCTCCTTCTGCTGAGGAACATTGCTTTTCTGAAGAGACTAGACCATATTGGCTGCAAAATGGTTGCTTACGCAGACGACGTAGCCATAGCGGTGTCAGGAAAATATCTATCTACACTTTCAGAGGCCCATAAGTCGAGATTGCGGCTTGAATATGAATTCCAACAAAACGAACCTAGTCATATTGACAAGAAAGTACAGTTTTTTTTATTATATGAATTTTTATTATATGAAGTGTGCACAAACTTTTGACTCGTATTTCATTGACTTTTTGTTTTTGTTGTTCTGTAAATTTTTTGTTAGTGTATATATGGAACTGATTTTTGAATATATTGTTTTTAACGAATAAAGGTTTAATATTCCTCAATCCGAAATATTTTTCAATCGGTTTTGTTTATTGAAGCTCAAAAATAAATTTGGAAGGTATCCACTCACTTTTGATGCTCAAAGTATGTATCGGGAAAACACAACTTTTTAATGAATCATTGAAAATGTGTGATGTGAGAGTATTAAAATCAAAATTAAGAGCAAATTTTCGATGTTATTGCATGCGAAATACTTCATAAAAAGATTTTGAAATTTAAGTTATAAAATTTCCACTAAAGGACTCTATATTGACTTAGGAAACTAGTGAGTCAAACCACCATCAATGATGAAATAAACAATTTTCTGCACCACATTGTATCACATGAAAAAATCATCCAACCAGATTTACTTGTTTTGGCAACTTATTGAAGTTTTCAAAAACTTTCTAAAATCAAAATTGAAATTCGACGAATAGTTTCGAGTTTTCAAAGTTGCTGTATCAGTTTCCAACAGAACGAAACTGTAAGGTATTTTTTTGTTCCATAAATGATTGGCAACGATAAATTTCGTTTTCGAAAATAAACATAAACAGTTCTGTTCAACATTTTCTCGTATTGTTTACATCGATGTTTATCAACAACGTGTAGGTTTCTTCGATGAATTTTCGTCGAATGTTGATGTAAACAACAAATCGGATCACCTACGTACTTCATATTTGTATTTCCACTATCATTACACTTTCTCCAGTGTGCTCGAAGAATACTAGAATTGATATTATCCTGATATTTACGTAATACAAAGCTATAAATGTCAAAATATTTATTACAGAAATTTTATGACGATCATGTGGAAAAATTGTGCGGGTTTTACGTTTACTTGCGTTAAATTCAAAATTTGGATACGAATGGAATCGAACTCAGACATATGCCAGAATTTCAAGTGCACTGTTTATGTATTTATTAAAATGAATTTAAAGTTTAAAAAAATATTATTTAATGAATTCTCAAAGTGTTCCTGAAGCTTGCGAATCATTCAGTGGCTGTGATTCTAAAAGCGCTCTTGATAACTTTATTTGCCCTCAAAAAGAGGTTGCGAAACGATGCATCCATTAAATAAGAAGAAGAATGTGAAGTAGTACAAGAGCCTACTAAGTGATTTAAGTACAAAATTACTTTTTTTCATTGTTCACAATGGAGTAAACATATCGCAAAGTCTAATTTACTAATAAATTTAAAACAATTGCTTTTATAGTTTGATAAAAATATATTTTTATAAAATACTGATTAACGTATTTTATGCAATAATATTTTCATCTAGAGTACAAACAACGAAAGAAGCGCGACAGGTTTAGACTTGTCATCTTTTGGTTTCTATTCCATACAGCTTTACCCAACACTAGTTGGTACTGCTGCACTTAAGTATGACATCATTCATATCGAAGACAATCTTTTCCTCTCATCTTGACCCAACGAATCTAGCACCTGACGCGTTGAACGCCTCTTCCCGTATACATACGTACATTTAATCAACATTTTCATCAACAAGTCATCGGAGAAAGTTTAAAGAGAATTTCGCAGACTGATAGTTTTAGTTTGTATTCGTGGTTGAAGAGTTGGCAGATGAAATTTGTTCGATATGAGTTTATATGTGTTAGGCGAAGTATAACTCAGTTTAAGGTGGGGTACATAATATGAACAATGAGTTTTGTAATGAAAATGCTGGTAACTAATTTCTAATTAATTTGAAAGTGTTTGATGGAAGAAGATATTCTTTTAGGAGAAGGATGTGATATGGCCCCCAAATGATTAATTGAGCCAATCGATTTTCTCAGTTTCTATCGGTGTCATCAACGATATTTGCTGTGAGCTTAGTAGAAAACAGATCGTTGATAATCCAAATTCAAATGAAGCCGCTGTAGGCAAACATTTTTTTCCGGTAGTGGTTAGTTTTCTAAAAAAAGCGAAAAAGAAACATTCAAAATTTGATGGTACACGAATCAGCGTACCCGGCCTTTTGCGCTTCATACTCGGCTTCTAAAAACTCAAGATGAGCTGCGCTGTGTAAAAGCGAACTTAAAATTCGAATTGAGCTGAAGTGTTCAAAAGCCTGAATTTATATTATGATAGCAGTATTTTCAAATTTATTGCTCATCCCCTTTGTTACCAAAGCCCAACAGCTCCTTTTTATTACAACTTCTTATCGAAAATGACGTTCGAACAATATGTTAGCTGTTTACGCGCGTCTATTTTGCCTTAGCTACTTTCTTGCTATCCTCCGAACTGCGAGCAACAAATAGCTGCAACCATAGTAGCTATTTCGGAATCTTGGACAGCCCGACTGTCAAAAATAGCAAGCATCAGAAAGTAGCTATTTCGTGACATTGAATAAAGTCTCATCCTTATTACGTTTCAACTTTCACAGGGCTAATTTCACCGGCATGGCAATTGAAATAAATAGAATCAACTGGTTTTCTTTTTTTCGTGGCCTTGACGTTGATGCTGCTCTGTGCAAGTTGTATAACTTCCTATCTAACCTTATTCCACTATTCACACCAACTAATCGTCTTAATAAACCGAACGATGCTCCATGGTTCAGCAGTGAAGTTTCAATCGCACTTGAAGCCAGAAATGCAGCTCGTTACTTATATAAAAGATCAGGTTCACCTGTTGACCTTCTTTTGTATAAGGATCTTCGCTCTAAAGCGAAAGAAGTTGTCAGGCAGGCGATGCGCTCCTACACTGCTGGCGTTGAAGCATCAATTAGAACCAATCACCCGAAATCCTTTTGGTCATTCATCCGTTCCTTGAAAAATAGTCCTAGTATCCCCAATGGTATGCACTTGGGTGATACAGCTGCCTCCAATCCAAAAGAAGTGTGTGAGCTTTTTGTTTCTTACTTTTCCACTTTTTTCTCCCAACAATCCTCTTCTAATTCCTCAAATCTTCCCTCCACATCCTCTCCTGAATTGCACTCATTTCGAACGAAGCCTCTGGAAATTGAACTTCTGTTGAACGATATAGATGCAAATACCGCTAGTGGTTCCGACGGTATTCCAAATATCCTGGCTAAATATCTTTTATCGTCTCTGTGCGTCCCTCTTTCTATCTTGTTCAACTTAAGTATATCTTCTGGCTCTTTTCCTTCTCGCTGGAAAATTGCCAACATCTTTTCTATACATAAAGCCGGTGATCGTACATGCATCTCAAACTATCGTCCCATTTCCCTTCTTCCTTGCTTTAGCAAGATACTTGAAAAAGTGGTTTACAAGCGGGTCTACTCCTTTATCCAGCCTACTCTCGCTCATGAGCAGGATGGTTTTGTCAAAGGTAAATCCACTTTAACCAACCTTCTTTCCTTCACCCACACGGTCGCATCCGCTCTTGACCATCAAAAGCAGGTTGATGTACTTTATACCGACTTTTCCAAAGCCTCTGACTCCGTCAGCCATAGCCTCTTTCTTCAAAAGCTAAGGTACGATGGCATTGCTGGTTCTCTTCTTTCCTGGTTCAACTCTTACATCCTTGACCGTACCTGTATTGTAACTGTTAATTCCTCCTCTTCAATTCCTTTTTATCCTGCATCAGGTGTTCCGCAGGGATCTATCCTTGGACCTCTTCTCTTTCTTTTGTTCATAAACGATCTCCCTCCTTTAATTCATTCTTCTTGTCTTTTGTATGCCGACGATTTCAAGATGTTTCGAGTGATTGAGTCACAAGATGACTGTATGGTTTTACAAAACGATCTCAACAGCCTACAAACTTGGTGCGCTTCCAATGCTCTCACTTTAAACATCGCGAAATGTCACAAAATGTCTTTCTTTTTGAAAATTTCACCTTTGATGTTCCCCTACTCTGTTTGTGGCTTTCCTCTTAATGTCGTTGATAATTTTAGAGATCTTGGCGTAATATTTGATCCTAAGCTCAAATTTGATAAGCATATTTCTTATATTACCGCCAGGGCCTCTAAACTATCCGGTTTTATTATTAGATCCTCTAAAGCTTTCGTTAATATTTCCACCTGTGTACACCTTTTCCTCTCCTTTGTACGTAGTATCCTTGAATATTGTTGTCAAGTTTGGTGTCCTCGTTTTGTCTACTTAAATACTGCGTTGGAGTCGGTTCAACGCAGATTTACTCGCACCCTGTTTTATAAATTTCAGCTTCCTTATCGTCCTTATAGTGATCGTCTATCGTTCCTTCATCTCCCTTCCCTCGAATCACGGAGACTGTTCCTGGATGAGTGCCTACTCTTCAAATTATTTCATAAGTTGGTAGATTCAGATATCAGCAGCCACGTTTCTGTCCGTGTTGCAGTGCATGGCACCCGCTCTTCGTTTGAGTTTAGTGTGCCATTTGCGCGCACTGATATCTTTTTTTATTCTCCGCTGTTGCGATTACTGAGGCAACATAATGATCTACAGTTTGGTCCTCTACCGCCGACATTATATGCATTTAAAACTTTTCTTAAACATAATGTTTTGCTTACTACTAGTTCAATGTAGTCTTTTTTTCTTTTTCTTTTTCTTCTCTATTTTTCTTATTTTGAATTTGTACTTTTTCACTTTGATTTTGTTTATTGTTGTTCTTTATTTTATATCATTATCATTTCATTATTATTTTGTTCATTTTTTCATTCTTTCGTTAGTGAATTATTTGTATTTTATATTTTCTATATTCAGTAATTGGATTTTATCTGTTGAATAATAGTAATAGTAAATAAATAAATAAATAAATAAATAAATTGAAAATAGCAGCTAATAGCTGCTATAGTAAGAATATTGAACACACTCCAGATATGGTTTTAAAGGCTTCATGTGTGTGATCTTAAAAGTGAGTTTTTTTGTAAATCAAAAGTTATGCTTAAATATCAGACAGTATCCGCTCGAGCTATTTGTTTACCAAGAAATCTATGCCTCGGGCGCTATCATGCCACTATGCCGAAAAAACGGAAGCTGATCGACGCACACTTATGAATATTAACCCTGTCATTTTAGACGAAAATTTATTCACCATTAAAATCTCCACAAAAATTTCATATACGAAATTCACTTGGGACTTGAGATATGAGCCTGAGAAATATAAAAAAAAAAGTTGCATAGGTTGAAAATGTTAAGCCCGTCAGCGTAATGTAAGTAGAGCATATAGCCCAGTGAAATTCGACATAAAAAAGCCGAAACTTCGGAAAAATTAGGGAAAAGCTGGATTTTGGTGTGAACCTTGATACTGGCGTGTTGAACAAAATGTCAAAAGTCCCCATCGATCCGAGTGCTGCGTTACTTTTTATACGAGGTCAAAGGTCACCAAAAGTGACCTTACCTAAATATCTCAGTAACGGTCACGTCTACGGAAAAACAATGTATGACGAATTTGTAGCTGGATAAATTTCCAACAAAAAAAGTGATATAGCTTTTTCTTGTAACCATAACCGTTTTTGAGATATATTGATCTTAACATTTGCTACCAACAGCATCCTCTTTCTCAACGGCATATTGATATTATCCGATTTTGATTACGACTTGGCATGTTTGTGAGTTGTTTAAGAGGCGCATAAAAAAACATCTAAACAAACTTATCTACCAGACTCCAGAGTAGCCCTAAAAGTGTGCTCCGAAAAGTTACCCCCTACCCTTTGTCATAAAATGGTATCCGTGAACTTCCATCCCCAATCTTCAGCGATGAGCTCGTTGCCTACTCTTTGCCCACTGTTAAACAAGATAACATCACTAGATTATCCTGTCAATTGCCTATTCTTGACATCGCAGGACCACCCCCACACCGTACCCACATCCTGCCCACCCCCGGAAACGAACCACCCCGAAATAACCGGTTCTGTAGTTTTTTTCCATGCCGTCTTATCCCATGAACGATCAGGACAAGGTCACGTAATTTCAAGTAAAAATTGGTTTCGAGGCTTTGACGCTATGCAGTCATCACAGGATTGGTAAAAAAAACTAATTATTCGGGGATAGTCTGCAGGGGGCTGAACTCCTATAATGTCAAAAATGAGCGTTGACAGAATCGTGCCGTAATATTAGCGATAAAACTATGCAGGTCTATTTAGTATCAAGTAGCCGAACATCAAATCCGTGCACTAGAAGACGAGCACATAAGTCAACAACGCCAAATTACATTAAAATTACTTGCTTTAACCATATTATAACTTGATTTTTCTTGAACACTTGACAGTTAGCTAATTGGTAAGAACTTACCTATGGCGAAGAGTTCCAGACGATCAAGACCACGAATTGTCCACACAAAATTTCACTTTACAGTTCATTTACACTTTTCACTTTATTTTTGTGTATCGTTACCACTTTTAACACTATCCTACACGTATAAACACTCGCGTCGTTGTTTCTTTTGCAAAAATCCGACCGTTCTAATTTTTGCATCAAATTCACTCAATTACGTGCAAGCCGACACGGTCATTTTAGCATTTGACATGAAGCTGACAGCCAGACACTTAACAGCTTCCGCAAAGTCGGAGGGGTAAAGGGGGAAGAGTTGACTAAAAAAAATTCTCAAGTTCACGGGACAAATGTCTATAGGTGTTTTCATTCAAGAGTTAATGTCTCCCTTTCGCTCATTTGCACATAAACAATGTCTAATTAACCAGCTCTAGGACCACTTGACTATTGATATCCCTCTTCACCAATGATCGTTCGCAGAGAAAGTTCCGATACATTCTTCTGGCATCAGCAAAAAGTACGCCATTTTTCATACCCGCGAAATAATTAGGGATTGCATTTCCGGTAAGTGTATGCTCCCGCAAGCTCCCAAGTTTACCCGAAACCGAGTTGAGGAACAAATCTGTTCAGCTTCATAATAAGCAAAGCTGTAGGAAGGAAAATGAGGAGTAAGTTTGGTGAAACGGGTATGTAAAAGAACTTTATGAAGCTATCTATCTTTAAGAAATTATTGACGAACATCAAAACGATTAAACTATGCAGGTCTATTTAGTATCAAGTAGCCGAATATCAAATCCGTGCACTAGAAGACGAGCACATAAGTCAACAATGCCAAATTACTTTAAAATTACTTGCTTTAACCATATTATAACTTGATTTTTCTTGGACACTTGACAGTTAGCTAATTGGTAAGAACTTACCTATGGCGAAGAGTTCCAGACGATCAAGAACACGAATTGTCTGCACAAAATTTCATTTTACAGTTCATTTACACTTTTCACTTTATTTTTGCGTGTCGTTACCACTTTTAACACTATCCTACACGTACCAACACTAGCGTCGTTGTTTCTTTTGCAAAATTCCGATCGTTCTTCTAATTTTTGCATCAAATTCACTCAATTACGTGCAAGCCGACGCGGTTGTTTTAGCATTTGACATGAAGTTGACAGCCAGACAGTTAACAGCTTCCGCAAAGTCGGAGGGGTAAAGGGGGAAGAAGTTGACTAAAAAAAACTTCTCAAGTTCTCGGGACACATGTCTATAGGTGTTTTCATTCAAGCTTTAATGTATCCCTTTCGCTCATTTGCACATAAACAATGTCAAATTAACTAGCTATTTGACTATTGGTACCCCTTTACCAGTGATCGTTCGCAGAGAAAGTTCCGATACATTCTTCTGGCATCAGCACAAAGTACGCCATTTTTCATACCCGCGAAATAATTAGGGATGCATTTCCGGTATTTGTATGCTCCCGCAAACTCCCAAGTTTACCCAAAACCGAGTTGAACAAATCAGTTCAGCTTCATAATAAGCGAAGGTGTAAGAAGGAAAACGAGGAGTAAGTTCGGTGAATCGGGTATGTAAAAAAAACTTTATGAAGACTATCTATTAGGTGAAATTATTGACAAACATCAAAACGATGAAACTATGCAGGTATGCAGGTCTTTCCTAATTGACGTCTTCGCCTTCAGCTTGTTATAACAGAATGTGACGTCATATCAAGTCGAGCCTGTCCGGATTCAATTATCTACGCTTTGAAATTGCTCTCCTGTATAACAGTTGACGAAGTCACGTTCTGATTTGAGCTTTCGTCGGCTTGATGTTGCTTTGAGGCAATGTTACGAAGCAAAGCCATAGATTTCGGACACCTCGTCTTGGTCTGTTTCAAACTGTAAGAATAGCTTAGCTACTCTGCTGACGTCATAAAAGCTGAAGATGAGGACGAAGACGTGAATTTTGAAACGCCCGTAGTATCATGACTAGGCTATAAATTTGTTATACCAAGCTTACAAGAGTGCAAACCAAAAATTGAAAAGTCTTCAAATCAGAATTGTTTACAAATTTTCAAATATTCACGTGAATTTAAATTTTTCTTCCACGTTCAAAAATATCTGGCCTTTAATAAATAAAATTTTAATAAACCGCCAATTCAATTAAGACGCCCTCCTTAGTCGCAGCTTCTCGCGTCGCATACAAGATATCTATCCACATTTCTCAGCTTCAGTTCACTTCAAGAAAAGATACGCGTTGGCCGTTGCTAGTTTGTGTAGAGCTTGTTGGTAGCTTGACTGTGGCGCTATCATATCGCTGCCCATTGTACAGGTCGTGTAGACGCAAGTTTCGTGTACACTTGTGTCTTAAGTTTGGAAACCAGGTACATCTAGCGAACAGTGAGCAGACAGACTGTGCGATACGCGCTCTCACCGACAACGCGATGGATATTTGTGCTTGTTGGGTGGTGTGGTGAAAGAAAAAGATCATTTTGGATTCAAGAAAGATACTTTTCATGAGACCTCTTCAACGAGTGAAAATAATCTCTCGCTCCGAAATGATCATATTAGTAGTCGCGTTTGAGCCATTCGTCGAGAGAGTTGTGTGACCGGATTATCCGTTCGTCTGGTCGTGCGTTTATTTTTGTAGTTAAAATTTATTGAAATTTTCTCCCGTTGCCTTGATATTTTGTTTCATCTTCCGACATATTTTATGCACGAGCTTTAATTTTGATCAATTTCGTGTTTTATTGGTCGCGAATAAACTATTTTTCGGCGACGTTAAAATCCGGAATCCCAAATCTTCGCGAGACGCCTCCTTGAAATTGGCTTGGAGACCTAAATTTCGCGCAACAAACATACATTTGCGAGTTCCTGTCCGATCTTATATGATATAATTCCATCAACAAACACGTTATTGATTCTGTGATTGTTTAGAGAATGTTTATTATCGTTGAATTCGGTGTGATATTCTGAGGCCATTGGTTGGTGATGTCCTACTTTTTGTTTAATTCATTGACGAATATCTGCTTGTGTGTGAAATAGCTGTACTGCCGCGAGTGTATAGTAAAATAAACAAATTGAACGTTCGTCGTCTAACTGGTGAACTTCAGCGGAGAGGTGGTAGCTGTGCAGCGAGAAGTTAAGGCTGAATTACATTGGACAGCAGTGCAGTGCAGTGCAGTACACTGAAATTTAGAACTCATGTAATTGCATGTGGCAATTCACATTAACTGCAGTGCAGTGCAGTGCAGCGGACTGCACTGCATCGTTTAGGCTAATTTCTAAAACGCTGCAGACTGCATCAGCTGACATTCGTTTGAGAGTAGTTGACCGGGCAAAAACTATTTAAATTGAGGCGGGAATTCCGTTCCAGGTATTAAATTGTAAATGGACGGAAAACAGATGCAGAAAACCTAAATATCAAACCTCCACAAATTGATTTGACATAATTTTTCAGAGCACTGCACTGCATTCAATGTGCTTTGCAATGCGTGCACTGCTGCGAAACTGCGCTGCGCTGTGCTGCACTGCACTGCACTGCATTCCAATGTAATTCAAGCTTTAAGTTATAGTTACTTCAAGCAGTTCTTGTGGCATGTTGTTCGGCACGTAAGTATGATAGATAGAGGTTGGTTCGCTTATCTACATATCTGGGCTGTTGTTATTGTAAACAAAGGTAACGAAACGACAATAACAGCAGCGGACAACAACAACCGGTAAAAGAGGGTTAACATCCTCTTGATGATTGTATGACCGCTTGCAATGCGCTTCGTGTGAAGAATTCATAATTGAATTTTCCTTACAGTTGCCGATTAGCTTTTAGGCCTTACAATAGTTTCTGTGTGTTATTCTAGACATTTTTGACCGTATTCCAAATACTTTTTTTTTGTATGTCTGCCTAGAAAAAAAATCATTGCCACATTTTGAAATAGTTGTCTACATTCCTGCTCATTTATTGTTGCAAGAATAAGCCAAGGAAATTTCGTTTTGAAATTTATGGTTGGATTATCTTTTATACTTTTCACTTGGCACTGGCCCAAAATATGTTGAAGAAGCTTATCAGTTGTTTTACGTGAAAGAAATTTAGATGTGATTGATTAAGGGAAACCAAAACTTACTTTATTGAAGATATTTTCGTGCAAAGCACAATGGCTTAGAGGTGGTAATTGACTATACTGTTGCTTTCTTAAGTAGCAAGTTTCTTAGCATTGAAATTACGTTTGATGGTGTAATTTTTATTGTTTGCCGTGATCCTCTATTTTCGATAAAGATGGTTGAGCACTGAACGGAGCATTGTGTCGCAAACCTGAGTGATAATTAAAGAACAATGGAATTCCATTGGCGTCTTGTAAAAAGTGAAAGGATTGGATGTGTAAAATAAATGAGTACCCATGTTATTTTTATAATAGCTAGAACTACCCATTAGCGCAATTTTGACGCTTTTCCCTAATAAATTATTGTAGATTTTTTGATAGGTGTCACTGGTGTCCAGCTCTGACTGGAGAAGTACGCAAACTGATGAAATTTGGCCCTCAGGCATCAATATTTGAAAATCCTAAATATTTCCCTTGATTTTTTTAAATCTTGAATCTAGTTTCGAAGAGCTTTGAATGAAGAGCAAAAAACTAAATTGGAGAGAAAAGTTGAAGAAAAACAAAACTGCTTGATGAAGATACAATTGTCAAATACGTTGAATGTTGATAAATCAACAGTTGGTGAATGAGAATGGTGTAAAAACTTAGCAATTGGGAACCATATCAACTGATGGAGAGATATATTGAAAGGCGTTTGTTCATGTGCGAAATATTATCTATCAAAAGAAGAGTTTCCTGCTTCGAATCGTCCCTGGAGACAAAAAACGACAACCTTAACTATGGGGTACACCAGATGAACTCACTCATTAGAGCCTAAACGAAATATCTACGGTTCGAAGATTATGTTGTGCATTTGGTGATATCAAAAAGGTTTTGTATATTATGAACTTCGCATAATGTCTGATACTATCACTGACGATCGCTTACTGACTGCAATTTATATGTTTGATTCGAGCTATAAAAGATAAAGTAGGACGTCGGATTTCCACTTGTTTCGGCCCATGCAGTCAGCTCTATTTGCAGAAATGTTTACTTTTTATAAGAACATTAGAAATTGACACGAAATGTGGATCCAGTTGAAAGATCTGGATCTTCTTTTATCTGGGAAGCCGAGTTAAAATTATCGCTACGAATAGGTCTTACTTTGAATGAAATTATTTTACATCTGCTTAAATAAATAGCGAAATTGGAAAAAGAGGACAGAAACATATTGTACTATCCAATAACCTAACATATTTTTGTTAAAATTATTGGTTGCATTTAAATATTGCTGACAGCATAGCTGCCTCTTCTGTTTGATAGCAAAGGATTATTTTTTTTAAGTCCTCGTTATTGGGCCATTGCCGCTTTGCACCGCTCATAGTCATTATTTTGATTTTAAGTTTAGTCTTGCATTACTATAACCATTACGGGGAATTTTTGAACGTGTTAAGAAATAACGACAAAATCATCTTTGGTTATGCATAAATTTGCAATTTATTTCCTTTGCTTCAATATACTATTTGGTTTTTCTTTATACTATTTGGTTTTTTGGTTTAATGCACAGCCGGAGAAGCCAACTATCAAACCAAAAAGGATCTCAACCTTTATCCTATTTAGCACTTTTAGTGCTACTTTCAGTTTCTCCGGACGTTTTTCCGGCGGATTTTATTTTGCCGTATCTTCGAAACTAGGCCACTTTTTCCCTGACTTGTATGGACATTTCGCCCGAAACAACTCAGAAAGGGGTACTTTTCTGTTCCCCCCCCCCCCCCCATTTTTTTCACATTTGGTTGTTGCAATGCTTCTGAAATTGATTAGAAAGTAGTAATTAACCAAAATTATGGTGGAAAAACACGTTTAAAAGAATAAAAAAATTTTTTTTAATTTTTTTTAAATTAATTTTTTAATTTAAAAATTAATTTAAATTTTAAATTAATGTCACATAACAGTGAGAATAAATTTTGCTCTATTTTTGACGTCTTACCTTTCCGAAGCTTCAACGCAATTTACAATTAAGCAATTATTTTACAATTATTTTACAGCAGGGCTCCCCAACAACACATTAACTTTTGAAAAACTCATTCTGCCACATAAAAATGGGAAAAAAAAAAATTTTTTTTAAATGCATTTTCCCATCTCAATTTTTGTGGTGTAACACTTTTTAACCCATTTCGAGCAGTTTTCATTAAAAAAATTAAAAAAAATGGAGGGAAAAAACAGAAAAGTACCAAAATTTATTCTCACTGTTATGTGACATTAATTCCAAATTTAAATTAATTTAATTAATTTTTTAATTAAAAAATTAATTTAAAAAAAAATTAAAAAATTTTCTTTTTTTAAACGTGTTTTTCCACCATAATTTTGGTTAATTACTACTTTCTAATCAATTTTAGAAGCATTGCAACAGCAAAAAGTGAAAAAAAATAGGGGCGGGGGATACAGAGAAGTACCGAAGTGTCTTAATTACATTCTTGTTCCAAATATTTGTTTTATAAAATATCAGACAAAGCCTGTTAATTATTATAGTTTCTTTTTACACAAGCTATTCACAAGGCATCACGAGCAATGAAGCACAATAGCAAATTCTTGCAGGTCTATATGCCGAGTTAATTTAATTTAATTCGTTCAGCATGAAAATAATTAATCATATTCACCTATTTCATCGATAACGTTAGTTACACTGACTTTTGGTGGCTTACATTAATACTCAGTATACAGTCTCAGTTTAATTCGGACTTTGCAGAACGTCGTGTGAAAGTCCGATATTAATATTTAGAATAGTCTAAAATATGAATTCCCTGTAACCTAAAAAAAATGTTCGCCGCTGTAGCTTACACACAAACACACACACACACAAACTGTTAGCACATGGTAGACGATAAGACTTTGCGCATGCAACGAATTTCTTAGAACTAATCGGCACACACCTGTGTTGAACAGTGTCGGAGCTTCGTGTGTCCATTGCCATGCCACGTACTAACAATTTCTACGTGTGGGTGTGTGTGTTAGCCAGACCGGCGAAAAATTTTCAATTACGACACGAAATTCAGATTTTAGATGCTTCACCAATTAACTCTATTGTTTTCAGCAGCAACATTTACTCAGAGGACAGAAGTTATCCTTTTCAAAATATAATTATCTTTCGAGCTACAACAATCGCCATCCAGAAAACTAATTTTTTTAAATCACGCCATGTATTTGGCTGCTTCGTAGCTACAGTTTTCTAGCGCTTCTAACGAGAACTGGTTAGGATGATAGTATTGACAACAGCAACAACCGGGACAGGATTGTTGTTGTTTTCAATGCTACTATCCTTCCCAGCTTTATTTAGAGGTGCGAAATAAACACGTCTAGTATGGTTAACCCACCGAAAAAGATGAACAGATTTGAGGCCGCAATCGATATCAGCAAACCCATAATAAAGTAATATACGTCTAAAATCTGCACAATCTTACTGCACATACCTGTAAAATGCTGCAAATCTAAAAAATCATCAGGAAACTAGTATTTTCACTATATTATCACATAATTCATCACTTGGCACATTACGCAAGCAGAATCCTGCCATTCCCAATTCAATACATTTTCGAGATCGGCCATCGCTCTTCCCCGCAAAGTTTCACCCAGCCGAGTACCACGAATTATATCAGCAGAATCCTGCATAACTCTATGAATCACATTTTCCACACATTTGCTCTTTCCCGCAAAGTCTCTATTCCCGGTAACCAGTATTACATAACAAGGATCGTATAATACAGGATCAAAACACATTTTTCACATTTTCCATCGCGATTGGACACACTTTCCCGAAAAGCTATAGACGACCACGTATCCTATTGACGACTGATTGATTTTGGCGCGATCGCAATAATACTATCGCAACACCTGACAATGTCAACACAGAGACGCAATCACATCAACTCCGTCATCCGTTCTGTTCCGATTTTCATATAGCCTAGTATACAATACCGGGTTCAAACGGCATTTGAGATGGCAGGAGTGGAATCGAAGCCTTTTAATAACTCGTTCACTTTCCTCTGTTTCAAAGTCAATGCCGTTTCAATCCGAATTGTCTACTAAGCTTCTGAAAGTCGGAACGGAACGGATGACGAAGTTGATGTGATTGCGTCTCTGTCTGTCTAGACGTTGTCGGGGGTGTTGCATTGGTGTTATTAAGATCGCGCCAAAATCAATCAGTCGTCAATAGGATACGTGGTCGTCTATAGCTTTTCGGGAAAGTGTGTCCAATCGCGATGGAAAATGTGAAAAATGTGTTTCCTTGTTCTCCTCTTGTTATGTAATACTGGTTCCTTGTTATGTAATACTAGTAATCCTTGTTATGTAATACTGGTTACCGGGAATAGAGACTTTGCGGGAAAGAGCAAATGTGTGGAAAATGTGATTCATAGAGTTATGCAGGATTCTGCTGATATAATTCGTGGTACTCGGCTGGGTGAAACTTTGCGGGGAAGAGCGATGGCCGATCTCGAAAATGTATTGAATTGGGAATGGCAGGATTCTGCTTGCGTAATGTGCCAAGTGATGAATTATGTGATAATATAGTGAAAATACTAGTTTCCTGATGATTTTTTAGATTTGCAGCATTTTACAGGTATGTGCAGTAAGATTGTGCAGATTTTAGACGTATATTACTTTATTATGGGTTTGCTGATATCGATTGCGGCCTCAAATCTGTTCATCTTTTTCGGTGGGTTAACCATACTAGACGTGTTTATTTCGCACCTCTAAATAAAGCTGGGAAGGATAGTAGCATTGAAAACAACAACAATCCTGTCCCGGTTGTTGCTGTTGTCAATACTATCATCCTAACCAGTTCTCGTTAGAAGCGCTAGAAAACTGTAGCTACGAAGCAGCCAAATACATGGCGTGATTTAAAAAAATTAGTTTTCTGGATGGCGATTGTTGTAGCTCGAAAGATAATTATATTTTGAAAAGGATAACTTCTGTCCTCTGAGTAAATGTTGCTGCTGAAAACAATAGAGTTAATTGGTGAAGCATCTAAAATCTGAATTTCGTGTCGTAATTGAAAATTTTTCGCCGGTCTGGCTAACACACACACCCACACGTAGAAATTGTTAGTACATGGCATGGCAATGGACACACGAAGCTCCGACACTGTTCAATACAGGTGTTTGCCGATTAGTTCTAAGAAATTCGTTGCATGCGCAAAGTCTTATCGTCTACCATGTGCTAACAGTTTTTGTGTGTGTGTGTTTGTGTGTAAGCTAGAGCGGTGAACATTTTTTTAAGGTTACAGGGAATTCATATTTTAGACTATTCTAAATATTAATATCGGACTTTCACACGACGTTCTGCAAAGTCCGAATCAAACTGAGACTGTATACTGAGTATTAATGTAAGCCACCAAAAGTCAGTGTAACTAACGTTATCGATGAAATAGGTGAATATGATTAATTATTTTCATGCTGAACGAATTAAATTAAATTAACTCGGCATATAGACCTGCAAGAATTTGCTATTGTGCTTCATTGCTCGTGATGCCTTGTGAATAGCTTGTGTAAAAAAAAACTATAATAACTAACAGGCTTTGTCTGATGTTTTATAAAACAAATATTTGGAACAAGAATGTAATTAAGACACTTCGGTACTTGTCTGTTTCCTTTTTGTTGTTGCAATGCTTCTAAAATTGATTAGAAAGTAGTAATTAACCAAAATTATGATGGAAAAACACGTTTAAAAAAAGAAAATTTTTTAATTTTTTTTTAAATTAATTTTTTAATTAAAAAATTAATTAAATTAATTTAAATTTGGAATTAATGTCACAACAGTGAGAATAAATTTTGGTACTTTTCTGTTTTTTCCCTCCATTTTTTTTAATTTTTTTAATGAAAACTGCTCGAAATGGGTTAAAAAGTGTTACTCCACAAAAATTGAGATGGGAAAATGCATTTTTTTAAAAAAAAATTTTCCGATTTTAAATTTTTTCCCCATTTTTATGTGGCAGAATGAGTTTTTCAAAAGTTAATGTGTTGTTGGGGAGGCCTGCTGTAAAATAATTGCTTAATTGTAAATTGCGTTGAAGCTTCGGAAAGGTAAGACGTCAAAAATAGAGCAAAATTTATTCTCACTGTTATGTGACATTAATTTAAAATTTAAATTAATTTAATTAATTTTTAAATTAAAAAATTAATTAAAAAAAAAATTTAAAAAAACATTTTTTTTTTCTTTTAAACGTGTTTTTCCACCATAATTTTGGTTAATTACTACTTTCTAATCAATTTTAGAAGCATTGCAACAACCAAATGTGAAAAAAATGGGGGGGGGGGGGGGGGTGGAAACAGAAAAGTACCCAGAAAGGTCCCCGAATTCAAGCTACGTAAAAAAAATTGGAAAAATTCGACGTTTCTTCCCCCAATTTTCACAATAAAACTTTTTTTCATCCTTAAAATATCACTATTGTACTCCCCGACCACTTTCAACCATTGAAAGCGCGGTAAAGGCAGTTTTTGCCAAACTATGGCCAAAAAACCCCTTACTCCCCTACAAAACCGAAATGTTTGTATCACAGCAATAGGTCTTAGACCGTTATGTCCGAAACAACTCTAACCCGAAATTGGCCGATTTCAGCTACTTTTGCCCTAAAAACTTTTTGAATATTTGAATAAAATACTCGCAAGTACGAAAATACTCGATACTTGATATGCTTTCAAACTGCACTATCTAAAAGCAGATTTTATTTTAACATACTTAACAGGATGACAAACTCAACTTCATATAATATTCGATCATACACTTTGATCAGACTTAATGATTTTATCAAAACGACCACCCATTTATACATGATAAAATCTAGCCATACAAATTTCCATGCATATCTGATCATTACATTCCATATGTATGCTCACGTAAAAAAATCTGGTAAATAGTATATCCAATCCATTCAAATCTATTCTTCACAAGCGGTTCTACAAGCGTACTGTGTATACTGGTGCGCTTATACACTAACTTGCCCACCACCACCAAAGAGTTAAAGATGGCTTGATTTTAACTTAAGATAAACCTATCCTTACGATGGCGAGATATTTATTTGATTCTCTCGATTGCTACGATAGAGAGATATTTATTCGTTTCTCTCGATGATCCCGATTGTCTCGATTCCCTCGATTATCTCGATTGTCTCGATTCTCTCAATTGTGTCGATTGTCTCGATCGTCTCGATTATCTCGATTGCAACAATCGAGTCCAACTTAAATCATCGAGATGTTTCGAGATATTTGAACAATCGAAACAATCGAGTTTAACATCTCGCAATCGCGCATCACTACTTCATCTTACTACTAATACGCTTTGTCAACAAGAAGTCGATTGAACTTAGCTTAATCAGTGTTTCTTGGGTTTAAACTAAGTATATATATATATATATATATATATATATATATATATATATATATATATATATATATATATATATATATACAGTGGTGGACAAAAGTGGATACATAAAAAAAAATTTCTTGTGAATTTGACGTAACTTGTTTTGTATTATAGATAATTTAGTAACTCTTTTTGCATTGGTTAATTGTAACTCTTGTCTATTATTATAAGATAAAAATAAATATAATTCGTCTTAAAAGCTAAATAAAAATTCAAAATTAATTGTGAACACCATTTATCCAGTTTTGTCAATTTTAATTATTTAGAAAGTTAGTACTTCGTCCATAGTCCTTTGTTGGCCATAACATTTTCAATTCGTTTTGGCAGGCTATCTACCAAGTGTTGAATCGTTTGGTGTGGGATTTTTCTCCATTCATTCTGTACTCTTTCCCAAAGTTCGGCCATATTAGTTGGAGCACGTTCATAGTGTGAAAGCATCCTTTTTACGATTGCCCACAAATTTTCGATCGGATTTAAGTCCGGGCTTTGTGCAGGCCACTGCATAGTGTGAAATTGTTGCCCAGTAAGCCATTTTTTCACAATTATGGCAGTATGCTTGGGATCTCCATCCTGTTGAAAAACTATTTCGTCCACTGGATACGCACATTCTTCAACGAAGTCGGGTAAATTTTTTTGTATGATGCTAAGATAGTCTTCCTTTTTCATTATTCCTTCGATTTTAATCAATGGACCAAGGTTCTACCACGTAAAGCAGCCCCACGCCATTAAATGACCACCACCGTGCTTCACAGTTGGTTTGACATGATGTCTTTGAATAGTCTCATGGGGTCGATGCCAGTAATACTCCTTGCCATCTGACTGGAACCGATTGATTTTGGTCTCGTCTGACCAAATAACTCTTTTCCAGGCTTCAACGGTCCACTTTCTGTGATCCTTACAAAATTCAAGCCGTGCTTTTACATTCTTTTCAGATAGCGCAGGCTTTTTTTGTTTTACTGCAGACACTAGTCCAATTCTATGCAAAGCTCGTCTTAATGTGCGATCACTTACAGCTTTGTTCAATGCTTCTGCAGCTATTTTTGGTGTTCTTGCCTTCTTCGTCACCAGCAATCGTTCCACCATACGAGCATCTCCAGCAGACAACAACCTTGGCCGACCGCCAGGATTGCTAGGTGCCTTAAAATTTCTCCGTTTTCTTACCAACCTTACTGTACGGTGACACAAGTTTAATTTCACCGCTATTTTTCGACAAGAATTTCCATTTTGACTTAACGATAATATTACATTTTCAAGGTTACGTGAAATTTTTCTCATTTTAATTTGTATTTAAATTTCACTCACTTTGTACAGTTCACTCTTGCTTGACTGCTGCAATACGACTAACAAATAGCAAAGAAACACAGAAAATGTCAAAGCAAGCGATGCAAACGATATTTGCAACGGTGAATCATTTTCTAATCAACGGAAATGAATGTGGACAAAACTGGATAAATGGTGTTTCCGAAGAATTTTTACTTTTTCTGGATTTTTTTTTATAGGAACGGCTTTTATTCGCTCCATTAATTTAAAAATAGTATTCTAAGTATTCAGTGCAAAATGAATAACTGAATTATCTGTAGTAGAAGAAAAGTTATATCGAAGTTACTAAAAATTATTATCTACGAGTATGTATCCACTTTTGTCCACCACTGTATATATATATGACTTTTGTGTGAATGTAACTTCAAAAGTATACACTTCCACCACGAATATTTTAAATTTGATACTATTACCTTCGAATCCCAATGATTCAATTATGAAATCATGCGTGCATACATTTAGGGGTATTATTGCGCTGTTGTAGTTCACTGAGATACTTATTGACAGATTTCATTTGAAATGATTCGAACAAGCATTTTAATCCATTAACGCACTTCATGCAAATTATAGCTCCACAATAACACCCTTAAATACTTGCACGCATGCTAAATACCACATATGTATATCTCCATATGATTTTTCACTTCAGATAACGAACAATATCGAAATTCGCTCACCTATTTTGGCGATGAGGGTCCTAAAACCCCACTTCTCCAAACAGTCTTTCAACTTTTGGAACACCACTAAATTATAACAAACAATATGAAAACAGAAGCCATATTACATGGCTCATGGTACTATGTAATATAGCGTGTGGGGCCATAATTTCTGCGCCATGTAATTATGGCGCTGGGAGCCATACTGCATAGCTCAGGGTACTATGTACATAGCGTGTTGGACCATAAATGCTGCGCCATGTTACATAGGACCACGCGCTATGTAGATTCTCACATTATGGCGCTGGGAGCCATATTGCATAGCTCAGAATACTATGTACAAAGCGTATGTAACCATAAATAATGCGCTATGTTACAGAGCTCTGGGCGCCATGTGGATTTTTTTCAGTGAGTTCGTACAGCTCCTGTGCTGGTGACGGGAGTAAGGAGTCAAAATAAAGCTAATTTCAAACAATAATTCCGGTACGTCAAGATGACCGATGACAGGTCCCGGCTTGAAAATTTCCGAACATAATGGCATCAAGTAGAATCGTTAGCCTTTCATCCTAATATATTTTCACCCTTTTGACTGAGATGAGGCCTCAAATCCTGATGCCTCAAACCCACGGATCCTATAGTTTTTAAAATTTTTCGCTTAGAAGCAAAGACGAAGTTTTGCCATGCTTCAAATTAATCTGAACAAACATTAGAAGGCACAAGACATAGAAATGCTCAGAACTAATAGTTACAGACCCTTCTTCAGAGACCCTTAAAAAATGAAATTAATTCTGTGGGAAAGAAGTTCCACCGCATCTCTGCGTTTTGCTCTGCAAACATGTCCATTAACAGTCACAAGAGTAAATGCTTCATTTTTTAATTTAAATTATATTTAATTTTTTAATTTAAATCCGCCTCCGGGCTGGTCTTCGAAGCTAACAAGAATTGGCGAGCTTCGACTCTGGGCTTCAGTTGAAAAATCGACTTCAGTCGGATACTAATTAAATTAATACACCTATGATGCGTAACTTATAGCTAGTCTTAGTATAAGTTTTGCCACAGCGATATGTTCATTTTCTCTGTAAATGAAAGAGAGTTTTTGATAAAAAACAAATAAATAAATAGGACTACAATAAACAAAAATTTATTCAAAGTTGCAGCCTTTAACTATTGCACAGTTTTTTTATCTGTTGCGACAGTCATCTATAGCAGTACGCATTGTTTTTGAAGGATAATTAGCTACTGCTTGTTTTAAAGCTCGCTGGAGGCTCTCTATGTTTGGGTGTCATCTAACTCTGCCCACAGTTTCTAGTCCAGGGGACTCAGATCTGGATTTAAAGAAAGCCATTCCAACGTCTTTATAAATTCGAATCCAATTTCAAATCTTGCAAGCGTAGTGTGGACTTTATGCGCCAAAGAAGAATCTTACTGGCAAACCCAGTAGCGGTTGTTGAGCAGATTAGAGTTCAATGGCTTCACACACTCTTTAAAGATGTGCGTCTGATATTTTTTACTGCAGTTTCTACACGTTTTTTTTTTTTCAAAAATGAAGCTCTGTGACACTTTCGTAGCTGACACCTCACGTTACCATTACTGATGGTGGACAATATCCTCACTATATCATTTTCGCAACCTTGCGGGCTTCTCTGGAGCTAAATACACCCTATCATTTTGACGGCTGAGTTTTTCTTTGTCAAGAAAAATTGAATTTTTCTTTGCCAACAAGATTTGTTGATGTTTGTTGTTGCCGTACCGCTGATGGAGCTCTTTGCTTCATGTGGTGCTAAGTTTTTTCAACTGCTATCTAAGCTAATGACATGTTAATCTCCGGAAAGCGCCGGTTACTTGTTCCAATTTTATCATGCGAGACATACTCGTACTTCTCTTGAAGATGTTAATTTCCCGAGTCAATATTCGTTGATTACAAAGAAAATTTGGACGAATTCTGTTCTCGATGGTTTTGACGAGTGCAGAAGTACGTACAGGACGAGAACGGTTAATCTTCAAAAGTCTGTATCTCGTTGAATCTTTGGATTTTACGAAAAACAAATCTCCGTGTTATTTTCAATGGGCACAACGATTTGAAAATATCACTTGCGGATTTTCCGCATTTGTGTAATGCAATAACTGCTATTCGATTTTCTTTTACACCTCATTCCATCTTTACATATGATCCAGCAAACTTAAAATGCACAATAGTTTTCAACAACAGTATGATGTGCCTAAAAATAGCGACCGCAGAAACAACGGTATCGCAAACGCGTCCAACTCTTTCACCAAACTTATGGCACGAAAAGGTGCGTATAATGTAAATGCTGCTGGCCATATGTCGCATAGTGTTAGGTGCAACACTTACACATTCCAAATCTTTCTCAAGCAAAATTTGTATTAAATGGACATGAGTCTTTAATATATATATAGCAAATCACAGCACGCCCAATTACTTTCTCTCAAATTGCTTTGACTAATAAATACACAGATATAACATATAAAATGGTCAACTCGACCATTCTGAGATTTCCAAGCAATAACAAATACGTATCTTCATTACCTTCAATGATCATAATTTTATCCACCTTGTTTTGGAAACTTCATGAACTCGATTCTTAGGAGTAAGCTTAACCGCAGCTTGAAAATGATGAAACGACTAAATGACCTCACTAGCGGAGTGCTTAATGTTGCAGCAAACACATCAATTAATCAATCCTAGCATTTGTATTTCAAATCTCAACATTTTGTCTTTATTTCAATACATTCGTTTAAAAACTTTCACCAAAACTTGCGGTCTCGGCCTATAATGCAGGCCAGCATTCTATAAACATTCGCGAAAGTGTGTGAACGCAAGAGCGAAAAAACCCCCGAACAAATACAAAAGCAAACGGAGATACATTCTGAAACAGTTAAAAAATGATATAACATGAAATTCATCTCGATAGCGATTTTTTCATGGAATTTTACACTCAAAATCGCACCAGGCCCTACAATAATGATTCAAGTGAATTTATTTGATATTTAATTAAAAATTCCACTTCAATCCAATCCACAAAATGTACTAATGCCGCTGTAATCAGTTGTATGTATTTCTGCTATCGCGTCTGAAAATTTTAAATTACGCAGGTCACAAAACAACTTTGTCGGCTGGCCACGTTTTATATTAGAAATTGGCTTGAAGCACTTACGATGCATTTCTTCTATAACTTTCATTTTTTAAAAACGTGAATATAAATAGAAACATCAAATGAATGTTTCAGCGAACAGTTCGATGGTACATGATGCTAAAAGTGAATCATTGTGTAAGTCAATCCATTTATTATGCTAATGTCTTACATGGCTTTTAGTTTAGGCAAGCTAGAGTAGCCAAAAGTAAATACAGTTTAAATCTTAGTTTAATTTTCGAATCAATTGAATCTTAGTTTAAATTTCGTTCATAATTTGTTAAAAAAAAAAATTATCAAAGGTTTGGACAACTGGTTATGTATCTGTATTGTGTATTAAAATATGACTAATTTTCATCTTATTTTGTTAAAATCAAATAAGATTGTGATTCAAAAGTTCAAAATTTTATGTCATTGAGTCTGCAACTTTTTCTGTTGGATATGACAGAAAATAGAAACTATATATGTACCAATTAGATATGCAAATCTACTAGTTTGTGGTTTCGTGGGTCCTAATAAATTATCCACATGTGACTTCTTTGTGTTATAATGCCCAATTAGAACAAAAAAGGTACGCCGATGTTAAGATTCGTGCTGACTCAACTTGCTAACGGTAAATTTTGCAGAGCGGTATACGTGATGCATATGAAAAGGTAAATGAAACAATTGGAATTTTAGATGTAGGTTTTTGATCACACTGCTATATATTGAATTAGGTAGATTTAAAGCAATTAATTATAGTTTTTTTAGTGTTAATATACAAGCATTGATTACTCATTTCTAGAATTTATTTACATATGAAGAAACAGGAAGAAAATAGGAAGAATTAAAATCATGGAATAAATTCGGAATTAAAATCATTCAAGTCCGAATTTCATATTTATTTGCATCTGCTTGTGTATTATGTATGTGTATCACAAACAAAATTTAACGCAACAGCTCCCGGCAGAATGATCGCACGAAAGTGAAATATTTCGATGACGTTGGATTTTAAGTAGAAAAAGTTGCATATATTTTTAGTTTATTTGTGTTTCATTCTATGGCTGGGGGCATATTTTGGGGGATTTATTTGCAAACAGGCAATAGCTCTAATTTTATATTCATCGATATTCTCCTTAAAAAGAAGAATGAACAGGAGCATCACAGATACGGTTGTAATAAGTTACTTTTGGAGAAATCATTATCAACGTTCATGACGTAGCAACTAATAATGTGGTCTAGCCTTGCTATTTCAGGCGTCCAGGTTTCGCCTCATTCTGATCAGTAAGTAAGAACGATCTGTATGAGGTTCGCTCAATGGAAGAAAATAAGCAAGTGAAGCAGCATAGTAGCTTAAGAGAGGATCCGAAACCACGTCGGAATTTTTGTTTTGGACTGGATCAAGGTTGCTCCAGCAAATACGCTTCTAGGTAAAGAATTCCTAAAAATTTAACACAACAAAACAACAAGTTCGAGACATTGAAGGTCTGGTGCTAATTTAGTACTATACCTTGTCTACCTGAGCGATCATTTCATAAATTAAATAAATTCATTTCATAAATTGATAGACGCACCTTGTTCAGCTCTTCAGGATCATAACAGCTATTGTATACGTATACAGCTTATAAAATACCTTCAAAGCCAGTGCGTGTAGCGAATAATCCCAAAACCGCTGAATATAAGATTTCTGCATGAACAATCAGTTTGATCAAAAAAAGGCAGGAGTCCTTGAAGTTAAGAAAATAAACGGCAAGCAAGAAAAAAATTTGCAATTCTATTAATCTATCCAATATCATGGGATATATCTTACTTTCCCAATTCTTTCTTTCATCCCTTAAAACTTCCGTAGAACTTTCTTTTTATGATACACACAGATTTGCAATAACAACGATTGTGTCCTTGTGTGCGGCTGGGCAGCTTTCGCCAATACTTTTATGCTAGACATTTCTAACAAAAACAAGCTTTCTCTAGCACATATTCAAAAATCAAACCAGAAAGTAATAAAATACATCCGTTTTAAAACGTATTCTCATTTAAGCTCATTCTTAAGTTCGATTTTTTAATATTTTTACTTAGTCCAATCAAATCTTATAAATAATAAATAAATAAATCTTCATTATTTCAATGAAGAGTTATTCGAAGGAATAAAAAGACGCCCTCCCCATGCCTATCTACTGGAACACACCGATTATTTTTACCCATTCAAATTACAAAATTGGTAGTACCTTCGAAATAACGGTGTGAAAATCTCAGCCCAGAGAGTGATAGTGACTTAGATGAAAGTTCGCGTGTGGGATACAAGATCCACTCTGTCCAAATCTAGTATACATTCACTTTCTACAGAGTAGTGAGCTATTAGACTAAGGGAGGCACCTTGATTTGCTTTGGCAGCAACATAAATAGGCTCAGCATATTATGAAGGTCTACAGAACCCGCAGAGGGTAGTGGGGAGTTAGCTTCACGATCTCAAGAGAGAGAAGAACGTTCAGAGGAGTGTGTTGTTCTTATGGAGGTGTATTGCAGCGGGAGACTATTGGCTCGGCTGTGATTCGAGATCTGAACCCAAACCTGAAAATTGAACTTTCAGCCAGTAATTCTAGAGGGAAGTTACATCATAAGAACTCTTCCAAAAGAAAGCGGTGGCTAAGCCTAAGAGGCAAAATGGCATTGCAAAGGAAGCGACGGCTAAGCATTTTAAACTATAGAAGCAGAATACTTGACGTTTCTAGAAGACAGAGGCATAGAGAGCGTCCGTGAGTATGTTATCACCAGAGTCCAAGGGGAAACATGAGGATACTTAGGTGAAATCAAATCCTTTTACTGCGAGTAAGAGTCAAAGCTTGGAAGAGAAAGCCATCCTAAAACAAAAGCGGACGAAGAGGCCATTACAAGAAACGGCAGCTCTATTCTTGAAGGACTTGGTCACAAGCCATCTTAAGGTAGCCGCAGCTAATTAACAGAAGCATCTGAAATGGAACTCGGTGATGACGTGGCCAAGATGATCATCAAGTATGTCACCGAAAAATCACTGAAGTTTGCTAAGTTCACGGAGTTCACATTGCAATTCTCTGCAGCGAAATCTTGATAGCGGATTGCATTCGTCAAGGTTTTTGCGGATCACTGGAAAAGATCCGGGGTTAAATGTAGTGGTGGTGAATACGGCTAAGGTGGCAGTAACCCACATGAGCGTTTCGAATGTTCCGCTTCTTTTAAAGAGAAAGAACATGGATCTAAACGTTTCCACCCGGAAACTTTTCCAGGTCGTGGCACTCAAAATCGGCGGAGCCTGATCTTATAGACGCAGCAAAAACTATGCTAGTGCTGGTCATCGATCAAAAATCCGCAAAAAAATTATAGCCTACCAAAGGTTTGATCCATTTAGGACCGAAAATGATCACCTTTAAGGTCAGGGCAGACAAGATGACCAAGAAAACCCAGCTGAGCGGTCCAAGTGATCCTGCAACACAGCAAAGGGGTGACGACCAATCTACTTCAGCAACTTAATCGAAATGCTGATATTGTACTGTCATAAGGTTCTTTTGTGGACCCGGCGCGAGTCTCGGTGTGTTCCAGCCAACAGATAGGGACAAACCAGAAATTGTGTTGTCGCCAAAAAAAAGTTAATTTAATTTTTCAACTAACTAAAACTTCCTTGTGAAACCCGAGAACAACACAATTTGAGTTTACTCCAGAAATACAATGAAAAATCTTATAGAATGAGCCCCGGGTGATTTAATGTGCAGGTGAACTGATTCATGAAAATCTTGGTTACATATTTCACCCAGCCAAATTCTTAATAAAAAACGCTATTCGATTATAGAACTGTGAACTTATGGAGGCAAAATATCGCGGACAAGGGACGTTTAATAACGTGACACGGTCCGGCAACGCTGAAGTCCCATTCAAGCAGGAGTCGCTGCTCTTCAAATTGAAGTTACGACGAGCCAAACATGCCTCATGGAGAGAATTTTGTACGAGCATCGAGTGAAGTACAAAAACAACCAGAATTAGAAAGGTCTCAAGTGTGACTCGCGTACCTATCTTTCTGCTGAGGAAAACTGGAGATTGGGCTGAGGTCCCGAACGAGAACGTCGGAATGATCAACTGTGGACAATCGCATGACCGTCCGAGCAGCTGCTTAGAAATTAGCAGATGAAGCCAAAATTGAGTGGGCACAAATTTTGGGAAATTCAGAAAATTGAGCCACATTCAGAATTTTTAAAGCCAGAGGATAAGATGAGTTATGAAAAAAGATAAGATGAAAAAAGGGTCATCCCGATACTACAGTGTATTTTTACCGCGTGATTCCACCTCGGGGTAGAACTCGAGTAATGAACAAAAGCTAGAGTGATGTTTATTCAGAAATCCGGCAACTTAAATCACTTCAACGTTTAGACTTTTAAGTTAAATCACTTAACATCTTTTCATCAAAAATATTTTAAAATGCTAGTAGATTTACATATCAAGAGCTCGATTGAAGTTGCGGTTAAATAAATAAATAAATATAATAAATAAGATTGCTTCTAGGTCTATTGTGCCTCTTCTAATTTGTGCCCTAAAGAATATCCATGCTTTTTGTAAACCTGGATATGTTCCTTGTCCATGTCCTTTCTTTGTTCTTGTCCTTGTCCATGACTGCCTTTGTAAAGCCCCAGTACGAAGTAGGACCTGTGAAGGACATTCTTGCCCCTTTTTTGGCCTTGGTATAAGCTTCCTCGTTTCCTTGGTGCCCCTCAGGGCTGAGGATTCATGTCAAATTCAGGCTGTTCTGTGTCCCTATTTCATTTAGGGCCTCTTTCACCTCTAAGAGTGTAGCTGAATTTATGTGATTGCGATTGATAGACTCAGTTCTGATCCTTTTAGTGTTCCATATCTCTATCATATGTGTGGCTCTAAGCATGACAGATAGTTCTGCTTCATAGATGATGGTCTCCTATGGGAGAAGGGAATTCATTCGCTCTTAGATCCTACGATCGCTGTCCACAATCCATCTTTGAGCGATCCGCATACCACATTAGTGTTCTTTGTACGATGGAGGTGGGCTATCCTCTTATTTGTTCCTTGATGGAAATGTGACCTTGAACATCTTACTGAACTCTAATTTGGTCTTTATTTGATCGCTGAAGTTCCAGATTTCCATTATGGACCTAATGTCCTCCAGGATTCTAAGGTGGCCTATTAGGTCCCCTGATTTATATCTGTAAGCCTGTAGTATTCTAATAGGCTTATTCACTGCTTCCTGCTGAATTTCAAGTTGCAGCTGTTCTAGGTTTTGATGGGCCTCCACTCCTACTATTGGGGTGGATCTCATTGCGCCTGTAATCAGCAGGCTGGACACTCTTTGAAGCTGTTGAGCCTGTTAACAGCAGTTTTTTGTTTGGTTTTCTTCTACAACACTACAGCTCCTTATAAGATGATAGGTCTCACCATTTATTGGTATGTACATAGTGTCTGCCTTAGAGATACTCCCGGATTGCGTCCAAGTATTTGTTTTTTTCGCCCAGAGTGCCTTTGTGCCCTTCAGTATCATTTTGGTTGGATGATTGTATCTGGTGAGTTTCCTATCTAAATGGATTCAGATATTTTGCCTTTTCTGGCAGGCATACGAATTTGCCCCTAATATTTAGGGTCTCTATTTCGATTATTTTTTTTCTGATGAATGGTACTATGCTGGTTTTCTGAGGATTTATGGATAAACCTTTAGTTACCGGGTCGTAAAACCTGTCAGTATAGAGGTGCTAGGTGTCGAACACTCTCGCTTGGCAGTCTTGGAGTCCAGAAACCCTGGATGGAAATTCATAAGTCAAGTTAGCCTTTGTGGGTCCATGACCATCTTTCAGGCAAACAGATATCTGATGTTTTCAAAAATCTTTGATTTTTCGTCATAACTAAAGGTTAAGCACCGAAAATTCTTGTAAAAGAACACCAAGGAGGAGCTAAGAGTAATCTTAACAGTTCCGAACGAGACGGCGTATTTTTTGGTCTTCTTCCAAAATTCGTTTCGAATCGCCGGTGCTAGGAATGGATGTGAAATACGCAAAGCTGTATCTTACTGTTATTTGGTCTAATGTACCATTCGCGAAAGTAAATGCATTTCTTACTCAAGTGAGGCACAATTTAATCATACAAGATTAATTCACTTTGAAAATATTTTTCATCAGAATTTTTAACTGACAAAAAAAGACGAAAAAAGACAAAAACAAACTATACAGCTTTGTGGTTGAACTCACCTTATCCTGATACAAGTTAAAACTTCCTTCAAGCTTTGTGGCTAAATAAAGAAGAAGATTTATCGATATTTTTTCCGCTTGTCAATGTTGAAATTCGAGGGCTTAGTTTCATTCAAGAGATTGTATATCTTAGTTAGCTAAACCATTTTTGTTTAAACAAGTAATGATATCTGGGTATTTTTTTGAATTATTAAATCTTTGGAAATAGGGTTCTATAATCACAGCCAATAAATAGGTGTTGGAAGTTATTCAATATCATGAGCAGAACTTCTCCCCTTCGATGTCTAAAATATCCTTTGAAAATAACATTATCAAGGCTCTCTCATCATAGTCGTTGTATACTTACATTTATACTTTTTATAACTTTAAATTTGCGTTTTTTGTTTGTATCTTTGTTGCAAAAAGTATTTTTTGTTTGTTTGTTTGTATCCTTTTTTTATTAATTTGATTGATTTAATTTATATCAACTGACATTGTATTTAATTATTATTTTATCTTATTGCTATTTTATGAACCTTGTATGATGATTGGACATAAATAAATAAATTCGAGTGAAAATATTTATCTGCGTGAAGCTACATAGCATAAAACACCCGACAGTTATAGAATTAGCCAGAAAAAAATCCAACAAAAAAACATGACTGAAAATTATGTTACATTTTGGTTTCAAATAACCAATACCTCTTGAAAATTTCGCTCGTCTTAGGTCATTTATATACCATTAATTTTGGCCTGAAACATTGTACTACTGATTTTCGTCGGAAATAAGCAAAATATCTTATAAAATCAGCAGTCTGATATTCTCAGTTCGTAATCATCTACACTAAACTACCAGCAATCAAAAAATTCACATGATGCGAGATTATAAGATTAGTTGAATCAAACAATTATCATGTTGCCTACTCTTTTTAATGAGAAAACTGCCGAAAACAAAGCATTAATGTTTAAATCTTCTTCAATTTAACTGCCCGTATCTTCAGGATTAAGCAAATAACTCAATTAAAAACAGTAGAATATTTAGAACCTAATTTGAAAGCATTATCTCTACAGGGAAAATTATATTGATAAAGCTTATTATAAATTTCTTCCTCTAAGCACCTAGAGGTGAAAACGTTTTCATTCTTTGCACTAACATGGGTGTTTAAATTTACGAAACAATAGCAGGAATTGAGAAAACAAGTTTTCGGTGATTTTAATACTGAAATTATGAAACCTTCTTCATTTAGTTTTTTGCTGTCAGATTTTTTCCTCTTAATAGTTTTTTTTTCAATACATTTTGGATTTAACATTTCTATTATGCAATCCGAACTGCCAACAAATTTACACGATGAATGGCAACAAAGCGGATTAAAGCGTTTACTTCGATTCGTTCTATCGTCATAATAAAATCGTTTTCCAATCAATACCTCATATGTATGTCTTTTTGTGCATTTCTTTGATTGGCTGCTTTTTCTCTTGTTCCCTCTCTTTTTCTCAAACGAATTATTATTTTATTCCTCTTTGCTCCGTGTGTTCTGTTGTTCTGTTGTTTTTTTTTTCTCTTTTGATTTATCTGCGTCGTCGTAACTGCCAGCGTTAATAATTATTGTATTACCTAGAGCAACAGTAGTGTTTTTTGACCTCGATTCATTTTTAAACTTGAACTCAATCCTGAACACAATGTACGATCTTAATCATAATTTTTAAGCACTTCAATTTTGTTTCTAGCCGTTTTTAAACATATTGACCTGCACACTGCACAGTATGAATAAAATTACAATGTAGTCATAGTAGAATATGTATTTGGGAAGAATATAGGTAATTGGCTCTAAAAGTGAGAAAGCCCTCATCAATCGAGAGAGAAAAAATGTGCGGGCGGCACGGAATTACACGCAAGTGGATATGGAATATGGATAATATGGAAATTGGAAAGTTATTTCAATGAACAGGTAAATCAATGAAAAAAGAGTTCATAAACCGTGTGGATAAGTTGCAAGTAAGCACAAAACCTTGAAAGTTCAAAGAAAATTTGGATTCGAACAGTTTCATTTTTCAAGTGAAAGATTTCAGGCTTCGTTAAATTTTAGTTCAACTATGATTAGATCTTGTTGAAATTGATTAGATCTTGTTGAAAAAAATGATTAATTTACTTACTTTAAGCAAATAAGTTAATTCTATTTGGAAAATGTCTAAATCAGTGAAACCTTAAAATATTATTTTAGGTGCGTACCATGGCTGAAAGTTTACAACACATGAAGACACATACAATTGAGGATAGAACTCTCCATACACCCTCAAAATTTCATAAATTTAGTAGAAAATGCAAGTATTTATGAGAATATTTTATGCAACTTTACTACAAATGTATTTTTATTGACATAAATTTAAAAAATACATTAATTAACTTATAACCGTAAAAACACCAGAAAAAACGAAGTGTTCATACATTGATCAGATAGTGTACTCTGGTCTTCATTGCATTGCTTTACCGTTGTTTTTCTTCAAAGAACCGTTGTATTTCCTATGAAATGCGTGAATACGATCTAATGATTAGTTTGTTTTAGTAATCTGTGAGCAAAGGGAGTGAAAAATGAGCAAGTGTAGGGAAGTACATAAGTGTTGAAATAAAAAATTTAATTATTGCTGAGCACAGAAATGGAAAATCATGCCGCGCAATTGGAGTTTTGTTTAATTTATCCCATGCCACTGTCCAATACACTGTTCAAAAGCATAAAAACACAGGATCAGTGGAAAATAAGCCAAAAAATGGACGACCAAAGAAACTTTCCAGGCGGGATATCAGCATGATCTTAAGAGAGGTCGACAAAAACCCAAGGATCACCGGTCGGCAACTGGCGCTAATACTTCGAATAAGTGTGTTCACCCTAAAACCATCCGAAGAATCTTACGTTCCGATGGATATGCAAGTAGAGTTCCTCGTAAAAAACCGCTAATATCTGAAAAGAAGAGGCAGATTCGACTTTGCAAAGCTAGATTTAGGAAAGGATTAAGAGTTCTGGAAAACTGTCTTATTTACTGATTTACAAGTTCAACTTGTTCGGTAATGATGGCAAAGAAATAATCTGGCGAAAAAAGGGAACATCATTGCAACTGAAGAATTTGATACCAACAGTAAAACACGGCAGTGGCAATGTGATTGTGTGGGGTGGTATTGCAGCTGGTGGGGTTAGCAGATTGGTCTTTATAGACGGTATTATGGACCAATACTATTATAAAAGACTGTTAGAAGAAAACTTGCAGCCTTCCGTGGACAATTTGGGTCTTGGCCGGTATTGCATATTCCAACAGGACAGCGATCCCAAACATACTGCACACTTTGTAAAGAACTGGTTGCTTTATTATGCACCATGGCAGCTGTATTTCAGTCGCCAGAGTTATTTGGGAACATATTTAGGAACTTATGAAAAGCAAAATCTCGAAAATTCACACCAGCAGCAAGGAATCACTCAAAACTGTGCTTCAACAAGCCTGGGGAGAAATAACTCCGGAAGTCACTAAAAATTTGATGGATTCAAGGCCACGACGCACAGTGGTCTATTTCGCGAAAAAGGTGAACTTTATTCAAATTATGGACTTTTAATTATGAAGTTGAAACTTGGGGGTAATATTGTCCTATATGGCCTCCATCATTTGAGGTAGTAATTGGGTTTCATAAGTTTAAGGGTAAGAGCACAGGTGCTGAAAACAGCCAAAAATTGCATCTGTCTTTTAACCTATTTTTTAAATTAAGAATATGAAGATAAAAATACCTTTGAGTAATACAGCGTTATCAAGCTATGAAAGACATTGATGATTTAGCCTCCCCCCTTTCATCGTGTTCATACTGCAGATAGTATAGGAATTCGGTGTTTAAAACTTCTAGTCCCTTTTAAGTTTAGAGGGTCACAAAAAGTTGTTACGAAATAGGTCTAGTTGTATTCATTAAAGTCCAAAGTAACTATCCAAACTTATTTTGCCTGCGGCTAGCTGCGGCTACGCTCGTAAACTCCTTTCAAAGTTCAGCGACCTTGCATAAAATACATTTTGCGCGCTTATTGCGCCAGTCCACGTGCTCTGCAGTATTTTCTTATCATTTGCACTAGCACACAATAGCAAGCATTTGTACCAGGTTGAAGCTTGTGAGATTGAACACAACGTTGAATTTCATAAATAAAACAATAGTTTCTAAACCCTACACTTACTTCTTATGTTATTGGCAAAGTTTCAAGTATTTGGCTGTTCATACATTTATTTACCCATTCACCTGTACTTTAGTATCATCAAATTTCCCAACTTGCTTCTGAATTCAGTTCAATGAAATATGTTCATATGATAATTCATGTATATGCTTAGTATTGAAATTATATGCAAAGTAACATTATCGAAAATATATTTTTACCTGTACAAAACAATTTCGTGCCAGGTATTAATTGCTAAAATTGTAAATATCCATGCATGGGTGAGTGGTAATATTTGTAAATTCGATATGTGTTTTGCTATATGCTGTAGATAGGCCTTTTTCACTACTTCAAATATGTATATAGAATTCCGCATGTCATTTTTGTTTAGTTGATTTATTATTATAAAAAAATTTATTCGAAATAATTACAATTGTTTCGATTAAACTTTGTGGGTAGTGGTGCAAATCAAATTAATAATACTATCCGACATCATTTGTATCAAACGAATTTGAATAATCATTTCCACAGCATTTTTGCCTGCTGCCACGAATGTGATCCAAAATTTGACTATCACGTCACAATATTGATAAAAATTGCGTCAGCAGGAAACAATTCTAAAAATGATATTTTCCTCAACATTGAGGCACGATAGGTGGATTTGGACAGCGGTTTCGTGTTCAGCCAGCAAAAATACTATGAAAATGATAAGTTACACTCCTTTATTAACAAGAAAAATGTTTTTCCTTAAAGTGAAATTTTCCAAATTTTGACCCTTTTTGGAAACTTTTTGTTAAAAGTTGGAGCCAATACAGCCCCAGAAATGGATTTCCCATGTTTGAAAACCCAAGAAACACTCAATTTCATACTTCTAGTGGTTCTCATGAATAAAGTTCACCTTTTTCGCGAAATAGACCACTGTGCGACGGTTGCAGGCTGTTATTGATGCTAACGGTGGCCCAAGAAAATATTGAAATATAAAATTATATTAAATAATGTAGAATTTTCAGTTCAATTACACAATGTATGAACACTTTTGTCCCTACTGAATTTCTTTTTTTTTGTGTTTTTACGGTTATAAGTTAACTCATGTATTTTTTTTAAATTTACACATAAATTTGCAGTAAAGTTGCATATAAAATTCTCATAAATATTTGCATTTTATACTAAATTTATGAAACGCCCTGGAGAGTTTTGTCCCCAACTGTATTTGATTCTAATAAATACTTCAATTTTAAGAAATAACATGTTAAGTTTTAGCGATGTAAATCATCTTTCTCGAATTCATGCGTGGAAAATTGTCCTTTGAAAGTTACTTGCTTCTTTGCATTTCACAATCAATCTGACTAATTGTTCGTTAATAGTCGTTCATACTTCAAAGCGAACTCGATGTCTGGCGATGATTCAAAAAATCTTTTATTCCATTCATCGAATATACTGGAACATATTTGCATGGCGTAATGTATTAAAACGTACGATTACATGTGCAGAAGTTTTTGTGTTTCGAAATCTGTATATGTGCATGTTCAGATGAAACAAACAAGCGCCAAAAGCGATGACGTTGGTGTCGTTGAATTTCGATTTACGAATATTCTTAAACTCGAAGATCTGCATAGGAACATAAAATTCAATTAACTTTAATTGATGGCAATTGCGTGTGGTATGGTCGCCAAGTGAGTATTTAATATTTTATTAAAATGAAACCATCGATACATGTGTATTGATAAATGGCAAGTTTGTATTATGCACATAAAGATAATAAGTTGATGAAATGCGTAGAAAGTATGAGTTTTTCACATATAATCAGACTTTGTTTTATTGCTTTGAGGATACGCTATTAGCTTGAAATTTTCCAAAACATTCTCGTATATGTACATATGCACATCAATTAAAAAAAAGTTAATTTGTTGTGGAAATTTTTTGAAAACCAACTCGTAGAAGAAGTATTGGAGCGGTTGCAAACATATTAGCATGAATTGTTTTCAATGTGTACCAATTTTTTCGAGCTTGTAAAAAAAAATGTTTTAATAAAAAAACCGAGTTTTTTCCTTTTGAAGCTAGATATATTTAATTTTGTGACAAATATCGATTTTTCGAGGGTAATCTGCCCTCTTCTTCAGTGTCTATCGATAGAAAAGGAAAAAATCGTTTTTTTTATTAAAGTATTTTTTTTATATCAGCATGATTTGGTAAATGCGCAGTTAACCGTATCAAATAAAATAGATACTTGTCCGGGAAGCTGAATTAAACAAATGTAAAAACTGTTAAACATTAAAATGAACATCGGTAGCAATTCAATTGTGTAATTTATTCAAATCTCTACAAAAGGATAGCCTTGTAGCCGCACTTGCCATGAAAATGGGACTCCTAAACAGCGACTCCTGTAGGAAATGTCAAGAGCCGGGGGGGGTTAGAGATAATCCAGCATCTCCTTTGTCACTGCCCGGCACTGGGAAAAACCAGACAGCTCTGCTTCAGTGAGCCCTGGCTGGTTGATCTCTCGCACGTGGCGGAGCGGAGGCTGAAGAACAGCCTTCAGTTCGCGAAATGTCCGGGGCCTTTGATGGCCACTTGGACTGCACTTTCTTTCTCCTGGTCCACTTATCTGGTATCACTATGGACCAAATAGGTCCATGTGTGGCCTTGTGTCAACCAGTATAGCCTAATTTACCAGAGGATATCAGCTGTACCAAGCTCTTCCGCCACTGTATTCACTTCTGATACCAAACTATCTACACAACGAGAAATCTGACAAACACCAGGTTGATAAATGAACACAAAATGCATTATATAGCCTTCTTATCATAATCTTCAACTTCCTCTCGCTAAGTACAGCAAGGGCTCTGTTTTTATAGCTTTCTGATCGACCCGTCTACTGCCGATTCATCCTTTATTGTTCAAAAAATGTAAAATTTTCTCCAGTCCAGGGACCATCTATCCACTTTTGGTGCTCGTAGCACTACAGCCCCTCTCAGGCCTTAGCTTCTTACAGATGATGCTTCCAAATGTCTCGATTCAACAATCACGAAATTCGAGCAGTGACGGGATGTCTTCGTCGAAAGGGTCAGACTACTGTTTCTGAACTTTTTCGACCCTTCGTTTTTCTTTCGAAACACTTCTTAGGTGCTAGATGCTCGTCCATCCGCTGCAGATTGCCAGCTTCCGTAAGTTGATGATTGTGGCGCCCTATGACTCGTTAAATATCTCGTACAGCTCATAGCTGTATGTAATTCACCATTGGCCGTTCCACTATTTTTTTTTACATTGAATTCACCGAGTATTAATTAGACGTCACAAACTTCCCATGTGGTTGTAAAATATGTCTTATGCTTCCTCGTTTAACTCTTCTTCTAAGACAAAACATTCTTAACCGTATACTAAAAACTTTAGCTTTGTTACGAATCACACAGAATTGTTCGTTTAGTCCTTTGAAACTCATAACGTGGGAGCTGAAGTCCCTAAAAAAATGAATTTCACGGTTTCCTTTTTTTGAAAAACGTGTTTAATGTCAGGTGCTTATTTGATTCGCTGCTAATACATTTTATTTCCTAGATTATCAGCACATTCAGTTTTAACTTACTGACCTGTTATAATAATTATTTAACAGTGTCAAGCTTATTGAGTGGCCTGTCATTTGAGGATGCAAATGCGTAGTCCATATTTCGGGTATCCATTTGTTCAATCCGTGAATCTTGATGACCATTTTGCGATCGAAGCAGAGATAATTGGATGACAGAAAATAATTTCATCTTTTAAGATTACTAAGATTAATGTGTCTTCAACCAATGAGGAATCGTAGTAGCTCATCGAAGTATGGCAGTCCATTGGACGCGTCCCTTGTATACGATTAACACTTTTGGCAAAACAAAAAAAAAGTGAACAGTATGATGAACGAGAGAAAATCATCGAACCGTCATGGAGTCCATAGATATCACCATTGGTACTCGTTATAAAGGGGCAAGTTGAAGGAGAAGGAAACTAAACTACGTAACTAAGGAAGACGGCTATCCAATTTCAAGAATTGACAACTTTATGGGCATTGGCCACCAGGAACTGGTTTTTCACACATGACCTGACATAACGTTTCTAGCAAATCGAAGTCAAAGATAGTGATCGTGAGGAAATTCGTTATTATGTTGGTACTGGCTTTCGATGGTTTTGAATAATACTATTTCGATTATTTAATGCATTTTGTATTTGTTGCATCCCATTGAGCGTCTACTTTTACCAGACGTAATTGCATGGGAAGAATACTCGAAGAGCATCTAAAGTATATTCACAATAGATATTCCCATGCAGAGGATTTCACGTTCAATCCAAAGAAGTGCAATTTATTTTGGAAAACAAGTAGTATCAACTGGAACACATCGTACTGAGCTAAAGTATGCGACCAAGCCGTCAGAAATGTGAAAAATCTGAGATTTCAGATATAGATAAGTTTTATCGATTTCAACCTGCTGGCTTGTTAAAAGGCTGGTCAGCTGCATCAAATGACTCAGAAAAGTCAAATTTTCACTGGGCTTTTGAATTTAGGAGAAGTTCTTGAAGCGGTTAAGACAGAACCGAGCAAAATCCCTATCTTGGCATATTTTCTTTATACAAACAAGTATCTCTTAGAATAAATAGAGGCCGCAGTAATACCACCAAAAATGCATGATATACATATGCAACGAAAAATAATTTAAATTTGCGCTACTTCCCAGCGCCCAGTGTGGGCAAACTTAGCACGATTTTTATTAATGTTCGAAGAACATTAGTATTAAAATCGGTTTGGCCCAAAAATTCATATTTTAATATATATATATATATATATATATATATATATATATATATATATATATATATATATATATAATCAAATTTCAGTGACTATATCTCGGGAACGCGCCATCCGATTTAACTGAAATTTTCAGGATACATTGATGTACTATATGTAGATTCAATATAATTTTCTTTGACTTTTTGGCGCCAGCGGCCATTTTAGTGATATTCTAAATATGTCTATTATTCTATCAAAATAAATTTTTCAAAAAAACTATGTTTTCGAAATGGATTTCGGTTGTATTTTTAATAAAGATTTGATAAGGTTTTGGAATTGTTTAACCCTGTGTGTGCGCTAGGTGCCTAAAATGAGATCGGTAAATTTTGAAATTTTTTGAATTGCGATAACTTTTGACAGAGCTGTTAAATCATTATAAAACTTACAAAACATATTGATGTTACTAAGTTGCATACTTATATAGTTTTGTATGAACTTTCTGGCAACCCTGTAGTAATGGCAGGCACTGAAATTGAAAACCTTCAAACCATCCACTCTCCTGAAATATTTTCGTTTTTGAGAAAAAAAGCAACGCATTTACAAATCCTATGGTTTGTCTACACATTGAAAGCAAAACGTTGGAAGTTTTAAGAAAAAAAGCAACGCATATACAAATCTTATGCTTTGTCTACACAGTGAAAGCAAAACTTTGGAAATTCCATATCGGACAAGAACGGTAGCCCGTGCCCAATTTACCTATATTTTTAGCATCAAAAACTTCTGTTCGCGGGAACTCACGACCCGATAATCAGATACAGTTGAAATTTACAGAATGTATTGGGTAGGACCAGTTCTGATGGAAGCGATTTTGAAATAAGGGCGATTCTGTGCCAGTGGGGCCATCTTGGAAAATCACTAAGACAAATAACTGCTTTTGGGTTTATAAATTCTGTTTCAGTCACCAGATTTTGACGAAATTCACACAGTAACTGAACCTTACTCTAAGCCATGTTTGATAGAAATTCGGTTGTAAAATTAGGGTGGGTGCTTTAAATTTTGAAAATTTTCGTGTTTTAATCTTGAAAATTCGCTCAGGAAAATAATGCACTTTGCTTCCCGTGCAGACACGGAATCATAACGAAATTCATATGGAAAATTAAACTTATTGTAGGCAATATTTAGTAGACATCTAGTTGGAGAAACAATGATAGGGCTGCCAGCTATGGCTGTTTTTGTAATTTTTTGGAACATCTTTGGTAATTCTTTAGTATCTTTTTTCATACAATTTTCAAATCGTAGTGATCTTATAAACAAAAAATATTAAGATCTGGAGCGAGTGGTAACCCTAAATTTCTTTGTATCCTTATAACTTCCAATGCAGTCATGAGGTCAATACGAAATTCGCAGAGTAGGTTGGTTCCAACGTGAGACAGTGTACTCACTGTAACTTTTAATGAAGTCAGCGAAATTAAATTGGCTTGGGGTGTATTATTACTTGGGGTGTGTTATTCTTAAGTAGTAAAAGTAGCTAGTGGTAGTGGTCTTAAGTAGCTAGTGGTAGAATATACACTTAAAATTTTCACAAATCCTCTAATGTTGTTCGATCATTAGTGTTTCTAGCGGTTCTGATGCGATAGAGTTTTTTTTTATATATTGTTGGGAAAATGTTGTTGGCGTATATCATTTATGATTGGGTGGTGGTTTATACTTTCAAAATAATCAGCTTCTACTAACTTGCTCAGTAAAGACTGTAGAGATTTTTGACAATGAGCTTTTGTTCGTGAGATATACAGGTACTGATTAACTCAATATGGAATTCAGAATGATAACTTCAATTAGAGAAAACTCAGTAAAATGCCAACTTTGAATTTCACACAAATCTCTTTTATTCCACGTCTCACATTCATGATCAGAATCACAAACATTCGAAGAGAAATTGTTTCTGCACATGAGACTCAGCTTGTGCGATAAGCTTTGACACATATTGTGGTCAGTGTGAAATTATAAATATTTTATTTTCTGTTGACCATTCGGAAATAAGTGATAATATTTCAATTGGATACCAGCATAAGTGACAACATAGTTAACGTCCGACAAAAGTAACATTCTAGAAAAATCAATGTTGCTTTGTATAATTGCATTTTAAACTAAATTATATATTTACATAAATTCACATATGTATATATGCATGAGCATATGCACGTTTATAGTCAATCATACCATGGTTCGCGATTCTTGTTCGTTGTATCAATACTGTAAATCTGGGGGTAAAACCACACGTCGGCGTTTTAGCCCCAATCGTTTCGTCGCCGTATCTTTTCACTCGCTTTGACAGACCGGTATCCAAAAGCCCATACTCTTACGTAGCTAGATACACACAAAGTGCATAATTGTAGGTATTTTCATGGCCTGCATTTTTACCTGTATTATTCCAGTACAGTAGTGCCACAAGTTCGTTATCTTTTAGTAGACCAGGTATTCGACGCGAGCGGCACATTAAGAGAGTGAGTGGTTTTCCGTTGCGATTTTCTTCTTAGTTCGCGTTCGCCATCGTTCAAGTTGAGTGAATTGTGCGCGTGGATCAGATTTTTATTTTCTTAAACAGACCAACAAAGCTGTTAGTTTAGTTTACTTATCTTGTGCGTTAGTTTGCACAGTATCGAATTGGAACTTGATTGAAAATAGGTAATCCCCTTTTTGCTGTCGTTATCGTTGCTATGTATTGTCGTCACATTTGTCGCGAAAATTACAAAGTTCAGCATAATACCATTTCCGTCACTTTTTCCGATAAAATATCAGAAAAAAATTAAGTTGTAAAACTGACGTGGACTGGTCGTAGACCTCTAATTTATTATCCAAGTGTCCATAGTGCAAGATCTTTAAACGTGTTTCTTTCTTTTCAGGACTATTTGAAAGCGAGATCCACAATTTTTTATGACTCGAAAATTAATATTTGTGAAAATAAGAGTGTTCTTAATGTGATAACGTTGCTTGGCAAAAAATACAGATAGTGCGGTGCTAGCACGAAACAAAAATTATATTTGCTATCGGTGTGCCTAAATGCATTAGAAGCTACGAATTTTCCAAATGTGGTCTCAACGAGTGTCTCGAATAGATCGGAAAATGCGCTACAAACAAAATATCGTCCGTTCGAAAAATCTTCAGCAATGATGGTGAAATAACTTAGGCAGAAAACTGAAGTCAGTCTGAATAAAATTTTAATTTACCAAAACAAAAATATCGCAAATTAAATCAAGTGTCCGATTTCACGCTGATCAAAGTGCTGTTTAAATTTATTTGTTTGTGACGAAACCACTCTTACTGTCGGCTATGTGAGCAGATCGAAACCGATAGCGAGCAATATCATATGGTGCATTTAATTGTACGAGTATTCGTTAAAATTTCGTTAGTTTTGCTTCGTGTCCGTGCCCGGAGAAATTCGCAAAAATAATAAAAAAAAAGTGCAATTAAAAGTGAAAACGGAAATCAAATGAAAAATAGTGTATTCACCTTGTGCACGTCAATGATAAATATTTAAGTTTAAAGCCAGTGGTGAAGCGTGAAAAATAAAATAAAGTGATTCGTGCGGGATAGCATTAATTGTGAACGATTGCTCTTTGGAAATCCATAAAAATGGGTTTCTCATCGGCATTACAAGGTCGTGCTGCTCACGAGGCACTACTTGTACGTCTCGATGCGGAAATTCGTCTAATGGAAATAATGAAACGCTCGATTTTGTTAAAGGCCAAATTCGATAAGGAATATGCAATTAATTTGGCAGCGGTAGCACAACAAGGATTAAAATGGGATCGTGCTGATGATTTACAGGGTGAGTTATTTTGATATATTTATTTATAGCTTTGTCAAATTACTTAAAAAAAACATATTTATATCCTTCCAATTTTATATTTTCGACACATAATTTTACTTAAAAACAAAATATTTTTAAATCATTCAACATTCACATCTATTGAATGCATATGATCTGTATTTAATGTTGTCACATACTGTGCTCACACAAAAATATGATAAATAACAAACATTTTGCCTATATCTTATCTTTTATGTTTGCAGAAGATATCAAACATAGCTGCAAATTAAACAGTCCATTAGATTTCCCACAGTAATGATTCTTCTTCTTATTTGACTACCAATTAAATGTAAATACGAATCTTGCATAGGTGCCTATATCCGCAAAGTGTAGATAAATCTACCTAGACGAAAATTTTGTTTGGAAGCTGGCCCTGATGTTATTGCATTTGTCGAACCAGCCGAATGAGTTGATGAATGATCATGAGTCACACAAACTTATCAAGTCTCTTTTTCTCCACCGGAAAATCGCTACTACAAGTTGTCAATTCTTTTGAATGATTTCGGTAGTTTCAACGAATAGTCTGCGATTATGAATAACACTTGGACATAAACAAAGTAAATAATAAATTAATCACCTCCTAGACGCGAAAAACCCGAAATAACTTGTAATATCTTGTGAGTATTCCAGGGTAATAAAATAACACCATCATAATATAAAATTAAACAAAGCCCGTTAAACAGTATATAAAATAATACAAGCCGATAAACTCGCTTCATTATCCTGCAAAGTAGTCAATAAGATAATACGCTACACAGTGAGAGCAAGCTGAGGATGGAAAAATATAGAATTCAGCTGACCAGATGGAACATTTTTTAATGGTAAGGTAAAACCTTCAATTGTCAGTAGTTCTTCATTCTCATACACAGTGCGACAGCCGATCCAATGCTGCCCGAAGTATAGAACTAATAGCGTTCAGGTTTCGGGACAGCGCTGTCCTGCTCGGAAACCTTATCACTTTTAAATTTGTTTGTTTCCATCGAAGACATTGTTTGCCTGGCCATCCTGATCCAATAATTCTGCGCCCGCAAGGTTTCTAAGTCGGATCTTTTTCAGCCAAACGCGCTATGCTTCTTTTGTGTTATCAATGACCTCATAGTTACGAAATCTCTTGTAGGTTTCGTTCTTGTATAAGAATAGAATCAATTATTATACGCGTTTCGGAAGCCAAAATTCTTCGGAGGTACCTCTATATGAAAGCTAGATCGCCACCTTGTGAAGCATTCTAGATAACACCAAATTATCTACACTCTCCTACAACCACCTAAGCTAGTAGTCTAGCATTTCGGACCTAAACATTTTCAAGCGCCGAAACTTTGTAATAAAATTTTGCTTTGCGAAGAGCCCCGGGTTAATGCAACTAATCATAAAGTTCTCAGTCTCGCCGCCACTAAGCCTCAGAAAATCGCGCTATGTCGAACGAAGGTATTTGAGGTATGACAAATGAGTCAGCTCCTTTGGCTTCCAGCACATCATCAATCCCTGCTCCTGTTCGCCAAGTCTTGCACAGACTAACCAACTATTGCTGCCGCTAGTACCAACTCTTCAGGGTTTTAACTTTTTTCCATCAATGCCTCTCGAGCTTATGAAACTAGAAGGTCAGCCTTCAAAGTTCTGGAGAAGCGAAAAAAACGTAAACCAACACCCAACCTCCACCCCCACACGTTTCCCGACAAGGACAAAAATTCCTCTCAATGACAACTAAATTTTTTGGAAAACACACACTCCCTCGTAACCCTGCAGATTTTGCTCAAAAACGACATCGATGGCAGAGCAGAAGAAGCAAAGTAAGTAAACATACCAAAAGACTAAACTAACTGCAATCGGTCTTTTAATGAAGTGACCAACAGGAGCTTCAACTGGGATGATTGATTCCAACAAAGGAGATGGAATCATCTCTGCAGAAAAACAGCTGAAAGTAAAGTAGGCTTTGCTCGGAGTCTCCTGCAAACTGCAGAAACCCAGTTCATGTCCTCCGCCTACGGTGGATGACGTGGGTTGATGTAAAGGAGTCAGGCTGATTGCATGTAAAGATCAGTGCTCGGCGGACTTGTACAAGTTGGTGATCTCAAAATTGGGCGCTAAACTAATAGTTGTGCCGAAAGATGAAATCCTCAGTTGATTCAGATGCAAGGCATGCATTTCCTGCTGATGCTCTTATCCAGAAAAATTTCTTGAGATCGTCAGGCCCTTCAACCCTGATTTTCCGTCGCTGAAAATTTACGGGAAGTTCTCTTCATCCTAAATGAAGAGATATAGCCGCTTTTAAAGACCCGGAATTGCATCATTGAGTATGAGCCGATAAATTGCCACTGCGTGTTTATAGGAATAATAAGGCTATTTGATCAAGACAACCATAATTAGAAAGCTCTGACAGTAGAGCAACCATCTGACAAGAGGTTTGTCACTCTTCCTGGGTTTTCATCTGAGCAAGAGTCAGAATCTCATTTGATGGGGTCAGTTTCGGGGATATATCTAATTCGTGCAACGTTCTATGTAGATCTCCAGATTCCAAAAACAAAGGAAGAGAGTGTGGCAAACGCAGCTTCCAAAGAGGACCTTGACTTAATCTTGATTGGTGATAGTGAGAGTACTTCAAATTAACCTCCACCATTCGAAACTAGCAATAGCTGTCTGCTTCTTCGCCCTTATAGGATATGGAAGAAATCAGTATTAACTCGAGAACCATGTGCTGTGGAAGGTATAGAAGTTATAGATAGTGATATGTCATGCATGGTTGCGTCTTTCTTATGTTTCCGTCAGCTGACAGGAATCAAAGTTGCTTTTATTTTTTGTGGGAGTTGTGGCTCAGAGGATAAAGAAGAGTCCATCCTCCATCTCATGTGGCAGTGGGCGACTTTGGCGAGGAGAAGAATCACCTCACTTTGAGCACTTTTCTTGATATTCTACATCCCGCCCGGTTCAGACAAAGCCGTTTATAATGATGTATGCTACCCTAGTTTATTATTTTAGTATTTCTACCCTAGTTTCATCTCTTAATGAGGAGGATAAAATTATAATTCTCGGTGATTTCAATTGCCCAAATTTAAAATTTACGGCTGATGAAACAGATAATAATCTCATTCCTTTTAATCTTCTTGACTCCAGCGATTTCAATCTAGCTAGTACATTTTATGACAATGATTTGCAGCAAATAGCTCCGACACCTAACCAAAATGGAAATTGGTTAGATCTCATATTTACTAATAGCTACGACGATGTAGTGGCTAACTCAACTGTTGATGCAGTACATTTTTTTGGCAACACTCTTCACCACTCTGCGTTCACAGTTGAGTTGTTATCTACTTCTGATATGTTCACTTCCCTATCTTTCAATAACTCTATTGTATATGACTTTCGCAATGCTGATTATAAGAGCATTACAGATTGTCTTCTCAGAGTTGACTGGGCTAGTAATTTTTCAACGCTAGAATTAGATGACGCTGCATCATTATTCTATGAGTTGGTTTTTGACGCCGTTGAAAAGTTCACCCCAAAGAGCAAGAGGAAAGACAAAATATCTGAACCATGGCTTGATAGCAATCTAAGGTATTTGCGGAATCAAAGAAATAAACTTTACAAAGTAATTACAACCAGCACTCATGTCAGAGATGATATAGAGGATGAACATAATGAATTAGCTCAAGAATTCCTGACGAAATCCCGTGAAGCGTATGAGCGCTATGTTAATATCATGGGCGAAAATATAATTCATGATCCTAAAAAGTTTTTTGATTTCGTGAACACCAAACAGAAAACTTCGGGCTATCCTACTTCGATGTACAAAAAGAATTTTTGTTCGTCATGCCCTCACGAAGTTTGTGACCTGTTCGCTGAGCATTTCCAGGAAGTATTTTGTTCATGTACAAGTTTGTGTAACATTCTTTTCTCTCAAACATTCCCACCAAATATAATCTGTGAAATGTATTTAACTAGAGAGGAGATTGCAAAGGCCATCAAAGATCTTAATGTCAACAAGGGTCCTGGTCCTGATTTGCTACCTCCTAGTTTCATACTCGAATGCATAGAGTCGCTTATCTTACCCGTGTATTTAATTTTCAACAAATCACTTTTTGTGGGGTTTTCCCCTCCTTCTGGAAGTCATCCCATCTGACCCCGATTTTTAAATGTGGTGATAGGCGGTCAATTGCTAATTACAGAAGTATTGCAATACTATCAGCATTAACTAAATTATTTGTAAAAATTGTCTGTGATAAGCTCACTACTCTAATAGAACCTCTTCTAAATGAACAACAACATGGTTTTAGAAAAGGCAGGTCAACTTCTACCAACCTCGTGATTCTCGTCTCAGAAGTTCTCTGTGGCATGGAAAAAGAGTATCAAATTGATACCATTTACACAGACTTCAGCAAGACCTTTGATCGTGTTGATCATGATATTCTTCGAATCAAACTACAGAAATTTGGTATCTCGGGTCTCTTATTAAACTGGTTAGACTCTTATCTTCGAAATAGGAGGCAGTACGTTAAGTTTCAGGGTATCCTATCTAAAAAAAATTGAAGTTTTATCAGGTGTACCACAAGTTTTAGCAGACATCCCTCACCTTTTTTATGCAGATGATCTGAAAATGTACCACACAATTAAATCGAAATCAGACTCAGTTTTCCTTCAATCGAAACTGCTTTCTCTTGAGCAGTGGTGCAAACAAAATAATATCGACATTAATGTCAGTAAATGTCAAGTCATTAGTTTTTCCCGCAAAACCAGTAATATAAATTTTGATTACCGCCTCAATAATGTTGCAATCAATAATGTTGACAATGTCATCGACCTCGGGGTTACTTTGGATAAAAAGCTGCGTTTTAATTTACACTATGACAAAGTCTTAAGCAAGGCTAATAAGAAGCTTGGATTCATCAAAAGACGTGCGAAGGAATTCAAAAACCTATGGGTCACGAAGTCTTTATACATAGCTCTAGTTCGGCTATTGCTTGCATATGCATGTATTGTCCGGCACCCTACCTTTGATGTCCATAGCGATAGGCTCAAATCGGTGCAGAAGCAGTTCTTGCTATTTGCGTTGAGAGATCTGTATAACCCTTACGAATTTGATAATCTACCTTCATGCAGATACAGGTTAAATCTCATAAATCTATCAAGTCTATCTTCGCGGAGGATAGTCATATGCTCCTACTTTACTTTTGATGTTATTAGGGGCTTGATCAATGTTGTGTCCCTGTCCAATAAGATCACCTTCAACGAATCAGTAAGGCAGACGAGGCACACACGTTTACTCAATGAATACCGACACCACACAGTTTACGCCAACAATGAGCCAATCAATAGATGTTGCAAAATATTCAATAGCTTCTCGGAACACTATTCCCTAACCATTTCCCGACCTAGGTTTAAAACTGCTCTGACTAAGGTGCTCACGTCATAAATGTTCCTATCCAATTCCCCACCAAAGATGGTTATATTTTTAAAATTCTTTCATTATTGTGTATTGTACAAATTTATATAAATTGTTAAATATTAATTGTAAGTGTTTTTTTTGTACGCCTTGTTTGGTTGAAATAAATAAATAAATATATTCTCTATCAACTTACAAGGTAGCCCATTAGTTTCCAGAGTAGAGTGGCTAAGTGCAGTATCACAGTGGGCCTTAATTGTGCCTCTGTGTGTCTTTCAGCAAAACTCTTCGATTGACAGCCACTCGACCTAACCTAACCTAGTTCTCCTCGAATGCAGATAAGACATGTTAATCGTTTGATTAGTCTGAGTTTCCCAACGGCTACACGAGGAGACAACAACACCATTGTTTCTTATAGCCGTGGAGATTTCTCGGAGAGACCCGATAAGATAAATTTTAATCGACTGAAAAAATATTTATCGACTAACGGCTGCCGTGCCTGGATTTCGTGGGTTTTGACAATTCATCCAACTGTCTTGAAAGTTCCTAATGATATTTGATGTCACAGTTTTAGGGGCTGTAGTGTCTTACTTGTTAGCATGTGAAATTGAAAAAGCCATCTTCACAGAAAACAGTCAACCCAAGTTTTTTTTTAACAAAGAAAACATCCTCCCCACTTCTCCCATGAAATATTTAGTTAAAAAAAATAATTAAAAGGCAATGTTAGATGTTTCGATATATGCGAAAGATATATTGAATTAAACTAAATACATCTGAATATTTTTGACAGCTGAAAGTTTTCTTTGGCTGAATATTTGTTTAATGTGCGAGCTTAAATGCGAAAAGTATCTACAAAAACAAATTTGGTCGAGTTGATGACATTACCCCAGACATATTGCGGTACCATCACTTTGCGTTAAAATCCATAAAATTATTGGGTGGATTTATAATTGGCAAATATTAAAGCAAATCAATAGGGAAAAAACTTTAGATTTTAACATTCGATAGAGCTCTGAAAAACTGCATGATAAAATAAAAAACAAAAATAGTAAAAAAACGAGTTACACCCGTACGTAATTATGCTTTCTATTTTTTCTCACTTGTTTTCATAGGCCTAAATTATGGTTTCAATGTATCTTCATCGGTTAATATCTTCGAATATTCTCATCCTCATCTCTTCTTCTTACAGGTAGTTTAATAACAAAATCGTGGCGTTCGTATATGGACGATTTGGATCATCAGGCAAAGCAATTCAAATCGAATGCCGAGCTATTAGAAGTCGTATGCGAGAAAATGTCACATTTATCACAGGACAAACGAAAAGCTCGTAAAGCTTACCAGGAAGAGCATACGAGAATAGCAGCTCATTTAAATCACGTAAGTAAATTTCTTACTTATTAGTTTTGCTTCCAACAAATCTTTAATTTTATACAAATGTCATTTGAAAAACCGAGCCAATCAGTTCGATCCTGTTAGCATTTAAGCATTATTCTCAAAGCAGAAAAAAAACTATGCAAAAAATCATACGATAATCAGAACCCAAAATAGTAAAGCCACTACATTTAACATCTAATTTTATTGGCTATATTGTAAGTTAAGACTGTGTACTCAAAAAAAAATAAAAAGTATTTTCCGTTTAATAAATTAATGTTCGGTTGAGAAATTAATATTCCCAGCACAGTTAAGCTATTTAAAGAACGTTGATATATCTATTGCTGCCATTTCGACGTCAATTCCCGTTTATTCCACACACTAATTATTCGTAATCGTCAAAAATAATTTCTCGATCGAATCGAAAAAAAATGTATCTGTAGAATTATGGCTAGCTAACCACAAACGAACAGACCAGCAAAATTTTGATATTTCAATTGTACTTTGCCGACAACGTTGTATTCGGTTCTGTTCAATGTTATTTTAGGCTCCTGACATAAGAAGTCGACCACTACTTTACAGCTATTTAGTCCTAATAAAAATAAATTTGCATCGTATACATTTTAACGCCTATGTCGATGTTGTGAATTGCATTCTTGCTGACTGACAGACCAGCAATTCGTTCTTTCGTTCATATATCGTGTACGATATGGGAGTGTTACGTTAATGTTTTATTTTTCAACAAGTGAATGCATTTAATGTGTCCAATAGTTTTTCGTAGAAACATTCCTCATCGAATGAAATTAGGCAGCAAAATAGATAATTTGTCAATGTTGGAATACGTATGTGCTTGGGACAGTCTACATAGAAATATACTGTATCGTAGGAGAATCGAATCGACTAAAATGTGTTGGAATTTCAGTACGATTTGTATTGAGGCTATGAATAGGTATCTTAATGAAAAACATGTGCGCACGTTATTACAGATAAAAGTAGTACTCAATACTATACTCACGATTGTGCGACCTGCTTTCAAATTAGCCATTTAGCTGAAATTTTGGTGAGATAGGTAATCGTTCTGTTTAGTTTTTAGAAATTACCTTAATAGTAGAATGTAGTCATTATAATTACGTATGAATGTATGTACATACATCGTTGGCTTGCAACTGATTTTTAAATGAAAAATCAAGAAGAGTTTATATGTACTTACATATATTGTTGGGATTTTGGCTGACGCCCTCTAAGTTAATATTAACGTAAGTTAAGCACTTTTTTCTATAATGATGGGGAAAATAATCCACATTACCTTAACCTGTTGCCAAAAGATTTCTTTTTGGTCTGGATTCAGCTGGTCAATTCCCTCCCTTAGTAAAACCGGATAGATGCTATCCAGGCCAGGCGATTTGAAATTTTCGAAGGGCATGATGTTTTTCGCTGGTGACCATAGATCTAGCTGAGAACCAGCATTTCTCTTCTTATATTTTCTTCTGCGTAGAACATAGAATTGGTCAGAGGCACAGATGCTTTCTGCGTTTCAATCACCGGAGCGCTGTGAAAGCGAGTCTCAAGTTCAGTATGGAGAGACTCCTTTCTGGACTTGGTATAATCAGCATCTGGGCGCTCTCGGAAGCATACCTAGATCCTGAATCTGGCCATTGTCAACCCACGGCTCCTGTATGAGTTCAATGCTGGGGAAAGTTTGCAGTATTGTCAATGTTTAGACTTGCCGCAAGTTGGCATGCAAGCCTTAACATGCCGCAAATTGATCTGAACAAATCTTATACTTTCAGGCATAGAACTGTTCGAAATGGATCTCTTTGAACTCCTTTGCAGGGACCCTTAGAAAATGTCCGCGTGACCTCAGTGAATGAATTTCTATAGGAGAAGTTCCACTTTGCTCTGGAGACCTATCCATAAACAGAAACAAGAGTTGATGGTTCAACTCTTCTTGATTTGGTTAAATTTAACCGCAGACAAAAAAAGCTTAGCGCCGTACAATATATGTTGCTGAGCATCGAGAAAATTGAATGGTGAATTTAAGCCAACTACCAGTACTCAATTTTGGAATGATCTGAGCGTGTCACTCCTTAGATATTTGGTAGAGGCAGGCGACTTGGGGGTGACCGTTCATAAGCCTCGCTTGCGTAAAGTTGTAAAATGGTCCCGAATTCGCTATCTCTCGCCACAATTCGTTCTTAAGAATAATATAATTGGTCAGTTTGCCATCCTGGTTAGACACACCTATCACAACGATGAAAAAAGACGCAACATTTGCGTGCATTCCCCCCTGCTTCTGCGGATGGTGTGTTCGTCACTGAAACACCGGGCTCGGTGAAATTTCTCTCGCTGATTCTGACACTTTTTGAACCCCTTGCAATCAGGCACGCAGGCTTCGGCTTTCGCTTCAACCTTGCGTTTCCTCCGGCATCTGCGATGACAGGCAGGGAGCTCCTTACCTTTCAGTGTAATCTCTAGCTCACGATTTGCATCGAGAAGCATTGATTTTTTGTACAGACTCCTCTTCTGTCGACGCTGAGAGCTTTCTCTGATTCACAATGTCCAGTTGCCGTGGCTTTGCTCCCTGTTATCCGTCCAGGACATTTCTACCCTGAACTAACAACCTTAGTACCACCAGCCAACCTTTCTCTTACTTCTCCATGTAGGTTCAGTGGTCTAACTGCCTAACATCGTTTTCAGGGAAACACCTGCGTAGATTGGTATCGCATCCCACCTTGGTCGACAGCTTACCCCTTTTGCGTAGCTTCTTGCGTTGCCTGTGACTGAGAACCTCCACAGTTTTCCAGAGTTCAGAGGAACGAGCACACTTACTTTCTGCACCTCCTGCGGGCTTATAGTTTACACTAGCTGGATTTGACTCCTTCAGTGCATTTTTCCTCCTCTTTTGTGAGGCATTACCTCTGTACGAGCCTGTAGCCTGAAGGAATGCTATCAGCAAGTTCCAAAACTTCCTGGCCAATGGTAATCTGTGAGCTTCCTTTGCTACCAGGGTCCTCTATTGCAGTCATACGTAAGTTTAGGCCTGCGGAATTCGAACCACTGCCGTACTGAGCACTTCCAGCACAGGTGGATTTCCAGACACAATCTAGCCGCCACCTGCAGAGATACAATGTTTGCCAGCGATTCTTGGTGTAATATCTTCCAACGCACAGGCTATCTCCACCAAGTCAAGGTGGTGTCGATCGGAGAGATCTTTCATACATGCCATGAACGATTGTTGCTGATAGAAGCTGGAATCGACTGCTACTTGAGAATGGAGGCAGCAAATGAATATCCTCAAGAGGGTGTCCTTTTACCACTCCTATGGAGTATGCTAGACTCCTGTAATAAAAATTGTCGCACTGACAGTTAGTACGGATCTGAATATGGAACGTAGATACAACGGTCATTATATTTAATTGAAAGTTTGCGTTCGAGGCACGACATTCAGTGTTGTTTTGTTTACCTAGATAATGTTTATCAGAAAGGACTAGTGCTTTCAAAAATGAAAGGTGCAACTCTTCAACTTCAAAATGTTCTCTGGAAGGAGTATGTGGAAGTGAAGCTTACTTGACTTTTCATCGTCACATTTGGGCTCAACCCTCATGTATTTATGGAGATATACTTAACAATCATAAGGACGATGATCACTTACATATCCGTGTTTTAGTAGTCTATTGTGAAGCTGATGTAAGCTCGCAAAAAGCTGTCCACATTACACAAGACGTGTTCGTGGGGATCTATGGTGCCTTGAGCACTAATCCTGGTGCGGCCCTTGACACGCTTCTCAATCTGCCGCCATTCTAATCCACATTTCAGAGTGTGGCGATGAACTCTGCCCAGAGACTAATTCATCTTGGTCTATAGGTAGGCCTATATCGGGAGAAGATTTGAAGTAATCTTTTTAAGCGGGAGTGGTTGGGACGAGGAGATGCTTCAACAAAATTTCTTCAATGTCGGTTCGAAAACAGATTTAGAGCTGGCGTCTACTTGCATTCATCGAATAACAGGTGGGCCTTTTCTCTCGTAGATCATGATTTTTTTACAAGCAGAAATATTCGCTATCTTGTAAGCCACTTGCTGGCCAGTTTATTATAGGTGAAGGGGAAAGCGAGCACTTATTCTTATAAGTTTTTCATTATGCATTACAGAGTCAGGTGTTTTAATTTTTCACAATCCCGAAATCAACTATGTAGTACATAGCACCAGAAGTGTAGTACAAAACGCCAGAAGTGTAGCACAAAGCCAAGTGTAAAAGTATATAAATTATAGCGTTCAAGACAATGCTTTTTATCAGTTAACACAAACATTAGAGATATTACTCGACTAGCGCAAAGTATTGTTTTTAAAATCCTATCGAAGGACGTGTGCTCTAATTTCACTAACCTGTTCCCACAATAAGATAATATCAACAAATGAACCCTCCCAAAAAAAATCGGATACATCTAGCGAAAAAATCAATATATGCATACATATGACCCCATCGTAATCGTAAAAATGAAACATCATAAAATCACATTTCACCTTCAGCGCGCACTCATTCGCACATCAGTTGTTTATTTCTCAACGAATTTTCCATTCGATCCACAAAATTCGATATCTTTTCAAATTTCAACCCAAAAAGATAAAATCCGAAGCGGAACACAAAAAATATCCTACATCTGGAATGTAATCAATTAAAATTCAATGCCATTTCAATACTGTTTGGTGTTGGCAATGCAAATCTGATGACGACTTTCTGTTTGTACGGCTCATTTTACGTTTCGGTAAATTATTAAGCTGGCCAATTGCCAAAACATATACATGTACTTACATGCATATATGAAAATTTGCCAACTGTTTGCTCGAACATATGCTACATACTGTGCAGATAGATAAAATCTAAATCTGAGAATTTCTCACTTGCGACGAGACTAGACGAGACGACAACGATGCTACTGTACTGGCTCGTAAATGAATGATATCATCATAATAAAAGATCAAAATTAGCTAATTGCTTAAATGCTCATCTCAGATTATTTTTGAGAAAAAGAGGAGAGACATTTCGAGACATTTAGACAGGAATATTTTGACAGGAAGAATGAAAGTAAATATTTGCTTTTACTTGTTTAAAAGTCCGATTTTTTTGGTGACTCGATAGTAAGATTTTGATAAAATTCTTGCTGTTGACGGAGTATATTTTTAATTTTTCTGTAAATATTTGTCTGCTGGGAGATAAGTACTAGAATTATATTGCTTCCGGCATACGTAAGCATACATAATAATTTAAACTTTCACCATATACATAGATCAGCTCGTAATTTGCGTCAAATTGTTTGAACTCAAGTAACTAAAATATTTGTGTCTGTCTGTAGGATACGAGCTGTTTGTTTTTTGTTTTCCGTATATATATATATATATATATATATATATATATTCATCGTGCCAGACTTTCAGTAATTTTAAATATTTAGTTATTCAACTAATTATATACGCTGCCAAAGATAATTGAGGAAGATAGTACTTGCTATAAAATGTTTATGTTAATATGTTAAATTTACTTTCGTAAGAAAAAATTAACTAACTTGATAATCTCATATTTACGAATGCTACGCCACTCACACATATTAATATTTTCGTTAAATCTTTTTTATAACTATATATAAAAAAGTTATCGCTTCAAAATCGTGTGACAAAGATTTTGAAACGATAACTTTTATATATATATATATATATATATATATATATATATATATATATATATATATATATATATATATATATATATATATATATATATATATATATGGGTATATATTTATTAGCCAAACAAGGCATAAATATAAATACAATAACATATATATGAACACAAAAACAAAAAAAAACTACAAATGAATAATGATAATAAAACCAAAAAAGTAATGTACAATCAAATAACGCATAAATAAATAACTAAGTAAGTCAATAAATAAATTTGAAATATCGAATAAATAAATAACAATAAAAAAATGAATAACAATTAGAAAATAATAATTACAAAAAGCTTAAAAAAAGGAGTACAAATGGTTTTGATAAGAGAGGATTTATCTATTTATTTACCAAACAAGGCATCACAACAGCGAAACATTAACAATTCAATACAATAACAAAATACATATTTTTCCAACACATTAGAAAAAAAAAATACATCACAACTTTATTTTAGTTACTTTACTTCAATATGTTTGTTTTAATTTAAGCTCGTTTGATGGGAAATTAAGTGGGATTAGGATGTTGATAGGGCCTTTAACAAATTTGTTTTAAAAGTGTATTTAGAGATCCCCGAAGCGTAGTTGCTGCTTATAGAGTTGAATACTCTACAGCACCTATTTATGGGCTCGTTATAGGCATAGGTAGTGTGGTGATTGAACCCCTTGAGCAGATTTGCAAACCTAGTGCGTCTTGGTTGGTCATTGAAAATAATTTTGTTGGAGAGAACTTCAACATTGACTGCACCACTTATAATATCAAAGGCTAGGCATGCACTTAACAGTATTCTTCTTGAAGAGAGAGGCATTAAATTAAGAAGGCTCATTCTGGTTTTGTAAGAAGGAAGATGTTGAAAGTCTTTTGGATCATAGAGGTCTCTCAAAGCGAAAAGTAAAAACTGTTTCTAAACAGATTCTACTCTATCACTATGTAGCTCAAAAACTGGGTTCCATATTATGCAGGCAAACTCTAAAAAAGGACGCACCAGAGTGATATATAATGTCATATATTCTTGAACTCTTTAGCACATCTTTTAATGAATCCGAGCTGTTTATTAGCCCTGGCAAGGATTTTGTCATAGTGGCGATTGAAGCGCATTTTGTTGTCCAATACTACCCCGAGGTCTATAATATGATCAACCCTATTCAATATAGTGTTGTTAAGGCAATAAGATTACTTTTTGATCGTATTCTTACGGGAAAAGCTTCTTACATGGGGTACTTGTTAATGTTAAGATTTAAATTATTCTCATTGCACTACTGTTCGAGAGATTGAAGCTTGGATTGTAGAAAAGTTGCGTCAGATTGCGTGTTTACGCTATGTTAGATTATTAAGTCGTCTGCATAAAAGAGATGGGGTATACCAAGCAATGTCTCAGAGAGATCGGAGATGAAGATGTTAAAAAGTAGGGAAGAAAATGCGAAAACTCTTTTAGATAAGTGGCCCTGGAATTTAACAAGCTGAGTTCGATCGCGAAGATACGACTGGAGGCAATTAAGAAGAGACCCTGATACACCAAAGTTGCGAAGCTTGTATACTAGAGTTTGATGGTCAACCCGGTCGAAAGCCTTACTAAATTCCGTATAGACTGCGTCAATTTGACTTCCTTTTTCCATTTCACAGAGCATATCAGAAACTAGGATCATGAGGTTGGTAGAAGTCGATCTACCCTTACGAAATCCATGTTGTTGCTCATTTAGAAGAGGGTCGATTATACGAGTAAGTTTTTCACAAACTAACTTCTCAAAAAGTTTGGGGATAACAGATAGAATAGCAATCCCCCGATAATTATCGACTGATCGTTTATCACCATTTTTGAAAATAGGCGTAAGGTATGAAGATTTCCAGAAAGATGGAAAAACACCTAGGGAGAGGGATTTATTGAAAATCATGTGCATAGGAGTGATAAATTGATCCGCAAATTGTACGACGAAGAAAGGAGAAACCAAATCAGGGCCTGGTCCTTTGCCGATCTTTAGTTCATGAATAGCTTCAATAATAGCCTCTTGTGTAAGAACAAACCCGTCGATAAGAGGTCTCGCGGTGATTCTTGCAGACATAGTAGAAGTGGAGGTTTTTTCAAAAAGAATTTTGAAAGTGATCAGCAAAAAACTTACAAATGGCTTGTGGGCAGGAAGAAACCATGTTACCACGGGACATCGAACAGGGATAGCCGGTTGTTTTACGTTTCAAGCTAACGAAATCATAAAACTTCCTGGGATCACTAAAGATTTTTTCCCCCATTGAATTAACATAGAATTCATACGCTTCGCGAGATTTGATGGAAAATTCTTTGGATAGCTGATTAGACCCTCATTGAGCAAACTTTCATTTTTAATTGCTTTATATAATTTATTTCTACGGTTTCTGAGACGCCTCAAATTATTGTCGAGCCAAGGCTCTGCGAGTTTGTTTTTTTTCTTCAGCTTCGGTACGAATAAGTGAATGGCATTGAATATTATTTTGTAAAAGGAAGACACCGATTCATCTAAATCTAATAACGAAAGAGAAATTGTCCAGTCTACTGTGTCCAAATAGTTTCTAATGCTTAAGTAGTCAGCATTTTGAAAATCATATACAATTTCATTATTGTATGATTGGGTGAAAGAAATTATTGTAGCGGAAAGCTCAACTGTAAAAGCGGAGTGATGGAGAGTGTTTGAGAAAAGATCCTCGGCGTCAATAGTTTGGCTTATCACCACTTCGTCATAAAAGTTAGTAAAAATAAGATCTAACCAATTGCCATTTTGGTTAGGGATAGGAATTCGAAAAAATTAGGGATAGGAAAAGAAAATCCTGCACCATCTGTTTACCGGCTCGATAGTTGCATATATGGTGGAATGTGGATATTCCTTTAACAAACGATTGGACCTGGTGTTCCTTATGGAGACATTTATTACCATTTTACTATTCAGGAATTGAACTCTAATAATGGCTCTAATGACGTCAAATGTGAATTAAATTTAAATGACCTAGTCTAATCTCACAAGGGGGAAAATTTTCGAAGTCGTAAGGGTTATATAGTTCTCTTAGGGCAAAAAGTAAAAATTGTTTTTGTACGGACTCGAGTCTGTTACTGTGGATTACAAAAGCTGGGTTCCAGATAATACAGGCGTATTCGAAAAGAGGGCGTACAAGTTGAGTGTGTAATGATCACAAGTTTTTAAATTCCTTGGCTCGTCGCTTAATAAAGCCGAGCTGCTTATTCGCACGGGAAAGAATTTTGTCGTAGAGCAAAGTGAAACGAAGTTTCCCATCCAAGACAACGCCGAGATCAACAACGCTATCAACGCGAATTAATAAGTTGTTGTTGAGAAAGTAAGTGTTCTGCGTAACCGTGCATTTACGGCTAAAACTTATCAATATTATCAATATCAAGCAAAAGCTTGTATCAATATTAAGCGAAAGCTTGTTAATATTGCACCACTGAACAAGTGAGTCAAGCTTAGATTGACGAAAAAGTGCATCATATTTAGATTCAATGGTGTGGTAAAGCTTTAGATCGTCTGCAGATATTAGGTGAGGTATGTTTGACAGGACGCCAGAAAGATCCGAGATGAAAATGTTAAAGAGATGTGGACAAAGATGGCTACCTTGTGGTACGCCAGATGCAGCAAAATTATTTTTTGATAAAACTCCTTGAAATTTTACAAAAAGCTTGCTGTCCAGGTTCATCTTTTAGTCTAGTGATGGTCATTCTAACGATGTCTTGAGGTATGTTCTGTTGACTGTTGTCTCCTGTTTTTCTGCATCAGCATTTTCATCATTGCATTTTCATTGTTTTCACCTCCTGCAGCACGAACGTTTCTGGATTCACAGTGCGAACGTTTCTGGATTCAGTTCTTCGATTACTAGCCCGTCGGCTAAGCGGGCTATTAATTTTGCGTTCATCGTTGCTTCAGCCAAACTTAATTCATTGATTTTACATAGCTTTTTTCATTCAAGAGTAAAGTTCAGTTAAAGTTCACTGTGATGATTTATTTCAAGCAATATTTATAGTTAACTTCTTTTAAGTTCAGAAAAATTTACAATGATTTTTACTTTTTAACTGTTTTTACTTAGCTGCCGTTCAATTTTACCTCATGCTTTTCATTTTTAAATCACTACTGTTTACTTTTATCTCAATGTTTTTGGTCATAACGAAATAGTTCATTATTGGGGTTTGAATCACATTTAATTTATAAAGTATATTGCAACTTAAAAGTTTAAATTTAATAAAAGAAATGTGTTCCTTCTTAAAGAGCTTTTGGGCGACGAATGGTGATTGATATTGCTAATAGCAGGTCAGACCCAGTTGGGAAAAATATTTCCGAGGGGTTCATTGAATAAACTACGAAAACTCGCACATATCAAAAATATCTGGCAAGCAAAGGCTGATTCAAGCTTTATTTTTTTTGCAGAGACAGATACAACCTATCTAAAAAAAAACAAAAAAGCCTTTTGTCACTTATGACACATACAACTCAAACGGAAATTTAATTTTTGAAAAAACTTTGTATGGAAAAATAATTGTTTAAAAATGTATTTGATACCACAGTATTTTAATACTTAAATCAGTTCTATGTCATTTTTAGTCTGTCAAATTTCCAAAAATAACCCAAGAAACTACCCTGCGTAAAATTTTGTCTAGTAAGTGTAGAATCAGTAAATCGTACCGTTTTTCAGTTATTTTATCAGTACAATAAACGATGCATTTTTTTGTTGATTGTAAACTTTTCTGTACTAAGAATTTACATTGAAACACATAATAAAAATAAACATAAAATCATATTTTGCCTTGGAAATACACACTTACCTGGTTTTCTTGAAATTTAATTGAACAACTGTTTCAATTAAAATAATATGCCAGTATGGTTATGATTAGGCACCGAATATTTAGTTGGCTGAGTGGTCTGTTTTAGGTTTTTCCCACATTGATAATAGGTTTTTTTTTTAGGTTTAATTCCCAATGACTTCATTTTACCCAATAAACTAATTCTTCGCACAACAATGTGCAGCCATTAGAAGAATGTGCAGGTTATTCAAATATTATCTCAAAAAAATTTGTTAAAATAGACTTATTTCAGTATTTTTTGGTAAATAATAGCTAAATTGAAATAAAATAATATAATATCCATTTACTGCTTGGATAGTAATATCCATTTACTGTTTGGATTGAAATAATTAAATTATTTATTTTATTACAAATATCCCACTGTGAACATATTGGAGTCAGCGTCTTGGTTGCAGTAAATTATCAAACATTTCTTAATATTGTTAATGCTGAATTTTTTCTTGCTACTTCCCAATACACTCTTGCAAATAAAAATTTAAGTAAATAAATATTTTATTATTATAATTATTTATTGTTAAAACAATTTGAAAATACAAGTGATACACACTAGTGTCTTTACAAACTACATTGCTCAAAATTTAGCTCGTGCTGATTTTAATTTATAACCATTTGTAGAGTGAATTCACAAAGAAAACATTCAAGGGAAACAAAAACTTTGTATATGAATATGCTTAAATCTACTTAAGTGCTACTGATCCTAGGACCTAAATTGATGAAACAAATGCAAGAAAAAAGTTGTTTATGTATAAAATGTTGCTGTGAAAAGTAATGAATTTTCTTTTTACCAGTTCAAAAACTGTAAGCACAGTATGCAGTATGTTGAAAAGTGCCAGGGCTTATTTAGTATAATTTTCAGGCATTTGTTCTGCATTATCTAAAGCTTCTTAATATGGGACGCGGCGCAACAGCTCCAGACTGGAGACCCATATGAAATGAGTGGTTTTATTCCAGCTCTCTTGATGAGCAATTTATTGCTCTTTGAGAGAAAAGCGGGTATAAGGTTTTGATGGACATGGACATTTTGTTGGAGACTTCGTTAACATGATTTTGAAATGAGAGCTTGCTAACAAGGGTCACGCCGAGATACTTGATATCTTTGTCCCAGGGAATATCTTGCCTCAAAAAGTTAAGAGGGCTGCTGGGTGAGATTAGTAGTCTTCCTTTTTCTAGTAAAGAAGATGGCTTTCGCCTTCGCAGAGTTAATTTTTATCTTCCACCTAAAGCAGTACTGATAAAGTCTATCAAGTTTATTTTCGTCTTCACAAGAAGCCATGGGCACGAATTTCATTCCTGCTATTGTTGCTCGCCCTGAACTGAGAGCATTTTTCATGGTTTCATGTCCTTGGTTTCTTTGAAGAATTCTTTTTAGATTGGAAAGATCTGCTTCGCCTACTTGCCCAGTAATATGCTATCGAAGAAAGGCTTCTATTACACTAATGTAATTTTTTAATTTCAGAGTCGAAGTTTCCAATTTTTCGCTGTGCTTTGAAAGTTTAAAAAAATGTGATTTGATGAATGCATGCGCTCCAATATCAATAATCTCTTTGATTTTCCAAGATCCTCACCATAATAGAGAGCTGCAGAAAGCCACATTGCCCACCGGGTCGACACAGACTCTGGTGAAAGATGTATTTTTGGTAGCATTTCTTTAAACTTTTGTATCCTATGAGTAGCTTCTAGAAAAACTCTCTTGATGAAAGAGGTTAAATTATTTACTTCCGGATAGTGATCTCTTATCTATTCTGCTACGTGATGAAGACCATGAGCAAATAAAGTTATGTGAAGGATATTTCGATATAGGTAAAATTTTAAGTAAGCAGTACAACATCTAAGCAGTACTCTCTGCAAGAAATAGAAGAAGTTTGTGGTCTTCATTTTCCCCGATCTATAGAATACCGAAAGTCACTTTTACTGCGCAAATTATGGTATAGTGGTTTGTTCATTCTAAACATTGTCATAAAATAAAATGTTCTTTTAACAGTGCAGCTGTGTCTAGCTTCCTCACGACAAAGTTGGCAATGAAGCATTCATTAATAATTTAAAACGTATGTGTACAGCTTCAACATGTAGAAAAAATCTTCGACGAGATTAGAATTTATAAATCAGGATTCATGTAAAGTTTTGACGCTGGAACTCTCGACACATGAATTATTGACATAAATTAAGAATTGACTATCCCTAAGAGAGATTGAAATTAGCCGAATAGGAAAAATTATCATTTAGCTCAAGGGTGAGCAACCTTTTTAATCAACGGGCCAATTTAAATTGTAAATTTTTTTGGCGGGCCGCAAATAAAGCAACACTTATTAATCATTTACAAAACTTTATTTATAATAAACAGAATAAAAAAATATAAAATTTAAAAAAAAGTAAAGACTTCATATACAAATTTTGATGCAAAATAATCACAAACAAGAAAAGAACTGAAAAATGAATTTACTTGAAATTTTCAATGAGAAATTTGGCACTGTTTTTTCGATACAAGCTGATCAATATCAGCCGGAATTGATGAGGTAGCTACACATACGCAGCTTTCTAATCGTGCATCACTCAGCCTTGATCGGTGATCATTTTTGATTAATTTCATGGTTGAAAATAATTGTTCGCAAACATACGTACTTCCGAACAGAGACATCATTTGCTTTGCATTTTTCGTCAAAAGGGGAAATTTCTCAGGGCTCACATACGATTTATAAAAATTTTCGATGTTTACTGAGAAAAATACATTTTTTAAATCGGTATTATTCTGCATGTCAATCACTTCCATTTGAAAGACTTCGGGAACTGTATCCACATCAATGTTAAATGGCGAGGAAAACATTTTCATGGAAACCGCTGTCTTCTCAGTTTTGAACATTTGGAATCGTAATTTAAATTCGTCAATTAAAATGTCGATATATTGTGCGTATTTTTGAGATGTAGTATCGTTTTCTTTTTCTAAATGTGGAAAGTGAGACACATTATTCTGCAAAAGATGCTGCTTCCACAATTTTAATTTGCGCTCAAAGCCCTGAATTTTATCATACAAATTGTTAATAAACTGTCCTTTGCCTTGAAGTTCCACATTAAGATCATTGAGATGCTGAGTCATGTCGATAGGAAACCCAAAGTCGCACATCCATTCATTATTACCAAAATGAGGAAAGGCATATTCCTTCATATCCAAGAAGAATTGTATTTCGCTTTTTAAGTTGTATACTCTTTTTAGCATTGCACCTCTACTAAGCCAACGTACTTCGGTATTAAAAACCACGTCGCCATATTCAGTTTCTAAATCTTTCAGAAATTCTTTGAATTCACGGTGATTTAACGCGCGCGACTTTATAAAGTTGATTAGTTTAATTATTGGCACTGTGACATTTGGCAAACTCAATCTTTTCGCACACAAATTTTCCTGGTAAATTATGCAGTGGTTAACGAATATTTCCCTTCCTGTGATTTTCTTAATGTCTTGAAATAGCCTTCCCGATACTCCTACCTCCATGCTTGACATTGCTCGTGCTCCATCTGTCGATATACCAATAATATTTTCTAATGAAATTGAAAAATTTTCCAACACAGACTTTAGTTCATCGTACAGGTCTTTGCCGGTTGTAGTCCCTTTCATTGGAATCAGTGAACACAACTCTTCGGTAATATTAAATTTGGTGTCAACACCACGTAAAAATATAGCCAGTTGTTCTGTATCGCTAATATCGCAACTCTCATCAAGTGTCAAAGAACAGTATTCGAATTTTGCAATGCGTTCACGAAGCGTTGTTGCTATGTTCTCGGACAAGTCTTCAATTCTCCTTGCAATGGTGAATCTTGATAAACTAATGTTTGAAATAATATTTATTTTATCAGGAAATGCTATTTCTGCAACAGCAGTCAGACATTCTTTTATCATCTCTCCATCCGCAAAGGGTTTCATTTTGTTTTTCCTAGTATTTGACTGACAACGAAACTAGCCTTTACTGCTGTATTTGATAAAATAGCTTGATTTTTAAAAATAGCCCGTTGTTTTTCCAAGGTTTTCTCCATTTGATTAAACTTGTCTATCCGGAGTTGTACTGTTAAGTTTTTATATTGTTGTTCATGTTTTGTATCGTAATGCCTTTTCATGTTATATTCTTTCAATGTCGACACAGTCTCTGAGCATATTAAGCATACAGCTTTATCTTTGACGAAAGTGAAAAAATAATCAAATTTCCACTTTTCTTGGAAATGCCTGTGCTCATCCGCAACCCTCCGTTTTTTTGTTTGCTTTCCCGACATGCTATTATGGGTTAAAAATATGAAAGTTTAGAAAAATGGAAGGAGAACTTAATTTTTAATAAAAAAAAACTCTAGCGCACCTGAACCGCTAGAAATACTAATGTTCGAAGAACAGTAGAAGAATCGTGCAGGTTTTGAGTGCATATTCCATAGTGATGGGTCGCTCATGAGCGAGTCAATCAAAAAGAGCGACTCTTTTGAAGGAGCTGTGTGAGTCAACTCTTCAACTCTGAGCGACTCAGCTCTTCGACTCTTTTGAAAGAGCTATGTGAGCCATCATTTAGAATAGCTCCGCACACTTCATACCTTCACTTTAGTGGCAATAGCGATATTGCGGAGCCACTCAAACAACCACCCGACCAAATAAAGCTTATGCATATACACACGGCAATACTTCATTAGACTACCGTGTGTACTTGAAGCGAAATCTATGCTATTCTAACGTCGGAACACGAACATATGTATACGACTATCGTATTGCATAGTGAAAAGAGTCGCTCCGTTGAATGAACACTGTGCGAGTGAGGAATAAAAGAGTCGCTCCGTTGAATGAACACTGTGCGAGTGAGGAATAAAAGAGTCGCTCCGTTGAATGAACACTGTGCGAGTGAGGAATAAAAGAGTCGACTCCGTTGAATGAACACTGTGCGAGTGAGGAATAAAAGAGTCGACTCCGTTGAATGAAGAACTGTGCGAATGATGGATACTGATCGTGTGCGGTTATTGATGGCGACATTTTGTGAACACACAGTATGCGTTTACGTGCGTATATTTTGCTCTGGTTCACGAGTATTTTAGTAGCCAAATGTTGGCTATTAGGCGGTGCATTTCATAGGTAGATTTTAGAGATGAAGCGTATACACTAGAACAGGTATATGGAACAGGTTCGAATCGAATATTTTCGTTCTTCAAAAAGTTTTTAGGGCAAAAGTAGTTGAAATCGGACAAAATCGGCCAATTTGGGGTTAAGGTGGTTTGGGACATAACGGGCCAAGACCTATTGCTACGATACAAAAATTTCGGTTTTGTAGGGGAGTAAGGGGTTTTTTGGCCATAGTTTGGCAAAAACTGCCTTTACGATGCTTTCGATGATTGGAAGTGGTCGGGGAGTACAATAGTGATATTTTAAGGGCAAACAAATTTTTGAGAGAGGAAAATGGGCAAAAACGTTCATTTTTTAAGCGTATACACTAGAACAGGTATATGGAAGAGATTCGTATCGAATATTTTCGTTCTTCAAAAAGTTTTTAGGGCAAAAGTAGTTGAAATCAGACAAAATCGGCCAATTTGGGGTTAAGGTGGTTTGGGACATAACGGGCCAAGACCTATTGCTGCGATATAAAAATTTCGGTTTTGTAGGGGAGTAAGGGGTTTTTTGGCCACAGTTTGGCAAAAACTAACTTTAGGACGTTTTCGATGATTGGAAGTGGTCGGGGAGTACAATAGTGATATTTCAAGGGCAAAAAAAATTTTTGATAGGTGAAATTGGGCAAAAACGTTCATTTTTCCAAAATATTTTTTTTTCGACTAGCATGAATTTGGGGACCTTTTTGAGTTGTTTCGGGCGAAATTTCCATACAAGTTTGGGAAAAAGCGGACTAGTTTCGAAGATACGGCAAAATGAAATCTGACGGAAAACCGTCCGAAAAAATTTTGGTAGCAAAATAACGGCAAAATTACAACAAAAACAGAGGCAAATGGAATACGTAGAGCTTAAATTAAAGTTTCATGCTATTACCAGGTGGAACTCTACGTAATCTATGCTTGTGCGCATTCAAGAAGTAAAAGAGCCACTATTAGCCACCTTAGGTGTCCTGAACTAAAATCTACCAACTCCTTCTTCTGCTGAATGGAATATTATGAAAACAGCCCCTGATATATTGAGCATCTTCAATGAGGCTACTCTAGAAATAAGCAGTGAGAAAACAGTAACGATTTCTAAAATATGTATATATTATTACATCAACGATTATAAGCTACATTTCAGAACTCTGTCTGAACGAAAATAAAACTGCTGATGCACGCAGTTTTTTAAATGTGATCCAAAGAGAACTTTCAAACAGATTTAAATTATATAAAGAAAATATGTTTTGCCTAGAGAGCGTTGTTTTAGATCCACGATTTAAAAGACTAGCATTTCAAAATGAATCCACGTACAAACTTGCTTGTATAAATCTAGTTTCGGTACCCACAGCACAAGGAACGCAAAATTCGCTATGGCGAAAATTTGATGACAAAGTCAATAGTGTAAGAACCCAGCAAAGCTATGTAGCTGCAGGCATTAACGAAATGGATAAGTATTTACAACATGTAAATATACTCAAAACTGCTGACCCTCTCAATTGGTGGAAGGAAAAGAAAGATTTACATCCCAGAATCTGGAGATAGTGAATCAACGATTGAGTAGAGTGGCCACTTATATGGAAAGATTTTCAGATGATTTTATGGTTAATTTTTAAATTTATATTATATGCTATATTATATTTTTAAAGTAATGTTATGTTATATTAGATTTAAGCTTATTATTATTAATAAAACAACAAAAAATAGCAATTTACTTTATACTTTTGCAACCATAAAAAAGTTGCTTGAAGTGGCTCTTTTGAGTGGCTCTTAAAGAGCGACTCTTAAAGAGCGACTCTTTAAAGTGAGTGAGTTTTACGGAGCTGGCTCACTTCAAAGAGCCATTTTGCCCATCACTAATATTCCACCACATGAGCTGCTTATGACGGCCAAACTGTTTCAAACGCCACGTTCTACTTTGATCTCAAGAATGCATTATAACTCATATGGTGGAAGGTTTCAGATATTACCACTGGCATGAATTTCAACGTTTATGAGAGCAAAACACGGTTTAATTATATTCGTTATCAGCAGTGACGGCTCGTCAGGGGCGGCAGGGTCGGCCCGGCCGTACCAAAATAATTGACTAATAACACCCGAAAATATTAAAGATAAATAATTAATATTAAGTGTTTAACTACTACTAATTTATTTCTTTCACTCATATCTTTAATATCAGTGGTGTGGTTATTTTATTTGCCATCAGCCGCGTATACAAGCCCGGATTAAAATAGGAACTAGACCGAAAGAGTAGAGTATAAACGGGTAAACAACCCGTTGCGATTCGTCCGCTTTGATTTGAATCTTATTTCAATTCCGATTTGTGTACGCGCAACGAACAACTTACCCGGCAATCTTTCATACGACGCGACGGCCAGCCGACAGTCCTCAAAATCTACATTACACACAAGCATTCAATCATATGTACTCATATATACGACTACAATGCATCACCCACCCAACGAAACGGCGGCCATATCATACCCAGCAAGTGCACGCGAGAATCAAGTGAAGCCACGGCCGAAATCGCGGCCCATAGTAAACCGGCAGAGTCTGGCTACAGTCTAAGCAACTCAAAGCTTCTCAGGCAGCTTCCGTTCTATACTTTATTTCAATACTAGCTATTTAGCTAGGTGTTTTGTATCAAATTTCGAACTGATCATACAGACCGGGTAAAGCAAAAATGGTGAAAATTGCCGGCGGCCAGCCGCCAACTGCCGGAACTCTGCTTAAAAGCAGCAAGCATCATACATGCTCCGTTAAACTGCGATAAAGTCAATGTTAGGACGCTTTATGTTTCTGGAGGGATTGGAGAGTTTCTGTAACATAGCATTGTGCGGGTAGAAAAAGGTAAAATGGAAGTTTCTTTATTAAAGAATGCCTTGTGTTTGGTAGAGTGATAGGACGATCGTAGTGTATATTGCTAAAATAAAAAAAATAGATTTTTGAATTGACTTTATGCCTTGATTAGGAGACTGTGGTTGTTGTATAGGTTTAATTTGTCAGTGCGAAAACGGTTTTTCGGAAATGTTTTTTATTGAAGAAATGGTAATGAAAAAACTGAAATAACGCAGGTAGCAAGATGGTCCCGCAAATCATCTTTTTGTAGACGAATTTATTCGTAAAGAATATAATTTAATGAAAAAATATGAGAGACTTAACCCAAAGGAAAACTTGATAAATTGGTACGTAGTATTTTATAGTTAATGTTCGTTGTATACTTGTGAAGTCCGTAATGAACAATTTTTTAGTGTCCGCTATAATTTTGAAAACTAATCATCGATTTAGTTCGACAGGGAAAGATAATATAAAGTTGCAATCGCAAGTTTTTCAACTGTAAAATGCATAAAAGCTTGCATTAGGAAGCATGTGCGATTGTCATTAATAGCCATGCTACGAAAATCAATGAAAGATAAAGTATAATTTTTGTGCTGAAAAAGTTGATGATTTCGCGGTAGTTAAAATAAAAGAATGAATATACAAAGTGGTATTGGTTTGTATATCCTTTTGGCACAAAAAAAATTGCTTTGTTGCTTGCTCTTTGATAAGTACTATAAGACTTTTGATTCCTAAGAGACTATTTATTTAGCTACAAAATATTTCATCTTGTGGAATAGAACTTCGCTTTTGGCCGACCCAAATTTTTATGTTACGAGCCGTCACTGGTTATCAGTTGCTTATTTCACAAAATTTCGAAAGCAGCATCTCATATAACATCAATGAAGAAAATGCTCAGTGCCTGTAGCACTGTAACTGAAGTTGGTGTTAGGGGCTGCGATCCGAAAAATTTGCAGAACTTTGGGAATTGAAACATCGGTTATTTATTTTCATTGTTAATGTTTCCGGTATAATTTTATTGATACAAAAGTAGCACAACCGACTCGTGCTGGCAACTTTTTGCCAGTATCAAAGCCAAGAATATATCACATCTGCTTCACGTTGTTATATTACATTCGAAGTTATAGGACTATGAAAAAATTTAAGGGTTACCTGCAGCGAGTTTTTTCAAATAATCGAAAGCTTAATATTTGCTGTTTATTCGCACTACAATATAATTACCAATTGAAAATTCTACGATTAAACCGCTTAATAAAGATATTGCAAACAAACACAAAACCAACAACAGCTGGCAACCCTATTGTGGCTTTTCAACCAAATTTGGCCTGAATAATGTTTATAATAGGTTCCATAAATTGTATGAAATTCGTATTGATTTCATGACTGCACTGGAAGTTATAGGGCAAAAAGTTTTATTTTCCTGAGAAAATTTTCAAAACCAAAGACACAAAAATTACCGTAGCTGGCAGCACCAATCGAATTTTTCAACCAAATTTCTATCAAACAGAGCTTAGAGTAAGGTTCAGCTACTGTGTCAATTTCATGAAAATCTGGTTACTTATTCACATTTCATAGGGCAAAAAGCAGTTTTTTTCTTTGTAATTTTTCAAGATGGCACCACTGGCACAGAGTTGCCTACAATTCAAAATCGCTTCTATCAGACCTGTTCCTACTTAATTCCAATGCATTCTGTAAATTTCAATGGTATCTGATTATTGATTCGTGAGTTCCCGCGAACAGAAGTTTTTGATGCTAAAAATATAGGTTGACTGGGAAAGGGTTACCGTTCTTGTCCGACATGAAATTTCCAAAGTTTTACTTTGAACGTGTAGATAAAGCATAAGATTTGTATACAGATTGGTTTTATTGTAAGAAACGGACAGTTTTTGGAAACTCGATGGTTTAATGTTTTCACTTCCAAATTTTTATTTTTTCAAATTTAAGACACCAAAATTATCATAGCTGGCAACTCCAACCGAATTTTTCGACCAAATTTCTACCAAACGTGGTATTAAATAAGGTTCAGCCACTGTGTGAATTTCGTCAAAATCGAACGATTCAATCAGAATTTATAGGGCTAAAAGCAGTTATCTTTTTTAGTGATTTTTCAAGATGGCACCACTGGCACAGAATCACCCGCATTTCAAAATCACTTCTATCAGACCTGGTCCTATATAGGACCAATACATTCTGCAAATTTCAATTAATTCTGCTCATTGGATCGTGAGTTTCCGTGAACAGAAGTTTTTGATGCTAAAAATATAGGTAAATTGGGCAAGGGTTACCAGGCGTGCCCGTTATACCATATAAAATTTTTTTTTTTGTTTATGTAAACAAAGCACAAGATTTACATATGAGTGGCTTTTTTTTAAAAAAGCGGCAGTTTTTCAAGAGAGACGGTGATTTGAAGGTTTTCACTTTCGGTGCCTGCCCTAGCTACAGGGTTGCCAGCACGCTCATCAAAAGCTACGAAAATCTACAACTAAATAATACCAATATGTCCTAAAAATTTCGTAATGATTGAATAACTTGGTCAAAAGTTATCGCAATTTAAAAATTTTCAAGTTTTCCCGTTCTGTTTTTAGGCACCCAGCGCACACATGGGGTTAAAAAATTCCAAAACATTATCCGATTCACATGTAAAACACGTTCAAAATTTATTTCGTCATTTTTATTTTTGCAAAATCTATTTGTGTACGAAATAATAGGTATATTAAAAAAATCACTAAAATGGCCGCCGGCGCCAAAGGGTTAAAGATTATTAACTTTTTGTGAGACCTGGCACTATTCTGCATATACACCAATGTGTCCTGAAAATTTCAGCTCAATCGGATGGCGCGTTCCTGAGATTTTTTCACTGAAATTTTTTGATGATATATATATATATATATATATATATATATATATATATATATATATATATATATATATATATATATATATATATATATATAGAAATATGAATTTTTGGCCAAAGTGATTTTAATACTAATGTTCTTCTTCGAACATTAGTAAAAAACTCTAATATTACCTTTTTGACAATAATATTGCACTCACGCCTTTCCAGAAACACAAGAATTGCTAAAATTGGTAGTTAACAGCTTACCAGTCTGACTGATTGTGTGACAGAAGCAAACACAAACAAGCACAGAGGCGGCGCGTTCGTATTGCATGTTTGAACAAGTTGCCGACAAGTGAGTCACAACAAATTGTTTCGGTTTAGTATGTACTACCATTTTATTATAATTAATTTTATAACAACATATTGATGGGAGAAAGTCGATAAATTAAATTTTAGAAATGCTTGGCGGGCCGCATAAACATGTTTAACGGGCCGCAAGCGGCCCGCGGGCCGCGTGTTGCTCCTCCCTGATAGCTAATGTAAATAAAAATCGATAATCTCCCTTTGCAAGTATACACTATGAGCTGATGTCTAATGAGAAACAGTGCATACTTTCGAAAGCTCTTGGATAAATTTCAAATTTTTATCATCTCGCAATCAAAAAACCAATTCTTTTCGATGATGCTTTCGAAGGCTTTATTCGCAAAATGATTCATATTCCCGCATCAAATATTCTCTGCTTAAACAAGCTTTAGTTACCTGTGTTACTTAATTCCTATTAGAGGTTTTCTAAATTTTTCGAGTCGTATTTGTTTTTTAAGTTCTGCCAGAATCAGTAGGAGGTTTTCAATAGAAATGAATTTTAAAAATATTTAGTCAGTTTCATCCTTGGTGACAAGAAAAAAAAGTGAAATACTAATAATCTGGTACCCAATTGTGATATATTGAGCTCTCATCCCGTTCGCTCCTTTCTAGGTTCTCAAAGAGTCTGTCGCATAATATATTGACGATATTTTGTTGCCAGATTTATAATTTATGATAATACTACTGAAGCCGTTCCAACCCACATCTTTCGACAAAGAATTATTTTCGCTGATATTTCAAAGCAAAAGACGAAATATAGTCCAATTAATCTAAACGAAAAAGGAAAAACTAAGTAGTTCTCGATCTGTCGCTGAAATCAATTTGAAATATCACCTATACGAAAATTCGTTCATAGCAGTTTATTTATTAACCTACTTAGGTTAAAATTTACAGTTTCATACTATTTGTTAACCTACTTTTCTCATCACTACCTACAAATTAGGTAAATATACTTTGCTACTTTGATAAAATAGTCAACGATGCACCTAATTTTAGGTTTTGCTGACAAGCATCTTTTATTTCTTGTTACGACTGTGTCATAAAAGTCGATGACATGATTCCAGTTTGAACGTCTTTCTATTTATACCAATCAACTTCCACGCAAAGTCAATATCGGCACGGTTTGCTTAAGATGTTAGACCATATTCTGGCAACCGGCGATCAACAAGTTGCATAACTGAATTGTCTGCAATTTGCACATGAAAACAGTATTGAGCCATTCGAATGTGATCGTCATAAACTTTCTATTCGGTTTTATAGTAGGTAGTTTTCGCGAACACATCCTACGTATGAATTGATAATAATCACTGAATGCCAGCAAATATTAGATACACAAATTTAAGTGTATCTAAAATTTGAACGAGAATAGGAAAAGTGGACAAAAATATCTTCTCTTGAAAGTTTATAACATTTGAAAGTTTTGATCCCTTTAATTTTTACACTTGGTTGTTTTGAATTCTTCCCTAAAATAACTAGTGCAAAGATGTTAATAAATATTGATTTTGGTCAAAATCTTTAATCACAAATTCATTCAGAGATCCACATAAAGGCCAACGTCCAAGTAGTTTACCAAAGTAAATTGAATTTCGCCTCCCATATTTTACTTGCGTATCTAACTAACTAAACTCACTTGGCTGAAGCTGGTGTTTGTCGGTCACCAGCATTTCCAAGAATCGAAGACCTGTTACGAAAGATTAAAAACGAACCAACGAAAAAACATCGAAACAACAATAATAACGACAACGCAACATCTCGAATGCAAGAAAACGTACATCGAGACACACATATCCTTACGTCTAAACACAAATGAAATGAATCGAGAAAAGAACCATTAAAATGAGTGCGCGATGAAAAAGAACATAATAAAGTATGTACGACTATAAAAGAATGGTTTGGTTGATCGCTGGTGGATGAAGAAATAAAACTGGTTGGTCATATTGCTTCTAACTTGTTTTGTACAACAAAGAGACTGAAAGAAAATCGTCGTATAGTAATGAATTGTGTGGATTTCGAAAGGGTAATCAGAGGAGAAAATGAATGGTTTTATTTGTTATGTTATATAGACTACGTACTATATGCATATGCTTCCTAATAAAATATATACATGAATAGTATATGTATATAGTATAGAGCCGTGTCGTGTAAGAAGAATAGCTATGAATACACAGATGTTAATTTGTTAATAAATTCAATGACATGAGGTTTTAGTAGACACTACACGTGACTTGCAAAATTAAGTAAACATATACTTTGAAAAAGAGTTTTGAAATAGTTGTTGCAAATATTATGGATGTATTACATGATGATCGAGTGCGACCCTGAGCTTGATCTCGACGACTGAACTTACATATATCTACCTTCCAGTTCTTCTATTTACGAAAACTGATGAGCCAAATCTGATGGCGAAATTTTATCGTAAGCCTGTACGATATATCTGATAATGCTTTCGGAAGCTATATCCGCAAAATGATTCAAATTCCCGTATCAAATATTCTCCGCTTTGAATTAAAGCTTTGGAGCAGATACATGTAGAAGAAAGGAAGGAAGAAAAGCTGATCGCAGTTCAACAAATAATTCTATGAGACATTATTGTCATTGGATAAAATTCGCGGATTATAAAAATTGTCGCAACTAAGTAAATAAAAATCAATAGTCTCGCACTTTGCAAGTGGTCATAACAGATATAATCACTGATATCTGATGAGAAATGGTAAATATCCTCGAAACGACCTATACGCTGTACTAATGTTTAGTATCGTCAGCGGCTTTTAATCGAAGATAAATTATTTTCCAAGGAAAATAAACAATGGTTTAATGCTCACAGTGGCTCCCGGCGATTATTCAGTGAGTCCCAATATTAGTTGGCCGAACAGCAAAACTCGCGCGTAATACCTCATGTTAACCGAAGGATTGAAGGGTTTTCTGAAACCTACGAGTTCAATCGCTACATACGTATGGAATTAAGCTAAACGGGGTCTTCAGTGGGAAGATTCCAGCTCGAAGCTCTCTACCCGGACTGCAGATTACCTCAACATAGGTAAGGGGGGCAAATGAGAATGAAGCAAATTGCTGTGTTTTCGTCGGAGTATTTCCAACAGGTTTCCATCGTACATGGTCGCTGTTCATACGGTTTGTGCTTACGTTCTCTCATAAATTCACGTAAATCCGGGTCAGTGAAATGGTCTCCAAAGTGTTTTTTCCGCACCGTTACTATAACTTCGCACTCGACACTCTTGCGATAGTGATAGTCCTTTCCTGTACCCTGTAAATGATATCCTGTGAAAGAAAAGACATACGGGAAGAGACAAGTCACTTCCTGAGAATCTAAGCCACAATATTGACCATTGTAGAAAATAATTTTCTCTCTTAGTGATTTGTGGTGGTGATGATGGCAGTGGGTCAGAAAAAAAAGAAGCACTCACGTCCAACGTTAGAGACTTAGAAGGAATAATGGATCCTGACGTCGATAGGTTTACCAATTGGTTCATGATGAGAGCTGCTACTGAACCTTCCTCCTTCTCGAACGATGTTTTTGATCCTTGCGCTTCCTCCGCAAGAACATGTCCGACCATGCTCCGAGTCCGTGACCCTGGTTGCGAGGTCTTCGATTAGAGGGAGAGAGAGATCTCGGCTGCCCAAGGGGCATCCATTATTGCCAGCTAACCAATGCTTCATGCAGGGCTGGTGAAGCATTTGCTCACAAAAGGCTGTCAAAGATAGTTGCGATCTGGAGTAAGGCTGTCAACAAATGGAAGATTCTTCCTCACTGCAACCTTATTCAAGTGCCCCCGATTCTGAGTTTTCGACCAAGTAAGCTACGTGAAATCATATCATACAGTTCAATCTAGGACGTAATTAAAAGTATGACACATAAATGGATTGTAAGTATAAAGAATAATAAGTGCAAATAACACGTTCGTTTCTTATTCTGAATGTTTACATTTGTTATTCTTTATACTTACAACTTTACTTTAGAAACTATAAATGTAAATACGAGGGGTGATAAAAAAATGAAGTTACAAAGCCTGCAATGATACGTGCACATTTTATATCACACAAACAATACAGCCAATGATAGTACATACATTAGGTTATTTTTTGACTTAGTCTCCATATCGGATTAGACACTTGACGCACTTGTCACTTCGTAGAATGAGTTTAAATACTCTTTGCCTTTGCATATTCAGACAAGTTGTCGCAAAGTATTTCACCTCCTAGTCTGAAGCGAATCGTCGGCTTCATTGGTGCTTCTTCAAGTGAGGAACGAGGTGAAAGCCGCTACAAGCGAAAGTCGAGCTTAAGAAAAAGAGATTAATAGTGTCCCAGCAAAACTACTTCAACAGCATGGTGACCTTCTGGGCTGTATGAAGCCGTGCGTTGTCGTGAAGGAAGATAACGCTATCGGCAAGAAGTCCTGTCCATTTTCTCCTGATTGTTGCGTGCAATCGTGACGATCAGCGATCACTGTGTGCTCTCTCTCCTAAAAATCCAGGATTATGACACAAGCACTGTGCCAAATCTCTATGGCAATCACCTTCCTGGCAAATGGCGTCACTTTATATTTCTTCGTCTTTGGAAAAGAAGGGTAACAATCGATTACTACTAGAAATGTAGTAGTGGATCCATGTTTCGTCACCCGTAACAATGCTGTGAAGAAAACGGTCCTTTCCCGTGGAGAACCGTTGCAAAAGTTGCAGGCTTGCTCTCATGCGCTTCTCCTTGTGTTGCTCAGATAGATTTCGTGGTACTCATCGGGAACAAACTACAGAATATCGTGAATAAATTGACGAACGCTTCCGAACGCGATTCCCAATTGTACCGTCATATCCCGTGAAGCCATCCTTCTGTTGTCCTGAATCAGCTCCTCCATACGAGCTGTGTTAAAACCTATAGATGTGCTGGGTCAGCCACTGCGATCCTCGTCTGTGACTTTTTTTCTACCGGCCGCAAACTTTCGAAACCATTCTGCGGCATGTTGACGAAATATTACAGTCCCTCCGTAAACCTCTACCAGCTGCCATTGCATTTCAGACGCGGTTATATGTTTCGTCAACAGAAATCGAATAACTGAGCGGATTTCTTCGCGAGACAAGTTTTCCAAACAAGTTGCCAATTGTGTTGCCAATTGTATGTCCGCATTGGTAGAAAAAAAGACTGAAAAAGTAAAAAAAAAAAACTGGTAGAACTTATCAATAAGTCAGAACAAATAAAAATGTAGAAAAAACATGCTATATGAAAATTGTAAATATTATATGATCTGAAAAGAAGAGCAAAAAGTTAGTGTTATTTACAATTACTATTTACATATCTCTCTAATTAAACAGCAAGATAGCAAGAACGTAGAAATAAAAAAAATGGAGACTTCCGTGGCCAGGGATTTAAACGTCAAAGTTTGATGTTGCCTCAAATTAATTTAAGCTTATGGTGGCACCACACTAACCTCACGTAGTCTATCAACAGCCTGAACCAAACTCAAAAAACTATCAACTCCTTGAAACTGCTGTGAATTTTTGCACCCTGTTAAATATTTGCCTATAAGTCTAGATATTTTGATCTCTGGGCCACAGTCTCTCACTCAAATATGTATATCTACCCATGTTTTGACCAATTGGAAAATCACAATATCGTACCTGGATTGTACATTAATCTATGTAATTTATTGTAATACCTATTGGGAACAACCAAGTAACAGTTGGCAGTATCCTATACCAAAACCAATTGCATTCTAATTTTTCATAAATTCCAATCGGAAATAGTAAAATAAATCAGCAATTTCAGTGTTTCATTAAATTCGTCTTTGCGTTCAACGATAATGTTTACTGCGAAATAATCATCGCACATGTCTATTTCGATGTCAAGTACTTCACACAAAAAATCAATTAGCGTGACACAGTGTAAAACCTTAATTTTCATTTCCATTCCCATTCTATTCGCAAGCGTCACGTTATTAGATTTATCTTGAAATTCGTTCAGTGTTGAACTGAAGTCGTGCAATGAATTAATTACCTTTTAGTTGCATAGTATTTGCACTTGATTTTACAATTTTTAAGTCTAACGGCAATCAGCATTTGCCGATATACTTGTACATACTTAAATCAATCGATTCATGCCAAAGTCGATATCTCTTTCGATTATTCCATATTAAATATTCAATTTAGTAGATACGAGTATACATGACTTGGCGGATTTTACTTATGCTGAAAATACATATGCATACTATGTCAAGTATGTTGTAGCAAAGTTTTTTGATCACGTCAAAATATTCATAGATAATCCTCTTAAAAGAATTTCGTTTCGTAATAGTTTGAAAGAAAAACTATGCACCATTCGCTTACAAGTATTATAAATAAGTAAAAGATCGAAATTGATGTATCAGATTTTACAACACTTCTCTATAATGTGAGTAGAATTTTTAAAATTTTGCGGAAATAAAAACTCTATATTTGTATCTTGAATGCATTTGAAAGAAATACATATTTGAAAAAATGAAAATTTTAATCAAGATTGATTTTAAATCAAGATGTCTTTCCTAAACGTAGCATTAGGCAACATTTCTTATTTCTAAGGATTGAAATAACCCACTTTGAATCTCTTCCACCCAAAAATCTTCCGCCCAAAAATGTCACTACATCAACTTTCACTTTTTTCCTTGATATGGAAATAAATCACGTCAGAGCGGCAATTAGGCAAAAACCAGAAACTATGGGAAAATGTTATTTCTCACAATAAGATTATTAGTCATTTTTACTACAGTCATTTTTTTTGTTTATCTTTCCATTTCATTTGTTCCACTAACTGGTTTCCTATAGAAATACAATGATTCTATGGATTCTCAGCTTATGTTGGTAGCCGAAATTTCATTGAAGCCCTTCGTTCGCTCGGTGCCACTTTCGATGAATGATGGCAAATTGCCCATAGCAAATACTTTCTCTTGATAGATTTTTCGGGTTAAGCTGGGTTATGTGAAAATCTGTATGTGTATGTAAATATATCTTGACTTGAGGTGTCGTGTTATTAATATTAAGCTATGATTGATGTATAAGTTTATTTTGAATTAAATTTGAAAATTATAAAACTGAAAATTTAAATTTTAAACCAGTTTGAATTTGTCAAGTGATAATTTACAGTTTAAATTTCGTGATGATGATTCCTGCACCGGTCATGTCGCTCAGGCTATGCACAGCTTCGAATTCTAAATGAGTCATTATAATGTAAATTTTGAAAGCAATCCAAGAACTATCTGAAATAAATGATTCGTTAAATGTGCTTAGATATTATTTGTAAATTCAGAATGATAAATTCAGAATAATTTGCCCAAGGTGCACATTAGCTGCGGTGAATGTTTTTGTTGCTATCAATTGTAGCGTCATGATTTTATTCATACTTAAGAGTCAGAATGATAGCTTTAACTTTTGTTAGAAACTGAAAATAAAGATTGTTTAAATTTGTTATTTTCTTACTATAAAAACCTGGTTGACTGGCTGATATTTTTGCGATGATTATAAATGTAGAGAAAATAGAGGTCCTGATCATTTTCAAAGAAAGAATTGGAATAGGAATTGGAGTTTCGTCAGGGTGACGAGCCGGCACTGAGGGAGCAGTAGTTTAGTGGCCAGGTATTCTGAAGGTTCTAAATTGGAAGATGTTAGAAAAAGTACATAGATTATCAGCCTTACTGATAAGGTGGACTAAGACCCGGCCCATGCTAAAATCCTGATACAGGTCATGTCTGTTCCGATTTTACTTTTACCCAACCATCTCTATTTCAAGCGTTTGATGCAGCAGATGAGTTGGAAATATAAACTGCTGGCTCCAAACTGAATGGTAGTGTGAGCTGATATATATTTTCTTTCAAATGAAGGTGTTGGCGTGCTCGAAATGATCAATTAGTTCTTATACAATCTGTTGCTAGAATTCAGACTTCTTCGAAACTAGTTTCTAAATGAGGCACAACTCTGAACAAGTTGTCGGAATATACGATGGATCAGCTGTTTTGGGTGCCAGGACATAGGAATATTAAGGAAAACTGCGAAGCAGACGAGCTGGCAAAGGCAGGGAAACTTTTGCCGTGGATGTTTTACAGTTTCCCTATTGTTACTCCGATTGCTTCTGTAAAACTGACGATCAGGCAACAACACTATCTGCACACTCTCAAGGCCATTTGGTCACACTAGAGATCTAGTCGAATTGGGAAGGGGGCTCTCCCGCGGAGCAATGGGTACCGGACATTTTCTGTTTGACAGGCATGCCAAGCAGACGAATGCCCCTCAAAACGACTTCTGCTGGAGCTATAGGTTCAAGGAAAAAGAAAATGTAGTTCTTCGCCTCTGGTGCGAGTTCCCAGCACTTGCTGGAAGAAAGATGATTACGAGAACCGAAGTAGCTACTGCGAACTTGAAGAGGATCATCCAGTTTATCAAAGACTTCGGATTGTTCTCACTCGATAATGGCTGTACGCTAAGTAATGTGGTATTACAATGGGTTCAATCGTAGTTAGCCATTTCTGGAGTCAGTTTAAACTGCAGTTTAAAATAAAAAAAATAAATCCTAACCTAACTAACTTAGGTTAGGATTTATTTATTTTTTTACTAAAATTTCAGTTTCAATTCTAAATGTTTGTGTATTGTGTATTCCGTCTTAGTTAAAAATATAGAAAGTTATGTCGGTTTATACAACGCAGATCATAGATCTGGGTGTCCTCTTGTCACTCGGAACCTTTCAAGAATCCTATTGCATGTTAAACATTTACTTAATACAATTATATACTTTATTGTTTAAAACTTAATTGTTTCATATAACCAAAGTGCTCTAATTGCCCGTGAACGAAATACCTTTTCTACTTATCTGGGCACACATAAAGCAGCTATAAAGTAGCTTACGTTAATTCGTCAAAGAGTATATTTATCGCATTTTTTCTCTTGCAAATGAATTCCAAGATAGATTTGTATGATTTACTGTAGGCATCGCTGTTGAAACACAGCATATGCAAACAGACGAGCACAGTACATATGGCAAGAGCCTTAAAGAGGTTTTGAGTGGCTTCTTTGTAGCAATGACCACTTGATACTCTTTCGATTTTATAAGTAAAACACAATCAACATTAAAACAGCGAACGCGTGCTCCTAGCCAAGCTATCTGGCCAAGTGCCCCAGCGCTTCAGTGGCACTAACAAAAAGCGAAAAACTTTCTTTTCAGGCCCATTGCAATGAAAAACTACAAAAAGAAATTGTAAAAAAATGCAGAACACCGAGTTGTACTGAAAGTGATTCCGAAGGCAGTTCTGTTTAGTTTCTTTCGAATGTTGATAGTTTTATGACTGCAGTGTATTGATATATATCATTGGTTGTTAGTACAAAATGGTTAGCCGCTAATAGGGCTTCTTACCCTTTCAATCCAAGTCGAGGCTGTTGGCAATATTGCTCTTGATCTATCGAACTTTTGATTTTATGGATGTTATCTGTATTTATTCATGTAAATGAATGAAAGAGTAGTGTGTTGTGTTTCGTTTGAAATCAACTTGGGAGGAGAGTTTTGAATGAAAAATGTTATAGATACTGATTTCAATAAGAGAGTGCATTCATAATTGCAATGCAATTGTTGGAATTCATAAATGTAATGACATAAATTGAATATGTTTGACTTTTGAATTTGTAATTTGCAAGACCTACTTGGTTATTGACTTTTGAATTTTGAATTTGTAATTGCAAGACCTACTTGGTTATGAAATTTAAGATTTTCTGTAAATATGTTTCATACATATATCGTGTTGCTAATACTATATGTAGGATTGAGTTGTAAATAAATGTATGGGATAAAAAGTCTAAGTTCTTAAAATAAACTACAAGTTCATTGAATTAAAAAACGTTTGTTGTTAATGTTATATGGTTCATTTCCTTTCCTATTTCCTTTTAGATTCTTTTTTGTACAAGCTCACAGATTACGAAGAAGAAAAAGGACCTGTTTGGTACAACGCACCAAATTAAGGAAGAACAGACGCCAGGAACCTTCAATCCGGTACATTGAACCGGCATTGAAGGAACAACCCAACCTAGAGGAACTCAGTACAAGAACTGGTTCTACATAGGTTTTTCTCGGCTCAGTACAAGAACTGGGTCTACATAGGTTTTTCTCGGCTCAGTACATTGCACTGAGGTCGAAGAATGTTTAATGCTCACAATTAAACATTTCATGGTGACCCCGACGTGATTCGATAGAGAATCTTCTCCAATCGAATTGCTAGCATCGCAAGAACATTTGGTGTTAGCGAGGCAGCTGGACAAGTGTATACCAGCAGAAATAGTTTATTGGAACGCTTTTTCTGCCACATTTGTTCGATTGCGTCTGCCACCTCCTGATTGGTTTGTAGACAACGGGACTGGAATACAAGTATTGAGCGGGAGGAGGCACAAAAATTCGAGATCGAGAAGATCCTTGTCTTTAGAAGTTGAAGCCTAAGTAGCTAGATACTGTCGGAAGATGACGACTGTAGAAGAACAGAATGAACTCGTGCAGGATCTGCAGCGAATCGTAATTAACTATGGTAAAGATTCTCCTAGTCGGAAGAACAAGGAGTATTATGTGCAAAGAAAGGAGAGATTAGAAGTTGTTTGGGAGGCATTTAAGGAAAAGCATGCTGAGCTTAGTAAGGATGTTGACTTAAAAGGACATAAATACTTTGTGGATGATGTTTACACAAAGGTGAAAAACATATTGGAATTGTTTTTGCGGGATGATTAAAATTGAAAAATTTTTAATTTATCTTGAAAATTTTTTATTTGACAAAGTGGTTTCGAAAGCATGCACTGATTCTCATCAGACACCAGCACACAGTGCATACTTGACTGGTGTGACCACTTGCAGTTGGAAATCATTAATTGTTATTTACGCTGGTTGTGACAAATTTTAACATCTCCGACTTATATCCATGGAAATAATTTACTCATAAAGGTTATTGATTTGTGATCACGGTTCCCTTCTTGTCTATAATCGCAGAGACAACGTATATCGTCTCTAAAGCTTATCAAAGCAGAGAATAATTGATACGGGAAACTCGATCGTTTTGCGGAATAAGCCTCCGAAAGCAGAATCAAATTGGAATTGTTTTTGCGGGATGATTAAAATTGAAAAATTTTTAATTTATCTTGAAAATTTTTTATTTGACAAAGTGGTTTCGAAAGCATGCACTGATTCTCATCAGACACCAGCACACAGTGCATACTTGACTGGTGTGACCACTTGCAGTTGGAAATCATTAACTGTTATTTACGCTGGTTGTGACAAATTTTAACATCTCCGACTTATATCCATGGAAATAATTAGTAATTATGTTGACTTAAAAGGACATAAATACTTTGTGGATGATGTTTACACAAAGGTGAAAAACATGTATAATAAGTACCATGAGCTTTTCATTGAAGAAATTACGAAGCTAACAGCTGAAGAAAACGCAATGTCAGATCAAACATTCAAACAAACTACAAATAGAGGACCTACCGCAGTAAATAGCAACACCATTCTGATAGATATTAATCGTCAGAAGATATACTTCGATACCTTAAATCGAATGTTAAATAAAGTTGTTAATAAAGATGCGTCACCGGCATACGCAGCGGTCAAGAGTTATGCTATAAAACGCATGTGGGCGCGAATTGAGGACTTACACATTAGCTTGAGTGAGAATGGTGATGAATCAGGAAAATATGGTTATGATAAGGAGGTATTTTTTGAATTGGAAGATCGTGTTTAAGAAACATTGATTGGGCTGACTTGCTGCAATCAAGGAACAGTATGATATGGTAATGAATTGAAGTTACCAGCTATCACTATTCCGAAATTTGACGGAGACTATGAAAAATGGACACAATTCGGGGATTTATTCAAGCAATTGGTGCACAAACAGCCAATATCCGAATGCCAGAAGCTCTGGTATTTAAAGGCAAATATATCAGGTGATGCAGAAAGGTTAATCAGAGGATTATTAACATCGAGCGAAAATTATGCTGCAGCATGGGAAACTTTAGAGGAGCGTTATAATAATAAACGCCTTTTAGTATCGATGATACTCAATAAGCTACTCGCTCAGCCGAGCCAAACAACGGAATTTTCGTCATACACAGCCATTCGGAGTTTATACCATACAACCAAGGAATGTTTATTAGCCTTGAATAATTTGGATTTGGACCCGATATTAGTACATTTGCTGTTAAAAAAAATGGACAAATCATCTCATGTTCTTTTTGAACAATCACTTCAAAAACCTAAAGAACTACCTACTGTAGAACAATTGTTAGCATTCCTGGAAACAAGGTTTCAGATGCTAGAATCTTTAGGATCAAAGGGAAAACCAGAGTTTCAAGGACGGAGTCCGTATCGAGCTTTGGTGTCTACAGTACAAAATTGCGTCAAATGCAAGAATATCCATCCGTTATACAGTTGCAAGGCTTTTCTTAAGATTTCGGTTACAGATCGCTTAAAGATAGTTAAGAATAACAATCTTTGTATGAATTGTCTTAAACCAGGGCATTTAGCAGTAACTTGTTCTTCAAGAGAATGTAGTAAGTGCGGGAGGAGACATAACTCGTTGTTGCATATAACCGAATACCATACAGCAATGAAACGAGGAAACATGGTATTAACAGAATCGATAGCTACCAATTCAAACTGCACTAAAGAACAAGATTCTGGAGTTTCCTTGACAACATTGGATAAGGAATCAGAGCATCAGCACAGTTACGTGTTACTTGGAACAGCCATTATCGAGCTATCAACAGATCATGGTAGTAAGATCAAGTGTAGAGCTGTTCTTGATTCAGGCTCACAAGTAAATATTATAACCGATCGAGTTATTCAGAAACTACGAGTACCGTTAAAATCCAATGCCATGAGGATTTACGGAATTGGTAACGGTACCCAAGCCACCAATAAGAGAGCGAGTTTGTACTTAAAGATGGGAAGCGATAAAATGCAACGTATGGAGGCACATGTTTTAAAGACTATTATATCACCTCAACCGACGCAGCACATTGACATAACAACCTGGAACATACCCGATGATATTGTCCTAGCAGACCCTCATTTTTATCAGTCAAAACGAGTTGATGTTTTATTGGGAGCTGAATTCTATTATCAACTTTTAAAAATTGGCCAGATACATTTCAATAATGATCTCCCCATACTGCAAAATACCTTGTTTGGGTGGATGGTTGCAGGAAAAATTGGCAATATTAGTAGCCCGACAAAACCGAAGGTTACTTGTGCGGTTTCTACTGAAGGCGAGCAGTTGGAAAACATTTTAAGTAAATTTTGGCAATTAGAAGAAGTCGAATCAACTAAAAAACCTATCACGACTGTAGAAAGGTGGTGTGAAACACATTTCATCCAAACTACAAAAAGAAGGGTTGATGGTCGATTCCCAGCGCGAATTTTGAAGGATATTTTTTAATATTCAAATTCTAACTCTGCCGTCAGACACCCTGTATTTCTTTGTAAAAAAAACGTATTTCATCGTCAGACCTGCAACCAAAAAAAGTACACCTTGATAAGTAATTCTTCTAATGCCGGATTTACACTCCCGGCAAATGTTGCCGAGCCGAAAAGGTTCTATCGCTTAAACAAACAGTTTTGAGCGAAGACTTTGAATATTCGTCAAATGTTCTGGGAAGTAATTTCCCAAGTTGCTCGACGAAACGTTCAGGGAGAGTGTAAATTCGGCATAAGAGGAGAAAACTCCTCAAATAAAATACAAGGTTTACTTTCTTTAAAAAAAATACATCCAGTCTAGGAAAACGTAGGGTCACAAACATTTTTGAAGTCAAACTGCTGTCCTAAGCATTGTCGAGTCATATTGTTTTGTTTGGAAATACATTTTTTGTTTGTTGGCATATGTGACCTCTTTTGATGAATATTTTCGCATGTTTGCTGCGAAATTTCAGCAGTGTGGCATTGAACTATTTCTCTCGACCGTGTATTTTTTTTATTGCTCATTAGCATGAACTTAATATGTAAAATAATTTATAACATAAAAATTCTAAATTTTGCCGGCCAACTGATGTTGAATATATCCAAAAAATTTGGTAGCTTCTGATCATACTCATACTTTAAGAATCTAGTTTCTTTAACAGTTTTATTTCTCTCAACATTTCTTTATGGTTTTTTTTTTAAATCAAATTTTTTTCAAATCCAAAATCAATTTCACACCCAAAACAATCATCTCAATGTAACGATTTCCATTAGCAATAGCTGTATTGTTGCTTTTAGTTTGTCGGAAATGAGACCAATTTGCCCTGAGATCAAATTAAACTGTAACCCATCAGAATGTATTGAAAGCACATTCTTCATATTGAAAGTGCATTCTTAGATTTTTTGGCCTCGAAAGCATATAATTTTTTTATTGGCGAATTCATTTAGATGAAAACCCTTGACTTAAAGTTTGTTCCAATCCCGCATTTTGCAATCACCCCGATTCTGGAAAGTAACATTTTGCCGAAGTCAGCTTTGGCTAATAGTTAACCATGAACAGATGTTGATTTTAACAATTTCACTTACAGTAGATATGTTTTCAGTAAAGTAGGCAGCGTGTTGCTGTTTGTTGCTGTTTTTGTTTTGATTGATACCGTAGGATTGAATGTTTTGAATAAAATAACCAGAATTTAACGCAACGGTGTACTGGTAAAAAAAAACACATCATTTAAGAATATACAAATTGCTTGCCACTTTTGTAGTTTAAACTATGTGCATGAATCCATATTTCGATTGTGTGGTACTCTATAATTAAAACGTCAATGTTTACTTTGGTCAGCTATCTATGTATGATTAACATGTCATTGTCCAAATGACAATTAATTTAAAATGAAATTTCTGTCTGGGAAAAAATTTATTAAATTAAAATTTATTAAATAAAAATTTATTAAGGGGTTACACCACAGTAGAGAGCGAAAATTTAACATTTTTCTACGATTTTTTTTTTAAGTGGAAAGAAAAGTAAAAAAGTAATTCTCTTTAAGGATGTTGGTTAAGCATGCTTTGAAGTTTTTAAAAAAAATTTGTTAATTAAAAAATATTACAAAATGGCTGCCCAACAGCCGTTTCTGCGGAACGGTTTTTTTGGAGGGGCTCCGCGGCACGCAGTAGAAGTGAACCAAAAATTAATCTGGAACAAAATAAAAAATTTTTTCTTAAAGAACATTAGTATAGCTAGAGAAATACGTAGGAGATTTTGAAAATATCTATTTTTGTAAAATTGGCGAGCATTTGGAAAAAAAAGTGCATTTTCCTTCAAAAAAACCGGCACTTATTTGTAGCTAAAAAGTCGAGATATTTACTTATTGAAAATCGGCTACGTATTTCTATGCGGAATGTTGTTTTAAAGACGTGATATTAATTTGGAGTGAAAAAATAGAAAATTGTTTGAGTTATGCTGCGTGCCGATTGGGAAAAACGTGTTTCGAGAAAAACGCGTTTAAAGTTTTGACTCGTGTTTCAAGTATGATAAAATAAAAAATTTTGATCATTTAATTTTTTTTACCTTCAATCAATAACCAAATTTACTTTATACATCGATAACGTCAGAATCCACTTTCAAATTTTTTGCCGAAGCGCTGACACCGGCCGAATCTTCCTCCGCTTTATATCTGTTCAACGGTCGTCGTTTCGTCACATTGGTCCGTCGCCGCGTCTTATACGATATTTTTCAGCTTTTAGGGCTTGCATACACTTTCTTTTCACTCATTATAACTCACATAAGTGTAAAAGCTACAAATAACGTGTGAGAAATTAGCACTGCAAAAAATCGTAATTCGAATAACTTCCACGCAAAATTTACGTCTTCTCTCAACATCAAAGGACACTGTACTACTGATTTTTGTGTTCAACATGCTTGAAAATGTTTCTAACGACTTATATTAGTGTATTAGAGAAGTTGGAAATCGTATCATAAGACATAATGCTGTACCCAATGAGCAGGTGTCGTATCTATCGCAGGTAGTCATTTTCGAGCAGTCGGGAAGAGTCGAAAAAGTGCTCAAAATTTCTTTGAAAACGATTTCCAGCAGGTATGAAACCGTTTACCTCTTATTTTAGAGGTTTCAAAGAATTTTTTAAGCCAATAAAAAGAAAATCAATTTTCTGAAATTTTTACTGTGGTGTAACCCCTTAATTTATTATTTATAATATTGAAATGCTCAACACACCTCGTGAAAACATTGCAAACTAAAATTGTGCAACATGTAAAATACAAAGACCGAATACCAACATTAGCTCCAATTATGCATAAAACGATGTGCTAAAAAACAGACAACAATACAGAGAAAGCGGTCTTCTGGTAGTATCTTTAACTTTTGTCAGACGACCAGTGTTCAGGTAATTAACTTTGCTTCTTCATTCGCAAATGAATCATTATTTTCGTCATTTAATCATTTCCCTGAATCGTATGGCACAGTTACATGACGGAAAGAGTGAATTCATTAGCAATCGATGGATGCTGCAGATGATGTCTGATTGTTTGCAAGTGTACAGTTAGTAAACGTGCACATTCAAGACGACCAAGTAGATGTGGGTAAACAGTATCTGAAGTTTTAACATTGACCCTGCATGCTGCAAATACGCGTAACGAACATGTTTAATACAAGTATCTACATTGATGAACTTGGTATCCAAAGTGAATGGATCTTCCCCATTTTCAAACGTATCCGTGTTTCAACCAGTTTAAATACCAAGTCTATGTTTTTACTATTTGTTTTAGATTTATTAAGTGGATATTGATTGTATTCATGCAATTTGTTATCATATGCTAGTATCATAATCGTTTGTTATAGCTTATGATTAAATTTATGGTATAAAACAGAAAAAATATATAAACGCACGTACACATTGGCTGTAGACCAAGACTGTATTTTCGTATGGTTGGGCATTATCGCAATCAATATCTTAATGTGGAAATTACAGTTATGTTATTATGAAATGATGCCAAGTGAACTTTCTCAATGAGTTCCTTTAGTTATTTATGCGATTCGACGAGGAGCAGGTTTGTTATTAGCTGAGGGAAACGGTAAAAAAGTTTCGATAATCGTGGAGAGCTGTTAGCTTAAATAATGTAGATACTCTTGAGGTTATAAGATACCGACCATCATTTAATTTCAAGATTTTTCACTCGTGATAAAAAATGCAAACTGAAGCCTGGCTTGTGGCATTTTAGTTGTCAATTAGGCTTTTGTGCTAGTTTCCTCGACTTAAGGTTGACTTCATACAAACGCCTTCGGAAAGTCATTACGGATATATCTATCCTTTCATCCAGTAAGTCTGGATATAAGCTTGTTGTGGGTTAGAAACGATTTTCACAGGCTTTTTTATAAATTCTACGATCCGTTTAAGGTATTGTTTTCCGCTATCTGCCACAATTTCACCGTATTTCTGGCAGGCATTATTATTAATTCTTATCACTCTCTGATGAGATACTTTTTTCGCTATTTCTTGAAAGAAATAGTTTTTCGTATTTAGAAGACAAATTATTAATGACTTTTTCTGCACTAATATCTTTACACTTTACCATTTTGATTGTTCCCACTAAAATGTGTCAAAAAACACTGGTTTACTGGTTGAAACTGCACTCTAGCTAACTGTTATTGTAACTGACGAAATTTTCAAACACTAATTGCACAAAATATCATTTTTACCAATTGACAAACTCTATTCAAATATTCGTAACAAATCGATAATTTCGGGTTATTTTATTTATTTTATATACCAATCTGGTTTCCATAATATACAACAAAAGGTAGGGGCAGTTAAAAAAAATCCATTGAGGAAGTGTAAAGGGTTGAGGTTTTCCAATTATTGTATGTTATGTTCGCAATCTGTACAGGAGTAAAAATCAAAACTTCTATTTGGAGAAAACAATTTTTTTGTAAATTTTTAAAACATGAAAAAATGCAGGTGGTTGTATTCCTCCAAGTTATATGGCAAAGGCCATCGACCTATCTAAACGATCCTCGTTCCGTGGATTTTTTTCCTATGTTAAGGGTGTCGCATGCTCGAAACCTCTTTATTTCCGTTCCCTAGGTAATGATATTGTTCAAATTGATATATCTATATGTTATGTATCTATATGTTTCTAGGGCGCAATGTAGTTTAAGTATGAAAGTCTGCATGCAACAATACGTTCCTATCTTCAAAAAAAGTTTATTATCGTGATGTCATGCTCATTTTGGCGGAGTATATTGCTGCACAATAATAATAACAGTGAAATATTCAATCTTTAAGCTGATTGATGCAAATGAATAAGCTCAATTCAATAAACACTGTAAACTATCCGTAACTATCACTATGAGGCGAACATTGTTCGAAGGCACAGCCTGAGCTGAAAATTTATAAGATACACAAAAATTACCGTATCAAAATTTTTTGGAATGCGTATCAAAATCCAAAAAAGCGTATCAAACACACATAATCCTTCATGGAATCCTTTGTACCGAAATAGTTAAATTATGTACACTTCCTCTGAAAAGTATATCTCCACTCAGTAAACTTACTATATCAAACGATTGAGCATTAATTAGAAGTAAATAAATAAATTAACAATATTCCGTACTTGTTAAAGTAGCCTAATTTTATGGTAAAAAAGGCCTAGTAAGCTTGATAAAAGTTTGCTTTATAGGAAGTAGCAATGCGAGCCAAAACCGTATCAAAATGAAGTTATACCGTATCAATATATTAAAATGTTTGACAAAATAAAAATCGTATCAAATTCACACGATAGTAGCAAAGTGGTAACTCTGATCAAATTATTTACAGTCACGATACTTTTCCAGCTGCACAACCACTCAGATCACCAGAATAGATAAAAATAACTGACAGAAAATGATGTGCCGCTGTAAAATGCATCTTCCGCGAAAAATTATAGATAATTTAACAGCTTGTCCCCTTCAACTTTGACCCTTAAGTTCCCCTGTAGTCAATAAATTTATTTGTCAATACTTTTTGGACAAAACCAAATATATTTCGTCCTTTTTATTTCGATACCTCTTATTTCTTGACTCATTGAATAACCGCAAACTTCCTAAGAAATTAAATAAAAAGCTAACAAACATTTCCAACTGTTATCAAAAGTGATTACTTACTTTTGATTGTTAAACAAGCCAACGTAGCTTGTGTATTATTATCATAAAGATATCTATCTAATGATGTCTAAGTAAGAAACAATGACGGCATGGAAGCAAAGAGTTTGTTTTGCAAGTTGAATCATACGTTCGTATGCCGTAAGAAACGCAATCGTAAAGATGTTTTCTTGAGTACGTGAGGTTATGGGGTGTTATGTTATTACATTGTTAATTCTCAAGTCACTAAAGTTCAAATGCTTAATTGTGGGAATATTTTGGCTGAAGATAAGAGCAGCAGACCGGGATCACGGACTGTGTTGACTGTGTATCAATGTATTATGGCACCATATCATAAAATGAGTTGTCACGACAAGTTTAATGTTGATGCAGTAAAGATACATATTCGATAAATTAAAGTAACAAAATTTACTAAACTGGTGATTGCCTTAATATGTACATACCCTTCTGTTGTGAAACTCCATTCTAATTATTGCACTTTTTATTGACGTGTGTATGACTAGGCGAATGTATGATCGATGAAATGTAGGTATGAAAAAAAATCTAGCGCATATGAACCGCTAGAAAGACTGATTTTCGAATAAAAGCAGATGAACTTTGACAATTTTCTTTGATGTTTTATATGGTTGAAATGCTTACGAAAGCATGTGTTCGTAATCACGACCGGTACATTAAGTCGGGTTTTAAGAATGTGAAAATTTAATGGTAGCATTTCTTAAAACGAATTTGGCCAAATCGCCCAGTCACGCCAATCAAAAGTTTATTAGACTAGTTCCATTTCGAAACCAATTTTCGCTTTGCCCCTATAATGATATAGAGACAGAAAGATTTTGAAGTTTCAAAATTTTGGAAATCGAAATTTCCATTATAGGCTGTTTATCATATAAAAGTTTGATCGCAGCATATCCTGGTACAGAAATGTTCAGTGCTGACAGTCCTTTGCTAGCACCGCGACCAAAAGTCTACCAGCGGCCGCTTGCGAAAACTTAACTGAATTTAAAAATTCAGACATTTATTGTTTATTTCCATTTTAGATAGTTTTTCATTTGAAAATTTGATGGCAGCATGTCTTAGTACAAAAATAACCAAAATGCCTGGTACTGACAGTCCTTTGCCAGCACCGCGACCAAAAGTTTAGCTGACTTATTTACACATCCTGTGATTTTCGTTTGAATACAATAACTGTATCGGAAGTTAAAGATCCCGAAAGATTTGTTGAGGATATTTCAAGGTATCATTACAGACACAGGTTTCCCAGCATACTCGCGAAACTTCTATCAGACCTGGTCCTGGTATGTTCTGTGAACATACCATTTTGAACGAAACGATTTTGCACCATTTTGAACGACAAATAATCTTTTCCCATTTTTCTGCCAAATTTCAGTAAATAGCGTGATCGAATAGCGTGATAATTGGTGAAAAAGTTGGACTACTCGTTTTGGCATGCCTCTACGGAATCCAACTTTTTTCCATCAATAGTTAATTCTGTCATGAATGAAATAAATAACAGACAGTGCATTATCTGAATTATATGGTGGATTTGTTAAAACTACCCAATCAAAAGCCCTGTTTTTGGCGAGTCATCAAAAATGTATCAAGACCATATACGCCAAAATCAAGAAATATGTTTGGTTTGGCAATAGAAGGCCATATCTTTTCTACTGGCCAAATTCGGGCGGTTTTTAACTGTAGCTTACTTTAATTGCTGCTGACAGTAGACTTTAAAATCGACAGTTCTCATAGCATACGATGGTTTTCCCGTCCCACCAGATACTCAGCAAATCCATTATCGGGGCTAAGTTTCATTTTTGGTAAGACTTGAGACAATACTCCTTGTTTTTTGACCATGATAGGTTTTGCACTACACTATCATTTTTAATCCATTTTCGTCTTCCCCTAATCAAATGTTTGAGAAATTGGATGCTTTCATTTCGTTTATTTGTGGATATTTTTACATAAACAGCATTCCTGCTTTATTTTATAGATACGATAAGCACAAAATGCTATTAGGTTGGAAATCTCAACAGTTTTAAAGGACTCAAATATTTATTGTTTACCTGATTCATAATTTCTGGGAATCCCAAAGTATTGTCTGAGGAAAGCCAAATCCAAAAAAGCGGAAATTACTCGGGTGAAAACTTTCGAAGCTAGATACAAAAAAGCTGTTCTAATCACAAGGCAACAGCTTTGCTGTCAAGTTCAGCTCAGGAAAAATAGTAGTACACTCAGAAAAATGTCATTTGATAGAATCAAATTTAAATCAAAAGTTGAAATCACTTTGAAATAAACAGCGAATCTTATTTAAATTCCACTTTATTATAAAAATTTTATTTTCAAATCAAAATTTTTCATCATTGAATTAAAAAGAAACGTATATGGAGCCAAATCATATTTGAAAATGTTTGAATCAAAAATGTTCAAATATGATTTGGCGCCATATACGTTTCCTTTTAATTCAATGATGAAAAATTTTGTTTTGAAAATAATTTTTTTATAATAAAGTGGAATTCAAATAAGATTCGCTTTTTATTTCAAAGTGATTTCAACTTTTGATTTAAAGTGATTCTAAAAAAGTGTTAAGTGATGAAATTTTTCTGAGTGTAGCGGTGGATCCCATTTAATATACGAAATGAAATTAATGAATTGTGCGCAAAAGTATTGCAGCTGGAGCAACACAAGGATTCATTCTTGGGCCAGACCTGTGTCTCGAGTTGCTGGATGATGTGCTCTTGGAAAATTATGCCAATGATATAGTAGCTGTCATCAGATCTATAGTTGCCAAGGTGCTATATTTCCACTCTAAGGCATTTATCTCGCCTTGCCAGTATGGCTTTATTAAAGGCAAATCTACCACTACTAATCTTTTAGAACTTGCGAATCTAGTCATCCCTGCGATTGAAGAAGGTAAACAAGTTGACTGCAGTTACACCGACCTCACGAAGACTTTTGATAAGCTGGATCATAATATTCTTATATGTAAATTGCATTTTCTGGAATTCCCTAATAAGTTTATTGACTTGATTAAATACTATCTCACAGATCGCAAACAGAACGTTCGATTTCGTGTCACTCTATCCACTGATATAATCTCCACTTCGGGTGTGCCACAAGGCAGCCACCTCGGTCCGATTCTTTTCGCTATTTATATTAACGATCTTATCACCTTCGCTCCTGTATCCTCCATTCTACTCTACGCTGATGACGCAAAGATTTTCAATATAATATCACTTGACAACTGTACAATCTTGCAACGCAATGTGTCACATTTTTCTAATTGGTGCGCTCTAAATGCTGACAAATGCTCAGTTATCTCTTTCTCCCATATATCATTTCCCATTAATTTCAATTACTTTTTAAATGATATTCTATTAACCCGTTCCAATAAAGTTCGTGATTTAGGTGTTCTATTAAACTCTGCTTTTACTTTTAATGACCACATTGACTCTATAATAATAAAAGCCAACTGTGCTCTTGGCTTCTTAAAAAGGCGGTCTTAAGAATTCAATGACATTCGGATGACAAAAATCCTATTCTGGTTCGCCCGATCCATATGGATGCTTGATGTGGTCTCCATTTTATAAGGAGCATATTGATCGAATTGAATCTATTCAAAAAAGATTCTTAATTTTTGTTTTTAGTTATTTCTGCTGGACTGATCCTTTTTGTTTACCTCCTTATGAAAGCCGCTTGCGCTTATTGACCATGGACACTCTTCAAACTAGACGTCAAAATTTCAAGGCTCTATTCGCTGCGAAGTTGCTCAATGGAAACGTGAGCTCTGAGTTTTTATTATCAAAGTTGAACTTTCGTGTTTGTCATGGCGAGCGTATGTAGACATCATAGCGCCTTATCCATCCCATTTCATAAGACCAATTATGGATTAAACGAATCAACCTGCGCAGTAGCCCGAAGCTTCAACTTAGCATATCAAATATTCGACTTTAATCATACTGTTGAAATTTTCAAGTGTCGGCTTATCCGACCGTTTAATTGAAAAAAAAGAAGTAAAGTCTCGATAAGTTTTAGCGAAAATATCAGTTACTGTGAGATTTTTATCTTTTCCCTGACATGGAAACTGATTTACTTGTTAAAAAGCATATTGAGAAACAACCTTGGATTTTCGACGGATTTTTAAAGCTTAGATTTTCTATATCATTCATTGCAAAAAAAAATGTATATTTCTAATTGTTTTTAACATCCAACTATCTAAACATTCATTATGAACTATGAGCGTCGGCAAATCTCCAAAATGCACCCAAATGTGTAAAATGTGAAAACAAAAGGTATACCCATAAACCAAAGCCACTCGTTTTCTTGTCCCAAATATAAAAATCTCGGCCTAGTTTAACTAGAATAACTAGTTGAGCAAGACTTCAGGTGTTCCAGTATGTATTTCGAAATTCGTAAGCAAAAGAACAATAATGCATGGCTAGGTAACAGATCACGATACTGTGATTAAGACGGTTGAACTCACTATAAAATTTTCACTTGTAGGTACATACATACGTACATAGACATGTTGTTAAATATAATTTCGCATCTACTCTCATTGTGCCGTAGCGTTAATATATAGATATCGAACGTAGTCAAATTAAAGCTCAAGCAATTGATTTGCGAAAAAAAAACTATTGAGTTAATGTACAACAACGAAAACTATGCTTGCAATGATGATGATGATCGGTAATATTAAAAAATAATTATGGAAAACCATGATGTTGTAATAGCTATATACATATGTATGTATTTGTTTGGTATTCGAACGAAAATAAATAATTATGATATCAGCGTAGCCGGATGTCATGACAAAAGTCACTTTAATATTTTGATGCGGCGTTGAAATTTTTACCATGTTTAATGGTGAGAACCCTTTGAAATCACTAACGATAGAAAAACAATGATTTCACATAAGTACATACATTTCAAAATTTGATACCATGCCAACTTGTTCAATACGATCAATCGAATTTTCTACATATTTTCCTCCGAAAGGTTGCATATAGTATAAATCAATTGTTTCAACCAAATTATTATAATCGCGATGCAATAGGTCGTTGTGAACCTAGAGGTATGGCCTGAAACAGACATAAACTGCTGCAAAATTCTATCAATTGCGTTGGTCTTAAGCTCGCCTACTGCATTGTTACCCTCATTGAAATGAAGTAATTATTAACTAGGCCCATTCATCGTTCGAGTAGAGATTTTTTTAAATCAAACCCGGCTACACCATTAGCTCTTAAATTACTGCTTCGTATTTATGCTCTGATAAATTGAATTTAAAACATGCATTTGTTCTTTCGAAAACATGTAAGCGCCAATAAAATACTGACAAAATTTTCAACCTACACTTTGTCCATTTAAATTATTTAAACAACAGCACCAAATCCCTCATTATTTTCTCAAAACGCAATCATGTTATTATGATTTTTCTTCTTTGATTAAAATTCATCGAAGAAATAAATAGAATAGTGTGAAATAAAAGTGAGAAAATTGACACGAACATGAACTCGAGCATACCAGGCACTTATAAATAGATAATGTGGCTATCATTATTTTCTGATGAGTTATTTATTTTGACGGTGGCAAGAAATGTTCATCAAATTTTCAAGAAACATACAATAATCTAGGTAGGTACAAAGAACTAAATTCAGTTCATAGAAGTATCTTTTGAAAAATGAAGCTTAATTTATTATAATTTGCAGAAGACTTGCAGCTGAAGATTTCAGTTTGTAATAATGAGGTACCATTTTAGAAAATTGTAGTCATAAGAGTTCAGGGCGTCAACCCTCGCGACATTACTTTTGATTAGAATAAAAGCACATCTAGTGTGAGACTGTGTTGATAGGTCTTTCACTCCTGAATCAATGGTCGGAATGCAAAAAGGTGATGGTCAGCCATCGAAAGGAAAGGAACTATGATCACCAATTTTAGTTTTTTTTTGTCTTTTACATGCAAATTTGGCAGTATGATTTAAATGTTTAAATTCGTACTCTTTAAAGTGTTAATGTATTTGGTTCAATTACTATGGCAATTTGTTTGTAAGCTTGTAGTTTCTATTGAATTAGTTTCTTTTTTTTCTACTTTGATCTTTCAATATGATAATTTTGAATTAGTGATCCCAATTTATGGAAGTTAAAAGTGCAATCAAACTTTGTTCGATAGACAGCACCTCAATCTCTTCGTTCACGAACCCAAATAACCTAAAGGAACTTTACGTATTGCATTAGACTGGTATAGCGCAAAGAAATGGAAGCTTTTTTAAAATTAGTTAAATCAAATAAGAATTCTGATATAACGTTTTGTCAAACGTTTGTATCAAATAAGAATTCTGATATAACGTTTTACTATGCTTGAGGGAATTTCAATCAGAGAAATTATTTTTCCATATCAAATTCCTAATACAGACAAAGAGGACCTATAATTTATAAAATCAATTGAGCCATTTCAACCCTATTCACAATTGAAAAAAACTGCCCTGTATGATACACCTGACTTTGAAGTTAAATCATGTGATTAAGTTACTTCTTCGTAGTGAGTCCTGGGTACCACAAAATTATCTCATCTCAACACAACCTAGCTTTTTCCAACGGATTATTCCATCATCTTGATTATGATCTTCACGCTCACTGGGCTGGTGATCTTGGCATTTTCGATCTAATCGTCTTCTGGCGCAGCAGCGAAAAAGCAGAAATCTGCTCGTGAATGGCTGTGGATTAACATTATCATCTCCAATAATCTATTCACATAAAAATCAGGTATACTGGAAGCAATTAGCTTGTGTCTGTGCTATCATAGCTCTGAGTAAATTCTGATAATTCAGCACTACATTTACACTAGTTGCTATAGGAACCTATCAGCGCAATTGTTTATAGTATTCACAAACAATTCAAAATTATTTATCAATACATCAAACGTATCAGATATGAATTTCAAACAGCACCTGTCAATCAAAAGCACTTCAGTGCGATTTAAACGCACTTTCTTGCTTTCAAAGGCAAGAATAATAATCACATTATTATGAGTGCGATGGGAACGGCCTATAACCTAATAGCCATTATCTTGGCTGTGAAAGTTCACTTCTAGTTAGAACCGATCCGACTCTAAGCACTTGTTTCCATAAAGATTTGTGCCAATACACGCAAGGCTTCTCTTCTCTGCATATATCACTTTGGTGACTACACATTCAGGCTATCGGGTATCGATGTTTCGAAGACGCAACATATCAAAATTTGTCGGACAGAAGTCAGACTCCACGTTTCTAAAGTGAAGGGTAGACTGTGACCTAATGATTATGGAAAAGTGGTTGGAAGGCTTGTTCCACTGTTACCCGGAGAAGAAGTAGCCACAAAGCCTGCTCAGCCATCCGCGGGCACCATGCTCGTAAATTTGGACAAGAACTTTGGAGAAGTGGCTTTCGACCCTATGCCATGGAAATCTGGTAACCAAATCTCTTTCCCTGGTTCAGTCCCTCGCAGAACCAAGGCAACAACATCGAGCCCGAAAGAGTGAGAAGTAGAAGTTCAAAACATATAGAATCTGGAGAAGTGCCTCTCGGATTCTAGGCCGATTCAAAAACGACACTCAAGAACACTGCCTGATACGGACAAAAATCCCTTAAGTGGGTAAAATTAAATAACGGGATTCGTGCCGCAACTCAGGTTTTTATAAGATTAGCCTTTCAGAAACGTGACTGCCTCCCTTGCAATAACTCGGCCATTTCATGAAATATCCAAAAAGTGCCTGGGTAGGGAAGTCATCGATAAGACTAAAAGCGAGAGCATCATCTCTCCGGATAACTCAAAGTTGGTACATAAGGCGTTTTTAGTTGGCTTTAGGGACTTATTTAAAGCAAAATCTGAGCTATCACGGAGATGCCTCGATCCCGGGTAGTATCAAGGTCGAGTCAAACTTATAGCATGACAGCATCAGCGCTCTGCGAACTTGTACAGGCTAGTGGTAAGCAAACCAGAATCCGATTAACTACCAGATTCTGCCAAGCCTTTTATACCAGAAGACATTATGGAGGTCATGAGGCTGAGCAAAAGCGACCTATCAGTAAGTGACTGGAAGTTGTTTAAGATCAGTGGATTTATCCGGTGGCCAAGATCAGCGAGTTATCCGGTAGCCGACGCCAAGCCCACATCGTCATCAACGAAGAATCCCTTCCAAAGTTTAAAGTCCGTGACTACGAGATCGTTTACTGGTTTGACTTCATGCAGTTGAATGTGAACCGAGGTAACCTAAAAATCTCCAAGCCGGAAGATTCAGCCCCTAGAGAAAAAGGAGATAAGAGTGTCACAACAGAGGAAAAGACTGTTGTGAAACAGACATCGCATGCACTTGATTCTTGCTCAGGAACATCTGCAACTGAAGATAAAGCAACTGCTGTAACGACCTCTGAGCTTGGTGGTTTTCTGGATCTGCTGGATTTCAAATTGGGTGAGAACGAGGATATAAGTTGCTTCATTTTAGGTTGCTTCATGCTACATGGCATACGATGAAGCTTTGCTGCCCCAATGACATTATTAGGGAATGGAAAGCAATTACAAACAAATGGTGGATCCCGCTGATATTAAGTGCAAACGCGAAGACACATAATGAGTTTTAAGGCAGTTCCGACGCCAACGATAGAAGTGAATCATTGTATGATTTCATCGTCCATAACAGGATGTCGTCAGGATATTCAGTGAACGTTAGAAGGCACAATGTTTTGGCTCATGGGCATATACAATGATAATATTTGAGAGACGGCTGTGAGATATTGGATAACTAGAGCCGTGAACTCTATTCTTGTCTCGAAGTCATAGCATTCCTAAAGTAAATGTAAATCTGTCGAAATAGCGCTGAAAAAACGCTCCACAGGCTGAAAAATCATTTTCCTGCAAAGAGTACAGAGAGCGCAATCTAGGGAGCGTTACTGTGCGTCCTCAGGTGATTGTGAATGTTCTCTATTTATTAGAACATTTTAATCGAATTTATAAATCAGCTACTCAGAAATCCGGTATTATCTTCGTTTCTGGGTAACTCAACCATCACGAGAGTAGTAAATACGAGCACTCTTCTAAACGGCGTTCTATTTCCATCGCTTTGGAAATTAACAGATAATGAGCTTCTAAGAAAGCTTGATCAAACTACATGTGAAGTGATAGTGTATGCAGATATGATGGCTATTGCCACATTAAGTATATGTATCTCGGCCCTTTCGAAGAGATTAAATTACTCTTTACATATTCTCTCGCAGTGGTGCCAAGAGTGTGTGCCACCCTTAACAAAATGAAACTATTGAACGAGGATATATAGGGCTCCATGCTTCAACTTACCGAAGCTTAACGAAAAATCTATCAGCCTTAAAAACAAAGGAAAATATCTGGGACTTATCCTGGACTCCAAGCTTCTAAAGAAGGAAAATATAGCAAAAAGAGCTCGAAAGACATTATGTGCTCTATACTGGAACCTTGGTTCAACTTGAAAACTGCGGCCTCGAATCGTCTCCTGAACTTGCATTAATATAATGGAACAAATTTGTTGTACGGAGCAATAGTTTGATGGCCAACAATAATTAAGAATGTTAGTCTCAAGATTAACATTATCAAACCATGCGCTGCGAGTGAGTATCTTATGCAACGTTTCTGCCGGTGTTCTAGATGCGAGGAGGAAGAGGAAATAGTTCTTCTCTTGTGACATTTCTGAGAGAAGACTTCTTCGCACGACTAACCAAAGTAGCTTCGATGAACTTAAAAAGGATCACCTAGTATGTCAACGTTTGGTAGGATGGTATTGCACTAAGCAATGTAGTATTACAAGGGGTCCTTGTTAGCCTTCTCTGGAACTTGTTTGGTGGGACAGCTGCGCAACCTACCTAACATTAGCTTTTGCCCTACAGTATGTGAAAAATTGTCAATGCAGGTTAAAGCAGTTGAAATAATTTTTGTATTTCTGCTAAATCTTTGAAAAATGACAACCTAACAAAAGTTGAAAAGGTGGCAGTTTTTAAGAAAAAAACATCAACCTCGGCATCAACGCTCTACTATTAAAAAGTTTATCAACTCTGAATAAGAGCTCAGAAATAAATGCTAAGCAATTTTCACTGAACAACAGCCTCTCCAGGTCAACTTATTGATGTTGACTTGCATTAGTTTTGTTTTAAGACATATTAATACCCGAAATTTTCAAAAAATATTTTCGAAATAAAAATTATCTCACTAATAATCATTGCATTTCTTAATATTTAATCTTCTTTTGCTTTATGTTTTCAGCTCACAGACGAAGTTGTCAGAAAAAAGTCAGAGTATCAAAAGCACTTAGAAGGATATAAGGCGCTACGGACACGATTTGAAGAGCACTATATCAAATGTAAGTAAACATGATTTTTTCAAATGAATTAAAATGAACTCATTTAATTGGTTTTTTTCTATAATTTCTAGCTGGCCGAAGTGGTCGTAAATTAGACGATGTTCGTGATAAATATCAAAAAGCATGTCGAAAATTACATTTAACACACAATGAATATGTAATGCTAATAGCCGAAGCCATAGAAGTAGAAAAAGATTTTAGGACAGTTTTATTACCAGGACTATTAGAACATCAACAATCTATGCAAGAGAGCTTTATTTTACTATGGTAGATATATCAATTTTTAATATGATTCTGATAACATAGCTTTTATGTTTCAGGAAAAATATTTTACAAGAAGCGGTCCAATATAGTGATCTGACGGCAGATAAATTTAAAGATATCCAAAGGAGGATAGAATTATCAATAAATAGTATAAATCCTGGAGAAGAATACAGAGAATTCACGGAAAGGCATAAGTGAGTGCTATCTTTATGAAATTGGAATGTGAGAAATTATTGTCTGCCTACAACCAGATGAGACACCCTAAAGTCTACCATATCCTCTGATAGCATTTTTTGCTTAACAGAAACCTAACTGACTGAAGATGTCTATTACAATGAATTACTTCATTTACATAATATCTTCCATAAAGACCGCAACCGCGTTGTTTGTGGCAAATCAGATGGCGGTGGGGTTCTAACTGGTGTAGATAAGGCTCTCGATGGAATACTCTGCAGTGAATTTCCATCCCTTTCCTCTCCCGTTGAATGGTTTCTTGATCGGATTTCCTTAGCTCGAAAACTTTAGTAGTTGCGTCAATCGGCATCTACTGTAAGATTTCTGGTTTAGTTTAGGAACATTTTTGCGGAACATTTTTCCTTAACAATGATCCTTAACAACCTGTTTCAAACTGCGTGTTTACTGTTGTGTGATGATTTCAAACTCTCAACTGTAGAATGGGATGCTGGATTCTCGACTATCATATCTATCAACTGCATATCACTGCTTACCTCATCTTTCCTTCTACTGTGCTCCTTTTCTCAACTCAACATTATCCTAAATTCTAATAATTTTGATTCTAATAATGTTGTTTTATCTAATGCTCCAAAGTCCTCCATCTCACTAAATGCAGCTCTTTCTCTATATGTTTCTCCTGGTCTCTACCACCCTCCACGTTTCTCAGACATCTCCCTCAATAGGCGTACGCAAACGAAAATTGTAAACGTCTTACGTTTCAATTATCTCAGCCATGGTTACTGAAATAAATGAAATTCATTCTAATCTTTCATTCGTGAGCTTGGTATTGATGATGCTTTACAAAAATTTAACGCATTACGTCCGCACCTGATTTTGCATTTTACTCCAATCTACCATTCGACTGAAACAAATGATGCTGCCTGACACTAACATTGCCACGCTCTTGAAGTAAAAGACGTTGCACGTAGATAATATAAAATTACTGGTTTCCGAAATGACCTACGTGTGTATAAGACACTACGTTCTGAAGCTTGCAACGCGTTCTTATATCAATCACACCGAGGCTTCTCCTTTAAAAAGCTCCCGTAGTATACCCAACTGTGTTAAATTTGACAAAGTAACCGTCTCGAACTCACAAGATATTTGCGAGGTCTTTTGGTAGCTGCTTCTCTCCCTTCTTTTCGCAACAAAATCATCCATCTTTTGCTACTTCTTCTCCCTTATACTGTGCTACATTACCCCCTTTTCGTACACATTTTATTGAAGCAGAATCCTTAATGTACTTCCTAGATATCAGTTTTGGTACTGGTCCCAATGATATTCCTTTACTCTGTGAATCATGATATTCTTTCTTTTAAAGCTTGAAAAACATTGTATCTTTGGTCCTCTACTCTCCTGTTCACTTCCTGTGATCGTTCGTAGTTATGTTAAAAATATGATTTGGCATTTATGGCTTAAATATAGTTATCGCATTTAATATTGATCATTGCATTATTATAATATGTGAACATTTCGTTTGGCTGCATAGAAATATCGCTACACGTGTATCTGTCTTGATGCTAATACATATAAACTTAACTGTGACACCTAGATTTTATTTATATGGAAACAAAAAAGGGAATTTAAAATTCAATTCATAAATTACTTAATTTTTAGAACCTCACCGGCGTCTCCTCTGCAATTTCAATTCGACGAAACACTACTCGAAGATATTCCTGGTAAATTGCAATCAAACACATTAACTGTGGACAATTTAACTGTTGATTGGTTACGCACACGTCTCAACGATCTCGAAATAGCCATTAAAGATTGTCAAGAAAAACAAGAAAAAATGGTAGGTGATTTGAATGGCACAGTACTGCATACAAATGGAGGTATTAACGGTCTAGGCAAAGATACTCAAAAGTAAGTTAATCAAAAAAAAAGTAAGTCCTAATATATTTCAAATAATTTGTTTTTGCTTTTCAGACAATCCAAAGATTTAAATTCACTGCGTTGCCAAGAGAAACAGAAACAAAAACTTGCTGAAATGATTAAAAGTGCTTTAAGTGAAGTGGGATGCGAAGAATTGCCATCAGGATGCGATGATCATTTAGCAGTTGAACAGAATTTCATTGAAAATAATTTTAATAATGAACAACCGGTATGTTAATTTAATCTGATACAATTTTTTAATAATTTTCAAATATTTTAATTTAAAGACCAATTTTTCCTCGAGTTAAATATGTTTCAATTTCTTGACAGATATCGATATTTTGATGATAATCTGCCTGCTATGTCACTGAAGAAGATGGCAGTTTGGCCTCAAAATATCGATATCTGTCGAGAAATTGAAATATATCTAACTTCTCAGGGAAAACTGCCCTTTAAAACTTGGTTTAGTTGTAGTGTAAAATGTTTGCGTTTATTAAAGGGGCCAAAGAAAAAAATTTATATTATTAAAAAACCATACAAAATAAATACTTTAGTGATTGAGGTCAGCTGAATTTCTTTTAACTAGACTTTTGATCATCAGCTAACTAAAGTAAAAACAAGTTTTGATCATTTTCTTGTACATTAACTTTTTTGGAAATGTTACTTAATATATTATTTAGTTATTCAATTGATCTTGAATAATTTTCTCAAAAGAAACATATTTTTACTAACTCAATATTTTCATATACTTAATTCATGTATAAATTAACTGGTGATGGGAATACTTTCTGTTTTATGTATCTTAAATTAAAAAAATCCAGGGCTCATCAAATTCTACTACATCTCTAATATTACAACGCGGTGCTGGAGTCATGTCACTATTAAGAGGTCCATTCAAACGCAAATCCACACCATTAACGCCAACGTCTAAACAACGAAATCGAGGCAGTAATTTGAAAAAGCGATCTCAAAGTCTTGGATCTTTATCGGTAAATAGTGTTTCCGATTTGGAAGCAATCGCAATCCAAGATAATTCTACTAAGCTTTCGTCTTCGAAAAGTGTTTTATTTGTTGATGAGTCTACTAATACATACGCCGATATAAATAATACTACTCCCATAATTACTACCAAAGCGTCCAATTGTGATACTAACAATTCAGCGGCTAGCTTCTTAACGGCTAAAGGCTCTAACATGCCGGAAACATATCACAATGAAGTGCTAACGGTTGAAATCAATCGGTCCGATTCAATAAAATCGTCCATCGATGCTCAGCTGGACAAAATTGATAAAATCAACCGAATTCTTGATGAAAATATGCGCAAACCAATACCGGATGAAGGACTTGACGGACCAAAAATTGACTACGATGCAATCACCGAAGCAAAAACAGAGAAAGTTACATTGGCAGAAACGAAAACAACGCAACTAGCCTCAAATTTGATTCCATCTGAATCTCCTCCTGATATACCTGAAATCAAATCAATACTCAAGGATACAAGAGAAAGCTCACTAAGAGTCGCAGAAGATCCATCAGCTGCCTTCACCGGAATTATACCAAAGAGAAGATCCACTTCATTTTCAAATCGATCGATCAATTCGATTCTTTCGACGTTCAAAGAAATGTCCTTCACACGAAACTTCTCCTCCTCTAAATCACATTGTCGACGCAAATCCACCGACAGCGCCATATCAGCAAGCTCAAGTCATTCGAAGAAAACTTCATTAGAAGGCAAATTTCACAAACAAGCTTCAAAACGTGTGAAATATGATAAGAAACTTCTAAAATCGAAGAAAAGCCTGCGGAGTACGTTCAGGAGTCGATTAAAAATGTTCAATAGTAACAAAAGCAAATTGAAATGTGAAAAATGTTCGAAACGGAAAATTCATCCTAGCAAAAGTGTTGCAGACTTCAAAAAAGAATTTCATACGGACGAAATGTTTGAAAACGAATTTTGTGTGTGTACTAATGAAACTACTAATAGTGCCTCTAATAAATGTGAAGTTGTCGCGGCATCAGCGTCGACAGCTACTTTAAGTTCAGACGATAGTAATGTTATAACAATTAAAGAACATGATTACTGTGAAGCGTTTGGTGTGAGTATTTTGAAAAGAATGATAGCGGTTTGCTAATATACGAATGATTTGCCCATACTACAGCTAGGTTTGATCTGTTTATGAACATAATAATCGCATGTGACTGCGCTTGCACACAATTTGCCTTAGTTTGAAAATCCTAAAGATATTGCGAATTTAAATAGCTCAAAATGCATATCATATTCATTACGAACGTTTGTATGCTACACTATTTATTTTATTGAAAGTAGACTAGGCTTTATTAACTTCAAAGGAGTTATAATGAGTGAATTTACGTATATGAATAAGCAAATTTTGATTGAAATACATTTTTTGTACCTTTCGTAGAGGGCTAGATTCTATGTCCATAAGAATCTATCCTGATTTTCGCAAAAATTTCCAAGAAACATTTTTTTTTATTATTTGGTCGTATATCATCATTTGAAATATAAGACTAAGTAGTTAAAACTGATGAGATCTAATACTTCCCAGGGCCCATTTTAATAAAAGAATAATCCAATAATGAATCTTAATCGCCAAAATATTAATTCATATCCTTTTAATGTTCTTAAAAATATGATACATAATATCAAAAAATCATACGAAAAAATAAGTAGTTAAAAAACAATTAAAAATATTTAACATATTGATTATATATAAAGTAATTATATGCATACAGAATGGTTCCATGCATGCTATCGGTGCAGTGTTCATCTGGCAGCATTCATAGTAACCTCACAAAAAGCGCAACACATCAACATTGATCATTCATCTTAAATATATGGCTGAGAGCTAAGTAAAATTTGTAAAGAAAAATAACATAGATATAGCTTCTTGCCTAATTCTAAATTACATAATATAATAGAATCTCAATGGAAGAAAACCACCGAAGTCTGTAATACGACATGCTATCTATTTCCATATAATATTTTTCGAAGCATATAAAACCGATACTTATTTTTAGATTTTAAGTATGCTTTCTGAAGCAGTTATCAGTTAATCCAATTATAGCTATTACACACCTTCGAGAACACATCCAAAATAGAAGTTAGTGAGACTGAAGATGATATAGTGCGGATACTTTCTCACTGTTTCCATTTGCTAAATACTTAGTAGGTCGAATATTCATACAGCTGTTCGTTGCTGTTTCTGATTCACAATCATTCTTCATTTCATTTAGCGTCTTTTATTTATTTAAACTTTAAACCAGTAATCGGTAAAAAAAAACCTTATCGTACCATACCTTAATGTTCTGTATGACGTCTGTTCTATTATGACGTCCGTACGCAAACGCATTCACTACAAAAACTACACACTCTTATCTCAATTTGTAATGTTTACGTACATGTACACAAGCGATATTCCCAAAGAAATAGACATAATGCAAATGTACGGTACTATTGGATACTGTACGGTACGATGCACACATACTTTATCCTCTACAATACGGAATGTGTACGCGTACATATTCCGAACACAAACGTTGGACACTAAACCTACCGTACGTTTAGCATTGTGAGGTTCATTTATACGAACAGGAAAAAAATTCCAGATAAAAGTGATAATGCCGCAGCCAAAATAAAATTCAATATTTTTGACTCAGCGCTTTCACTTGCAATGTGTTTTCCTTTAATGTTTTGGCAATAACATACCTCCTCCAGAGTCGAACGACTACGACGCACTAGCCTGTGCATTATCACATTTCGCACATTGAAGTGCAACTTTGCAGGCTTTAACAACATATTTGACATAAATGCCGAAGCTATAGTTCGCGGACTCGAGCTTAAGGCGACATAGCACCTTCAAATTTAAAAAAAAAATTATTTTCAAAGGCTTGGTTTTAATTGAATAAAAAGACATATCTTAATGAAACTTTTTACACATACTTTATATGTCTTAGACTACATAAACAAAATTGTTAAAAATGTTTTGTGGCCCCCTGTCGCCTGTTACAATTTTTTGTAAAATACACCAAAAAAATCTGGCGTGCATGATAACTGCCCTCAGGAAAGTCTGAAAAAAACAAAAACGGGGTTTTGACCAACATCAAAGCGGCCTTGGAATGAACTAAAAAAAAAAAATTTGGTTGAAAAATAACAAAATGGCGGCGTTTTTTCGAAAATCGAGGTTTTCTTTCCCCAAAAATCGGCTATAACTAAAAAAGTTTAATGCCGATTTTTTCATCCGTAGTTCATTCTGAGCATTAACATGTGCAGATTAACGTGTTAAAATTTCAAAACGATTGGATAATATTGTTTTTCTTAATCATGCACGCCAACTTGAAAAACGTTGTTTCGAGAAAATCGCGTTTAAAGTTAAAATTCAATATTTTTTGCAATAAATCTTATCGAAAATTAATCTGCGATGCTTGGACCATACAATACACCTTCTTCTTGCTCATACTTCTCCTCTTCTAAAGATTTTTGCTCCCTTCGAGCAGTTCTGGCCTCTTTAGATGCCTCAGTCGAGTGTTTTTCCGCCTGGTTAATTCTTGCAGCATCTATATGCTCTGCATGTTCCAGCGCACATTGGCCAATTGTAATTCCCATGACTTGCATTATTTTCAAGATAGCCATAAATCCTTCATTAAATGTACATACAGAAATATTTGCAGCCATATTTAGTACGTTTTTCCCACAAAAAGTATGTTTGGGGGCCAAATTCCAAACACAAGAATTATAGCTTTCGTTATTATTCTGCGCAAAATTGCCCAAGCAACGCTTTAATAAATCTTCTGATGATAAGTCATCATAAATAGGCTTTAAAATTTCTTGTACCTCATCATCTAAAGGTGGAGGATGCTTGAAATTGTTTAATGCATTATCACCCGCTGCCTCCGCCTTGCGCCAGTTACACCAAGTCGTTTCTCCAACAGGACAATAACAGTGTTGAGGGTTCTCATCAGTTGAAATTATGTGGTAATATCCTGCCCAAATTTCCTTGCGCATATTTTCAACTGAATCAGGATTTCGTCGTATAGTTAGGCCATAATACGTGGCTAAATTTTTCATTAATTTTAGTGTCAGGTGAACTTTATTCGGACCTTTATTTTGGAGATTCTACACTTTTTTAGAAATATCTATTACAGCTATTTTTTTATTTTTTTGCCAAGGCTAGCTTATTTTTTGCTTCTTTTAAAGGAGATGACTCATTTATTTTTGTCTACACTTTGGCTTAAGTCGATGTAGCGATATAACGAAGTGAACGAAAATCATAGAAAAAATGATCTTGGGGCGCTTCGCTATATATACTCATAAAATTTTTTTGTTTTAGAATTTCAATTTTATATTATTAAAATCATGTTTTAAAACCTTCATTCTAACATATTCAATCAAAAAACAAAAATCGATTTCTTAAAAATTTGGAGGTGCTACGTTGCCTTAAACTTAAAAAAACAGAAATTTAAGACCTGTCAACGTTAGAGCTTTCTTTCAAATCTTCTATTCCAAATATGGAATGGGGAGTCTGTTCCATATTTGGAATACACGATTGGAACAACAATAAATTCACTTTATGTTAACATATTTAAAAACAAATTAGATAGTGCTCTACAATAACTTTTTTGCTTTTCATAACCTGTCTGCTCCTGAACGTGTAAATAGATGTAATAGCACTCCTAGTCCTGAACCTTTTATTCCTAATAAGAATAATTATAATACTGGTTGCATTGGCTAATGCTAAATGTTTCAAATAACCAATAAAATGAACTAGGCTACGGTACTCGCTTTGGTAGACAGACGATGGCTTACAATTATGAAAGAAATTTTTTACAAAAGACAAACTGCTTAAAAAATGTTTAACGGATTTTCGATTTGATTTAAATACGTCTATTTGACACGAGATTGTATTACTAATAGCATCTAATCGGTCATTGAATGCATATTGATTATAACTGGTTCTATGAAAGTTAAACTGAAAAATATTTTGGCTGCAATATGCTGAGCTGAAACTTGAAAAAATTCGCTAAGATTTCTAATGCATCGTTTCGGTAATTTAATAGATTCAAGAAAAGTAATGCGACTTAGAGATTTGTAACATAATTGTTTTGCACACAAAGCGTACGTCCATAAAGCAATGCAAGTGTAACCGTGAAAAAATTATTTAAGATGTAGTTTCAAATGTTTAGAAATCTTGGAGTTGCTCCCATCCAAGCATCTACACATTTTTACCATCGAATTTCCCATACATGGTGCTCGCCATGGAAATCAAAACAGTATTCTTTGAAGGCGGTCTTAATTTTCTTAATTCAAAATGGGTGGCTGTAGTTTTTTCAAAATATCCCTCGAGAGGATTCCTAGAGTTTTTATGGTTGGTTGCTGATCGCTGACGTAATATTTCAATGTACTGAATACATTTATTGCTTCTAACCTAAAAACAGTATGTTACTGCATGGAGCTATGATCAAATTCATCAGGGGCACCATCAAGCAACACTCGAGACCAGTATGACAACATCTTTTGATATAAGTGACTCAAATATTTCTTCTACTTCTCTTGGCTGAAAATTATTTTCTTCGACAAAGCACTTTTATATTGCTCCGCAGAAATCAGTTGCCATGCTTTTTCTTTATTTGTAAAGCATCAAACAAGTCTATTTTTTCGGCAAATTCGCAAATTGTTTGTCCTCGCTCAATGGCTAGTAATTAATGTTTGAAAATGTCAGATCTATAATGAACTTTGAAGCATAAATAGCACCCACATCTAGAGGCTGCCTTATACTGGTGGTATTAGCGGCTAGCAGTATCTGTATATGTTCCGTAAATTGCTGTCATGAGGCATTGTCCCCACACGGAATTATTTCTCGAACCCGATTTTGTACTTTTATTTTGGTCTGAAATCCCATATTTTATTTCACAGTTTTGCAGTTATCATTGCCTTTTTTGGTGTTGATAAGGTACTGGAATAGATTTGCCTCTAAAACAATTTGCATTCTTGGAATTTTCAATGGAGCATAAAATTTTACTGTATCATCCATATTGCAAATAAACAACAAGATTCTTGGATCTTTTCTGAGTTTGCATCATATAACTTTTTCTCCATTTTTTGTACAGGTACAGCTTTAAAAAACAGACCCGTCTCTTCAGCATTTAAGACGTATTGTGGTGAATGACCTTTCAATATTGAAGGAAGAACCATTCAAAAACAGCAGGGTTATCGGTGGAATTTTCTTCTCCGTTTATTCGATAGAAAGATACATTCTCCTCTTGCTGCCAACGCCACAACCAACCATTACTCGGTTCAAATTCAGATAATTTCGAAATTTTGGCAAATTCAACACTTTTTTTCTTTTATTAAAGATCCATCAACCAATGAGAAAAAACCTTATCAATGTCTCTGAACGATCCCATTGGAATACATTTTTGGAGAATGTTTTTGTTTTCAAGGAATATTCGGTGTAATTCACTTTGCTTTCGTAAAATTTTTAGTATGACCGAAATGCTGCATTCATATTCTTCTGCGATCAACTTCTTCGGGATGTTTTTACGTTGCTAGTGATTTCATTGGCACGAGAAAATTTCAAGTGCTAAAAACATTTCCTTTGGGCGGAGTGATTCTATGCGTAAGAAAAAATTATCGGTCTTCAGAAATCATAAATCAACACAGAGTCAAAGTACATAAACCATACCTGTTTTGAAACATTTCGTACAAACAGGTCAGGTGGAATTACTCTCCACAAGTATTCATTTTTTATGTTCGAATAAACAAAATCAAGTGTTTATAAATTGCACAACATCCGACTTCATTTTCCATAACACGACTATATCTTCATTAACTAAGAAATTGGCAGTCAATGGATTCAGCTACTAAAATCCTAAACATATTTAAGATAGAACGTTTGTATACTTCCGTACTTCTACAGAATAATACATATTCCCTATTATCTAAATAAAACAAGGCTGCGCAAACGATCGGAACTTATTTGACGCATGCACACTGAAAATAATTACAACACATGCAAGTCGACCGCAGCTTGGTACCTTTGTAACCTGTTGATTGCTTATTAAAATTCTTAAAAATAGATTTTGGATTAAAGCTCAGCTGCCGGCTAAATTTTCGAAGCAAACGCACCGCTATAACCACATATTTGTATATTTACGTATGCATGGTGGACTAGATACTTCGTCATTTGCGCAACTTTCGCTAATTACGTCACTAACCGAATGAATTTTATCAAAGTTCTCATGGTGCCATTAGTGTTTATAAATAATCCCGGGTATAGTACGTAGGGAATACCTTGCGCTTGCTCTGAATACTCAATTATTTAGGGCTGGAAGAATCAAAAGAATGACTTGCCCAATAGATTTATTTGAATTGCCTAACCTACTTATGGAATTTAGTTGATTGCACGCAGTGTCCTGCGTTGTATGTGTTTATTAAAAATAGATTTCACATATACCTATATATTTTAAAAGATACATTTTACGACCAACGTCTACATTTATTCTAAAGTGTCAGACAGAAAGAGTGGTGATTTTTTTAAAATTATATTGCTCGCACAAAATAGAGCTCAGCATTTCAGTGACAAGCTTGTGAGAAAAGAAAAACACTTTGAAAATTTTGATTTTTCTTAATATTGAAGAGGAAGTTGACGTATTTCGAAAAGTATCTTTTATCTCTCGGAGATGTCTTGTCAGAAGCACACTGATTGTGTGAACGCACGATTTAGATGAGTTATTACTTCCTCTTATTTTTGTGTTGTGCTGTTTAAAACTGAAACTTTCGGAAATTGTTTCATCACAATAACAAATTTTGGGGGTTTCTTTTGATATTTTGTGCAGTTTTTAGTAAATTTCCTAAAATGAGTACCTCGGAGCTAAGTACATGTTCTTCGTCGACATTAGATGTGACTTTTCGTCCAAAACCACCAGTTCGTAAGAAGCGGATTCAATCGATGAGGGTATGTAAAATATTGCATATGTAGTATATGCGTTCGAAAATGAAAAAGTTGCAAATAGTCAGCTAATAAGGAAAATAATATAAATGAACAATATAAAAATACAATGAATAAATAAGTGTGAAATTTAACAAATAAAAAGCAAACTGAAACGACGAACGATATTAAATCCACATTTTTGTAGCAAATATTTTATTTGTAAAGTTTTCTTGGCCTAAATATGTTTGTGTGAGACGTTTGTTTCGTTTAATAAGCTTATTTCTATCATTCAACTTGAATTCAATCCTTTCATATACAACCTTTAAGCCACGGCTGTATTTGAGGGATTGTTGTAATTGCTATTTATTGCATTGCAACAAATTTTCACTAAGCTAGCATACTATCTAGTAGAATTTATTATTAATTTGGCACAAAATAGCACATATTTGATAATTGCTATATTACTCATATCTCTGTCATGCCAGCTATATTCCTAAAATGCATATATTTTTTCGAATCATTGTGAAATATTTTTAACCATAACTCTGCATGGTCTCACATTTTATGAGATTTAGTAAAATAAAATAATAAACAAATATCTTGCTCTTTTAGATGTCATTTACTGGTAATCGACCGCTTTATGAAGAAGAATGGTTTCATGGAGTTCTGCCGCGTGAAGAAGTAGTTCGACTCTTGAAAAACGATGGCGATTTCCTGGTTCGCGAGACCATTCGTAATGAAGAAAGTCAAATAGTGTTAAGTGTCAGTTGGAATGGTCACAAACATTTCATAGTACAAACAACAGCGGATGGCCATTATCGTTTTGAAGGACCACCATTCCCCAGTATACAAGAATTAATAATGCATCAGTATCAATCCGAATTGCCGGTCACAGTAAAGTCAGGCGCAATCCTTCGTAGGCCCGTCATGAGAGAGCGATGGGAACTGAGTAATGATGATGTGATTTTATTGGAAAAAATCGGAAGGGTAATTATTATTATTTTAATCGTTTTTTTTTTAACTTGGCCAACCAACCCATTGATTGATTATAATGCGACACCGAAAAATTTACTGGAAATTTCACTTATTACTAAATATCTCATTTTCATCCTTTTTATGGTTCACTCATTGATTTAAGCCCAAAGAGAACCACTAGTAAATTATTAGATTAAAGATTTTAATTTACAGATCATTGTTTACTTTAGAAGCTACATGCATTCTAATTCCTTGGCAGATAATAGAATCTTTCAATCTGCCCTCTTTTTCAGTGTCTATTCAAAATCTTAATTTAAATAACTTGAAACAGTGGGTTGGCTGGCAAGTAATTTCGGTTTTAAAATTAAAAATATTTTTTTTTTTACAAATAATGAACTTTCATCAAATTCATATTTTTTGCTATAACCGTATTCCATTTTTTCTGGCAACATCTTATTTTCGCGATCGTTGAACTTGTGTTAAATTCAATTAGTAGATAAACATTCTGTTCCTGACATTATCCGTTCCAGTTGGGTTTTACTAATAGTTAATGTTTAGTAATGTGTAGTAATTAAACTGTTTTAACAAGATAAAACAGAGAAAAAACAAATAGAGCACTTTATTTTAATTTAGATTTGTCTATTACATATTAAAGTATGTTAGATAGTAAAGACAAAAAATGCCTCGAACAACAAAATTTCCGAATGATATTTGTCAAACTCTTCCAACAACTCAAACTCATGATAACTCCCGAAATATTGTGAATTTGTTTGTATAAAATATCATGTACAAAGACAATTTTTGTCATTTATTCATTTATTTTTACTTTTTGAAGGGTAATTTTGGTGATGTCTACAAAGCAAAATTAAAATCAACAAAACTGGATGTTGCGGTTAAAACGTGCCGCATGACTCTACCCGACGAACAAAAACGAAAATTCCTCCAGGAAGGCAGAATACTAAAACAATACGATCATCCGAACATCGTAAAATTAATTGGAATTTGTGTTCAAAAACAACCAATAATGATTGTTATGGAATTAGTACCAGGTAATTAGACTTAGTTCTGCAAATAAGTATTTGGAAAATAGTACAGTTATTCATCTTTTTGATTATTTTCAGGCGGATCATTACTTAATTTCCTCCGTAAAAGCTCGAATACTTTAAATACCAAACAGTTGATGGGATTGTGTAAAGATGCTGCTGCAGGTTAGTAGAACAATTGTTCAATAAGTTGTAATAATATAAAACGATACTGCAGAAATATCTCAAAATTAACAAAACATGCAAATCGCTTATGGAATGAAAATAATCTATTCAGCGAAAAAATTAAATACATTCTGAGCAACTGGGGCTAAATTCGAGCGAGCACATATTCGAATTTTAACATTGCGAATTAATTTCGTATTTTAGACTATAGTTGGATTCACTTACTTAGAACCATTTGATACCGACACATTCTACCACACCAAATCTGGGCCCATTTATTTGTTAATCAAAGAATTTGGGAGTTGGTGCTAAGTAAAAGCGAATATATAAGTAACAAAACGACAGAAAGCAAAGATTTCCTTAAAGTTTTCGAAGATAATTAAAGTAACAAAAAAAACCCGCTACATTGTGTAAATCTAGATATTTTTATGGCTAGCATCTTTATTTTATTCCACTCAGCGTAAACGTTGAGCTAACTAGCATTTGATACTCAGTTAGTATATTGGACGATTAGCGAAACTTTCATTCGACATCGTCGTGACACTACGCATTTTAGATACGTCGCCAAAGAGTACCGCGATCTACAAATTGCCCCTTTCAGTCTCAAGTCTATCTTGCTTTTCGGCTTTATGGCCTGCTACTGATTTTTATTCTTCGATTTTCTAGTGGGAATTTTCTGGGGACTCGACTTTCGACCTCAATTTATACGAGGTCAACTCATGTCAGCTTTGATGATTCTGTACTACGTGTGGTTCTACCCTTAGTTCTTTTCTTCTTCAATTGTTTTTTTTTCTGAGGATTAATCTCTTGAAATCGTCATGTCATTTAACAGATAATTGTGTCAGCTTCGATACTTGTGTGCGATTTGATGAAACATGTTCAAAACATTAATTTTTAAAGTTAATATTGTTTTTGAGCATAATCAGAATGATGTAAGCGTCTCGTTTGCAAGCATGACTAATATTTTGTACTTTCTTGGCATGGTTTCATTTTGAACAAATTATTTAATTGTTTAAGGAAAAATGTGTGTTCTCACGAAAAAGCAAAAATGTGGGCCACTTTTATTAGCAAACCGCTGCCATTCTATAAACATATTCTCCAAGCTGACGGGTCTTTAAGGTTGTCCAAGATCCGTGCATTAATTTGACATAGAATTGATTTATAAGAAATTATATTTTTCTTTAACCTTAGCCAATGCTGGGATATGTTCGTCTTATTGTCTTTATTGTTTATGTAATCCGATGCCAAATTAAATTACATTGTATTATATATATGCCAATTATGAGGTATTTTCGTTATATGTGCAAGTAGGATTCCAAACATCTTGACTAAAGAATATGCGTGAGTGGTTTCTATGCGTTTCTGTAGATTTTTCAGAGCGGCTGTTTCAAAAGTGAAGATTGCTTTATGCTTTATGTATTTCCGATTTCCAGCGTCTAGAAACGTCCCTGAATTTCCTGCCTAGAAACGTCCTCTGCTACTTTGGCTAATTTGAAGAGTTTCCATGCTTGTTCTCTGCGATGTTGCGCTTAGGACAGACTGTTTAACAAGAGTAGTGAAATACTTTTCTGACTTTACTCGTGATTTTATTTACTGCTTTATATAGGTCTGCATCATGGTTAATCCTGTGAGAAACTAAACTATTATCAGCTTCCCGTTTTTTTATCTCCCAGGTTGTGTTCCTGGGGCTACGATTCGGGTGAGAATTGCAGGTTGAAATAAAATTCGGAGTGAAGCTTATGTAGAGAATGATGATCCCCAAAAGGCCCTCTATCCATGAACAACAGTAATTTCTTCCTCCTTTACAACTCCGTGGCTCTGTCGTGTGCCATATAACCGAATGCTAAAAGCATGTGCTTCTCCTTTCTCTACACAGACGACCGTTTTTATTCTGGCCACTGTAGTGTGAAAAAAATATTAAAATTTGGTGACTCCAGTTCCGCAACCAGCCACGTCAAATTTACCTTCGTGTCGGGTCGGCTGAGGTCAACCTAATGTGGTGCAGATTAATTAACAGGATTTTAAGCGTTAGCTGCGACATCCTCTTTATCCTGCAACTCAACCTGCTGGTGGCTGGCAGTTATTTCGTTTGGATCAACCATGATGACCCAAACCTTTCCTTTGGGACAACCATGATGACAACTTCTCTCAATCTCGGTGTCGGCGGAAATCCTTAGGAAGACACTTCTTCAGGCGCAGGAATACGCACTCACATCTCACGTTATCTTTCCAAAACACAGGTCAGAGCAGGTCATCAATCTCCTTGCTGATTTGGAGTATATTAGGTTAGGTTAGTGAAGAGGGCTGCCGGGAACGCGGCCAGCATTAGGACACCAGTTTGGGCCCATTTGATATAGACAATCACACGCATTCACACTTCATCCATGGTACTGGCGGGATTCGAACCCGCAGGCCCCGTAGCACGCCGCTTTTCGGCCTGACGCCTTAGCGAGCAGAGCTACCGGACCCCCTTATTTGGAGTATATACACTTGCCTAATCTTGTTTTACCAGTTTCTCAACAACCAGGATATTCCAATTCTACGTTGAAACATTCGGATTCAGCATTTCTAGCAGTTTCAGGGCTACTGCGGTATTAATACCTTCGCTGTGGCTAGTGTCGAAATGTTTCCTCTGTTCACTACCTCTAATAGAGTTTCTCCCCATAGTCTAGGTAAATGCTGAACTGCTACTTTACACCAACGCAGCGTAAGCTCCTCGTTGCACTTAATGATCTTAAAATTTCTGATCTAGTCCGTCTCGTCAAACGAGGGCATAGTCAGTTCAGTTCAATTATCGCCTGAGAAATCGAAGAGGCAGCTACGACAACGACCAGATAATGTGCTGTTTAGTCACATCGCTAGCTATCGTGACTCTTCTTGGTTAAGAAATGGAAGATTATTAGACTTGTCAATCATTGTCATTTTTCGGCCCCTCTGTTGGTCGCAGGTTTTTCGCCGTCTGCGAACCTCTACCTTTCCGCTGATGGCTTTTAATAAGCTCTACCCTACCTTATTGTGGGAGGCAGAGTCCTTCAGCAAGAGCTTTTCCTTGTCGGCGAAGTGCTCGTGGTCTTTTCCCACTGTTATTCTAGTTCAGTTTACTCGTTTCTTCTTCTCCGGGAGCTGAGGTGTATGTCGCCAAGATAGTCGACAATGTGCAGCATCGCTTTGAATTCCGCCGGCACATTTTATGCTTCTTTGCTTGAGTCTGTTCCTTTTCTGATGTCCAGCGCCTTTACCTCGCTCAAGAGATTGTAGGAGTCCCCCTTTCACTTCGTTCGAAACCATGCTTTCCAAATGCGAGTGAACGTATACTCTAGTATCCGTGAGCATTCGCTTTGCGTAGCTTGAATGGCTGCCAGTGGACTTGTTCCCTTTTTTGTCTTGCATTTTTGAATTTTTATCCGGTTAACGGTTGAACTGAAAGTGACTCAAGTCTAGCTCTTACAGACGTGTTTAATAAATAACGCGTCTGTAAAAACTATACTTAAAACTGAATAAATAGTTTAAACATTAACTAAACTAGATTGAAATTTTTTTCAATTATTTCATTTTTGCAGGCATGCGGTATTTAGAATCCAAAAACTGCATTCATCGTGATTTGGCCGCTCGAAATTGTCTAATCGATCTTGAAAACACTGTGAAAATATCCGATTTTGGTATGTCTCGTGAGGAGGAGGAATACATTGGTAATATAACATAACTTATTTTAATGGCTACTAACGAAAAAAATCGTTTTTCAGTCTCTGATGGTATGAAGCAAATTCCAGTAAAGTGGACAGCACCCGAGGCCTTGAATTTCGGCAAATATACATCTTTATGTGACGTATGGTCGTATGGTATTCTAATGTGGGAAATATTTTCAAAAGGTGACACGCCATATTCGGGAATGAGTAATTCTAGGGCGCGTGAGCGAATTGATACAGGTAAGGAATCAAACTCAACTTGAATGAATTCAAAATCGTCTTTTATTTGAAACATGTATATCGTAATCCAAAATTTTCTTTCCAAAGGATACCGAATGCCTGCCCCGGAAAATACACCACCAGAAATGTACCGCCTCATGTTAAAATGCTGGGCAGCCGAGCCCGAATCTCGTCCACATTTCGATGAAATCTACACAGTAGTTGAAGCTCTCATGCTGCGGGAATAAGGATCGCATTAAACAATTACAGGGATAGATTAGAGAATAAGGCTCTTGGTGCATATACATACTGCATCCCACAAGCGTGAACTAAAAAGTGATAATTTCTACTACTTTGTAATATGTACAGAATAAACTACTGTGAGATAGCCGTATAGTGCGAAACGATAGTGTGTTGAATGTAAGTTGTTATAAATTACATACTAGTGTCTATTTTTTGGTTAATACTCAAGGTGCCAAATAAGCAATTCAATTAATACTACTTCAGTTTATTACAATTGCGTTTAAAGTAACGATTTATCTTTTTTGTATAACGCAATCTCGTTTCCGTTAGTTTCGAAAACGCTAAATTTAAATCAATACCCAAGTATTATTTGCAAAGAAAATAATGAAAATTATATGAAGAAATGTGAATGCAGCAATAGGGATGAATGTTTTTTTATTACTTCGAATTCTGCTCTCACAAGGTACGATTAAGAAAAATAAACGGCATGATGCCATATTTATTTGGAAATGTAAGTAAGCCAATGAAATAGCATTTGTAGTGAATATTCACCGAAAATATTTTTCATGAAATACATTAAACTCGAAACAATGTAGAAATTATATTTTCCATTTCATTTAAAATTTGAGTTCGTCACAATTTATTATAAGTTACGTTGATAAAATGCATAAATGCAATTAAATTTTTATTTGACGTTATAATTATGCATTCTTTTTTACAATACGATAATGCATCTGTTTATTTTTGTATTATTTAGAGCTGATTGTATTCATAGATTTCATTGTTAAAAAATAAAGAGAGTATTATGGTATACAAACATTCCCTTTTTTTAATTGTACAACTTGTTAATTTTTCACCATGGGGTAAATCTACTTTAGAAAATTGCAGTTTTTAACCGAGAACTTAACCTTCACAGTCGGAAAAGGATGATAGGTGGTAGGTTTGTTGACAAGAAACAAAAATGAAATGGATTGCAGATCAATTTGCAGTTGACATGTTTATAGGCATATTTACAAGGCGTATGAAATAGGAAAAGTTAAAGAACTCATATTACGCCTTAGTTAACACGCGTTCAGATGTCACTCAACACAAACAGTCGGAAAATCTATTTTACATTCAATCAACCACACATTCTACACATTCTCAACAAACATTCTATTTTACTAATTGTTTCTGTACAGTTTAGAAAGAATAATTTATACAATTTTTTCAGCTCTTTTTTCTGCTGCCAACAATAAAATTCCGTTACCACGCCGAAATAAACGAGTGAATTTTCCCAAGATTACCTGACACTGACAATGACTTCCTGAACGTATACTTGATTGAACGGACATGGGGGATCTTGAAAACTTATAAAAGATTCTCATATTGTCACATTGGTCATTTCACTGTGGGACATTTTCTGGAATTGAAACATTCTTACAAAACATATTTGGCATTTTACATCCTTCCAGAGGATTTATTATCGAACACGGTATATTTACAAATAAAGTTTAATCAATTCGTCACTAACGGCCGATGGTGTCAGGATACCCAAGTCGGTGAAGAGAAGTGTAATGTAGGCTGGCGGTGTGTAGTCGACCATTGGATGTGCTTTCAAGTTATTACGTTGATTTTTTGCGTACTGTAATGAAACGAGTAAAATATAGGTATTTGCAATTACAAATCATGCTTAGCAATATTTTGTTTTAAAATAAATTTGTTATATACAAAAACTTATTATTCTCTTCTTATTGAAATGTATGGTCGATAGGGATGCCACTTTACTACATTTGTAGTAGATCTACTACATATTTGATCATAGAAAAGTTTAGTGCACAGTAAGTTATTTTCCATTTCCTCATTCACATATTAAAGAATTAAAAAAAACAATTAACTCAAAGTGTCCACCTTTTGCTTTTACTGTTAGAAAAGGAGATAGCTACAAAATTATGTAGGGTAATAGAACAACCAACATTGTAACTCATATATCGTATCTTATGCAACATTGTATTAAAAGTCTCATATCTTGAAATCATATCTGCCCAACTTTAAAACACAATGAAAACCGTTGCATCGAAGATTCATATAAAAAATGCAAACGCAGCGAAAGCAATGATGAAGTATCATTAGCCAAAACACTTGGGCCAATATTGAAAATAAAAGACACTGACGCTGTGCAAAGCAGTCAAAAAAATCAACAAGCCTATCATAGGGGAAGCCCCACTAAGAACTGACAACGGGCAATGGGTTAGAAGTGACGCAGAGAAAGCCACCGCCTTCGCAGTTCACTTAGAACAGGTTTACACACCTTTCACCACGGCAACATGTAACTTTCCACCTAATATCAATGCTCAGGACACAGAACCAATCAAAACTTCGGCTAAGGAAGTGCAAGATATCATTATTCAGGAAACATGCTTAAAAATATTTCCGGGAATTGATCTCATCACCAATGCTATGCTCAAACAGTTGCCACCGATCGTATTCTCTTGGCTTTCTAATATTTTCAATGCTATTTTTCGAATCGAATGTTTCCCCTAAGCCTGGTAAGGACTGTCTCAAGTGAAGTCATACAGACCTATTAGTCTTTTGTCATGCGTCTCCAAAGTTTTCGAGAAAGTTCTGTTGAAAAAGTTACTACCGATACTAGAAGATGCAAAAAAATACCAGAAGACATCACAGCATCATTCAACAGATCCATCGAATCGCGTCAGACATTAAAATAGCATTCGAAGGCAAGAAGTACTGCTCAGTAATCTTTTTAGACGTAACTCAAGCCTCTTTGATAAAATCTAGCATGAAGGGTTGATCTTCAAAATTGAATTAAAAGCTTCCACAAAATACTCTCCTCCTACCTAACCGACCGCACATTCCAGGTGAGATACAAAAGCTATTCTACCGCTAAACATCGTGTGCTTGCTGGTGTACCTCAAGGAAGTGTTTTGGGACCGGCACTTTACACTATATTCACATCTGATCTCCCAATGTGCGACAAAACAACGAGAGCTGCCTTTGCGGATGACGTTGTCATACTGTGCACTGATTCAGATCCAGTTACGGCATCCCGTACACTGCAAGCCCACATCTAAATTCTTGAAGAATGGCTTGCAAAATGGAGAATCAGAATGAACGAAACCAAATGCATCCACGTTACCTTCACATTGCTAAAACTGACTTGTCCTCAAGTATATCTAAACAATGTATCTGTACCTCAAAGTAAAGTAAAGTATCTCGGAATGCACCTTGACGGGAGGCTCACCTGAAAACGGCACATTGAAGCTAAAAATCAACAACTGAAGCTTAAATGCATAAAGCTCAAATTCATAAAGCTCAAATGGATGCTCAATAGTATGTCAGAACATCTCTCGACTCTAAAGTGCTCCTAAGCCAATCTGGACATATGGCTTACAGATATGGCGTGCAGCTCGCCCATCAAACATCAACATCATCCAGAGGACCCAATCAAGAATACTTCGATCTATTGCCAGAGCCCCGTGGTATTTCCGCAACGCCAATCTCCATAAAGACATATTGCAGCCCTCGCTCATCACTCCAACAAGCTGGCAAAAAAATACTAACTCATCGTAAATTTCAGCGATTGAAAATCTCTAACGCAGAAAAAACAACTGCGTATCCACTTTCTTTGCTTTTCAAACTGTTTTGCATGAACATTAAACATTGTAATTCTAGAACACAGATCATAGCTTTGCTCTTTGCTGTCTGACTTTATGTCAGTAAAGTAACTTGGGTCCAAAATGTTCACGTGGACAGTGGACATCACTTGTCTTAGCATGTAAGATTTTTAAACTAACTGAAGCTTCATTTCAGAAGGCAGCAGTTTAATAAAGGTATTAAAAAAAATAATTTAATCTAGAGATAAATAAAATGATATAAAAGACGAAGGTCATTTTACTAAAATTATTTTTTCACCTTTGCTACGATATGTAATATAACTCACGCATCTCAGACAAGGGAAATTTTCCACTGCTTGCTGTAGTGCTCGCTTTAACGGATCATTATTCGGATGCATTCTTAAGCAAAGCATCACTTCTAAAACCGAATCAATTAAGGTCAGTGCTACCAGAGGGCCAATGATCGGCAATTATGAAATGCGGCATATTGCTCCTGAGTCAATCCAGGATCGAGCGCACTTTATGTGCAGGCGCAAAATCTTACTGGAGCATCCAGCGCTGTTTGTTGAAAAGAGACTAGCTGAGTTTTTTTACAACGCCTACGAGTACAATTTCCTGTTATACTACAACAGCAGTTTTAACACCTTTTTCGCAGAAATAAATAATCCTCCCTCACACTAATTGTGTAGCTTTTATTTAGATAACCGGGCGTATAATATCCCCTATAAAAGCCATCCACAAATTGATCCAGCACATCAAGAAGAAAGTCAAGAAAAAATACCGCAGGAGTGGTGCAAATCCATCATATACCCTATCCATAAAAAAGGAGACAAACTTCGATGCGAAAACTACAGAGGCATATCACTACTTTGTACGCCCTATAAGATACTGACGAAAATATTAAAAAATAAAATAAATGTATACGCTGAAAATGTCTTTGGGGAGTACCAAGGAGGCTTCAGGTCTGGTCGATCAACTACGGATTAGCTCTTCACAGTCAAACAAGTGCTCGAAAAATGCTGGAAATTTAACATCGACGTCCACCAGATTTTCGAGGATTTTAAACAAGCATATGACAGTATTGACCGAAACGTACTGTACAAAATAATGCTATACTTCGGCATCCCGGCAAAACTAGTCCGACTGACCAAAATGACGATGACGTCGATCACAAGTCAGAATCAACAACAGTCTGACTGACGCCTTTGACACAAATGTCGGACTAAAGCAAGGCGATGGGTTGGCTCCTCTGCTGTTCAACCTAGCACTTGAATACGTGATAAGGAAGATTCCTGTTGACACAGGGGGTACGCTTCTGTATAAGTCGAACCAATTAGTGGCCTACGCGGATTACATTAACATCTTGTCACGTTCCTTCACATCCGCCAAAGAACTCCTGTTGAAACTTGACCAGGAAGCCAAAGAAGTAGGCTTGAAGATCAATCAGACGAAAACAAAAATCATGACGCAAACAAGAAAGAAGACCTCCATTCGACGAAATATAATTCCGGACGAATATAATTTAGAGAATGTGGACGAATTTATATACTTAGGCTCGAAATTGACAACGAAAGGCAGTGAAACTGATGAAATTAAACGGAGAATACAGCATGCTGATAAAACTTTCTACTCCGTTTTGACCCTACTGAAGACCAGCTGCATACACAGGAAGACGAAGCTCCAAGTCTACAAATCAATAATCAGACCTGTGTTGTGCTACGGATGTGAAACTTGGACCCTTACCCAAGCATCCACAAATATGTTAAACGCCTTCGAAAGACGGGTCCTCAGGCGTATAATTGGAGCTAAACAAGAGTGCGACCAAGGGCGGATAAGATACAACCATGAGTTGTACGAGGTTTTTGATGAGCCAGAGGTTGCTACAATAATCAAAACTGCGGAAGCTGCAATGGGCTGGTCACGTGCAACGAATGGACGAGCATCGAGTACCTAAAAAGGTATTCGACGGAAGGGCCGAGGGTCAAAGACCAGTGGGAAAACCCATAAAACGCTGGTCTGACTCTGTCGACGAAGACTGCGCAAAGCTGCTCGGTTTTCGAAATTGGAGGACGCGGTCATTGGATCGAGACAACTGGAGGCGTCACCTGCGAGAAGCCAAGGCCCAAAAGGGCCTGTAGACGACGACGACGAAAAGATTTCTCCACGGTAAAAAAAAATTGTCAATTGTGAGAAGAGTTTTGCGATGTTTGATATCAGTCTACTCCGTCAACAGACGTTTTGATTTTTCTTTACTTTTTGCTTTAATGATTCCGTCAACAACGTAAGGCCACTTCGGATGCGTTCGATTTTGAACGACTATGAGTTCGTCGAGGTTGTTAAAATTTGTAACAGCTAACGTAAATAAAAATTAATGACATCACATTGTAAGTGGTCACATCAGTCAGGTGTGCACTGTGAGCTGATGTCTGATGAGAATCAGTGCATACTTTCGAAACCACAGTCAAAAATTTTTTTCAATTTTAGTCATCCCACAAAAACAATTCCATGTTGACTATGAGTTGTTAAGTATTATAACAATATTTATGCGAGTACTAAGTAGTTATAGTGTTGTATGCTAGGCAAAAGTCTATATTCTTCAGCTGATTTTGAATACGTCTTCAACCAACTATTTAAATTAACAAACATATGGTTTAGCTATTAATGTTAGTCCGGCGCACTGTTCTAACTTTAAATTTAGTAAGTGGTTCGATCGCTTAAAGGATTTACTACAAAAAAGCCACCTATAATACGAGTTTATGTTCTATCTGTAAGGTTTTCAAAGTGTTGAAGCATGCTCGAAATTTTGAAAGCTCACAAAGAATTTTTTTTCATTCTTAAGGAATAAATCGGTTAGATAAAAATACTGTGTTTCAAGTGATGAGGAAATATTATTTCAACCTTCAAAATTCGCTTTTTAGTAATTTTGTTTTAGGGTTCGGTAGAGACACGAAATTCTTCCAAAATTTACTTCTCTTACCTTATATTCCACCGGCAAATCTCTTTGATTCAGCGGATAAAGCCTAGAGAACTTAAAGCTTTCCGAAAGAACATAGAAAGGCTTTTTCATCTCTCGAGCACACACTGCCATCGTAAAGCTACCAACACGATTAATAATTCCACCACTCTCTACAACACCTTCAGCCCCCACCATAACAATGTCGACGCTTTCCATCACGTATCCTACGGCGGAGTCAAGAATCAGTGTAGCATCAATTCCCACCTTCTCTAAGTCTGCAACCATCTGCTTCCTAAAGAAAAAAATCATCAAGGCATATTAGTCAGCCAATACTAAAAAAAAAAAAAATACGGTACGAACCCAGCGTTGGCATGACCACCTTGCGTGACAAACACCTGAAACTGCTTATTCGCTTTCAAATGAGCATCAGTTAAAGCCTGAAGGACTACTCGTGATCGCGAGTGTGTTAGAACCCGACATCCATCCGTGACGAATTGAAGTGCTTGCCGGGCGATTATGTTTCGCGATTGCAGCAATTTCTCCAGGAAAATTTTACCCCGATGTAACATAATCTGTTTGCAGTCTTCCATGGGTTTATCGTCAAATTTGGCGAGGGTGATGAAACGTGAAAATAATTCTGATCCGGAAACAATGGCTGTGATCGACAAATCAGTTCCACGCATTTCTTTCACAGCATCCTGTATTGTTGTGTGTAGAATATGCACAGTGTCAACTGAAAATTAGGAAATGTGGTGGTTACTAGTTTTTTTTTGGCGTCTGAAAAAAATGGTACAGTGACACTCACACGTCTAACCGGATGAGCTCAGTACATTTCAATTATTTGATTCAATATTATTAAATAAGTCAAAATCAATGTGCTATATAACAATCGAAAGACCATTTTGTGTAGTTCTATGCTCTCTTACAAAAATGGAAACATTAAACCGTTATTTAAATAAAATAAAACCCAAATTACAAAGTCATATTTCAGCTCCACACGACTAACTGGATGGATTATTTTTTTAAGTTAAAAAACTGGTATTACCATACTCTCCTAGTAAAAAACTTCCGTAGGTGCAAGTGAAATGAAAATAAAGCAAGACGCGAAATAGGTAAAAAAATATTTAGATCAGATTTCAGATTTCACTGATTTGAATCTTCAACGCCTATAATTACTAAGTAAGAAAATGTACATATTTACATTTTTAGAGAAACAATTTTACTAGCTCCTAGAATATATTCCCATAAGTATAAGATTAGCCAATAGATTAATCTTGAGTCTAAGATGCCATCGTTTTAGGATAAACCAACTTTTGAAGTCTGATTTACTAGGTTTTTATCCATCTAATGCATTAGAAGTCTATTTATGTGGTGAAGCTCACACAATTTTGTTATTTACTAGGAAATTCACTATTAAAAGATCTGATTTTAGAAACGATAAGAAATAAGAGTAGTCTGCTAAGAGCTAAATATACCCAATTAGCGACACTAAGGATTTGATCAATTGAATGTGTTTAAATAAAGGAAATGGTGGTACCGGAAAGCGATGGGTATTCCGTATTGCGATAAGCCAATCTAATCTTTGTCAAACAGGATTCAGTATATACAAATTAATGATTACCAGTGATACATAGCGGTTAACGATTTTGACCATGCTAATTTTAAGCACCATGATGCAATAGATGTCCTAAATATGACTTGTAACCTTAAAAATTTCCTTTTGCAATCTACTTATCCATATTCATGAGATCATTCATCCTACTCCCAAAGATTTCATTCTATCATTCTAATAAATCCATATTATATAATTTGTTGACACGATTCAGTTGTTTTCAATTAGCTAGTTATAGCTTACATTTAGTTTTTTCAAGTACCATCAGCAAAGTTTTAATTGCAGCAATTCCTGACGACAAATTCTTATCTTCCTCCATGAGTTTTAAAAAATAACGTTGCACGTCTGAAAAATTATCAACTTTTACAGTGCAACCTTCAACAAGACTCATTTCTACTTACTGAAACCCTTTTTAGCTTCGGCTTTGGGCATTTTTGCTTTGAATATTGAGAAATATTTATAACAAAGTCCTCCGGGCGATATTAGCCTGCTAAATAATATGTCAAAATTGACATTCGGAATACGATGTCAAACAATCTGCCAAACAAAAACAAAATAGCAGCGAGTTGTCTTATGTCCACTGGAAATCGGTTCATTGTTAAGTTAGCTATAATTTGTAGGATTTGAAATATACTAAGGCCCCCATCAAACAAATCAATGCAAAGTTATTATTGAGAAAGATAATTAAATTGATGATGGTTTGATAGATAATCTGCGTATACTGAAGTCAAAATCGAAACCTAAAATGAGGGTTCTTAGCTTAGAGCAAATTTATTCTAAAATAGTTGAATGTATTTCAAAATCTTGGCAGATATTGATCTAGCGTGCTCATTTGCTTTGAATCATGATAATACTATCTCAAAATACTAAACTATCTTCGAATTGAGTAGATGATATAGAGAAAAAAAAGTAAACAGCACGATGTAATTCAAAAACATTAACAGCCAGTGTAGTAAAGTTTGCATGTACACTAGCGATTTTACTAGAGTTTTAAGAAGGCAGGGTTGAGGGGGAGCGGGCCGATTACATTGATTCCTCAACTATCAAATTTTTGACGTTTTCAGCATAAAATAATTATGTTATTTTAATAATCCAAAATTATATATGTATAAAATTTTCAAATTGGAACCCATTCAATAACATTTTTTTCTATGATCTGCATCATTCCAACAGAACCGTTTCGGGGCACACATGTCAAATTTCGACTTCCATTGCGAAACGGGTCACATGACCCGCTTGGTCCGTCCTTCTCGACTGTCACTTTTTCGATATTTTCGACAGTCCGAGTGGTGATTAGTGAGTTTAGGATGCCGTGTCATCTGTAAAGTGTATTTTGGACCAAAAGTGACCGTTCTTTATCAACCAGTAAGTATAATCCATCCTCAAAACTTCAAAAATTTATCGAAATCGTCTAAATTTATCCGGTTTTGTTGTGGCTGTGGCAGAAATTTCACTGGGAAGATTTGCTGTCTAATAGGTTTCACGATGGCCGCCATCTTTGTTATGTTGATGTTGCTTATGGTGGAAAAGTGAATTTTCTCGGCGCATAAAATATATTTAGTCTCGATAATTCGAGATCTTCGTTCCATAGGATAATCTTAGGGTATGTGACGGGATGCCATGACACAGCACGGATGTCCATGTGGGTAATTCCGATGACGAAATTGCCTTCGCAAGAAATTGCGATGCGCCTATTTCTTCGGGGCTAGTGCAACGTCACTTCATATATTTGCCCAATGCATTGTGAAGGCTGATGTTTTTTCATTGGCGAGGAAAATATCTGAAACATTTCGCTAATCGAACAGCTGTAAATTCTGTGAAGGAAGCCGACCAGCTATCCTCATGCTGGTTGCGGTACTCTTGAAAGGTTTTTACAGTACGCAAGTAGGCTGAGCCTTGAGTAGGAAATCTGTCAAATGGATAGATTGCAGCGACGACGGTGGAGCAGGAGCTGGGGACAGAAATGAATGACGGTCAAATTACTTCGTCTCTATTTGATTGTTGTATTTTGTTTTGTATATCGTGCGAGCTTTAGATGGAGGTATGAGAACGACATCGCCGTTATGCTAGGGCAATTCGAGGGGTAAATGGGGCTTTTCTGTAGGCCACACTATTGCGGACAAGCTCCTCATTCCGCTGCTGCTAAGCGTATCTGAATCACAATAGCATGTCAGCACCTGTATCACACTGCTGAGAAGATGAGCACAAGTACAAGCAGGAGCGCGTGGTTGCCATATTATACCAACCTCTTGTGCATGAAAACGACCATAGCAGCCAGAAACCAGAGCCCAAAGTCTATTAAGATGCAGAGACATGCCAGCAGTCTCATTCATCTATATCTCAAGACTGGCAAACAATGTCGGGAAAAGTTTCAGATGAAAATTCATGTACAGCAGGTGCAATTGATCAAATTGCGAAACTTGGAGATAGTCTTTTGTCTTGGTAGAAATTATTATTTGAAGCATTTATCTTATATTTATCTTATCTGCTGCATTATGTACAAGTCTGTTCCATTGACAACATTTGACCGCCATATACTAGTACGATTTCTTAGGGAATATCATCTAAAAATGCTATTTTACAGGAGAGATATGTATATGATAAGCAGATTGATTTTCCCATAATCTGTCAAATGCCACATTAACAAAATGAATTTTGAACGTAATTTGAAGCTCCTTTGACTGTGCCAACGGGCCTTCAAAGTGGAGTTTGATTACAAATTGCTGCCAAGTAAACTATGAGCACAGCAAACTCATCGAAGTCTACTTTGAAGGCCTGTTGGCTCATACAAAAATTGGGACGTGTTCGAAATTGAATCGTGTGACAAAGTGGTCGGAAAGCGGTACAATCAAATTGTTTGAATGTTATGAATTCGATAAAGAATTATGGAACGTTCCAACACGCTCACTTAACTTGGTCAAATCCGACCTCGAATGTGTCAAAATCTCTTTCAAAGTGAGCTTTGACTAGTGTGTCATTCAAAATCCACTTTGTTAAAACCGCCTTTATGCGCATATAAATAAAATGTCCAGAGCTAATAACATTCTTGCAACATTTTTAAACTAATTCGCAAGACTCTAACCCTATGGTTTGCAAAGTGTTTGCAAATATAGCCAGAACATTTTCTGGGCGTTCAGCAATAACTGTCATATGACCATCTTGGCCTCCCAAATTTGTCTGGACGGAAAATTTAAGAACGCCAGGGACATCTTTTTCGATGGTTTTCATAGTCCAAGTTTGTCCTTTTTATAGTGCGACCTAGGTTTTGAACGAACAAACTAAAAGAATTGATAATGGGAACGAAATTTATTACCATTCCTTTTCCGAACAGCTCATAATTTCATGCTCAATTTCACGGCTCATAATTTAATGTTTCGGCTCACCTTATCTCATATCCAAAAGATATGTGGAAGCTAAAGAATTTGAAATATTGTCAAAAAGTCCTTCAAGGAAATGATGTATGGAGATCAATGGTTCGTATTAGGGCCTCAAGCAGCAACAAAATTGAGATAGCTGTTTGATGATTCCGAAACATTGGAAATCAGCTGCTACAGTTACGACAAGAAAATTCAGCAAATGCCTACGGTTACGGTTGTGACAGCTATGCCATTTCCTCTTATAACTTTGATCGAATCAGTTGATTGTTATGGTTACGGCGTGGCTAGGTTAAGTTGCGGAAACTCATGTGGTCTAGTTGGCTTTTCGCGCGCGATGTCCCTGGTTTCGCGTTTCGAATGAAAGCCCGCGCACTGAGCTTTGAGTTCACACAGCTGTGAATAGGCATCAGAGTTTATCAGGGGCTAAGTGAGTCGTGGAAATAATCACTCCACACTCTTATTCATATTGATTGTAAATTTGTGAATTAACCTCTCTACTGACTCCAACGCCTAGACCCGAAAAGAATTGCTGTGATATTATTTTACTTTATGTTAAGCCACGAATAAATGAACGTTTGAAATATCGCTCTTGTAAGCCGGGTAGACCTGTAAAATTATATTCCACACATCATCATCATTAGAATGATAATCGTCCTGAAAGTGAAAATTCATCGCGTAAAAAACGATATTCATAAACAAAAACGGCCACACTGACATGAGTACGAAACAATCCCCTTTGTGTTGCAAACGCTGATACCTGCTCTAGCAAAATTTATGTGTAATAATATCAGACTCTATAAATTATGCAATAATTATTAGTAAATTATTTCTTGGTTGCTACACATCTCTTTAATCATTTTTGAGACAAACTTCCTATGAAACTATTTTCCACTTCTCCGAATAAATTACAACATTGGCGCTCAATACCTATTACCTCTGCGTATCATGCAACAGCTGATTTTCCCAATGTTTCTTCATCCCTTTTGTCATTAATTATATTGTCGTACTAATGATAATCGGCAGGCCAAGAGCTTAATGCACTTTCAACCTGTTATAACATCCGTGCACTTACTTTCTTCCTTGACTGTTTCCTTTATGCGTTTTCCCTTCACTACTACTTAAACCAAGATTGAGATGAGAGCTCGTGACTTCCTACACTGTCGCACGAAAATGTATGTTCTCCACTGTTGGCCACAATGACGACTACCGACGAATTCGACTGATTCCCAGTCTACTCTCCTGTTAGTACGATGTCAGAACATCCATATGCTTGCAGAATTATCTAGCTATTGCCCCTTCGGGTCGCATGTGTATTTTATTTTTTTTAGCATCTATAGTCTGTTGAGAACAACGCGAAACAACGATGGAAGAAGAGATAACAATACGATGAGCAAAAGCAACATAAAAAATTTAAAATAAAAAACAAAATTTCGATTGTCTGATGACCTCCTTCTCTCTGTTCGAAGCTGCAAAGATTGCGTCGCTGTATTTGTTTGTGCTGTTTTCCCTGCTATTTTGTTTGATTGGAATCTGGACGCCTTGAAAAGATTTTGTTTTGCATTGAGTGGAGTGGACTAGGAAGGCGGCGTAGTTCAGTGTTTCTCCGGTGAAAATAAGTCTAATCAATGAAAGGACATTGATCTGTTGCATCCATCATCCCCGTCAGTTGCGACTTTTTCAGAAAAAAAATATTTTGCATTCATAAAATACAGAAGAGAAACATGCTGCCGTATATCATTCTCAGACATTTATTTTGCGGCATTTTCCTCATTGAAAGTTCGACGACTTGCTATTTCATTTAATTTTCGGAAACTTAGTAGATTTATACAGGGTCTAACAGCTTAAATTATGCAGTCAAAAATGACAAGTTTTTCGAAAAACCCATGGATTTTGAGAAGAAAACAATGATTTTTAATTCGAATATTTTTATTTAAAGACGAATTTTTCTCAGCAAAATAGGTACATATGTATATTTTGCCGGGGGTATGCACTCTTAAGGGAAGGTTCTTTCAGATACGGTCGAAAATAAGGCAAAGTTTGAGAATTTTTCGAGGGATAATGAAAAAGCATACGAAGTTTTGGTTTTGATTATTTTATTTGTTGATCATTCTAAAATCGTTAAAATTTTTACTACGATAAAATTCAATGTGGTGGCTCCAAAATGGCGGCTCTCGTCTGCCTCTGCATGCGGGACATCGTCCGGTAACTTTAAGTATGTAGCCTCTCGTAGTAAACTGATATCAGTCATAGTTTAAAGTCATTAAAATTTATGGAAATCTCCACGTCTTATACCTAATGAGAATGAATTGGGACAAATAATAAATCAAATTATGGACATTTAAAAAAAGTGCAACTTTTAACTCGTTTTTTTTTCAATTTGACCTCGCTTAGTAATTATGAATTGAAATTTTTCATGCTCATTTTAGATATAAGACACATAAAACAATATATTCTTTTGGGCAGACTTGGAATGAAGTGAATCGGATCAATAGATCGACACCTGTACTTGAAGTTATGATGAAAAATATCGTTTCGAGAAAAACGCGTTTAAAGTTTTTTTTAGCAAGGGGATAACTTTCTTGCTTGTTCAGTTATTACCACCAGTACCAATGGTTATAGGGTTTTGGGGTCGCTAATTATGAATCTGACGTCAAATTAACAAAATACAAGATGCCGGATCCAATACGGTGGATCAAAAAATTTCCATCTGCCAATTTGGACCAAAATATCTATAAGATTTTCGTGGTCGTCAATTTGCTCCATTATACTCACATTAGGATCTAAGTTGGCTATTCCTGTGCCGTATAGGAATCCTTCCTCGATTTCAAACCGCTCCTGGTTGGCCTGCTCCGGCAGACGTTTCAAGTAGCGGGCGATATTCGTCGTTAAAGCGGCCCCTAGACGATCAATATTATTGCACAATATGTAGTGTTGTACAATAATATTGATCGTCTATGGATCATATTGAACTATTGTGCAATATATTGAGTGAATCAAAAAGGTTTTGATTTTTATTGTGCAATATAGAATATATTGCCTCGTCTGTGGTCAGTATTGCGCAATATTGGCTCAGTTGTATATCGTCGTTAGTGGCATAAACAACGCTTGGAGTAATAGAGCCAAAAATGTCAAAAGCTAATGAAAAATCGAACGAAAACTAAACATTGCTTCAATATAATGTCACAATAATATTGACCGCCTAGAGGCCGCTTAAGGATATGCAATTTTGTGACGCATCGGTAATTTTTCACATGTACTGCCACCTAAAGTGTATTCCAACACGAACAAGTATGCGATAGTGCAGATCGTAATTAGTTCCGGTACATAGAAAGCCATCTGAGGTGAATATGCTATACCTGAGCGTTCCCCAGCGCGCGTGAGGTAGGTGCGTTTGAGACGCGCTAATGCGATAAATATGTTCCAGATCGGAATATCCTTTTGCACACATATTCTACGCGTATGTAGCTTTAATTTTGTAAGACAAAAAAAATTGATTTGTATGAAAAAATCTGAAAGAACCTCCCCTTAAGTAATCAATTATTTTATATTTAGGAAAATAGATTTTAGTTAAATTCAGAGTGATTGCTTATTATTGCTCTATATATTATTGCTCTATACTGCAACACGTGGTACTAACTTTTTGTCACAACAGAAATAAAAGTTTTTATTACACCGGTTGAAAATGACGAATAACCAACGATCAGAAAACATTTACGGCATTGCATGCTGCTTCATTTTCGATCTGGTTTTGATGCAACGATTGCAACAAGAAAAATTTGTGATGCGTTTGGGGACGTACTCAAAGTCAATAAGTGCAGGTGTTGGCTTAGGAAATTTTCCAACGGTGATTTTGATTTGCCCACTAGTGATAGAAGTCTAAGACCCGTGGAATTTGATAATGACGGTTTAAAATCACTGGTCGAAACGGATCCGAAATTTTGAGTATCAAATATCAAACACTCTTCTGACTTCTTGGTCAAGAGTGCAGAGACACCTTCACTAAATCAGGAAGGTTTACAGGTAGGGCATAAAGTGGGATCCATAAATTGTCGAAAGATGTATAAAGGACAACCGCGTACAATTTTCACTTCTCTATTGTCTAGACAACGAAGTGATCCGTTTTTAACAAGGGTTGTTACTGGTGATGGGAAGTAGGACTTGTACGACAACAATAAGCGTATCATTTAATGGGTTTCTCCAAATGAAGTGGTTGTGTCCACCTCTAAACCATCTCTGTTTAAAGAAGGTTTAATTGTCCGTTTGGTGCATAGTTCATTTTGAGCAACTGAAATCGGGAAAAACAATTATAGTTGAATTGCATTGATAGCATTTAGGTTACATACTGAATCGTTATTAAAAAGGATAGGTCTTGTCAAAAGAAAAGGAGTCATATTGCAACATGATAAACCACGCTCCATGCCGCAAGATTCCATATCCCCCCTATTCTCCTGTTATAGGGCTATCCGACTTTCATTCATTTCGATCCACTGGATATTTTCTAAGGAATAAACATTTTAGAAACATCGATGATCGAGCTCACCTAAAATCATATTTTTCGTGAAAATCAACTGAATTTTATAAACAGTAAATTGAGACTCTGTCAGCAAGATTGTAAAATGTCCTATATTAAGGCAGAGATTAGATTATAGACTGATTGTAGAGTAAAACATCAAATAAACTCGTTTGTGTGGTCACCACTAAAATGATTGATTAATTATGGGTATCCCTAATAATTTCCTGACTCATATCGATATTTCGCAAGCAATATACCCTCCTTCATATTGCAGACTGATAGACACCGAAGAAAAGGGCAGATGACCCTCGAAATATCGATATCTGTCAAGGTATTGACATATATGAAGGTTCTCCAGGACAAATTGGCCTTTAAATAAAAATGTTTCATAATCAATGCTAGAAAAAAATACGACACATTAATTTAACTAGCTTTTAAAAATAAGATAATATAAAAATCTGAAAATATAAACGAAAAATCAAAATATATGATTCACCTAAATAACACCTATTTTGATAATTTACAAAACACCCATGCCGAAGATATCGCATTATTAACCTTCACCTGGCATGCTCATCCTGAGTAACAAACCTGGACTCGTGGGGTACGTACGAACCCCATTGAGAAATATCTTTGCAAAAATTGAAATATTGATTATTTTGTCTTAAAAAAATCAGAGATCATCTTTAGAAACCACTTTAAACTGTACACTAGTCCGAGTTGAGAAAAATCAAGATCAGCGTTCATAAATAATTCGGAAACTTGAAAAATTAAAAAAAAATGCGTTTTTTACAAAAAAAAATCATAGCTTTTTTGGTTTTCGATAAGAAGGGCTGAAATTTTAGCTGTGACCTCTTCTGTTACATCACTATAAAAAAAATAGTAATAGATTTCATGGGTCTCTAAGAAAGGTATTTATTTTGAGAAATTAAGGTATGGGTTTTACGAAAAAAAAATTATTTTCGAAATATAGGAAAAAGTAGTTTTTTTATTTTTTTTTTAGAGAAATGTATTACAAAATAATCATTGAAAGAAGTAGAGTTAATGAAAAAAAGCTTTGCAGCTTATAAAAAAAAAATTTAAATTAATGACCGGTACAATCAGGGCACATCAAAATCCTATGGTCTAGGGCGTTTGCAGGATGCACATTCTTTATCTCTTTTTGTCTTTCTTCCGATCCCATAAGGCGCATCTTTGCTACTTTCTACTTTCCTACTTTCAAATCTCTGGGGAGCCTCAATTGAGTAAGACGACGTTCCAAATGCGGTGTAATTAAATGTAAATAAATTTTTTTTAAGCAATAATCTGAAGTTATTTTTATTTCTTCTTGATTTTGGACGGCTTTGCACGCTCTCAAAATTCTAGCATTTACGATCGCCATGTCCAAGATGCCTTGAAAATATCGCTGCGGCCACATGTACGTCTTTTTACGCACATTGAAAGAGTGACACAGCTTATGAAAAGTGTCCGTTCCTCCTTTATTTTTGTTATAATAAAGGACAATATTAGGTTTATCCTCGGTCATTTCTTCTGTGTGAAGAAGCGAGGAGGCCAGAAGCACAATTTTTTCAATTTTCTTTTTCTTCGGAGCATAGCTGAAAAGCGTTAAGTTTTCAGCATGGAAGAACTTTGTGAGTGGCAAAGATCGGCCACTCACAAAGTTCTTCCATGGTGAAAACTTAACGCTTTCCTTCGCAATAAAATCCGCTGGGATTTCCCTTTTGTTCTTGTGAATAGCATCGTCAGATTATTCATAGCTTTCGCCTGAAGAATTCTCCGAGCTTGAAAGATGATCGCCACTATTATCATCCATTGGTTCCTCGTCCAAGTCATCCTCGAGCAACTGCTCTTGTAAATATCGAGAACGCAAATTATACGCCATTCTAAACGTAAACAAAAAAACGTTGAAAATAGTAAAAAAATTATTGATGCATAGAAACGTTGATTACTTATTTTTCTTTTCTTCCTAAACACCAAAAATAAAAACACAAAAAATGCCCCAATTCACGAAAAAACGACGTTGATGGCACGGTGGGGTACGTACACACCCCAAACTGCTTTTGATGACTGTTGCAGACGAACTAACGGTCGCAGCGCTATCCCACTGGCATAGGTATAAAAGTGTATCCCTTGACTACCGATAGATGTCGTTACGAGTTTCGATTTGAAAGATTTAGATATCGAAAGCCGACGAGAAAGAGCGTGGGGTATGTACATACCCCATGAGGCCAGGTGAAGGTTAAGGTCATTTCAGTGCATTATTAAGGTCATTTCAGTCCTCATGTGGCGAAGCTTTCTGTCTAACAGTTTGGGTCACAAAAATCTGACAACATCTGTTTTCGGTCTCTCTATGTCTTAAAGTTGAATGGTTAATAATGGAACACCAACAAGAAAAGATCAAATTTTTGCATTCGATTAGTTTTCAAAAGTTGAATATATATCGCTTCTTTATATACTATATACAAAATCACCTATGCATCAATTTTCGTACCTTAAAAATTGATGCGTAAGTGATTTGTCAAAGTTTAAAAATGATAGTTTCGAGAAAAACAAGTTCAAAGTTTTATTACACATTTTCTTTGATATTTTCATATTCTTCATCATAGCCTCAAAAATCATGTTGAATAAAAGTCAAAAAGTCTCTCTTTGCCCTTTTCTACACGTTCTTCATGCTGGGTGATCCTACGTATGCCACACTGACCCGAAAGTTGAAACATTAACACAATTATGGGGATTTGATATTTTGAACTTACTGCTTGTTTAAAATCTACAAGCTTTGTAAGAAGTGTCTTCTTTTTTCATATTTTCTTGTTTTTTCTCAGCTCTTGCCTTTCCTTTCTGCTTTCTGTGGTATCTTGTAGCACCTTGGGTCACTCCTAGACATTCATTCTTGATCAGTTTGGGTTGCCATAGTACGAGCCCGCAATCTCAGACACTTCTGTTCCCAGCAATTCATGCACCAAGTATATAGTAACTTTTTGCTCATATTGACCCCAACAACTGCTTGCGCAACGACCAGCTCCATTCTGGGCTTGGAGTCAAAACATTATTTGGGCAGCTTGTGCCGAAATACGGATTGAAGGCTTCATTTTTGTTTTGAGTACCTCCTCTTTGACATCTGAAAAATAAGATAACTTTGACAGAGTATTGCCTTTACAGCAAGTCTTCATCCGAGCATCGTTCATATATGGTCCACCACAAGTAGACAACCTGGTAGTCATTTCTCTGTCTGACACGAGCTTATTTATTTTGCTCTCGCCTCTTGCCAAAAGCACCAAGAATTTGCTCCCTTCGAACTAAATGACTGATTTTCAGTGGGTCCACAATGATAGAATGCAGCCATCATAGCTTTTTTCATTTCTGCGTCCCTCTGCTAATTCCTTTCAATACCAAGGAAATCGTATCCATAAAGTTTACTCAACACCCACTCGATAAGTTGACCTTCACCAGCTCCACCAAGATTTACTTCTTGTGCTCTGCATTTATTGATCATTTCTTTCAACATGGCATACAGTCTTTTGGAGCCATGATTTAAACACCCCTTCTTTTTCCATTATGCAATGTGGCCCATAAGTCATCAATATCTACCAGCATTTTGTGGGCTTTTGAATCTCCATAACTGAGAACAGTAAAGTATCTGTCATCATGTTGCTGATATCTGCGCCACATTCTTCAGGCAGCTTCAGATTCCATTCCTAGTGAGCTACCAGTGTAATTCTGGTTACAATTACCGGATGATCTATGCTCCTCTACGAATCTTGGACCTCTTCCGAATCCGAGCCCATTGACTTTTATGCTGTGAGCGATCACTAGACTGCTAAGAATGTCTATGAGATATCCAAACCCGTAGAGAATCTACGCCTCTGTCACGTTCCATCGTAAATGACAGCTTTGTTAATTATCGCCTTCAATTTTAGGGACGAGTGCTTGGCAGCTTCTTTCAATGCCTGCAACTATTTATACAAAGCTTTCCGATGTTCATGTAGACTTACCCATGCTGTTCCTAGAATGAATTGTGCTTGAAGTTGTCATTCCTGTATGACCCTGGCCAATCGCAAGAAATGCTTCAGTCATTATCCTATTGATGGCAAAATGGGGATGTGTAGTAGGCAAATCACTATTATGATTGCTGCCTCAAATTTTACAACTCACTTCAGTACATTTCATGCATGTCACAGTCATTCATTCAGCGAAACCATGGTTTTTCGACACTGAAAATTCTAGCCCTATCTCCTTGCATGCAACACCGGAAACAGTATACACTAATGTTGAAAGTCTCTTGACATCCACGAAAATATATTCTAGAGAAATGCTTTCTGCTGGCTCTTGTAAGGTAGTAAGTAGTAGCAGCTCCTAAAATTGTAACATCTTACGTCTGCTTGCTGATGAAGGTTGGCCGTTCTGATGTTTGTGCTGCTTGACATGACTTGCCGGAGCGTGGCGCTCAGTTTTGAATCCCTCACGAATGCAATATCAATAATTTACAATGTCTCGGCACTTCTTCTGAATGTGACGAAATCTTTCAAAGGAGGGTCCGAAGTTCGTGTTTCCGACAAAAAATCAGTATCGAAAATTTAATCGATTTTGTTCATTTTACCGCCTGTCCCTGGCCTTAAATGGGTTAAGAGCAGGGTAATTTCTATTTCTCAGCGCTTGATTAATGACTTCTGGATTGCATTTCTTTTCTAGATATTTTTCAGTTTCTTTGTCAAGCATTGACTCACTTTCAGCACAACCCATTGTTGATCCACTGTAGTTGCGTTTTTTGCGCCTCCATCTCCATTTAGAATTTTTTTTGCGCCTCCATTTAGAATAGTAATATTGAAAATAACAAGTATCCTGTCCAGGGTTCCCACTTTTGATACATTTGTATCATTTTGATACATTTTTATTTGAAACCTATATTTTTGATACAATGATACGGCAAATCTCAGAATTATGGCAAAATTATACATTTTGCCATCCAGTAAATAAATTAAATTTTTTAAATTTTGCTGTCATGTGCCAACCAAATCTCCTCTCTCTAGCAGTAATAACTGCCAACTTCAACCTACTTTACACTTAGAACTACGAAAGATATCTATTATTTGAGTTCTTTAGTTGCAAAATGAGACTGAAAGGTTTTTGAAAACTTTTCAGAAACAGCAAAAAACTATATTTTTTTTCCTGGTCAATATATCAAACCAATTTTTTTTTTAATAAATTGAAAATAAAAAACTACACAATATTACAAATTTTCATAAACTATAGATTATGTTAAATATTAATTAATTCGCATTTACAGTTCATCAGGTCGCGTTTTGGAACAAAATCGCCTTCAGGTGTGGTTTTGGAACGAAACTTCATGTTGGAGTCGGGTTTTGGAACAAAACAAAAACAATTATATTTTTTTTAATGTTTTTTTTGCCTGTAATTTTTGTTTTACAGAAAGTAGGTCCCTACTTTAGAACATAACTTAAAAAAACAATTATACAAAAATAAGTTTAAAAACATGGAAAAATGAGCAGCAAAAATATTGTGTTAAACATTTTTTTTTTTCGTCAATAATTACTTCCGCATCCCAAATATCGTTCTCTGTAAGATTATTATAATATATACGACGATAAAAACACTTGTTGGATTCATCAGTTTCATCCTCCGAATCTATATTTTCTAAAAAATAGAAGCAAAATGACACAACTTCAGTCAACGCACACATTTAATGTGTCGGCGCACGATTTCTAAGAACAAACATGTGAAGTCGCAATCAGTATGGCCAACTTTGAAATATTTCTGATCATTCTAGAAAAAGCCCGCTTAATTTAAAATAAGATTAATAATAAAAATAACCATTTAAAAATATGTGACGAACAGAAGTTTAGCCTTTTCTTAAAGTTAGAACATTAGGTCGGTTTTTGGAAAAAATAACAAGAACCGTTTCCGACATTGCTAAGGTTTGAGTCGCTTTTTGGAACCAAACCGTTCAAAATATTAGACGCCATTTTGAGGTCTGTTCAGGTCGCGTTTTGGAAATAAGGCTGTTTTTCAAATCACTTTTTAAGGCATTTAGACTGGGTTTGGGATAAAATAAAGTGCACAAATCGATTCCTGAGAAGATTTCCTATAAGATATGGGGTTTAACTCAGTTTCGTAAAAAATCGCTTGAGTCTCATTTTGCAACTAAAGAACTCATTTGATTTGACTATGAAGATTTGAAGTTTTCAAGCTATTTAAATAATAACGAGAAAATGAATGTTGAAGCGTTTTGGGATAAACCAAGTTTAGTTGAAAATAATTTCGGTGAATCAATGTTAGTAGCTGTGCCTTATAGTTTACCTGAAAACGAGGTTTTTCTGTATTAAACTTGGGTGACAATGTAAAAAAAAACTGATTAGAGTTGAAAAGAGATTAGAGGAATTTTGGGAAGCAAGAGACCAAACAATATTTGAGTGCTACTGTATGACACACTTGCCCAAAACATATCTTTTTATTCATGATATTCATCAAATCATCAGTGTTCCGATAGCTTTTTCCCTTATTAAGCCGAAGTATTTTTTTTAGAAAATTAAAACAGTGAATTCCCTGAAAATAATCTGCGATCCGTATTAAGGGGTTAGTCCACTGTTAAACTGCTCAAAATGAACTTTTTTTTAAACAGATACCAACAAAAAACTATTCAAGATATCGATTTGAAATTTTACGTACATCTTTATTAAAGCTAGGAGTTAACATTTTCATTGGAAAAAAATATTAGAAAACAAAATGGCGGCCGCCCCAATGGATCGCCGCACCACCGCCGAAAAAAAAGCAAATTGCGCCTCGTAATTTGCCACTAAGTTTCACTGCAAACTTTATAGTTTTATAGTTTCTATAGTTATAGTTATACACTTTTAGGAACTTTTTGGTACATTTTTACTAATATTGATACACTTTTTGACGAAATTCGATACGGCAGAAAAATTGGGAGTGGGAACACTGATCCTGTCCCAATCGTCTAGTGCAGGCTAGTGTGTAAAGCACTCGTTCTTAGTGTGTGGGCTCCTTGGTTCGAATTCAAGTCCGCAAGGGGAACCGCCCGTCGAGTTTTGAATCAATCTACACCTTAATACCTGAGTTAAGGGTCATTTTTTTTAATGATTGATTTTTCGTTATCTATAGAATAAAGTTCATGTATATTTTCCAATATTTTAACTTTAAGGTTGCCTTAAATATGTACACACTAATTGGTTTTCTAAGGAACAAAAAATTATCCAGCTATTTGCCACTTTTACTGTTTTTGAGATATTCGTCACTTTTTTCCATGTAAGCCGCCAATCACTTTCTGTATCTTTCATCACTTCTTAATTGAATTATGGCCTACATGAGCTGAATGGATCTGTGCGTTTGTAAAAATGTACGAGTGCTAATCATATTATGTAAAGGGATTGAGTGCTTACGCTTTGTGTATGAATTAATTTCCTTTGCACATACATTTCATTCGTTAAAGAGGCAATTCATAGCTAAATTACGTTCTTTTGTCGAATAAACACCAACTTTGTGCAGTGTAGTGTTTGTACATTAGGTAGATCGAGTGGAGACTAATTCTTCCAGTGTAGCTACTTTAAAACTTTGTCGCTACTATAATGGCTAATTATTGATTTTATGGAAGTGTGAATTTGTTATTCTTTGAAGCCAGCTTGAAACTCGTAGAAGCATTTTAAATATTTCTTGGGAGAATAATAATGATATTTGATTGGACGAAGATTGAGCAGAAGCGACTTTACTTTGCATATGAGCCATGAAATGGAAGTAAAAATTGGCTCATCATATAAGAATTTATTAAAACAAGAAGTAGATTTATAATTGCTTCAATTTACTTTAAAAGCCCGTATCCGTTTATGACTGCTGTTCATCGCTTCTAATGTGAATCAGTACTTCCCAGACAATTGAATTCAAAAATTCTTTTTTTTATTTCACTAATCATTTGCTTATCCCTGGGAATTTCCTGTTTGCGTTCAAATTTCCTTACTTCCATTTGAACTTTAATTTTTTTTATATTCTACTCCCTTCAAAGTAAGCCGCTCTTGTGGTATAAAGGGAGGGAAAGTTTGTGCGCGCCAACGACATGCGGTATTCCCAAGCCGTCCCCCATCTAAGTATTGACCGCGCCCAACCCTGCTTAACTTCGGTGATTGAACGAGAACCTGTCGATGTCAGTGTGCTATGTACGTGGTAAATTTCATACGTCAATGTTCAGGCGTTGCCATTCAAACACAAATTCGTAGTCATCTCACCTAGAGTCACTTCACGTGACTCAGAATACCGTGACTTTCGAAGTGACGAAAGATCTCACGTAAGGTGACTCTCGGAATATGGCCCATGATCTTTTTTGTAATGACTAGGTGGTATTAACAAAAATATTAAGGACTAGTGAACTGCAGAATTTGATGAGATCTACCACTTGTCTGTATAAACTAAATTAAAAAATGAAAACTGCGATGCTGCTCCGCAATTGATAATGCAAGGGCTTATATTAGGCGAACTTTTTCATCGAATTTCCCACGCAGTTTTAGTAATATATTTATAGCATATAAAGGTTTGGGTGATTTTGAGCATACAGAATTGACTATTTTTTAATGATAAAGTCAATAAGGTCATGTCATATGAAAATCTCGCAATAATTTTTTTAGTTGCGTATTTTTTATCATCTCCAAGAAACATAGACTGCTACCTTCGAATAGATCATACTATAAAGGTTAAAGTGTGTAATTAACGAAAATGATTGGGATTTTTGATGTAAATGTTCTTTTTGTGGTACTTAGTTAATTTCCGGATCATATCAGTTCATTGGGTTGTTTCAGTTTGCTATTTCAATTTTTTTCGTTATCATTGGTGTCAAGCTACTAACCAGGGATTTTTATTTCGATCGAATACGGTGAATTGAATCAGTTCTGCTTCCGTCATCTTAAGTGAGAACCAATAGCCGGTCGAAAATGATTCTTGGTAGAATATATGAACTTAAGATTTACGCTGGAATACATAAACAATTTGCATTCCACGCACTCATATCGAGTCACTCTGGAATATTTAACTAATTTTCTGGTCTCAACTACTTGGAAGCCAATCGTCATGGGTACGACAATTGAAATCCATCTTTTCGAGTCTCAATTTCAATATCGTGATCGTATGCTGGACATCATCAGTTTCCATTCAGCCTTCAATATTTCTCATTACTTATTTTAATTTGAGCTGAGAGGTGTGGACATTTCTGGAGTTGATGACAGACAGCTGCCACTTTAACAGCGTTAGCTACCAAAAGCACATCTTCCCGCATCTCACGGTTCAGGGAACCGTCCCATACAGCATTTCACAGGTCTTACCCGAGAATTATACTCTTGTGCTGCTCCGGGAGTAATAATTTTGCAGATAGTTCTCTGATTCGTCTTGTCTATTGGTTGACGATTTGTCAGATAATCTCGGACCATGGTCCACGGACCATAATCGCGGACTATGAAGCTCTCTATCACCTTCAAGCCCTAGACCTGACGAAACGTTGTCGTGGGATAACTTTACTTATGATGGCTAACAAATATTCCTCTATCGCAAAGAGTCGCCCAAGGTCCTCTAACATATCTGTCCGCATCGCTGAATTAAAAGTGCTCCGAAGATTTGGGGTCACTAGATATACTATGGGTCTGGCCTGATGACATGCGACACAAAGGTGGCGCTTATTGCTAAGTCTCCACTACGGAACTCACTTTGGTTTTTCGAATGGGCTTTCGGTTTTTCATTTTGGCCACCGCACTGCGAAGTTCTTCTTGAGTGAACAAAGGAAGATATTCCTGACTGACTATGAGAGCGTCTTCTACTTTCACACATCAGGAACAACGATTCCATGATTTTCTTTAGAATATCGGCGTTCATGTGACCAAGTCTAACAAATCCTAGTTTGCAGCCACGCCCTTATGGATCCCAGTTCATTTCATCGCAAAGCACTTGCCCAATTTGTTATTTCTCTATCACCTTACCTTTCCCAGCTTCGCCTTTTTCTGTTCTGCGGCAGCTTGGGATAGTTCTGGTCTATCGATAGATCGTTTAGCCCTACGTTTGTATGCTAGAGCTCTTCGCTTCAGCTCTGCTATCCGTTTCGTTCACAAATAAGCCTGTTGTCTCCTAGATAGTGGTCTCTGGTGTGGGATTGAGGCGACGTACGCTAGTTTGATTTCGCGGATGGTGATCTTACCTCGCCAGCAAAACTGCCGTCAGTCACTCGTCAGTGCTGACAATGTTTCCGAGCCGAGAGTTATGTCAACTGAGTTAGATCAACCATTGCCCTTTTGAAACCTTTTAGACATAGTCACTAAGGGGCTCTGATTAATGACTTCTGTCTCTGATAGCATTCTATCGGTGCTTCCTCTATTCGATATATTTTCTGGTATCGCAACCCCTGGAGAAGTCTCTAGTACAATGCAGTGACTACGTATATTCTTTTGAACCCAAATTCGTTCCGTGCACGGAGTGTCCTCATCCGCTTCTTTGGTGCTGGTCTTGCTCGGGATCACACAGGACTTTAGCTGTCAGACAATTCAAGTAACCTCCACTCTATTTTCAAATGTCTCTTGCCAGCAGTTGTCTAAACACTACTGTCTTTACATCTATGAGGAATCCAATTTTTTAGACGGCAAAATGTAAAATGTAGTTTATTTCAAATTACTTACTTAAACAAACAAAAAATCACCTTGCTTGAATAAGTAAATGTAATTGAAATCTATCTTAGCCTAAAGGCATGATAACGAGCATGGAAGCTTATAAAAAGATTCTAATGATTATTTGCTTGGATGTTTGACATCTTACTATAAAATTGGATGCTAATTTTTCGATGAGTGCACTTACTTCGTGTTGGATAATTTCAAAGTTTCTGCTATGTGAAATCGCATGGTTATTCTAAGCAGGGACACCGTTTGTTATGATCGGTTGGACAATCATTTTCAAAATTAATAATTTGAACTCAATTGATAATTTAGAATATTAATTAGCGGGTAAAGAGCACAAATAAGAAGGCAGGACCGGATTCCGTTTGTAGTACCGAGGATGATGATAATGATGATGAAAGACCACAGATAATTTTGTTTGCTTTGGAGCACACAAGGTTTACGTGATCCTTCAAAATTTAGTTTAATATCAAGATTTACGCCTAGATAAGTGATGGAGTCCATCCAAGGAATGTTTTGCCCGACAAAGCTGATATTTCTACTTGGAAGTTTCGCCTAGCAAATCTAATAGGCAGCTTGGGATTTCGTGTTGTTCGCTTTAATTTTCCTGCGGTACTAATATTAATACAGTAGGTCAAGTAAGCTTTCAATATTTTCAATGATTATTTGGTGGTCGTTCGAGTTGCTATAATTTCCGTTACCACCCGCAAACACGGCTAGCTTGCAATGTGCAGCATTAGGAATGTCTGACCGATAAATATTAAATAATGTCGGACTAAGGCAATATCCCTGGACAACTCCGGCAGGAATCAGATGTTCGGATGAATAGGAAGTATTAACCCCCTGTCAATTATACATCCCTTCAACAGTTTCATCAAAAAAGATTGTTTGATATGTTTGCATACTCGAGTTATTTAATGGATTGAGTATAATGGACAAAATTCAGTTTTAAATTTTGGAATCAGTTTCAAATTGTCTATGACCTGACGTATACGTGGAGGTATCGATTTCTCCAATATCTTGCTGCGCATACATAAAAGATTAATTGGCAGATAGCTTTTTGGGGCGCCAGAATTTTTTTCTGACTTAGGAATGGGGACCAAATTAGCTTTTTTTCCAAACAAACGGAAAGTAAGACAGCTTAAAGCAGCTATTAATAATAAAGGTCAGCAGAATTATCGATTTTTTCAGCAGTTGTTTTAAAAAATGCCGTGAATGTTATTGCTGCCAGGAGATTTTTCTATTTTTCAAGGATCGCACGATTAATTTAAGTTCCTTAGACTTGCGGAGTCAGTTTAAGCGGAGCTAGAATTTTAATCCGTCTAAATGCTTTATTCACCTTCCATAATTGGCTCGAATTCTTGTTTATGGAGGCTAACGTCCTATTCCAGTATAAATTCTTCATCGCATTTCTGTCCCTTGTGCGCTGCCATAAGCGTCTGATGAACTAAAATTGAATTCACAATTCCGAGCAATTTGTCAACTTGAAGTGTTAAATTTTTTTTAAGTTTTTGGAACAAAATTATGTTTTAAAATCGTTTAAACTTAATCATGTGCTACGGACTGTACGTCTACCTCATTTTAAAATACGTCTAAATAGTAGGAAATCGTAATTGCCAAACTATGTCTTAAATATCGAAAACTACTAGGCTTATCAAATTATGTTTCCAGCAAACAAAACAAATTCACAATGTCCAAGCTATCGTCGATTCTGCTTACTTACCTTCAATGCCGTGCAAAGAATCCGCTCCGCACTGAAAACTACAAATCGAGAACAAAATAAGAAGTCAGTAACCTCAAACTATACATGCATCATCCTAATAGCGATCCAAGCCACAAAGTCAAATTGAAAGAGAAACATGGAACGACTTTGAAGAAAAGAAGTAAGAAAAAAAAATAGATTTCAATGTTGAAAATAGCCCATCATCTTGCCAGAATCACCATGACGAGACCAGTTAAGAAGCTAATGATCTGGATGAGCACAGATGGAAATACCTTGAAAATCGAAATAGAATCTCGAGCTGAATAGAATAGGATTTCATTTCACAGTCAAGGTTGATTACGTGGATGATATACATTCACTCCCTATCTGTATTACGAGCGTACGTAGATGAGTAAGTGTGATTCGAGTGATTCAAAGATAATTTGATGGAGATTATTGACATTATTTCATTTCTCGTGTACCTTTGGTATGTTCAGTATTTCCCGAAGCAGTCTAGTTTATTCTATCGTGAGAGATTCGTGGCTGGGACGGAGTTTCGTTTCGTTACCAACGTGTAGCACTTCGTATGCTTTTTATTTTTAAATTACAAGAAGACAAGAGAATGAGCAGGGGCATCAGCAGTGAATCGACCGTGAAACCTCTGACGAAATACATCTGCTTGCAAGGTGTATAGCGCACAAGGTACAAAGTTTACACATGCCGACCTTGAATTACACTTTTGCTTAACAAAGGATAACGTACGGAAAAGTGGACCTTCAAACAGTATGTGCGAACATTGGATCATACGTCGGCTAGTAAAATCCGAAAATATTGCTGGAAAGATTTAAAGCGTGGAAGAAGTGCCAATTCAAATTATTTTCATACATTTTTTCTGAATAATTTTACATGAAATTAAAAAGTAGCGCTCAATAATATTTATTAATAGACAGTTGAGTCCAATTGAAAATTTAGTCTGAAATTTGATAGGACATTAATACGATCCATTGTTCAATCGAAAATCATGAAAAACCTGCAATTTATCATATTTGTAGGCATGCTAACAATTGTTCTTGAACTAGACTGTTTAAAATCCTATTCATTCCATCTGAATTCTGAAAATTTCAAAAGTGGCAAGTCATTTCCTATCTGCATTGTACCTGCTTAATCCGATAAAAAATCGCAACGAACGAAAAAAGCTACATGAAAATTCATTGACTCTTTTTGCATAACGATATGTTAAACATAACATATTGTTGCCATTGCCCTCTTTTTTGTGGCGGCCCCGTTCTCAACACGGTTTCCAGTGTTTTATGTACAGCAGGCAAATTCAAATAAATGGCAACTTGAAAGCTAACATGTGGGATTGTGAGAGAATAAAATGTATACGCATTAACTGCTTCGAATCGTTCCACAAGGTTCCTACTTATAAATGGAGATTTGTAGTGTTTACTGACTTTGTTTGTTGCTGCTGCTCCTCCTCAGACACGATCAGAAATAAAGGTGGAGTATTAAAGGTTTATCTCATTATAGCTTTATTTTTACCTCTTCGATTAGAAGCTTAGTGCGCGGCGCTGCTATTTGTTGTATGCTGGTCAATGGACAATAAGAAGACAACAATACAGAAGTTGTATACCTTGGGAGATGTATGTTCCTCCAGTCGATTGGAAGGTTTTGTTGCTTTTGCATTACTGTCTATAAATTTTTGTTGGCGAAATGATGGTATGTGAATAACGATAATTGGTAGTGGTTGGTTTGTTGCAATAATAACACGTTTACATGTCTCAAGGCTGATTTTTATGGTGGATCGACCGTGTATATGTTCGACTGTATGCTGTCTGTAAACGAAAAGCTATGATTAAATGAGCTGATCGAATTGTGATCGATGTTTTCAAAGCTTTCAACTAGGAATGTCGATTCGTGGTTTAAGATTTTTTTCTTTATGAAAACCTACAAGGTAGTTATGCAAACATATTTAAGGGTTATTTTAACCTAGTACCTGTTTTATTATTATACTTTTTTTTTTTTTAGTTAGTTTAGGATGATGAGCAAGAGTTCCAACGTATTTTTCACTGCGATTATTGATTTCCTCTGAAATTGTTTCGATTCGTAAGTCTTTGTGGACGCAAGCGTTGCAAAAGGCCCACGGAGTTCCAATAATGTCTGCCAGGTTTTTTGATTGGATCCGCTGAATGATGATTGTGTTTGACGGACGAGCTACTCCTCGAAATCGTAAGCCATGAGTCCAAACTGGCTTTGACACTTTGGAGTCGAGTGAGAGTGCTAACTTCCTATTCAGCATCCATTTGAAGTTGATGAACTTGAGCTTCAACCACTGATTTTTAGCTTCAGTGTGCTGTGTCCAGGTGAGCCTCCCGTCAAGGTAGATTCCAAAGTTTTTGATATATTGTTCAAACTAGTTTGAGCACAAGTTTCTTCTAACAGTGTGAAGGTAGTGTGGCTGCATTTCGATCCATTCATTTGGACTTCTCATTTTATAAGCCATTCCTTAATATGTGATATGCCATATCTGGATCTGAGTTGTCCTTTAAGATATCGGTATCTTGTGTGAAAGTTCCTGTGGTTTTTACGTCACTTACTGGAAGATCAGAAGTAAATATTGAATGAAGCACAGGTCCCAAAACACTCCCTTGTGAAACTCCAGCATGCACACTGAGAAAACACATGGCGCCAGACGCCATAATTTATAGACTTCGGGCGCCATGTACATAGTCGATTTAGGGATTATGATAAAATATAGCGCCACACGTCATAATGCATGGCGAAAAGTACATAGGCCTACATGCCATGTACATGGCGTGGCGGACTATATTACATGGCGTGGAGGACTATAGCACATGGCGTGGAGGACTATAGCACATGGCGTGGAGAACTATAGTGCATGGCGTGGAGGACTATAGTACATGGCGTGGAGGGCTATAAGCATAGCGTCTGCTCTTATTTACTATGGCGTATGGCGACTTATCTTGTGTGGTGACGAACTTTATATCAGCGCTTTACTCCATTTTCTGCATATTTTACACTTTCTTCCAGATTGAGTTGCTTGTCAAAAACGAATGGCGCGATTGAAATAAAACTTGCTATTTATGCCAGGCTTTTGTTAATGATATTTAATTTTGGGGTAATATTTTATGTTATGGTAGTTACCTGTCTTGAGTGGCAGACTTTTGCATCATTAAATTTTTTAAATTTCATTGAAATTGAAACTTATCTAGAGGTTAGCTGAAATTCCTGCTTGAGTAGTGCAAACTTCCTAAAATTGTTCGCAATAGTTACCTTTTGATGTCATTTGTTTGATAAAACATTCTTTAGGTGCGTTTTTTGCACTCTTGGGCAGGGTAAGTTACCTAGACTTGCCTTAACTTACCCTGCCCAAGGGTGCAAAAAATGCACCTTTTATTATGCTTATTTTTAAACATTTTTATGGACATTCACGAATAAATTGCGCTTCTTACCCTAAAAGGCTCGTGAAAAATAGCCTTTTTCATCAAATTTCATGCGTTTCCGACCAAAATTTACGTCTTTTTGGGGTAAAATTACACGATTTGCTCGTAAAAAAAATTACACATTTAAGACGTAAAATATTCTTTGTACGCACTTTTGTAAATTTACATCTTTGATAGTAGGGAACCAGTTTCCTACTATTATAAGGGTCAAATACAACCAAATTTTTTTTGAGTGTACAATGAGTCACTGAATTCATTAATTTCATTAAACTTAATTAATGACCTATCTACTCATTCCGCGAACTTAGTGACCCACCCTCATATCAGTCAGGTGTGCATACTGCCAGTCCAAATAAATATTCTTAGTCTAATTCGTTTTAACAGCAGTCATCATCCAAATGCAATCTGTGACCTTTGTTTACCAACAAGCCCCAACAGCAGGCTTTGTTTGGTTCATTCCACTTTGTTCAGATCGGTCGTCCATCCTTCAACATTTCAAAATACTACTTTCGCAACTGCGAAACAAAGCATTGAGCACTAAGCAGAATTTATTTTACCTTTCATCAACAACAAAAAATTAAAAATATTTATTAAAAGCACACGCATGTCGAAATAAATAATTAGAATCCGGTCCCCTATTTCTTTTACCATGTTTACGTATCCATTCTCGAGGAACAAAGAAACTGGAAACAACGGCTTCTACTCCCATCACAAAGATATCACATTTTGAGACACAATTCCAAATGGCGTCTGACAAATGCATTTTTGGGACGCACGCTGTTAGCAAAGATGTTTTTGCGCGTCTTCTCATCTCCGCACATAAAAGCATTCGTTCCCGCTTGTTGGTTCTTTGTAAAGTTTAATTGGAAATTGCGTAGAGTACTCGGTGTATTCCACAAGTACAAATAATGTATTATAGGCAGATGATACTTAGAGCTGATAGGAAAATATCATTATTGCAATACTCTGTATTTTCCGAATGGGAGAGAAGAAGCCAAGTCTTGAATATCTGCGACACGAGCTAGCAGTATCACCAGATATCTCATCTTGTTCTCTTCCCATTCTATTTTGTGTACATATAGTACGTTGATTCCGATGCTAGGGAGGAGGCTGGGAGATATCGTGTGTACATATCAACGGAATCGATGTGTGTGCATATATGAAGGCCAGCGACCTTGTAGATGAGCACAAGATAATAAGACCATAGCTCGGTGGGGCAACAACGGCAGAGAAGACCACATCGCCATCATCACAGTGATTATATTATTCCTCTTTCCTTCCGACTACGAAGACGCGCAGTTTTCTTTGTATCAATTCGAATTCATCATTTCCTACTCTTGTTCGAAGCTGTTATTTTATTTCTAGACAAGTGTGATGTAGTTAAAATTAATGCTCGAGGATTTTCATCAAAGAAGAGAAAATGATTATAGTTCACTTGAACACATGATTCTGAACGCAAAAATAATGCGAAAATTGCCTACCCCGAAAGGTCAGACACGTATATTGGAGTTTCCCTTTTTGCTTTTGTTTTCATGGATTTTCAGCATGTGGATTAATGGACATTCATTGACCCCATGTTCCACAGTAATATAGACAGACAGACAGGCAGTTAAAATTGATAATCCTGAAGTCTTGGAGGCTTCAAATTGCTGTTAAACTGTCGAATTAATGAATATATTTCTATTATCATGACGAAGGCAAGAAAGGTAGATGCCAGTATCTAAGTGCAATTTAAGTGTTAAACTGAGAAGGAAATGTAGTGAGGATACATATTTTTCCCTATTTTCGATTTCAATCCGCATAAACAAAGTTCATCGAAGATAGATTGATTGTCCAAGATATTTTGATTTTGCTGATTTCGAATGAGATAGAAGAACTATTATTGGTCCTTGTTCTAGGGAGTTTTAAGCTGCGTACTCAGTTTCAAAACTATTTTCATGTTTTCTGCCCACTTTGAATTTAGGAAAATCTTATATTGTTCTGTGTCACATTGAAAAATACTACGTTTCGAAACTATTACATTCGATCGCCACTTTCGTTCGCCTTATTCTTTTGCTATTTATAATCTTTGTTCCGTCTATGAAACGTTGAAACGCAATCAGCTTGCATACAATTTTTCGTATCGAAGACTTTCGAAGTCAGTTTCGACGGCGGCAGCATCGTTGAAGGAAACAATCATGGGAAACATGCGTGCAAAATACATACGCATACGTATATTTTTCTGCTGTTGCTGAAATGTTCGCGGGTTGACTGATCGAAAATAGCACGGGTATTATCTATCTATCTGTAGTGCGTTGCGTGTTAAACGGCCCACAGACGAGAGATCTCGTCGACAACTAGATCTGCAATATGCGATATCTGCAACGAAAATCTCTGTCTGTGGGCTAGTCTCAGGTTGCATTTTTAGTCTCTGCAACGGTTGCAGTAAATATCAAAATTTTTTGATATTTGGTGGGCGGAGCTACTGGTCGACGAACACGTTGCTGTGTCTGTGGTGATTTTGAGACTAGAATGGAGATCTCATTTGAATTTAGTGTAACGTAATGGTAACATAATTTGAAATCATTGGTTTAACGGACTGAATTGTGTATGAGTACGCTCAACAAGAGTCAGTTAGCATACCTCATGATCCCGTTAATGTTTTATTATTTCAGGAAATATTTATGAACGAAAAGAATAGATGTGGAACAATAATATCTTTTCTTTGGCAGCAACGGATATTTAGTTCATTTTCAGTGCTGCTTGCCTATGATGACCGCCAATTAAAATTCAATAAAAAAGTATTTAGAGGGCTACATATGGCTGAACCAGAAAGTACGAATACCTAGATACCCGTACATACCTGTTCGAAATAACTTTATGTGAAACATAATTTTAAACCCTATTAAGGCACAATTGCTGCCAGCTCATGATACATACAAATTTATAATTTTCTTCGAAAATAAGTCCGACACCCCTAATACGAACAATCAATGCCTGGTTATGATGACCGCCAATTAAAAATTATTTAGGGGGATCTATGACTAGGTTACAGATGCCTGAAGCAGAAAGTACAAATACCTCATATATCCGAGTATATGTACCTGTTCGAAATTACTTTACGTAAAACATCATTTGCTAACAATGCTTACAATGTACATATGTCCTCCGTTTTCTTACAACGAAAATGACCTGAAAACACCCATTCCAAAGCGTGTGTTGCCTCCACGAAAACAACGTTCGAATGAGATTGCAATTCAAGTCTCTGTGTCTGTGGCAAATCAATTGAGATCCAGTCGACGACTAGATCTCCGTGTCTGTGGGCCGTTTTATAGGTTGATATGAACAATAAATCCAAGGCTTTTAGCACGTGTCACGAACATTTAATTGAATGAAAGATGAAAGCCTGGTAACGTGACTTTATAATACTCCATATATGTACATATATATAGTTGCTTTATGAAAAGTAATAAACATTCAATCCGTACACGTTTCTTCGATCTGTGGAGCTTGTAGTTACTAGTATTTTAGTTTTTATGTCAGCTGTTTGAGATGCTACTGAATATATATTGAAATTTGATATGCACGTTTTTTTCTGTATTCGGTAGAGAGAAAAATCTGATAAATACGCTTGAATGCAATGATTGATATATTATTAATTGAACGGGAATGTAGAGCATGGGGGCAATATTAATCCTTGCGTAACATAGTAAAAAAGTAGTACCAGATTCAATGCAGTGCAATAGTAGATGAAAAATGTCGTCGACTTCAAAGAGAAAATTGCTCGTAAGGGCAACAGAAATAATAATAAAATATAAATAATAATAATAAGAAATAATCTGACATGCATGAAAAACTTAATATTGTAGTCATAATTTTAAGATCTTTACTGATATGCTTATAGTTAAATAATTACTTTGGCTTCGATCTAGTATTACAATATATAAATTCTAAAACAAATAAATAGGCCAAATAAAAATTGAAAAATTTGAAATCATGAAATCATGGAACATTTAGTTTTCAGTTTTGGCAGATTTAGACAAATTGTCATTCCGCGACTGTCCATGAAAATATAGGTAGGTATAGGTACCACGAACGGTTCAGAACTAATCACTGAAATCGGCACCGATGTAAATTCAGATGAGCTGAACCTAAAGCTGTCGCTTCGTCCTCCAGACCGTTGTAGTGTCTTTCACTTAGAGGTTCTGGCTATTTTTCAAGAAATCGAGAAAGTTCGGGGTCAATATTGGTATTTCCATAAGTAGCCATCATCAACATCGGCTCCACAATCAGGGTCTGGTCCTGGCCTCCTTCAATCAGTTCTGCCACTGGTCCCGATCTCGAGCGATGTTATCGAATTAGGCATCCCTAAGCTCTAACAAGATCTCCCTCGCTGTTGTCTGCCATAAAGTCTGCCGGAAAGGGTTCTCCGAGCAGGCCCCTCTTCACTCATACGAGTTAGGTGTCCTGTCTATCGGAGTTAACCGAGCTTTTTCTTTGGAATATCTGGTTCTAGGTAGATAGCGTACAATGCATGGTTGTGGCACCTCCAAAATTGTTTTTCTTCACATAACAATGCACACATACAAATTCATGCTTCACTATCCTGATAGTTTGACCAAATCTAGGTGATCATAGATAGGCTAAGCGGCAATTAACTCTCTTGCTGGTCCTTGTACAGTGTCCATGATTGTTGCTAAATGCCGTGCATGGCTTAGTGAGATGTCAAGATATGCGGCAGTGCAAGTGATTTAAAAACATAGGCACGGGGCCACTGTGAGGCCAATGAACAGTTGAGGCTTTGTACCTTGATACTGGAGGACTCTTTCCTCTTCCCTGTTTAATCACCCGCTAGGCGAAAATTCTTGCAGGACGATGGGAAGTCCTGGGCCGAATAATCACCCTGTGCGAGAGGAACACAGTCCTAGGTCTTCATGGCTTCGCGTCGGACCAGGCAGGTGTAGAGTTTAACCCGTAGTGCTTTGCGTTGTGGGCATTCTAACGGATCACTGCTTCATAAGGACGGCACGCAAAACGACTGGGCGCTAGAGTAGTCTCATGCGCCAGTGTCCGGCTCTGGCGAGGAGAACATTGGGAGTCAATCTCCTCCTCCTCTCAAGTCTGACAGAGAGGAGGTGACCCTTAGATATGGAGAAACTAGGCTATAGTGACTAAATAGGAGACATTTAATTGGCATCACAATGGGTTTTTTTTGCCTAAGCACGTCTTGTGACAGGTCTCTGTTGATCGCCAGTCACTTCAATCTACCTATATTCTTGATAAATCATTTGTGCGTTTACGGTTTTTTTTCGTAACATTTGTATAAATATTGCTATCTTTGAGCTCTTCAAGGGCTCTTTCTTGCATGCTTACTTTGTTGCTTGTTGAATAAGATACAGGAGCTCTACTAAACAACTTATTTTATTTGGATCTCAATTATAACTAACTAAAAATTCTTACAAATCATATACATACGAGAGGTATTCAAATATAAACGAGCCTTTTACTTTTGAGGAACGAAGCGTCGGGAAGAGTAGGGAGAGAACCCATCTAGATGACTCAAGGCTAAGCCGACCGCCCGACCGGTTTGTTTAGTGGCCCTTACAATGCATTATAATTAATTTTTTAATAAAGGAATGCGTTAAACCAGCCGAAATTCGCGACGAAGTGCATGCACAGTTCGGGGAGAATGCACTTTCATGACCACGAGTGAAAGCCTGGTGTGCCGAGTTCAAAGAAGGACGTAAAAAGTAGAAAATGTGAGTCATCAAAGATGCCTCCGCTTCAGCATTACGCCGGGCAATGTCGCAGCTGTTCGCGAGTTCATTGAAAGAGATCGTTGCTCCAATGTAGCAGCAATCAGTAAGAAAACGGAAATCAATGGTCCGAGACCATCTTGAATTCCGAAAAATCTCGGCGAGGTGGGTTCCACGTCTGCTTACGCAAGAGAACAAAAATGCGAGAGCTGAAGTTTGTCAAACGCTTCTTGCTCGTTTTCAAAATAAAGTTTTTGCAACGTTTTGTGACATGCGGTGAAAATTGGGTTCACCACTACACTCCCGAGTCAAAAAGAGTCTCTATGGAGTGGAGAAAAAACAGGGAGCCAGTACCATAAAAAGCCAAAACTCGCTTGTCAGCCGGTAAGGTGATGTCAACAGTTTTTTGGAACTCTCAAGGAGTTTTGTTCGTTGATTTCCTTCTCGATCGTCGCCCAATAAACGCTGCTTACTACTGTGAATTTCTTGACCAGGTTGGAGCTTCATATTAGTCAAAAAGGCCCCTTCAACCCATCCAAGACGTCCTGCTCTTGCGCGACAATGCAGCCCATACTGCAGCTCCGACAATCCAAAAATTGTATGAAATGCATTGGATTACACTCGATCATCCTCCCAACAGCTCTGATCTTTGCCTTTGCGATTTCCATATGTTTGGGCCTCTAAAAGAAGCACTTGGAGGTGAGCGTTTTGCGAACGATCATTGAACAAGTTTTTTTTAAATATAGTAGTAATAATAACAGGTGGAACAGTTTGTACGCAATTGGTTGGATACCCGCCCGAAGTCATTCTTCGAAAGCGGCATGAACCAATTGCCTGTTCCATGGGAAAAATGCATCAAAGGAGGGTAACGATGTTGGAAAATAACTATAAAGTGTGTTTTCTTGTTAAATGCAAAAGGCTCGTTTAAATTTGAATGCCCCTTGTATAATAGTCAAGATCATTCAAGGTTAGGTTAGGTTCAAGTGGCTGCCGGTCTACAGAGGTCTGCCGACCAACACACATAGGCACATGAGAGGCCCATTGTGATGCCACACTAGTTTGTGACTCTCTGCTACTCACTGAACTCGGGAAACCATCTGCTTCCCTTGACAAATCTCGTTATCACTTTTAAATTGACCAGGGACAACTCGGTCAGGTTTGAGAGAAAGGGAGCACCAATTGCCGCCAACCTTCTCCTTGTCAACGCCGGGCACTGACACAAGAGGTGGAGGAAGGACTCCTCCTCATCCTCAGAGCCACAACTCCGACAGAAATCGTTAAAATGCACTCCCAATCGTTGTGCATGGCCCGTAAGAACTCCCACTGTGCAGCGTAGAGCGCTTACGAAACCTAAAAGCTGCCTGATGCGATGTGCATCCATGGATACCCAGGACTGCCTTGCTATTGCACAGGATGATTCATCTGACCAGGACTTCTTAGCATCCTCGAGATATTTTTGCCTAATGGCCAGTTTGACCGATGACATCGGTATGCCTATTGAGAGGGAGCGGGAGACCTCCGGTAGCAAGGTTCCAAGTCTTGCTAGCTCATCGACCTCACAGTTGCCCTGAAAACCCCTATGGCCAGGTACCCAAATCAATTGAACCACCAAATGTCTCGACATCTCCCTAAGAGATGCACGGCATTTAGCAACAATCATGGAAACTGTACAAGGACCAGCAAGGGATTTAATAGCCGCTTGGCTATCTGTGAAAATGCCAATATTAACCCCGAATATTCGATTACACAGAAGCCAGTCGATTGCCTGTAAAAAAGCCGCAACCTCCGCCTGAAAGACACTACAATGGTCTGGTAGACGGAAGGACAGCTTGAGATTCATGCTAACATAATATTCTGATCAAGTGAATGTGGTTGTTATTGTAATAGTTCAATAGATAATTATTGATCTTATAAAGAAAGATAATTATCGATCTAATATTCCAATTTTTGGATGGTCTGCACACAACCCATCCACGATTCCAATAGCTTCAGCATTTGATGAAAAACTCTTTCCAGTCAGAAATTTTTCCAAGTTCAGGAAAACCTAATAGTCGTTAGGAGCCAAAACCGGTCTCTACGATGGATATTTGGCTTATCACTCAAGACTATATATATTTGACAATGATATCGTTGCATGGATCTGGTCGCCAAAAATGTAATTTTACATTTCTTGTTGTTTCAGCTACAACCACTAAGTTCCACATTTGCCAAAATGTCGTTAGTATCACAAAGTGTGCATTTAACCTTTTTTGACATTTTTACTGTCAGTAGACTAATCACAATAATGTTCAAGCATGGGTTGTCTTGATGAAAAATGTTTTTTTTTTTCTTCTTCTGTATGTCAGGTCTTTTCTCACGAATTTTTCCATCTGGCCGATGCAAAAGGCTTCAAAATTAATTCTTATTATTACAAATTATTTAGAACTAATTATTTTACCTTTTTCAACGCATTCTACCAACAAAACACCCTTGTAAAATGTTAACACTATCTTTCCTGCTGATGGAATTGTCTTTGTCTTCTTCGGAGCACTTTCATCGGCTTCAACTCATTTTTTCGACTGCTGTTTTCGCTTTTGTGGATGAATTTAAGATTTATCAATAGTAGGAGACATTAGAAATTCGTAAAATGAGATTCTATTGTAGTTTGCCTCTCGTATAAGATAAAAGCTCAACGAGTTTCGATTGCTGCCTGTATCTAGTATAAGACGACCTTTAAAATCCAGTTTATTTTGCTTAATACAATCCAAAAGATCACGGCAAGCACTCATCCTTTTCATATCCAATGTCAGTTTTTGGACATTAACTACCTGATTCATCTGCAGCGCTTGTACGAAAAATTCACCAGGCCGAAATTCAACAGCATGTTTTGACGGGGAAGTATTCTTATATGTACACTTTTAATAATCACTCGTAAATTTCATCTGACACGTCGACGCTAGATGGTTCATAAAAGAGTGAGATGACCGATCAAAATGAAACTACCCTTGCGTTCTTATGAAGGTAGTACCAATATTTGAAAAATGTTTGGGCTAGCATTAGTGCATTCTGTAATCGAACTCAGGAAGTTTTAGAATTGCCTTCATACTACCACATTTCTCATCTAACGCATTTCCTCTCCGTTTGGTTTAATTATAGCATTATATAATTTCTGGCTTACCAAATTCATTATCATATGGTTTCGTTTGGAAGAAGAGAGAAGCAAAATAGCAAAAAATAACAGCTGTTCATAACACACCTAAACATTTCAAAAATCTTTTTGAATCTTGAAAAACGGAACGGGCCTTAGAAGCGTGTATAGTGCAGAATGTAACGTGACTTGGTCCTCTTGGTTAGAATCAACAATTGCACTGTATTATAATAAGCCAACTAAAGCTTTCAATCTAAAAAAAATATTCACTATTCGAGATTCAGTTTTATATTTTCCTTCCATTGCTTGAATTCTATCATTCATTCCTTTTGATATGATTCCCGATATTTCACTGGCAAATAACAAAGTAGAATAGTCAAACAAAACAATAAATATCAAAATGTTAAAAATAGATATAAAACGATGTCTGTATAAATTGCATTGCCTTTAAATCTATCGAATGATATATACGTTTCAATAATAAATTAAAAATTAAAGCCATCTGAAACTTATTTGAATTTATAGATATGAATTCCTATTGAAAGAAATGTTATTCATTCTCAAATGTATCTGAACAACTATCTCAAGGGCGTTCAATGAACTTGAGAAATGTCAAACACAGAAACAAAAAGCCAATAACCTGACACATACCAAACTCGATGAATAGTAGCAACAATACTTCCGTCTTTGTCATAAATGAAAACCCACTAAAAAAATCAATGAAAATATGTACGGTCATTTAACTCGTAAATCAGCGCAATTGTATATCGTTTTTTCCTAACGTGTGTAAAAATAGTATGTAATTTGTTCAAATATTATATATGCATATTGAAAAATCGTGATTTAAAATTGTGACAAGCAATAAAATTAAAATAACTCTGACTAGCCGTGATTTTCATAGCGCAGCTTATAATAGGTCAAGAAGCTAAAGGTGTTTTAAAAATTTCATGTTGCGTTTTAGGTTGATTTCGGCAGAAAATATGAAATTTGGGACATTGGCCATTCGAGGGTGGGTGAGGAAAGTGATCGCTTTATTTGAGGCGCACATTCAACAATGACAAGCCGGAATGAAAAAAAAAACATAGTTATATTATGATTTATTGGCTTATTTTTTTTTCGAACATATTCTTCTAACGTGAAAACATTCTTGACTGATAGTTAATTTTGTATTCTGACTTGTGTCTAAGATCTATGGTCCTAACTTTATCCAATTTCAAACATAGGAAATTATTTAGTATATATGTAAAGGCGTTTTTAGACTTACGTCCATGCCATGCACCTACACAAGTCAACTCAACCCTAGCTTTTAGGCGGGGGTGTAGCGGAAGTGGTCGGGTACGTTGATTCATGTACATATATATAAATGTATAAAAGTATAGAAATATGAATTTTTGGCCACAATGATTCAAATTACAATTTAATTGGAAAATCAGTTATTTCACTCATCCTTAAATGGCGGTCATAAAATACAATTTTTTTCTTTGTCATATTGTGTAAAACTTCTGTATATGTAGTAATTAAATTTCTTGTATAGTAATTATATTTCCTCTGAATTTAATTCAGATCCATTTAAATGATACTGTTTTAAACTCAACATATGCTGCAACCAAATACTTTTCCGGTTCTAGGCTCCCTACATTTGTGACACTTTTAGTTGATCTAGAGCCTGTGATAAAAAAGCAACTTCTTAGAAATTAACAAAAGCGTGACAGACATCATGAGGTTAGAAATGATAAGGTTTTGACGTTTCACATCTTTTTTATTTTAGTTGGTAATTTTATGTTCCTTATTGTCTCTTTTATTATTATGTTCCTTAGCGACTGGTCATAGAATGATAACTATTGTTACGTGACGTTCATTGGTTATCTACACACAAAAAAAAATCGCTCTGCTATATGTGTAGCAAAAATAATAATATCCGTAATAGCCATAATTAACTGTAGTGGGCACAAAATTGCCCCTACAAATATATTTTTGTCCTATTTATGTGTGATACATAACATATACAAGCAACAGGTATAACTATTGATTTAAAAGGTATTATGAGTATATGGAAATCCAGAGTTATACTCATTTTAAGTAAAATTTGGCTTTCAGGTAAAAAATATAACTCGGGTACACAAAATACGCACACAGCAATCATAATTATGCACGCTACAGGTATAAGTTCTATATGGGTTTCTCTGTTTTCTGGTAGCGAAAGATATGAAATCCATACAGTTGGTATATTATATATGCGACAGGTATAAAATGACCACTGAACAATGTAATATGCTTTTCGTAGATATATGGTTTATTTTCGTTTCTAATTATGGGGCATCTTTTGTTTATAGTTTGAGATTGAGCTTGCAAAAGGGTCGGTAGCTTAGCTCGCTAACGCGTCAGTCCGAAGCAGCGATGTACTGCCCGCGGGTTCGAATCCCGCCGTGCCCATGGCTGTATTTGTCCGTCTTATGTTGTCTTAACAGTCAGCGACTGGACATAATACTAGTGCTCCATTGATTAAGTATCACATTAAAGCTTTAGTAGCGACTAAGAATAACATTAGCGCTTTAGAAAATAAGAAATAAATGTGGCACTTAGAAGAATAATGGAATAGTTGTTATCGGCTTCTCCCATATGTGTCTCCTTACCGCCATGGCTAAGCATTCGCTTCAAAGGGCAATCCCCTGAGGTTTTTTCTGCTTACATACGATAAATATTTATATTATATCTGCCGTGAATATATTATGTCTTTCAAAATACACCCATATACTCATGTGAGATATATTATATTTCCGTCGTTATATATCTGTCAGCGATATATTTTTTTTTTGAGTGTAGTACAGGTAAATGTTTTTCGAGGAACTTTAAGAAGTTCTTTTGTTTGCTGTAGGTCTTAAAGAATTGATGTGTTAACGTTTTTTTTTTTAAAAAAAAGATTGAATTCGATTTTCGTTTATTTACGTTTCGTTTATTTTTCCGAATATCTTTAAAAGGGGAAAATACTTGAGATTCTAACTAACACTGTAAATAATTTTTCTATTTAAATTGATTTAGTCAGTAGTCTTTTTTAGTTATTAGTCGAAAACATTTGAAAGTAGAAATCTAGTGACGATTCAGTATTTCTAACATTTCTTGGCGCATAAGTCGTTTTGAATTGCGTCTCAGTGATATTTTCTGCTTGAACTGCTTTGCTTCATTCCCAGGCCTTCATTCAAATGAGTGTCACCGAAATGATTAGATATGCCAAGTAAAGATGTGGATGTATTTAAAGTATTTCTGGGGCCTACTATAAAATAAAGTATTGTTGGTACAAACAATCTGCTAAAATTTTCGGTTTACCGAAACTGCTGAAACATATGCAAAAATTCATACACCAGACGAATAACGGATATGCTGATAAATCTTCTACTGAATTCGGACTAAAAAACGCATTGCCATGTGAATGTCGAAAAAAAATAGAAGCTTTGTCCGAGGGAATTAGAAGTTCATTCTGAAAGAATGAAATTTTGGCTCGAAACTAGCTACGCCAAATACAATGATCTTGCGAGAAGTGATCAAAAATATAGTTAAAAAGGCTTATATTTCTGGAGCTTGGTATCTTATAGTTAAAGAAATTAATAGTGTGCGTTGATTTTAATAGGGTTGGCTACGCTAGCTAACAAAAATGGTGACTCGTTTCGAAAACTTATCTCGTGAAGATTTCGATTTCTGTTGGTGAAATATGTAACGGTGGAGAGGCTGTAGTATCTCGTCAACATGTCCCAGAGTCTTCGGAAAGTTTGCGGCCTGTAAAGATAAGGTCACCGATGATTGGTGGCCGACCTAGTACAACAACAACAGTTTGAACACAGCTCGTGTGAAGGAGCTGATCCAGGGGAACAGGAGGATAACTTAACAGCATATGACGATAGAATTAGGAATTGCATTCGAAAGCGTTCGTCAGATTGTTCACAATATTCTGCAGTGGTGGTTCGTTTGTTTCCGTTGGGTACAACGAAATCCGTCACAACAACGCATGACATGATATAGCACAGAAGAGCAACACGCTGTTGGAGCAGTTTCGCTGGGACCTACAGTCCGGATATCGCTCCTCACTTGAAGGAGCACTTAGAGGAGGCCAACAATTCGCTTGAGAAGTGGAGATTAAGCACTTCGTGATAACGTAGATGAAGAACTGGATTTTTACTAAAAGGGAATATTCACTCAAGCCACGAAGCGACAAGTCCAAATCGATATGGAAACTGTCGAAAAATAATCTAATGTGTGCAATATCAGTGGCTGTATTGATTGTATGAAACCAAATGTAATTTTGCAGGTTTTGTAACCTTACTCTTTGATCAAGTAAAAAACTTGTCACATATTTACAGTGTTGGATGTTTATTACATGAAAATTTGATGGTATCATTTCCTAGCATAAAAATTACTAAAATAATAAATGCTCGACACTTTGCTGGTACGACTGACGCGAATTGACTGCGAATTTCGTTTTAATCCAATTACTGGATCTTAAGTTATAGGGATATAATACATTTTGGGGCTGCCATTCGCATATATTTCAGAACTTAGGAAAATTCAAACGTTTGTTACTTATTCTCACAGCGATAGGTTTATCATTTGAAAATTTAACGGTAGCATTGTTACGAAAAAAAAACCAAAACGCCTGATTCCCGATCGAACATACATTTTTGGTGAATTCTGTAAAAAGAAAAATGTAGGATTCGCCCGACGTAGGCGATTTGAAAAAACTTTTTTTTTCACAAAATGGCGTCCAGGCAAAAAAAAGGCGTTTTTTTACTTCATTTTTTCAAATTTGCGAATTTTTAATAAGTAGTAGAATTTTTTTTCAAAAATCCCTACGCCAGACCACATCTAATAGTGTTAAGAGGATTTGTGCAAAATTTCACGTAAATCGGTCCATTACAACTAGAGATATCATGTCAATCGTATCGAAAAAAGTAGTTTCGAGAAAAACGCGTTTAAAGCTTGGAGTCTCGTTTCGGGTAGGCTGAGTCGTTTAATGGTATGTTATACTTCAATTTTTTTAATCAGAGATTCCTGTCTCATGCAATTTTCCTTCTTCAACTTCAAAAGCGAGATTTTCGGGGCTCTTTCAGCCATACGAGCAGTTCGAACTTCTTTAGAAGCTTGAGAAGCTCGTAGCTCGAAGCGGTTAATTCGTTGTTGATCGCGTTTGTTGGTTTAGTTGGCGTGTCACAAAAATAACTGTAACTCCAAAAATAATTCGAATTTCCGAAAATCATTTTAAAAGCTTATTCTTAAAGGTCTAAACATTGAAAATATGCAAACAAACAAAAAAATCGATTAGACCAGAATACCCCCTTAAGGTCAACCTATTGTATGAATATTGTTTTAATCTGGTGGTTGTCTCGGAAGTTGTAGGCCTTAAAGTTGTTTCGTCGAGAGTTATTTCAAGATGGCACCGCCGCCACAGGGCTATTATTTGAAGCTCTTAACTATGTATGTACCAAATGGATAATGAAATTGGATAACACGTCTATATCTTTACTCTTTGAATAATACCTTGGCTTCTGATAACAAGACTTATGGCAAGACTGTGTATGCATGCTGTTAACATTATACGAGTACATTTAAAATTATTTTAAGCCCCCACTTGTCCCAGCACGTTCACTCAAAACACTTAACTTTAAAAAATACGAATAATTTTATTTTTTGGCAACTTCTGTTATCGAAAAAATAAAATTTTGAACTTAAGCCATGGCCGAGCCAAATTTGAATCGATTCGCATTCGTGCACATATTCGTTGTTTTTAATAAGGCGAATATATGTACTTTCTTTGGTTCAACTGTTGGTCGCGGTATATCATTTATTATAGTTTATTTTATTTGTTTCATCTTTTGTTTTCAAATAAGGGGGAGGTCTATCATTAGTTGATAACTTAATTTATGCATGTGTGGATTTGAATAAATTTTTTTTCAGATCTGCCCGAAAATTGGAAAGTAAAAACATATTTTAATAAATTACATACTATCATTTATAAATATCACGAATAAATTTCTTACTTAACTGAACTTCTCTTACTTAACTTGCCTGTCTCTATATATAAACGTTCTTGGAGATAAGAAAACTTAAATAGATTCAAATGCGCAACAAACGTATACCACTTAACGGCATTTCCAATCCGTATTGAACTTTCTACTTGAACGAAATAATCAACGTGTAGCTGAAGAAAATTTCAAAATATTTCATGCTACTATCTGTCATCATTGTTATCTGTATCTTGTGCATGCATCGTCGCCTACTTAAGACGATTAGCACAGTATGCAGGATGCTGCTGTTGCTGATCTCTATTCGATGCAAATTCAATATCACCTTGAAATACTTTTATGTGACATGGTAGACTTGGACATGTGTGTCATTTGCAACTGTAGTCAACTGCTTGACGATGAGCACTCGTATATTGGCTGCTATGATATGAGCGATAATTAGGTAGAGGAAGCGAATGTTTTGGCTAAGAGTGTGAGCACAGTATTCTGTGAGGTATGCATTGTTTGGTACATACATTCGTGTCACGAATAAAATACAAGAAATAAGTCGCAGAACTCAAATTCTTTTACGGTATGAGATTTAGTAGAATTTCGCTGTATACATAGAATCTGCGACTTCTTTCATCAAAGTTATGCAATAAAAAGATGGAACGGAACTGAACATCGTAATATGTATACTCTCTTATTATTACCAGTTATGCTCTCATATTTCCATTTTCCATTCTCCCTTAGTATATTGTGAAGATTTCGTTTAGTTCAAAGAAGTTGCTTTAAGCACGATTGCAAAATTTCGTTGATGTGAATGGTTCGAAATATTGATGATCTGTATTAGATAAGAGTGGTACTGCGGCTTTTGTCTACTCAATTTAAAGTAAACGGAATGGAATTGCGGGGTTACGTGAGTGGTAATATTCTATAGTTGTCAGTCTGATTAAACAAAAACTTACTATTTTGGTTTGCAATGTATTCACTTACAATCTAAATACACTGTAATTTGCTTTATCAGCTGAAAAATAGAAAACTCTCAAGCTGTAATACTAATCTACAGCGTCTTAGATTTTTTGTCACTGTAGATTTTTTTTTGGTCGTAAACCGGTGCAATTGTTTTTGCAAATGGAAAATAATAAAGAGTTTTAATCTGGACTATAAAGGGGATAATCAATTTGTGGCGCGACAATTTTATAGGTTCAAAGTGCCATACAATTGTAGTTTTATGAATGGAAGCATTTTTCATGCAGCAGAAAAACGGATTTTGAGATTTTTACTTTTTTCTGTTTATAATTACGTGCAGTTTATGTTGTAAAGTTGTCCCACCGGAACCACTAATGAAGACTTCAATCTGGAAGGAATATTTCGATATGTGTTCGTATGGATGACAGCAAAGAAAAAATAGTTTTACCTGGTACCTGGATCAAGGGGCTTGGATAACTTGTGGCAAGGCCTGGTACCTGACTGTCTTATCCTTGTCGGTCTTATGCCCCTTCTCTATTGGAAAATAGATCTCATCAGCCAAACTGGCCATCAGGCAAAACTATCCTACGCTAAGATGTCCTAGGCTGAATAATCATCCTTTGGCGAGATGTTTAATGGCAATCTTGGGTCTTCATGGATGCGTTTGACACTAGGTTAAGGTGTTAAGTTTAATTAACAGTGCTCGCCACTGTTATGATCGATCCAACAAGCCACTACCTCAAGGATTTCTGTCAGAGCTGTGGTTCAGAGGATGAAGAGGAAACCGTCTTTCATCTCACGTGCCATTCAGGGTAGCCTTCCTTTCAGGTCTCATCCATCATTATTGACATAAACGGGATCGCGAAGTTTTTTCAAACACTCAGATGTATTCCAAAGTACATTGGCCAAGTATTATCTATGGTATCACAACGGTCTCCTACCTATATGTGTGGTATGAGTCAGTGGCGAGGGGTGAAATATCGATGGAGGGAAGCCGAATAATTATCTACCATTTTATATATAATAATAGTGTCTGTCATGCTGGTGTTTGTTATACTTACTAATTTCTATTTTGTTCTCGTCACACTGGCAGACAGGTTAAAAATTCGTAATTCAAAAAATGATAAGCACATGTATATCTACAAATTAAAGAGCAGTTTTTATAGGGGCTCGTACAATCTACATGAAACTATTTGCTTTAATATAAATAATGTTTATAAGAAAGAAGCATTAAAAAAACGTCGGGTTGAGCCTGCAGAACACTAAATGGATAAAATTGATAGCAGGTTTTTTGCATCCATTAAATTAAAAAATATCTTGGAAATAAATCCGTTGAAATGTAAAAATTCACGAAAAAATACCAACCGATAGCATAAGGGTTTATAGACAATTCCTCATTTACTATACTTTCAAACTGTTTTGCGATATTTACAATTTGCAATTACAATATTTTTAAGTGTTAACTTATAAACTTTAGGTAAACATATTCAAAATATCAAGTTTCAGATTTCCCACGGCAAATAGTTTTATGTACATTTTTTTACTTACTGATATGAGTTATTATCTAATTTTATTTAATTTTTTTTATTTACTAATATGAATTATTATCTAATTAGAAAGAGGAAAATTAATTTTATGCAGAATATGTATCATAAAAGAGTTTAACGCAGGGCAGGAATTCATTTCTAAAACTAACATTTGACAAATTTTAGTTTTTAGATACCCAGTAAAGTTTTATCTTCATATTCATATCTTAAAAATATAGTATTTACGTGCTGCTTTTTATGTGAGCAATACAATTATCGAAAGTAATGTTCATATGAAAAAAGCACAACGGCAATATTGAATGAACCGATCGAAATTTTCTTCCATTCTCGAACCATTCGTAAGCCGATCCATCACGGCTTATTTTTCACCTCTTAAAGCGAGACGGCAAGGAACGAACAGAGACAGACACAAGGCAATACACATTTGGTCAAAGCCTCAAGTGGCTCGCGAATAAGAATCTGCAAGCCGGACAATTTCGGCTTATGAATGGGAATTTTCGCGTTATCGTTTCATGCAGAATATGGTTTGATCTTTATTCAATTGAAATTTTATGTACATGTTAAGATGCATACATGTTTTGAAAAATCCAAACTAGGTCGATATTTTCAAAAGGGAAGCCGGAAGGAATCGGGTTGTATGGACGCTTCGCCACTGGTATGAGTATCTTTCGGCAAGGTTCTTCGATTGATAACTTTAATTATTTTTCATCTGAAATTGAATAGTTTTAATAAAAGTGACTAACAGTATTGCAACATATTACCAATAACAATTTACTCGAAAGAAAAATTAGCTCAGTTAAAAATTGTTGACTAAAAGGTGCGTTCTGGAAGAACCAAAATCATTTGAGGACGCCGACCCACAAGCGTTATTGAATGAAGATGATACGCAAACCCAATATCAGCTTGTGGAGGCATTAAACGTGACTCGTTAAGATATTTCCAAACGTTTTCATGCCATGAAAAAATTTCAAAAGCAAGGAAAATGAATCCAGGTGAATCTGTCAATGGAGATCGCTAACAATAACAACTAGCAAATTCGAACAGCGCATTGCTCGCCAAACGGCCGGAATAGGACACGCGGCACGAACGAGTGATTTACAGCACGACAATGCTCCGTGCCTTCGCACTTTCATCGTCCAGGATACCATTACAATACTGAGATGGAAACTGCTTCCGCATTTACTTGGTCTGATCACTTTCGATAATCATTTGTTCCGGTCGATGGTTCATTGCTTGGCTAGGCTGCACTTGGTCCATCTCGAAAAAGAGCAACGTTGGTTAGATTAATGGTTTCAATCCAAAGACGCCGTATCAATATTCATGTATTGACAAAGATATGTCAAAAATATGTAGCTTGTGAGGGGCAATACTTTGAATAAACAAGTCTATTGAAATTTACAATGTTTTATTGATAAAAAATCTATGATCATTTGCCTAAGCCGCTAATTTTTGGCGTTTAGAACCCATTTTGTATACATACTCGTCGACATCCATTTAAGGTTTAATCAAAAATATTTGTCTTGGTTATCAAATAGAGAAGTGAGCCCCAAATAATGAGTTTTATTCTTTCTTGATTAACAATGCTCGTAGCCTAGCGCGAGTCATGGAAAACAAGTAATAAACATAATCGCAAACGATATTCCTCCAATCGAAAGTAAATCAGCCTTAGTGTCCTTATGCATATATTAGCTTATCCTTAGCATATTTTGTCTTAAGCAGCTTAGCTGTGACTTAAATTTAACATTAACAAATACTTTTCTGATTGAAATATTTGCATGTACTTCTAGTTATGCTCGTTGGTTTCAATTTAAGGCTTCTAAGTTCAAGCTGAATAACATTTTTCAGCTTCCTTGTGCTAAGCTTCCTTTTTCAGATATCGGTTTCTTTTTTCTATTAACTACGCGGTGCTTGGAGCTTATTTGAGACTTGAGCAACTGAATATTTCTTCAATAAGTTGATAGCTTGCCCTACATAGCCAAGTCATATTTTACAGCACTACAACGCTTGGTCCCACCCATATTTCCTAACAGGCTGTCAAACTCGTCTGTTCGATCTTAACCGTATGCATCTTAAACAAAAGATCGTTACCAAAATCAGATTTAACTACTCTTATTCATTATTTGCTGACTATTTTATTTTCGTTGAAATTTAAACAAAAAAGTGCTGAAAGTATTTTAAATTACAATTTTTCCGTCCACTTAATTTACACGTTTCGTTTCTACCTTTTTGTATCCTCTAAATAACAATTAACGATCACAGGTTGATGACTCTGGTATGCTACGGACATTTACATCTTAATTTCTAAATAAAAAACAATATTTGAATTCATTATTTTCCATACATGTGTGCGGCTTTATTTGCTATACATATTTGATTCCTTGGGCAACTATTCTTATTATTTGACTCATACTATAATCTGAATCCAAGTACTCATCCCTATTAATTCCGAAAGTTTATTGTTTGCTATTTACTGAAAAATTGACTGACGATTGAGCGGCTTTGACCATTCGAAAGTGATGCAATTTCTATACCAGTCAAGTGTAATTAATTAATTCTTGAATGATAATGGTCTTGACTTGATTTGAATTCGAAAGTTGCGCGTCATATACCTTGCATTGATTTTCCATATCAATTCTGTCTATATTTATAAGCAATGCAACATTTATAATCATATAAAGCATTACACTTTTTTTCATTTGCGCACTTAAACGATAATTTTTTATGAGCATGAGCTTATACGGTCGTATCAGATTTATGAAAACCACATGTGGATGCATTTAATATCATACGGATGAATCATATGTGTTCGTTGAAAGTATGAATACCAACGTTGTTTATTAATTGTTCACGTTGTAGAATAAACGGTTAATGGTATTCAATAGTATTAAAATGCGATGATCAGCCCAATAAGTTTTGGAAAATAGTGATTTTACTCGTACATATGTACATACATGAAAATCGAATGACAGCATCAATGTACGCAAATTTATGTCAGATATGTGCGATTAAGATATCTTTAAGCATTAGTAACACCAGCATACTTTCAATATTGCGGGAATATTTGGCCGTCAGAATGTTATATTCGCGGTGGAATTCGCATAGCTTGATAATCACTCAAAAATACTTAGATTCGTCTCGATTCAATCGTGTTGCTTCAGAAAACTTTTATCCAGCAAAAGTTTTTTGCGTATGAATCACTTTGAAGCAAATGTTCGACTGTTTGTGGGGGTGGTGAGGGCTAGAATTTGTAAAAAAAAATTTTGTCTTATCTTATAGCTAAACATTTCAAGAATATATGTTATTCTCAAAATTTGAAGTGAATCGGAGCAAAACCCTCGAAGTTATTAAACCCTTAGTCCCATCTCTTCTATCATTGTTGCTCCGTCATTTTCTATCATCTCTGCTATCATTGTTGCTCCGTCATTTTCCCAAAACAATTTTTTTAAAGTCCGTGTTCACTGCCATTTAAAAACCACATTACCGATTCATTTCAAACTTGGCACACACTTTCTGCATGTAAAATTCTCACCCCAACGACAGGTTTTAGAACTCTTTTTTACACTAAGAGGGTTTTCCACCTACAAAAAGGTGACCACTTCAAATGACCACCAAAAATTTAAAAATAAAAAAAATAGAAATCAGAGAACGTTGGGGGAAGATTTGATGATACTTTGACTAAATTTTAATGTTTTTTGATATCCGATAATTTTCAGCTGAGATATACAGTGAACACCGCAAATTGTCTTTTTCCAAAGCGTTATTGGAAAACCTTTGTCACCGGTTTGTTTGTCTATATTTTCACATAAAAAAATTACACAATGTTATTGAAATGATAATTAATAATGTACAAAAGTTTTAAATAAATTTCTTCTATCCATATTTATAAAAAAAAATTCGTAAGAAAAAGTCTTTTTAATCACGCTGAAACCTTTACCCCTCCCTTAATAATGCTAGCGATTTCAAGTGATTGCTCTAAATGTTCCTTCGCCATACCGTATAGAAATGATGCCAATTTGTTTTCTTTCTCAATTTGAAAGGCTCATCTGTGTAAATAATTCTAAGATGGCCGGATGACAGCTCATCAATGCAGTTCTGACAGACCTAATTCGGTTGTTCCGAAGTATGGGTAATCGCTTCGGACAAGCGGCCTTATTTGTTTTGCCAATAAAAATCTTAGAAGCTCTGTTCCCGCTTCTTTATATCTATCTCCCCATATTCGGGGCTGGGAATTCATGTTTCTTGCTACAAAAAGTTGGTCTTCGTGATCAAAAACCTTTTCCCGCCAGATCACTTTCACATATCCTGCAGATACGGTACCAATAGGTCAGCTTAGTATCTAGGGTTTGACTGTTTTGCTTGAATGGACCTCGTCGGAGCAAACTGTCAGTTGGTATTCTCCGTTTCGTCCGTACGATAATCTCTGTCTTTGAAACCATACAAAGTCTTCCACCGCTCTACCCTTCTCCTAGTTTGGTTAAGTCTGGATTGGACGAAATCGCCAGACTTGTAGTGGCATCTGCAGGTATTTCTAGTTAAAATAGACCATCGTACATGAAGTTCTAAAGGTCGACCTTAGGTCGACCTATATGACGTGCCTGAATTGACATGCTTTCTTCTCATTTTCTCTTCGGTACAGTAATCATCGACCCCTTACAGCAATCATCGGTCCCTGAGATAATCCCGAATCATGGCCAGCATGTAACCACGAATACGAAACCTGTTTTCAAGAGACTCAAAGATGTCTGTCTACCTGTGCGAGTCTACCAGTCTGGCGCATTAATATGTATCCTCCGTTGTTTTGACAGCTTTACATTTCTCTGAGATGACATAGATTATTAAATGTCCCTCTCGGCGAGAAAATGACGCGGTAACATTCCTCCATTCTTGTGTAGCCCTTCTAGAAGTTTCCCTGCAGTGGACGGTATGCTGATGAGGTGTCCGGATTGCCTTCCCCTTGTCTCCTTTGTGGTTTAGGGCGTTCCGATTCCTTATCCTGGACACTGCACTGTTCAGCTCCTCTCCGTGAAAGGAGGAATATCTACCTGATTGACGATGATAGGATCATCCCTTGGCGGATGGATGTTCTCTGAACAGCGAACCAACGATATGCTCCATGAGGATCGATTCCATGAGAGTGCTAGGCCGCATGCAGCCGTGTGTACGGTTGACCGATTTATATTCATCGCTCCACGAGTCTCTGTTGACTTCCTTACAAAGAGCCTGCCATTTGGCGCGCTGCTGGGCCTTGACTGGAACGAGTACTCGTTATTTTCAGCTGTTTTGCGCTACCAAAGCGAATACAGCAACCTATAGAAAGCTTAACAAATGCATCAGCTGCTCTGTGATGGATCGTTTTTTTTTTGCGTCATTGTTCTGTTCTGTACAGGAGCAAAATAACACATCTAATGTAAGCGAAAAGCAAAGTTGATTTATTTAATCTATCAATATGCATACATATGCCTATCGTCTATCGAGTAAAACTGCCTTATCCAGATAGAATAATTGCATTTGCTACTAATGTTGGTTGGCAACTTCACTTGGCTTCGTACTGTGAAATTTGCTTCACAAACCAGATTCTACGAGTTCCGAAACACTGATAGCTTTCTACAATATTTATCTCTCAATTCTGCAAACAGCTTTTTACTATATTAATTTCAAATACATCGAAAGGTTGTTTTTTTTTTGTTTGATTCCTCAATCCAAATTGTTAACAGATTTCCCATTTCCGAACGGTGCACTCGTACGATTTTTTAATGTTCTTTGAAACGGTTCAGTGTAATTTTATCGTGCATGCGGTCTCCATAGCTTTCGCAATCTCATTAACTTCGTTTACTACGTTCGACTTTGATAGTCAGTGCTTTTCTCGACTTTACAATGCCATGCACTTTAGAGTACTGTTTTCAGATCGTTTTGTATGATAAAATGAAGATATTTTACGTTACGAATCGAAATATCTTGTGCCAGTGCGCAATGAACTTAATGCAAGAAAATATTTCACTATCACCTGAAAATTTTACGCACACTTTGTGTAATTTTTTTGGGTTCTAAAAATGCAAATTAAAAGACAAAAGTCAGAGCATTAAAACATAAACCGCCGGAATTTACACTTTATACTGATAGGAATAAGCGAAGAACATACATCGAAGAGAACCATAACGATGTACCTACGTCGTTATGATTAAATAAGTACCTGTGTACCATCTCAACAATCAGGTGCCAGGAAAGGTACTACTTGTTCGTTTGTGGACAAATAGTATCTGTAGTTTTGCTCTAATTTCCAGGTATTCTTTAGGAGGTAAACATTTGCTTCTCTCGTCGAATTTTAAGCACATCCTCTGTGGGCTTAAATTAGATTTGGCGCCAGTTATTGTATTTACTTCCGACCTCAATGTTCTGGAAATAGCTGGTGTGTTCTGTGTTTGTAAGTACATGGGATCACAAGTAGTCGAACGTATTCTGTGATGATACGCATATCGACTCGAAACTTACTTGCGGTCTTCAAAACTCCAAAAAAGTGAAAATTCAATATTTTTTCTGAGACTACGGAGCAAAAATTTTTCATTAATGAAAAATTGCTCAGTATTATACAGTGCTCTTATTGAAATCGCGGTTAATACTATCGAATGCTTATAATTATCAAAATTTTAAAACGAAGTTTTTTTGTATTTATTTGGGTTTCTTTTCAAAACAAAATGTGAGATGCTTTACTTGTTCTGTGCTTTTAAATACTTTTTGACATTGACCTTAGTACTTATTCTACCGTTTCATATATATTTTCCAAAACTATTTAATCTTTAACAAAATATCTTTTTGCCTTTCAGGTATCGTTTATTTAAATGACCTTGCATTGGAGAGTTCAAACCAGCCTCAGGTAATTACTGGATTAATATTCTTAAATTTTCCTTTTTCCACTACTTGAATTCCAAAAGACACTGGGTTTCTTAGAACGACCCAATAATTAAATTGACAGCGGGTCCTCAACGACAAATAAGTTGTTTGTAGGCAAGAACAAATTAACTTTACTCGTTTAAAAAAATTAAAATTGTGGTTTGATACTATTACTAAACGTCTTAGTGAAGAAATCAACATCTAAATATTGAATGTTTCTATAAACCAGTTCTTACCAGATAAATAGTTTGCTTAAAATGCAGAAGCGGGACACGTCTTCATCTATAATATTTAATTTTAACAAAGTAGACTGTGCTTAATCAAGATTAAATTCCTGGTTAGCGCGGCTAGATATAGAATCGCCAAATGAAGAGATCTTAGGTAGAAAATTATCGAAGAGAAGAACAATCAACAAATTTGAATCAATAGTATATGTACACAAACATTTCGCAGCCTATTTTAAATTCGGTGTAAATCTGCTTTTCATGTAAAAAAAAATATCGTCTATTCGCAATAGCATAAGGCTACGAAATTGAGTAAAGCCAGCCCTTAAGTATGTAAACAATAATAGCGTAATAATTATTGCAGATCAAACTGACGGTTGTTTCAGGACATTACCTTGATATTGTTTAAACCTTAGTTTGTGTTTAGTAAAATTTACTAAACGATCTTAGGCTAAGCGAGCCATATGATTTTCCTATTTTAATTTTTTGAGGATAGCCACTCAGCAATTTGATAAATTCCTAGAAACTTTTTTGCATCTACTACTGTGAAAAAGATAAAAGAAAACTGCGCCAATTTTGTATCTGAAACTTCTATGTGGGTTTTGTGCCGAACAAATTTGATGGTAATAAAAATTCAGCTAAAACCAACTATTAACGATTTATGAAAGAAAAACTGATTTTCGTAACTTTTGAATTTTGATGACTTTATGCGCACACAATTTCGTAATGGTCTTTTCACATTATGTTTTTCGTCTCACAGTAAACATATATCCATTGAATGTCCTTCATTTGATTGGGGTTTTGAGTTAATCCGATTGTAACTAGGTACCTGAGTCTAATAAGAGAACTTGCCACTCCACACTCTAGTACGTTCATTGTAAATGGAGGCCTACCGACTTTAACCCCCAGACCTCCAAGAGTTGCAGTGGGACTGTCTTACATTCTTCAATATTACGTTTTCCCTCGTCGTTTTCTTGACTTAACTTTTCATCCACGATCCCTCTAAAATATCACAATGTTGATTCGGGTGCATCTTTTTCATGTGCCCCATTTTTGTAATTAACTTTGAATTAATTTTTTTATTGGTTTTCCGAAAGTGTGACATCATTTAACTTTTTAAATCAAATAAATCCTTTCTTTATTTTTTTGATTCAATCACTGTTTTCGTAGATCCCACTCTATACTTTATTAAATTGATCATACTGCTTTTTCCCTCTATTGCAATAATATTTTCATAAATTTTCATTGTTTCAAATGTAGGCAAGGTGCATTGAATTGCATTCGCTTTCGATAACAACTTCCTTTCGGATTCTTTATCGGAAAATATTTTATGCTTGCAACTTAATTGCTATCAATTAGCGAAGAACACGTCCTCAGAACAACTTCAACTGATGAACAAAACTGAGTCAATATTGCGTAATATTGATCACACGATACACAAAACTTTTTGCTATGGCGCAATTAAAGGGAACATTTTTCGATTTCATTCAATCTATTGCACAATCTTTCAATATTATCTGTAGAATGGCAATATTAGAGTGCAATCTGTAATATCGAAAATATTGATAGTCTAGTGCTGGCTAGCCTAAGACCGCGATATTAAAAACATATTCATGGTTAAAGTGCGGCGCTAAAGTTTAAACTTTTGTGTAGGCTGTGTAATATAAAAACTGTGTAATAATTTGTAGCAAAAAATCTAGTTCTTTACCATTAAAGTAGCTATATGACAAGTAGCCAAAATGGAAATAAGTCCCCAAATCTGGTAGCACTGTTTCTGATACATATATTCTAAAATTTATTTCAGAAAATTTTATGGTGCAACGCAACTAGCATTTTCCTAAAAAGAGAAACGAAAAAGTTAAAAAAGAAAAAGTTAATTTTCGAAAAGAAAGTAGCGGAATTCTGTTGATTTTGAATACATACTCTAACAGTTTAGTTATTTTGCTCTACCTGTCTGGTTAGAGCTGTTAAGTGACCACTCCGCAAAACTGAATCAGCTGACTCAACGTAGCGGCACTAGCCACCTCTGCTAACTCTTGAAAGTTGTAGGAACCAAAAATCTGACGGGTGACACTCAAAGAGAGTATGCTCGATGGTGTCGTTTCCTCTTCCATCTCGCACGTCTTGCATAAATTGCTGGCTGTCAGTCATATTTTATTCGCATGAGATGCAACAAGGTAATGCCCTGTGGACAAGTTAACCTTCGCTCTCAAGCAGTTCCTGCTGAGTTTGAGTAGTTTCTTGCTCTTTCTTAAATTGAATGAAAGCCATATTGTCCTGGCTGCATCACAGTCCGTTCCGTTTTCTCATTCAGACTTCAGTTTAGCCCTTATAGCCGCATCTAGTTTGCTTGTGGTACCAGCAAGTTACCGTAGTACAGTAATGCAAGGACTGTCACTAGCTCCTGAACCTCTCCTCGCCAACTTATCCGCTTTTTCGTTGTATATGGCAGTACTATGCCCTGACACAAATATAACCTGGATAGAAGTATGATTTGCCTTTTCGTTGACAGGCTCACAGCACGCGTTAATAGACTGAAAAATGATAGCATATTCTGACATCATCAGTATCCTCAGCAACAAGTCTACACCGTCTCAGATATTTTCTAATATCGCTGTGGCCACATTAAATTGAAATGTACCACATGCCTGAACTTTTAGCGCGTGTTGGTGCTAAGTATGCGCTTCTAAGGATGAACCGATCCAGGGTCGTCAGCCCCAGAATCACTTCCAACGCGGCCGTTGCCGTGATACTTATGGAAACTAATCTTTGCAGACTTGTTATTTCCTTGATAGTATACTTGCTCTCAGCTGTTATCTGCCACATGATCGCTCTATTCACTAAAATCGGTCTCAATACATATGTAAATATATATTACGCCAACCGAAGCTTATGATCCTAGGTATGAAAATAGGTAGAGCGGTACGCGAAAAGTGCTTCGCGAGTCTTGCACATCAGCCCTCCAGTTCAGTTTCCTGCCTAGTATAAGGCCTAAATATTTAACACTATCAACAAGTTTCAATGTTATTCCGTTTAAGCTGACAATAGCCGGCACATCGGGCTGTCTTGTGAAGCGTTGAAATTTGGTTTTTGCCGGGCTTGCCCTAAGATCGGCTTTTCTGGTTGTGTCCGACAAAGTTTAGGGGAATGCAGTCCTCACAAGTATCGCAATGTTGTCGACATATACTAATACCTCAAAATAACTGGCATTTAAATTCTCCAAAAGATTCATCAAAAAAAGGGGCGATAGGATCCTCCCTTGAGGTGTTATCATTCCGACTATTCTCTCCGCTTTGGCTCCCAAAAAGGTGGCCTCAAGTTGACTGTTTTTGGGCAAGTCTGATGCCCAAGTCGTGAGAATTGCATCCACCCCATATCACAGCAGTGATATTGTTGAAAGCCCCCTTGGTGCTTAAGAAGGTGCTGTAAGGATTTGTCTATTATAACGCCCCGAGCCGGAAATATGCAGCGGCAATACATTGTAGCATAGAGATGAGAGTCCTGGCTGCCCTTTGTAGCATTATAGGCGATATCTCATCTATCCCTGTGGCTTTGTAACGTCGGAATGTGCCTTCAGCCAACTCAAATTGGACATCATCTGTGACTTCCTTAATCAGCTGCTCGGACGGCTGTTGGAATATCTGCAATCGCAAGTGACAGCTTCTGTACTTTCTTCGATGTTCTTACATAATTCTCTCCATGAGTTACGATTGGTCTAAAGAGCGAAAACTTCTGCTTGTATCGGTCCCAGTCTCCAGCGTTCCCGGGCCGCTCTGCATTATTAAACGTTCTTCATGAGCGACCTCCTCCGTAATTTCGCCGTTCAATCACAAGGTAGCGTTTTCCTTGTAGGCTTCTCCAGGTATGTCTTTGAAATTTGAGATTCGGCAACCAAGAATTGAACCGAACTCACCCATTGAGAGCAGTAAAATTATGAGCACACAGAAATCAAATAAAACTCTCCGCAATTGTGCATTCATGTGCTAAACTTAATGTTACGGTCGTCAATAAGTAACTTCTCAAGTTTAGTTTTCGAAAACGAAAATAGAATTTATGTCAACTATTTGCACGGTACAAGAAAAGATAGTGCTTAAAATTGCGAAGTTTGCACAAACAACTGATGATGACATCTTCACTTTAAATTTCAAAATTTTTACTACCATTTCAATGTATTGGTCATTAAAATGCCCGGTAAAACAATGAAGAATTTATATAGCGCCAACTGTAACAATATTTTATTACTAATAAGATGTACTACTAAGCTGTCTCTAGTAAAATGTATATGAAAATTAGCATTTACCCGACCTGTATACTAGGCTGAACTCTAGAAATAATTCTTAATGTGTTAGTGTTTATTAAAATATTGACATTCGGTGTGATAAAAGCAAGATGTGATTGACTGTATCAAATCTCTTATTACATCCTATGGGACTCTCAAACTACTACAAATAAAGTAATGCTTGTAGCATAATTTATCTCAATTATATCATTTATTTTTTTTCATATTAAAACACGCCCCCTTGAATATCAAGTAGCTTTGAAAGCAAGTCGACACATGCAATCAGTTCAATTGTCCCTACTTCCGTGAGAAGTTTTGCTATTATTTTAAGTACTTGAATCGGAACTTTGGCCTTGTAGAGTTTGCAAATGTTTCTCATAATTTGCCTTTTCTGAGAAACCAAATGATAGTGTATTACTATGCACCGACTTACTTGAAAATAACAAATCAATGTTTAATAGAATCAACATATTTGAATTTGCTTTTTGAACAGCTCAGCGAACACGTCGTATTGCACGTGTACGTATTGCAAGCAACGCGGACGTTATCATGATTCAGGTTCATAGTTCAGTTTAAGCCTGGAAAAAATATTGCGTTTCCTAGGCCTCCATATGGACTTAGGTCAATAGATGAGGTTTCCATAACCTCTGAAACGACTTAAGCAAATGTATGTTTTAAATGTATTTTGGCTCAACTGCTGCGCCTCAATTATTTTAAGTGGGATCATATCGTGGCCGTAATATATCAAGAGTAACCGAAATGCGAATTTTCTATTCAGATTTTTTCCCGAAACATTTATTTATATTGAAATATTTTCCCGAAAAATACATGATGCCTTATTATGTATGTTATAATTTTAACTGAAAATACGAACCACTTGAGTTTGCAGTTTTAAGGCCACAATCTTTCAACTGATCATGATCATAAATATAAATATCGAGGTTTTTAAATAAAAAAGAATCGGAACAATGAAATGCAAAATTATTCTTATAAAACAACACATCCAATGCAAATTTTTATATGGTTCCTATCCAAACTAATCAATGCAAACTGTTTCTCCGTAGCTTTGCAATTCAGTCTTGATAATATTTCAATCGACCACATCTCGAAAGCATTAAATGCCGCTAGTTGTATACGTAACCGGCTTCAAGTCATTTTCCTAATTCGGCACAACTGGAGAGAAACAAAGCCTTTTGCACATCCAAGACACTTATATTTCAAGCAATCCAAAACAGTCTTGATCAGCGATTTTTTTTTTCGTAATTTTATTCACAGAACTCATATTTGATATCATAATATGTACATGCATGTCCATAGCAGTACGTCAATTGTGGCTATTCAAAATCCAGTTCTATCGATTCACTCGCAATAACAAAAGCTTGTGTGGTGTGGCCTAGATTAAACGAAAAAAACAGCTGTATCAATGCTGTTGGTCTTCCTTACAATCAACAAATGGAGCGAAGACGATAAAAGCACTAATATCATCTTTAGATGTACGTCATAAAGGCCATATATTTATTTATATCAAGTGCTGTCAGGGAAGTAACGTCATTGGCCTTTCTATTTATCGACTTTAAAACTACACAAAGTGTGGCAAAACATCTTTTCTCTCTGGGACTTTTGCGATTGAGATTGGATGATAGTTCTCATTTGAAGATGTAACTTGTGCTTTGTCTGTACGTAAGATTTTTCTTGGTGGCCGTGCCAAGCTGAGTCTTGTGTACGTATACAACCAAACGTATCTGTTTTTGGCGTAAAAAAGAAGAAGAAAAAATGAGGTCTGCATGGTCATGGGGCTGTACACGAGCGTTACAGTCAGTCGTCAATCAATTTATTTTCCGTTGAATCGCATGAAGCAGTTTTATAAGCTTGTACGTACAGGGTGGCTAGTAGTTCTGAGTTGCAAGAAGTTATACGCCATACAGTATCACTTGCGTATCCCAAGTAGAGTTGGATATGTCTGAAAACGTAGATAATGGATTCCTACCATGGCACCAGTCTGGGTATTGTAATTAGTACGAACTTTTAATATGCATGAAGTCATACGGGCTGCGGTTATTTCCTACGTTCCTTGCCGTGCTAGACGAATGGCGACACTTGACACTCTACTGGCACATCAACCTCAAAGAAGCATCTGCTTTAGCACACCTTTTTAATCTACATACACGCTATTGGCCAGTTCGATTGGATGAGTCTTTGTTCACTTTAGGTACGAACGACCTTAAACACTTTCGTACGCATGAAATGCTTTATTTCCATTGTATCGTTTTTATGGAATGTGTATATTATTATAAAACGCATTTGAATTTTATAGGCAACAATAATATTAAGCACCCAACAAGGTAATTTCGAATTGAACATAGCGAAACGGAATGAATAGACGACTAGACAAGATAATGCTGAACTACGTTATGTACTCAGCAAAGCTCTCATACTAACCACATTACTGGTTATTATAAACTAGTATGTATACCCACTTGGAGTCGTTTTCCCAGTGCAAATTCATTGTCTTGCCTGAGTAAAGTATGCACGTTTTTTCTTCATTCAACTGCGCAAATATTAGTGAATACTGTTCTATACAAGCAATATTATTGTCGTCCACACGTACATCGTGTTTTTTGTAACCTTGTACAGTTGAACAATGATTTCAGCGACTCATAATATTAATAAAACTGGCTAAGCTTGTTTCAAATAGATATACATACTTTATTTGCTCACTGAAGAGAGCAGAATCGTTGAAGATAAGCCTTTAATTAATTAGATTTTGGTCTAGGAGGCATTAACGTTGATTTTGAAAAATTATCTGGTTATTCGTTTGTAGGGGCTTAGAAATTCGTAGCAAAAGTTTTCGGATGTGTATGTGGTTAGCTAGTTTGATTCGTATTTTGACCTTTATTGAGTCATATTACATGAATTTGAAAATTAATAATCCCGATGAGATTTATTTTTCCACATATATGAAATAACCATGTTATTAAAATTCGATTCGTTTTATTTTGTCAGCTTGTCCCAATCTTGTATTTTGGCCTTGTAATGATAGAACAATATTGATAAAACATTTATCTACATAGGAAGACAAGAACGTTTTCCACAAATGAAGAATCGCATTCATAAAATAGCTTCGAATGAGTTACTCTAAGGATACATTCGTAGTTAGGTTAGATCAAGTGGCTGTCAATCGGAGTCTACCGAAAGAGACACATAGGCCCAATACATTGCCGCTGTAGGCCACTGTACCTAGAAAACCATTTGATTCCTTTGACCAGTCACGCAATAACTCTTAGTCAGACCCAGATTCTGGTACCTGAGGTAAAGGACAGATTTTTTCGAACTGCAGCTCTGACAGAAGTCGTTGAATGCTGTTCTATGAGGCAGTGGCCCGTTAGAACGACTACAACACAACGACGAGCACTGCGGGTGAAATTTAACAGCTACCTAGTGCGATGCGTGTCCACGGCGAGCCAAAACTCTCTTGCTATCGCACAGGATAATAATTCAGTCTAGGAATTCTTAGCGTACTCAAATTTGTATCCCCTGATGGCTAGTTCGACTGATTTCATCGGTGTTCCTATAGAGAAGGGAAAAGTGACCTCCGTTAGCAAGGTATTAAGACTTGTAAGTTCGCAAGCTATACAGTTGCTTCGAGTATCCCATGTTCAGAAACCCAAATCAAATCAAACATATATTTAAGAGATTCAAGATATTCAGGAACAAAACGGGAATTTAGAGCCGCTTCACTATTTGTGAAAATACCAATTTAAACTCAGAATATTTTATACAGTCGATAGTCTAAAAACACCACCGCTTCACTTGAAGACGCTACTATGGCCTGGGAGAAGGGGAGTCAGCTTCAATTTCAGCCCATCAGAGTATATACCGGTGCCGCCTTTATTATTCAATCTCGAGCCATCGAAATATGGCGTCATTATTCTATTCGAGTTGCAAACTCTACATCTAGAAGAGTGGCTGGAGGTATGTAGTCAACTCAAGCTCCCTCAGATAGAATTCCAGCATGACAGCATGATCGAACTCTGTTCTAGTCCATGCCGAAATACAGTGCACTTTGACAGCAGCAGGATTGACATGCCGTAGGATTAGTAAATTAGTTAGTAACCAATGGAGCAGCACAAAAATTGCCTTAGTAGGAGTGGTGCGTAGGGCACCTGTCACCATCAGAGCCCGACGATTTGAACGGCTCGATGGAGTTGATGGCCCACCTCAAGTGGGAGTTGGAAATCCTTAATGGTAGTACTTGATGAACTGCATTTTTTGAAGGAATATGATTCCCCGGAAAATATGCGAGTTATTGTTGGTTTCGTCAGGGTTCTAGATGCACCCCATAACTTTCAGTGCTAAGCTTAAAGCCTTGCTTAGTTGATTTGATTCGTTCAGACCCTCAACAGGACCAAAGAAGGATACTCATGCAGACTTTAGTACAATCAAACATTCCTAGATGAACCCTCTAATCATGTAAGACATACATGTGCCGCTCTCCGACTAAGGTAACATCAAAATCTTTCCTGCGAATTGAGATGATGGTGGTCGGTTCATTGCTAACATTTTTAATCGACATCTTGCAATATGGAGTCAAAATGTGCCTCACCTCGATAATTTGTGTTGATAAGCGTTAGAGTCGTCTCCTGGTACATAGAGGATTGTGTGCCTGTCATTGATCGAAGCAGCCATGTTTAAAATTGTGAAAAACAAAGACACTTACGACAATTTTTGGCAAAAATACAGACTCATAGTTTCTGCAAGCTATCGGGTGCTATAATCCTGTATAAATTGGTTGAAAACCCGCAAACCTGTTTGTTTACAACTCATAACTCTTGATTCAAAATTACCTCCTCTTCTGTCTTTGAAAAATGAACAGCTATCCTGTTACTGTTTTGAAATGTTGCAGATTAATTTAAAGTAATTTAACGATTACCAATAAGTTTCGAATCAAGGCTCTTCTCGAAGGCTATTCCTGCCTCATCACTCTTCTTTATTTCTAGAGACAGAAAGACTAGACAGCCGACCAAAACTAACGCCATCAACGAAAATATATTATGCATTTGATTCTTCCTCAGATGCCACACATAAACAAGCAAAGGACCCTTGCTGGAAGACTCCTCCGTTGCTTGAACTTCCGATTTCGGGTTATGCCTAAATGTCGCAGGATTCTCTTATCCAGAGCGTTTATCTCAATCACTTCTTTACAAGCGTAAGCCAAATTTTCCAACCACATACTTAAATAATTCCCTTTCGGGCCTCGTTTAGAATGAAGAGACTTTTCCGGCGATCTAAGCAGGCTCTCCAATTTTAGATACCCACCAATCCTCTGTTGGAAGATCACGATTAAAAAGCCTGATGGTCATCAGAATTTTCTCTGGACTGGAATCGATTCGTTTAATTCATCTTTAATTTGGTGCATGGCCAAAGCTCTTCCAGATCAGAGATCGTCTGCTGTGGAAGTTGGCCGAGAGTTGATCCTCACAGCTCGGCTCTTTTATACCAGCCCGGCTCCTCTACACCAGCCGGCGTTATTATCCGTTAATAGAACGTACGAGGTGTTTCTGCAGCCCGTCACAAAGCATATATTCAGCCAGTTTTATGCCGAGATTATTCCACATCTTTTAGTTACATCGAGTACAGCCCAGCTGTGGCACTCTGTAGACATCTCGTCGAAAGGCCGAGTTAGCCCTGGAGTGATTGCCAGTAGCTTAGGCTTCTGGGAACTTTAGTTGACCTGATTCTCAACTTTTGTCGTTTCCAAGCAGAATATGCAGGTTTTCAAAGAAGCAGTGCTTTTTATCGACGCAGTCATCGGTTAACCCTCCGAGAACACACCTATTTTTTCGATCATCGAGAACAATTGGGGCCAAATTGACTCCAACCACTTTTGAACGTCTATAGAATCGCCGCCACTGAAGATTTTCATTTGAAAATTTTTTTTAGATATAGATTGAGGTCTCTTTTAGTAGTTCTCATGCATTAGAAGTGGCCTAAATGTCCTTAACATACCTAAAAAAATTCACGGAAAAACAGTTTTATCGAAAATCAGCTTTTTTACAAAAAAAATCGTAACTTTGTCAATTTTCAATATTTTTGTCTAAAAATTTAGGGGGTTACACTCAAGGTATGAGAAAATCATAAAAACATTAGCCCTATAATGACCCTTGAAAAAAGTATTTATTTTGCATATTTACCATGGCGATTGTGAGGATTTTAAAATTTGCACATTTGAAAAAAAAAATCATAACTTTGTCAGTTTTTAATATTTTGAGCTAAAAATGTATATGAATGCTCTCAAGACATAGTAGAATAATAAAAAAAATTAGCTCTATATAAAGGGTTGCAAAAAAAAGGTGTAATCATCTGAATAATCAGATTCTGATTGCTCCGAGACATGGTCGCCTTCGGAGGAATCACCGTCGCCAAAATTGTTATCATTGTCTTCAGCTAACAAATTATTGCGTACACTAGAACGCAGATTATACGTCATATTGCTAAAAACAAAAAATAAAAGCACTTGCAAACTTATTTTTTGGCTTTTTTAAATTAATCTATCGATTTATTAAGTAAAAAAAATTGAATTTTTACCTCAAAATTGTTCTCGGAGGGTTAAAAAAGAAATTCACAGGCTAGGTCGATCTTGATGTGAAATAGCTGTAGTACACTTTTGGGTACAGTGTCAAAAAAGTGCTGCCAGCTCTCTACCTTTTGATTATTTCTGTACTAGGAGATACTGTCAATTTGCTTACAATAAGTATCCTGGAATTTGCATAGGATAGCCAGCCTCAGTTGGGGCTTTTTTTTTAGTACAGTGTGTCTTTCTGGCCTGATTTCTTAGACGTGCCAGGTGACTCTCCCCCAACCTATACACACACATCCACTCTGTGATGAAAATGCGTAATAAGCGATTTCCTTTCCTTAATTTTTAACTTTTTCGAGTGATACTTTCCCCTATGTCTTTCGGTGCGGTCATTGGATCTAAGTGATGCACAACAGTCGATGCAGGTTTTTTTTTTAAACAAGGAGTATTTTTGATAGACATGCATTCAAAATCTACACATTTCCTCTACTTTTCTTGGTAAAATCAGACTGGTTAGCAGTTCTAATGCGCTAGAGTTTTCCTTGGCGCTATATCAAATGATGCAATGCTTAAACTACGTAAATATATCAAACGAAAAATCTTTATTTTGTAGGGTGGAAGGTTAAATCCATTAAAAAATCCAGACCTAAACTTCATTAAAGATTGACAACTTAGTTGCGAATATTTTCATATTTTCATTTAGCAAATCTTCACTACCTTCCGAGCGTAAACATATTCTGACGACGATGCTTCGTAGCTCTTATTTATATATATCTTATTTTAAAAATGTTTAGTTTAGTTCGGAAAAGAGTTAACCTAACTAGTGAAAAAATCAGAAAACTTAGTTTAGTTTCAAATGTAAAAAAGATATTGTTAGAGAGAACAAAAATGTTTTGTTTGAACGATTTTTACTGCTCTATTTCATTTTATATTTTACATTTATTTTTTACCATATCTTACTGACTCGATTCTATTGATTTCGAATATATGTGTTTTGCATTTCGTAAATTAGAAAGTGAATAAATATGTGATCTTCATTTTTAATCTATTCCATAGTTAATAAACTAATAATAAGTAGAAACATCAAATGCCATTAATTCTTCTGAACGAGAGCATAAATATTAGCTTACTCTATTCTCCGCCAAAGTGTTTTTTTTTTATTATCTATTTTTCTCTTTCCTGGTCGTACAAACAAAATAAAGTGGACATTTTATGTCTACTCGTACTAACTTGCGGCTGTGCCATACATTCAAGGACTCAAATTATATTTTATTGCAATGGTGAAAGATATAAGGTCATTAACCCAACACATGATAGAAATTAACGAAAGAGTCCCATATCAAATCCATTACTAATTATAGCTAATTATATGAATTGGTGATAGTGAATTAGTGCCAACGGAATTTAACGATAAATTTATAATAAAATACTGAAAATACCAAATAAATATGAAAGTGTATTAAAAGTAATAAAATGCGTAATAGATTTCAACGACTTTAAATTAATTTCATACAATATATAACATATTTGAGCGCATGCAATTAACTATGTTGGAATAAAAATCTATTTTTCTAAATACAAACAGGTGAATGATAAATAATTATCAAGTAAAATGAGACCTCTAACAAAATTACAATAAAAACAAAATAATTTCAAATCAGTGTTAACAAAGAAGAAAAAAAAATAAAATAAAGAAAATTCAGTGTTTCTACCATCATATTAACAACTGTAAATTGTGTTCAAATAACGGGGAAAAGATGACTTGTCCCTGCTATGTGCATACAACCATGCTTAATTTCGATGAGAGTAAAATGCACGAGGTTGTCAAATTTCAACTGGCTTTGTGTTTGGTTTTCTTGACTTGTATCTTTTCTTGAGTTCGCGTTGTTGTTGTTGTATGTGTGCGTTGGGGTTGAATATCTCCTATACAACGATTCTCAACGCTGAATTTCCATTTTGTTGAATCTGGGGATAGGGAACCTGTCATTTCGAACGAGAAAAACTTACCTTTCAGTCTGAATTGAGTGCTTGAAGCTCGCGCACAGCTCGCAAATTATAATAGTATTTTAGGACGTTTCTCGTCCGACATATTTTCTTTGGAGTGAATAAAGAAAAAAATATATCAGAAGAAATTTCCTGAAATAAATATTTCAATCGTGTGTGTGTAACTTTTTAACTCGGTGAATATTCTTTGCGGTTTTGGTTTAGAAGCAGAAAACACTACTTGATTACGATAAAGAAAACGTACAAATTTTACTTGCTGGATGAGTAATCTATTGTGCAATTCAATCGAATGGTGTATGAATTTCGAAGTAAGTTTGATGATAGCTTACAGAAAAAAAGTGATATTAGTCGTAAAAATCCACTAGGTGGAGACGGTGACGTACGCGTGTATTAGTTTTCCTCTGTGTTATACAACAGTAACGTATGTTTTTCTATTTGGATTTTCTGTGATTAAAAACCGATTTCGCGAATCTTTCCAAATCTTGCGTGCGGAATCCATTTTAATGTGATAAATCGTTAATTTACGGTCGAAATAACGAAAAATAAAGTGTTTCCTATCGAAAGAAAAAAGTATATGCGACGTGGATACAGCGTATGGGTGGCTGATTTACAGTGTGTGGTATGTGATAAATAGAAGAATAGAAAAGTGAGAGAGCGAATTGTGAAGCTGTATATTTCGTAAAGGCGTAATAAAGTCATTAAAGAAGAAGAAAAAACGCAAAATCGTAATAGGAGTGAATAAATAATTTTCGAAAGCAGCTCAGTGAAGTTTAAGAAAAGAAACGCGCACAGTGTGGGAGTTTGAAACAGTTATTAATTTGTGTGGAAAAGCAGCCCCATTATTGGATATACATCGCAATTGATTGGATTATAACAGTGTGTTCCAAAAGCGTCACCGTTGAAGGGAGTACTTTAATTCGTGGTAAGCGTTAACGTGTTGAATAAGTGAATTGCTAGTGAAATTTATGTCTTCTTTCAAATATACTCACTCAAAAATGGCCGAACGACAATTTACTTCCGACGTTTGCGGACGGTGAATAAGTGACTCACATAGCTGCGGCCATTGCTGCTATTTTCTCAGTTCTCCTGTCAAATTGATAACATTAATTTATCAGTCTTGGCAAATTTCTTTGCTCCCGGACAATGTACGAGCGATAGTATGTGTACCCCTTTCGATTCAGCTTTCTTGTGTATGGCAGCATGATTTCATACCAGCTTTCAGATGTGTGGGTATTTCATGAGATTTGAAGCTCCTGGCAACAAAAATCTTTCCCCTACTATTCGTAACAAGTAATGAATAAAAACACTACTAAGTGCCCCCTACTTCTGGCTAGTACAACGCCACTGGGGTTTTTTTTTTTGTATCAAATACATTTATACCGTCGTGTGGAAGCTTTTGTTGCTGAATCGTGTTTCGCTATAAGCAGTAGCATCACTACAAGTTTAGATATTTTATATATTATCACTGCGAAGTGCGCTTTGTCCTGTTGTCTTTGTTTTATTTTTCTTGATTTTCTATAACATATCTATAGTGCGCTTCGAATTTAAAGAGAGAGCAAAACCAGGCGAAGTATCTTTGTTTTTTGCTAGCACAAATGCGAAAATACACTGTCGTAGATATTACGAATGTCTGTTTCGTTCCAACTGTTAATCATCTTGAAGGCCATTGATAAATAAAACACTTGATTTCAATGCGTGTCTTATCTGTTGGCACGTGTAAGACGTTTTTCAGGTTGAAAAATATTGATATATTTTTTTTTCGTATTTTGCCTGAAATTAGCTCTACACATATGGAATGATGCAAACACAATGTGAATTTGCGTCATTGCACACTCGAATTGAGAGCTGGTTGGGTCGGACTTTGGCTGATGTATTTAATATCTCGGGTAATGCGTATAATAACCGATACCCAGGTTTCTTTGCTCAGGAAACCTAGAGAATCGTAAAATAATTGTTGAGTATTTAAAGTTCAACTTTTGAAAAAGTGGTTAGTTAATTTTAATACTTAATCGTTTAATTACTTGAAAAAGCGTTGATTCTCGCAATGAGTAACATCTTATTTCGTTTTCACAAGTAGCTTTACTAAAACCACGTAAAAGTTTAGATAATTATCAAAGTAATTGTTGATAATTTTGCTCTGAAACGTGAGAAAACGTGGAAATCTAATCACCAAGTGGTTAGTCATTACATTCATTAGTTGTAATGACTGTAAACTGCGTTGCACACACTAGTCGAGCATGATGAAAAATCACTTGCTTCCATATCTGTCTGTCAATTTGTAATCGAATCAAACGTGTAAATCAGTTAATCTAAAATCGGGGACTAAACTCGTCTCCGGGCAGCTCAACCATCAACCGAGTAGTAAATACGGGTACTCATCAGGTACTCATTTCATTACATTCATTAGTTAGCAATTTATTCGAATGTTGTTTTTTGCTGATAATAATGCGGAAAAAGCATTAGTTCGGATTTCCTTTGCCTAAGTGTGCATTATTCGTCATGGAAACGGAGCGATTAGTTTTACAGCTTTGCTGCATATAATATTTTCAGGAGTTTTCTTAACTCCATTGAAAAATGAAAGTATTGTGTCATTTAATTAATATTTACAAGCAGTTTTTTCTATATTTTTTTTTTGACACTCATACGTCTTGCCTCAAAACTTAGCAGTAAATATGGTTTCTTATGAAGGTTCCACTTCCAACAGTGTTTTTGAATCACCAAAAATAATCTTGAGTCATTCGAATGAATGAGTCATCGTGTAAATCCAAAATATTTACGTTTTAGTAATGCTTTCTTCTTTCTCGGAAGACGAAGAAAGTTTCTGCTGAATTGGTACAAGGTGTTTTTGTTCAGAAGCGAACCACGTATATTTCCCGCGAATTATCTTTTGATTTAGTGAATGAGTTTAATAGATTTGCATATAATAAGTCATCAGACAAGTAGATTCTCTGTATTTTGTATGCAGGAACATTGCAAGTATTATATAATGAGGGCATAACGAAAATCGCCTTACAATTATCCTTTTCTAAATGAGGCAAGAATTTATTTGCCTTGATTTCATTCAATGGACTTTTCGTGTGGTGCAACCTTGGAAACTTCATAATTCTTTCTGGAATTGGAACTAAGATTTAAAGGTTTTTTTTACGAAATGGAAGCTTTATTTGAAAAATTAGATGCAATAAATTTCATTCAAAGTTTTGTCCATCGGAAGCTGTGATATTTCCCAATCTTTCTGGTAATTCGTGGATTCCGTTCCCGAAAAATTAATGATTTTTTTTTTAAGACATGTTACGAATCAATCTATTTGTTGAATGCTTGAGCTGAAGTGAAGCGTATTTCGGTCAGGTCAGTTTGCATCGATCGAAATAATTGGTAGTCAGAAAAGACAAGATCTAGGCTAGATAATTCTACAATCAACTTTTTTTTAATAGATTTTAACTGGTTGCGCAAAATGTTGCCGAACATTGTTGTTATGGAAAATTAATTGCTCGTGTCTCTTTTATTCTGGCCGTTTTTATTTATTGCTGCTGTTAGTTTGGATAATTTTCGGTATCGGTTGCCAGTAATGATTTGATTCAGTTTTCAAGTAATGGTTTCATTCTGGTCATAATACACCACAGCTTTCTGATTTCACCAGATGCAGAGCATTACCTGGGAACCATGGATATTTCACTTTGGCGTTGATTTTGCTCCTTTGAAGCTCTTGGCATACTGATTTTTTGCGGTTCTGACTGTCGTAGCAACCTCAATTTTCATCGCCAGTGACAGACAATACGATGCAAATATGACTTCTATTTTTAGCGTAGAAGAATCATTTCTACTCAAAAGTTAAAATTTATGTGGCATATGCCCCTAAACCTCACACAACATTCGATGACCTTCTGCTGCAGTTTTATTCCAATGGAAGCAAAAAAACAGTGCTTCCCGCACAAAAGTTGATACATTCGAAGTACATAAAATTAATTTGTTCCCATGATAAATATTGGAAATTTTGTCCTAATAATGATGCCTTACTATGCAGATAATTTGTTCTAGTACTACTAATACCTTCTATTGCAAACTCAACACTTACTTGCCCACTTAATGATAAATGACACTTCGATGGCACGAGTTAAACTAACCATCAAAACAAACCCTTAAAGAACGCTGTAAAGTCCTGGGTGGAAGACCCTTCCTGTGAGATCGCTAGATAATTATGGAGATCTGACATTGGTTGCGCTAAGGAACTACTCGAACTAGGAAGCGAATACCACCGCGCAGCCGTAGCTGTCTTAACTGCACATTGTATATTTGGCCGTCATGCAACACGTCTGGCTGTTCCTTATAACGACTTCTGTCCTAATTGTGCACGCGAAGAGGAAGAGGATACAATATCTCGCCCTGTGTCAATACCAGGTCTTTGCTTGAAGAAAGAAGCAGTCTCTTGATTCATACTTTTCGCAAGTAAAGTGAAGTGAATTCGGTGGACTTGAAGAGGATCACCCAGATAACTAATAAGTGCTGCGCACTACACAATCCGGTATCAAATCGAACCCTGTTGTGCCTTCTACGGAGTTTGTATGGAGGAGTTAGATCCAGTTGTCCCTGGATTGAAACGGTGCTTGGCTTTTAAGTTCGTACACAGAGAAATCTCTGCATGTCGTATCTGAAAAATTCCTCATCAAGTTAAGTGGCTGCTATTTAAGGAGAGATATACACCTAGAATGGTCGGCAAAATCGATTTATTTTTTATTGCATTTTCGTGAAGATACAGGTCTCAAAAATATCTGGTGAAAACACCAAGTTAATATTTCTATAAATAAGCTAGTTACAGCCGATATAATCAAACGTGTTTTACGAAGTATGATACGATAGTTAATAACATTCATTAGGCTGCTTCAAGTATTGTTCAATTGGTGTTAAAACAAGCTGTAAAAGAAGTACAACGGGAAATAAAAACAAAATTCGAGTGCTGGTATAACCAAACTAACCGTTTTTGGAGATAGTACGGGGCGAAAACGTGGTTTTACCTCATTGTAGGGAGTTGAGGTTCTCATTGGACAGTTTACAGGAAAAGTTTTTGATATTCTTGTAAAATCTTCTTATTGTGCTAAATGTAACTATTGGAATAAACTCGAAAATACTGAGCAATGTGAGGAATGGAAATCGAATCACGATGGAAATTGCCAGGCCAATCATGATGGATCGGCAGGTAAAATGGAAGTAGACGCCATGAAAGAATTGTTTTCACAATCTGCCGAAAAAGTATAGAGTTATGTACACTAATTACGCCCGGGATGGTGACTCTAAGACGAACACGGGATTAGTGAATGCGAAACCGTATGGTAACGAGATTGAAATTACAAAAAAAGAATGAGTGGGTCACGTTCAAAAGCGATTGTGAACCCTTCTTCGCGAATGAAAGAAAAAAGTCCTGGAATCAGCAGCAAAAACAAATTGAGGGCAAAGTTTATAGATATACTGAAGATTTACTATGGCTTAGCTATTTGCAGAAACTGTGCCTCCAAGGATGAAATGAAAAAAGCGATACGGGCAACAATTTACCATTACGGCTCAACAGACAGCAAGCCTCAACAACATTTCTGTCCCGAAGGCCCCGAATCGTGGTGCCAGTTGCAACGAGCAAAGGCTAAAGGAGAACTGGAAAATGTTCGTCACAATTATTGAGCATTGCCAAAAATGGTGTTAGATGTCATCAAACCAGTAAACGAAGACCTCAGCAATGAAAAATTGTTGGAACGCTGTGTTGGTCGATATACCCAAAACTGCAACCAACTTATTTGGACAATAGCCCCAAAAACGATGAACAGCGGGACCAAAATCGTTAGCATTGCAGTATATCTTGCAACATGTACATTCAACAATGGTTTCACCTCATCGCTGGAAGTCATGAATGTGTTAAGAATATCGTTCGGATCGGGAGCGCACTTGTACGCAGCGCAAGAAGACGAAACTTGCATAGCGAAAGCCGAACTGCAAGCGCAAGAACAGACGAAAGAAGGTTGAATACGGCGTCGGCAAGACAATGTAGAAGCCATGAATATTCCTTAAACAGTAAAAGACTTACACTATGGGCCTGGTATCGATGATTCCATGTTAGTTGACAAAATTAATCATTTATTCAGTCCTAAATTTTCAAACGCGTTTTTCTTAAAAACACGTTTTTCAAATCGGTACCCAAAATTTCTCGAAAACCAATTAACTGATTACCTTAATTCTTTTTGTAATTATTTAATATAACATTATCTAGTACTTGTCATAGGATTTTTTATTTTCGTTATTTAGTTTTTGTTTTATAGCCAAAATAATATCTAATTTTTGGTCAGAAAATCACTATTCATGTTCAAACGTCCGCCATTTTGTCATTAATCGATATTTTCAAAATCGGCTATGACACGAACTAGATTATAGTATCTAATTTAATAATCTTTTTCCATTTTTTTCTTCAGATAATTTTTGAACAAATGCCAGTGGATACCGTTAACGCTGTTTTTTTACAGCGCTCCAAGGATCATACAATATCCTTGTATATTTTTTATATTTTTAAATAAAAAAAAATTAAGCATACTTTTGAATGTGTATGCTTTTAGATAATTAAACTCCCAATCCGATATTTCAAATAGTTTTCCTTAAAAAAATGCACAAAAATGACCGTTTTATCCGGCTCCTAGGTGTATATCTCCCCTTAAGCAGTTAGCTATTAATGCCTTGGTGTTTCGACGATGCATGCTAATTATGTGCGCGCAATATTTCCAAATGAAAATTTTGATCTCTTTAGAACTGGTTGATGACAATTTATGGAATAACGTGTTGAAATACATTGGGAACTCTTTACAAGAAAGGAGAAACAGCGGAGGTATTCATAAGCTATTTTTGAAGTTCAACTTCGCCTACTTTTCGTGAACGTTTTCAAAATCAGCTCATTTGTAGAATCTTATCTGCCAGGCTAGAGGATCCAGAATTCGCTCGTTTTTTGTTATATTATTTGCCCATTTATGTTCCTAATTTATTTTGGGTTAAATTATGTTCTAATCAAATCCATATTAAGCGATTTGAACACAATAAAAATTATCGTTGATACTAATTTCCAACAGTGCTCTGATGGTTAATTGAACTAGAACCATCGAAACGCCAATCAGATAATTGCACAGCCCTTCCAGTAAAAGCGTGTCAGCTTTTGCAAGTTGATCCAATTAATAGTTGCCCTTAGTGGCTCTATGTCCTGCTGCATCACTGAAAGTCTCGACATTTCGTTAAGAGGCGGGCGGCATTTGAAGACTAGCTTCAAGATTATTCTCTGGGGAATCTGGCTTTCAAACGCTTGGGCCAGATATGATTGGGCGGCAGTGTAATCGATGTTCACTGAAACGGGCATGCCCTGACTAAGATTTTATCATACCACAGGTCTGTCCTAGTCCGAGAATCATCATAGTTTCGTCTGACAACTGCATACAGTATTTTGCGAGACTAACAAATCGGTAGGAGGCCAATGAAGTAGTAAAAAAGACTCCTTCGTTAAGACAGAACGCCTCCGATATCAGTAAGGCTGCTAACCTGCCTACTTTTTCTATCATTTTTGATTTACAGCCTTGAATCTGACTGACTACCAAACTACTGCTCCAGACAGTAGATTTGTTGCCGCTATGCTTTAGTCTAAATTCAAGAGATGATACAAGGTTGCAGCCTCTACGTTGCTTCTAAAGCCTGCTTACAGCTGACACTACAGAGCTCACAATGTCTTGCGTACCCTCTTTGCTATATTTCCCTTCAGTAATATCTTGGCGTCCAAGATACCTCCTAGCTACATATTTTACTTTATTTTTGAGGCTTATAGGAGCTATATTAAGCTTTGGCAGGTCGAAGGATGTAGCCCTATACTTCCCTTGAAGAGCAAGAGTCGAGAAACAACTCTAATAGGATTGATACGAATTACTATGATATGAATAGTGATGTAACCTGCATACACTATCATTTTACATCCAGTTTTATCAAGTTTCGTCAGAAGCTCATTAACTGGTAGATTTCAAACCACCGGAGACAGAACTCCATCCTGAGGAGTACCCGTATTTACTACTCGGTTGATGGTTGAGCTGCCCGGAGACGAGTGTAGTCCCCGATTTTAGATTAACTGATTTACACGTTCGATTCGATTACAAATTGACATCCAAGAGCACTTGAAATCGTATGAAGATACATATCGCTCGAGGACGCATATTATTGAACGCCCGTTCGATGTCCAGATATGGAAGCAAGTGATTTTTCATCATGCTCGACTAGTGTGTGCAACGCAGTTTACAGGCTTGCCCTTCGTATAATCATACAGTCATTTTGAAATCAGCATCGATTCTCAGGCAATGGTTATCCAATACACCGCAACCATCTCTAAAGTCTTAAGTAGAAGGAAGCTGAGATAGATTTGTTTAAGGTCCTTCGGGTTAGCCTGTGATGTTTTCCCTGCTCTAGGGATTAATACAAATTTCGTCGACTAATTTTGTGATGTCAGCTGCTAGGAATGCACGAAAGCCATTATACTCGTAGGTATTGTATATGACAATCAGCCAAGGTATAATGCCCTCTTAAAGTCTGCCGGGATAATACCATCCGCTGCTGGTGATTTGAATATGCCAAAACAATGAACAATCCACTACAGATAACAGGAACCAACCTTGCATTCCTGTCTGGCTCTAGAGTAAAGCTGAAGATGCTACCTCACTACCTGGAAAACGAGTGTTCATCAAAACTCTAAGCGTCTTAGAGCTGCTTTGAGCTAAACTTCCATTGAAGCTTCGTGTCCAGCTCGGAGTGAGATGATCAAAACATAGAAGTTCAAGGAGCCGAATAGCTTCATTTGTACCTTCAATATTGACGCAGTAAAATTTTCGTTAAGCTTTTTTCGCCATATGCACGCATTTTTGGAGAGCTTGAGTAGCCTAGTGGGTAGAGCACTGGCTTCTTGCGTGTGGGGTCCCTGGTTCGAATCCAGGTTCGGACGAGGGTCCGCGCACCAAGCTTTGAGTTCACCTAGCTCTGATTAGGTACCTGATTTAAGTCAGGGGTAAAGTGAGTCGTGGAACTAATCACTCCACACTCGTATTCACAATGATTAAAAAAATTGTAATGAAGCTCTCTACCAGCTTCAACCCCTAGACCCGTACAAGGGTTGTCGTGGGATTGCTTTACTTTTGCGCATTTTTGGATCGCTTTAATTTAACTTTGTAGTTACACCAATCGCTGAACCCATTTACCATCGTGGTTTACTTCGAAGAGCCGCAGTCTCACTGTCCCATCACTGAGGCACTTTTTCTCTATGGATCTAATTGTGGAATTTGGTAGCGGTATGCAACAGCAGTTGTTAGAGAGTTCACTGGCTAAATCAGATCTTCCTGATTGGCGAGTTCCGGAACGTGGTCCAGTTCAGTGTAGAAAGCTGATCGGGATTTCTCCCAATCAATGCTTCTCCTGTTCCAAAATGCTTCGTGCATGTAGTCAAAATAAAAATAATACAAATGCAAAATACTGCCTCTTTTCAGGAGGTGTGCAGATTTCTCATTTATCAGTGTTACGTCTTAAACCTCACTTCTGTTAGAAGCTCTGAAGGTAGATTCATTGCGAATATTTGGCTGCTAGTCATGATGAACTCATATAATGGTTCTCCTATTCCTTTAGTGCCCGACTTACCTCATAGGTACGTCATTGTGGGCGTTCATTTGCACCTGTTATTAGTGGCATCTGTTGTGTGTTTGCGGCTGATGTCAACTCCCTAACATTGTACTTGAGAGGTGGCATACTTTTATCATGTATCATGTAGCACATCACGTTGTCCTTGCCATGGAAAATTTGAAATGGCATGGACATTTATGGAATTCTCGATGAGAGTGCTAGCTCATGGTTAACCATAGATTCAGGTGGCATTAGTCTGTATCCTTCAATTTGCTATCTGTAGACCCGGTCTTTAACAACTCTTGGTCCTTGGTTTAGCAATCTGCGTTCCTCAAAATCTTGGCATTTAATGTTCGTTTTCTAAGCCGGCCGTGCATGAGCCCAATTTATTTGCAATTACAGAAAATATAAACAATCAATCGCACGGCTAAAGACGATTAAATTTTCAATTGATTTGTCCCGGCTTCGAATAATATTCATGGAAACTCATCTCTTTCCATGGCCTCCATATTTTTTTCTAATTTCGATGATTAAATTTCGAAAATCATTAGATACACAGAGTCCACAGATTGGAAATGTATCTGCCACACTAAATTAAATTATCTTCGCCATTTAAATTGTGTATAAGGTGCTTTACTACACTGAAAGAAAAATCTTGGTAAAATCAACAATTTTCCTTAGTTGTTTTTGCGTCAACTACGGGCTATAGTTAAAACAACCATAAAAAAATAGTTGATTACTTTTATGCACCATGACGCGTGGTTGATAAACAACGTCCGTGGTGCAAAAAAAGTAAGCAACCACAAACAATGGTATTCCAACCATATACATAGTACGAAATATAGGCAGGGGAGGCGTGAATGCCGCAGTTGAATTTGGTGAATCACAATGCAGCGACAATGTCGCTGTCAATGCAACCAAGGCACCAACCAAATTCATTTTTTTCTTCTTTTGTATTGCTAAATCCTGTTGTACGAGGATTAGGTTGGCTTATCACAATACACATCAGCCATTGCTTGTCTATTCCACCAGACCATTCAACCTAATTCAAACAGATTTAATTCAACCTAGTGGTGATGCCAACCTATGGTAGGTATCACCATAGGTTGGCAGCTAGTGGTGCGGCAAAATTAGAAATTTGGCAAATTCCGCCGCTGCCGCAAATTTGGCCGCAGCCATTATGCGCGTTACCATACAAAACAGTGCATTCTAATTTTTTGACTGCGCTTTGCCGCAGCCCACTGCTTTGCCACAGCGGAAAACGCTGTATTGTGAACAAAATAGCGTCATACAACGTAATATAAAGGCTTCACAGCATAACATGAATTATATCGAACAGCAAACCGAACACAATGTTGCCATGTATCATATAAAACTTCTATGATAGAATAGGACCATGAGTATGAGGAGTATGAAAAGTCAACAGTTTTCCTTAATTGTTTTTGCATCAACTAGGGCTATAGTTAAAACAACTATAAGAAAATTGTTGATTACTTTTATGCACCATGACGCGTGGTTGATAAACAAAAAAAAATTTCATTCGGAGCATGAAAAGCGTCCAAATGTTGAAACCATTCTACTTTGCGTAGAATAATTCCAAAGACGTTGCTCACTGAATTACGTTTGTTGAAATCAACTATTGCAAAGTAGTTTAAGTACCATACAAACTGTTGATAATTCGAAACGTTGAAGTTTGAACTATTTTTCGTGGTTATGAAACAATTAAAACAGTTGATTTCATGAACCTTGCGATATTTTTTGTATAACCAGAGCCAACTACTTTTATATCGTTAAATTAACTATTTTAACATAGTAAAAATAACTATTTTCCGTAGTTCGTTTAACGATTTTGAATGAATCGTTGCAATACTATTAAAAATAGTTGAACCAACCAAGAGTTTTTCTTTCAGTGTAGAAGATATCGGCTAGTATAAACAATATGTCGCTGATTTTCACTAGTTAAACGCAATTTGCGAAAAAAAAAAGACTCAAGAAATCATTGTTTCGACCATTTTTCGGCTGAATTAAAAAACAATCCTTAACTTCGTTGACTCGCCATTTCTTACCTTTCGTTTGCGGAACATCTTTGATAAAATATTTTTATCATAATTCGAACAAAAATACTTTTCACTGAAATGAAATCAATTTTTGAAATCTAACACGAGAGGCAATCGACTGCATATGCTGCAAGAATTGATCGTGTGTGGTTACATCAATTTTTTTTTTTTCACCGCAGAACGCCGTGAAGGCAAACAATAATATTCATGTCTCCTGCATCATAACGTTGCCATCGCAATGCATGCACACATTGTGTCTACGATTGTTTCAGTTTCACATGCTTCATATAATTCTAGGTTATCGCCCTCCAGAGTCTCTGTGTGCCATGGGTGAAATCGAAATTTATGATGCATAATATGACTGAAATGTAGCTGCTGTTGTTGCCACCAAGGAGTGTTCATTGGGGGTCAGGTTTTGTTCTACTTGAATGTGTAAAATTTAATATCTGTGTCCTAGGAGATTTTAATTTTGCTCAAATTTTATCTTATTAAACGAATTGGATTTCATAATTCCATGAAATATTATTCTTTAAGCAGTAGCTACGGTCTTTGATCAGGATATATGTAGTAGAATTCATGCGCAGATCCTGTTGATGAGCTTTGTGGTAATGTGGGCGAGATTTTCTCCTCTAAATGTCATCAGATTATTTGCTTCTTGAATGAAACGTATAACTGTTATGTCGCAACAGAGATTTATAATGAAATTCCCACGTTCATCTTATTTTCGTCCTTCGGTTTGTACCTGAATCAGTTTCTAATACTGTCATCATTCTAATAATCACGAGGCACAATCAAGGATTCAAACTCAGCTTGATAGCTGAGTTGATTTAACTCAGGGTAATGTGGCTGAATGTGGAGCTTTTTGGTTTGTCAAGGTCCATGTGGTTGAAAGTGGAGAAAGTTGCCGTCATTGGAAGCGAAAGGGCTCTTTGCTGAATGTTTTGAATTGTCAGAGTGACGAGGGAGGGATAAGAGGGGGGATTTACTCCAGACATAATTGACAGTTAATCGATAAGAGCGAGTCGCATCGGATAAAGTTGAAACGAAACAATCAATATTGCTATATTTATTCCAAGGGAATATGTTTGGAATGTTTTCGAATTATTAAATCCATATGGAGGAATTTGATTTATAAATAATGAACTTTTATAAAGGACACCTGATATTGACCGAGATAAAATTGTGGAATACAATGTATGTATGTATTACTTCAATATTTGTTTGTGCGTAATATGACAGTAAGTTTAGTTAGCTGCATAAAAGAGTGCTGAAATAAAGAATGTATTACAGGGAAACGTACACCACTTGCCTAGGTAATATTATCCTGATTGTTCGGCTTGTAAAAGCACAGCTCTTGAAATTTTCAATTCTCTAGCTTACCAATTAGTTTAGCTTGAAATTTCTTAACCAATGTTCAACTTGACTTAATATCCACACACATTTTTAAGTGAAGCAATCGTCTCAATTCGAATAAATCCTTAATTTGAGTAAAATGATTTGTGAGTACCAGAACTTTTCGCGTTCAGATTACCAACATTATATTTTTTAAATTATAGACTATTAACGCAATTAAGCCTGTATTCGATACACTGAGCTCTCTCTGTCTTGATCTATACATACAAAGTGTATAGTTTCAATTGCATAGCATGCAGCTATGAGATTAGTTTCAAGCAAATTAACTTGGCGGGTTCGATCAACTGCAAGTGCAATTGCCTAATACCAATTTGGTTACGTCTTGCTTGCATGTATCAAACATTAAACATATTAAACAAATGCACTCTGCTGCTTTTATGGTTAATATTAGCTAAAGGAGCTCGCTGAAAATTTCACAACCTTGCAGTGGTGGCAAAACTCGAGCGATAATCGCACGGATTGGAGGAATTGAAGCGTGCAAAACTTTAATAAACAGATGCATGTTTTATGGGTTAGTTTATGCAGAAAACACTAAACTTGAGCTACTCTGAAGAGACTATGTTTGAATTGTAACTACAGTAATAATAATAATGTAATATTTGCTAACATATAACCAAACATATAATTTCAACCATGCGAGATAAATTATGGGATTGAGTGAGCATAAAGCGTACTGTGGCAATACAGTCTTTGAATGGTAGTGGGAAAATTAATGAAAGAAAATTGGAAGCTATGAATTTTATTTATAAATTATCCCCAAGCTTGAAATGTTATTTTCGAAAGCACTTTAAATTCGTAGATTTTGACCAGATTAAAATTTGCTGATGAAATCCCTATAAATCCAGACGACTCATTGCACACTGACACGGTACAAGGTAAAAATTGAATTTACCATTTTCCACAATGCTTCCTACACATCAACCTTCGCTTACACGTGTCACTTGTTCGAAATTTACACAAATCAAAACATTTAAATTACATGTAATTATGTACATATATGCAAACATTATCATACTGTATACATGAATGTTTATGAATAAAAATGGCTTGCTAAATCCAAAAATATAAAACTGGTTTTTTCGCGACGGAAACATGAAAGACATATGATGAAGAGAAAAAAAATTGTTGAAAGTAGGTCAACTTGAAAATGATCAAATTAATCGCTGCATAAATGAATGCATTTTATCATCAGCATACTGTGGTTTTTATTTGTAAATTTTCACTGGGTAGTGAAAATAAAAGGGCTACCTGTAATGTTTTTCATCATTTCGCGGATAAGTTGTTTTGAATGAACAAATTAAATAGTATTGCAATAGCGGCTCAATGACCCGAAAATTGAAACGAGCACATTTATCTAGATTATTTCAATTACCATTCCAAGTCTGAAATCGACTAAATGCATTCCTGGCAAAATCAAATCATATCTTAAGTAATACATTCTTCTATACATGTATTTGAGTCTGGAATATATGCTTAAATTTATGACTGTGTAACTTTAACTGGCGACTCAAACTTGTTAAGAGAAATTAACGGGTATTCATGTTTCTGTTTTCTGAGGGCTATTAGTCCAGTTTTTTCATTGTTTATTCTCGTTCAGGTGTTCAATGAGTATTCGAAATGTATCCGTCCAAACAACTTTTTCTTATCATGATCTGTTTACGTATTATAGTTTATGCATACATACAATACGCATACCTTCGTAAACTGGTTTGGTTTTCCATAACCAACCGGTTTAATTTGATTTTAGAAATTCAGCGGAACCTGATGGGTAATCATCGAGTGATTTGATTCAGTTTGAAAAGACAACGTCATTTTCTGCGAAGATAATTTTGTTATTGGAATCTTCCTTAGTTTGGTGTTTTTTTGCCCTTAGTTTCCTTTTCAATTCCTTTTCACCTCACTTGCAAAAATATTGAAATTGTGAAGCTCAGAATTAACTTTTTAAAAAATATAAAATAAAAGTGCTTTGGTTTTCAAGCTTTAATATAATATAACTGAGTTCGGTCTGTCGTGTTTTTTCCGTGTAGATGATGACCAAAAATCCTCATCAGATGCCTTCGGTACCCAAATCTAGGGTTACGTGAGATTTCCGCTCATTGAATAAACACCACTAAGGTCCAGGTCGGAATCCGCTTTTATATTGCTTCGACCTCTGGATTCGAGAGCATTCCTTAAACATGTCAACCGACTGCACACAAAGAATCTATGGTGAGCATTATTATACCCACCTTATACCTTCTATGCAGATAATTCCTGATAACTCTTTTATGGCCACGGCTAACCCATTAAAAGGCCAGCGGCTCTTGCTTCTTGCACTTTAGCCCTTATACCACAGCTGGAAGCTTCTCTTTGTGCGAATAGTTAAGCGTCAGTACTTTCTAGCTCGCAGCGGCTAAGGTACTATTTCTTGCTTTCTTTCAATAGGTTATCGGGACGACTTCTGACGCTACCAAACCTATACGTGGGGCGCCTCTGCATTGGCCATCCGCACTTTAAGATTCTTAGTTTGGAGTCTATCAATCCTTATTTCTGCTCCGTATAGCAAGGTCTGCTTAGTGTTCAGCATCAGTCTGCATATCTTCTACCTTGAGCGGAACATACCATACGCCTCGTTAGCATGACAATCTTTGTCTTGAATAGCGCCAACTGGATATCCTGAACGGACGTTATATGCTACTCATGACTTGATTAAGTCACAATTGGCGATATCATTAGCGTAACATAATAAAAACACAACTATGAGCATTATCAGATGCATCAGTACATCGTTGTTTGGTGTCGAGAACAGGTCCAAGGATTGACGCTGTGGTGCACCTGAGGTGTTATGACTCCATCGATCCCTGAGTTTGCTGTCAAAGATGCAAAAACTATGCTCGTGGATCTAAAGGATTAAAGAGGATGCCTCAAAGGGGATTTGCATATTCAGTGTCACCAGCAAATCTATCTGTCTATTACCAGCGTATGACTTGTGCGATGAAGTTAAAAAGGGGAATATCATTAAAAACTGATCGCTGATTTTCATCTTTGAAAATGTCCAAGTCCTAAAATGATGACCTAATCAATATGCAACAAGTAGTTCAAACAAAATTTCTTACTATTTAGTCATAGCATTAACCTTATTCGATTTCTATAGCTTTTAAAACAAATTTGTTTGATTAAAACAGTTTAATGCTCCTTCCGATTCAAACTGTTCAACTCTCTGCACTACCTCAGCCGTACTGGCTTTGTCATCTGCCTAGAGTGCAAGGAAACTATATTTTGCGGCAGAAGAAGTGATAGGCGGGAGAAGGCGCACTATCTGCCGTTAGGTTGGGGCATGGCCTTTCCTTCAGGCAAATCCTATTGATTCCCAAATACATTTTATACCCCGTTCAATACTTCTGAGCCTCTTCTTGAAAAGTTCGTACAGGTGAACCTTTATTTTTATCATAGTGAGCGAATTCGTAGTCCTCAAGACTTATTGACGCTTACAATAGTCTTATCGATTTCGGAGCCGAAGAGATTTTTGGCCCTCTTGATAATGTAATGTCCTGGAACTTTGCAAAAATGTTGGAATGCTTCTCAGTAGACATTTCTGTAAGGGATGAATAATTAAGGCTCGGCTCTGAGAAGCTAGATATTTCAGTTTCTTGACAGATGTCGAAATTTCGGCGATAATATGCCCTATTCTTTTATTCTTTTAAGATATGTAGTATAAATAGAAGGTGAGGGTTTGATTATGGTTTAGAACGGGAGACATAGAGCTGCTATCAATACGCATAATCTTAAAGCCGATTTATGAAACCAGCTGCGACATTTCCTCCTACGATTCAGTCTACGCACTGCAAATTCTGTAGGGCTAAAATGTGAAAGAAAGAATTATGTATGTGCGGATGATTTCATAATTATAATCAGAGGGGCTGACAAACGGTAGAAGTATAGTAATCGCATAACAACTCTTGTTGGGTCTAGTGGTACGAGTATGGAGTGATTAGTTCTATGACTCACTTTACCCCTGATTAACTCAGGCATCTATTCAGAACTAGTTGAACTCAAAGCTGGGTACGCGGTTCTTCGCCCGAACCTGTTTTTGAACAGCAGGGAGCACTCTCCCTCAGCCAATCCTGCGACCATTCGGAACGCAACGGGTCGCTGGAGTGCTAATGTGTATCTTTTGGTTGGATTTATCTGATTGGCAGCCACATGACCGACCTACCTAACTCTATAAAGACCTGATCCATTCAAATAGCAAATCTAGTTATGTCACAACCTACCGAAACTTCGCAGAAGTGCTTGGATCTACTAGATCACGATGCAAACTCTAGCTGGCCTCACAACGTCACATAACATCCGAAATCAAAGGCCTTCTTTGGTACATCGACTTAAATAAATAAATAAAGTACATCATCTTAAATAAAGTACATCAGCAATATGTAAATATCATTTCATGGGAGTGATCAAACCATGGCCAAGAGGTGGGCTTGCATCATACCGATTTCAGAGGTCAGATGCAATGTAGAAATTCGCCTTAGGGAAATTACATCGTGTATATAAATCATTGGTTTATTTAAAGCTATAAAAACAAAGAACAAAGCAACAAAATGATCTTCACAGACTCCAACCTATCGTGTTTCGAAGTGCAGGACAACTTAGAAGCCGAAGGACTGCTTAGAAGCAAAAAGTTCCATTTGAAAACATCGTGCTCGGAAGCTGCTTAATAGATAACCCTTCGTAGCTAGTGATTGGCTATGGCAATAAGGAGATACATATAGGTAAAGCCGATCTAATATTCCATATAAAGCAATTACGATGGTTCTACCAATAATATCCGCGTACTTATAATGCCCACATAAATCTAAAAAAAAAATAAGTTTGCTTCGTTATACGCTCAAAAGATAAATATTGAAATATAAATTGGTTATTTCTGGTAAGTCACTTTGAAGTGGTAGCGGCATGAAAGAAGTCCCAAACTGTTTTGTTCCGCCGTTCCATAGACAACATTTTAATTTGACTGTCTATGTAAAACTGTTGTGACTTCTCTTATGTGAGTTTTCCTACTATCATAGCCAGGCAGTAGAACGAAAAGCTTATCCTCTTAAATTTTTACATTATCAGAAAACAAGTGAACCCGTTCTGATTTCATTTGAACTATGGTAAAGGGAACTGTCGAAAGTAATCGCGGATATTTTGAATGGTATAACTTTCGAGGAACTTTGGCGACTTGATAACGTCTCTTTCAATGCCTTTTAATAGATATGGACATATCGCACATGCATATATCATTGAACAGATTAACGATCAAAAATACCTCCTAAATCAAATGTAAATATCAACGATATGTAGCGTATAATATATACGCCACTATATACAGAGGCTTGAAGGTCATTTCTTTCACTATCAATGACACTTTTATAATACCTAAAAACTTAAAATTCGCACACTATACGTTCAAATACATAAAATACGACCTCCTCTTATATAAAACTATGATAATATAAAATCAATTTGCTTCATGAGGCTGGGTACGAGCAATGTAGTCGCGTCTTTTCTAACATAACAATCGAATAGGAAGCCTTATAACGCTAAACCACAAAATATACAAACCGTAAACCTATAAAATCGTCTCATCATTCCCACTACACTGGCAATCGTTTTTTGAACAAAATTTATCTCTCTGGATGTATGCGTTCAATATCAGATACATTATGCAGGCATACATGAATGTACTCAAATAGCTTCCTCTGCTGATTTGCTTTTACTCTATTGATAGATGCGATATTTAAACTCATCTGTGTGTGTGGAATTATTGCATTTTCATTTGTGTGTGTGTCCCGTAGGCTCCACTCAGATGCAAAAATACTTGAAGATTATGGCTAACTATGAATTAGCTAGCTTAAGCCTACGATCAGGCGAGTGTATCTTGTTTTCACTGACCCCATTTCTGAAACGCGGAAAAGATACGGTGAATTTGAAATTAAAATTCAGTACTGTGGCGTAAACATGTATTAAAGAAGACGATTCCGTTGAGGTTTGTTATTATTTTTGGTTTCGAACGCGGAAAACGCTGAAAGAGAAGCCTCGAGATGAAAATGTTCACAAAATTTCAGATATTTCACTGTGGGGATCGGTTGATTATTGACAGGATGCAATGATTCCAAAGAGTAAAAAAGTTGAATTTCAATCAAAATTAGAAATGAAAGTCGCTTAGTTTCGCGTTATTTGAATATAAATGTAGCCATGGATTGGATAAGATAAACAACATACACGATAATTTTCTCAAAATCTAAACAGACAGTCCATCCGAGTCACATAATTCAAAAATATCGAAAGATCTGTATATCTTTTTTTCATCAGCCTTCGACGAAAGGTGCAGGTCTTTTTTATCATTCCTCGATACAAGGTGTGTGTCTGATACTTTTCTCCCTTCATTCCTGCAATATGGCTGCAATAATGCCACATAGAGACCCCAAACATCTCTACATTGACCTTTTCATTTTGCCCGATGGCACTGTGCACGCAACACACATGCTGCATGCCTTGTTGTAGTACCAACATCGATTCGGCATCCTAATTTCCATTCATCTTCCGAACATCGTCTGAAGTTGATCGTGTCTCAAGATCTGGAGAATTGTTATTTCTCATGCTCTTATAAACAGCAAGAGGTTTTTTTTTTTGTTCGGAGCTCTATTGAATTCTTTATGCTGTCGGAGGATATCGATAAACGCTGTTACGTCTGCTGTAGTGTATCGAAGGAAACTGGTTTAAAAAGGCATTGAGGGGAAAAATGGGGACGTAAAATAATACCACGGGAAACGAATGAAATTTAGTACGACAGCTGAACATTGGTTGTCTAGATCTCCTGGTGTTTACAGAGTATGTATAATGAAGGGAAAGAATGTCCTCGAAGTGGACAAGAGGTCAAAGACACTTCCTTTGACAGCATGAGTTAATATCGTTGTTTTTTTTATAGTCGGCTGGGCATCCTTCGAGTGATATTTGGTGTCGACACGTTGGAAATGCTGGAAAAGGAGTATGACGAAATTTGATATGAGCGTGTTTGTCTAGTACTAATTTTTGAAAAATATGCCGTTTACGAAAATATTTATCAAAAGGTTGTGAATTAGACATAAGCTACGTATACAATAGCCTAGTTTACAATGTGGTTTCAAAGTCGATTAGGATTAGTCAAACCATGTATTCGCGTACTGGATTTATTTGGGATAAACCAATCCGATCATGAAATTTTACCGGATTAGATTGACTTTGGCGTTAAAACACCCGGATCGAGGGATTGAGGATTGAAAAATTCGAAGCCCACTTGAGTTCTGTTCATATATGTGACGTTCCGATGCGATATACTTCATTTTAGTAGAACTGGCCGAATTGTATTCGGTTAATCCAGTCGAACCAAAAACATACTTTGAAGTTTCATTTCAATCCGTTTCAGTCCAAGTCGGTCCGGTTTGTATACTAGGCTAATTTGACTTGAAAGTTAATTCAAATCGACTTGAGATTGAAAGAGTGGAATCGAAACCTTTGAACAACCCGTTTATTTTCCATTGTTTCAATTTCAATCCCTAAATCAGTCCGTAATGTATACGTAGCTATAGAGCCGACGGAGATAGATGAGGAGGTAGAGAGCAAGAGAAATACAAGAATGTATTCATTTTCAACTTTAAGACCCTCTTCACACAATAGGACAAATATCAAAATTTTGTAAAAAAAAAACACTTTAAAAAATGAGTATCAAATGAAGGTTGGTTTTATTCTATTATTAGAGTGCAACCTGCTCTTTTCTTGAAACCAACAAAGCAACATTTCAAGAATATGTCTTCCTTGAAGTTCACAGAATCCTATGCGAAAATCAACAAATTGGTGACACAAAAATGTCGGTAACTGGATATGTTTGATTGGCTATGGGGGAAAGCATTTTGCCGAACACTTTGAACTGGACAATGTAGGAAGCACTCCCAAGACCGTAGAGGAGGTACGTCCAGAGTATCTGCGAATCGTTAAGGGCAGTTTTATTTTTTTTTTGTAATTTAATTAGCTTCTGCCTCGTTTACAATACAGTCAAGTCAATTTTCTATAAAATGCAAGCTATAATCGACGATATTGCAAATCTCTAGCAGACAAGTTTTGTTATATATGCAGATGATTTATTTTCAAGTAGCAGGCTAGATCTATGTAAGAAGAAGTCAAAAAGCCCATCTTTCATGCATAAAGTGGCACGTTGGAGAGCAGAATAAAAATTGAGCTGCTGAATCTGTTATCACCTAAATATAGTGCAGTAGATGCAAAGCAAAAAACAAATTCGATGTCGATTGCTGTTCATATGTTTTGTTTTGAATCACCGAGGGGATTTGAAAAAAATTAAGATAAAAAAAACTACCCAAATTTACCTTCCATGGTAAACTTAGACCAGTTCCGCTTAGCCGGGAACTGCCGTTACTGGTCGCGACTTTGAAACTGGACAATGTGTTTTCCGGTGATTGTAATTCTTCATCAAGATCCGAATCTGATTCGCAACTTCCGCAACCAGTAGTGCTCCAACGTTTTTACCAACTACCATTGAATTTGACTTAATAACTCAGGATAAATTAAGTAAATTTCCGTTGGTAAAACAAAAATCGGAACTTCTTGGTTCTAGACTTCAACAACTTTAACTGGTTCCAACTGCAACTTTACCAAAAGCGGTATGTGACATTTGGGGCATTTCACGTGAAGCGGACAACGAAAAAAAATCGAGGTTCTGAATTTCGTTCATATTGTGCATAATGGTACTTCTAGAAGATGTGAATGTGGATGTACAAGTTTTTGTTTCTATGAGGTTTAGTTACCGAGTTATGCGCTTCTGAAGAATTGACGAAATTGATAAAAGGTTTTTTTGAAAGCGGATTCTGAGATTCAAAACAAAATTTAAAAAACAGTAAACATATTGATTGGTGTAGAAAATTAGCTGTTCTTTTTAATTTTGAAATTAGATTTAAAAAATATTTATTTTTTCCTATTTGAAACCGGAAGTAGACACTTCAACTCGTAATTTGAATAATTTGGACCAGGTTAATTTTGTTTATTTTGATAACAAAACAAAGCTTGAAGTATACTTATTTGATCATAAAAGTTTTAGAATGGGATGGCCAGTAGTTTAGGAGGTAGGTAAATTTCAATATATACAAGTCGAATGCGGCGTGGTACCGAGAGCTTCCTTAGGACAGCTAGTTGGCTCGAAAACAAAAATTGATTCGAAATGTGATTAATAGCGCCATCTCTTATTTGAAAAAGGTTTTATTTTCCCATAAAAACCTAATTAAAATATATTACGCGTATATTATATATTTGACGCCAAGCCAATTCAAATTTTCCGTTATTTTTCGAGTTACTGTTCAACGCTTGCAATGACTATTACTTTCGTTGATAAGTTAAAGAGTCTTAATTATGTGTATTATGTCTCCGTTCGGTTATCGATGTTTCAATCCATTCGATTTAACGTTTCATCGGAAGGCTAAAGACCTAAGAAAAAATTCAAGAATATTAGCAAAAAAGAGATTATGTCGAATCTGCAGGAAAAAACTGATCGTAGAAACACCTTTTGTTATTAAAAAAAAAGAACTAGCTTAAGAAACGAGAGTGAAATTGTAAAAATTGTGAAATAAATTCATTTGTCCATACACAAGTAACTTTTTTTCACCAAGTAAATCAGCCTTAGCAATTTTTAATATTTTATCTTCTATATACAAGTGATATATAACAGTTTTACTACAAATATTTTGCTTTCACATTCACTAGCTATCATAATCAAGCTCCCGGTAGCACGTTCCATGCGACTTGTATGTATTGAAATTCACCTACCTCCTAAACTACTGGCCATCCCATTCTAAAACTTTTATGATCAAATAAGTATACTTCAAGCTTTGTTTTGTTACCAAAATAAACAAAATTAACCTGGTCCAAATTATTCAAAAAACGAGTTGAAATTATTACTTCCGGTTTCACACAAATTTTTACTTCCGGTTTTCAAATCTAATTTCAAAATTAAAAAGAACAGCTAATTTTCTATACTAATCATTATGTTTAATGTATTTTAGATTTTGTTTTGAATCTCAGAATCCGCTTTCAAAAAAACCTTTTATCAATTTCGTCAATTATTCAGAAGCCCATAACTCGGCAACTAAACCTCATAGAAACAAAAACTTGTGCATCCACATTCATATCTTCTAGAAGTACCATTATGCACAATATGAACGAAATCCAGAACCTCGATTTTTTTTCGTTGTCCGCTTCACGTGAAATGCCCCATTTTCAAGTGTTTATAAAAAGGAAAGATCATTATGTGTCTTTTGTCATATTGACGTTTTAAAGAATGAGCTTAATACGGAACATATACCTTCCGAGTGGTGTATTTTCATAAGCTACGTAAACAACGTAGATTCATTTAGGGATTGAGATTGAAACAATGGAAACTAAACGGGTTGTTTAAAGGTTTCGATTCCACTGTTTCAATCTCAATCCACTTTGAATCCGATATTGTATACTAAGCTATAGATTCGCCAAATACAGCCTAAAGACAGTCAGTCTTAGTTCAAAATGGAAAGCAAAGAAATTATGACAACCAAGCCACCGTACTAAATCGCGTTAAATATGAACAGCATCAGTGCCAACAAAAAATATTGCAGTAAGAAAGGTTGCTCTCATCGAACTTTTTTTGAATTTGGTACCTCAAATATAAAGTATATCCTGTTTTTTTTTAATCCAAAAAAAGGTGTTTGTCCCGCCTCTCCATATTAGGCTTGGGCTAATGAAAAGGTTTCAAGTATGTAAAAGAAATATTTCCTCAATTAAGTAGTATAAAACCAAAAGAAGACATATTTATTGGACCATAAGGAAGCTTCGAGTTGATTTCCGCTTTCAAGAAAAATTCAACGAAAACGAACTGGTGACTTGGAAATGTTTGGTAAATGTAGTGAAAGGATTTCAAAGCAGCAAAAGATACGAAAACTATAAAAACCTCTTAGATTAATGCTTGAAAGCTTATGAAATATTAGGGCATGTCCTTAAAATGCATTTTCAGTCAATGCATTTTTTTACACTTTAATGATATTTAATTGATTTTCGCTGTACAAAACTAATCTGCCTTGAACAAACTTTTCTCTTGATTGGTGCCTGTTTCCCGGTAGGTGATTGTAACCAATCTATAAACAGTTTGTTCAAAACCGATCTGGGACCTCTCGGTCGCGTCGAAAGCAATTTTATTATTGCCGGGAGTTAAATTGCAGGAATTGCCTTCATAACAACCGCTGGGAGAGTATTCTTGAACATAGACGAACCATTTCTGTCTTAAACATTTTTCTTTCTTTATCTCCGTTAATTTGCAGTTAGCACTAAGATAGAAAAAACGTTTTATTTATTAGAAATTCATTCAAATTCAAATTAAAGATTTTGCCCTTTTCTTATGCATAGTTAATGTAATTCAACTTAAATTCATTCGGCTAAGCTAACAGATTAACACATTTGTTAAGGGTGAAAGGGCTAAAATACGATTCAGCTACCATAAATATTTTGTGCACTTTGTAGTGTATTCAATAAATGGTGTATTCAATAAATGGTTGAATAAATAAATTTGGTCTAAAAAATACTGACACAAAGCATTCAAAATCAGTTTCAAATATTGCTAATGATTTTTTTGAACCTTGGTCTGTACCACCCATTTTTTTTAAATATTCATGTTCCAGCAGTAAAAAAGCGAAATGATTTTATGTTCCGATGTTAACTAATACTAAAAATGTTCTACTCGAACAAACCTTCAATTTCCAAATAACCTAATTACTTGATAGAAATCATTAGTCAGACTAAGGACATAGTGGGCTAAGTGCGTAGAATCCATTGTGAGCATTGCGTTGGGTCTGTTCTAGAGTTTGAATATAGATGGTGATTTTCGGAATGAAATCCATTGAGAAATATTGAAATTAACTGGCACTAAATCATAATCAACACAAAAAGATCCGTGTTACATTATTTGTTACAAACAGACAGTTTTTAATATTTTCAATCTGGAGTTGAGGTCTGCTTCTTAAATGTGGTCTAAGTCTGCTTCTTAAATGTGTTCTTCGAATAATTTTTTAGATTTTCTTCTGAATCTCATATGTTGTCTCATATCTGTGGCAGGAAAATCAAATTAGTACATAAAAATAAACCATTAAACTAAAATTGGGTTTTTCTCTTTTGTTTTTTTTCGTGTAAAGTGTAGAGTGCAAAAATGAATTTGAAAAATTGTTATCAAATTCAATTAAAGCTATCCTCATTCAAGTTTGCATTCTTTTCGGCGATTCTGCTAATATGGCCAATTGGCACAATAATTGGCAAGATATTTTGCGATGCGAATTTTATATGTAAATAGCATATGCACGCAAACAATGCATAAATATACAGTTATGTTCAACAAATTACCATCATAACTCCGTTTAAAAACGCATTCATTCCATCTACGTATTTAGCTACTTATAATAAAATCCAAAAAAAAAAAACAGTGTAAATATTTTTGAAAGCGCTTGCTTTTCAACGCAAATTATATGTATTAGATGATGGAGAGAAAATGCAAAATCAAATTAATTATATTCGAATGACCTGGTAATTTTTACCAGAGTTTAAAATATTAGCTTCCTGAATCTAAATTTAACTTCATACATTAAATCTACTATAAATGAGAGCTCACTAAAAAAATACATTAAGAAGATCGTCGTAATTGGAACAAACCTGTATTCGGTTGGTGTTTTTGTTTCCAATTTTAATTTGTTGACGGCTCTTGAAGCAAACATTATTCAAAGGTGATTAAAAATGCGATGAGGGCTATTCCTATAGAGTGAGAGAGTTATTTCAGCAATTATCGATCTATTGTGCAGTGTTTCGCAAAAAAAAACATTTTTTTGCATGTTTGATTACCTGTATAGTGAAAGAAAAGTTAAAAATAGAATTTTTGATACCATCTTCAAAAAGAATTTCAAATTTCGTTATAGCTCATCTTTTTCAATCCATGGAATCAAATTCATTCCGTAAACAGGAATTAAAAGAAACGGCACGAATATTTGATGATGCGGAATATAAAAAAGAAAGAAAATAAAAACTAGTTTCGAAGAATATATAAACTTCTAGCATGCATAATACATGGAGACTCTGAAATTGTGTCCGGGACATGCATTTTTTTCTGCATCTCGTTTTGCTTTTACTATTTCCGTTTAGCTGTGGCCCGATTTTATGTCTTACGGTCAATATTTATTTAACTAACTTAATATAATGGTTAGCCAAGATTATATTAATTATTTAATATTACATTAACAGTTCATATACACGAATTATATTTTATGATGCGCATTAACTATTGCTATATTTTCTGTTTCTAATATTTTGTTTTATCCCACGTCAGACGAACCTGAAACATTTATCTATATCTACTTATTGGAGAACATTTTGTTTTGAAATAGATCACAATATCATCAAAAGCGTTCCAGCTTTAAACAGGGTAAATACATATAAACACTACATACAAATTTCCACCAACGTGAGACCTGATTTATTTCAAATCAATACACATGCACACACATTCTTCGGACATCCCTGCATCTGAATATTAAATGTTTTTTTTATCGCTTTCTTCTACTGCAACTTGAATTTTCAAGGAACGTGTTAAAGTCGAAAAAAATAATCTAGAAATATCTTGGCGATTCGAAAAAAAAACAATCTTTCGGATGCATAGTGTTTACCCCACAGTCGAATGACGACATATTTGCTCACGTAGCTTTTCAGTGAATTTACTAGCGAATTTAATTTATACGAAATGTTTCTGATGTCATATTCATGCGAAAAACAGCAAAGTTGAGGCGGAAGACACCGATGAATCATGCCATTAGCATATTTTGAACGAATCAATGTAATATACATATGAATGTTGTAGTTTCTAAATATGGTGAAGACTGTGTGGGACATATGGGATTGTTCAACTTTCATACATAGTACCGAGTTGATCCAAGCTGGATTGAATATAATCGATCATACCAATGAATTTATAACATTTCGAACAAGCTTTTTTATGCGTATGCTTATACTCATAAATTTTACTACCAGCTGTTATATTTTTAAAAAAATATTTGTCATGATAAATAAACTAGAATCGCAAAAGAACTTCATCCATACTGCACGAAAAAAGGTGCGACTGTTAAAATGTTACTCTAACTCAAGTAGAAATTGATGTAAAAATAATGGAGCTCCAAGCTATTTTCAATAATAATTAAACAATTGCTTTTGAATTAAGTAATACACCAAAAGATTTACTAAATAACTATATCGTCCTGTCGTGCATTCACATACTAGAGTGTTTGATAAGTCCCTGAAAATATGAACATGATATTGTTGTGTTGCTGTTGTTGCTAAATTTCGTTTGAGCTCGATACATCGATTCCAACTGTCTTTTCACTGTTCTATGCCTTCCATATAGTGCGATTTGTCGAGACGTCCAAAATAAGCATTCCTTTTGGACTCAACTTTCTCATTCGAATCAAAACGCCTACCACACAGCAGCCATCTTTGAATAGAAAGTAGTCGCTGTTAGCCAAATATAGAGAATAGGCTAAATGCAGAAGCAATTCAAAACGCAATTCACCCTTTTTTGCTATTGCAATGACTTCATGAAAAATGATTTTTTGAAATGAGGCAGTTTCTTCTTGATTTCATCATCCAATCGATCCAATAACGCTGCATAATATGCACCAGTAATTGCCTTTCTTATTTCAAGGTTATCGATGAAAATTATATCATTCGCATCCCAAAAACCACTGAACATAACATTCCCAGCCGATCTCTCCACAGTTTGGTGCACTTCCACCAGCTTCAACCCACTGTTTTGATCCTTCACTCGATTTCGGTGTGCAGTGGTGGATTCATGTTCCATCTATTGTCACAAATCGACGGAAGAACTCCTTTAGATTGCGATTGATAAAGTCCAAATTTTGCCCCGAAGTAGTCACACATACATAAGTGTTTTTGTACCCATTTTGTACACAGCTTTTCCATGCGAATATGTTCAATTATTAAACACAGGTTTAGTTTAGAGCTAGCTATCTCACGAACTTTTAATTTTATGGATTTTGACACCATATGGATTTTATTAATTATTTCCTCTGTTGTGACCTTATTTGGGCGACCTGAGCGTAGTGCCATCTTCCAGTGCTCATACTACCACAACGAAATTCAGAAAACCACGTGCGAATCGTTCCAATGGATGGCGAAGAATTCGGATAATACTTATCATGGTTTCACTAATGGATTTTTTCCGCAAAAAATAGTGTTTGATCAAGACACGAAACTCACTTTTTTTTTCATTGTAACGAAAGTATTCGGAGGTTAGTTGCTTTCAAGCACTGTAACTTGTAGTCTGCTGATTGGATTGTGCTCAAATTTTGACAGCCGAGGTTTGAAGGATGGAATTTGTCAAAAATGATAGTAGTTTGGGCTAAACTCGATTACGTGTTCTCCATAGCCGTTGCTTTTTTGCTTGTTTATCATCATCCTGTTGTCATTTCGTCTAGTTTCTGTATGTTTTTGAGTATTCTTCTTCAATTTTTCGCCGCTGCTACCACCAGAGGACGAGCAGGTATCAAAAATTGAAAAATTAAACTCAGCTTCATTTGTTTGGACTAAATAGACATTAATTTAAAAAAATCCATTTTTTCACCTTTTTTTCTTTCAACCATTTTTTTTTCAACAATTTTTTAAACAAATTAAAAATTAATAAATTAATATAAAATTTACATAACTTTGAAGGATATTAAAGTACATCCCAAAAAATATTCCATAGCGACAGAGCAAATCAGCATAGAACACGTCAGGGTGTCGGACACCCAAGTGTGCACTTTCCGTGATCCCTAAGAAGTATGCACTTTAAGGGTATATGAATATTTTGTTATTTATTTGTTGAATATCAATTTTATCATGTAAATGTAGTAGCACCAGGAGCAAATGTCAAATCAGTTTTGAGAAAGCTTATCTATCGTTATAGGCGCGTTATAAGGCGCGTTGGTCAAAATAATGTATGCAATTTAAGAAAAACTGATTAATTTACAGGACGCAAATTATGAGTCCTGGTAAGTTTATTCTCTTGATTGATTTCATCCTTCTCCCATAGATTAGTAAAATGTACAACCACCTCCGTAGCATTTCTCAGGATACTTCAAGGCCATCGTCATTTCAGTATTTGCTATCAACGGTGCATAACGAAGTTTCACCAAATTCGCAAAGCATAGGATTATTTTTTTCTTAAAAAATAAATTAAAATTACTATAGTCAACATTCATTCAATTCGTTCGATTTTACCTGAACACCTTACCCAAAAATATGATTGTTATTTAAAGGGGAAATTAAAAGTTAAATTTTGTAGGCTTGTTTAGTGAGTGTCACTTTGCATCGAACGTTATTTATGTGATTGGTACAACTATGTCGTTTTTTCCTTTTGAATTATGCCAAAAATATATATATATTGGCTTAGCCATATTTAACCACTCGAATTTGTCGATTTTTTTAGTGCCCACAAGAGGGCGTAATTTTGCATCGTGATCACGTAACATTTTTTCTTGATTTTACAATAATTCGCCATAGTTTTTTTTGTTGTTGTAAAAAGCTGCATTGATATTTGCAGCTTTTTTTTAAAGCTAAGCAAAAGGTTTACCACAATTTTTGGAAGCCATAGGAGATATCACTTTCGAGAAAAAGGTCATTCTGTTTCTCTTGAAATTAAAGCCATGCATGGAAATTAAACTATTTTATTCAATTTTCAATGCCGGCTCAAGTTTCAAGGATTTAGAGCCACCTGGATTTCGTGTACGAGGCTCTTCTATAGATTATTATGGTGAACGAGTTCGATTTTACAAGAGCTCATGGAAACAATTACCATTAGGAATTAACAAAATATTTCTGAAAAACTGATTTCATGACCTTTCACTTTATTATTTTCCTTTCACCTTATTTAATAGTGATCCAACAAAAAGATGATTTCACTTGAATTTATTTCGCACATTGGCTTTAATGACTGGGTTAGTGTTAGAACAAAAAAAAAACAGGTTAACAATTATAAGACAAAAAAATAGTTAACCAAATTTAATAAACTCAAGACAATAATGAACATAATCGATAGTTAAATAATTAAATTTAGATTGCAAATTACCATTTTCATTCTTATTAGCATAAATGTAACTTTTTGCCTTCCAAAACTTTCTATACATCTGGCCCATAGTTGTAATTTTCTGCCTTCAATATACTAACATGTATTAACAATATCTCTTATAATAATAGAGTACAAACTAATTCGAATATCGCTGGCTTCTACCGTAAGGACATAAGCCAACCCCAGTTCGCTGAAAAAAATAACAAGTATCAAAAAAAGCTAAACTGAAAAGAATCTTGATAGCAGACTGTGTAGGAAATTAATTCGTCAACATTCCTGAGGAAAGGATACTGACGAATAATGCTAGAATATACCCTTAACGTTTGTTTGATTAAAATATATGAACCTAGATTTGTTCCTCTCATACTAATGTTGCTTTATTTTTGTCTTTTCAGGTCCGATAAAATCATCGACACATCTTGTACGCTGTATATTTTAAATGAGCTTCAAGCAGCTAATTTCACGGCTATCTAATTTCGCTAACAAGATTGCAAAAGAAGATTCCACTCTTGTGCACATCAATCATTCAACCTGCACCCCAAATAACTAGTAAATATTGTCCGTGCATCACCAGTCGAACGTATTAGTGCATTGCAACTGCGATTTGAATTCGACAAACCAATCAGATTAAAAAAAAATAAACTGCACACATCAAGTGTACGTCAAAAACACTACACATACAGCGAAGTAAAAAAAAATCATAAAAAGCTTATAAAAATTCTGTGAACAATTCGTAACATTTAACGTCAAAATTTTCGGAGTTGTAGTTACGTTTACTTTCGACGAAAATTCTACAGTTACGCGACGTGGTAATATCGAAGAAAATCACGATCGGTTTAAATGAATTCGACGCGAATGAAAAGATCTATTCTTCTGACAAGCTAACGCAAATATTTGTGTGGACCATATATGAAAAACATAAAATTCTGAAAGTTGTTGAGAAACGGAAATAGCGTTTTTTTGTTTTTTCCCCCAAAATATCAACATCGTCGGCGCGCTGTGAACGGTCGATCCTGGTCGTGTGAAAGAACGAACGAACTCCCGTGCAGGTATTTTACTACTACTACTCGTCGTCGTTGTGAGGATTTTTCCAACTCGTTTACTTTCGTTTTTCACTTTTTTCCCTGTCGTCATCGTCGTCGAAAATGTTATAACACTTAATCCTTGGAACGGAAGTAAAAAAGCAAGTAACATTGAGAAGGACTTATAGCCACAATAATTCTATCTGGGAAGTGATTGTGTTCAGGAACAATTCGGATATTTAATAATTTTCTTACTTGATTAACTTGTCATCGCCGAGTGTAATTAGAATTGTATATTTATATATTTTTCGAGACTAATATCTCGTATAATTTGGTGGTACATATAGTACATAATAACAATTGGAATTTGAATGATTCGCGGGTGTGCTGAATAATAAATAAAATTCTTTGAGTGTCTCGTGTTGAGTTCGTGAGACGTAAATATATATTGTGTAGGAAAAAAAAAGGCATTGCCTTCCCGTAATCATCAACACAGCGAATTGCTCGGTGTGAAGAATTTGCGCAACTAGGATTATTACAATTAGGCTTCTATAAAATGGAACGGGAATCGAATCCAATGCAACCCATGTGCCGTTCAGGATGTGGATTCTACGGGAATCCAGCAACAGATGGGCTATGCTCAGTCTGCTACAAAGTATGGCATACCTAACATTACTTGCAGTGAGAGTTGTTTTTTAACTAGATTTTTTCCCCCGATTTTTAGGATTCCCTACGAAAGAAACAACAACCCCCCGTCAGTAGCACACCTGTATCTGTATCAAGTTCGCAAACGAGTCCAACATTTAATCCAGCCATTTCAGTTACCAGCACAGCACAACCAACAGTACAGAGTTTACAGCAGCATACAGAAATTAAAGAGGTATGTAAGAATTTTAACATTTTCATATGAAGCATTAGATAAAGATTCTATTTTGTTTGCTGTGAGTCGGTAATATCAAATACGCATCGACCAATTAAAAAAAGTCCTCAGTAGTGACCCAATAAGAGGTTGAGTCCTGATTTTGTATGTATTTTTTAGTCCGATACGTGCAGATATGTGCTTTAAAGGTGGAGTTACAATCAATGCAACACAACATTGTTCCACAACAAAACGAGTTTTAACACATGAGAAACGTATGAGAGCAGTTACAATGATGCAGTACAACTTTATTGCGCAGCAAAGTTTGATCATACCTAAAACTTGGCATGGCAACAAAATTTTTGAAAATATTCAATTCCACCAGTTCCTATGAACGTCCGGGAAATGGGAAATGTCATATGCAAATGGAAATCAGAATTTGTTTTTTTTGTCTCATTTTTGCTTTACAATATACTCTGCAGCTTTGAAAGGATAAAATACTCACTGATATTACTTTCCGAGACTTTAAAGGATCCATATTATCAAACAACAATTTCGTTAATATAGCCAGTGACAGATGCCAGTAAATGTTGTGTTGCATTGATTGTAACTCGTTCCACCGACAAAGCATGGCAACAAATGTTGTGTTGCATTGATTTTAACTCCAGCGTAAATATTTATGGAAGTCAAATTCGACACAATGTACACAATGTCATTGTCTAGCTACTATTCAGCAATTTAATGTAAAATTGTTTCTTTTTGTGGCCCCCTAGTCTTAAATCAGTTATACATAGTTAACAAGTTTGGTTTATCTGAACTACTCCATGAGTTTTTTGCTTTATATTCCTTCTTCAATAATGTGTTGCACCTTCTTTCTCGATTGAAAAGCACCTTGCTTCAAGCCAATTATGTAAGAGTAATTAATACAATGGTATGCGGTAACGGCATCTGTAAAAGAATTATCAGCGATATGAGGGCTACGTGCAATAACATCCAGTTTCTTCCTACTCCAGTATTGCTGGCGAAAATGGTGGATGAGTATTCTGTGTAAACAAATATAGTTTGTTTTTTAAACCCATTGACATACCATTGACTTGGAAGGAACTGGGCCTAATCGATGTGTCTGAATTTTGGGGAAAAGAGCCGAGGCGGCGGAGCTAGAGTGTCGGGACTTGTAACTTATTCGACTAAGACCACGAGTTCGACTTGTGATATTTACGTTTGATATGAAATTAGACCACCAGTCTGACTCGTGATATTCACGTTTGGCTCAAAAATCTCATCACGAGCCAGGTGCGTCACAGATTGGCAAGGAGTTAAACTCCGTAGACAACAAAACTTGCCAAAATAATCAAACTTTGGCGGTTATCAGCTTCGGATGCAAGCTTCATCATTATTGTGTTTGATTGTAGCTATGGCGCTAACCATAGAACTGACAGCAGCATTGGTGACAGCATCAGCGGCAAGCCACAGCGACACATTGTGTAAAGCTTTTTAATATGCTGGCAAAAAATTGCCTGTGGTACATGATAATCGTGCTACAGATGGAAACATTGAAACTAAGATTCTGCAAAAGTGCAATTAGACATAGACAAGCAGCTCGTGTAAACCGTTATCATAATGCTGCTAATACACAATTGGTATTGATACCATGGTATCTTTTATACCACCACTGTATCACCAAAACGGACAGACACGAACATAATCGTATAAACAGCTTTTCTCGGTACGACACTTTCCATTCAATTTCATATTATGAACTTTTCCAAAATCGAAATTTGATTTCCTTTTTAAATTTCCAACTTCACTCGAACGAACTAATTCTATTCCAGACTTCCAATATAATTCTAGTCAAGTGCCAAAATATCTATTTAAATTATTAAAAATAAGACAAAATTGTTTCTCGCTGAATTTCCCTCTATTGCAGTAATTTTGTTTCGCCTGAATAAATTGCGTTGGAAAAAATACATAATTTTGCTGTGCAACGAAATTTGCTCAAATACACTCTTCGATCCATTGGTTCTGTCCAAAAACAAGAATGTTAATACATTATAGTAATTAGTTCACTACATATCGAAATTTTACATTCTAAGTTTTATGCAGTGTTATTTTGCTCCAGGAAATTTACATACCTGGTTCATTGCAGTTCCTTGTCTTTTATTTTGATTTTCCTACGAAAGTTCGGATTTTGGTTAGGTATAATGCCATTGCACTTTATGCATTTAGTGGTAATTTGAAATTGTTTGCTATATTTCAAAACACTTATTTTTATTCCAATTTGTGATAATGAAATCATCAGCATATTGTCCTATGGTGTATGAATTATATATTGAATTAATAATTTATTGAATAGTAAAGATGAGATTGTTTCAAGCATCATCTAGAGGAAAGCCATTGTTGACCAAAAAATTCTCTTCTTCCAATGAAAGTCGTCTACTATAGAGAAAGAAAGAACTTAAAAAATATATACAACAAGATGATTTCAAAAGAGAAGCTCGAACACTTTATTTTACAGTCATATGAGACACACGCATTTCAATCTTTTTGACAACCTAACTAAAAATATCGAATAGTCCCTGATTCAACCGTCATCGGTTCCGGTTTCACAAAATTCAACATTATACCATTTTATCAATTTTACGATTCGAAAGTTTTTTTAATAAGAATTTTTTAAGTAAAAATAGCAACATTGCAACTTATTTTGTAATTGGTTAACTCTATATACTATAGCCCAGCCTAATATCTTAAATCATCCCAATAATGACTGATGAAAACGGTAAAACTCAAAGTGTCAGTCCATCAACCGTAACACTTTTAGATACTGGAAATGAAAACTCTGCGCAACCGACGAACGCTGACAACAATGCAGTATTAAGAACAGGTGACGAATCAGGAAAAAATCAGGGTACACAGAACAACGTCAAAACAACATCAAGAACAAGCGTCAGTAAAAACTGGGTTCGAGAAAATAATGAAGCAGATACGAAAAATCAGAAGAAAGCATCAAATTCGGAACTTGATGACATTAGCGAACACGAGGTTAAGATGCAACATGAAGGTTATGATGCTAAAGATCTAAAGGATGATTCGATCGGTCCAGCGGATGCTCAAAAAAGCGGCAAAACTCAAAAACCACGTCATGCTGGAGTGAAGAGAGTATGATAATAGTTTTCTTTTCAAGGATATCCTAACGTTAAATATGTTGAAATTTAATCTACTTTAGCTGATACCTTTTACGCTCATAGCTAAATCTATTATGAGTATGTGGCATCACCTATAAGGTTTGCAAAAGTTTACTGTCTGCATCTACAAAACGTTAAATTCCCTAAACACTAAAAATTAAAACATTTGATGCAATGTGTTCTTCTAGAGTGAACCATATGTCTCATTCGAACAACGTTAGAGCCTATCTTAATAAATTATACAAAGTTAGGTTTACTCGGAATTAGTCCGCTTTTAGTTAATCTATGTTAGCAGAATTTAAAATATTAATTTTAGATTAAAGATAGTGTGCCTGGCACCTCTAAGCACTCAGGCCAAAAGGCCCATTGTACTCATATATCTAGCATAGTTTCCCAGATCTCTTAATAATAGGGGAAAAGAGGCTATCTTCTGCATACGTGCTACATCCCTGCTAAAGCATTGATATCTGAGACGCGCGAATGCTGGGCATTCACAGAGGAAATGCTCCGCAGAGTAAATCTCTTCTAAATCTCTAGGACAGAGCTGTGTATCTTCTCCCGTTGTAAAGACAGTCATATCTTGTCTTATGATAATTTAATATTCTTTTTGAGCTGTAAACAACAGTAGGCTATCCTTTTTTAAATATTACATTACAATTCGTCAAAATAAGTATTAACCAGAAGTTACTCATAAAGCACATTGTCGTACTTGAAGTTGCAATCTTCCCTTTTGCAGCGCACAGCAGTGATGGATGAAAAAACAGTTATTTTTCTTATATAATGACTTATAGAGTGTCGTTTTGGTGTCAAGTTGTGAAGAAATTAAAATTGTCTCTTCCTCTTCCGGATCATTGTATTGTCTTTGCGGATGTGGCTATTTTTCAGGCAATTGATTGGCTTTTGTTATTTTGTTATTTGCTATTCGGAGTTAGAATATGCATTTTCACAAAGAGCCAAGCGGCTAGAAAATCTCTTGCTGGTCCTTGTACAGTGATCAGAGTTGTTGCTGAATGCCGTGCCTCTTTTTGGAGAAATGTGCAGACATTCGACGGTGCAATAGATTTTTTTTTGCTTTAGGCCAATGACAGACAGTTCGGTTTCACCGAAGCGTTTAACGCTTCGGTTTGGCGCGTCGGCTGCCACACACAGCGGTTTTCAGAAGCGTTTATCGAGTCGGTTTAGTTACAAATTACGTCAGAGTATCATATTTTCCTTCCCCTATCCCATGCATTCATCAATGCATCCATAAATTTTCAGCTCGATCGGACTACGCAGCAATGAACTCATCGAAAAACGCTCGAAAAACGAGTCGGTGGGTCATTTCTCTCATCAACCGACGCGATTCCGAAACCGAGAGGCGGTTCGCACCGCGGTGTGTGTCATCACAATGCTAAAGTAATGTATGACTATACCGACTCGGTTTTCCTCTCGGGAAACGCCTCGCAAAAACCGCTCTGTTTGTCATTGGCCTTAAGTAGGTATTCGGAGCAACTGTGAGGCTGATGATGTATCTTGCTATCGTAGGTCACATGCGCCTTTTCCATATGAATACCGATATCACTGGTATCAGGTGCACCATTCTCCTAAGTCTAACTGAGCTATACCGAGCGGCAGGATAAGAGGATAGTACAGTTTATCAAAAGAACCAGATGGCTTCTTGCTTATAGTCGCTAAAGGAGAAAGATGAATTGTGCCATCACAACGGGCCTCTTTTGCGCCTATGTGCGTCTTTCAGCAGGACTGGCAGCCACTTCAGCTTAACCTATATAACAATAATTCTTGTAATTATGTATAAAGGTATATAAATGATGCAAAGCTGGAGGGTTAGTAGGTAAAGCACCGGCTATCGGGGGTGTGGTCTATGATGCAAATGCAGCCACTATCGCATCTGACTTTAACTCAGCTCTAAGTAGATCCATTTTTTGTATGGATCCATTTTACTGTTGTCAAAGGCAAATTGAGTTATGGAATTTATCACTCTACACTCTTATGCATTGATAGTGAATTAAGTCTCTACTAACTTCAAGCTTCAGATAGCAATATAGTTCTAGAGGGACTAATTTATGTACATAATATTTTTTGTTTAATATTGCTTGATTATTCTTTTATTCGCAGTTATGAATATTTCAAATTCTCAGTGAATAATTTATGATGTATAGAATTTATACTTTATAAGTTATTCACTAAGAATTGCAAATTTTCATACTCGTTTGCAGTGGCGGCTCGTGGCCTAATATTATGGGGGTTCACAGATCGAAAACATATGTATTGGGCACATGAATATACTTTTAAGAGTTGCATTTATTTTAGTTAATTTGCTGAAACATCGTAATACTGCAGTAGAACGAGTTAAAAGAAAACTATTCTAAAAAACAGAACAACATATAAAATCCTTCAAAAGGCGATTTAAAAATCTTGAACAGCCATATTTTAACAAGACATTTAAGAGATTTGATGCTTATATTCCCAGTGAACCTGGTATTTTCATCAGAAACACTCATGATGTCTTGACCGTGACGGGCTTAGCATAGTTTATTACAAAAAATTTATGCACTGATATCAATTAAAAATTTTTTACAACTTTTGCCATAATTCCGTGATAAAGTAACACGTGCTAAATGCAAATTGTAATATTTTCCAAAAATATGTTTATTAAAAATTACAATTTGTGATAACCAATGAACATGATCATTTATGGTTGCTATATAGACATGAGTCCAAAGTAACTGCTGTAAGTCGAGATGACCTCAGTTCGTAAATTGGGATCATTAGAAAAACAAATACTTATCACGGTGATCGGAAGAATGTCTGAAGACGACTAATAAAAGGGTAATTTTTACTGAGGTGGAAGAGTAATTGAGCATGTAATATGCTCAGTATATTTACAAACAGTCCTAGGTACATATAATCCCAAAATTTATAAAAAACGGGAAAACCCATCTTGCATAAAACTTTTCATATATTTACACCCGAAAACCTTCAGTGTTTTATGGTATAATTAAGTGCCCAGACTATCTCTGCATAATTGAACCAGTCAATACATTCAAATGTATTTAGTTTTATAGTTCTAATCATCATAAATAGGCCAGGAATAGGCGACAAAAGATATTAAACGCTCAAATCATTTCCAAGTATTTAATTTCTTCCAAGGATAATCTTCTAAAATACATTTAAATACAAAACTGAATACATTTTACAAGTATTTAACAGCGAAAATTTCAGAAGATTTATATATACTACCCTACTAGTCATAAAGGTTCTATCTACATATTAGTACTTTTTAGATATTCAATGATTTGTGTTTTGATTTGTACTAGAGGTATATGGAGAGTGCATTTTTCAATATTAATTTCAACATACTTCCACAAAATATAGGTTTTTCAAATTTTGTAGAACGATGCAATAGAGTATTTAGAATATATACTTAAAATTATACTCAAAATTGAGAAAAATGCAGATAGAATGTTTAAGCTTAGTAGAGCAGTAAACATGGATTAAATTCCAAATGTGTCTTGAAATCATACACAAATAGCGGCAATTGCTAAAATAATCCCTAATAGTTACAATAATACATATAAAATGCTCGAACGGCAGCACGAATCAGCGCATGAAACTGACCGCCGACAACAATGTTTGAATACATCAAATTGGTTGTCGATCGCACATTCTGAGTGTGAACCCCCAGCTAGTACTGAGCCGAGCTAAATGGATGCACCCCTCGCTTCCTCGCACGCTCCTCTAGCCCCCTAATTCCAGCCACAAAATCGCACGTGCGATCGCTAGTACAAGAGGCAGTAAAGATAAGCGAATTTGTATGTGGTTTGTCGTGGCAATATTGTCGCTGGGTATGAATGAAATATTAATGCTGAAAATGATTGGCAGGCACAGCAATATGTGCTGCCATAACAAGTATTGTTCAATGTGTATTGTTCAATTGAATTATTAAATTTTTTGTGGGGGTTCACGTGCGAATCTGCACATTAGGACGAGCCGCCACTGCTCGTTTGTACTATAGACGATTGCCTTATAACTTTTTGTGGAAAGATTTACACATTAAACATTTGCAGAGCCGAATCCCGTGCATCCAAAGTTGTATCATGTGTGTTCAGTTCAGAATTGCAATTAGGTTTTTCGATTGTAATACTACTTCAGACTAGTGCCCTTCCACATCGAGCAATTTATTTTAAATTTATCATCGGAAGTGTAAAAAAAACTGTATTTTTTTTTTTCTAAAATTTGGCGATTTTTTCTACAGAGGCTCTCGCCAGAATTGGAATTTTTAGTGAAAAGACCACCATGTGCTTTGTTGGCATATTTAAGAAAATGTGATTGGTCTTGTACACTCCTACAATTTTGTTGGCATCGCGCTTCCATTTTCACAATTCTCCGTTGAAGTATGTTCATTAACCCTCGGCATACATCGTGGAAATAATATATATTATTTTGATAAAAAAACCGAAAACATTAACTTGTAAGGTATTTTTTCATCATTGTCAATTGACGGGACAATGTTCAACAGCCAGCTACTGTGACATTTAGAGTTTTTTTTGTGTTATACATAATATTTAATGGATTTTGAAAGTCATGGGGTTAAAATAACCCCACGTTGTATGTCGAAGATTAAATATTCATAGGTAAAAGCATAGAGCGCGGGCTTCTAGCGTGTATGGTAGTCTCTGATTCAAATACATCCGTGGACAACCAACCATGATCATATCCCGTGCTTCCAGTTGATCAAATTTTGAGTTCTCCACGAATTTGAACCTCCGAACGCGCAAATGAAGTGTGTATCAACAAGGAATTCTATGCAATTCGTTTTCCAGTCTGCATCATTGCGATTCATTTTCTAAAGAGTACATCAAAATATTTTTGTGTTTTGGTATAATTTAGCAATATGTGAGGCAAAAATCACACCCTGCAATCAAACCTAGTATTAATATGTCAATTCCTATGAATATATTATGCTATATGCGCTGCTGCGGAAGCGACACGCTATGATGCAGAAGATAGGGCATTAATCCCGAGATTAAAATGTAGATCCCGAAAATTTCAGGATTCTGATTTGGGGATTTTAAATAGAAATATGTTAAGTGAGCTTAAGCAGATACAGTGGCGTATTCATACTCAATTCAGATTTTATTTCAACTACATATAATATAATATATGTAAATAAATGGAAAATTTTGTTCATTATAATGCCAAAATGATGCATTTGCATGCATGCTAACAAGTAAAAGGTTAGTATGGCTAAATTTCTGCTTTTTACCACAATAATTATAAAATTAGTAACAAACGAATTGCAATTTATATGCATAAAGAATGGTTCGAGACATATTATAAAAAACATTCTTTGTAGTTATTTATATATCAATCACAAAATAATATTGCTTTTCAAAAGAACCAAGTGATAAGTATAGAATCGATTGACTTAAACTCCTGATTTATTTTGATACTATGCTCTAAATAAACATAATACTTCAAGATTTTCAAAATTCAAACTCGACCTGATTTTACTGCATATGTATATCCAGGTACTGAAAATGATATTTCGACTTCTAGACTTGTTGGTGGAATTGTAAGTATGTAATCATACGCCAATTGTAACAAAACACCCTTGATGCCTCTGTTTATAGAAAGCAAAACCTCTTTGATGAATTGTCCAACGATATATCTCCAACTTAGACGCAGAAGTTGAAGAGATTCCCATTTCAGCCCTTGATTCCTACTGTATTACTTCTTCAATTGTATAGATCGGACAAAGTCGCCTTTTCTTTGGTGGTTGCGGAATCATGAGAACCAGGCGTCCAAAGTCGCTCGAGTATATTTAAAATTGTCTTTATGATTACCGATATCCTTGTCACTTCAAAAGTATCATCGTTATGAAGATAAAACAAGGTTCCAATGAAAAAAGAAAACTATATTTCCATAGTTTTTAGTTTTGTTTTTCAATGAACATGTATACCATTTCGTGAAAGGGGTTTTTGTGGTACTGCTACAGTGTACTGCTTCAATTTTGGTCCAATGATACGTCTAAGGACCCGAGTTCGAAGGCGATCAACATGTTTGCGGATGCTTGTGCAAGGGTCCATGTTTTGCGTCCATAGCACAACCTAGGTCTTATTATTGATTTGCAGTCTTGGAGCTTTGCTCCGGTCCATGCAGCTGATCTTCAAAATAGTTAAAACAGAGTGAAAATTTCGCAGTGAAATATATAAATTCGTTCACATTTTCTAATTTCGTTAGGTTGACCTTCAGGCCTAATTCTTTTGCTTCTTCGCCAAGTTTCAACAGCAGTTCTTTGGCGATTTTCAAAGATAGTATAATAAGATAATATATAATACATTGAAGATATTAAAGTCATCCAAGATATTAAAGTAATCCGCATAGGTAGGTCATCCGCGACAGGCAGCTTCCTTATCAAGGACTAAGTGTTAAGTTGAACAGCAGTGGGCCAGTCCATCGCCTTAGTTTGGTCTGACATATGTGTGAAAGGCGTCAGTCAGATAGTTGTAAGCTGATGTACTCGTCATTTGTCACTCGGACTAGTTTTACTAGGATGCCGAAGTGCTGTATATCTTATACATTACGTTTCAGTCAATACTGGCATCTACTTGCTTAAAGCCTAGCAAAATCGAGACTTTTGACTGTGAAAAGTTGATCAGTCGTCGATCGTCTAGACTTAAAGCCTCCTTGGTACTCTCAAATGATTTTCATCAATATTTTATAGGGCGTCCAAAATGGCAATATAAGATGTGTGTTTCAAAAGCCGGCCAGCTCCAATTCATTTTTGGCTAATTCTTAACTACGAACGGTGACTGTAGTTTCAATTATTGCACTTTAAATTACATTTTAACGAGTTTGAAGCCGACTTTGAGCAGACTGACTTTAGTAGCATTCACCCTGCCTCTATAATTTTCGCACCGAAGTTTGTCTCCTTTTTTGTGGATTGGGCATATGATGGATTAGCATCACTCCTGCGATATTTCATCTTAATTCCAGACGAGCTGGATGTCTTTCATGATACAGCTTCGAATAATTCAACCGGAATTTCTTCAATGATTTTTCTGGTTTCTAATTATAGGCCCGATTTGGTACTGATATTTTTCAGCCGTGTGCTGGATTAAGGAGTATTTTTTAAATAGCGAGCCTACGTCTCGTTAATTTGAATATTTTCGGCGATGATATCGCCAATTTCGTCTTTGCAGAGTGCTGACTTGGGTTTTCACTACTTGTTTTATTATTCGCCAAGCTTTATTATTCGCCAAGTTTTCGGTAATGCGTTTCAATTGCTGGTTATATTTCGTTTTTTTTTTTTTACATCTAATGATCTTATTTTCTACTTGTCGGAAGTTTTCATCTAGTTTCCTCTTCGTTACGCTGTTCCTATCCGTACACTCCATTTTTCTACTGGCATTTGTCAAGCCAGACATTTTTCTGCGCCGAGCATCATTCCCTAACACTTGTTCTGTAACGGCTTTCATAGTTGTCCTCATCTCCATCCAGTCCTCGTCAATCGGGCTCCCAATTCCACGTATTTTATACTTAAAGTCGCTCATGTTGTTATAAATATAATATAAATATATTTAATTGTTTTGTTTTTATTTCAGAAAATAAATGAAGAAAGTGCAGCAAGTGAAAATGTAGCCGCAGCCGCTGGACCCTCGACTTCCACAGATGATCAAGATGACAAAGAGGGCGACAAAGATGCGAAAAAGAAAAAGAACCGATGTGCTGTTTGTCGCAAGAAGGTTGGCTTGACGGGTTAGTTGATCAATTGATTTTTTTAATTGCATTATCATACAAGAAATTCTGTAACATGCAAAAATATGTATGAAATCTGTCCTTAAACACTCAAAACTAATGAAATTTATTTATTCTAACAGGTTTCGAATGCCGATGTGGTGGACTTTTTTGTGCTGTGCATCGATACAGTGATAAACACGACTGCACATTTGACTATAGGGAACACGGGGCCCAAGAAATTAGACGCAATAATCCTGTAGTGGTTGGCGAAAAAATTCAGAAAATTTGAACTTAATTGTGCCATCATTTTATATAAATATAAATATTAATTATAATAATAATATTAAAAATATATAAATATATACAAGAGAAAAAAACAAGGAAAAATACGAAAAGAGATGATTACATTTAAAACAGAGAAAACAAAAATGGAAGATAAAATTTAAATTAGAATACTACTAAATGAAAGAAGATTATAAGAATAAAAACAAAAAAAACAAAAAACTAGTAAACACTGAAACAACAACAACAATGAACAAGAAGTCTTACATGAGAGTGAAAATGAAAATTTGCAAAAAAAAAAAAAACTGAAAATATATGGAAAAATTGAAAAAATTACTAGGTATATATTATACATATTAATGCAAGAAAACACAGAAACAAAAATTAATATAAAATATTTTTAAATAAATTGCATACAAAATAATGAAAAAAATTATAATTTTTAATTCACTCATTCGTATATAGATGAAAAAAACTGTAAAACCTCTTCGAACGAATCAATCTTAATAATATTCACAAAACTGTAATTCTTCTCGTCGTCCACTTGATGATAAATTCGTTTGTTCGATTAAGATAATATTTTTTACAAAAATTTTAAATATTTTTCGGTGGATAAATTCAGCGTTTCAATAACGCATTTTCAATAATGCATAATAACAAAAATATGATTCGTCGATTGTTATTTGTTAAAAAAAAGATGCTGATTAGGAGAAATCAATCACAAAGAAAGCTTCATAGAACGCAAGCGTAACTAGTTTCTGTAATTCTTTTTTCGTTTAAGTATGTATTGCAACATTTAATAGACTTTATTTTCCCCACGATTAATCCAAAAATACTTTCACAGAAGGTACATGTATATATAATATTGTTTCCGTTCAAGTTTTATTCTTTAAATTAAAGATTTGATACTGTATTTCCTGTCCAGTGACTCGCTGAAGTATTGTGTCGCCAGGGCCGTAACAGCAGTGTCGATATTGATCGTATAAGTTGTAATACAGACTGCAAGGGTTCTTTATTTTAGAAATGCTCACCAGTCCGGCATTCATTTAAGCATTGCAATTAAACAGGAACAAGAAACCGTTAAACAAAAACAACAAATTCAAAACAGACAATAGACATGTAGGCATGCACCTTTTTTTTCCTAAATGCAGAGCAAAAAACAAATCTTTCAATACTACACACATATTGAGTAACCATCTTATTCTTTTATAATTTTTGTTAGTTTGTATTGTATTTGAATATGTATCTATTTACTATAATCATTAAAGAGTATGTCTAAAGTCCATCGTGGAAAATAATCCATGGACAGCGATATGTAATACTTGTATTGAGTAAATGGAAAACAAACAAAAAAACATCATAAGTGGTAAATAATTCATAAAAAAAAATTGTTGTGGTGAATTTTCGAAGAAAAAACTAAACTATTTACAGAAATAATCGAAAGCCAATGTGTATACATACTTACAAGCTATTTAGTAGCCGAAATGGAAAGATTATCGATAGCATTGATTCAGTTTGAAATCGTGTCCCTTGAATATTGTTTCTAAATGTAATTTTAATCAAATGGTTTTTTTTTTGTTTTCATTAGTGATTTTCTTCGAAACTCTTAGACTAATATTATTAAAAAAAAAACTATGAGGAGTGTGAACGAAAATCGTTCAGATATAAATACAATCGCTATATGTAATAAATGAATATTGATTTAGTAGGTGGAATTTAAGTAGACGAAGGATGATGAAATTGAGAGTTGATTAAATACATAGAATTTGATTATAAAAGATATCTACAATTATTAGTTGACGCTATTTTTCCTTTTTTTAGTTAGTAGGAATTTCAAAAGCTTTTTTTTCACGTATTGTTTTATTTTTAGAGATGAAAAGAGAAAGTAAACAAGGTTTATGATTAAAGAAAAAAAATACACAAATATAATATTTTTTTGTTTCAAAATAGCAATGTTTTTTTTCTTTTGGATTGTATATTTTTAGTGGATATCGTTTGCAGTATATATTATAAATTTTGGATTTAAGGAAATTTCCAGCGCTTGGCGGGAATTAAAAGCTAGTTCAAAACAAACTTCGTTATATGTCAATGCGTTCGCATTATTTTCGGTTATGAAGGCTCAAAAATTTGATTATATCGCTACGTTAAATTCGCTGAGATAATAAAAACTTCCGATGTAAGATTCAGTGGCAACTTTTACTTCTTGATAGCCCACTTCTTGATAGCCCACTAAAAACGAACTTTATTATGAAGGACTTTGGACCATGAGAGCAGAATTGAATAGTCTGGAGACTAGAAAGTTCAATATCGCAATTTTGGGTGGCAATAGTCATTCTGACCCTTGCACAAAATATAAGATTATTGTGGCGTCTGACGCCAGAGGTGTTCAATGTGACGGTAACTGTAGTAATTGGCTTCATGTTAGCTGTGTAAGAATGACTGACCACGAGTACAAAATCTTATCAGACACGAAACATAAAGAGAACATAAATGGGTTGTGGGCCTCAGATAAAATAAAATTCAACATATTTAAAAGAAATGAGAGAACTTTTTAGCCTAATTTCGGAAATCAACGCGAACTTGGAAAAAAGTCACACTTCCGATACTAAAACCAATGAATCTACATACCTCTACTAAGAATTTTTTATACGAATGTTGGGAGTATTAGAAACACTCTCAGAACTTGAGCTAGCAGCAAGTTTTTTGCTGAAGCTAATGTGATCCTCTTTGGTGAAACTTGGATTTATGACAAGGAAACTACATTCTATAATCTATCAAGTTTCCCTGCAGTGTTTTGGTTAGGTTATAGAAGAGGATTGCCGTTTACGCGGCTTCCATTAGGCGGCCAAATTGCTATTTTCCGCTGGCTAGCTAATAGCTGCCCTATTGTCGATGAACATCGTCGTTGATTTTCGGATAATGGACTCAACTGCTATGCGTATAGTATTTACTTCAGACTAAAGACAGTAGCCTGACATTCTACACCACAGGTAAAGGTCAAAGTATATTATTTGGATTTTTGGGTCTGTATCGCCGTGGCCCTATTGATTTGAATCGTACCACATGCCTGAACTTTTAGCGCGTGCTACCGCTAAGCATGTGCTTCTAAGGATGAACCTAAGGAACTTTTTAAGGATTGATAAAAAAATCATCTATACAATCGCCCAATCTGTACTGAATTCAAAGAAATATTTAGCGATTGAAATATATGTATAAACGGCCTATCACAGGGTTCTATCCTAGAATCAACCATTTAATTTTTGTATGAACAAAGTCAAAACAACCTTCAGTTGAGCTCGCAATACATTGTTTACGCAGATAGTACACTCCTAAATGCCAGTCGCGACTCAGGAGAATTAGAATGTTTGGTTGACGATGACTTGCAAAAATATTACATTTGGCAACAGACTAAAAATCAATGCCAACAAAACACATTACTTGGTTTTTAAACAAAAGAACAGAAATGAGGCGTTATTAATTATTTCTATTAAAAGTCAATCGATTCATAAAATTGAAAAGACGAAATATCTCAGACTTTTAATAGATGATAAGGCTTCTTGGTTAGGTCACATCTTAAGTATCATATCTGAAATTTTGCTCCATTATTGCTTTTCTTAAACGCAGTAAACATATCAACTTAGCTTTGCGAACTATAGTTTTTTATGCTTTTTCTACCTTACTGTCACTTATGGGATATTAAATTTGAGTCAGTCGTCCTGAGAAGGACACTTAACAAAGCGTTCAAAGCAGTCCACCATTTAGGTATAAAAAGTGTCTCAAGGCTTGTTGATTTAACGAGGAAGCTTAAGCAGTATTTGAAGATAAATTTTTAAAAAACAATTTTTTTCTCCGGTTTTTGTATTATTTTGAATAATACAATCCACTAAAATTTCTTCACCACTATTGCATGAATTGTTTTTTTTTTATTTTCTAATTGTCTTCTTTTATATTATCGCTGGTCATTGACTGCGAGACAAACTACTGAATTCGTTATTTATCTATGCGTGCATTTGGTTTAAAATAACTAATAGCATTAAAAAAATTATGTTTTTTTTCTGTCAATAAGTATTTCGTTACTTCGTTATGTTATGGTTTATGAATAAAAATGAAATCGTCTACTAGAGTTTAGCTACGAAGCATCATACAAAGAGACATTTTACTTATCTTAAATTATTTTCGAGTAAAAGGCTTATTTTATTTCTGCCATCCTCTTGAACTCTACCGCACATTTCCTGGAACTTGTTAAATGACTTGTCACTAAGATGAAAATTTAGTCCCATCTATCCTACCGTGGACGTGTTATGTTGAGCAGGTGCGGCGAAAAAACTACGCAGCAAACTGTATGTATTATCCTAAAACTATAATTGGTATTGATAAATAGTTTGTTGATTGTAACTATTACTGAATTTGGGGTCATAGATACCGAAAGCTATTCATCAGATTAAAATCTTTCTGTTCGGCAAGCACAAATGAATGTATCGTTGGATAACGCCATACGGTCCTTCCTATTTGGGATGCAGCTTAGGACGTAGACCTTTGCGTCGTCGAGGGTTGTAGATACACACCAAATCGTTTTCCGAAAACCCAGTTGATTCCACTCTCAAATTGTATTGCCTTTTCTTTGCTTTCCTCATTGCTTGTGCTTCTTGGCTTTCCTCCGAAACGTACTCCGTTGTTTTCTTAGGGTCTATTGCTGGTATCCCACATTTCGATCTAATATGCCTTCTTCCAGGACCTTTATCCAATACGTTTTGCCTCTCAGACTTCTCTTGTTCCGCTGTAATTTACATTATCCTCAGAGAACCTCAGCCTCCGAGCCTATGCCACTGATTATATTCCTCCTTGTTCCGATAAACACATGTGGTCTCCTTTTGCTTCTATTCGATTACAATGTTTCTATTCTGTTTGAGGTGCTATCGACATGTTTCGCTCTCCAAAATCCAAGTAGAAACCATGATGGTTCGAAGGATATGCACTCATTGGTTATATACGCTACATAGAACTGATAAAATATCAAATCTCCGAGTTATATCTGCCAAACGATCTCGCCACGGACTTGTGTAAATGCACCAGTAGCTGTCTGAAGCACGTAGCTCTCAAGATTATTAAGTCCCTAGCACTTCGCTATAACCGCTCTCAGGATCGTCCTAGCAGCTCCAGCGTTGGTGGTAATATTACAGACCTCGTTGTTGACTTTATCTTGCATACTTAAATCATTCTCACGAAAATATAACCTGGCAACGGTGATCGTTTTAAAGTCATCAGGCCAACCTCTGATATTTGAACTTATTTCCTACTGGCAATCCTGTCGTTCTCCAAGAACAAGTGGTGTTCTTCCAGCGTCTAGAGTCCTCGTTTTGTTTGCATCTAGTAATGCAACCTTGACAGTATCTGGGCTCATGATTCTTGTGGCAGTCACTATTCTAATTCTTGTGGCAGGTGTTCTTGCTTTTCGCGATTCCAGCATCGGAGAGCTCTGTTTGCTGGTGAAGCTCCGGTGGTACTTCCGGTGTACACATTCTTGGCAATACGTCGGTATTTATTTCTTGTAACAATCACATCTCAAATGCTCTTTTTGGACACAATTCGAACATTGAGGAGTTTCAAGTCTCGTTGTTTCGAAACTTCTGCAAGATTCCTCCAGGATTCTATGTACGTGTTCAAACCTGCAAATGATGAGCTCCATTTAGGTGGTTTTCATCGTATCTCATATCCTAAGAGCTCATCAGGCTTGAATAGATAAAGTAATTGTTCACTGGAATGGTTTGAAGTACTTCTGCCGCAGGTTTTCTTAATGTCACCATTAGTATGATCACTCGTTCACGAGCGCTGCAACGGTTGAATTATGCAACAGTTTCTAACTGCTTTTTGTAGATAGTCCAATAAATTTTTCCATAAAAAATGATTGCTTTCAGTGTTTTACTGTAAACTCTCTGCTGTAAGCTCGAGTTCGGCAGATCCATTTCTTCTTCAAGCCCTACCAACTTTTGTCCTTATTTATCGAACTATTATTTCACTTACTCCAATCGACTGTCTAATTGCTTTTGGAATTGTTCCTTAACTTCCAACGTCTGCTGCTCGCTTTTTCTGGCTTGCTGTTCCAGCTGTTCTTTAATGCCTCCCGATTACTCCTTAATGTCTGTAGCTTCTTAATCCAATTTCTGATCAATTTTCTGTTTTAATTTCATAGATTGCTGCTGACTGTTTTCAGCTTGCTGTTCGCGTTTCTGATTTAGTTTCATAACTTGCGGTTCGAGCTGCTGAACGAAGTCCAGGGCTTGCTGCTTGATATCGGAAGCCATTTTCAGTAGCAAATCAATCATTGGATTTTTCTCCATGTTGCGTGTTTTTTTTTTGAAAATGCTCTTTCTTTAGTTCTCTCGTCTGGGTATTTAAGTTTCCAGATCTTTGCCTTCTATGTTCAAAGCTCCCTTTTGCTGCGATAACAATGCTGTTTTGTACCCAGTCATAGACAAATTACGTTTCAATTCCACCAATGCTAATTTCTTTGGTAGTTATTTTGGGCATTGTTCTTCGCTTAGTCCACACAATTTACCACAATAATCACTGTTCACTGGTAACTTTTTCTTTAGCCCGTACACTACGAGTTTTCATGTTTTCAGGAATTCATAGTCCACAACTTTAATAAAAGTTACTTGTGGAATTTGGAACGCAAAATAATCTCACTTCTGACACCAATTGTTGTGTTCTTCTCCTTGAAAAACGTGCTTCGCGGAATTGAAACTCTCTGCGTTTAAGAAACCAAACAATTTTTTATTCAAAACAATAACTAAATCACTTCAATTCACACTAACCGATTCACTCAACTCGTGTTAACACTTTAACTATCACGCTATCATCATAATAAATCACGTGCAGGTTTTAATGATCGCGCTAATCTCACCGTCACTCGCTTTGAAATTACTTCACCCAGAAATTCACTAAAAAAAACTCACTGATAAGTTCCTGTTTCTCGTTTTATTTGGCATTGATAGGGTGAAGTACGATACATCTTGATGCGCATGCAACAATATTATGATTCATATTTTATTATTGATAAGTTGGCGCAACACAATGTTATGATAGGTAAATAAAATATATGAGAAGGCACACCGAATCGTAACAAATAAATGATATATTTTGATTTTATGTGGGAATTTGACCATAAAATGAGTTTTTAACAGAGGACAATACATTTAGAAATGAAACAAACACTAGGGTAGTTGGGAAATAGGATTTGACCAATATTTGATATATCTATATGCACCAAATAACATTTTCCATTGCAGTCTGGTAATTGGGTATAATGGGTATATATTTCTTATTGATTTTTATTTTTTATTTTTGCTAATTACATTAATTAATTACCGATTACCTTAATTTACTTTGGAATTTTTCTTAACGAAAGACAATATGGAAGGAAAAAAATTGTTAGAATAAGTATGGAGCTTCAATCGACGAATATTCCTTAAAAGCGCTACATATTTCGAACAGTTTGGATTTCTAGCTACTTTTAAGGTAGACTCAAGTCTACTTAATACATTTGATTCAAATAAATGCAGAGTTAGTCAATTATCTTCGATAATTTCACCATCAGTGATGAGTTTTTTATTCTTGCTACACATATTCCATTTTTCTAACCAGTTGTTTTATAAAATATCAGTAGGTTCCTGGTTTTGACGCGAGTTCGTAACATGAGTTAAAATGCTTGAAATTCCTGGTTTTGACGCGAGTTCGTAACATGAGTTAAAATGCTTGAAAAACGAGACAAAGTTTTAAGATGTCTAACTAGAGCGATTTCTCTTATACACAACACACCACACCGCAATAAACGTCTTATAATGACGTAAAATTAAATCACCACAACTCTTTACACTTAAATCAGAGACTAAAGCTGTAACGATTGTTGTTTCAATACAATTTTGTATGAATGGCAAAGCGACACGTTTATATTTCTTTTCGTGAATGTGAAAATTATAAGATTAAAACCCAAAAATTGATCTCGGCCTTGTTAAATAAACTCACTAATCACTATCTGTCAATAAGCTTAGTTCGCCCTTATATCCTTTGATATCTTATTACAATCTATAAGTAATGTATGTGTGTATAAATAATTATTAACAACCACATATTATTCTTCCTTACTTTGGCTCTAAAAACAAAATTAAAACAAACTACATATTAAATACTAGATGTTAACGAAAATTGAAGACGAATAAAACAATGAGTATAATTCCATGAAAAAAACAATAACAAAATATTTTGAGAATGAGAGTAAGATTAGGCACAAAATTTAAACTGTAATAAAATAACAAAACTGACAAAAAAAATAATATTTCAAGAGATACTTAAAAATGATGTGAAAATTTTAGAGATAAACCATGAAATGCTTTTTTGATGAAAACAAAAAAATTAAACTACAATGTTGGAAAAAAATACGCGAAACGAAAACAAGTCCTATGAATTATGATCACAATATAATTGAACAAACAAGGTTTTTAAGTGCAATGAGAATGAGCAAAAACAAGAACAACAGCTATTTGAATAAAAAATTATCAATGATTATCGAGACATATGATTTATATGAAAATTTTATTTTTATTTGGTATTTAACTTCGTTTAACTCTTGTAGGAGAAGGACTAGAAAGACTTTTATGTGTAATATTATATTTCTAAAATAATAAAAAAATATATGATTTGAATGAAGAAAATAATAAAACATGTGTTTTTATAGTCTCAGGATTTTAAGTGGAAGAGAATGTTCTTAATGATTTAGTGGTAATCTGGTCAGAATTTGTTGAGCATGCTTAAGTTAGCTGTATCCATAATTAGCGAACATTTAGTAGGTCTGCTACACAAACAAGAACACCCTAAATAAGCCTGGTATCTTGTCTATCTGGCCGTGCCGAACTCAGTTTATATTCCATTAGGTCCTGTGGCTTGGTCATTAAATTCATGTGTTCAATATACATATATTGAGATGTTTAAGCTCATAGCATTCGGAATAGCCCCTTTATTTAAATATCAGATACGCGAAATCTGTAACTGATATCAGTTTTTAGGATTTTTTAATGGAACTACCACTTCATTTATTTATTTCTTCATTCATTGAATAAATAAATTTTATAATGTAATGGAAAAATGTTCCAATTAGCGTATACATAAAGTTAGTTCTATAACAAAAACGAAAATGTCTATGATTTAAAAAGAAGTCATTACCATCCTAGTTCTACTAAATAGGAGAAAACATAAAACAGTTATGTTTATGAGCTAACAGAAAACGATATAACTATATTTTTTGGGATATTTCTTACTCGTAATTCAGTAAGTGTCCTCGGCAGGGTACCAAGGTCAAGGTTATTGTGTATTGTCAGTATGTGGATTAGCGGTGAATAAAAGTATCCATTCGTGCGCGAGATAGGTTATTAAAAATGGTTTTGTCTCTATTGCAGGGTTGTGAGTGACTCAAGAAGAAAAATTTCGGAGTTAAGATCTAAGAAGACGTGGGTTCGATGCAGTTTGAAGAAAATATACTCATCGAGAAACGCTTTGCGAGATTCTAAGGATGGAATTTTTCATAGAGATAAGCCCGCAGCACACATATGACGAACATTTCGGGAAGACATTCGACAAAACATTCGACGAGACTTTCGGCAAGGCATAGAGTGAAGATGGCTTATCTTATTAAAGGATACCTACCCACCTACACGATATGCATACCTGTCCACTTAAACTTCACAACCTTCTGCATGGTGCGAAGTTTAACTGCGCAAATATGATTAACGTGTAGGTAGGTAGCATTTTCTCTGTTCAGAAATTTGGACTTAGGTCGTACTAGTATTTTGACTAGTGATGGGCGTTTCTGTTGTTTTCAGAAAACGAAAACGAACTGTTTTTTTCCAAAAACAACTGTTTTTTGAAACTTTTTGAAAACTTTTTTCACTCGACCAGCAGCAGATTGATACTGGGTGTTACCATTAGTGATGAGCGTTTCTGTTGTTTTCATAAAACGAAAACTATTTGAAAAAAAAACAGTTTGAAAAAAACTGTTTTTTTCAAACTGTTTTTTTCCAACTGTTTTTTTTTTCAAATAGTTTTCGTTTTATGAAAACAACAGAAACGCTCATCACTAATGGTAACACCCAGTATCAATCTGCTGCTGGTCGAGTGAAAAAAGTTTTCAAAAAGTTTCAAAAAACAGTTGTTTTTGGAAAAAAACAGTTCGTTTTCGTTTTCTGAAAACAACAGAAACGCTCATCACTAGTTTCAACGTGGGTTTGATATAAAGTTCACCATCTTCCTCATTTTTTGTCACTTTCTCATTTTTCGTCAAATGCATCATATTCTTTTTTAAAAATTCTGCAAATATTTGGTAGCCCTAAAGCTACGACAAGCACGTTAAGAGAAATCCTTCCAATCATTAAGTCTCCTGCAAATATTTAGCTTTTCCTGTCAAATTGATATTTTCGAAATTTACTATCGCACAAAAACGGTAATCCATAAATTACCTACATTTTTAACACCCAAAATTAGCGTTCCTGAGATCTCAAGATACGATATTTAGATACAATTGAAATTCACATAATGTATTGGTCTTGAGTAAAGAGGTTTAATGAGATATGCTGGCAGCCCTGAGGCAGTGGCACCGCCTTGAAAAATCACTGGAAAAATAAAATCTTATGCCTTATAGCTTCCGATGCAGTCATCAGATTTGAAGGAAATTCACACAGCAGCCAACGCAGCCATATGATAGAAAATATATTTGCAGAGTGAGTTGGCTTTAACCTCAAGCAGGTTTGGTATACTTTTGGCTGTGGAATCAGCAAAGAGCTGCCAGCACCAGACATTTATGTTTTTTTGCGTACCAAAAAATATTTCCTTTAAATTTAAAAATAAGTTATTCATTTTCCAGGCTTTGAAAATTTTGCGGATTGCAAACATATAAATGCAACATATCCCTGCAACTTTCGATGGAGTCATCGGATAAAAACCATATTCAAAGGCTGTGTTGACCTTGATGTGAACATTGTTGAGAGCATGGACATTTTCATTATTATTTTATACCAGAAGATACTGCCATCAAATTTTCATAAAAATCTCCAAAATTCTTTGCTTTTCTTAAAAAAATCAGTCTATCTGGAGGCTTCTATGCGCTAGCGTATTATTTCACCTGATATATCCCAGTATATACGAGTACATACAAGGCTTTCCAAGAGTTAAGAGCTTAAGATTTCGAGCTTGATCTGATGTCAGAAAAATCTTTCTTTGTATCTTTAAACTAACATAATCGCAAATTAATTTTTACACTTTATTTACTTCTTTCTGTCATTGAAATTTCTTAATTTTTTTTTTTGACCTAAAAACTGACTCACTTAAAGCATTGCCAAAAATATATTATTCAAAGGTATTACTAGACATTGTTTATATATTTATTTGTCTGCAACATGTCATGGATATATTTACAATTTTTATAATTTTGAGGCCAATTTTACGTTGTTTTTTAATCCCTTAATAGATGCTGATATTTGGAGCATGATCTATTTTTTTCTTCATTGTTTACTAGTTTAAGAGTACTGCAATATTGTTTTCAGCCACTAAATACTGAACAATAAAGGATTTTCTTCTCAAATTACCGATACCCACTAACATATACAAGCATATTTAGGTTCTTAAGTCGGACCATGGGCTTTCAAATTAAAAACGTTGCAATTAAAATATAAGAAACTTGAGTCAACAGAAAATCAACAAAAAATCTCTATTATTATATCTCTATTCGATCACGTTACGTATTATTTTGAATTGAAATAATCAATACGAGCTAAAGATCGTTATTCACTGTTCGATTTCACAGCCTTGAATTGCCATTGGCGTATCAATGAACGTAACCTGTGAATAATTGTCCTTGAGAGCTTGTCGTAATTCCAAACTATGTTCCCAGTCGCGTGTTTCACATACAACTTTCACCTAAAATAATAATCAAAAATTAATGAAAGTAATAAAAAGACCGATAACATTACTACATACTTCCACACTAAAAATATCATGGAGCCAAGCTCGTTCATGCATGATATCTTTTACAGAAACTCCTAGTCCGGCCAATAACTTGCATAATTCTGAAATGCCACCGGGTCTATCGCTCACCGTAACGTTGAATCGTAGTAACCGTCCTTCTGCTGCCAGGCCACGTTCTAGGCATCGGCCAAAGACTGTTGTGTCGATATTTCCACCACATAGGAGAGTAACCACTCTTTGAATTTGAACAATATCCATTTAGAGAGTTCACCAATATAAGAAGAGTCATTGTCATACCTTTTTCCTTTGAATTCGTTCAAATGTCCCGATAGAATTGCCGCCAACCCTGCAGCTCCGGCTCCTTCCACCACACATTTCTCCATTTCAACGAGCCTTAGAATGGACAAAGCAATCCACGCTTCTTTTACCACGACCATTTTATCCAAAAGAGGCAGTGCTGTCACATATGCATTATAGCCGCATGTTGGAACAGCCAGACCATCAGCAATAGTACTTTCGATTGGAGTGTAAATTGGACCACCATTTTCCATAGCCCGCGTGAAACTCTGACATCGCTCTGATTCCACTCCCTAAAAATAAGCGAATCCTTATTCATATTGCATACCCTGGATTGCATTTCAGCTTACAATGATTTTAGTTTTCGGTGATAGACTTTTAATAGCTGTTGCAACGCCAGCCATCAGTCCACCGCCACCTACAGGAATAATTACAGCGTCTGGTTCAGGAACCTGTTCCAAGATCTCCAAACCAATAGTGCCTTGACCAGCTACGATATGCGGATGATCGTAGCCATTGACGTATGTCATCCCTTCGTCTTTAGACATACGTAAAGCAATTCTTTTAGCTTCAGCCATGTCTTTTCCCTTGACCACAACTCGAGCTCCGTAACTTCGGCACTTTTGGATTTTCATTAGTGTGGCAGCTTCTGGCATTACTACAGTAACGGGTATACCCAGTTTGAAGCCATGAAAGCTAAGACCCTATGTTAAATTGTGTTGAAACAATGAAATAAATTAACGAAATACGCTTATCTTACCTGAGCATGATTTCCGAGTGATGCTGATATGACTCCTTGTTGCTTTTGACTTTCCGTTAACTTGAGAAGTGCATAGCGAGCTCCCCGTTCCTTGAAGCTGAAAAATAAATATTTAATTGTATATATGTATAAAAATGTACGGTTTTCTACCAGTGATGTGAAGGGAACATTTTTTTTTTTTTTTTTTTTTTTTTTTCTATACTGAATCCTGTTTGACGAGGATTAGGTTGGCTTATCACGATTCGTATCAGCCATCGGTTTACGATAACACCCGTTTATGGTGGGTTTGACCTCAAATTTTTACTCTAGACAACACAAACACATAAGTGACTCAAAACAACGCAACGAACACGAAACCGCAGTTTAAGACACCTGATAAACGTATTATCAATTCCAGAGAAAAATTGTCCTTCGGAAAAAAACAAAAAATTTTTCAGCAATTTTCCGGCTACAACCTTCCACCACAAGAGCTAACACGCGTATGGGAACATTATGAAACCTGTATATCATTCTAAAGAATTAAGATTCGACTGGGATACTACGTTAAAAAGCTGTATGCTGAAATGGTTCGAAAACAATTTTTACCACTGTATATACTATGTAAAGTGGTTAAAGTGATAAAGTATATAATATGAAAGGATATACTCCATGAGGTGAAAAATTGCTATCTGAAAAAGTAAACCGTTGGTGGCAGTACAAACTCATTATTGTATATATAATATTATTGACATGGAGAAGTTCTTGTAAGCTATGTAAGCTCAGACCTACAGACAATTACTTTTATTTTTTAAATGAAATGGAAATGTCATTATTATATGTCTTATAGTATTAAATTAAAATTAATTTTCATTTTCGTATACAATACAGGAGGTTTGATTAACTCAACTGGGAAGGTGATAACTAAATATATAGTACATATTTTGGAAAATATGACTCCAAAAGCTGAATGATAGGATCAGCTAGGAACTCAAGGATCCGGGTGGGCAGTTTTAATAACCAACCACTATACATTTTTTGATGCTTTGTTAAAAAAATTAAATTTTCTGATTAGTTGTGAAAAATAATTTCATTCGTTTTGCTGCAGTAGCTTGTCAACAATCCTGCTGAAGCCACAGGCCATGCAAGTATATGCCTTCAATTCCTCCCCACAAAATTTGGTTATCATAGTTCTGTAGCGCTCTCCATAAGTCGTAACAGCGTTGACAGCTTCACTTCGAAGAAAAACAGGTTAACGATGGCACAACTTGGAAAACCACACCAACCTGTCAATCGTTGAGGATGCATTAGCTGCATCCTGCATTTCGGGTTTTTTGAGCCCTATTTCTGCATTTTGCCCCCAAGATGAAAATGTGCCTCATCAGAAAAGTTAGTTGTTCGAGAAAATTCGACATTATTTTCGAGCTGCTTTTGGGCCCACATGGAGAAGTGATGTTGAATCAAGTGCAGTAGCCTTCAATTCCTGATTTAATTTGACCATATACATACCTGTATAAATACGGATTGCATATTTCTCAAAAGGCTGGTGCGGCTAATGTTGCTACGATCTGTGTTGAGCTGATGCTCACATTTTTAACGAAAGCAGCAACATTTTCAGGCGATCGCATTCTACGAGTATGTAATCTTTTATCAGGAGCGTGTCAAATCTATTCTGAGGTTCAGGAAAGATCATGCTGACATTGTAAACGCGGTATGATGTCACGATCAACTTTAAAAGTGAAAGCAAATATTCAGGTCTAGTTTTCGGCTTACAGATTAATTCAAAAACTGCAATGCTACAAAACGCATCCGTCAAAGAAACACGCTTTCCGAAAACAAATCTTAGATTTTCCCGACGGATTTCAAAAGATTCTTAAATTTAGGGGACAATTTCCTTGGAGAATTACTTCTCTGCTCTGAACTCATAGATGCGTACGAAGGGAAATTTCAAAGGAGACTTGTAGGTTCCATATATGAGGAAGGATGATTCCAAAAACGCTACAACCATCAAATGTATGCGATACGCCTAGAAACGATAAAGTCACAAATATAGCACTCGGTAAAGTTCCGGGGCTGGGCTTCTAGGAAAATCCTTTTTGGTAGATTTTATTATGAGGAGTTCCAGCTTGCGTTCGCGGGACGGCGTGAATTCGAACGTTTAGAGTTGGTTTGGAAAACTAAACTAGGGTTGAATGTTTTACGTCAATTATCCTACGATAATTTGCATATATTTCTTCTTCTCTTTTTTGTTTGAAAGTAGTACTTTACATTTTTATTTATTTATCAAGGTAATTACAAGATGCTCCTAACTGTTTACCAACTAACAAATATTTACGTTTATGCGCAATTCTCATAGGATCTGAGTTTGTGCACCTGCCCACAACGGCGCTGCTGAGATGCGTCTTTAGCTGCGAAGTGATGGCATCTACCGCCCTCCCGGTCGAGTGACCCCCCGCAAAGCTTCGGCACAGGACCCTTTCTACCACTGAACAGATCTCCGAGAAGGAGTTCTCGCCCTTACTGTCGGGCGTAACGTCCCGATGTACGGCCACCTTTCCCGATGTATGGCCACTGGAAAACTGACGTATATCGAATCTTGACACTGCCCACCACCGGGGATGCCACTTTTTCAGGATGTCACCAAACGCATCTGTCCGCCTCGTCTGGACTGCTGGAAAGGACGGACGCTTTGGCAACACCTTGCACGGGGAAGTCTTCTGCAAATTATTTTCAACAACGAAGACTACAAATCGAACGGCGAAATACTCACCAAGGTAACTAATTATGGAAGATGCAATGTGTGAATTCTTGAAAACGAACTTCTTATAAAGAGGGTCCAAATTGCCTGATTTTAACCGAAACATTTAACCGATCAATCGATTTGAGTGACACCGATTGCCCAGTGAAAATTAGTCGATCGGTGAATCAATTTAACCGTTTGGAGAATCGATTAACTGTCAGCGATCTTTTCTTTCTTAGTTCAAAGCTTTGAGGTGCCTAACTGGGGTGTGTTCAATGTGCATGCTATATATAGCTGCTTCAAAAGCATAGCATAACATCACTTTAGCAAGTATCAAAATTCGCAGTAGCTAGGTTAAGCAGCTATGGATATTGGACAGCCAAGAGCTGCAGCACTATGTGGTCAATTTTGTATTCATGATCCAACTAAGTCCAAAAGCAACAGCTCCTACGCCAGCGCTACAAGCAGAGTATTAACTTTACCGGTATTGTTGTTTTTAATAACTCGCACTTAATTTTTAGACAAAGGCAAAAACTGCTTTTCGAGGATTAATTCCATTTTTACAAATTCAATCAATCGTGTTATCACTCGTTGTCGGTGATGTTACTTGCCGTTCAACGATCTGATATACAAATGCAAGCAAGCTCAGAAAAAATATAAAGTATCTATGCTTATGACTTAATTTCAAACCTGCAAAATTGTTTGGGGTTTCGTAAAATTAAATCACTCCAAAAAATGATGGAAGGTGCGTATGAAGTGCTGAACGAATTTAATTCAAAGGTAGTACGGGATTGTTAAATGAAATTTGTTATATCCCATTTCCAGTGAGTTTTTTTTACATCTGTATTCTACTTATACCAGGGCGATATTATTTGGCACATCAAGGAACAAGTCTATCTAACTACATCCCAAAAAATCGATTCCCCTTTAAGGTATACGAAGTGCATAAATTTATTGGATCATTAGCTTATTATTAGTATACGTCTGTTACTTCGTTAGTAGCAACAACGTTTTATTTATTGTACCAATATGCTCTCTTCACATAGGAGTTCGAATATAGCAACATGAATCTGGGCTTCCAAGCAATGTCACCCACAAAGTATTTTTCGATATTTTGTTTAACAATGCATCAGCACTGAAATATTTTGACAGTACACGCTTACTTCTTTTGAGACTAATAAGTCTGAACTGAAAATCTGAATCCGATTAGCCGAATGAACGTAAAATGAAACGTTTTAGGCAAATTGTTTATGAAATATGAAGAAGCTACTGATAATGAGTCTAACATGGATTTTGTATCTTGGCTTGACTAAATAGCTTCAAAGGCCATATTATTGAAAATTAAGTCGAGAGTTGAAAAGCGGAAACTCTTCCTTAAAAAAAAGCGATATTGAATGATACCTTGTCTATACAACTATTTCAAATGATGCCAAAAACGAGCAGTATAGAGCTAACGAGCTGAAAGCACCTAAGAATACATAAGTATAGTATACTTCAGATTGAAGCAGTCTAGATGAATTCTGGCGAAATATCTAGTGGAATAAAACTTATTTTTGCAAATATTTTTACAACTAATGTAAAACAGCTAACATTGAACTCTAATGTACACAAAGAATGTGCGTAATACCACACAAAATAAAAACGTACATGCGCTATCTATCGTTCAATGTCAGCAGCATGTAATGAGATGATGCATGTAAAAAAACATAATTACCAATGTTTATAAAACAAACATCTAAAAATTTTGTTTTTCATAAATTTGAGGGTGTGACAGCAATATCACAAATTCGGAACACAATCACACAGCTCCGTTTCGAGTGACGAAAACGTTTATTATTTGAGATAATTTGCTCTTGATACTTGAAATGGGTGCAAATATTTACGCATTTCGATAACCCAAATTTGAATAATATTTTTTATTCGACTGCTTATATTTCCGTCATTCACATCAATATGCGAATTTCACACACTTTTTTAATTTACAATGAATGATGGCTATAATTGTTGTTTACTTAGAATTGCATATGATCAGAGTATTCTAATTAAACACACCTGCCAGTATACTGAAGAAACTCCTCTTTTAAGTACAAATCCATGCCGATTTCATCGGATATGTGGGACCGCTGAAAGTGAAAATAGTTTGATTTAGTTCGATTCACCTCGTTATGAGTAATTAGAATATCAGTACTTTTAGTAGCACAGTCTTAAAACGGAATATATTTTACTTACCGGACATGGTGTGTAGGCAATACCGCCTTTAATTAAAAAAGCTGCCGAAGTAATGTCGTGAAAGGATATTTTTTGTGGATTGTCTGCATCACAAAATGGATCGAATACTTCTTCTGTGTCATTTGTTGATATTTCGCTAGAAACGTTGTGATTTGTAGAGCTTCCATTAGCTTCAGACGAAACACCATTGAGCTTTAAATTTTTTACATCTTCGCTGGCTGAATTTATTTTATGGTCTTCGGTGTTCTTAAAATTTCCAATATTCGCAGGCGGCATTGTACTAAGGCAAAGATAATTTTACAAGCTTAATAAATTAATATTTAATGTAAAGTAATCCCACGACAACCCTCGCACGGGTCTAGGGGTTGAAGCTGATAGAGAGCTTCATTAAAAATTTTTTAATCATTTTTTTAATATTTAATGTGCAAGTATTTAAACACTGCCATATTGCACTGTCAGTGTGGATGCGAACATTTTCCTGAATCATAACAATGGAAAATTACTTATATAATACATAGACTCGCGTTATGGGATTTAATTTGAGGGAGTCAAAGAAAACATACAAGAATCCACGGGTTTTCATAATATGATTCAACAAAAATATATTGTGAGTTAATTTGAATGCTTTGAATGCTTACCAAATCAATGGTATGAAAAATGTGTTGGTTCAATAAACACTTTTTTGAAACCAATCTCGAAATTAATGGTTCTAATAATTATCGGATTGCAATTAAAATTATTGATAATATCACTGTGAACAAATATTTTTCTGCACTTGTCACTACAAATAAACACTTCACTTTCAATCAAATTTATTTAATTTTATTCCACATCTCTTACAACCGATCACTATGAGATTCCCAAAGACTTTAAAAATCCAAAAGCACTGGTAGACTGATTTTACTGGATTGTGACTGAGATCGTCCTGCGTCGCGAAAAATCATCTGTAGTAATTTAAATGCCCGAGCTCCAACACAAGCACCACCGAAGATAGCTTGACCCCCCTAACAATGCCTTCTAGATGTACGGGCCGTAATGCAGAATGATGACGTCAGAGCATCGGGACAAATGTCGCGAAAAACACACATAGTCTTATGGGACGTCCGCGGGAAAATGTTAATTGTACGGGTTGTGTTAAAGTGAGTGAAATGAAAACTAAAGTGGTTTATGCAGAACAGTGCTAGTGAACAGCTAAAACACAAATTAATGCGGTGCGTGCGGTATAATGTGGAAAATTCGCTACGAAATGTTTATCGGTTGGTGTTAGGTTATGTGATGGTTCGTGTCGATTTACTGTCCCGATACAATTAATTGGTACAAAGTGTACGTTATGACTAAATATTATTATTACAACGCGTCCACGCAGAAAAAACTAACGTTTTGTTCATATTATAACCAAAAAACCGTAAGTGAAATCTCCGTGTACAGCGGCACTGCCTCGTGGAAATGTCAAATTTCCTAAACTCATGACGTCACGGCGAGAATGATTACGTAGCCTGACGGCCCGTACTTCTAGAAGGCATTGCCCCTAACGAGTATTTGAACGTTGCTAGTGCTAAATCTTATCATCTGACTTTTTACACAGTTCAAATTAATATTTCATTTTCAATTAGGCGTTAAGCGGAACGTGTGTATGAAGCTATAGTTGTTTCTAATGTAGTATGAAACAAAATTGATATGCATAGAGGGAAAGTATTTTATTCCTTGACTGATACCGCTTTGATAATTGAAGTGAGATTTGGCAAATATATGTATTTAAAAAAAAACATTCTAAAATATTGCCAATTATTGTTTTGAGCATGTCGTCGAATCAGCGTATTTTGATTGTGATGAATCAAAAATGAGACTTAGTAGGAAATTTAAATGTTGTGATCAATACGAACAATTAAATAAACTAATGTTCGTAAATATAATAGATAGACTACACAAAATTTCGCGCATGATAATATTGATTCTAGTGCGAAACCAACAAACATCTAAATTGGCTATGAAAAATATTTGGTCATTCTCTGTACGAACATTTGTTTATGTATCTTTCGTAAGTATAACAAGTTAATCCTGATAAGCTCGCATCTTGGCGTGCAAGTGAACCAAAGTTCATTGAATGAACTTTGTAATTTTTATAAATCAAATACGATTTCGTAATGGTCTGGGAATTTCGCATTAAAAACTGGGAAACTTCCATGTTTAATTATAATTATCATAGCAGTCATGCTGCTACTTAAAATTTATAGATTGCAAAGAAATTTGTCTACGATATTGTTCATTTCCCGTCCTTATGCACCACAAGCTATCATTTGAATTGTTGCGAGTTCGGTAATGTATGTATGTAAATTCTGCTCAAGACGTGCGTGAGATCAACGGACCAAGGCTCATCGAAGTTCCGTTGTCTGTTTTTCTCCAGCAATTGGAAGTGACACGCGAGATGTTGTTTTGTTTTTAAGACTCTAGGCTTCTGACACTTCCTTTAGCTGTCACTGGTGAAAAGACGCAGTATCATGACATGTGCTGCTACAACTACTTTAATGCAAGTACAGCAAACAACAACAACAATGGGGTGAGTTTACTATCTCTCTGGGTGAGTTTTATTGCAGGACTTATTCTTCCTAGCAGCTGTAAGCTGCTTAGTCAAGAAACAAGCGATTTGATTATCATCATCTCTCGAAAGGAAATAGGGTAGGAAGGGAATCCCAAACCACACTCTCAACAGATTTCCCTAAACATTTTCAATGCTAAAAAAAAAAAATGTTGACTACCCTCCAGGTTTGAGTTGCTTGCCATCTGCACACCGTAGCAGTTTGGATAGGAAATCGGATGTCTGGCGGTCCAAATAGGGATAGATTAGCCTCATGCTCAGCTAGCTCATCCACTATCTCATCCCCATCAATGCACTTATGACCGGAAACCCAGTAGATTCTGACTTATCTTTTGTTGCCTAGTATATTTGGGGCTTGATACAGTTGAGTACGCTCTTAAATTTATATGCGTTGTTTATATGTGACATCATTGCTTTCACTGCAGGTTAACTGTATGTGAAAATTTTGATCTTAACATATATGGCGCCCTAGACGTGTATTATTCCTGCGGCTTTTCGTATCACAGAAAACTCCACCTATAAAATACTACAGTCATAAGGAAGCCTAAACGATGCTTATATCTCGTGCAATCTATACGATACTGCAGCACTTACACATGCAGCTGCTTTGGATCCGTCGGTATAAGTGGTTAGATTTTTATGCTTTTTAGGTGATTCTATTCCTGTCCTTCACATGCCTTCGCTTGATATTCTCAGTTGAAGTAAAGAGTGGTCAGACCAAGCAGTCAGTGCACCTTACAGCACCTACATCAGTGCTGCGGAGGCCAAATTATCTTGACTCGTAGTATCCTGATTTCTTAATTGTGACACAAGATTTGCAAGCGGAGGAAGATGAAGCAGGACGTTTAACGCAGATGATGGAGACGAGGTTAAAGCACATCGCTACATCAGTCAAAGTGAGTTTATCATATTTTGGTCACCACACCAGGCAGTCGTAAGCAAGGATCGGCCATACTATCACCCAGAAGATCCAGTGCGTTAGAGCTCAATGTTTTCATCTTTTTGCTCGCGTAATGTGCGTAGCTTGCCCTATTTACACTTAGCTCTAGATTCACCTTTCAGGTGAGCTTACTGTCGCCGTTCTTATTTCTGTACTGTATTCGGAAAGAAAAGACGAGAAGAGAAGACGCAAAATGCATCAGATAGCACATGAGGCAGCTCAGCGCTTTTCAATTTTGGATCACAAAAAATTTAATTTGGAAAAGGTGATAAACCAATGTTAATGTTTACCTGTATGACGTATGATATCTCCTGTTTTGAAAAAGGCTCTAACTAGTTATAGTTAAAAACTCACTCAGAAACTCAACTAATTAACATCTAAAATGTCAGAAGTACAAGAGCTGAAGTATTACCCAAACTTTACAAAAAAATTGAATTGCGTCTGCAGCTAACATTTTTGGAGTCTTTATTAAAAGGATTAAAACAACCAGCCTATTTTTCAAAGCAGAAATGCTAATATTATGGAATTAATCAGAGCAGGCGAATTGAGCAGGCGAAGCTTTTGACGTCTTGAATTCAGAAGAATGTGTAGACACAAACTTTAGATTCACACTTTAAACTAGTTACAAAAATCTGAAATGGGTGGCCTAAAAATATCAATACATTAACTGAGATAATTTCACTTGATGTAAATGACTGTTTCGAAAGACAAAAAAACTCGAGCATGAGAGCCTCTAGAAAGACTGACTATCGTAGAAAAGTAGGGAAATGTGTAACTTTTTAATGCATGTTCTACCAAATGTGGTTCTCATTACAAATAGCCCGTATTGAAGGCCCGGCACCATTTTTATCCAATGGCTGCATCGAAAGTCATATTGGAGAACGGTTTCCAGGATTACTATTCGCATGATTTTTGAAATATGGGACAATTTGGGTTTGAGTAAAACATTTGTTACAAATTTTCATAATAAGAATATTATCATCTGAAAATTTTATGAAAATCGTATCGAATTAACACAACCGGATATAATTCTTCATTGCGATTTGAACAGGCAGCACTTGTCCAAGGAAGCAATTCGTATGTAGGAAAGGTTGGTAACATATAAGGAATAATTAATATTAAATTTGAAGAATTAAGAGTGTGTGAGTCTGCTGCATACATTCAATGGTTTTTGACTGGTATTCAAAACGACGTGACTATACGTGGCGAGAAGACAACGAACTAACATTAAGAAAAGACGAACACAAGTGGCACAACCATAGGCACAACGAAGCATTAATCTAGAGACCCGGCCAGGAGGCTTTGATTTAGGATTAATAATTCCATATAAGTGTCTGAATTTGATAACAGACGACAAATAGTAGTTGCAAAATGAATAAGAAAATGAGACAGGAGAGGAATTGAGAATAAAGATGGCAGAGATTAAAGATTATAGTCCCTTGCTGATCTGATAGCTTGCAATAGTTTTAAGCCGTCGGCATACAATAAACGGAATGGATTGATGACGAAAGGGAGGTCAATAGACCCTTGTAGAATACCGGAAGAATTATGGAATAGAGAAGAAGAAAAACTGTTGTTTCTTGCTTTATACACATGATTACTCCAAAAAAAAAGAAAACCAAAAATGAAGTGAGCTAAACAACTAAACTGATTCACCTTATCCAGAAAAACTCAGCGTTTAGCATTGAGATAGGCTTTTAAAAAGACTGTGCACACTAGGTCCACATCTTCTTAATGGTCCAAGGGAACGGCAACTCTGTTAGTGAGTAGTAAAAGTAGAGTTACCTCTCACAAACCCATGCTGCCCAAGAAAAAAGATGGGACCAATCATGGGCTACATTCTAGAGTCGGCGATTTTTGCATGTATTTTATGGAAACAAGTGAGAAGAAAAATAGGACGATAATTGAATACGCAGGAAAAATCACCAGTTTTAGAAATTGAAAAAATATAAGAAACTTTGCACACAGAAGGAGAAACGCCAGATGATACACTTATATTATAGAGAATAGAAAGAATCAAAAATTGCAAATGCAATAAGATAAACCGCCGGTAAACAAATCACGCAATAAGCTCTTAACTTCAGTCGGGTTTGCATGGATTTGAGAAAGTGAAGGAGGAAGGGAAAGGAAGATAAGAGAGATGTACAAAGAGAGAAAACTATTAAAAGAAAAAGGAACAAAGTTTGCCCTTAATTTGCATATATCCTGTGAAGGTGAAGAGGTAGAGTTGTTGAAAGCAACGTGATCAGGCATGGAATTATTTTACCTCAGAAAACGAATGTTTCACCAAAAAGGGTCAGTGTTGCTAAAAAAATGGGTGAGTCACAAATAGGAAAGAAATCATGCATCGTTTATTTTATTACCATTGTAGCTAAAGAGCACAGGATACAAAATTCAGCAAAGAACATAAGGAGGATCGATTTTCGAAACTTTTTCCGAGCTATGTTCATGAATTGAATTGACCTCAGAACTTGTTAGATAACTTATGGAAGATTTCTGGACGTAAAAAAGTGGAAAGTATAGAAAATGACAACATCATGATGAAGGTTAAATTTTTTAGCTAGTCATTAAATTTATAAAGCTAGTCATCGATATTCAGGCCGTATAAGGGTAGTCAGCCTTATGGAAACTATATAGAGAAGCAACTGTGATTCCCTTTTTTGATAAGCATGTCAGCAGACGTATAATAAATATGAGTGTGATGAGCGTTTACAAAAACATAGAGATCATGCGCAGTGAATACTTGTATATCAAGAGGAGGAATATTATAGAGGATAAGTTCAAGGTACGCGTATTGCTAAGCTGCAAAAGAGAGTTAAGAGAATGGAAGGACGAAAGTATTGTTGAAAGTTTATTTTTAAACTTGATGATGTTTGTAACTGGGTCCCAGTCGACGGAAGGCATATTGAAATGACCACAAATTATGATTGGGTCAAATGGAAAAAAACTCTAGCGCACCTGAACCGCTAGAAAACTAATTTTCGAAGAAATTGTCTTTGAGTGACAAAAAAGTGTGGAAAGACGTAATACACTGTTTTTTTAAATCATATCAAACATTCCTTATCCAAAGCAACAAAACTCAACTATAACACATATAATTCAGTGCTGGCAACACTTTCCGAACAAAGCAGCAATAAGTTTACCATAACAAGATCATACTCAAATCAACGTATCCTTTGAATTTCGTTCTCTTCGCAGGATTTCATCGAAGGTTTCAGCGGTTAAACGTTGTTTGAGGCTGCCATCCGAAAAATGTTCAAAACTCGAAAAATTTAAAAATGAATTCCTTATTTTTATTGCAAATGCTTTGCATATGAGAACGTTGTTTGAAGCATCTGTTGGTGTAATATTTACGGAAATGGCTAATGCTGGTTAGCTTGTTTCAACAGCAAAGCATAATACATACCAATTCTGCTTCACGTTAAGTTAAACCCAACCAGTAAATTTCGTTTCGATTGAATCACTGCGCTGGAAGTTATACGGGTGAAAAGAATTTAAGGGTTACTATCCTCAAAACTTATCAAATTTTTAAAGCGTTAATATTTGTTGTTAATTTTTATTGCAGGATCATTTCGATTTGGAAATCTAATGACATAATCGCTCAGTAAAGAAATTAAACAAAATTAGAAAAATGGTCATAGCTGGCAGCCCTTTCATGATTTTTGTACGAAATTTCTATGACATTTGGTTCACAATAAAGTCCATTTACTGCGTGAACTTCGTTCTGATTTTTACACTGGACCGGAAGTTATAGGGAAAAAAGCTTTATTTTGCTGAACAAATTTGCAAGATTTAGGAGACAAAAATCACCATAGCTGGCAACTCTATTCTAATTTTTCAGCCAAATTTTCATCAAAGGTTACATAAAGTAAGATCCAAGTATTGGATGAATCTTGTCAAAATCTGATGGCTGAATCGGAAGTTATAGGCCAAAAACCGGTTTTTTTTCTGGGTGATTTTTCAAGATGGTACCACTGGCACAGGGTTATTCGCATTTCAAAATCACTTCTATCAGACCTGGTCCTAGCTAATACCAACATGTCCTGTAAATTTCACTATGATCGGATAATCCGGTCGTCAGTTCTCGTGAACAGAACTTTCGAGTGCTGAAAATAGAGGTAATTTGGTGATGGGTTGCCGTTCTTGTGCAAATTGGAATTTTGAAAATTTTAATTTGACATGATGGACAAAGGTTAAAATTTATCAGTGAGCTGATTTTTTTGTCAAAAATCAAAAATTTTTCAGGAAGGTCAATGATTTGAAGGTTTTTTATTCAGGAGCCTGCCGTAGCTACAGGGTTACCCGCACTATCTTAAAAATCCACATGTGCTAAATTTTAGTCAACATTAATACGCTCTGCAAATTTCACGATGATCCATTGTTTTTCTTAGAAGTAATGACAAATCAAAATTTGAAAAAAAATCCTTGCCTACTTTTAGGCACCCTGCACCCACACACGGCTCACAATTTCCATTTTTTTATCATAAACGAGCTTAGAACATAATAAGTTTTCATTCCCAATACTTTTCTTTAACAAAACTTTACACTGCTTGGAAATATAGAAGTACCTCAAAATTCACTAAAACGCTCGCCGCCGCCAAAAGGTTTAGAATATCTGAATTTGAGAAAGTTGTGGACCTACCTACTATATACATCTACGTTCTCCGAAAATTTCAGCTCAATCGAATCGGCCACTCTAGAGATTATCTCCCTTAATCATTTTGCTGATATATATATATATATATATATATATATATAAAGAAATATGAATTTTCGGCGAAACGAGTTTAATACTATTGTTCTTCGAACATTAGTAAAAATATGAATGAAGGAAGATAATTTAACAAAACAAAAAGAAACTTTCATAAAGAGTGTAAGAACTGCTATAAAGACAAAATGGTGTTACATGCGTGGACCTTGTTTCTAGAGAAAAATACTTATCTGTAACTTATTTGCCTTGGGTGAAGCATTGGTACTATAGACCAATTACTTTCTGGGCATACAACTTAGTAGGACAGCGAAGAAAACCTTATTGACGGTATTCGTCATACTTTCAACTGCGTGATGTAGTTGGTCTCCAGCATATTTATTGGGCGAAATTTCCATTGGTAACTGGCGAATTGCTGTGTTCGACCGGTTGAGCCACATGAGTGGTTTGTTAAGTGATTTGTTTGCCTTCGTTAAACTAGTCATACTGACCGTTTCTGCGATATGAATCTGAAGTGATTGCTGGTGTGCTAGGGAATTTTAACTCATTTTCGAGTTGTTGTTTACTTGAATTTCGGTTCCAAGGCTGGGTTTCGGGTTTTAGCCACTTTCATACCCTTTGTGTTGATTTTCACCTATATTCGATTCGTTTGATGATAAGCATTCAAACTTGGAACAAAAACCCATTAAGATAGTAACACCAGTCGGAATTAGCTCCTTGATAATATTTTTAGCAAGTTGATAAGAGGGTGGTGATCTATCAGCACATTTTGAGAGTTGCCTCATCTGAAGATAACCAGAAAGCTTTGTGTATCTTTTCTTTATAAACTGGGTTTCTTTAATGGCCCTTTTTTAAGATGTTGCATAAGTCTGGGTAGATAAGTCTACTCACGTAAGCAATTGGAAATAGTGGACTACTTGCAATAATTTGTGCTCCCCTCATTTTGCTGTTTATGTCAACTAAAGCGGTTTTTACGTCATATATGGAGTAGAAATAGAACAGCCTCTGAAAAGTAGGGAAAAATTAGTCCATAATAAAAACTTTTGCCTTAAAAGCTACAAAAATCGAATCAATTAAATTTAGTTAAAAGGTTCAAACATGAAAAGTTCAAGCAAAGATAAATTTTAAAGTGGTTATTGCTTTATACAATTACTCTATAAATTTCTAATAAACTTGTCTATGATCCTGACTTCTGTGCGACTTTTCCATGTTTCCTGGCGTCTAATTTGACCAATAATTTTACGTTCGAATAGCCTTTGACGCTTACATCAACTTTGAACTTATAGTTTCTAGAAATATACGCTAGCCCCCGCGGATTTGAAGTCAATAGCTTTTCAGTCTTACAGCCGATTTGAACAATGTGCAACTGCTCGCAACCAACGGAATCGACGTTTAAGAAATTACCAAATCGAAAACGTGACTTGGAAATAGCAAAAGCGATTTTACAACGACGAAGCAACTACTCTGGTGATAATGTGTAAGAGTTTTGTGATCGTACCTTTTCTCTAATCTGTATTAACATTCATATTCCTAGTTTCGATCATTTATCTGAACTTATCAGGAGGATCATTGATGAAGATCCTCCAAATGTTGCCGACTACTTTGACGAATATAGTAGGATTGTACGCGAAGAAAAATTCCATATGACTGAGAATAATCTTGTGAAGATGTATTGTACTCCAGCGAAATTCGAATTGGCATGTAATATTATGAATGCATTTAAGGTGAGGTGGTTTGTTGATTAGGTCCGAAAATATAGGGTATTTTACGCAAAGCCTAGCACAAATAGCTAGCGCATAGACCTTGCATTTTGAAGTATGCTTATATAGTATGTGGAATAGTTTAAATTTGTAATTTTAAACGGTGGTCAAACGTGTAAACATCACTTAATCTTTCAGCAACTCAATTTAATATATTTTTGTTCTATATTCAAACGGACAAACTTTGTTTCGAAATCCAGTAACAGAGGAGGGGAGACAGAATAATTTAAGAATCACCTACAGCCTTCCACTTTCCACACCTCTATCTGTGGTTCCTGGGCACCATCTCTTCCTGAATTCGACGAAATATTTAACAATTTATTAGCCCCATCATGGATCAAAAATGATCCAGGGCTTTTTGCAGGAAGTTTGAAGATGTATGGGAAATTTTTTGAAATGATAGAATTTCCATACCCAAACCTGATTAAAATCTTAAAATATCATCATGATTGCTATGCCACCACAAAAGCAATTTAAAACAGGTGTAAGTCAAAAGCCAAAAATATACAAAGAATATCAGGAAATAGCGAAATGGAATGAAAAAATAATAAGACACTCACAATAGAGTATTCTTATTGATTTTATAGAACCCATCAAAAATGATGTGGTATTAAGTAGTAAATAGCAATATATAATAGCATATATACATATAATAGCAAATACCGAAGAGTGAGTTGAGAGCATCCGCGGAAAAGCGTATGATTGTGGTCTTCCACAAAACAAACTTTCAAGACTAATGGTAAAAGGTCTCTATAAAGAATATACAACAGAGCTTATCTATTTCAACTACTCAATTGATCCAAACGACACGTTTTAAGTTGTTTTCATGAAATTGATTCGTAAACAGATTGCTTTATTAAAGTAGAGGGAAATATATTCGAGAGAATGGTCAATAAATGCATAAACATTGATTTTGGTTCGTGCTACGCAGCTGAGGATTTTTATGTTAGGAGGAAAAGCAGTCACAAAATCTAAGCTTGCATGGCGTCGAACTGGCATGTGCTAATTCATCATCATCTGCGCTACAACCGAGGTCCGGTCCAATCCTCCTTCAACAAATTTTTCCATCGGTCATGATCGCAAACCTATGTCATCCAATTAGGCACCCTCAAGCTACAAGTGTCCTGGTCAACGCGATCGCTCCAGTGCCAGCAACGTCTCCCACGCTGCCGTCTGGCGTAAAATTTTCCGCGAAGAGTTATCCGAAAAGGTTCTTCTTCTCTCATACGAGCTAGGTGCCCTACCCATCGGAGTCTACTGGGCCTTATCTTTGTAATTATATCTGCATCTAGGTAGGTAGCACACAACTCCGGAATCACCCTTCTTCACAAATGGGTCCAACGATTCTCCGCAATACTTTCCTCTCGAACGCGGCTAAGAGATCAGATTGCCTTTTGCTGAGCACCCAAGTTTCGATCTATAAGTGAGTACTGGTAGCACCATGGGTTTGCACAACAGAAGATTTGAGGTTAAAGTGAGATCCCGGGATTTGAAGAGTATTGACAGACTGTTGTATGCTTTGTTGGATTTGAGCAGCCGCCAGCTATTTTTCTTCCCCCATATTGTTACCGGCAGTTACTATTGACCAAAGTTAGTTAAACGATTGCACTACTACGGATTCCTGCTCCACAATCATGATGGTTTAACCAGCTCCAGGATTTCTTACTGTAGATCCTGCTACCATGTCCTTCATTTTTCCTTAATGTGTAGTTTTTGTGCCGCCTGCTCGATCTGGATGAAAGATTCTCGTACAGCTAGCTCAGATCTTCCAAAGATGTTGAGCGGTCTGGATAGCAATTCGACTATTTTTACTTGGCTTATTACATTGAGTCAGCTTGTTTGGGAAAATCTCTCATGGTTTTATATAGCTCTACCCTGGCTACGCTGTCATAGGTGGCCTTAAAGTTTCAAAATAGATAGTACAATGGAATATTGAATTTTAGACGTTTTTCCATTTACCATCATTAATTCAACTTCAGATTCAACTTCCAATGGAAGAAAAAGAAGAAAGAGAAAAAGATGACAAATTGATTGTAATAACCTGAGAATCTGTTGCAAAAGTGTTATAAAGATGTACGGAATCAAGAATAGATAAACTAGGTGGAGGATCAGAAGAGCTTTTGCTGATGAGAGCAGAATGAGAGTTCGATGTCCCAAAAATGATTCCACATTGCGTGCTTGATTACTTGTGAAGCCTAGATTGTAAAGCATGATTTGCAAAAAATTCCATGAGCGAGCTTGTATTTTTCAACTTTTTACGAGCCTTTTCTAAGCTTTATGAGCATTTAGAACTTAAAATGTGAATTAAGTAGGATCATTTGGTTTAAAAGGGCGTTAGAAAGGAATAAAACGAGGTATAAGATAAGAACAGATGACATAAAACTACGACCAAAAAAATCTCGAAAAAAAAGAAAACCAGCTAATAAGGTTGATTTGAGAGGACAATCTCTGAAAGCCAGGTTCATGGAAGTTGAATGCAGGAAAAGAAGGATGTGTATAACTTATTTGGAAGTTCTGATTAACATCAGCGAAAAGTGAAAAGTGATGAGTATCCCGTTGTATGTAAGGAAAACCAGCCGGAGAAGTAAGAAAAGAAATTGAGGGAAAATTTGAAAGGCCTAGGCCTAAAATTCTATTATTGGCATGATGAAGCTACTTAAATTGCGAATAAGAACAGAGAGAAAGGAAGAAATGAGGACATAGAAGTGGTTATTGGCGAGTAAGCCGAGGCTGTTACGGTAGACAGCATGCTAAAATGACTAGAGATTCACAGTAGAGAGGTATTGCAGAGATCACGTTTACACTGAAAGAAAAACTCTTGGTTGGTTCAATTATTTTTAATAGTATTGCAACGATTCATTCAAAATCGTTAAACGAACTACGGAAAATAGTTATTTTTATTATGTTAATATAGTTAATTTAACGATATAAAAGTAGTTGGTTCTGGTTGTACAAAAAATATCGCAACGTTCATGAAATCAACTGTTTTAATTGTTTCATAACCACCAAAATTAGTTGATAAATAGAAAAATGTTCATCAATTCACTCAAAACTTCAACGCTTCGAATTATCAACTGTTTTTATGGTACTTAAACTACTTCGCAATAGTTGATTTCAACAAACGTAATTCAGTGAGCAACGTCTTTGGAATTATTCTACGCAAAGTAGAATGGTTTCAACATTTGGATGTTTTTCATGCTCCAAATGAAATTGTTTATCAACCACGCGTCATGGTGCATAAAAGTAATCAACGATTTTCTTATGGTTGTTTTAACTATAGCCCTAGTTGATGCAAAAACAACTAAGGCAAACTGTTGATTTTACATACTCCTCATACTCATACTCCTATTCTATCATAGAAGTTTCATATGCGACATGGCAGAATTGTGTTCGGTTTGCTGTTCGATATAATTCATATTTTTTCTTATGCTGTGAAGCCTTTATATTTCCCTTCTTCTATTCACAAAATATAAGTCTTCTGTTTGCAGATCACTGTTATGAAACTGGGAGTCCCGAAAACGAATACGATTGTCCCAATGCCAGAAATTGTTTAGCAGTTTCAATTGTTTTCATAGATGCTGCAGCTTGCAGCTATGCATATGAACTCAATTTCACGTCTCACGTCCTGTTTCTATTTAAGGCTTGGATGCATTATGTTGCTATGGTTTATGGCTTATCAATGCTCCTCTAATGATACAAGCATTTAGAGAAAAATATACCAATACATCGTTACCGCCTGAACCAGTACCTTTTTGCACCACGGACGTTGTTTATCAACCACGCGTCATGGTGCATAAAAGTAATCAACTATTTTTTTATGGTTGTTTTAACCATAGCCCGTAGTTGACGCAAAAACAACTAAGGAAAATGGTTGATTATACCAAGATTTTTCTTTCAGTGATAGAATGACACGAATAATAAATAACACATACTTCCACCGACCTTTGTGGAAGCAATTCAATTTTGGTCTCTTCGAAAAACACAATGAAGCGGGAAAAGTTCGTTATTTTACGTATTTACCATTCGTTATAAAAATTCGTTATTCCACATAAAATAGAGGTCAGCAAAATTATTAATCAATCTCCCCCAATGATATTAGTAACATTATGGGCACAGAGAAATAGAATAGAACTCTCCACAATCGTGCATTTACATATTTGAAAAATTAATGTGACGGCCGTCAATAAATATATTGTCAAGTTTAATTTTTCACAAAAACAACATTCATGTAAACTATTTTCACGATACGGAAAACATAGTGTTTAGAACTGTGAAGCTTGCACAAATCAATCAAATCTCAAACTCAATGCTAATTCTCAGAGTTCTACTCCCATTTTATGCACCGGTCATTAAAAAACCTGGTAAAATAATGGATTCTTCACATAGTGTCATCTGCTTGTTGTTTTGACCTCTAGTCAAATTTGTAAAATCATTGGCATCTTACGCCTTATATACTCGTATAACAACATATGTTCATTCATTTTCGATCATTTTCAATTTTTAAGATTGTCTAATGCAACACACCTAGACAACAGGATATTTTCAAACCTTTATGCTTGCTTTTAATGTCATACCAAATCCATTCACGCAATCAGGTTTCGTTCATTTTTAGATTTCCTTATATCCTGAGTTTCCCCACGTTGGTGAAGAAGAGGAAGCAAAACCTGAAGACGAAACTCAAGAAGCCTTTTATGCACCAACAACTCGCGATGTTATGCACCTTCAGTTCTATTGGAATTTGTGCGGTTTCGGCATCGAGCAGGAATCCTACTTACTTTCGCACTCTATAGAAGAATTTGAAAAGAATCCACCAATAGACAGCTGTCGATTTTGGGGAAAAATGCTTGGTCTGAAGAAAAACTATTATGTGCTTGAAGTTGAACTTACCGCTGAAGAAATCGCATCACGAGTCGAACAGATGAAAAGCGATATGATTGAAAGAGGTCGTGTAAACAAAGAACAAGATATTATTATGCAACAGTCAAATGAAGCAAATCCAGATCTATATCCCGGCTTGAATTGGAGAAATCACTCGACCACTGAGTTAGCAAAAATGGACATAAAACAGCCACTGCTTCCTAAAAACTACTATCGAAAGCCGACAGATATCCCACCAGAGCTAGTGGGGAAAGGAGTAAATCGGAAAACCTACTTTGTTTGCAACGACCCCTTGCAAGAGTGGATTGAGCTTCCCGTCGTCACTCCTAAACAAATAGGAGTTTGTCGGATGACTAAGAAATTTTTAAGTGGAAATCTGGAAGCTCCGATTGTGTCCTATCCACCATTTCCAGGAAAGGAGAAGCATTATCTTCGTGCAATTATTGCTCGTATATCTGCTGCAACTACGATTGCACCAGCTGGTTACATGAAGGTTGGAAAAGAGAAGATTATCGATACTGAAGGCGAAGAAGAAGAAGAGGAGGAAGAAGAGGGCGAAGAAGAAGACGACGAGGAAAGGTCTTCAAAGAGAGGTAATTTATTTTTTTTAAATATCAATATTCGTGAATTTGGTCTTCAGCTTATATAATCTTTTTTGTCTTCAGATAACGATAAACCTATTATCGAAAACGTCAAATACATAGCCCCAGCAGTACACAAGCTCCTTGATATGCAAGGTTGGCAGCACACTGCCCCTGCGATCCTCAAACAAGGACGAGTTACAGCATACGATGAGAAAAGATACCGCAATGAGCTGGGGCTCGATGCCGGGGAAGAAGGTGAAGAGGCTGAAGAAGAAGAGGAGGAAGAAGAAGAAGAAACTACATCCGATCGAGAAGGAAAAGGGGCGTCCAATGCTGATATTGCACCAACGTTATTCACACCATTAAGTGAAGATATAGCTGATTTAACTATCCCATCGTGGTGTATTCGTCAATCCAGTCATTTGAACTCTAAAAATATGACTGTGGTGGTGAAATCAAATATATGGCCCGGTGCTTATGCGTTCGCTTTGGAAAAAATCGTGGATAATTTATATGTTGGCTGGGGTAATAAATATGAAATGCGAAACAATTCTCCTCAACCTCTCGCGGATATTCAAGAGGAGTATCCAATTGGTCCGGAAATTCTGGAGATATTAGATCCATCGAATAAAGATGAAGAAGACTGGCGTATTGCTCATATGAAAGTAAAGGAGGAGCATAATGGAGAAGCTATGGGAGAGGAAGATTTGGAAGATGAAGGCGATGATGATGAGGACGATGATTAGTATTGTGATTGAATGGATTGGTTCTGGCGTTGACATTTTATTTGAAATATATTATTGTCGAAGTCTCTTCATAGCCTGAATATTAATATATATTAAATTAAATAGTCTACAATGTCTAAATAGTCTTTTCGAATCCTAAATTAATTTTTAATAAATTTGATGACTGCCTGAAATCCCAAATTCCAATCTAACAATAATCATACCATTGAAAACTCTTCACTTAGATTTTTTCGGTACATTTATGTCTTGCCCCGCGAAATAGTAAATGAAGGTCTTGCCCTGCGAAATAGCAAATGGTCTTGCTTCGTGAAATAGCAAATGAAGGTCTTGCCCCGCGAAATAGCGAATGAATGTCTTGCCCCGCGAAATAGCAAATGAAAGTCTTGCCCTGCGAAATAGCAAATGAAGGTCTTGCTTCGTGAAATAGCAAATGAAGGTCTTGCCCCGCGAAATAGCAAATGAATGTCTTGCCCCGCGAAATAGCAACTGATATGTCAACGTAAATAGCGTCAACTTGGTGTCCAGTGTCGGGAGCGGAACCCACAAAATTGTCAAATTTGGGTAGATTAGCTAAACGACCCTCAGTAACCGCAGACTAGCGACCCTTAAGAAAGCCATGCAGCTTCTTTGAAACTCGATCTTAACCATCATATTAAACTCTTTTGTAAACGACTTTTCTCTGAAAGTTTGGAAAAGCGGGGCAGGAAATATTTGAGCTAGAAGATCGAAATATTCTTCCCGACTTCAGTATCAGAAAGCATTTGAGGCTGCTAAATAAAAAGAAAAATCGCCAAAAGACAAACTACGTTTAATAAGTATGAACACATTTGCTACTTTTTATCAAAAGATGTTGCAAACAGTGCGCGATGGAACTATGCGTTCAGATAATTTTTTACAAACAATTTTCTGTCACCATCAGCATTTTGTTTTCCAAATGAGGCATTTATGGTCTGATCATAAGACGGTCATCACTGCCAGCTCCGCCCAATGAAGCTATTTGGGTCTCGATATCTTGTAGCATCTGTCGGAGTGGGTCATTGGTCATCCGCAATGACTGAATTTCCTTGTCGTAGTTTTTCACCATGTCTTGCATCCGCTCCTCGTACATTTTTTGCATTTTTTCGAGGTTTTCACAGTGGCTGGCCCTAAAATCTTATTGATAGTGCCTTCAAATGCTACCAATAAATTAGAGGAAACTCGAAATATTGTTTTCATTAAAATCAAGCTTTATGTATACCATTCAATAATAAATATGTCATAAGTTCATATACAAAAATCATATCGGAAAAATATTTGAAGTAATCAAAAAATAACTAAATAAAATCCATCGCGTTCGGTAGACTAGCTTCAAAGTCAGAGAATGATGTTTTCTCTCGTAAAGATTTCGTGGCAGCTGCTGTTATTTTATCCAAAATGCTTTGGCGTTTGGTCAAACTTAGACGGCATGGCACTGGTGAGACACTAGTTTTGGAACAATGGCATTCTTCATAGTCACCGTCATGTAGTAGGAAATGAATTGCATCAGCGCCAGCGTCTAGGCGATTGCTTTCTGAACTATTCTTTGGAATGCAATTATCACTGATTGTCGATTTGGTGCTTATCGAACAAGCACTACTACTGCCTGATAACGCAGTCATATCCTTACTACCTTGGATTTCGGACGATTTGGCACCTTTCTGTAAATCGTTTCGCAATTCCCCGCTCAAACAAGAATCCTTGGATACTTGCGTATCTTTGTTAGACTTTCCTTTATAAGCTGGACACGTTTGCCGAGTGCAACCGGCAATTTTTTTGCCACATTCGCAGTAAAGGTCTCCTCCGCGATCTGGCGTGGGCGACCTTCTACCCGTATCGTGTCGATCTATAAATGGACAAGAATCTATTCTACATTTTTTCAACCTGGGCGGAACTCGAGGACTTTGCTTTGAATCCTGCTTCCCATAACAAAGGTTCGTTTCCGAGACCGAAATCGTTGATCTACGACAGTTTGCTAGATCGTCTGAAGTATCCATTGGAACCCAGGGATCAGGCCTGCTAGTCTCCAGTGCATTAAACATTTCAAGGGCGTCTGACAAATCTGGCTTGTTTGAGCAGGAGCAGTCAGATCTTAGACATTTACCCCTGCTCTCGCTTCCTTTTTGAATGCTATCACCAGATTTTTCGAAAGTTTGTATCTTCGACCGAGGTTCGTCTTCGTTGGGGTAAACATCATCTATATTGTCGCAGGATAGTGAATAATCCACCTGGCTTTCCTGGGCGTCATCTCTTAATGCTCCCCTTCCAGCAGAAAACCCTCCGGTATCTGGTCCTCGTTTCAAGGACTCCGGTTTGCCGATTTGTCGTTTTGATGATGTTTGAGGCTTCAGTGGACCATTTTGCTTTCTATCATTGTAAAACTCGTCACGCGCGTAGTCTTTGCTTGATTCCTTTGGCGAACGAGCATCTCTGTCCCCAGCCATCACATTACTCTCTGGTTTTCGTGTTATTGAGTCCCCTGATCTATTGATTTGTCTTTTAGATGATGATTGGGGTCTCATGGAGGCTTTGAGCTCTGACTCATTTTCATTTCGGTAAACATCGTCTGCACACTTGCAAAACTGTGGGTAACCCACATTACTATCATTTATGGGTTGTCTGGGAATGCGCATTCTTTTGGCATCGGAAACAGTATTGCTTTCCTTTCCTCTTCCTATAGATTCCCCACTTTTCATATATTGTCTCTTAGGTGACGATTTAGGTTCCACTGGACTCTTTGATTCCAGCTCTTCATTCATATCGTAATCATCTATACACTCACAAGACATTGAATAATCTACATTATTCTCGTTGGCCACCCAGGAATCGCGAGTAACACCGCCACTAACTTTGCTATTCTCCGCGCCTCTCCTTATCGATTCACCGGATTTATTAACAGGCCTCAAAGGTGGTCTCTGATGCATGAGAGGACGTCTCATTATTGGTTCGTGGCGGCAGATGGTCGTTGATTCTACAATCTTATCGATGGTACCGAAACGAGTTTTCTCACCTACATCGAATCTCCCCACGGTCTTGGATACGCTACGCTTTTCTTCTACCCTTAAACTACCCAGAGGGCCTATACAATCGTCATATCTATCTTCGGTGTAAATTTGATGATGATCCATTTGCTCGAATTCATCGACCATTGGGCCACTGTCATCACCCTTCCTTCCGTACATTGCATCCCTAGAATCATTGCCATTTTGGCTATTATATTCCTGGCTACGGTTCTTGGAACGCTTGCCGTGTTTTTCGCGAGAGTCAAGTTCGTCACTTCGATCTGCTTTGCGCATGTCAGCGTCGTACGAGTGTTCATATGAAAGATCTGCATGCTGATCAAATGGACTTGAATCTGGTTTTTCGGATCTTTTCGTGGCACTGTGCTGAGACATTTTACTTCTCGAATGGTCGCGAGCCGTCCCGTGAACTGAACGAGGCAACGGTCTCGTTGCCTTGCCCGTTGGTTTCGCTTGGAAGTCCTTTGAGTATGATACTTCTCGCCTGCCGCCCTTAAGACCGCATTCGCAGCGTTGCTCTCCAGGATGTTTGCTGAATTCAGTCGATTTGGGTCTTGTGTTCATGTTTTTCTCGTCCTGGTCGTTGCATTCAATTTGATTGTGTCTTTCTTTAGTTCCTTGGCATTTAATAGCTGTAAAGGAGCGCAAGAGGAGATGAGGCACTTATTATTAGAATTCCGATATACGTACCAGCTCTAAGTGGAATTACTTGAAAATCACGATAAACAGTCAGCATAGTTTTGATGAAGGTTTTCGAATGCTCCGGTCCAGTTGTCTCACAAAAAAGAAGCATCTAGAAAACAAATGTAACACTCATTGATCTGAAACTATTTGAGTATCGCCAACCTTATTATTATTATTGGTTCGAGGAAACACAATATCTGCAACGGATACATTGCATTTCGCAATTTCCGCACAAAGTTTTCCTAACGAGCCGACTTCATCTATTATTGAAACCGAAAATCTATAATAAAAGAAAATATCAGTTAGCTTCGTCCTAATAAACATGAGAAAACACAACACAAACTTACGAAACTGTGTTGGTTGGTGTTAAATTTGCTAAAAGTTTTGTCACGGCAGCCAAATCTACATTTCCACTACTCAAAAAACATACAACATTTTTATCTTGAAATTCGGGATATCTTTTCGAAGTCAAGGCTGCGACAGCCATTGCCGAAGAAGGTTCGACTAGTACTTTTTCAACTTCAACTAGAAGCAGGAAAGCTGTAAGAATTTCGTCTTCACTCACTTCAATTATGTTGTCCATAAGGGTATCAACGTCTGTTGCTGGCCGGGTAAGATTTTTCGAGGCATTTCGCACAACCTGGAAAAGTGGAGATATGAAATCTATGCATTACGTGACAAATATTTTGTCTTTGCTCTCGAAAGACATCGAAACCACTTACGTAAATTTTACAGCATGGACACATCTTCCTGATAGCCACATGCATGCCTCTCAGGATAGCAGTTTCTTCGGTGTATGGTAGAATGCAAAAATCCATCTTAGGGACCTGTTGTGCCATTTCAATACCAGCAGATGCATTACCAACTGTGATAGCACAATTCGAGTAAATGTTAATGAATTTCGCATTTTCTTTATTCGCCAAATCGTTTGCTATAGCTTGTGATTCGTTCAGGTCATCTCCTTCCACAAGAACATTTGCACCAAACTTTCTACATATTTGAACTTTTGACGCTGAAGCAAAGCGAGGGAAGACAACCGTTATCGGTACACTGAGCTTTCGACCTGCATAGCTTAGTGCCTACAATTGGTAATGAAAAATTACACATGTCAATCTAGAGATGAATGGTTCTGAATTTTGATTGAAATGAAGTTGTTTTGAAATAACTCAAAGCATGTAAATATTTCAGGAAAAACAGAAGGCTTATTGATGGATTTAGGAGATAGCGGAATAGAAGTGAAGAGTTCTAGTGTGCAGTTGCAGGGCATACCGCTCTATAGGATGGTGGATGTCCTGCGGCATATTGTAGATGCGATGTTTCCAGGTCACACAGCTCAACCAGAAGATGTGCCTTTGTTCGCGGAAAAAGAACTGCGCAAAGCAATTGCCAGAATTATACAACTGAAAAGGCCCGGACTTGGACAGCTCTCGGCAGAAGCTCTGAAAGCAGTAGTCGAGAGGTACTCGTCAAAATGTTTACGCATGTTGTAGCGAATTTTAAGATTGAGATGGCCTTAACCCAACTTAGAACCAGACCGAAGTCCAGAACCAAGAAGGCTAAGGTGTAAAGTGGAATGGCTGTTGCCATTCAAAAGGCAAATTCAACAAAAAAAAAAAGGGGGGTTCCGTTTTGCTAGCTCGCTGTGGCTGGGGTGGGTTTTTGAAACATGGAGTCGGTTGCTCTCCAGAAAACAGTATGCTACCTTTAATTTCATCCGTCATTATAGAGTAGCCGCAAATTGGTATATAAATATACCAAAGGGAACAGGGGGCTTTATTATATTAAGGAGTCCACCCATGGCTCTGCTGCATGAGCTGGCAAGCCAGACTAGGTGCTCGTCACGACGCACGGAGCCAACAAGAAAATTTTACGGAAGAAAAGGGGAAAGAAATACTGCCTCTTTTTTCGTAGGAACCCGGGTGAGGCAGACAGCCCCAGGCCCCCGATGGTGGCAGAGCCCCGACTCCCCATGGTCTGAGGTCCTTTGCCCACTGACATTGGCCTGTAGAAAAAAATGGCCAATGTCCCTCCTTTTAAAGCTGACAATACAGACAAAACTCTACCTAATCATCGGCCAGCCAGGCCGTCGCGAAGCTGAAAGAGAAGGATCCTCCCGGGCTCTCGCCCAATAAGAAGGCTGGTTATTTTAAATTTAACAAAACATTATTATTAAGTTAACTTGATCATTCAATTGCCAATTTTACGTGCTTTTTAATACAGTATCGTGTAATATATTGACACTAAGCCTGCAGCCTTCGCTTTAAACAATAAATCATAAACTGATTTTGCAGTTAGGGTTATGTAAAACATAATTACGAGATAAATTGCAAATATGCAAATAACTTCAATATTGACTGTTTCGTAGGCTTCGAACCAAATGCACGACGAATGATAGCAAAAATAGAAATAAACATAAAAATGCCGTCTTAACTTTTTTGATATTTCAAAACTATAACGGAAATACTTTGCTTTATCACTCAATGACGAGATCTCTAATTAAACATCTTCGTTCCTCATATACACAAGCCAAGGAATTTGATATTCGGCAGTCTTCGTGTTACCCATTTCATCTTATCATACATTTTTTTTTATAATATAAATTCCAAATCTTTAACCGAATCGTCTTCAGCAACATCTGTTTTGTTCTTAATTTTTACGACCTCGTCCCGCACCGAATTCAATTTTTACGGTATTCGGTACTTTCTTCTAATGATTCTGCAAAATTACCAACAAGAAAATTTTATGGAAGAAAAGTGGAAGAAATACTGCCTCTCTTTTCGTAGGAACCCGGGTGAGACAGACAGCCCCAGGCCCCCAGTGAGTGGAGGACCCCAGGCCATCGGGGGTCAGGGCTCCGCCACCATCGATGGCCTGGGGTCGTCTGGATCACCCGGGTTCCTGCGAAAAGAGAGGCAGTATTTCTTCCCCCTTTTCTTCCGTAAAATTTTCTTGTTGGCTCCGTGCGTCATCACGAGCGCTGGGTCTGGCTTGTCAGCCCATGCAGCGCAGAGCCATGGGTGGGCTCCTTAATGGAATAAAAAACTCCTTGTTTCCTTTGGTATATTTATATACCAGTTTGCGGCTACTCTATAATGAGGGATGAAATTATAGGTAGCATCCCGTTTTCTGGAGAGCAACCGACTCCATGTTTCAAGAACCCACCCCAGCCACAGCGAGCTAGTAAAACGGAACCCCAGCACCCGTCGGGGTTGGTTAAAGGGGACTCCGCTAATGCGGACGAGGGGCCTTCACGGCTATTTCTAGGATACCCTGCTCTCGGGGCAATTTTGTTTTTTTGAATTTGCCTATTGAATGGCAACAGTCATTCCACTTTTCGACTTTACTACTCTTGGTTCTGGACTTCGGTCTGGTTCTAAGTTGGGTTCTAAGTTGATGCAGCCGTTGTCACCACAAATTCTCATCTCGCCCAACTCAAGCTCTGTTAAGTAATGAGAAGGATGGATCACAAAAACTGAGATTGTCATGCTGACGAAAAAGAGGATAGCAACCTTTATACACATGACGGTTGGTTTTTTTCCCCCTTCCTTTCCATCACTCTCATGCACAGTCCGTGTGCATCATTTTCTCCTCGAGTGTTTCATAGTGGTACCTTAAATTTGTATTCACCGATTATAAGTGAACACCTTTACTGATCAGTTCGCAACACTCATTGTGGAAGCACGCCATTTGACATTAACACACCAATTATCTGAGAAGCACTATTATGAATAGGGGGAAAAATGTACATGGACCATATCCACTAATTGCGATGGCCAGAGCGGACAGAAGCAGAAACTAAATATACATTTTCCATTAAAAACCTAGTTCCATCTGAGAAAAATTTGCAATATTTGAACAAGACGGTAATAATTTATGAAGGATATCGATGCTTAAACATTTTTATTGATTTTAACAGATTTCCCTCCGAAATTAGATTGTATAAGACATTCAGAAAAAAATATTTATGAAATATTTCTAAATGTTATCAAGCAAAAATCAACAAATACGCTTAGATAAATATGTACTTACAATTCCATGATTCCCCTGAGAAGAAGTTACAATGCCTCTTTTCCTTTCTTCCCGTGGCATAGTCATCAGAGCATTAAATGCACCCCTAGTTTTATAACTAAAACAAAACAAATTTTTCGCATAAATACTTCATTACTTGTTATTTAACTCACCATCCACCATTTTGCTTAAATTCTAACTTAAGATACAGGTTTTTACATTTCAGATAATTTGTTAGTTGCGACCGCTATTCATGGATACATACATGTAAATAAATGTAATGGAATTAGCGCTTACGTAAATTCGATTATTCTTTTCAACTCAATTACTTACCACACATTGTGTTGTCACTATACGATCCCGCAACAGATATGATGTTGCGGCAATATCACGAAACGATAAGTCCATTAGTGGATTTGGGGTCATGTCGAACCTTTACTTCGTCCTAAAATCTTATTACACTTCGAATATTAAATTAAAAAAATTGAAATCATAAATAGATTACAACTTAAAAATTTTGATGGAGGACGGAAGATTACATAATTTTGATGGTAATTAAATTTTTTAAAAACTTTTCCCTTTCATGAGAAATAACCCAAATGACAACGGAGAATAATTTAGATGTAATGAGGACTGCAATAAAAAAATTGAATTTTCAATATCGGATTGCTTAGATGAATGAATAGAAAACATGATAGTGAGTGATTGAATGAATTTATCGGATATGGGATAGTAATAAAAGAAAAGAAAGTTTGCGGAAATGATTTTGCAGGAGCAACGGCTTTTTAATTGGATATTAATACATTTAACAATGCCACAATTAAAATCCTGATTGTGTAGAGATCTCCGAGCACTTGAAGTATATCGTTGTGCACGGAATCAGAGAAATAGAAGATTTCAAACAATGTAATTCTATTTTATTAGGAGATATCAGCATTAATTAACTTAACGATGCTAACAGCGATTGCATTAGCATGCTATATGAATTCGGCTATACATCTTATATTTACCAAAACCTTCGGGAAGGTAGTTGTTTGGACCATATTTTTACGAACTGGAAAAAGTGTATCAGGAAATACAACCAGTAGTTACGAGTATTAACACTGAAGTTTTTGATCACAAGAGTACATTTTCGAACTCTAAAAGCACAATTGAACACAAAAAGTTAATTTTAAACTTCTTAGAAACAACGCTGCTGGCGCACCATGGTATGAAGTGTTAGCCAGTAATAAACAAAGACATAAACAACTTCATGTTAAAGAGATCGGACTCTTTGACAATAAATATATCGAAAATTTTGCAGAAACTTTTAAAATAACGCTTAGTTTCTTACTCAGACGATCGTAATTTCATATAAGAGAATCAATTTGATTTCAAGAAAGAAAGTAGTAGGTCAAATGCAATCGAATGCCTATTTATATTGATTACAGATTTAATAAATAAGGGAAAAATGTGTCTAGCCATATTTTTAGACTTGGCAACAACTTTTGATTTCATACCGCATGTTAGCACCGTTCGAAAGATTTGAGCCCAATTTTCGCTATTTTACTGATGAGAAACAAAGAAAAAGTCAAATTCTGATGTACATGTGAAATATAATGTTCCACAAGGGACGGTTTTTGGGTATGTAATTTTATTCGTAGATTTGAACTGAATTAACGAGAAAAAAAGTATGACCCAATCAAGCAAAAGGACTCCAGTAAGACAAAAAATAATGATAGGGGACTAAAACCTTGAAAATGTAGACAACGTCATGTACCTGGGGACGAACTTCTTACAGGATGAGAGTGAGCATGGCAAAATCAAATGACAAATTCAACAAGCAAATATGACATTCATTTCGGTGCTTCTCAGTCTGAAATCTCGATGCGTACACACGAAAACGAAGCTTCGCATCTACAAAATAATAATTTGACCTGTGTAATGCTACGGAAACGAAACCTGGACACTGACCCAGGCGTCTGAAAAAGCCTTAAATACGTTCAAAAGGAGGGTAGATCGAAGAATCCTCGGTTCAATGCGGGAAGATGATGGATGGCAAATCCGATACAGCAATGAACTGTATAACCTATATGACGAGCTGGAAGTCTCTACCGTCATAAGATTACAAAAATTGCAATGACTGGCCACGTCGAACGTATGAGCGACAATCGAATCCCAAGCGGGCTCTCAACAACGCAGGCCGCTGTCCACAGTACGTTGTCCGCAGTACGCTGGCCGCAGTACGCTGACCGCAGTACGCTGTCCGTAGTACGCTGTCCGTAGTACGCTGTAAGTTGTCCGCAGTACGCTGTCCGCAATCCGTTGGCTGCAGTCCGCTGTCCGCAGTCCACTGCAGTGCTGCCAAATAGGCACTGCGGCTTATCCCCAGAGAATTCCTATTTATCGCTGAAAAAATACCCTAAGTAGCCATAGTGACGTCATTTCCGGGAAATTTTTCGGCATTCTCAAAAACCAGGTTATTTAAATATAAATTATGTGTAAGACTTCCGTCACATGAAGCAAACTTTTTTTAAGGTGAGGTGAAACTTTCCCCCACTCATCGTAATCTTTTGGGACTAATTTTTTCCTGGGTGCGTTAAGTTTTCACTCAGAAAAACTTAGTCCCGAAAGGTTTATTATCAACAGAGTCGCGAGAGAGACAGTTAGACATGGGCATATTTCATCGGTTAATTAATTAATAAGCGAGCTCGGAGAAACGAATGTGACTTATTCCGATATTTTGGGATATACCCGTGTTAAGTGGATTACACATCAAACAACGATAGAGCGGTTAAATGACCCCATCATGGGTTTGACGATAGCGCATTGTAAATAGTACCTACGAAAAACTCAATTGGTCATTCAGCTGAATAGATAGAGATAGAGGGTACGGCAATCGCGGTCTCTGTCGTCAATCGGTAAGGTAGAAATATCAGTTTAGAAACAGCATCACCAATATCCGCTTATTGTAATGATTGAAGATTGTTATTTTATATTTTCAAATATCAGAAACAGATAGACATGACGTATTTCGAAATTATTATTTATCGAAACATCCGTTCCGAAAAAATGCATTATCAAATTTCAGAATGCCCTAAACAAAACCCTGAATATTTTTTCTCCCTGTTTGTCCCCTAAAGTTTTTAAAATATCCCTAAATCTAGGGTTAAAATCCCCAATATGGCAGCACTGGCCCACTTTTCGCAGTCCGCAGTCCACTGTCCGCAGTCCGCTGTCCACTGTTCGCAGTCTCAAGGGACGGGATCTATTTTCTCACTGTATATAAAAGGTTATTTGATATAAATCGCCGGTGATACCGTTTTTTTTGTCCAGGACTGCGATTGTCAGGAATTATAGAATCTAGTCTTTATTTATTAGTGTGAGCTAATGAACACCAACTCACTTAAACATTCAACAAATAAACTTAAAACTCCTTGTTAAAATCCTGGATGAATTACATTTTCTTTAATAATTTGCGACAATTTTGTAATTTTGTTATTTTCTGCTGTTGGACGCTGTCAAAATTTAGAAAATTTAATTCAACTCTTATAGTGCATTGAAACCTGTAACGAATGCCAGTAACAAAATCCACTAATCTGAATATTGAGTTGGTCCATATAAACGGTAAAATCAGCTTAAAAAGAGAATCATGAAAAGTTTTTTTTCGTATTGAGTTGAAAGGTATCATAGTTGTCAGGACCATAGTACATATCTTAAATCAATTGACCATGGTCCAAAAGAACTTATAAAAATTCTACAGAGATAGGTAATCCCAAATGCTTCTGTTCTGAACAACTGTACTTTTTTTTAAAAAAAAATTTTTCTTTGGACAAAATCTTCAAACAGTACAGGTATTAAATTATTCAATAAAGATTACAAAATGTTTTTCTTTTTTGTTCGGGATATTTTCTTTGTTGATAGAGTCAGATTAGGCTAGATTAGGTCAAGTGGCTGTCATTCGGACAGTATTGCCAAAAAACGCACATACATAGGTACAGGAGAGGCCCATTATGATATCACGGATTTACTCTCCCTTAGCCATTGTACTCAAGAAACCAATTGGTTCCTTTGATAAACTGTACAATACCATTTAAATCGATAAAAGATAGATCAGTCAGGCCTGAGAGGAAGAGCGAATTGAGTGAGGCCATTCTACTCTGCATCAGAGCCGAACACTGGCACATGAGATAGAGGGCGGACTCCTCTTCATTATTTGAGCAACTGCTCCAACATCAACCGTTGAAACTTATGCTCAATGCTATTAACGTTGGTTAATAAATTTATTTTATTAACATTTATGATTGAACCATTATATTCCAATTTATTGTATTATAGAGAGAAGCTATACTTTTTGCATCACTGCTTATAATTTATTCATTTTACAAAATCGCCCCTAGCTTTTACATTGCAACGCATCAAGTTTAGAAATCAACAGTATGCGGCAGCTTGTCAACATTTTATTGCGTTGATAAGCTTTTAATCTTATTTAAACATTTCCACATTCACTGGGGTAGCCGTACATCATTTTGTAGTTGCACAGCTATACAGTCAGATAGAAAGTTTTAATTCAGAGCACAGAAAATTTACTTGCTCTCATTTTGAATCTCTATAATCGAAGCCTCACTGGTAGTTCTAGTGCATTTACAATGAGTATCGTACAAACAGGTGAGCTACTTAATTGATTTTAAGTGTAATAAGTAAAATAACAATCGATCCAATGCGTCGAATAACTCTCGGGGCTTAATAGCTTTCTTTGCACGGACTGAAATTCGCGTTCTGGCGTGGGGTCGTCAATTTGAAAGCTCACTGCAAAGCTAAAATCAACTCGATTGATATCAAACAACAGGTCTCGTGATCTAATGATAAGCTTTTTATTCGTTGATAAATTCATATTTTTTTCATGCTTGACAAATTGGAGTTAATTGTCTAAGGGATCTATTTAGTTTCAGATTTTTCAATTTTCACAATTATTTGCTGCTCATATTTATATTTGACTAGAAATTATCATTAATCAGAAAAATTATACGATTGTTTCCGTTTATTTCGCAGTAACCGGACCAATTAATCCTAATCTTCTGGGTCGCACTCTAACCCATGAGCATTTTTCGTTGAATTTCGAGCAATTTTACAGTGCGCCCCAAATGAAATCAAGGCTTACTTTACTCGCAACATTAACCTCGAAACAGTTGGATTTCTACGACAATATCCATACTCCAGTCAATATAATCTGCACTTCAACGACGAAGAAACACACGAAGCTGTAAAGAAGGATGTGGCATTGTTTAGAAAACTCGGAGGAGGTGCGATTGCAGAAAATACTTCACATGGACTTGAACGAAATCTGGATTTGATGTATGAGATATCAAAACATATGGGAGTGTACGTTGTTGCTGGGACAGGACACTATGTCGCCAGTTTGCAGAAACCAGATGCTCTTGGAATGAGTGTGGAACAATTAACGGACCTATACTCGAAAGAGATCATAACTGGAATGGAAATTGATGCTAAGAAAACGGTAAAGTGTGGATTTATTGGTGAAGTTGGGAGTGGATGGCCGTTGCATGGTAAACCTATATTTGCTATATATATCTTGTTGTTCGTTTCAAGCTATTTTATTTTTAGATTTTGAAAAACGTGCACTTAAAGCAACTGGTGAAATTCAGGAGGTGCTCGGATGTGGTGTCACACTTCATCCTGGACGAGAAAAGGAAGCACCTTTCGAAATCGTGCGATTGTACTTGGAAGCTGGAGGAAGAGCAGAGAAATGTATCATGTCTCATGTTGACAGTAAGTCAGTTTATCCTTTTCTTCTAGTCTAAGTATTTTTGATTCATTTACCATGATAAAGCTAGCAATGTTTATAGAAAGTGGTGTGTTATAATATCATTCGCGATGAAAGTGCAAAGTGACGTCATAATAACTCCATGCATGAATATATTATGTTTTATTTTTACGTAGCTCTGGTGTTTAAGACATTGCTTTATTAATAATAAACCTATTTTCTTAATTCTGATTTCATTTCTTCGTAGGAACTTTATTGGATGTCAATGATATTCTCGAATTTGCGAAGCTCGGAACATATATTCAATTTGATTTATTTGGCACCGAATGTTCTTACTATCAATTGAATCCACTAGTGGATATGCCATCCGATGCCGACAGAATTAACAAACTAATGAAACTAATTGGAGAAGGACTCGAAGATAGAATATTGATGTCTCATGATTGTCATACAAAACATCGTTTGGTAAAATACATAATAGTTTGCAGATTTTTCCGAATACATTAGATCATCGTTTTCTTGCAGACATCTTTCGGCGGTCACGGATATTCACATATCTACACGAACGTGTTGCCGAGAATGCACGGTAAAGGATTAACAGTGGAACAGGCTGAGAAAATAACTGTACAAAATCCAGCCGCATGGCTATCTTTTAAAATATAAAATATATATCATTAGGGTAGGAAGATATGTATCGTGTAAAATTCAGTTTTAAAAAATAACTTAATAGTTTCTAATTACAAGTATTTGAATTCAAATAAGTTAATAAATGAATTCAAGTAAGCGGCGAAATGTTAATAAATGAGCTCGGGGCTGTTGACTTTTTTGCTAAAGCACAAAAAGTCTAGAAACATCTAATCTTTTGTAATAACATTGATCACTTCGCTATCGAGTTATATCTGCAATTACTGCTGAACTAAAAAGTCCAGCTGGAGTTTTTCCGTTCAGTTTCATAAAAGTTCGTACAGTTAGAGGGCGAAGGTACATTTTTCGCAGCTCTTACTGAAAATATTAGGTTGCTGCAGATGAAATGGCCGATTTAGTAATAAATTTTTAAACAGCTGTAACTTTTTATAAAGACAATTTATTTAATCAAAATAGGTACCAATAGATGCAGCACATTTTTCCCAACGAGATACAAGTACATTTAATCCAGTTTTGTAGAAGTCCAAGTTTCTGGTTCGAAGAAACTCCTTGAAGGCATTTTTGGCAGCAGCTTCATTATTAAATCTTTTTCCTGTCAAAAAGTGATCCAAATGTTTAAAGAAATGGTGATCTGTTGGTGAGAGGTCTGGTGAATATGGAGGATGAGGAAGAGTCTCATAGCACATCTCATTTAATTTTTGAATCATTGTTCTCGATACATGAGGTCGTGCGTTATCCTGAAGCAGTATCACTCCATCCCTGTTGACAAGGCTAGGTCGTTGGATTATCAATTTCTGATGCATTTCATCCAGTTGAGCACAGTATTTCTCAGCATTGATGGTTTCGCCAGATAGGAACGAATAGTGGATAACTCCAGCTACAGACCACCAAACAGTTACCATTATTTTTTTTGGATGAAGGCTTGGTTTCAGCATGTATGTTGGCGCTTCATCGGCATCTAACCATTAGACCGATCGGTGGCGATTATCGTATAAAATCCACTTTTCATCGCAGGTCACAATTCGGTGCAAGAACGGTTCCTTTTTGCTGCGGGAGAGAAGAAAACTTGAAATATCTCCATTCGACACATCATGTTTTCCCCGGTAAGATCATGCAGAACCCATTTGTCAAGCTTTTTCATTTTTCCAAGTTGTTGCAAGTGGCGGCAGACTGTCGAATTGTGTCAGGTCAGACTCCACTAATGAACGCCGCTCGTCGTTATCGATCGATGGTCCTGGGTGTCCACGTGGCTCACTTCCAAGGTCCATATCTCCGGATCGAAATTTTTCGAGCCACCGCCGAGTGGTTCGTTCGCTAACTGTATCAAGCCCAAATGCGCTGTTGATATTCCTCGTTATTTCTGTTGCGTTGTGCTCTAATTTAAGTTCGTATAGTAAAAGTAGCCGTTTTTGATTCACTTCCATGTTCTTTTTTGTTTTTAAGATCACTATGAAGTGCAAAACAGAAATGACTCCATAAACCAAGGTAGCAGTATTTATACTTCAATATGTCATATCATTTGCGCCGCCTTGTAAATACACTAAAATTGCAGCCAACTTTATGTCATTGCTAAATCGGCCATTTCATCTGCAGCAACCTAATAATAATAACAACTAATCAGAGCGGAGTTGAGTGGAGGGCCAATCTTTGATCACGGTAAAAGTATTAATATTCCTTTGAAATCAAGGACAGTGACTTTTTTTGAAATATAGATTTTATATATACCCACCTACATGGAAAAAAGGTGAAAAAAGCTATTTATCCACTTCATTTACTAAATAAGTAAAAAAAGTATAAAGAATTCGTACTTGGTAGCGCCTAGTCTACCAGCCTAGTATCCTCTTATGACTTAGGACTATTTTCACAATTGATTCATTAATGATTTAATTATTTAATTTCGTTTTGCGTTTTGCGTGTTTAATATTGTGACCTACATATAATTTAGCTTTATGTATTTATTTATCGAATGTTTATTTATTTATATTGTAAAGTAAAGTAAAGCAATCCCACGACAACCCTCGTACGGGTCTAGGGGTTGAGGCTGGTAGAGAGCTTCATTACAATTTTTTTAATCATTGTGTTTGCTTGTATTTTTTTACCTTTTTTAACTGTGTTTTAAATTTGTTTAGTTTTTTATTGATTTTTTATATTTAGTTCATTTATATATAATATTATAATACCTTCTTTGGTAAATAAATAAATAAAATACACACAGAGGAACGACTGCAGTTTCTGCGGTATAACTAACGAAAAGATTTTGCAAGTAGCAGAAATATTGTTACAATTTGGTTTCGCTTACCAGAATAAGAAATTCACAAAAAACACGACAATTTCCTAGTTCAGCAGGATGGGTTTCTAGGCAGTATATCTCATGGAAAGCTGTCTTATTAGTTAGCCAGTTTTGCCAGATTTTCTCAGAGTTAGGGACTGCAAATTCAAAATAAATGTAACCCCAATCAGGCCATGTGATATGGGTAAAAAAGTAATGAAAGAAATTGCGAATTAGATGAAATTAATAGAATACTTTTACAATGAAACAAAAACAAATTCATTGAAAAGTAACGCGATAATTCACAACCTTCAAACTGTCCTTTATTGTTTTTTACCATATCATTCAAATTTTGCTTGAATTCTAACAAAAACGATGAGTTCTTGGTCTCAGCTTCAGCAAGCGATTCTTATATCTTTGCATTAAACATACTGAGCATTTTTTCGATTGGAATAAATTTATTACAACATAATTCTTTATGTATTGTTGAATAAATACAAATTCTCATAAGAGAGTCAAGCAATCCAGTTCGCAATTTATTAAGAGCTCTCGTTGCTATGGAATCATCATACAAAATGCTCATTCGAGCCGTAGCATTACTAACAGAAAGACAAAGCATATTTAAAACAATAATGATGAATAATAAATGCTAGATTAAATTGGCATCTGAAAAAGAAAATATGAGAAAGGAAAACTGAACAAAGTAAACGAATTGCAGAGAGCTAGAGATTTGGTCTCCAAGTTTCAAGCGAAAATTCGATGGCTTCACAATCCGTAGCTGACTGCAGTGCGACTAAAAAGGTTTAAGATTACCAACATGTAAAATATTTTCAATGTATGAAATATACGACGAGCATCAGTTCTAATTCTTTTGTACCATTCCTGAGTTTGCGATGGGCAGCTTCAAGCTCAAATAAACGAGTTTTTTTGAATTCCATGAATATAACAAAGACCTATGACTTTTTTTGTATTAATCATGAATATTTACCAATATTTCCACCTGCATTCATGTATATTTTATCTTAGCATCCTTATATTAGTATTCTAGTAGTATTCTTGAATACACATACCAAATCGGTTCTCTTTGTTTTCAATATATATCTCTAAGGCTGTTGAATCGATTCATTCTATTTTAATTCAACATTCTCTTATTTCTACTCTCCCCGTCTCTTCGCCCTTCATATCTACTGTTTGGAAGTATATAGAGTGTTCTTCCATGAATGTCCTCTTTTGACGCTTTTTTTGCCAGATTTCCGGGTTTAGATAATCATCCGATCATCTGATATATTTTCTATTTCATTCGCGAGCACCAACGTTTATTTTCAGTCAGGTTTTTTGCGTCTAGCTAAACTGCAAAATGCTCTTAAGATTGTTTTTCTCCCACACTCGTTTTTTTTATTTAACATATAGTAAGAAATTTTGTTTTGATTTTCGGCTACTCTTTGCTAGATTTTTTTTTGTTTTTAATTTTAAAACTTAACTTTTTATTTCTTTTAAGTTTCTTATTGAGTGTCATATTTGATTTGTTAACGCTGTTATTGAGTCACGAAATTAATCCTACTTTAATTTAGTTGCTTTGTTATTTTCCTTTTTTATTTTCCTCTGGGTAAAGCTTGTAAGCGTGTGCAGTCGAATGGATAGAGCCCCATTTGCTAGCGAGAGCTGTGTGGTCTTTGGTTCGAATTCATCCATGGGCAAAAAACTACGGTTTCACACTGAGCTTCGAACTAAGCCTGCTGTGAGTAGCTACCTAGGTCAAATCAGGGATAATGTGACTTATGAAGTTAATCATTCTAGAAAGACGCAAAGACTCAAAATACAGAGGCTAGCATAAATGCCTAGACAGGAAAATAAATTCTGAGTTCGGTTTGCATTCATTTGCAGTACTGTTGTAACTGCCTATAGTTTTTTTGTTCAACCTGTGCAATGAACGACAACACTTTCTTTTCACAAAGATTATCACTTTCTATGTATAAGAATATATTTCAAATTTTCAATAAGACCATCAAATAATTAAATGCATGGAGCCAACGTCAATCTACATATCCTAGATCCATATTCCTAGATCTACACATTGAACGACAGCCAGTTAGCAGGATTTTGTACAGTAATTTTCTCTGCTTGTTCAACAGTTAAACCTTTCAAATGCATTCTTGGCAGTATATTAGTATAGATGTGTGAGAAGCCATGACCACCATATGTTGTCTGAAATACGAAATAACCATTACTCACTTTTCGTGCGAGTAATTCAAAGATTACTCACCAAACGATGCTTGGTATGGCAGTCTTGAGACATAAGTATCTTATCCTCAAGTCCCTCGGCAATTAATGCCATAAGTCTGTTGATTCTGTCTGTATCTGATGGCATATCGATTTGTGGGTTGAGTTGATAAGCACCGCATTCGAAACCGAATAAGTCGAATTGAATATACGTGCCAAGTTTTGCAAATTCAAGGATATCTTCTACCTCGTGCAGAGTTCCTTTGAACGAAATGATTTATAATTTTGTTCGAATTAAATATAGATTCTGATGATCTATTTTCAGTTCAGCAGCTGCTTATAACCAGTATCACTAAAAGCACTTACTCTCGACATGCGACATTATACATTTGTCTGCTTTGCCTCCTGCCTCCAAATAAAGTCGAATAATTTCGAACGGAGCTTCTTTATTTCGCCCTGGATGCAATGATACACCACATCCTAGTACCTCTTGAATTTCGCCAGTAGCTCTAAGTGCACGTTTTTCGAAATCTTCAACGAACATTGAAAAATTCAACGTTTTGTCATAGAGTAAATATGAAAAAATACCATGCAGTGGCCATCCACTTCCAACTTCACCAATGAATCCACATTTTACTATTTTCTTCCCATCTATTTCTACGCCGGTGATTATTTCCTTCGAATATAAGTCCGTCATTTGTTCAACTGCCATTCCCAAAGTCTCGGGTTTCTGCAAACTAGCAACATAATGTCCTGTCCCCGCAACGATGTATGCTCCCGTTCGTTTCGATATATCGTACATCAATTCCAAATTTCTACCCAGGCCATGAGATGTATTCTCCACAATTGCACCTCCACCTAGTTTTAGAAACATGTCTACATCCTTTTTCACAGCGTCATAGGTCTCGTCATCGTTGTAGTGCAAATTAAATTGACTGGAATATGGATACTGTCGGAGAAATCCAACCGTCTCCAAGTTGATGTTACGACCAAAATACGACTTAAGTTCATTTGGGGGTGCACAGTAGAATTGCTCAAAATTCAGGGAAAAATGCTCGTGAGTAAGAGTTCGACCAAGAAGGTTTGGTTCAATCGGCCCGAGAACTGTATGCAGATGGTAAAGACATTAGTTTTCTTGTGGAATTTTTTCATTGCATAAATAGACAATTTCAGCTTGACAATAAACGGGCAAATTAACTTCAAATTATCGACATCTGCGAGTATAAATATAAAATTATCTAAACTAAAACTGTGCGGATTTAACATATGTATGTAAATGAGTAAATGATTGTAATCAATGAAATGACTAACTTTTATTTAGTTCGAATTCAGATCAAGAATGAAACAAACGATTTACCTATTATACTTCATTATTGAAATAAGTTTATTTTATCTTTTTATCTATTTATCTATTTGGTTTAGACACCCATATTACTGAACGAATAAATTTATCAGACGCAAATAAATTGTTCGCAACAAGTCACGAGAACTGTTGTTATTTCTAGTGAACTTATATTTCTTCGCCAATCCAACTTTGGGTTACAATTGAAGCTTCACTAAGTAGAAAAGCTATCTAATTAGCACAATAATCAATTATTTGGCACATTCAATAATGCAATATTTATTCTATCGATAAAACAACATCATGGCTATGGCCAGCTATCACTTTGACAATTTGAGCTACAATCTTATAAAAAGAGATAACTAATTCACCTGTTTGAACAATACTCATTGTAAATACGCAACTGCACTAAGATAATCCAAATTTTTATCCCTGCTTGCTTTTCAAGCTCTAACAGAGAACTGTCTGAGTTTTTCACTAAGTAAGGCTACCGAAAATGTTTTCCATTAGCAATGTGTGTAGAAATGTTTAAATAAGATTAGCAAGCTTATCTGAATTGTTCAAAATTTTGAACATGTATACCTACATATCTGTTGGTTGACTTGTACTGACCTCACCTGATGTGTAGGTGCTTTCGCAAAATCAGTAATAAATAATAATACGTTCGATGCACTAGTTGAATATTTTTGGCCATCAAATAATCGCCGAAAACCGAAATTGATAAATTTCACTTTTTCAATCTGTTTTTGAGACATGTCAGGTTCTATAAAAAAATATTCTCTCAGCACATATTTGCAAGAACTCATTTCCATGGAACGTGAAATGCTCAACGAAGCATTCTAAGGGCATACTTAAATCTAAATTTATAATCAACAGTCAACAATCGTTAGGAGCTAGAGCAGTTACAATTTCAAAACAGGCGTCGGCCGCTCTTTTTCGAAACTTTAACTGGTCTAGCTCCTTAACGACTTCTACGCCCATTATGAAACTTAGCAAGGATCATCTATTCACTATTAGCTATTTTTAGAAAAAAAAAATTAAAAAAAATTAAATGGTCTAGCTTAGTGAAATTCAACTTTCAAAAATTTAAATATCAGGTAGTTTCATACCAAATGTCGGATTTCCTGACAGTCTTAAAAGTGATCCCATGGTGAACAGAGTTGTTTGGTAAAATTTAAAATAAGTTTTGTGTTTGAAAATAGAGGTAAATACCTTTCTTTTAGTGCCTAATTTATTGCCCGTGTGGTTTCCTATATCTGCCCTTTTTGCTCTTATAAACATATTTACAGTAAGAGATATTCGGGTCCTATACCTGTTTATGTTTAAAAAAGGACAAAATGCAGCTGCAGCGACGAAAAAAATTAATCAGGTGTTAGGACCAGATACCTGCAACGAACGCACAGTGCAACGATGGTTTGCTAATTTCCGAGAAGGAAATTTTGGCTTGGACAACGAACCACGTGGTCAACAAGGTAGCAGTGTTAATGATGACGAACTGCGAGCAGAATTTGAGAGGAATAAATCGACAACTTTACAGTTCCTTGCTGAGACCTTCAATGTATCGAAATCAACCATTAGTCGCTGTCTCAAAAGTATTGGACAAGTGAAAAAACTCAATCAATGGGTCCCACACGAATTGTCTGAAAGGAACAAAATGCTGAGAGTTGAAGTAGCCTCTTCACTGCTGATGCGACATAAAAAAGGACCATTTTTGAAGAAGATTGTGACTTGCGATGAAAAATGGATTCTCTATGATAATAGGAATTGTTCAGGACATTGGTTGGATCGCGGAGAAGCACCTAGCCACCAAGCAAGAGCGGGACTGCACCCTAAGAAGGTCATGGTTACTGTTTGGTGGACTTCAGAAGGCGTCGTTCACTATTCGTTCTTAAATCCTGGTGAAACGATAACTGCAGAGACCTACTGTGCACAATTGGACGAAATGCACGCAAAATTGCGTTTAAAACAGCTTTCTCTGGTGAATAGGCATGGACCAATTCTGTTACACGATAACGCACGACCGCATGTATCCCGTTTGACCATGCAAAAACTACAGGAGTTGCAGTACGAAGTTTTAGCTCACCCTCCATATTCTCCAGACCTGTCATCAACAGACTATCATCTTTTCTGGAGCCTGGGAAACTATTTACAAGAAAAGCGCGACTCCAACCAAAACGCTGTAATTGCGTCCTTTAAAGAGTTTTTGGGGCAAAAAAATATCAATTTTTTCAAAAAAGGAAATTTTTGATTTGCCAACACGTTGGCAACGAACTATAGACTCCAACGGTGAATATTTTGAGGAATCAAACCCTTTCATTTGAAAATAATCGAGTTTTTCTTAACCCTTCAAAATCCGACATTTGGTATGAAACTACCTGATATATATATTTTCAAAAAAAAAAATGTTTTTTGATTATCCAAAAATGCATTTCAAAAGCTCATTTAATGAAGTATAAAGATCTTTATTTATTTTATTGTAACTGTTTAATACTGGATTAAAGGATTCTAAATAGCGCATACCTGCCAAAAAGATAAATCTTTAAGGACATCTAGCTCCTTAACCAGACTTTGTATTGTAAAAACATTTTGTAACTAGATCGAGGATATACATAGGTATAACATAATGTCCGCTTCATGTGGAATGCCCCATTAGATGTTCTGTATGGAGATAGTTCAAAACGATATTTCTCGATGGTTCTCGTTATATCGGACACTGATAGGGGGAAATATAATTTGCGCTATGTGTACATGCAACAATAATATCAAGCAAGTTAGTAGAGCCAACTTACTGCCTATAAATGGGTTTTTTCTTCATTTTGTTACTGAAGTCACTCAGTACAATTTTGGAATCATATAGGGAAATGTTGCATTTTTGTCGGCGGTAAACTCTTGAGTCGGAAACTGATAAGGCTGTTGTAGAATTCATCTTGCACGCGCAAAGTTTATAGCCTATCATTAATCGCTGAAACATTGATTATTACAGGTTTGAATTTCATGCTCACTAGGTAACCTGTGCCGAGCACATGGTATCGGATATCAGTTTTAATAGAGCTTAGTTGCTCTTCTCCATAATATCTGTCCCTTTCTATAGTCTTTCTTGTGACATGGCATTTGGAAAGGTTATCGGCTAGTTGTTTTACAATATTAGATATACAGGGTGTTTGGTACTCGGTGGACACTTTTGTAAGAACGCATTCCTTGATATATTTTGAGCAAAAAATCGTTCTACAGCGCGGTCCGGTTTTCAAAATCTGCGGAGTTACAGGGTGGTCAAGAAAAGTTTTTCGGACCTGTACCCTGACTTATTTAAATCTTTATATCTTAAAAACTAATAATCATACCGCAAACTCTTGTAGCTTGTTTTTTATGAAATCAAATCACCTTTAATTTGATGTAACGTCCTAAATTGTAACTGATAGTAATTTTGAAATATTTACTTCAAAACACAAAATGTTGGCACTTCTACCCCGAAAATTATGTGTTCAGTGTCGTTTTTCTTAGAAAATCTCATGAAAAGAAGCCATTTTAATTTTATATATTTATAGGCCATATTGTTGGCTACAAAAGTTGCATACATGTTTATGACTTAGGTTCTACCATTTCGCAAGTAGTAAGCGAAAATACGTATCGCTTAAAAAGTAAATATGCCGTAAAGTGGCACTCGATGAAAAGAAAAGTTTAAATGTTATTTGTACTTAAGTATTTTTCCTGCCCATTAATTACTTTTTAAACTATCAATAAAATAAACTAAATTTAATTTCAACATAAATAATGCATCTGCCTGGATGTTACATGTAAAATTGGGGACAGTTCTTCGCCTTTATTAATGGGATACGTTAAAAATTTAAGATCCCATAAAAACAGAACCACTTTCAAATTTTTGTTAGTTTCAGTACATTACTCGAACTACAAGATATTATCGAAAATTTCAAACATAAATTCAAAATGTGTCACCACACTAATGAAGATTATGCAGATATTATGTACGTATATGGAGAGTGCCGGGGAAGTTCACAAGCGGCGCAATCTTTGTATCAACAGAGATATCAGGTCTGTTCCCGTACTACGATTAATTGCAATTTATTGCAATGAAGCGTACTAAAACGGACTAAAAAACTCTGTTTTAGTACGTTTCATTGCAATTAATTGCAATTAATCGTAGTACGGGAACAGACCTATCATCATCGACGGATTCCTGGACGGAGACTGTTTCAACAACTATACACAAAGATTCAGAAAACTGGCAGCGTTAGGACGAGTCGAGTAAACGCAAATCCTGCGCCTGCAATCGCTGTACGGACCGAGGAAGAAAACCTGCATGCAGTGGAAACTGACCCATCAATCAGTATTCGACGCTTGGCGTTGCAGTTTAACGTGTCTACGTGGAAAGTTTGGAGTGTTTTAAAAGTAGCCCGTTTACATCCCTACCATCACACACCAGTGCAGGAGCTGCTACTGATCGATTTGCCCAAAAGGATGGAATTCTGCAATTGGCTCCTTGAGAAACAATTAGACAACGAAAATTTTTTGAACACCATTCTCTGGACGGATGAGTCCTGATTTACTAGGGACGGTATCACAAACTTTCACAATTTACATACGTGAGCTGAGAGCAATCCACACACGAGAAGGACTTCATCGTTTCAGCATAGGTTCAGCGTAAATTTATGGGCAGGAGTGATTGGTAACGATTTAATTGGACCTATTAAGTTCTCGCCTACTTTAAATAGTACCAATTACTTACATTTTTTAAGACATGATCTGCAGGACTTATTGGAGGATGTTCGGCTGCAATGATTGGCTTCCATGTTTTACCAACACGATGGTGCTCCAGCTCACTATGGCCGACCAGTCAGAGATTGGTTGAATTCCAATTATACCAATCGCTGGATCGGTAGAAATGGACCAATACACTGGTCTGCGAGATCTCCTGATCTAACAGTTATGCATTTTTTTGCATGGAGACGGATGAAGCAACTTGTCTACATAACGGAAGTATCAACATTGGAAGACCTATATACCAGGATCTATGCGGCTGCAACAGAATTGAGGCAGCAGCTGAGAAGTATGAATGTGAAAAGAACGCCTGCGAAACGATTTTTAGCGTGTATTCGAAATGAAGGTGGCCATTTTGGAAAGCTACTGTAGCTCAAAAATTTTGAAATAAAGCATAAAACCATTATTAAATTCTTTCAGTTCAAGCAAAGAGTGTAGATCGAAAACGAGGCCCACTTTATGGCATATTTACTTTTTAAGCGATACGTATTTTCGCTTACTACTTGCGAAATGGTAAAACCTAAGTCATAAACATGTATGCAACTTTTGTAGCCAACAATATGGCCTATAAATATATAAAATTAAAATGGCCTCTTTTCATAAGGTTTTCTGAGAAAAAAGACATTGAACACAAAATGTTCGGGGTAGAAGTGCCAAAATTTTGTGTTTTGAAGTAAATATCTCAAAATTACTATCAGTCACAATTTAGGACGTTACATTAATTAAAGGTAATTTGATTCCATAAAAAAAAAACAAGCCACAAAACTTTGCGTTATGATAAATTAGTTTTCAAGATATTACGATTTAAGTGAGTCAGAGTACAGGTCCGAAAAACTTTTCTTGACCACCCTGTAACTCCGCTGGTTTTGAAAACCGGACCACCCTGTAGAACGATTTTTTGCTCAAAATATATCAAGGATTGCGTCCTTACAAAAGTGTCCACCGAGTACCAAACACCCTGTATAGAGGGAAACCAAGTTCCATGAGAGAATGCGCAAATCATTTGTTCTTTTTCGTTGCCGTTATTTCAGTCCGGTTTTCTTTTCTTGCTACTTTTGAACGGTTTTATAGGTTTTACGCCTCCTCGGTACACTAAATCTGTTGGGCCTGGATTTAACGTACCGGGCACTCATACTGCAATGTTTTCAAACGACTAGCCACATTAGATACAGCCTTCAAATATAAATCAAGTATAAATAAATCATTCGCGTTTTCATCTTATTTTTTTCACAATAATACTCTTTTCAGTAGCAAATAAAACAAAATACTTATCAAGCCTGATAAAGTGCATGCGATAGTAAACAAAACAGTCCCCCCGAGAAATCATTTCCGTTCATAATATTGATATGTATTTGTATTTAAAATTCATACTGTTTAGCCGGCGCTAATGACGTATCAGCCCAATGCCAGTAAACTTTTCATGGTAAGATATAGAAGCTATCCGAGAGATAAGTTGCCGAGGTGTAAGCTTTTTTAGTCAGCTGATTTACTTAGATAGGTACAGACAGGTGCTAATTGTACTGTCGGAATATTAGTCAGTATTGTAAAGGCAGTTGAATATAGAAAGAATACCACTAGAGCCTGTGCAGTGAAAAACTTTTTTCAACTTCAAGCTTTTAATAATGTCCAGTGTTATACAAACAGGTATGTTTTAAATTTATCTACAAAGAGTTAGCTAATATCAGATAATTGAATTTATGAGTTGAAGATTCGGAAGAGCATCCTTAAAATGCATTGATATATCCTTCAAGCTTATTGTGTTTTCATATTCCCAGCAGTGTGTACTCGCCAGGAAGTAAACTGTAAAAGCGTTAAAATATTCAGGTTCGTTGCAGGGTGAGTGCGTCCATAACCATAACGACTGTATCTTTTTTGTCGCTTTAACAAGTTTGATCAATGTTCTGAGGTTAATAAAAATTTTTTGAAGCTGGCTAGCTTATGAAATAAGGTGGCCGACCTTTGTTACAATCAGTCTATACACGCTCATGTGATTATCCATGATTAGAAATGATTAAGGGGTTGACAGTCGATAACGAGCCAAGCAATCTTATGACTTTGTGTTGAATATCTATGAAATTTTTTTGGAAGTTCGCTCAATTACAAGCGTATACAGTCAGTTGGTTTTTTCATAACACTATCAAAAAATATTTTGGCACAAAACGATAAATTAATATTTGGGTATATGCATAAATTTGCCAGTCAATAGTTTGTATTACTACTTTTCCTCTATCTTTAGCCCAGCTTCACTTACGATTATCCCACAATACACTCACACATATTTTTTCAGTTCTTGGTTCCATCGGACCGAACCTCCTCGGCCGTACTCTGACCCATGAGCATTTCGGTCTTAAATTCGAAGGATTTCCAGTTCCTGGACCAGATGATCTGAAATCGTTTTTAGATAAAAGGATATCTTTGGAAACCATCGGGTATGTCCGCCAATATCCATACTCATGTCCGGACAACGTAAAGTTCTATGACGACGAGGCCCGTGATGCTATCAAAAAGGATATTGAATTGTTTAAAAAATTGGGCGGCAATTCCATCGTAGAAAACACATCGCATGGATTGAAACGTGACCTAGAGTACATGTACGAAATCTCACAATCGACTGGCGTGCATGTTATCGCTGGAACCGGTCATTATATTCATAATTTACAGACGGCTGCAACCCTTGGCATGGGTGTTGAGAAAATGACAGATTTGTATTCGAAGGAGATTATCACGGGCGTCGAAATAAATAATGAAAAAAATATCGTGAAGTGTGGCTTCATTGGAGAAGTTGGAAGTGGCTATCCATTGCATGGTAAGGTAACTGAACGAGCCCAAAGTCAATATTGATGCATGATTTTTTTTTAGAATTCGAAAGACACGCGATTTTGGCCACTGGGGAGATTCAAGAAGTTCTAGGTTGTGGTGTATCTTTCCATCCCGGTCGAGACCCTACGGCTCCGTTTGAAATCGCCCGCCTGTACATGGAGGCGGGTGGGAAAGCCGACAAATGCGTGATGTCACACCTGGATAGTACGGTACACAATTCTTGATACAAAATACCAAACTGACAGCGTTTTTACAGGAACGATCTTTGATATAGATGAGCTCCTTGAGTTTGCGAAGATTGGAACGTATCTCCAGTATGACTTGTTTGGAATGGAATGTTCTTATTATCAACTAAACCCAGAAGTAGATATGCCCTCTGATGGACAACGCATCAATAACTTAATCAAGTTAATATCGGAAGGACTAGAGGACAGGATTTTGATGTCACATGATATTCATTCGAAGCATCGCCTGGTGAGCAATCTACGTCCCATTTAATCCTTCAACATATTTAATTGAATTTAATTTTGCAGACATCATTTGGTGGACATGGCTTCCATCATATTTACACAAACGTTCTTCCCAGAATGTATGGCAAAGGGTTAACAGTAGAGCAAGTCGAGAAAATCACCGTTACTAATCCGGCAAAATGGCTTCAGATGAAAATTTAACGTTCGTCTTTTATGTCACTTCACCCATGTTCATCCAATTTTGAAATATTCATATGTTTGTTTAAATGCCCAAATATATTTGGTTCATCAATTTTAAATTTTTATTTAAAAGTTTTTAATTTCGATCCGAATTCAACTTTGAAAAGCTAACCACCAAATGGAGACGCTACTACATTAGCTTATTTCAAAACGAGTATTCTGATTCGTTTTCCGATTCGGCAGTCTCGAAGTCGTCATCATCGTCATCCTCAATTTCTGATTCGGACGCAGATTCATAAAACTCCTTGCAAAATAGAGCAAATAGAAATAATTTACAATGATTCTTCGCTCAAACCTACCAACGGCCCCGCATGAATGTTAATTTCAACTTGCAATCGAATACCAGCTGCCATTAAAACGGTCGTTAAAACAAGCGGAATAGTTATTCGAGATTTCCACGCTAAATTTGTTAGGAAGAGGAAAACTTCTCCAAATCTCGAATCCATGTAGGTGTTGATGAAACAAATTAATGAAACAATATTTACTTTATGGTTATTATTTTATTTGAATACATTTATTTATTATGTGTTACGAAATAAAGTCAACGAATGGTCAAAGGTAATGATAAGAATGTGGCATACTGTCATTGCTGATTGTATTCGCTGTCTACAATCGACGCTGACATTTTCAAATAGGAACTGATAATACTAACTTCAAACGCTCCTTATCATCCAAAAGAATATGTTAAATATACCCTACGCAAAATAAAACGCATTAACTAATAGAAAATAGCAACTGTCCTCAATCTAACTTAAATTTTAAATGCACTAGCTCGCTAAATAGGGAGCGCTCCGATTCAACGACTCTTTAAGCCGCTGTAAAAAGAGTTCAAATTAGCACCATGTGACATTTCGAGTTCATCTCATGGAAAATAAATGTCAACATTCACAGGAAAATATGACGGATCCGTGGGTGGTTCGTGATGGTGAAAATTCCGCAGTTTCAGATTTAACGGATAGTTCATCGTCAAATACAGATCGTAACGGTTTCGAAGATAATTTCGCATCGAATCCTAATCAGGCGCAAAGTAAAAGCGCCCAGAATCTGCCTGATTCAAGGGAGTATTTACAGTCACTCGGTAAACAAAAGGCTACAATATCAATTTCATGTCTCTTTAATGTCGATAATTCTCTCCGTAGAAAGGAAACTAAATAGATTGAAACGTGACCCGAATTTACTGCGACAGTTAGCCGCGAAACGACAAGAGTGCATTAATAATCTGCTGAACGATGACGTGTTTGTGAGCCATGACGATGACCTGGTTCTAGATGCTCCTATTGCTTCTGGTGAATCTGCAGTATATGAGATATATCGTCACCTGAGACCCGTGCAGCCACTAAATGTCGGTGAAATTGTAAATATTGTGGACCACGACCAACTAGAAGAAAAACGTGTCCAAGACGAAACATCATCTGAGACTAGCGAAACAGCTAGTCGATAAGAAAATCTAAATTCTGTTTTTGCATAGGTAGGTATGTGATATTTATAATAGTAAAGTTAGACCTTGAAAATGAAATTTGACATTCATATTATTGACGTTTTCCGTGGATTTTAAAGTAAAGTTTGTTTTCAACTCCTTAAATCGCAACATAATATATATTTCATAATATATATGTAGAATTTAAACGAATTATAAATGTCAATACATCGTAATAAAACTAAACAAACACTTCGAATATCATTCCTCCTAGTACAGCCTCCCTGAAGTCTGTCCACAGCTAAGTATTTTTAATATTTTTTCCAGTGATCCGATATTCATGGATTCACAATTTGGTGAAGTGTTTCTATTTCTAACAAAATTAGCATGGCAATATCGAGTCACAATCCCAGTCTTTGTTACAGCAGTTCTTATGGCAATGGACATTCGACTGCAAGTTGAAATCAATATTCAAACTGGGCTAGTGGTGAGCAACCTAATTCTATTTGCACTTCTTCAGCAAACTTCTTTGAGCATTTTTGTGATTTAAATTATTTTTCCAGGCTGCTGATGTGGATGAAATTGACGACGACTCGGATGATGAGTGGGAAACAACTACAGACTCAGATGGCGATGATTCCGATTTATATATCTAATTTATGTTACACTTGTAATATGCTTGCTACATCGTTTTTTTCTCCAAAGCTTCTATTTAATCAATATAGTTTTAAGTAACATATCGGTTATGAGTTAAGATTAAGTAATATAGGTTATTTAATAATGGAAGTTTGCATATGGTATAGAACGCTGCATGATTGTTGGAATCATATATAAAGATTTAATATTGAATCTTTTAGTCTTGTATTGCTTGTGAATTTGAATTTTTTATTGTCCAAATGTAAACTGACACTAAAAAATATACTTCCATTTATTCAAGAGAATTTCGGTTTAATATCACAATGTAACCAATAGGTCGAAAGGAGCAAAACCAGTCACAAGACGGTAACTTATGTGCGAACTAAATGATGTTGCCAAATAAATGAACAAACGAAGATGAGACAAATGGTCTTTAGACAAAAGAAAAACATTGAAGAATAAGCCACTTCCCCCTTGAATTCCCCGCATGCCAAGTAGTTGAATAAATTGTACACATAATTTGAAATACAAATCAGATAAGCGATACATTTAATAGGTCCATGTTACCGGTCAAAGAGGAACTCATTTAGTTACACCATTCACATTAAGTAGTTGAAGGTTAAGTACATGAAAGTTAAATCGCATCATTTGAAAGTTATCAATCACATTAATCATCGGTATACATTTATTTTCACTTCGAAACGAAATCAACGTTTGTCAAATTTGAAAAATTGCCTATTTTGGAAATGATAAAAATAAATTTGGAATTTATAACCGCTTATCTAGGCCTTCGGAAGCAAGAAATTAAAAGAAAATGAAATTGAGGATGGATTAACAAGAATACACCGCAGCTTTGTTTCATTTTACCCTCAAACTACGTTACCTACACGTTAGAGGAAAATCGGTAGTGCGAACGATAATAAGTAACAATATCTCTTTTTTTTCCTTACTTCATCTAACTCTTTTGGGTGGTCTAAGGACAGCAAATACTTATTGTGGCGACTTTAAATGTCATTTTTTGTCCATTTTGATTCATCTGGCTACAAAATTAGAATCCGTTTAGCCTTAGAACTTATATGTTTTCGTGTTAATCAAATAATGCAACAAGGGACTACCAAAAATAACGTTACACTATAAAATATATTATAATGCAACAAGTCACTACAGCAGATAAATAATGTCCTCAATTAACATTCAGTGATCATAAAAATATTTTCAATTCAAAAGCACGATTGAGATGTGAATGCGGGAGTGTATACAGTCATTATAGAGTTTAAATTGGAGACAATCGACGAGGAACACTCTTCGTGACTCAAGGGAAGTTATTTGTAGGATGGAGAGGTGCATACTGTAGTCACAATAGGGAATATTTAATTGGCAGAATAGGGAACCAGTGAATCACGACTCAACCACATCAACTAAAGACCTAAAATGAGGGAACTAGGTAGGTGGGTAGTGGCTGCCGATCTACAGAGGGCGATGAGCGAACTAAATTTGGCAACAATATTCCAGAACACTACGAACGAAAACTAAAAAGAGATATAAAGAATTTAAAAGGTTAACCAAAAGCTTTGGAGGATCTAATGATGAAACCCGGAAACAAGATATGCAATACATGCTGGTTAAATTTCAGCTTAGAGTCGAAGATCCAGCCAAGCTTCTTGAAAGTTGACTGGTGCGTTGCCAATCTTCTTACTCAATGTTGTTGAGTGAAAGGAGAACTAAGAACAGAGAAGAACAACAGTAGGGAAATGTTTTGTAGGTAAAAGACATTTGATGAAACATTGTGACATTCAGAATAAATAGATCCACATTAACATCTAATGTTCCTTTTGCATGGACTGATACGTATTACTATTCACCGCTGTTACGTTTACCTAAGCAGCATAATGAACTCAGACTAGATTCTTTACCACCGACCTTTTCACTACTCAAAATCACTTTAAAAGATACATATTCTGTTTATTCTTCATACTGGATTTTTATGTTGACTTTGTGCTTTTATTATTTATATTAACATAAATTTAAAACATTTGTTTCTTGCTAGAATCATGGATTTTTAGTTTTTAATTTAATCACTCTGAAAACCTTGAGAGTTTCAGAAAAAGGACGGAATATCGTTAGTAAACAGAAGGAACAATAAAGATCAAGGAATGGATCCTTGCGGGTCGCTTGAACTGGGAAAAAAGGTTTCAGAAGAGAAAGAGTTAGCGGTAACAACAGAAGTGCCATCAAAAACGTAGGAGGATAACTAAGAAAGAAGATCACTAGAGAGACCATACCCAGCTGGCTTAGATAGAAGAATTTCATAGTTCAATGACTCGAACAATTTGAAAACATTAACTTGCTTTTGCTGATCGATAGTGGACGCCTGTAGACTTACTTCTAATGAATCCATGCTGTTACATAGGATTAAAAGGGTGTTCGATTATTGGATGTAATAGAAGCTTCAACGTGCTTAAAGTCTACACACATCGCGTCATTGGGAGCCTGCTCGGCAGTAGCACGTATACTTTGATATTTAAGAGGATCATGAGAGTGTTCCATTAGGAGACTTAAGGACCCCAATTAGAAAGCAAATTCCTAACATAGATATCTACGGAGCCCATAGGTCTGTTTCCGTACTTCAGCAAACTGCAGCAGTAACAGAATTTGGCAGCTGGCTTCTTTTTGCTGCAAAATTTGGCTTGCATTTGGCTTGCAGCAAAAGTACGAAAACGACTTGCTGCGAATCTATTTTAATATATTACAATAGATTCAGGTACGCGAACATACCTAATGCTTGCAAAATGAGTGATACAATATATAATCGATGATGATATTGTGGCGATCTGTTGAGGTCCTAGAATCGGCAGCTTGGGATGTTGGATAGCTGTTCATGATAAATTCACTAGAATTTGTTGGGCTATTGATATTTATAATGGATGGGCATGGCAAATATTGTTGAAAAAAGTATGTTGAGGAATATACCGGCAGCGCTTAAAATGTCTTCCTCCATTGCCAATTAACTGAATACTGACGAAAATTTATTGACCTTTTGACTACACGTTCAATATTTATCGCAATCCAACTACATTGATTGATGGATTTCAAAATATCCGGATATTTTTGCGATTCGTATCGTGATCCATCAATATAGCACCCTACACGGTCAATACTTTATATCGCGATCCAAATATCACGATCCATATTGATCGTGTAGGGTCCCCCTAAGGATTATCATAACTAGCTGCTAGTGTAGCTAGGCGGCTATACCGGCTTCGACCACATGAAAGAGTTAGCCAAAAAATTTTAAGCCGCAAAAAGGCAACTTGCACAGTTTTCACTGCATGCAGCTGATGTTAATGTTCAAACTATTTTGTAGCTAGACAACAGTAAGCAACATTATATATGAGCAGATAATTTAAATCTTATCAGCAATTTTGTGCACAAATATATAGAATATAATATGTGTGTACATTGATTGCATTGATACGCACTAGAATTAAATAGAATGAAAATAAATACATTAAGAATAATAGAACCAATTGTAAATAATACTGAACTGAATTTTTAAACAGAATGAAAACCTAACAATAACTGCCATGCAAAAATTTCGATTTATACACTTACCTATACGAACTGCAGTATGTTATGGGTTTATCGGACTTGGGCAGTACCTAGTTTTCTCATATCCATATCAGTTTTATACATTTACAATCTTTGAAGTCAGCTTGATTAACCTGCGTCATATTTTGCATAAACAGCATGCCAACAATGATATCTCCTCAGTTTTCATGTCTGCGTCGGACGGGATGGTCATTTGGGTAGGCAAGCCCTACGCTCGAACATTTTATTTCATTTACATATCTTTTGAATAATAATTTGCAATCTTATTATAGTTGTGCTAGTTCGTACAAAATTAATGAAATATTTTTCCATCAATGTTTGGGAAGTATCTTGCCATTTCCAAGTTTTTACCAAACCACCTGAAATAAAGTGAACATGAATTGAAATTGATTTCCTTCATGTTTCAGACAAATATTGCTTAAAATGGATCTAAATGAGAACTCACAGGCAACCGCATCTATAGCATTGGATTTGGACGACGAATTTCACCACATTGCGTACCGCACACAACACCATGAGTTTAGTACCGATTTACATGATCTGATCGAAAGTCTCCATAATGATCGGAATACGCAGGCGCGACGCCGGCGTCGGATGCGTCGGCAATTATTTCGTACTTCTTTTCAATTAGATGCTGTTCTTCAATCAGAAGGAAATCGTCAAACTGAAAGAAATAGCCATTTCACTATCAGTAGAGAGCAAACTTCACTTTTACCTTCTGTTCAACGGTCTAATTCGAAAACAGTCGGAACCGGAGGTAACAGCACAAGCGAACGCAGCGAAGTCAGCCAGAACATCGAGTGTGCTATTTGTTTGGATTCATGCCGCGAACTGACATCGACTTTATGTGGACATGTCTTTTGCCTGGAATGTATTCAGGCCGTGATACAAAGTTGCCGGAAGTGTCCATTGTGTAAACATCAGCTATCGCTCAACTCTATTCATCGTTTGTATATTTAAGATATTACAAATCTTATAGCCAGGTGCAATGTGCAGGTTGATTTAAAGGCGTTAGACTAAATATTAATATATAAAGTGGACTTTAATTATGGTAATTTTGTATGTTCTTGGCGCCCAGACAACACGTTATCTTAATTATCGCCAAAAAGCAAAAACTGGCTATACTGTGAAAAACTGATAAAGATTTGTTTAAAGCAATATATCCTTTTCGAATGGAAACATTGAAATAATATTTTATTCATTTATATTAAAATATCTCCGTAAATCAAGTGGTTATTTTATTTTCACTAGTTGATTGTAAATAGCTTTTTTAAAAAAATGATTTAAATTTTTTAGCCTGTACAGAGACTATCAAGATTTATTTTGAATGTTAAAAACTACAGTGTAATGTTTTGAAGTAAATATATGGTCAGTTTCAGTGTAAACGAAAGGCTTGCGTTTTTATTTTCTAAAATAAGCCCACGAATAAAAAACCAATCTTAAAACATATACTGCCGGGAAAGACTGTTGAAAATATTGTTGAGCATCTTTGCAATTGCGACGATTTTTCAGCCTTAAACTAAATCCTATACGGTCTTCCTTACAGTCTACTTGTAGCTTTTATGTTCCATGAAGATGCACGCTTGAAAATGCAATTTGCAGTAAATCAACACTGGTCCAGTCATTTTAGACTTTCTCTGCTAAACAAACCCAATTTTACATGAATTTTGATTAACGTCAGATTTGTTCAAATTCAAGTAGCACTAATAATTCTTGAGATAAGAGCCTGAGAAAACTTCGACATTTTATATCGATATGCATAAACGATAATTGATTATGTGTATTTCTTCGAAGTTTTCTCAGACTTATATCTCGCAAACTATAAATCCTATGTAAATTTTTTTAATGAGACTTTTGTGCACATTTGTTTGCTGAACAATTTTGATGTATGCAAATTCTACTGTTTAAAAAATTTTACTCTCATACGGTATATATTTCGTCAGGGATCAGCCAGTTGGCCACTCCGACTGCCATGAGGCTAGAAGCTTTATAATCTTTTTATGTTTAATGATAAAATAAAAAATGTACATAATACTATTGCTGCCTTCTTTTTAGTAAAAACATGTACCTAAAATCATCCAAAAATTTACTGTACCATTCCAGGGTTAAGAAAAATTGATTTTCATGACGTTTTGACCTTTATCGATTCCGTAATATACTTTTCACATTGCGTTTATGATGGCACAATAAACATAATTCCGTTAAAAACCCAACCAAAAGGAGCCAATGCTCTGCCTCCTAGACTGCAAGAGTTTTGTATATAAAGAATAGGTCCATGTTTAGCTAAAACAAATATCTCTTTAACCCTTGGACAACGGCAGAAATGTTATAGAATTTTCAGCTACTACTACATTTTGATGGAAAAAGAAATTTGGGAAAAACAAATGTCCAGAAATCAATTTATCCAAAAAAAAGTACCGCGACTGGCCGAAATACTAGTAGCTTAGGTCAGTCATCTTGCACGTTGATTGCTTTTGCGATAGGTTTTCAGTAGAGTCGCTCTAGGTACAACCGAATCCCCACATTGGGCGCTTTAATTCACTGATGACTGATAATAAAGTCAGCAAGTTTCTGATAATCCAAAGTAAAATTAATATGCTGCACATGATGCTTGGTTGAATTCAAATCAATTTTCTTGCTGTGCGTAAGGAGCAAGTTAATTGGCAATGTGACATTAATTAATTGTGTTTGCATTGAAAGTGGAATGCAATGAATATTTTGTTTTTTCTCGAATAACACGAGTGAAATGTGTAACAAAGTATAGGAGATCAAGGTATAGTATAGTAGCTTCATCATTGTGTTTAATCGTAGCTACAACACTGCTACAGCAGTGTTGGTGACAGCACTCGTGCAAGCCAGTGCTACACATTGTAGGCCTGCTAGTTTACTTCTCGGGGAAAAAATATTTTGAGTGTAAACTAATTTCTGTGGTGAGAGAAAATTTGCCGAAAACCAAAGAAGAACTTTTGATACAAACCAGAATGAGCGCAAGAAAAATTTCAAAAAGTTGATGGTATATGAATCAACGTTGCCGACCTTATAAGCTTTAGACCTTCTAAAAAGTAGAGTTGAATTGTCAAGTGTACATCCAACAACATTTGCAAGATGTCCTGGATGTGAAGAAAACCCATCTCAAGCGAGGGTGTCGCGAAACAGTGCACGCAAATATAAAAGCGGCCTTAAGGCGGATTCTAACCGGAATGCCAAATTTTTCCACAAAAAGAAGACAGCTGCAAAAGTCTGTTGCTGCTGCACTACGCGAAAAGACCTAATTTTTTTGTTCATGATGGAGATAAAATGGAACGTGGAGTGTAGTTGACTGTAATGTGGAGAATAGTTCGTGACCAATTGAATTCATTGCATATACTATGCAATCAATAAAAAAAGTAAAATGTTAAATAAGTACGAATGTTAAGTGAACTTTTCAGGTTTTTACAAAGTTATAAACACCACAAAGAAGCTTTTGTTTGCTTGTTGGAAGCGGTAAAGGATAGGTTAGTAGGAAATGTATAGGCTTCTGTAGTACCACCCATTGTGGTGGGTGCATTAAGATTTTTCGTAGAAAGAAGCTACCAACGGAGCGTTGGAAGCGATATACTACTGTGATCAAAAAGTAAGGTGAAATTGTCATTTAAAACTCCCGGGCATTAGCAAGGCAAGTAAATTGTTTTTCCTAGGTTGGTAGGACTGTCTATAACATTCGCCAAGTGTCTGTTTGTCGAAAGGTTTAATTATCTCCGAGTTGCACGTGTTTTTGTAAACAACCAAAAGTGAATTTTTGGATTTTTACAATGGGTGATTTTGTTGAGCAAAGAACGTGCATCAAATTTTGTTTGCGCGACGAATATTCTTGTGCGGACACGTTGAAAATGTTATGGAAGGCCTTTGGTGATGAAACTATGGCACAAAAAAACGTTTATAAGTGGTACAACGAGTTCAAAGCGGGCCTAGAACGCGTTGAAGACGAACCGCGCTCTGGACGACCATCAACGTCTACCAACGAGAATCATGTCCAAAAAACCAAAGATTTGGTGATTGAAAATCGTCGATTGACAATACGAGACCTTGCTGATAGTGTTAGAATATCATTTGGCTCAGCCCAAACCATTTTGAAGGATGTTTTGTGTCTCAAATGCGTCCAGTCTCGATTGGGGCCAAAATCACTCATTTTTTTTTGAAAAAGAGCGTCGCGTTGATGTCTGAGAAACTTTGGTGTCTGACTATCAGGACCACTTGAAATGCATCATTACTGGAGACTAGACTTGGATTTACGCATACGAATTGGATTTACCGATCAATTCAGCGAATATAGTGCAAAAGGTGAAGCAAGACCGAAAAGCCCACGGCAGAGTCGATCGAAAATCAAGGTCATGTTGTCAGTTTCTTTGATTTTCGTGGTGTGGTGCACTATGAATTCCTTCCGTCGGGCAAAACTGCCAGCAAAGAATATTATTTAAGCGTTATGTGTCGTTTGCGTGAAGCTATTCGTCTGAAACGGCCGGAATTATGAGCGAACAACTCTTGGTTCCTTCATCACGATAATGCACCATGTCATACTGCATTGGTTCTTCGCGACTTTTTTGCCAAAAACTCGACTCACATCGTTCCGCAACCACCGTATTCGCCTGATTTGGCTCCGTGAGACTTCTGGCTATTCAGCAAACTCAAAAGGCTAATGCGGGGACGCCATTTTGACACGATTGAGGAGATAAAAACCGAATCGAAGAAGGTCTTGAAGGCTATACCGGAAAAAGACTATTCCGACTGTTTCGAGGACTGGAAAAATCGTTGGCAAAAGTGCATTTTATCGGACGGCGATTACTTTGAAGGGGATGAAATTGATTTGGAAGAATAAATAAAGAATTTACATTTTATGAACAAATTCACCTTACTTTTTGATCACAGTAGTAGATTTAGGATCGGATTAATCGTCAGTAACCAAAATCATTTCGGAATTCATAAAAAAATAATGGAGCATGATTCTCGCGGAAGTTGAGAAAGAGTAAAATAACTCAAACTAATATGATGATGACTCATAAAACCTTCCACTTGCTCAGTAGCCAACTAGTTAGCGAGTTTAAAACACGTGTTGTGAAAACTGAAACCAAGAACCACCGAGATACTCGTAGCTAGTTCACTAGCAACTCTGATTACACAAAGCTAGTTTACTAGCTAACAAGCCCACACACCAGCGAGTAGCGAGTAAAGTAGCCCGGCTTTCAACTTTTCTACTAGTTAGCTAGTAAACATGATTACACTGGGCCAGCTTGCAAGCGGCTAGTGAAATCGCCAGCTAGTAGCTGGCAAACTCGCTTAATATAATCGAGGCTTTAATATAAAGATATCTTAATTTTAGCAAGTCACAGGCCTACCTACTATGTACATATGTACATCCATGCCCTTCGAAAATTTCAGCTCAATCGGATCGGCCACTCCAGAGATTATCTCCCTTAATCATTTTGCTGATATACATATATATATATATATATATATATATATATATATATATATATATATATATATATATATATATATATATATATATGTGTATGTATATGGAAATATGAATTTTCATCGAAACGAGTTAAATACTAAATTTTCTTCGAAAATCAGTAGAAAGAATGCGAGTTGCTTAATCAATTAGGCAATCTGATTGTTTCCCTCCCAAGCAACACATTTTTAAAGAAAAGTTTAACTTCCAGTTCTTTGAAATAAAACGGTTAAACGTGTAATTACTGTTCAGTGAAGTTTTTAGGTCTCTGTGTCCTCATCAATCACTTTTGTTAGTGCTAGATTTACGATGCAAGATTCACCCTCAGAACTTTTAAACAAAAGTTCAAATAATGTAGACAATGATGGATTTTTTTCGCTTTTACCGCTTTGTTATCAAAGTGGTAAAATTGTTTGGCAGAATCCTTAGTCATCTTTTACAGTGTAAGAAGGAAAGTACTGATTTTGTCGTTACGAAGTCCAATAAAATATTGGATGAAATAACCCAGCTACTACCAACAATATACAATATTGATGATAATGAGGTGTCTCGCAAGCATAAATTCTTGTTCATCATGATTGACGCTAAAGTGTGCAACAATTTAACCGAATCTTCTTAAGTATAAAAATAGTATACTTGTGGAGCTACTCAAAAATATACGAACGTTGAGACCAGGGAGTTTGTATTCAAAACGGAGTGCGGTAATACAAATGGCGGGAACGCTGCCCGCCACCTTATTGGAAACCCTGAGCTAAGCACAGTAAATTAAACGATAAGATGCGACTCTAATCAAAAGTTTTGATACACGACTTAAGACTTTAGCTTATGTCTACGAAATTAATATTTAAAAATTTAATTCTTTGGTATTACATGCCTGTTACAGAACACAAAATTCTTGTACACAGTGTAAATAAAATAAAGTCGGCACTTCTGTCTACTGAATAGCTTTCTGAGGAAACTCAACAAAAAAAGAAAATTGGAATAGCAATTGCAGATGATTCCGGGAACATAAAACACAAAAGTGGAGATAGAAATACCGCCAAAAAAAAAACGACTCTGAAGTCTTTGAATTATTACTACTATCTATTAGAAATATAAGTCAAGATTATATTGTAGAAGACTCATCAGAGGACGAACTTAGTGATAACGAATAAATAAGAGTTGTTAATGTTGTTTTTGCATGTAATTTTTTTATTTTTGCTATATACCTATGCTAGATTTATGACTATCTTAACCTTAGTTACTATTTATTATTAATAAATAATGTTATTGTATATTTATTTTTTTATTAATAAACACTATATTTTTTTAATAGTTTTCATGCATTAATTTTTAATTATTTTGAAGCAATATCAAATATATTTGCAATATGTAGATTTCATACTACATATATGCATATATCAGTTAGTTTGAAGTATTTCGTACATATGTTTTTTGTATAACGTATCAAATAAGATACAATTCAAGGTATGTAATTTCAGGTGGGCGTGCTCAACGTAAGTAAAAGTTGCGTTGAATGTTTTTAAATGTATGTGCTTTCAAACGAAAGTGTGATATGCAGATTTACTGCACTTTTTTTTGTATAAAAATATTAGCAACTGCATGTTTATTTTATTAAACTTTTATTTACATTGAGTATGGCCACCACAAATTATCTTGAATTGTATCTTATTTGATACGTTATAAAAAACATATGTATGAAATACTTCAAACTAACTGATATATGCATATATGTAGTATAAAATCTAAATATTGCAAATAAATTTCATATTACTTCAAAATAATTAAAAATTAATGCATGAAAACTATTAAAAAAATATATTATTTATTACTTAAACATTACAATATCACATGCTGTATAGATATGAGACCAAATATCTTAAAAGTACATTATTTAAATCTGAAACATATATGTACAAATAATCACAATATTGAATTCTATCAAAAATTTTAAACATACAACGGGTGTAGAGCATTCAACGATAATCGCTGATTGCACAGTGGACACTTTTGTGTATTCCTCACAGCGGTTTCGATGCACTGCGCGCAAAACACATGACCGCAAAAAGTCGAAGTGGTACTCTGGCACATCTCCAAACACACCGGGCACGGAATCTTTATGTCGGATTGTCGTGATACTGTGCCGTTTGGATCATAGTTGGTTGAAGCGGCGGTACTTCTAGGCACCTCTGGGCATAGCTGTTGGTTCCACCGGGTAGTCATCGTTCGCGGTGCTGATAGTGGATTCAATACGTTATCTCGACTTGATACGCTGTTGTACGGAACACTTGCTAGAGGTAGCCGGTGGCCCGAAACAAGCCTAGCCCGACTTCGACGTCGTAATCTTGCTTGTTGACGCCGAAGACGTTTGCGATCTACTTGGTTGAATGGCCCACTGAGTGCGTCCGTCACCATGAGCTGTATCCATTCGTCCGTCGGCGGACTGTAGCTTTGTGATCCACCTTGCTCAAAGCCAAGTGGCTGTGTTGCTTCCATAGCTAGAGATGACATTCTTGCGATGTCTGTAATTTGAATACAGTATTAGTGACCTTGACATTTCGCAAAGAAAGAGTTTTTATAATTGTTGTTACTATTTATTATAACCAATGAACCCAGTCGAAAACCAAATACTAAATCTTTAAGATTCTCTATTATTTCAAATATTCTATTTCGTCATGATATTTCCGACTGGTATTCGTCATACATTTAATCTGCTTGTGCACCGCGCACTACTTACTTACTACTTGGTTCATTCCCCAACTAGCCAGCTTACGCGGTCCACGACTTTAAATAGCTGTTTGGCTGTTCGGGAAGCACACGATCAAGAAAATTCGATAAGATATGGCGTGGGTTTTAGTCCAACTGCTATATGCCTGACTGGTGCTCGAGCTGGGTACTGCCTCGAACATTGAAGTTTTCACGTACTGGATGAATGATAAGTTGGCCTTAGCTTTTGCAGCACGACGAAGTATTGTCCCTGCTGACTGGTATATTAAATCGTTCGCGCTAGCGAGCAGGTGCTCGGTACGAGTACGACGAAATCGATCTGAAGCTTTAAATTAGTTGATAAGATACAAATATAGCTTTGGATACTGAGCTACGAAGCATGCAAGCTTAAATAAATAATCACAGCTATTTCGCCAGCTGAAAAATTTCACGAAATGATGACTCGGCATCTACACTTAAAATAGCTGGCACGACAAAAAAGCTTCGATCCGATACAACTCAGATCTTCCAAATGCAGACGGTACCTTAATTATTGAGACATAGTTTTTTCATGTGTAAAGCCAAAAGGAACTCACTATAACTTTTGGAAGTATGAATTCAAACCTTTCAAATTATCTTTTCGTAATTTAATCCTGAAATATTATAATGACCGACATTAAGAACCTTTTTCACATGGTGGACGGCCGAATTTAAGGACACTCAGCAAGCAACCAATTAACGGTCATATTTGTTAAGATATTTAAGATGGTACCCGATACTATTTTAACTGCAGATGAATAAATGCTCGTCAAACACTAACGGCGCCATATTTTCAATCCACTTTGAATCTATTAGCAATTCCTTTCCAGCCACCATTGATTGTGGCAACATTCTATCAAAACTTACATCCGAAGATGACGATTGCGTTGACTATTTTTCCGTAATTATTGAACCTATTTTACCTATATTTATACTTACCATTTACTGCCGAAATCCCAAATGTCCCTCCAGGTTCACGAAATCTATTATTTCATATCTGTAGAGGAGATCCAAGCTTATCAAAGTATAGGTCAGGCTTATACGAAGACCTTGAATTGAATTTCAGAGCTGACAAAAGCTCCATATTAAAAATGTGCAATCATTGAAAACGGAAGGCGTTGTCACACCCTCAAACCGTTTCGTTCTCATTGTAGAAAGCTGCGAACTATCAATAACATTCTTTCAACTTCCATTAAATATAATATTATATCCATTAAATATACTAAATTTCAACTTCCTCTCAAACAATTTGTGATCTACTTGCTCTGTATTTTACATCAATGCGTTCCCTAGTTCCTCTTCCCTAGTTTCTTCCTCTCTTGAGCTCCAGCATTTTGTCGACAGCATTCTCTCTTATTTCATATATTTCATACCTACCATTATTTAGTTTATTATAGGCAAACTGAAACTATCCTCAAATTATCCTATCGACGGGCTTCCAACAATATTTTTGAAAACTATGCACACTTCAATTAGTCTTCATCTGACCATCATTATTAATAAAAGTCTTTCTGGCTGTTCTCTAGGCAGAAGTCATTATTCATCCAAACCATAATAATTACCTTTGTAAATAATCCATCTTTTCCAAAAACGTTGAACGATTCCGCATGACATTATCATGAATGTATACGGACATTTCATCGTAAAGGACAACACGGTTTCCTCCCGGGTCACTCAATATCAACAAATTTCGCATACTTCACGATTTTCTTTGCTAGAGCTGTGGAAGCTCAACTTGAAGTCTGCATATACCAGACTTCAAGTCGAACTCTAGTCAGTTTATTGTCTAGAAGATTAGAAGCAGTGGTTAAAGCCAAAGCAAATCCCACGAAGTGCTGATGTATAATTTGGATATGTTAAATTCATTTTCATTTTTGCCCTTAACAAACTATTTCAGGCTTCCACTTTGCTGACCGAACACTTTTTGAGTGCTATTTTAGAAGGAAAATCGATTTGTTTTATATTTTCTTGTTAATTTAGAACGTTATGTTTGAGTTTAATGTATAAATGAATAGTTATATTGTTAATAAAACAATGTTGATAAATAATTTAAAACACATAGAATTATTTTTAAAAAATATTGAACTTTTTCTGTATATCCTCGACTGAACGAATATTTTTTTCCACTAACTGCATATACTTTTTTATTTTATCATTTGTTTGAATAAAAACACTATACAATATTTTTTTAAATTTTGCAAAACTGATATTTGCCGCTCTGTCGATTTTAAAAGTTCACACTAGAAAATAAGGTACATGTTTTAACCTGCATTTTATATACAGTCGTGGCGAACAAACTAGGAACGATCTCCTGATAAATATATTTTTAAATATTTCCCTATCTATCTAGTAAAAATGCGTTAGGTTTTTTTAAAAATATTTATTAGTAAAATATAAAACAAGTAAAATAAAATAACAAGTTTTCTTCAAAGAATTCATTGGCGAACTAATTACTTGCATGATCGAATCGTGTCTCATTTGAATGAGCAAAACATTCCGGTAGTAGTGTGTGCTTTATATATCGAGAAGGCTTTGTTGATCAGGTTTGGATTCCCGGAAATGGTTATAAGATTCGCAGCAAGCTTTCTTGCCAACAGGCAATACTATATCAGCGTTTTAATGAAGCAGACTCTCCCAAAGGACCTGTGACATCTGGAGTTCCACAAGGTTCTGTAACTCAACCGATTCTTTATACCGTATTTACCACTGACCTTCCAATTTCAGTGGGCCAACCTCAAGTCTAAATTCTTCCATATGCCGATGACACGCTCTTATTCGCGTCGAGCAAAGATTCGCTCAAATCAGCGAAGAGCCTTGAATACTACTTGGCAGAATTAAGTCTTTATTTTGATGAATGGGTAATCAAACCAAATAGCAGTAAGACACAGCGTTGTGTATTTCGCAGTCCATCTAAATATCAGGGACCGCAAACTATTCGCAACAAGACCAAAAAACTCGCTGTCTCGTTCGGAATTTCTGCGATTACTCCTAGCTCATCACTAAAATACCTCAGTGTTGATTTTTACGAGTTTCTGAAGTTTAATCTTTATGTGCGGCATAAAATCAAAGCTGCCAAATCCGCATTTCAACACATCAGATATCTTTTCGCCAAAAAGATGGGCATGACGACCAAAGCTAAATTCATTTGCTATCAGACCCTAATCCAGCCTATCGTGCCTTATGCTTCCCCATCCTCGATTACCTGTTCAAAGACTGTCATGGCCGAAGCGGAGATATTTGAAAGAAGAATCCTCCGCTTCTGCACTGGTAGGTTCTACAACCCGGTAACTAAGAAGTGACCGAAGCACCTTCTCATGTATCACCCACTTAGGGACCGGGCTGTAGAATTAAAGACAAGTTTCTACGGACAGACAGATGGACATGCGAACGGACTGATTCGGTCAATAGAGCGTAAATAAGCCACAAGCTGCAAACGATAAGAGCCTGCAGGATTCTAAGTTGTCATAGCTAATTAAACTTTAAGCTAGGTTAAGAATGTACAATTAACATATAATAAAAAATCTTTTCAATTCGATTTCAATTGGCGAACTAATTATTGTTTTTTTATATTGAAAATACACTTATTAACAATGATAGCAATGCATCTTTTTGGCATTGTTGCAATTAAACTTTGATATCATTTTGGTGCTATGTTACCTCATACATTTCTAGAAATTTCAAGAAATTCGTCAAAGCTATGAATTTGCGTTTAGAAATTTCCACTTTTAGATCACGCCAAGGGTTTTCTAGTGGACTTAAATCGGGGTTGCACGGTGGCCACTTTATAACGTTCACATAATTCTTCCCGAATCATTCTTTAGTAGATCTTGCTGTATGCTTGGGGTCGTTGTCCTGCATAAATTTCCAAGTGACGGCCAAATTTTCCTCTGTATTGGGCAACATTACATTTCTTAAGATGTCGGCATATTTTGCTGAGTCCATAGTTCCTTGTATCGCTGTTGCTTTAGGTTAAAGGGCATACAACCCCAAACCATGATACTGCCTCGACCATGCTTAAAGGTCAGTTTTGTGTACTTCACGCTTCATGGATAGGGCGTCAAAAATATTGCTTTCCATCGGATGCCACTCTACTAATTTTAGTTTCACCACTCCAAAGAATGTGGTTCCATTGGGAAATGGTCCAATCCTTGTGTTCTTCGCAAATGCTAGCCTTGCCTTCCGGTTTTTTAATGAAACCAGTAGCTTTTTTCCTGAAATTCTTCCTCTCATTCAACCGTTCCCCAATAGAACGAGCTGATAGCAGATTGGAATCTAGGCCAAATACCTTCTTTTGGGTTGCTTTTGAGCTCAAGAAAGGATTCTTCTTTGCTACGTGAATAATTTTTCGATCTACGGCTTCTGAAGATTTGCGAAGTCGTTGGCGTCTAACAACATTTTCAGTGGTGTGATGTCTCTTAATATGCTGTACAGCATTATAAGCCAGGGTTTCATAACATTTAACCTTAATTGCTATCGCTAGAAAAATCTTTCATTTAAATACTGTTTACAATAAAGCTTCACAAGCAATACCAAAAATTAATAGTAGTTAATTATACCATAACAGTTGTATTCATTATTTTTGCCAACAATTCAATCCTGTACACAACTTAAACTTTGCAAAATAATCTATTTATCATGCCACTCTTGGTTATATCGCCAGCGGAAGTTCGCCAATTTACACTAAAACCGTACTTAAACCCGCTTATTAAAACAAGTAATTTCGAATAATGCAATATTCAGTTCAAAAAGGCTAGATCAAATAAATAACGGTACATATTCGAAGTATTACCAGTTAAATTTAGAGTTCAAACGTATTGATAGAAATTTTTAGTACCGTTCTTTATTAGTTCGCGACGGCTGTATATGATAGCTACAACTGTTATTTTTCAAACCGTGATTATCTTTGCCAGCAAACTTTTGTATATCTATTTTTTTTAAAATCAGATTATGTTTAACACATTTAAAAATAGAAGTTGATGAAAAATAACATAAAAACATAAAAAAAAAACAGAACAACAGACTATGCTTTTTAGCGTTGAGATATGAATTCCTAGCCATCACCAAGGATTCTTTGAGGGATATTATGAAACAAATCAGCAGATATGCTTCGAAATCGGCTGAAAAATGGTTGAGATCCGGAAAGAACCGGGACCGCTCCGCTTCCTTGAGCAAAATTCAGAGTGGATACCAGACGATTTGAAATAACTCTTTGAAAAATCCGATTGCCATGAACAGCCAGCACCATCTGGTTTACGTTCCATTCCTCGATATCCAAAAAAAGCTTTGACGAATCCAGCGAAAAAACAAAAAGGAAAGAAGTTGAGGATTTATCACAATCACGCGACGGTTAACGGTTACTTCTCAAGCCCCTCAGCGCAGTTGTCTTGGAACTCGAGCTTGGCTGCAGTGATCGGAGTTGTCAGTGAAGTGAAATACAGAAGCGTGGGTGCTAGTAAAGTCAAAGATGTTTGACGAAAAAGGAAGCATTGGTGGCTAAATTCGACTACGTGCCCCCCATAGCCGTTGGACAATTTTACCGATTGTGTCTTTTCGTGTACTTTTTGTCCGTTTTTGTTAGCTATTCTTCAAGTTTTTACCCCTCCTACTACTAGAGGCTGAGTAAGGATTGAAAATTGAAGAACAACTAACACAGTGAAGATAAAGAAGCAAACAAAGAAACACAACCTCAAAAACAAACACACCATCTCAAAAATACAATCGGTAAAATCGTCTAACGGCTATGGGAGGGAACGTAGTCGCGGTTTACCGCATTAACAATTTATGTCGAAGCAGTCTACAAGCCAATCGTACAAATTAACTCGGAAATGGAGCATGAAAGCGGCACACCAGGTGTTTCCTTCGTTTTATTTTGCTAGGCACGCTGGTTGTTTCCCTCCCAAGGAACACATTTTTATAAATAAAAATTTAACTTTGAAATTTTTAATTTTATTTTTAAATTTAACCAGTTCTTTGAAATAAAACGGTTGTACGTATAATTACTGCTCAGTAAAGTTTTTAAATCTCTGTGTCCTAGCACATCAATCATTTTTGTTAGTAAGTGGAGATACGATACAAGTTCCGGCCTCAGCACTTGTAAACAAAAGTTCACAATTAATGTAGACACTGATAATTTTTGTTCATTTGTGCCGCTTCAATTATGTGATCAAAGTGGTAAAATTGCTTGACAGAATTCCCAGTCACCTTCTACTATGTATTACCAGCTGCATAAATTTATTTTCACCAAAGAAAGATCTGATTTATTAAGGAAATAACACAGCTATTACTAAGAGTGGATAGTTTTGATGATAATGAGGTATTAGTCGTGCATCAATCACTTTTCACCATGATTGACGCTAAAACGGGCAAGGGTTTGACCCAATCCTCTTAAGTATAAAAATACTATATTAGTGGAGCTACTCAAAAATATATGAACGATGAGACCATTTATTTTTTTGGAATAATGCTAGATTCAATTTTATTTAATGCTAAATAATGCTAGATCTTGTAAAATTATAATGCTAAATAATGCTTTCTTATTTAATTGAAATAAATATTGTTCAATATGAAAACAATATGTACATTTATATGAGAGTTGATCAATAAGTAATGATAATCGGTTATTTCCAGTTCGCATAAAATTCAAAAAAACATTTTTTACTACTACATATACTCACAAAGTCAGCATGAAAAAAACATATACATAGGCCAGGATTCCAGGGATTCAAAGTGCCAAAAGCACTACCTCCAGTATAATACAGTTCTAAGAGGAGCTACATTCACTTGAATACGAACAGATGAAGAGAGAACATCAAAATTTGGAAAAACGAAATTTGTTTGAAAATCTGTTTGAAAAAATTGTCTATCAGAGGCATACACGGGGATATAGTGAAAATATTAGAGGACTCTGTTCCTCGATATTTCACCGTTGCACGCTAGGCCAAGGAGTTTAAGCTGGGAAGAACATACACTGAAGATGAACACCGCGAAGGACGTCACATCCCTCACTGAAGACAACGTAAAAAAAGCCGAAGATGTCGTGTTGGAAGATCAAAGAGTGACCCTCAGGCATGTAGCTGAGGTCACAGGGATTTCATATGGTAGTGTTCGAAAAATCTTTGCCAACCAAATACATATGAAGAAATTCTCTGCCCAAGAATGTTAACGGACGAGGATAAGAAGAGACGAATCGACAATTCAAGGATGAATCTCAAAAAGTTTCAAGCAGATCAGGAGAATTTTTTGTCACATTTGGTGACCATCGACGAGACCTGGATCCACCATTTTGCCGAAGAAATTCAAAGTGTCAAGTTCGGTAGGAAAGCTTATGGCATCAGTTTTTTGGGACGCTGAAGAAATTATTGCGATGGAATATTTGGAAAAGGGAGCCACTATATTAGGCTCTAACTAAGCTGACCAAATAAGAAGACTGCGAGAGGCAATGAAGGAGAAAACACACGGCAAACTACGAGCCGGAGTTCTGTTTCTTCAAAATAACGCACCGGCTCACAAGGCTGCAGTTGTGATGGATACAATTAAAGAATCAGGATTCGAACTGCTTGAACACCCACCCTATTCGCCAGATCTAGCTCTCAGTGGCTTCTACCTCTTTTTTCGGCTCAAACAACACCTTCGGAGTAAGAAATTTGAAAATGATAGGGAAGTGATGGCCGCTGTTAATACAATTTGGGTGAGTCCAGATAAAGAATTTTTTTCTAACGGTATCCTGGGTTTGGAAAAAAGATGGACTAAATGTATTAACTTATTAGAAGACTATGTTGAAAAATAAATATATCTTTTAAGTTTAATCACCTTGTTTTATATTCATTATCATTACTTATTGATCAATCCTCGTATGTATAACAAAAACAAATTAGAAGTTTAAAATTTACATCTCAAAATGATTCTATATCTATTACAGACAAATTAGTTACATCTAAATCTTTTTCTCTTGTGTAAAGCTTATTTCTACCAATATTTTTCTGAACATCGTTTGGAATGACTCAATCAAAACAGCAACAATTATTTATTTTTAGGTGAAGAAAAAGTATTAGTATCGGATAACGAAAATTTTTCTTCGGCGTTATCCGTGCGCTTGCATTTGAAGCCCTAACAAAACAATTGATTCACATTATTCAGGAAAAAATATCTAACAAGAATGCACATACTTTGGTAAACCTGAACTTGTAGATGCCCGAGGCTCCTGGGAGTCTGAAGTGGATGGGACCCAACTACTGATTTTTAGCATCATCACGATTAAATTGAATGTTACCATTTCAAAGCAATATAGATTTTGAAATTAAAATTTGATGGACGAGATTGTAAATAGATGAGTGCCAGATTATTCCGAAGTCTAAATTTTAATGCTAAAAATAATGCTAGATGCTAACTCCGAATTTCAAATGCCGTTTTTGAAAAAATAATGCTAGATCTAGCATTCAAAATGCTAAAATGGCAGCACTGCCAGGGAGTTCGGAGTCAAAACGGAGAACCTTGGTTCTGGTAAATAGCCACTGCACGCATGTATTTGTTGTTTTGAATGTTTGCTTCATATTAGCTATCGTCTCGAAGTTAAAAATTGGCAACTACGAAAACAAATTTAAGACATCGTTCCAGCAACATTCAAAATAGGTTTAAGTTTGAAATGGGTTCAGTTACAAATAACCAAAATTAGAGCTCGGTAATACAGCTGGCGGGAACGCTGCCCGCCAACTTATTGGAAACCCTGAGTTAAGCGCAGTAAATTAGACGATAAGTTGCGACCCTAATCAAAAGTTTTGATACATTACTCAAAACTTTAGCTTATGGTCACGAAATTAATTTTGAAAAATGTAATTCTTTGGAATCACATGCCTGCCTACTGAATAGCAGTCTGAGGAAACTAAAAAAACTCGCAATAGCGATTGCAGATAATTCCGGGAGCATAAAACTCAAAAGCAGACACGTATTGCCACGGATAGAAATACCCAAAACTACTATCTATTAGAAATATAAGTCACAATGTTGTATTTGCATGTAATTTTTTTATTTTTTCTATATACTTATGCTAGATTTATGACTATCTTTACCTAAGTTACTATTTATTATTAATAAATAATATTAATGTATATTGGTTATGTATTTTTTAATTATATTTTTAAATTTTCCTGCATTGTTTTCCCTTGAATCCCATGAAACAACTTACTTTTACTTTTGATGGTTTGTGTTAAAGCCAAAAAAAGTAAACCTAAAAAAGCAATAAGAAGCAGAAAAACGTAAAAAATGATTTTGTCTAGTTAGCTTTTCCTAGACGAAAAACTATGTGACGACGCATTTTATTGAACTACGAAATAAATAGTCATAAAATCAAGCCGTCAATTTAAAAGAAGCCGGATGCCTTGAATGTTTTTAAATGTACTTTGAAACGAAAGTGTGATATGCAAATTTACTGCACTTTTTTTTTGTATTAAAATAGTAGTAATTATCTGTTTATTTTGTTAAACTTTTACTTACGTTGAGCATGCCCACCTGAAATTACCTTAAATTGTATCTTATTTGATACGTTATACAAAGAACATATGTACGAAATATTTCAAACTAACTGATATATGCATATATGAAGTATGAAATTTACATTTGCAAATATATTTAATATTACTTCAAAATAATTAAAAAAATCATGCATAAAAACTATAATAAAAAATTTGCATTTATTACTTAAACATTACAATATCACATGCTGCATAGATATGAGACCAAATACCTTAAAATTACAAGAGTTAGATCTAAATTATATACAAATAATCATAATATTAAAGTCTATTAAAAATGTTAAACATACAACGGGTGTAGAGCATTCAACGATAATCTCTGATTGCACAGTGGACACTTTTGTGTATTCCTCACAGCGGTTTCGATGCACTCCGCACAAAACACATGACCGCAAAAAGTCGAAGTAATATTCTGGCACATCTCCAAACACACCGGGCACGGAATCTTTATGTCGGATTGTCGCGATACTGTGCCGTTTGACTCATAGTTGGTTGAAGCGGCGGTACTTGTAGGCACCTCTGGGCATAGCTGCTGGTTCCACTGGGTAGTCATCGTTCGCGGTGCTGATAGTGTCTCCAATACGTTATCTCGACTTGCTACGCTATTGTACGGAACGCTTGCTAGAGGCAACCGGTGGCTAGAAGCAAGACTATCCCGACTTCGACGTCGTAATCTTGCTTGTTGACGCCGAAGACGTTTGCGATCAAATTGGTCGTATGGGCTGCTAAGTGCTTCCATCACCACCAGCCGTATCCATTCGTCCGTCGGTGGACTGTAGCTTTGTGATTCACCTTGCTGAAAGCGAAGTGGCTGTGTTGTTTCCATAGCTACAAATGACAATCTTGCGATATCTGTAATTTGAATTAAAAAAATTGAATAAAAAATTTGCGTAATTTCAAGATCAATAATACCTTGAAATTTCGCAAAGCAAGAGTTATTATAATTCTTGTTACTGTAATTTTAATTCATGAGAATCATTAAAATTTACCAATGAACCCAGTCGGAAACTAAATACCCAATCTTTCAAATTTTCTATTTCGTATGTTATTCCCGACTGGTATTCGTTATGCTGGTGGGACAATTCACGTGAAGCGGACCTCGATTTCGTTCATATTGTGCATAATGGTACTTCTAGAAGATATGAATGTGGATGCACAAGTTTTTGTTTCTATGAGGTTTAGCTGCCGAGTTATGGGCTAATTTTGAAATTTCGAAATTGATAAAAGGTTTTTTTTTTGAAGCGGATTCTGAGATTCAAAACAAAATCTAAAAAACATTAAACATATTGATTGGTATAGAAAATTAGCTGTTTCTTTTTAATTTTGAAATTAGATTTGAAAAATATTTTTTTTTTTTCCTGTGTGGAACCGGAAGTAGGCACTTTAACTCGTAATTTGAATAATTTGGACCAGGTTAATTTTGTTCATTTTTATAACAAAACAAAGCTTAAATTATACTTATTTTATCATAAAAGTTTTAGAATGGGATGAGCAGTAGTTAAGGAGTTATTCAAATTATGAGTTGAAGTGTCCACTTCCGGTTCCACACAGGAAAAAAAATATTGTTTTTAAAATCTAATTTAAAAATTAAAAAAAAAAAGCTAATTTTCTATACCAATCAATATGTTTAATGTTTTTTAGATTTTGTTTTGAATCTCAGAACCCGCTTCCAAAAAAACCTTTTATCAATTTCGTCAATTATTCAGAAGCCTGTAACTCGGCAGCTAAACCTCATAGAAACAAAAACTTGTGCATCCACATTCATGAAGTACCATTATGGACAATATGAACGAAATCCAGAACCTCGACTTTTTTCGTTGTCCGCTTCACGTGAAATGCCCCTGGTGCAAAGTGCACCTCTTACTTACTTCTTGGTTCTTTCAACAGTTAGCCAGCTTACACTGTCCACGACTTTAAATAGCTGTTTGGCTGATCGGGAGGCGCACAATCGATAAAAATTCGCTGATACGGTTATGGGATGGGTTCCAGTTCAACCGATATATGCCTGGCAAGCAGCACTGGCACAGACCAGAGAACAGACGGCAGTCGTGGCTATGGGTACCAGTTCAGCTTACTTACTGATTGCTTTGCGGGAATGGCAGCTGTGGTGGGGAAGCTATCTGGTGCTCGAGCTGGCTACTGCCAGAGCCTACTGCTTCGAACATCGAAGTTTTCACGTAGTGGATGATAAGTTGGCTTAAACTTTTTTTCGCAGCACGACGAAGTATTATCACTCTTGGCTGATATAATAAAACGTTCTGAAAGTACGTGCGCTTTGTTCGATTCTCGGTTGTATCGTATGGTTGACTGATTTGGAACCACACACAAAATATCTGAGCTGCGTGGGTGAAAGAGGCCGATATGTATAATAAGTTTTTAGACAAGGAAATCAACACCACGTTGAAAGCACATTCGATTTGAAGCTTTAAATTAATTGATGAGACATATTCCTTTCGATGCTGTATTTTTCAATTCATAGACTCGAGTGTAGTTACAACGTATAATGGTAACTGGAATAAACAAGCACAACTATTTCGCAACCTGAGGAATTTCACTTGACGATGACTCAACGACACTCAATTCGTATTTGGGTAGCTGGCACGGGGCAAACAAACTTCGATATACAACTCTCAGTATTCATCTAATTTCCGCTTGCTGAACGAGTGGGGGTGGATGGTGTCGCCGAGAATTTGGAGATGGGTGGTGGGTACGAGAAGGCCATGGTACGAGGCGGTCTCAGTCAAAGGGAAAGTACAGTAAGAACTGGCATAGGAAAATACTGTTCGTGCATCGTATTTTTACGAAAGCCTTTCATAAACTTTCAAGTCGGCAGTGTACTCGGGGACTCCCCGAATAGTGAAATACTTGTTTGCGTGAATGGTGCAATTCATCAAGTGTGTGAGTCAGGTAATTTTATCAAAACAATTAAGAAATTATTAAAGTGAATTTTTCCTAGCGTGAACACCGGTGAGACGAAAAACTGCCGTCCGCTCGAGGCAAGCAAATATGTATATTATTTAGGAAAGTGATTTCAAAAATAATTTTTAATTTGATCACGACGTAAATAAAAAATATTTAAAATTAGAAAGTAACAATATTGTATAAGTTCTACTTTCGTTAGTCTAGTAGATCTAATAATTCTTAACGTTTTTATTTACGTCGTGATCAAATCAAAAATTTTTTTTAAAATTGCTTTCATAAATCAAATATTTACTTATCATATACACACAGTTGGGGACAAAACTCTCCATACACCCTCAAAATTTCATAAATTTAGTAGAAAATGCAAATATTTATGAGAATTTGATGTGCAACTTTACTGCAAATGTATCTTTATTAACATCATTTTTAAAAAAATACTTTAATTAACTTATAACCGTAAAAACACCAGAAAAAACGAAATTCAGTAGGGACAAAAGTGTTCATACATTAATCAGATAGTGTACTCTGGTCTTCATTGCATTGCTTTACTGTTGTTTTTCTTCAAAAAACCGTTGTATTTCCTATGAAAAGCGTGAATACGATCTAATGATTAGTTTGTTTTAGTAATCTGTGAGCAAAGGGAGTGAAAAATGAGCAAGCGTAAGGAAGTAAGTGTTGAAATAAAAAATTTAATTATTGCTGAGCACAGAAATGGAAAATCATACCGCGCAATTGGAGTTTTGTTTAATTTATCCCATGTCACTGCCCAATACATTGTTCAAAAGCATAAAACCACAGGATCAGTGGAAAATAAGCCAAGAAATGGATGACCAAAGAAACTTTCCAGGTGGGATATCAGCATGATCTTCAAAGAGGTCGACAAAAACCCAAGGATCACCGGTCGGCAACTGGCAGAACATGTCGCTAATACTTTGAATAAGTGTGTTCACCCTAAAACCATCCGAAGAATCTTGCGTTCCGATGGATATGCAAGTAGAATTCCTGGTAAAAAACCGCTAATCTTTGAAAAAAATAGGCAGCTTCGACTTGAATTCGCAAAGCAATATTTAGGAAAGGATTTAGAGTTCTAGAAAACTGTCTTATTTACTGATGAAAGCAAGTTCAACTTGTTCGGTAATGATGGCAAAGAAAGAATCTGGCGAAAAAAGGGAACAGCATTGCAACTGAAGAATTTGATACAAACAGTAAAACACGGCGGTGGCAATGTGATGGTGTGGGGTGGAATTGCAGCTGGTGTGGTTGGCAGATTGGTCATTATAGACGGTATTATGGACTTATACTATTATAAAAGACTGTTAGAAGAAAACTCGCAACCTTCCGTGGACAATTTGGGTCTTGGCCGGCATTGGATATTTCAACAGGACAGCGATCCCAAACATACTGCACGCTTTGTAAAGAACTGGTTGCTTTATTATGCACCAAGGCAGCTGTATTCTCCTCCTAAGTCGCCAGACTTAAACCCCATTGAACATATTTGGGAACTTATGAAAATAAAAATCTCGAAAATTCACACCAGCAGCGAGGAATCACTCAATACTGCGCTTTAACAAGCCTGGGGAGAAATAACTCCGGAAGTCAATAAAAATTTGGTGGATTCAATCCCACGACAGTTGCAGTCTGTCATTGATGCCAACGGTGACCCAACAAAATATTTAAATATAAAATTATATTAAATAATGTAGAATTTTCAGCTCAATTACATAATGTATGAACACTTTTGTCCCTACTGAATTTCTTGTTTTTTTTTGTTTTTCCGGTAATAAGTTAATAAATGTATTTTTTTTTAAATGAATCTTAATAAAAATACATTTGCTGTAAAGTTGTATATAAAATTATCATAGATATTTGCATTTTCTACTAAATTTATTAAATTTTGAGGGTGTATGGAGAGTTTTGTCCCCAACTGTATATGGGGAAAGAAATCATTAGGGGTAGTTTGCTGTCCTTCTCTGAGTAGGAAACAATTAAATGCCGCCTTCGGCTCTAAAGTGTTTATTTAAGCTTATGTTTCTGTCAATGTGCTTACATATGCAGTGGCTCAATAAACAAGTCGAACATATACCTAGTTACACATTCCAAGAGAGAGCAAACATTTCAAGAGTAAACTCTAGAAAAAAAAATATGCTTTACTAATTCTATATCATTTATTTATGAAAAATAGAAACATAAATAGCAAAACTCAATTTCATTACTATGAAAAAATAAAAAAAAGTGAAAATATAGCGAAAATCGATGTCAAAAAAGAGCTTGGATAATTAATTTGAAGTAAATTTTTTTTTTGAATATTATTGGAGATTTTTAATATTTTGTTGGCAATGTTTTACTTTTCATGATAGATTTCAATCTGTCGGGTATGGGTTTTGCAAGTTTTTTTCAGAAGGAAAGATCAAATTTTGCCCATTTAGTATGAGGTGCTGGTTCCAAGCTCCCCTTTGTTTGAATAGAATGATTTTTTAACTAGTGCTCCAAATAAGCTCATATGCGCTTAATAATTTTAACATCAGGAGATCAAGAATGTTGTTTCAGCACATGAAGACAGTTGTACAGCAACCACAAGTGTACATTAAGTGCTTTGTATTGTCGATCGTTATCCTGGTAGTATTGAAAGTTCTCCTTTGTTCCGAATATTTCAGCACCTTGTGCCAAATTTTGCTTCAGAATGTTTAAATACTTTGTGGGAGACCTAATCAGGTTGGGCGGCGTCGGGTTAAGTCTCAAGTCACAAACTAGGGTAAGTACTTGGGTGCTATTCTGGACAGCAAGCTCACATCGAATGTGAATTTAGAGGAGAGAGTTAAGCGGGCAAGCAACGCGATTTACTCCAGCAAGAGAGTACTGGGTAAAACGTAGGGTCTAAGCCTTGCTTTAACGCATTGCATATACATGGCGATAATCAGGTCGATCCTTTCGAGCAGTGAATAAAACTACCTTTTCTGGCATGGCGAACAGAATTCAGTGGTTGGCGGCTTTCTGCACAACAGATGCCTTAATCTCGACTCCTTCGTCTGCTCTGAACGTTCTGCTTCATCTCCCTCCGCTCGACCTCTTTGTTAGAGGCACTGCTGCAAAAGCTGCTGTCAAGCTTAGGGAATCGGGACACTACGACTCAAGATCCTTCGGCCACAGCAGTATAGAGCGGGGGTACCCAGGTAGCACTGACTACTTGGTCCCCCACTCTGTGCTTCGAGCGAGGATATTGAGCGACTGTGGGAGATTGGCAAGAAAGAATCAGCAAATGGGTGTAGCAGCTCTTAGCATCAACGCTGCCGGCTCTAAAACAACTGCAGGAGTGGGTGCTGAAAATACTAAAAATACAAGTGGGGAGATCAACATCTTTACAGACAGTCAAGCGGCGGTAAAAGCACTGATGTCTCACACATACAATCAATCAGCAAATCAACAAATCACTGATGCCTCCCACACGCACTGATGTTTCACGCATTCAGGCCCTGAATCGACTGGGCAACAACGGAAGAGTCAGATTTTTCTGGGTTTCCGATCACAAGGGCATTGATGGAAATGAGAGGGCGGATGCGCTAGCCAAGCAGGGGGCTAGTCTTCGCTTGTCAGGATCGGTAGACATTACAACTCCTATCCAAACGATCAGGCACTCGATTGACTCCAAAATGATGAATACAGTTTCTTCAGCGTAAATATGGCGAACAATTTTCACTTCCGACGAAGAAGATATGTCAAAGTAAAATGGTGTTGGTTTATTTTTCATATGGACCATTCGTGTGTTGTCTCTTGCAGTGGAAGGTTGTAGCCGGAGAATTGCAGGGATGGATTTTCTCCGAAGGACGGTCTTTCTCTGGAATTGACAAGACATGAGTCAGCGTGTCTTGAACTGCGTGCTCGCGTCGTCGCGTTGTTTTTGATAGGCCTTTGTGTTTTGTGTTTTGTGTTTTTGTCCCATTTTCTAAAATGAAAATAAAAACTAACTCTAAATAATAAATCGAATTAAAAACCGAGTGTTTAAAAAAAAAAAATTGCAAATTAATAAATTGAACAAAAACCACGTGTTTAAAAAAGACGAACCCGATGGCCAGTGCCGATAGGACAAGGCCAACCCCTGGTTCATAGAAGTGTGAACCACATATTTAAAAAAAAAAAAAAAAAAAAAATTTCATATGGACTAGAACATTTACGCATTATTCGTGGAAATGTAAATAGAGAAACATTTAAGAATATTTTGAAGGAGAGTATTCACTAGAAGATCTTGCACTGGAACCAAGACTATTCAGCTCTTCGCCATCGAGCGCAATAGGAAAATATTTCTTTTTAATTTTAGGCGAGTATCTAAAACCTTTATTGTGCAAATTTAACTTCAATTTAAAGATATACAAAAAATGGGAGAAAAGGCCATGGATTCGCCAAAAAATAGCCCAGACTTTAACTCAATAGAAAGCCTGTAGAGAAGGAAGAAAAGAAAGATCGGTGAAATCCATCCAGTTAGTATTGTGAACCTTCAAAACAAATTCACAATTTTATAAATTGCTTACCCAAGTAAGTAAAAGCAGTTATTGAGGAGAACAAAATATTAGTTGGCTTAATTTTAAGACTAAAGAATGCAAATATTAGCTTAATATAATACAATACAAACTAAACAATGAAGTCTGAGAGTAGCTATTATCAGTTGCATCTAGAAAAAAATTATATTCCTAGAACTGAGTTGAGTGGTGGTGTCCTACTTTAATCAAGTGGTGGTGTCCTACTTTAATCCATTTTTCCCTTGCCTGGATTATTAATAATTGGTTTACTTTCATAAAAGTGATCTCATTCATGTTCTACCAAAAACAGGAAAAAATCATGCTCTTCACAAACAGAAAAATTCTTAGCACTGCCTGGTTGTTCAGGAAATAATTACTTGAAGCAATATGATAGTTTCTACTCTCGCTACTGCATATATTTACATAAATGAATTTTTTGGCAAAATAATTCCATGAACAATTTTCTGTAATTTAAATTCTAAGAGCAATTTAAATCGAGTGAGCTTGCTTATTTTTCGTTTGATGCTTGTAAATTATATACAGGTGGCTTTTTTTATTTCTGTACACTATGAAGTTATTTGGATTTATAACTTCCACCGAGGACCAAAAATATGCTTGCGAAATACATTACCAAATAAGATTGCGTCATTAGCAATGCAACGTGATTCAAAATACGCAACGTGTCTTCAATAAACCGAAGGTCATGTTTGGAAAAATGTTTAGAACATAAAAACAATTAGTCTCTTTATCTATTGGAAAGCAAACATTATACTGAATTAAATTTCCTTCTTGTAACTCAAAATTGAATGATTGAGTCGCTTTCTGTTGTTTTTTGTGTGCCAAAGATATGTCTAATTACTAGCATTCGCATTGAAAATAAAAGCACTAAATTTTGGTTATTACTATGCAAGTATCATTTTTTCGTTTATTAATCACAGCTTAGATAATAGAATCTGAATTTATGTATGCTTTAATATAGCATGACGCATTGGGCGTTTGAGCATGATGCATTATCAATTGGGATCAATGAATATGAAAGCAAGATAAAATTAACACAAAAACCTAATTGAAACTGGATCTTACATAATTTACACTTCACTGTATCATCATGCGGCAACATACATCAAAGCGTCATTTTAATATTCAGTCAGTAATGTAAAAAAAACTTACACAATTGCTATAACCATATTTATTTTCTATACAGACAAACAGTCACTTTAAACATACAACGGATGGACACTTTTCGGGTTTAATTTACATTTACAAATGGGACATTTGTGCGTACATTTAATGGCAGTTAGAATACATTTCTTACAAAAAACATGACCACACAACGTGGATGATGGCTCGTTACAGGTATCTATACAAATTGGACAGTTAAGATTGAAACCGCCGCGTTTAGTAATGTCTTCTGTTGGGGCACTGATACTAGCATTATTAAAAAATGAGGAAGATGTGCTGGGATTATCAGGTATGTCTATAATTTCGACTTCAGGGTTGTCGTGCTGGAACCGCCTGCGTCGCCGACGTTGAATTTGTGGATTGGCCGCTGTAGTTGGTGTACTTAAATCAATTACGGGGATTTGTTCGCATGCGACAAATATTACATCGTCCTCGCTGTATACTGAGTTGTTAGTTGGTGGCTGCTGAACGGGCTCGTCGACTGGTTTTTCAGTAGTGCTGTTGTTCATTTCCAGCGAAGGTATTCTTCCTCGAAGAAGTGCATTTACTGTAAATAAAATCGTAACAGAGTTACTAATGCAAAAACTGCAGTCTATAAAGAATGCTGTTATTTTTGTATTCAGGTTCCTTCAAAAACTACTAGTAAGTGCCGACAGGTGAAAAAATATTTTAAGAAGAATTTGAAATAATCAATTAAAGTGATATGATTTGCAAAATAACAAGATTATGCGTCATGCAAACATGACTTGTACAAAAATATTGAAAATACAAAACTCTACCACAACGGCTTCACAAAATCAACCTACCCTATGTATTTTGTTTTCAGCCGATGACTGCGCCGGAAGTGTCAGGAATATACTCAAAACAAAAACGCATAAAAACCACTAGAAATACTTATTTTCCAAGAAAAGTAGAGGAATCGTTTTTATCCGTTTTTATCGGATAAGAAGATGCTTGGGGGCTGTCATCCGAAAAATTTCCAAAACATGGAAAATTCAAACATTGGTTACTTATTTTCACTGTAGATATTTGTCATATGAATATTTAATGGTAACATCGAAAATAATGAAAAAGCCTGGTGATGGCAAATCTTTACTAGCACCACTGGATTGTAAGGCCAATGCATCCTGCGAATTTCATATTGCTCTAATTATCTGGTCGTGAGTTCTCACGAACACAAATTTAGGGTGCTAAAAATAGTGGTAATTTGGTGAAGGGCTGCCGATCTTTAACAAAGAGGAATTCGAAAATATTAGAAGAATGAAATTTAACAAATTTTGCATTTTGTTCTAAAAAAAAATAAAAAAAAATTCAGGAGGAAGATTGATTTCAAGTTTTTCTGTTTAGCTACCTCCACATTCGAAACCATACAAATTTGGGTTGCCTACTTTTAAGCTCTTTGCAAATATTTATTTGCCACAGAAATAAAGGGAGTACCTATAAATTCACTAAAATGCCTGCGGTCGCCAAAGTGTTGAATATAATATGCTCTCAATCAGAAAAGACTTCCCAACTTATCATCGAAATCAGTAAAAACGAAAGTGACAGGTAGTCCTCCCCTATATATTCAGGCCAGCCAGGCCAAACGGTAACTGAAAATAGAAAGGTTTTTCTCGGGCTTTCGCCCAATTAGGCCAGTTTTCCCGCCTATTTTTTTCAAATAAATCCAAGTTTAGTTTTTTAGAATTTTTTTAGAATTGTGATTATTGCATGTATGAGAAACATAATGTGGAAAGTCCATTACGAAGTTCTGTGCGCAAAAAAGTTATTAAAAGTCAAAGGTCACAAAAATTAGTTTTTCTTCAATATCTCAAATTGGAATTGTTTTTGCGGGATGATTAAAATTGAAAAATTTTTATTTATCTTTAAAATTTTATTTGACAAAGTGGTTTCGAAAGCATGCACTGATTCTCATCAGGCACCAGCACACAGTGCATACTTGACTGGTGTGACCACTTGCAGTTGGAAATCATTAATTGTTATTTACGATGGTTGTGACAAATTTTAACATCTCTGACTTATATCCATGGAAATAATTTACTCATAAAGGTTATTGATTTGTGATCACGGTTCCCTTCTTGTCTATAAATCAGCATAGACAACGTATATCGTCTCTAAAGCTTATCAAAGCAGAGAATAATTGATACGGGAAACTCGATCGTTTTGCGGAATAATTTGTCACAACCAGCGTAAATAACAATTAATGATTTCCAACTGCAAGTGGTCACACCAGTCAAGTATGCACTGTGTGCTGGTGCCTGATGAGAATCAGTGCATGCTTTCGAAACCACTTTGTCAAATAAAATTTTCAAGATAAATAAAATTTTTTCAATTTTAATCATCCCGCAAAAACAATTCCAATTTGATTCTGCTTTCGTTGGCTTATTTCGCAAAACGATCGAGTTTATACGTTGTCTATGCTGATTTATAGACAAGAAGGGAACCGTGATCACAAATCAATAACCTTTATGAGTTCAATATCTCGTTAACTATTGGTGAATTGAATGAATTTGTATTCGGATTGAATTTATATTCGGATTGAATTTGTTAAGCATAAAAATCTGCACATAAACTTCATATACTAAGCTATATAAGCTTAATATAATAATTCTCGAGACATGAGGCTAAGAAAACTTCAATGTTTTTATGCATTCATCGTTTGTTTACATCAGTATAAGAACAAAATAAGACAAAAAAGGTCGTTCTGTCAAATAATTACAAGTGAAGATTTTTTAACGGATATATGTTTCTTGTAGAATGAGAAGCTCAGTGCCAAAAGTCCACATTACAATCGTGTGCGCGAAAAAGGTTAATTAAGGTTAAAAAATCAATTTACGCGCTTTTTTGTACATCAAATTTGTTCAGCATAGATATCTGCACAGAAGCTTCATACAAAAAATTCACGGGAGACTAATAGTTCTTGAGAAATGAGCCTGAGAAAAGCTTGGCTTTTTACATGACTATGCATAGACGATAGGGGATTATGTGCATTTCATCGTAGTTTTCTCAGGCCCATATCTCAAGAACTATAAGCCCCATGTTAATTTTGTGTATGAAGTCTGTGCGCAGATTTTTTAGCTTAACGAAATCAATAGCAATGAAGCTGGAAAGCCATTGTTGACAAAGTCTCGCGATGTTTATGCCGATTGCATGAAGAAAATTGGCGAAAATATAAAACGCTACCCGATAAAATTCTCTGACTTAGTAAATATGGAGCGAAAAACACCCTGTTATCTATCGTCAATGTTCCACAGGATGGCGCAAAATTAATCTTATAATTTTTGCAAATGGCGTCGTACGTGAATCATATTTGATATTTGTGAACTAGACAGCTGCAGAAAAAAGATAAATAAAGATTACCACAAACAAAATAATTTTTTTTAGTTAGTAAAAAAGTTATTTGAAAACGAAACTGGATGATTAATTTGGCGCCACCCTGTAAAACAATATCACTTTTTCTTTTCCTAAAGAGATTTGCGATTAGCTCGCTGCCAATTTTCATATATTTTTTGTGCGCCAAACCCATCTAACACACACCTTTTTCCTTCTAATTCAGATCCATCAACTTTTGTCAACCCTATAACAAAGGCACGAGAAGAAATATGTAAAGCTATTTTGGACCTCGATTGTGACAAAGGTCTTGGTCCTGATCTTCTTCCACCGACTTTCTTGCGTAATTGTGTCAAGCGGAGATTTTCCTTCACCACTCTAATACCCCCCTAGAATGTGCATACACTCCGTAACACGGACAATTTTCCTACCCATTTTCAATGATATGCACTTACGGTGTAAAAATGAAAACAGAAAGATTTTAAAATTTGGACATTTCGACACTATGACATTGACATCATATGATTTTGGACTATGTAGCAAAAACAAGTAGCGTATGGCTGTTTTGACCTAAAGTTGTGAATACATATAAGATTTGTTGTTTTCATTAATGTTGAAATTCAGAGGGCTAGGATAATATGTCCACTATGCCACTAGGAAACTAATCACTAAACAACGTAATCTTTAACCCTTTGGCGGCAGGAAGTTAGATGAGTTTTCAGGTATATCCATGCAAAGATATTTTTCGTAAAAAAAAAACAAGCATTGGAAATGAAAACTGATAATTGTTTCTGCTTGTTTAAGGTGCAGGCTTAAAAATGTTTGACTCTATGTAGACACTGAGTGCGTAAAAGAAGAAGAATTTTTTTTTCAAATTTCAATTAGTCATAACTTTTGACCACGAAGCATTGCATCATCAGGAAATTTAAAGAACATGTTAATGTTGACCAATCATTTCAATCACTAAGCCGCTTTTTGAAAAATGCACACGATTGTCCACTCTATTAATTTAAAATTTTCAAAACTTCGAGCTACATTATTATCTATTTTCTGAGCCTTCGAAGCTTCTTTTCACGAGAACTTACGACCGGATTATTAGGATCAATAAGAAATTCGCAGGGTGTGTAGCCTTTAAGTAGGAACAGATCTGAAAGAAATCATTTAGATATGTGGGCCACTCGGTAACAGTGGTGCTGTCTTAAAAAATAACTGCAAAAAATAAATGCTTTATGCCCTTTAACTTCCGCTGCAGGCATCATATTTTAAAGAAATTCACACAGCTATGATTAAGTAAGTTTTAGGAATTTGGTTTAGGAAAAAATTAGGATAGAGCTGCGTGATAAGGTAAATTATTCCATTTTATTTAATAAGAGATGCTATCATTAAATTAACAAGTTATTATCATCTTCAGGATAAAAATAATGATCTTGTAGTGTAAGATAGCACTAAGCGTTTCAATTTCAAAAATTTTGAAATTTTCACTGGCGGTTACCCGTAACACCCTTCTATTCCTATAACTTCCAATGTACTCATTGTACTCAAAACGAAATTCGAATGCAGTGCCAGAAAAGGTCTGGTAGCACTGAGCATTGTGCTAGGAGATGTCCTCAGATTTCCATATTATAAGCATCCTATAATGAAAATAAAACACAAGTATTTGACTGTCAGTAATTTTGGAACTCTTATGAGTGCCAACCTTTGTACCTTAGAGCTTTCCACGCTATCATTAGATCAAAGTCATACATGACCTTCGATACAGACTGGTGTTACTACAGAGCACGATTGGTAGAACCTGTATTCAAAATCTACACAATTCTTCTACTTTTCTCCGTATATCAGTCTTTCTAGTGGGTTTTATGCGCTAGAACTTTGTTATTATTTCCAGTTGCGATAACTTTTGACAGAATGATCAAATTATTACGAAATTTCTAGGGTATATAACGCTTTTGTAACTCAATAGATGATTTAGACCATCAAATCTATTTCTTTCAATCACTCTCGAACGTAAGATATGAATTTCCAATCTTCCACCATTATAACTCGGTAGCCTCAATTTAAATAATTCAGAATACAGAAAACATAACTGAATTAGGTTAGTTCCTAGAAGTGGCAGTTGTATGACACATTTAAAATAATGTTAGAATAGATGAGATGGTTTTGGGAAAATTATATAATAAAGTTGGGAAAACTTTTTAAAGACCCGAACCCTTGTAACTGGGGTTAACGAAACCAATGGCTGAAACGTGACGTTATAAGCCAACCTATTTCTCGTACTGTACAATAAAAAAATGTAAACACTTGAAAATTTTCGGGCGGATTTGTAGCTACACCAAGCACGTGAAAAATTCCATCAAACTATCGACTTTACTGAAATTTTTTCGCATTTTAGGAAAATTGAATGGATCGTCAGTTTGAAATTTTCAAAGTTCTTCATCGCACAATAACGGTTACCTATTATCAAGTTTTATTATCATTCAAAATGTCTTTTCTCAAGAACTTACGACCGCATTTGACAGATTAGATCAACATAAAATGCACAGGATGTATGGTCTTAAGCAGAGCCAGGTGTGATATAAGCTTGGTGAATAGTTTTGCAATCGTGTAGCTCTTAAAATAAAATCTTGAAATAACTCTCAACCAAATAAAAGCTTTCAGCCTTATAGCTTCCAATGCTTTCAGAATTAGAATAGATTTACTAAAACCGATGATTTTTGGGTCAAGATATGCTACCATTGATTCACATATGATTTAAGATACGATCTTAAAATAAAAAATATACAACACATATTTAGATTTCCAAATCCTGGCGGGCGGTAGCCTTTAGAAACGTTCCGCATCTATAAATTCCGAAGCAGTCATCGAATCAACACAAAATCCACTTGATAGTTTGGTTTGAAAATGGAGTAAGTAAGATATATTTTAGTGGCGATGATCGGACGATCTGGCTTTTTTCTGATATATGCTGAATTAAATGCTAAATACTCGTACTCGGTCGATTATGTAGATAATATAAAATAAAAAAATCTCAAACGCAATCTAGAGATTTCCTCTGCTTTTCTTCGAAATTTTTCTGGTGGCTCTTTTACCCTAGATTTTTTTTCACATTTACGTTTTGGGATATTTTTAATTAAGGTTTTTTTATTTGTAGAAAAAACTGTGAAGTAGCTATACATATTCTTTAATAAAAAAAAATAAACATTACATATTAGCTATTTAAACCTTCAGTGCGAAAATAATTTTTGGATATCTTTGTTGAATAAAAGGACTCCTAAAATTTTGAACACACTCCCGAAGAAACCCCTGGTGTCGACCAGCTAATAGCACCCTGCATTTACTCTTTGCCGAATCTTTACTTAGCTGAATGACTTCCTACCCTCGCAAACGAATATAATTTGTAAATTATCAAGGAATTATCAAGGTTGCCATCTTGGCCCACTTCTTTTTACTATATTTATTTCCAACCTATCTGGCGTCCTTGCAAATATAGCTCATTTTCTTTATGAAGACGATCTCAAAGTTTACGTAATTGAAGTTAAATCTGATGTAATATTTCTCTAATCTAGCTTGTGGAATGAAAACAAGCTCTCTCAACATTGATAAGTGTCAGGTTATAAGTTTGTCTCGAAAATGAACGGTCACACACAACACGTCCTTTTCGGCAGTAATTTGTTAGCTCGAGTTGATAAAGTTATTGACTTCGGTGTTATCTTGGATAAGAAATTCGCTTTACCTTACACTATTTAGAATATTTTACCGTGCAAATAAACAACTAGGCTTCATCAAAAGACGTGCCAAGGGATTTCGTTACCTGTGTATTACAATATCCTTTTGCACTGCACTTGTACGCTCTGCTCGCGAACACGCTTGCATTAGCTGGAATCCTACTGTTGAAAAATACAGTGGCCAGCTCGAGTCCATACAAACGCAATTTTTATTTTTCGCCTTGAGCCGACTAGACAACTGTTACGATTTTAATAGCCTATCCCTCAATGAGTTTCGACTGGGTCATCTAAACTCATTGCTGCTTGCATCCAGAAGAATGGTGATATCGGCCTGCTTCACACTCGAAGAACGTTTTTAGAGTTGGACCAAGCGTTTGTTCCATTAAATATGCAGCTAATGACCCCCACAATAGAAGCTGCAGGATATTCAACAGCATGAGCAAGCTGTATTCCCCCAACGATTTCCAAATTATCCTCCAAATCGTCATTTACCCTTAATCTTAAGCTACATGTCAATGTTTTGTTTATTTATTTATTTGTTAATTTTTGGGTTTCTTTTTTTACTTTTTTATTTACTTTACATTTCTATTTTGTTTGGTATTGTATATGTAATTTGTACCTTGTTTGGTGAATGAATAAATTAAACATATTGATCCTTGATTGCTTTGATTTAATGAATGGTTACAATGGAAGTGCATGAAAAGCAAATCCATATCATAATCGATGATCATGACAATACCGTACATGACAATATTACTTTCGTCTATCCACGAAATATTTCTCTATTTTCTCGCGGGAAAATTTGTACGTTAGTGAACTTTAAACGCTTTCTGACATGCATATAAGTCAGCAGAGGCACTCTCATTGGGCCGCAAGCATTCAAATTGTTGTCCTTCAATCTTCAGCGTACCGTTTCCAAACTGGCAGCAACATTCAACTTTTTTTTGTTATGTTGCTGGCAGAAATGTTTGCTTTTTAATTAGCCACACAAGTTGTTTAACAAACCGAGCTACATTGCTTGTTTCCTACTACCTATTTAGGCTTTTGAAGACAACATGTTTGTATTCCTGATCATTTTCTTTGAACAAGTAACCATTTGCATGATCTACGCGTAAGTTTATCCATCGGATATCATTTTTATTATAATATACCTTTTATCATGTGCGGAAAGTTTGCTTTTCTCAATATTAAATAAAATTTAGAAAACATAGCAGCAAATTTGTTTATATTATTGAATCAATAGTTGCAAAATAAAAACAAGTTATATATCTCTTTTAGAAATATTTTAGGCAATAGTAGGTGTGTTTTTTTGCACACGTGGGCAGGGTAAGTTCAGGTAAGTATAGATAATTTCATTGAATACAACAAAAATCGCTGCCGCTGTAATTTCACTGCGGCAGCGATTGTTGTTGTATTCAATGAAATCACCTATACTTATCTTAACTTTTCCTACCCAAGAGTGCAAAGAAACGCACCTAGTATATAACACAATTTTAATTTACTATACGAATTGTCTAGGGTGCTATTATTCTGGCTGCGCGCGATATGACTCTTTTTCTAAAAAGCCGTGCAATGAATAATACCGTTACAGCTGTACCGTCGGAATTCATAATTAAAATAGAAGCTTCCTCTAACAAAAAATTCAAATTCATGTTTTGTTTTTGACGTTATTAAAGACTCGAGTAAAATTGAAGCTTTGTCCAATATCAGCAATTCAGAAAGACAGACCAGCCTTACAAATTGCCATACACGTCAACCAGCCAATAAAACATATGCTGCAAAATGTTTTTAACATTTTCCCCCCATCTATTCTTATGTCCAAATATAAGACTGGCTTTTATAAAGCACTAATATCGTAAATTCCCGCCTACCAATTCATATGCCGAATATTAAAAATCTTCCTCGCCAATTGATAGAGAGATAAGTCTTGTGATATGTACAGTTAAATTTAGTTTAAGATGATATTTGATTAATTTAATTTAGCTTAAGGTGATGTTATTTTTGCTAATAAGCCTTGCTTTGAGCGTGAAATAATTGTATAAATAATTAAAATTTTCGGAAACACTTTTTTTAGTATCGGCTTTTTGAAATACCTTCATGGAAGCTCTGGAATAAGAAAATTTTCATACTAATGAATTCTATTAGATTGTTTATGGACAAGTCGGATTGACCGTTTATTATTATATTGAACCCTTATCTATTGAGCGGTTACGAAGCCCGAACATGATCAGCCAGAATTGAAAATTCGTATATTCGCGTACGAAAAAAGCCAAGTGACTGTCAATCGTAAGGCCAATGGCATACACGGCAGTTCCAGCGAAGCGTTTCCCGAGAGGAAAACCGAGTCGGTTTAGTTTTGCACTACAAAACCGAGAGGCGTCCAAACCGCTGTGTGTGTCATCACAATGCTAAATGAACGCACGAATAAATCGACTCGGTTTTCCTCTCGGGAAACGCTTTGCTCGAACCACTGTGTTTGTCATTGGCCTAACAATTCAACCTAAAGACGCACATCCTGAACACAGAAAGAATTTTCTCCATCTGAGGACGATAAATCAGGCTGCATTTACATACCATGGGCTGATTTAAGTTTGCCCGTGGATCAACCAATGATATTGCTGGTGTCCAGCACAATGTGTACCAGAGGTGAACAAAATCAATCTTAAGCGAGCGTGTCGCTGAACATGGTTCGCATATTTGAACGCAACCTCATAGGTGAAAAAGACGAAATATCGAAAGAAACTTCACATTAATAAAACTGCGTCACATTAAACACAGAACTAAAATTACCTTGTTCTTCATTTATCGTTTCCGCGGGCATGGAACGACGAATTCGTGCACGATATTCTGCGATAATAGTTTCAATGCGTCTAATTAGCCCGTTGATATCATCTAAACTACTATCACTATCGTTATTTTCCAGCTTCAATTCCTCTTGAACGGACTGAAGACAAAGAAAAACAAAAAAACAAATTCGAATGTCAACCATTACACTAACAACGTGTTTGTACCCATATTTACTTACATTTTCCTTCGACATCATTGGTCGGAAGTCAATTTCTCGAGGAATGTAGAACTTTTCAGATTAGAATTTAATTTTGAGAATGAAGAACGCTCTTGAATTACCAACGAGGACCCGAAATATGTTATGAAAATTAACGGTTTTGGCGAACCGAGCAGCTCGGTCTCCAATAATTGTTTTGTTATTTCGGCAAACTGGACAGCTGATTTTCGGTTTGTACTAGAACAGGTGTCACAATGTTTGCGCCATAAGGCCAAGATTCAATCAACGCGAATGCGAAATGCGAATCGCATTTTTTGACAGGAGCACGCAAACGAATCGCATTTGAAGAACCAATCGGTGCGATGGCATTGACGGGGCAGACAAACTTCGATATACAACTATCAGTATTCATCTAATTTCCGCTTGCTGAACGAGTGGGGGTGGATGGTGTCGCCGAGAATCTGGAGATGGGTGGTGGGTACGAGGCGGTCTCAGTCAAAGGGAAAGTACAATAAGAACTGGTATAGGAAAATACTGTTCGTGCATCGTATTTTTACGAAAGCCTTTCATAAACTTACAAGTCGGTAGTGTACTCGGGGACTCCCCGAATGGTGAAAAACTTGTTTGCGTGAATGGTGCAATTCATCAAGTGTGTGAGTCAGGTAATTTTATCAAAACAATTAAGAAATTATTAAAGTGAATTTTTCCTAGCGTGAACACCGGTGAGACGAAAGACTGCTGTCCGCTCGAGGCAAGCAAATATGTATATCATTTAGGAAAGTGATTTCAAAAATAATTTTTAATTTGATCACGACGTAAATAAAAAATATTTAAAATTAGAATGTAACAATATTGTATAAGTTCTACTTTCGTTAGTCTAGTAGATCTAATAATTGTTTACGTTTTTATTTACGTCGTGATCAAATTAAAAATTATTTTTAAAATTGCTTTCATAAATCAAATATTTACTTATCATATACATACATGGGGAAAGAAATCATTAGGGGTAGTTTGCTGTCCTTCTCTGAGTAGGAAACAATTAAATGCCGCCTTCGGCTCTAAAGTGTTTATTTAAGCTTATGTTTCTGTCAATGTGCTTACATATGCAGTGGCTCAATAAAGAAGTCGAACATATACCTAGTTACACATTCCAAGAGAGAGCAAACATTGCAAGAGTAAACTCTAGAAAAAAAATATGCTTTACTAATTCTATATCATTTATTTATGATAAATAGAAACATAAATAGCAAAACTCAATTTCATTACTATGAAAAAATAAAAAAATTGAAAATATAGCGAAAATCTATGTCAAAAAAGAGCTTGGATAATTAATTTGAAGTAAATTTTTTTTTGAATATTATTGGAGATTTTTAATATTTTGTTGGCAGTGTTTTACTTTTCATGATAGATTTCAATCTGTCCGGCATGGGTTTTGCAAGTTTTTTTGCAGAAGGAAAGATCAAATTTTGCCCATTCAGTATGAGGTGCTGGTTCCAAGCTTGCCTTTGTTTGAATAGAATGATTTTTTAACTAGTGCTCCAAATAAGCTCATATGCGCTTAACAATTTTAACATCAGGAGATCAAGAATGTTGTTTCAGCACATGCAGACAGTTGTACAGCAACCACAAGTGTATATTAAGTGCTTTGTATTGTCGATCGTTATCCTGGTAGTATTGAAAGTTCTCCTTTGTTCCGAATATTTCAGCACCTTGTTCCAAATTTTGCTTCAGAATGCTTAAATACTTTGTGGGAGAACTAATCAGGTTGGGCGGCGTCGGGTTAAGTCTCAAGTCACAAACTAGGGTAAGTACTTGGGTGCTATTCTGGACAGCAAGCTCACATCGAATGTGAATTTAGAGGAGAGAGTTAAGCGGGCAAGCAACGCGATTTACTCCAGCAAGAGAGTGCTGGGTAAAACCTTGCTTTAACGCATTGCATCTACATGGCGATAACCAGGTCGATCCTTTCGAGCAGTGAATAAAACTACCTTTTCTGGCATGGCGAACAGAATTCAGTGGTTGGCGGCTTTCTGCAAAACAGGTGCCTTAACCTCGACTCCTTCGTCTGCTCTGAACGTTCTGCTTCATCTCCCTCCGCTCGACCTCTTTGTTAGAGGCACTGCTGCAAAAGCTGCTGTCAAGCTTCGGGAATCGGGACACTACGACTCAAAATCCTTCGGCCACCGCAGTATAGAGCGGGGGTACCCAGGTTGCACTGACTACTTGGTCCCCCACTCTGTGCTTCGAGCGAGGATATTGAGCGACTGTGGGAGATTGGCAAGAAAGAATCAGCAAATGGGTGTAGCAGCTCTTAGCATCTACGGTGCCGGCTCTAAAACAACTGCAGGAGTGGGTGCTGCAGCACACTCTGTGGATGCAGCTTTCGGGCTTCTTAATCACTGTAGTATTTTCCAGGCGAAGGTTTTTGCTATAAATAAGGCCGCAGATCTAGTATATACTAAAAATACAAGTGGGGAGATCAACATCTTTACAGACAGTCAAGCGGCGGTAAAAGCACTGATGTCTCACACATACAATCAATCAGCAAATCAACAAATCACTGATGCCTCCCACACGCACTGATGTTTCACGCATTGAGGCCCTGAATAGACTGGGCAACAACGGAAGAGTCAGATTTTTCTGGGTTTCCGATCACAAGGGCATTGATGGAAATGAGAGGGCGGATGCGCTAGATAAGCAGGGGGCTAGTCTTCGCTTGTCAGGATCGGTAGACATTACAACTCCTATCCAAACGATCAGGCACTCGATTGACTCCAAAATGATGAATACAGTTTCTTCGGCGTAAATATGGCGAACAATTTTCACTTCCGACGAAGAAGATATGTCAAAGTAAAATGGTGTTGGTTTATTTTTCATATGGACTAGAACATTTACGCATTATTCGTGGAAATGTAAATGGAGAAACATTTAAGAATATTTTGAAGGAGAGTATTCACTAGAAGATCTTGCACTGGAACCAAGACTATTCAGCTCTTCGCCATCGTGCGCAATAGGAAAATATTTCTTTTTAATTTTAGGCGAGTATCTAAAACCCTTATTGTGCAAATTTAACTTCAATATAAAGATATACAAAAAATTGGAGAAAAGGCCATGGATTCGCCAAAAAATAGCCCAGACTTTAACTCAATAGAAAGCCTGTAGAGAAGGAAGAAAAGAAAGATCGGTGAAATCCATCCAGTTAGTATTGTGAACCTTCAAAACAAATTCACAATTTTATAAATTGCATACCCAAGTAAGTAAAAGCAGTTATTGAGGAGAACAAAATATTAATTGGCTTAATTTTAAGACTAAAGAATGCAAATATTAGCTTAATGCAATACAAACTAAACAATGAAGTCTGAGAGTAGCTATTATCAGTTGCCTCTAGAAAAAAATTATATTCCTAGAACTGAGTTGAGTGGACAACTGGTGGTGTCCTACTTTAATCCATTTTTCCCTTGCCTGGATTATTAATAATTGGCTTACTTTCATACAAGTGATCTCATTTATGTTCTACCACAAATAGGAAAAATTCATGCTCTTCACAAACAGAAAAATTCTTAGCACTGCCTGGTTGTTCAGGAAATAATTACTTGAAGCAATATGATAGTTTCTGCTCTCGCTACTGCATATATTTACATAAATGAATTTTTTGGCAAAATAATTCCATGAGCAATTTTCTGTAATTTAAATTCTAAGAGTAATTTAAATCGAGTGAGCTTGCTTATTTTTCGTTTGATGCTTGTAAATTATATATAGGTGGCTGATAGAAATTTTATTTCTGTACACTATGAACTTATTTGGATTTACAAAAATAGGCTTGCGAAATACATTACCAAATAAGATTGCGTCATTAGCAACGTGATTCAAAATACGCAACGTGTCTTCACTAAACTGAAGGTCATGTTTGGAAAAATGTTTAAAACATAAAAACAATTAGTCTATTTATCTATTGGAAAGCAAACGTTATACTGAATTAAATTTCCTTCTTATATCTCAAAATTGAGACCCCATCCGAATAATTTTTATTTACGTCATTTTGACGTATTATCAATTATCGACAGTTGATTTTGAAACTGACTGTTCTACAAATCGTTCAACTATATGGCCAAATTAATCGAGGGTCCTGGGCTGCACGTAGAAAAATTGAATGATTGAGACGCTTTCTGTTGTTTTTTGTGTACCAAACATATGTCTAATTACCAGGGGCGGATTTGACCAGTTCGCCGCCCTAGGCCTCAGAAATATTTGCCGCCCTTTTCGTGAATTATATTATATGTAACAATGCATGATTTTTTTCGATTCCCTAGAATACTTCGCTGTTTTTTTCGAGGTATATCGTCTCTAAAGCTTATCAAAGCAGAGAATAATTGATACGGGAAACTCGATCGTTTTGCGGAATAATTTGTCACAACCAGCGTAAATAACAATTAATGATTTCCAACTGCAAGTGGTCACACCAGTCAAGTATGCACTGTGTGCTGGTGCCTGATGAGAATCAGTGCATGCTTTCGAAACCACTTTGTCAAATAAAATTTTCAAGATAAATAAAATTTTTTCAATTTTAATCATCCCGCAAAAACAATTCCAATTTGATTCTGCTTTCGTTGGCTTATTTCGCAAAACGATCGAGTTTATACGTTGTCTATGCTGATTTATAGACAAGAAGGGAACCGTGATCACAAATCAATAACCTTTATGAGTTCAATATCTCGTTAACTATTGGTGAATTGAATGAATTTGTATTCGGATTGAATTTATATTCGGATTGAATTTGTTAAGCATAAAAATCTGCACATAAACTTCATATACTAAGCTATATAAGCTTAATATAATAATTCTCGAGACATGAGGCTAAGAAAACTTCAATGTTTTTATGCATTCATCGTTTGTTTACATCAGTATAAGAACAAAATAAGACAAAAAAGGTCGTTCTGTCAAATAATTACAAGTGAAGATTTTTTAACGGATATATGTTTCTTGTAGAATGAGAAGCTCAGTGCCAAAAGTCCACATTACAATCGTGTGCGCGAAAAAGGTTAATTAAGGTTAAAAAATCAATTTACGCGCTTTTTTGTACATCAAATTTGTTCAGCATAGATATCTGCACAGAAGCTTCATACAAAAAATTCACGGGAGACTAATAGTTCTTGAGAAATGAGCCTGAGAAAAGCTTGGCTTTCTACATGACTATGCATAGGCGATAGGGGATTATGTGCATTTCATCGTAGTTTTCTCAGGCCCATATCTCAAGAACTATAAGCCCCATGTTAATTTTGTGTATGAAGTCTGTGCGCAGATTTTTTAGCTTAACGAAATCAATAGCAATGAAGCTGGAAAGCCATTGTTGACAAAGTCTCGCGATGTTTATGCCGATTGCATGAAGAAAATTGGCGAAAATATAAAACGCTACCCGATAAAATTCTCTGACTTAGTAAATATGGAGCGAAAAACACCCTGTTATCTATCGTCAATGTTCCACAGGATGGCGCAAAATTAATCTTATAATTTTTGCAAATGGCGTCGTACGTGAATCATATTTGATATTTGTGAACTAGACAGCTGCAGAAAAAAGATAAATAAAGATTACCACAAACAAAATAATTTTTTTTAGTTAGTAAAAAAGTTATTTGAAAACGAAACTGGATGATTAATTTGGCGCCACCCTGTAAAACAATATCACTTTTTCTTTTCCTAAAGAGATTTGCGATTAACTCGCTGCCAATTTTCATATATTTTTTGTGCGCCAAACCCATCTAACACACACCTTTTTCCTTCTAATTCAGATCCATCAACTTTTGTCAACCCTATAACAAAGGCACGAGAAGAAATATGTAAAGCTATTTTGGACCTCGATTGTGACAAAGGTCTTGGTCCTGATCTTCTTCCACCGACTTTCTTGCGTAATTGTGTCAAGCGGAGATTTTCCTTCACCACTCTAATACCCCCCTAGAATGTGCATACACTCCGTAACACGGACAATTTTCCTACCCATTTTCAATGATATGCACTTACGGTGTAAAAATGAAAACAGAAAGATTTTAAAATTTGGACATTTCGACACTATGACATTGACATCATATGATTTTGGACTATGTAGCAAAAACAAGTAGCGTATGGCTGTTTTGACCTAAAGTTGTGAATACATATAAGATTTGTTGTTTTCATTAATGTTGAAATTCAGAGGGCTAGGATAATATGTCCACTATGCCACTAGGAAACTAATCACTAAACAACGTAATCTTTAACCCTTTGGCGGCAGGAAGTTAGATGAGTTTTCAGGTATATCCATGCAAAGATATTTTTCGTAAAAAAAAAAACAAGCATTGGAAATGAAAACTGATAATTGTTTCTGCTTGTTTAAGGTGCAGGCTTAAAAATGTTTGACTCTATGTAGACACTGAGTGCGTAAAAGAAGAAGATTTTTTTTTTTCAAATTTCAATTAGTCATAACTTTTGACCACGAAGCATTGCATCATCAGGAAATTTAAAGAACATGTTAATGTTGACCAATCATTTCAATCACTAAGCCGCTTTTTGAAAAATGCACACGATTGTCCACTCTATTAATTTAAAATTTTCAAAACTTCGAGCTACATTATTATCTATTTTCTGAGCCTTCGAAGCTTCTTTTCACGAGAACTTACGACCGGATTATTAGGATCAATAAGAAATTCGCAGGGTGTGTAGCCTTTAAGTAGGAACAGATCTGAAAGAAATCATTTAGATATGTGGGCCACTCGGTAACAGTGGTGCTGTCTTAAAAAATAACTGCAAAAAATAAATGCTTTATGCCCTTTAACTTCCGCTGCAGGCATCATATTTTAAAGAAATTCACACAGCTATGATTAAGTAAGTTTTAGGAATTTGGTTTAGGAAAAAATTAGGATAGAGCTGCGTGATAAGGTAAATTATTCCATTTTATTTAATAAGAGATGCTATCATTAAATTAACAAGTTATTATCATCTTCAGGATAAAAATAATGATCTTGTAGTGTAAGATAGCACTAAGCGTTTCAATTTCAAAAATTTTGAAATTTTCACTGGCGGTTACCCGTAATACCCTTCTATTCCTATAACTTCCAATGTACTCATTGTACTCAAAACGAAATTCGAATGCAGTGCCAGAAAAGGTCTGGTAGCACTGAGCATTGTGCTAGGAGATGTCCTCAGATTTCCATATTGTAAGCATCCTATAATGAAAATAAAACACAAGTATTTGACTGTCAGTAATTTTGGAACTCTTATGAGTGCCAACCTTTGTACCTTAGAGCTTTCCACGCTATCATTAGATCAAAGTCATACATGACCTTCGATACAGACTGGTGTTACTACAGAGCACGATTGGTAGAACCTGTATTCAAAATCTACACAATTCTTCTACTTTTCTCCGTATATCAGTCTTTCTAGTGGGTTTTATGCGCTAGAACTTTGTTATTATTTCCAGTTGCGATAACTTTTGACAGAATGATCAAATTATTACGAAATTTCTAGGGTATATAACGCTTTTGTAACTCAATAGATGATTTAGACCATCAAATCTATTTCTTTCAATCACTCTCGAACGTAAGATATGAATTTCCAATCTTCCACCATTATAACTCGGTAGCCTCAATTTAAATAATTCAGAATACAGAAAACATAACTGAATTAGGTTAGTTCCTAGAAGTGGCAGTTGTATGACACATTTAAAATAATGTTAGAATAGATGAGATGGTTTTGGGAAAATTATATAATAAAGTTGGGAAAACTTTTTAAAGACCCGAACCCTTGTAACTGGGGTTAACGAAACCAATGGCTGAAACGTGACGTTATAAGCCAACCTATTTCTCGTACTGTACAATAAAAAAATGTAAACACTTGAAAATTTTCGGGCGGATTTGTAGCTACACCAAGCACGTGAAAAATTCCATCAAACTATCGACTTTACTGAAATTTTTTCGCATTTTAGGAAAATTGAATGGATCGTCAGTTTGAAATTTTCAAAGTTCTTCATCGCACAATAACGGTTACCTATTATCAAGTTTTATTATCATTCAAAATGTCTTTTCTCAAGAACTTACGACCGCATTTGACAGATTAGATCAACATAAAATGCACAGGATGTATGGTCTTAAGCAGAGCCAGGTGTGATATAAGCTTGGTGAATAGTTTTGCAATCGTGTAGCTCTTAAAATAAAATCTTGAAATAACTCTCAACCAAATAAAAGCTTTCGGCCTTATAGCTTCCAATGCTTTCAGAATTAGAATTACTAAAACCGATGATTTTTGGGCCAAGATATGCTACCATTGATTCACATATGATTTAAGATACAACCTTAAAATAAAAAACATACAGCAAATATTTAGATTTCCAAATCGTGGCGGGTGGTAGTCTTTAAATTAGTTCTGCATCTATAAATTCCGAAGCAGTCATCGAAACAAAACAAAATCCACTGGATAGTTTGATTTGAAAATGGAGTAAGATATACTTTTAGTAGCGATGATCGGACGATCTGGCCTTTTTCTGATATATGCTGAATTAAATGCTAAATACTCGTACTCGGTCGTTAGTACGAAAAAGTGATTATGTAGATAATATAAAATAAAAAAATCTCAAACGCAATTTAGACATTTCCTCTGATTTTCTTCGAAATTTTTTTGGTGGCTCTTTTACCCTAGAGTTTTTTTTCGCATTTACGTTTTGGGATATTTTTAATTTAGGTTTTTTTATTTGTAGAAAAAACTGTGAAGTAGCTATACATATTCTTTAATAAAAAAAATAAACATTACATATTAGCTATTTAAACCTTCAATGCGAAAATAATTTTTAGATATCTTTGTTGAATAAAAGGACGCCTCTCCTAAAATTTTGAACACACTCCCCAAGAAACCCCTGGTGTCGACCAGCTAATAGCACCCTGCATTTACTCTTTGCCGAATCTTTACTTAGCTGAATGACTTCCTACCCTCGCAAACGAATATAATTTGTAAATTATCAAGCAATTATCAAGGTTGCCACCTTGGCCCACTTCTTTTTAATATATTTATTTCCAACCTATCTGGCGTCCTTGCAAATATAGCTCATTTTCTTTATGAAGACGATCTCAAAGTTTACGTCATTGAAGTTAAATCTGATGTAATATTTCTCTAATCTAGCTTGTGGAATGAAAACAAGCTCTCTCAACATTGATAAATGTCAGGTTATAAGTTTGTCTCGAAAATCAACGGTCACACACAACACGTCCTTTTCGGCAGTAATTTGTTAGCTCGAGTTGATAAAGTTATTGACTTCGGTGTTATCTTGGATAAGAAATTCGCTTTACCTTACACTATTATAAAATATTTTACCGTGCAAATAAACAACTAGGCTTCATCAAAAGACGTGCCAAGGGATTTCGTTACCTGTGTATTACAATATCCTTTTGCACTGCACTTGTACGCTCTGCTCGCGAACACGCTTGCATTAGCTGGAATCCTACTGTTGAAAAATACAGTGGCCAGCTCGAGTCCATACAAACGCAATTTTTATTTTTCGCCTTGAGCCGACTAGACAACCCTTACGATTTTAATAGCCTATCCCTCAATGAGTTTCGACTGGGTCATCTAAACTCATTGCTGCTTGCATCCAGAAGAATGGTGATATCGGCCTGCTTCACACTCGAAGAACGTTTTTAGAGTTGGACCAAGCGTTTGTTCCATTAAATATGCAGCTAATGACCCCCACAATAGAAGCTGCAGGATATTCAACAGCATGAGCAAGCTGTATTCCCCCAACGATTTCCAAATTATCCTCCAAATCGTCATTTACCCTTAATCTTAAGCTACATGTCAATGTTTTGTTTATTTATTTATTTGTTAATTTTTGGGTTTCTTTTTTTACTTTTTTATTTACTTTACATTTCTATTTTGTTTGGTATTGTATATGTAATTTGTACCTTGTTTGGTGAATGAATAAATTAAACATATTGATCCTTGATTGCTTTGATTTAATGAATGGTTACAATGGAAGTGCATGAAAAGCAAATCCATATCATAATCGATGATCCGCTGTGCTGGAAGGTTTTTTGGGTGTACAGACACACACCGTACATGACAATATTACTTTCGTCTATCCACGAAATATTTCTCTATTTTCTCGCGGGAAAATTTGTACGTTAGTGAACTTTAAACGCTTTCTGACATGCATATGAGTCAGCAGAGGCACTCTCATTGGGCCGCAAGCATTCAAATTGTTGTCCTTCAATCTTCAGCGTACCGTTTCCAAACTGGCAGCAACATTCAACTTTTTTTTGTTATGTTAATGGCAGAAATGTTTGCTTTTTAATTAGCCACACAAGTTGTTTAACAAACCGAGCTACATTGCTTGTTTCCTACTACCTATTTAGGCTTTTGAAGACAACATGTTTGTATTCCTGATCATTTTCTTTGAACAAGTAACCATTTGCATGATCTACGCGTAAGTTTATCCATCGGATATCATTTTTATTATAATATACCTTTTATCATGTGCGGAAAGTTTGCCTCTCTCAATATTAAATAAAATTTAGAAAACATAGCAGCAAATTTGTTTATATTATTGAATCAGTTGCAAAATAAAAACAAGTTATATATCTCTTTTAGAAATATTTTAGGCAATAGTAGGTGTGTTTTTTTGCACACGTGGGCAGGGTAAGTTCAGGTAAGTATAGATAATTTCATTGAATACAACAAAAATCGCTGCCGCTGTAATTTCACTGCGGCAGCGATTGTTGTTGTCAATGAAATCACCTATACTTATCTTAACTTTTCCTACCTAAGAGTGCAAAGAAACGCACCTAGTATATAACACAATTTTAATTTACTATACGAATTGTCTAGGGTGCTATTATTCTGGCTGCGCGCGATATGACTCTTTTTCTAAAAAGCCGTGCAATGAATAATACCGTTACAGCTGTACCGTCGGAATTCATAATTAAAATAGAAGCTTCCTCTAACAAAAAATTCAAATTCATGTTTTGTTTTTGACGTTATTAAAGGCTCTAATAAAATTGAAGCTTTGTCCAATATCAGCAATTCAGAAAGACAGACCAGCCTTACAAATTGCCATACACGTCAACCAGCCAATAAAACATATGCTGCAAAATGTTTTTAACATTTTCCCCCCATCTATTCTTATGTCCAAATATAAGACTGGCTTTTATAAAGCACTAATATCGTAAATTCCCGCCTACCAATTCATATGCCGAATATTAAAAATCTTCCTCGCCAATTGATAGAGAGATAAGTCTTGTGATATGTACAGTTAAATTTAGTTTAAGATGATATTTGATTAATTTAATTTAGCTTAAGGTGATGTTATTTTTGCTAATAAGCCTTGCTTTGAGCGTGAAATAATTGTATAAATAATTAAAATTTTCGGAAACACTTTTTTTAGTATCGGCTTTTTGAAATACCTTCATGGAAGCTCTGGAATAAGAAAATTTTCATACTAATGAATTCTATTAGATTGTTTATGGACAAGTCGGATTGACCGTTTATTATTATATTGAACCCTTATCTATTGAGCGGTTACGAAGCCCGAACATGATCAGCCAGAATTGAAAATTCGTATATTCGCGTACGAAAAAAGCCAAGTGACTGTCAATCGTAAGGCCAATGGCATACACGGCAGTTCCAGCGAAGCGTTTCCCGAGAGGAAAACCGAGTCGGTTTAGTTTTGCACTACAAAACCGAGAGGCGTCCAAACCGCTGTGTGTGTCATCACAATGCTAAATGAACGCACGAATAAATCGACTCGGTTTTCCTCTCGGGAAACGCTTTGCTCGAACCACTGTGTTTGTCATTGGCCTAACAATTCAACCTAAAGACGCACATCCTGAACACAGAAATAATTTTCTCCATCTGAGGACGATAAATCAGGCTGCATTTACATACCATGGGCTGATTTAAGTTTGCCCGTGGATCAACCAATGATATTGCTGGTGTCCAGCACAATGTGTACCAGAGGTGAACAAAATCAATCTTAAGCGAGCGTGTCGCTGAACATGGTTCGCATATTTGAACGCAACCTCATAGGTGAAAAAGACGAAATATCGAAAGAAACTTCACATTAATAAAACTGCGTCACATTAAACACAGAACTAAAATTACCTTGTTCTTTTATCGTTTCCGCGGGCATGGAACGACGAATTCGTGCACGATATTCTGCGATAATAGTTTCAATGCGTCTAATTAGCCCGTTGATATCATCTAAACTACTATCACTATCGTTATTTTCCAGCTTCAATTCCTCTTGAACGGACTGAAGACAAAGAAAAACAAAAAAACAAATTCGAATGTCAACCATTACACTAACAACGTGTTTGTACCCATATTTACTTACATTTTCCTTCGACATCATTGGTCGGAAGTCAATTTCTCGAGGAATGTAGAACTTTTCAGATTAGAATTTAATTTTGAGAATGAAGAACGCTCTTGAATTACCAACGAGGACCCGAAATATGTTATGAAAATTAACGGTTTTGGCGAACCGAGCAGCTCGGTCTCCAATAATTGTTTTGTTATTTCGGCAAACTGGACAGCTGATTTTCGGTTTGTACTAGAACAGGTGTCACAATGAGCGATTTTATAGCTGTCCCCAATTCGGGATTGGGAATATACCGAAATTCGTGAGCTTTCTCTGCATGTTATTGTATTTGTATGTACACGATAATTCTGTGTACGTACACGTAGATTTTCATTATGGCGGCATCTGACTACTGCTGTTCACTTCGTTCGAGCATGTGCATGGACGCAGCTTTCCGATATGGCGGCTTCTGACCAAAGCTGCTTGCTTCGTGTCAGCACGTCCGTGTAGTCAGATTTCCAATATGGCAGATTCTGATTTATCCTATTCACATCGTGCGAGCAAGCTCGTGCAGAAGATTTCCCCTAGTGGCTTCTGCTGATTGGTGCTGATTTCGTAAGGGCGTTTCCCTACAGGGAAATTCTTTACATGGCGACTTCTGAAAAATGCTGTTCATTTCGCAGGAGCGTGTACAAACGGGCACAATTCTAACATGTCGGCTTCTGACGAGTGCAGTTCACTTCATTAGAAGCGTATTCATGTAAGGGAATTCCAATGTGGCGGCTTCTGAAATTCACCGTTTACTTCGTTGAAGCGCGTGGAAACAGGGAAATTTGTTTTATTGATGCTTCTGGCGAGTGCTGTTCACTTAGTTGGTGCGTGTCTGTTGAACAGCGACGTCGCCGCTTTATGCATCAACGTGACATGAACCATTTGCGATGATGGTTATGTGGTGTAGGCATTTGGCGGCACCGCGGCCGTGAATCGGATGTTCTGTGCACATTTTAGCACTTTCGAGATATTCGATGATTTGTGTTTTGATTTGTATTGTAAATAAATAAATATTTTCGTTTTTTTAAGTTAGCTGTATAACCATACAGCACACAATTTTAGCAGGAGATCAAGAACAGAGGTCATTTTTGAATATTGATTTTAGCATACTTCCACAAAAGATAAGTATTTGAAATTTAGCAGAATGATGCAGTAGAGCAGGGGTGGGAAAACGGTCGATCGCGATTCGTAACAAAGGTTAATCTCAATTTGAGATAAAATAAAATAAAAATATTTTCACGCCAATGTAGTTTGTGTAGTTCATTCTTTCGAGCTAAATAGTGACATTTGGTCTTTGAATTTTAAAAATTGAATTGTGTAAATGTCTTTTCAATAATAAAATCGTTCAAAAATTAAAATTCTTGACATCTTATCCGTCAGAAATGATAAGTGTCCCCGCTTTTCTGCATTTTCAAAATTTTTGCTCGAAAGAATGACCAGATAATGGAGACATGTCAAAATTTAGCTTCACGATTAACTCAGTACTAGCTTAAAAAATGAACTGCACCTACTAAATTGGCGTGAAATGATTGGGGACATGTGCCAAAGCTATTTGCATTTTCAAAGCGAATGCATGTTCCAAGCAATTTTTCACGCTTAAAAGTGAGTACAACTTTTGCTTATTTTCAAGCTAAATTTTCGCCGAAATAAATGTCGTCAAAATTTGCATGAAAATTTAACGTGAAATCGAAAACAGTACTAAGCTTTAGATGGCTTAGCTCAGGAAGATTTTTGCAAAGATTTCTAAATCTTTTGCCTGAAATTATTGCATTTTTGGACACATTGGGAGAAAAACATGAACAATTGGAAGATCCAGTATGGGTAAAGATATTAGCATTTCTTACGGATTTTATGGGCCGTTGCAACTTGCTAAATTTACAATTACAAGGAAAAATCAAACGTTGAGTTCGGTAAATGTTTTTTAAGTAAAATTAAAACCTTTTGCTTCACAATTAAATAGGCAAAATTTTAAAATATTTTCCATATTTTGAAAAACATATTAAACTTACTGGTGAATCTAGCTGAAAGCTGAAAGACATTCTTCAGTTCGCGAAAGAGTCCGGGGTTTTCGATGGCCGCTTGGACTGATTTTTTTTCTCCTGCCGCATTTATCTCGTAGCACTATGTACCAATAGGTCCATGTGTGGCCTTGTGCCAACTGGTACAACCTAACCTAACCTACTGGTGCATGTAATATTGAAATGTTTTGTCCTGAACTGGAAAATTTTAAACAAGAACTCGAGAGACGATTTGCAAATCTCAATATCCTTCAACCGATTTTTGAATTTATTTCATTTCCTTTTAGAGAATTCGATAACGAGGGTATTTCATCAAATTTAGCATTGTGCTTCAGTGCTTCCAAGCCTAACTCTACAATACTTTTTGATGAAATGGAGAGTCACTCATATACATCAAAAATTAAACCAAAATATTTATTAATAAAGTACATTGCACAAAGTAGTAATACAATGTATTTAACATATTAATATCAATAAAGACCTTAATTTAATTTTTATTTGTTTTTAATTTAACACATTTTTCGAAGTTGATCGCGCATAAATTAAAAAAATTAATGTCGATCATACCAGTATTAGGTTTGCCCACAGCTGCGGTAGAGTATGTAATTTTCGAGTATTACTAACGCAAAATTGAGCAAAATTTTGAAAGAAAGTTTATGGGAATCAGGGCAGAGCGAGTGTTTGATTTAATTTCTAATTATATTTATGAGAGATTTTAAATTAATAATTTAAAATAAGGGACATTTCACGTGAAGCGGACAACGAAAAAAAGTCGAGGCTCTGGATTTCGTTCGAACTTCAAGTTGCCACGAAGCAATCACACAAAATAATATCTCTCAGATTTATGACAGATTTTGTCTACAAATTGAATTGTAATAGAGAAAACATTGCGGTTATTCCATTATAGATAACGTTTAATTCATTTCAACGTTGAATATTTGTGAATTTGATTAAATTGTCACACCAAAGCTAAGTTGGTGCCATTTTGGAAATAAATGTATGAAAGTTATGTTTTAACAGTTCTGTTTTTATCAGACATAAAAAAATATAATAATATTTTGTGCTTCCACCAGACATTTCGTAGACTTACGGGACACATTGATGTGTATTATATATGAGTTTGAGTGGATTTTAGTGATGTGTATGCAAGCCAATCGGTAGGCAATATGGTATGCCATTTGCTTGTATGCTATCAACAGCAGAATTTCTTCACCCTACACTTAAAATAAATCCTTAAGAGCATTCTAGTTATGGCACCGTCAGCACCTAACCCTCAAGTACCGACATCCGGTCTAAATCTCTATCCAATAGTCGAATAGTAAACAAATTCAATACTTTTCATCTGCAACCATCATATCAATTCAATACTCATATAAACAAATTCAATATTGCAACCATCATATCAATTCAATACTTTCCTAAACAAATTCAATACTTTTCATCTGCAACTATCATATCATTTCAATACTCATATAAGCAAATCAATCTTCATATAAACATATCTGCTCAAAACAAAAATGTTTATTTCTAAGATCAAAGCGAAATTCGCACAGATCAGGTTACAGAAATCGCATTTAGCAATTTCTGCGACCACAGCAGTTCTAATATCTAATATCCAATCAAGAAGAAAGTAGATTAGAGTGGGTTCAATCAATCAAGAGTGTGTTTCAATCAATCAAGATCAGTTAAAACAAGTTAATCAAATTTAATAAAAGAATTAACACTAGTATATATATATTCAACGTTATAAGTAAAGAATTAGTTCTGATAAAGAAAAAAAATATGTTAAAGTGATTAAGCAAAAAACACTGTTTTATTAAAGGACCACGATAAAGATAACTATAGTTATGGCACCGTCAGCACCTAACTCTCAAGTACCGACATCCGGTCTAAATCTTTATCCAATGAAGAAATTCAATACCTTTCAAAATAAATCAATCTTCATATAAACAAATCCATCATATCAATTCAATACTCTTCAATCTTCATATAAACAAATCAACCTTCAGATAAACATATATGTTAATCAAAACAAAAATTCTAAGATCAAAGCGAAATAAGCACAGATCAGGTTACACAAATCGCATCTAGCAATTTCTGCAACCACAGCAGTCCTAACACTATAAAATCAAGAAGATCAGATCGAGGGAGATCAGAAAAAGAAGAAGTGTGTATCAAGTGTTTTTTCAAACTGAGCAAAATCAAGTGAAGTAAAAGTACAAAATAAGTAAACAAAAAAGTAAGAATGTTACAAGTGATTTGTGTGAAAATAGGCCGTGTACTTATTCGATGCGATGACAATTTGATTGTATTATTCAAAACACACTACAAGATCAATGGAAGATCCTTTTTATATTCAAAATTATAAATAAAAAGTGAAAATGTTTAAACAGTATTTGTTTTCAATTCGTCCACGACAGTTAACTCTATTCAACGCTCAGATACAACGCACGTGCTTTCCGCTCAGAGGCATTTTCGGAATGATATTGCATTCCGATGCATACTGTTTGGTGGATGGCCACCAAACTGATCGAAGAAGTGAACAGCGGCCGCTAGAAGCCACGATATTAGAAATTTCCCTTTTGGACACGCCCTATTGAAAACAAATCACAATCTATGTGTTTGTAAACCAGATCGCCGCTCAAATTTCTATGGTTATACGAGATCGGGATTTCAAACCGGTTTTAATCCGATCTTCGTGTAGCCATAGAATTTGATCCGGTACACACACATATAAACGCTGCGTACAAAACCGGTATTCGGAAATCAAGCTCATGAGGAGCTTCCGTGCACGTACACAGTCTGCGCACACATACATGGAAATCGGGCTAAAGCTCACGAATTACGGTATATTCCCAATCCCAAATTGGGAAGTCGTGTAAAAACGCTCAATGTTTGCGCCATAAGGCCAAGATTCAATCAACGCGAATCGCATTTTTTGACAGGAGCACGCAAACGAATCGCATTTGAAGAACCAATCGGTGCGATGGCATTGACGGGGCAGACAAACTTCGATATACAACTATCAGTATTCATCTAATTTCCGCTTGCTGAACGAGTGGGGGTGGATGGTGTCGCCGAGAATCTGGAGATGGGTGGTGGGTGCGAGGCGGTCTCAGTCAAAGGGAAAGTACAATAAGAACTGGTATAGGAAAATACTGTTCGTGCATCGTATTTTTACGAAAGCCTTTCATCAATGCCTTCTATATGTACGGGCCGTAATGCAGAATGATGACGTCAGAGCATCCGACCAAATGTCGCGAAAAACACACGTAGTCTTATGGGACGTCCGCGGGAAAATGTTAATTGTACGGGTTATGCTAAAGTGAGTTTAATGAAAACTAAGTGGTAACATGCGAAACAGTGCTAGTGAACAGCTTAAACACATATTAATGCGGTGCGTGCGGCATAATTAGAAAAATTCGCGACGAAATGTTTATCAGGTGTTGTTAGGTTATGTGATGTTCCGTGTCGATTTACTATCGCGATACAATTGGTCGATACAAAATGAAAGTTATGGCTAAATATTATTATTATAACGCGTCCACGCACAAAAAACTAACGTTTTATTCGTATTTTAGCTAAAAAACCGCATGTGAAATCTCGGTGTGTGTCGGCACTGCCTCGTGGAAATGTAAAATGGTTTGACGCCATGACGTCACATCGACAACGATTACGTAGCCTGACGGCCCGTACTTCTAGAAGGCATTGCTTTCATAAACTTACAAGTCGGTAGTGTACTCGGGGACTCCCCGAATAGTGAAATACTTGTTTGCGTGAATGGTGCAATTCATCAAGTGTGTGAGTCAGGTAATTTTATCAAAACAATTAAGAAATTATTAAAGTGAATTTTTCCTAGCGTGAACACCGGTGAGACGAAAGACTGCTGTCCGTTCGAGGCAAGCAAATATGTATATCATTTAGGAAAGTGATTTCAAAAATAATTTTTAATTTGATCACGACGTAAATAAAAAATATTTAAAATTAGAATGTAACAATATTGTATAAGTTCTACTTTCGTTAGTCTAGTAGATCTAATAATTGTTTACGTTTTTATTTACGTCGTGATCAAATTAAAAATTATTTTTAAAATTGCTTTCATAAATCAAATATTTACTTATCATATACATACATGGGGAAAGAAATCATTAGGGGTAGTTTGCTGTCCTTCTCTTCGCCTTCGGCTCTAAAGTGTTTATTTAAGCTTATGTTTCTGTCAATGTGCTTACATATGCAGTGGCTCAATAAAGAAGTCGAACATATACCTAGTTACACATTCCAAGAGAGAGCAAACATTTCAAGAGTAAACTCTAGAAAAAAAAATATGCTTTACTAATTCTATATCATTTATTTATGATAAATTGAAACATAAATAGCAAAACTCAATTTCATTACTATGAAAAAATAAAAAAATTGAAAATATAGCGAAAATCTATGTCAAAAAAGAGCTTGGATAATTAATTTGAAGTAAATTTTTTTTTGAATATTATTGGAGATTTTTAATATTTTGTTGGCAGTGTTTTACTTTTCATGATAGATTTCAATCTGTCCGGCATGGGTTTTGCAAGTTTTTTTGCAGAAGGAAAGATCAAATTTTGCCCATTCAGTATGAGGTGCTGGTTCCAAGCTTCCCTTTGTTTGAATAGAATGATTTTTTAACTAGTGCTCCAAATAAGCTCATATGCGCTTAATAATTTTAACATCAGGAGATCAAGAATGTTGTTTCAGCACATGCAGACAGTTGTACAGCAACCACAAGTGTATATTAAGTGCTTTGTATTGTCGATCGTTATCCTGGTAGTATTGAAAGTTCTCCTTTGTTCCGAATATTTCAGCACCTTGTTCCAAATTTTGCTTCAGAATGCTTAAATACTTTGTGGGAGACCTAATCAGGTTGGGCGGCGTCGGGTTAAGTCTCAAGTCACAAACTAGGGTAAGTACTTGGGTGCTATTCTGGACAGCAAGCTCACATCGAATGTGAATTTAGAGGAGAGAGTTAAGCGGGCAAGCAACGCGATTTACTCCAGCAAGAGAGTGCTGGGTAAAACCTTGCTTTAACGCATTGCATCCACATGGCGATAACCAGGTCGATCCTTTCGAGCAGTGAATAAAACTACCTTTTCTGGCATGGCGAACAGAATTCAGTGGTTGGCGGCTTTCTGCAAAACAGGTGCCTTAACCTCGACTCCTTCGTCTGCTCTGAACGTTCTGCTTCATCTCCCTCCGCTCGACCTCTTTGTTAGAGGCACTGCTGCAAAAGCTGCTGTCAAGCTTCGGGAATCGGGACACTACGACTCAAGATCCTTCGGCCACAGCAGTATAGAGCGGGGGTACCCAGGTTGCACTGACTACTTGGTCCCCCACTCTGTGCTTCGAGCGAGGATATCGAGCGACTGTGGGAGATTGGCAAGAAAGAATCAGCAAATGGGTGTAGCAGCTCTTAGCATCTACGCTGCCGGCTCTAAAACAACTGCAGGAGTGGGTGCTGCAGCACACTCTGTGGATGCAGCTTTCGGGCTTCTTAATCACTGTAGTATTTTCCAGGCGAAGGTTTTTGCTATAGATAAGGCCGCAGATCTAGTATATACTAAAAATACAAGTGGGGAGATCAACATCTTTACAGACAGTCAAGCGGCGGTAAAAGCACTGATGTCTCACACATACAATCAATCAGCAAATCAACAAATCACTGATGCCCCCCACACGCACTGATGTTTCATGCATTGAGGCCCTGAATAGACTGGGCAACAACGGAAGAGTCAGATTTTTCTGGGTTTCCGATCACAAGGGCATTGATGGAAATGAGAGGGCGGATGCGCTAGATAAGCAGGGGGCTAGTCTTCGCTTGTCAGGATCGGTAGACATTACAACTCCTATCCAAACGATCAGGCACTCGATTGACTCCAAAATGATGAATACAGTTTCTTCGGCGTAAATATGGCGAACAATTTTCACTTCCGACGAAGAAGATATGTCAAAGTAAAATGGTGTTGGTTTATTTTTCATATGGACTAGAACATTTACGCATTATTCGTGGAAATGTAAATGGAGAAACATTTAAGAATATTTTGAAGGAGAGTATTCACTAGAAGATCTTGCACTGGAACCAAGACTATTCAGCTCTTCGCCATCGAGCGCAATAGGAAAATATTTCTTTTTGATTTTAGGCGAGTATCTAAAACCCTTATTGTGCAAATTTAACTTCAATATAAAGATATACAAAAAATTGGAGAAAAGGCCATGGATTCGCCAAAAAATAGCCCAGACTTTAACTCAATAGAAAGCCTGTAGAGAAGGAAGAAAAGAAAGATCGGTGAAATCCATCCAGTTAGTATTGTGAACCTTCAAAACAAATTCACAATTTTATAAATTGCATACCCAAGTAAGTAAAAGCAGTTATTGAGGAGAACAAAATATTAATTGGCTTAATTTTAAGACTAAAGAATGCAAATATTAGCTTAATGCAATACAAACTAAACAATGAAGTCTGAGAGTAGCTATTATCAGTTGCCTCTAGAAAAAAATTATATTCCTAGAACTAAGTTGAGTGGACAACTGGTGGTGTCCTACTTTAATCCATTTTTCCCTTGCCTGGATTATTAATAATTGGCTTACTTTCATACAAGTGATCTCATTTATGTTCTACCACAAATAGGAAAAATTCATGCTCTTCACAAACAGAAAAATTCTTAGCACTGCCTGGTTGTTCAGGAAATAATTACTTGAAGCAATATGATAGTTTCTACTCTCGCTACTGCATATATTTACATAAATGAATTTTTTGGCAAAATAATTCCATGAGCAATTTTCTGTAATTTAAATTCTAAGAGTAATTTAAATCGAGTGAGCTTGCTTATTTTTCGTTTGATGCTTGTAAATTATATATAGGTGGCTGATAGAAATTTTATTTCTGTACACTATGAACTTATTTGGATTTATAACTTCCACCGAGGACCAAAAATAGGCTTGCGAAATACATTACCAAATAAGATTGCGTCATTAGCAACGTGATTCAAAATACGCAACGTGTCTTCACTAAACTGAAGGTCATGTTTGGAAAAATGTTTAAAACATAAAAACAATTAGTCTATTTATCTATTGGAAAGCAAACGTTATAATGAATTAAATTTCCTTCTTATATCTCAAAATTGAGACCCCATCCGAATAATTTTTATTTACGTCATTTTGACGTATTATCAATTATCGACAGTTGATTTTGAAACTGACTGTTCTACAAATCGTTCAACTATATGGCCAAATTAATCGAGGGTCCTGGGCTGCACGTAGAAAAATTGAATGATTGAGACGCTTTCTGTTGTTTTTTGTGTGCCAAACATATGTCTAATTACTAGCATTCGCATTGAAAATAAAAGCACTAAATTTTGGTTATTACTATGCAAGTATCATTTTTTCGTTTATTGATCACAGCTTAGATAATAGAATCTGAATTTATGTATGCTTTAATATAGCATGACGCATTGGGCGTTTGAGCATGATGCATTATCAATTGGGATCAATGAATATGAAAGCAAGATAAAATTAACACAAAAACCTAATTGAAACTGGATCTTACATAATTTACACTTCACTGCATCATCATGCGACAACATACGTCAAAGCGTCATTTTAATATGCAGTCAGTAATGTAAAAAAAAACTTACACAATTGCTATAACCATATTTGTTTTCTATACAGACAAACAGTCACTTTAAACATACAACGGGTGGACACTTTTCGGGTTTAATTTACGTTTACAAATGGGACATTTGTGCGTACATTTAATGGCAGTTAGAATACATTTCTTACAAAAAACATGACCACACAACGTGGAGGATGGCTCGTTACAGGTATCTATACAAATTGGACAGTTAAGATTGAAACCGCCGCGTTTAGTAATGTCTTCTGTTGGGGCACTGATACTAGCATTATTAAAAAATGAGGAAGATGTGCTGGGATTATCAGGAATGTCTATAATTTCGACTTCAGGGTTGTCGTGCTGGAACCGCCTGCGTCGCCGACGTTGAATTTGTGGATTGGCCGCTGTAGTTGGTGTACTTAAATCAATTACGGGGATTTGTTCGCATGCGACAAATATTACATCGTCCTCGCTGCATACTGAGTTGTTAGTTGGTGGCTGCTGAACGGGCTCGTCGACTGGTTCTTCAGTAGTGCTGTTGTTCATTTCCAGCGAAGGTATTCTTCCTCGAAGAAGTGCATTTACTGTAAATAAAATCGTGAGTTACTAATGCAAAAACTGCAGTCTATAAAGAATGCTGTTATTTTTGTATTCAGGTTCCTTCAAAAACTACTAGTAAGTGCCGACAGGTGAAAAAATATTTTAAGGGGTTAGTCCACTGTTAAACTGCTCCAAATGAACTTTTTTTTTAAACAGCTACAAAAAAAAAAACTATTCAAGATATCGATTTGAAATTTTACATGCATCTTTATTGAAGTTAAGAGTTAACATTTTCATTGGAAAAAATTATTAGAAAACAAAATGGCGGCCGCCCCAATGGATCGAATTGGAATTGCGCCTCGTAAATTCCTGGACAAAATAAGCATCTGTAAACAAACTATCAAAAATATTTCATTAGTTTTGAGTATAAAGGACTGCACGGGCCTAAATTTAGAGCCCTAAAGCGATTAAAAAAAATGTGGTATACTTTTGAATCAAAAAAATTAATAAAAAAAAATTTTTTAATCAAAAAAATGTTTCCCAGATCGTCAAAAATTTTTTTTTTGTTCTAAATTTAGGCCCGTGCAGCCCTTTATACTCAAAACTAATGAAATATTTTTGGAAATTTGTTCACAGATGCTTATTTTGTCCAGGAATTTACGAGGCGCAATTTGCTTTTTTTTTCGGCGGTGCTGCGGCGATCCATTGGGGCGGCCGCCATTTTGTTTTCTAGTAATTTTTTCCAATGAAAATGTTAACTCTTAACTTCAATAAAAATGCATGTAAAATTTCAAATCCATATCTTGAATAGTTTTTTGTTGGTAGCTGTTTAAAAAAAAAGTTCATTTTGTGCAGTTTAACAGTGGACTAACCCCTTAAGAAGAATTTTAAATAATCAATTAAAGTGATATGATTTGCAAAATAACAAGATTATGTGTCATGCAAACATGACTTGTACAAAAATATTGAAAATACAAAACTCTACCACAACGGCTTCACAAAATCAACCTACCCTATGTATTTTGTTTTCAGCCGATGACTGCACCGGAAGTGTCAGGAATATACTAAAAACAAAAACGCATAAAAACCACTAGAAATACTTATTTTCCAAGAAAAGCAGAGGAATCGTTTTTATCCGTTTTTATTGGATGCTTTTTATAGGATAGGAAGATGCTTGGGGGCTGTTATCCGAAAAATTTACAAAACATGGAAAATTCAAACATTGGTTACTTATTTTCACTGTAGATATTTGTCATATGAATATTTAATGGTAACATCGAAAATAATGAAAAAGCCTGGTGCTAGTAACTCTTTACTAGCACCACTGGATATATCAAAATTGTAAGGCCAATGCATCCTGCGAATTTCATATTGCTCTAATTATCTGGTCGTGAGTTCTCACGAACACAAATTTAGGGTGCTAAAAATAGTGGTAATTTGATGAAGGCCTGCCGATCTTTAACAAAGAGGAATTCGAAAATGTTAGAAGAATGAAATTTAACAAATTTTGCATTTTGTTCTAAAAAGTAAAACAATTCAGGAGGAAGATTGATTTGAAGGTTTTCTGTTTGGGTACCTCTACATTCGAAACTATACAAATTTAGGTTGCCTACTTTTAAGCTCTTAGCGCTTACACCATTATTAATTTTCTTTTCCTATACTTTTTTGCAAACATTTATTTGCCACAGAAATAAAGGGGGTCACTATAAATTCACTAAAATGCCTGCGGTCGCCAAAGGATTAAATATATATTACCAGCGTAAATAACAATTAATGATTTCCAACTGCAAGTGGTCACACCAGTCAAGTATGCACAGTATGCTGGTGTCTGATGAGAATCAGTGCATGCTTTCGAAACCACTTTGTCAAATAACATTTTCAAGATAAATAAAATTTTTTCAATTTTAATCATCCCGCAAAAACAATTCCAATTTGATTCTGCTTTCGGAGGCTTATTCCGCAAAACTATCGAGTTTCCCGTATCAATTATTCTCTGCTTTGATAAGCTTTAGAGACGATATACGTTGTCTATGCTGATTTATTGACAAGAACGGAACCGTGATCACAAATCAATAACCTTTATGAGTTCAATATCTCGTTAACTATTGGTGAATTGAATGAATTTGTATTCGGATTGAATTTATATTCGGATTGAATTTGTTAAGCATAAAAATCTGCACATAAACTTCATATACTAAGCTATATAAGCTTAATATAATAATTCTCGAGACATGAGGCTAAGAAAACTTCAATGTTTTGATGCATTCATCGTTTGTTTACTGATGACATATGTTATTGGGTGAAGAGGTCGATAATAAAGAGAATAATGATGGAGTCAGATAAATCAGTATAAGAACAAAATAAGACAAAAAAGGTCGTTCTGTCAAATAATTACAAGTGAAGATTTTTTAACGGATATATGTTTCTTGTAGAATGAGAAGCTCAGTGCCAAAAGTCCACATTACAATCGTGTGCGCGAAAAAAAGTTAATTAAGGTTAAAAAATCAATTTACGCGCTTTTTTGTACACCAAATTTGTTCAGCATAGATATCTGCACAGAAGCTTCATACAAAAAATTCACGGGAGACTAATAGTTCTTGAGAAATGAGCCTGAGAAAAGCTTGTCTTTTTACATGACTATGCATAGGCGATAGGGGATTATGTGCATTTCATCGTAGTTTTCTCAGGCCCATATCTCAAGAACTATAAGCCCCATGTTAATTTTGTGTATGAAGTCTGTGCGCAGATTTTTTAGCTTAACGAAATCAATAGCAATGAAGCTGGAAAGCCATTGTTGACAAAGTCTCGCGATGTTTATGCCGATTGCATGAAGAAAATTGGCGAAAATATAAAACGCTACCTGATAAAATTCTCTGACTTAGTAAATATGGAGCGAAAAACACCCTGTTATCTATCGTCAATGTTCCACAGGATGGCGCAAAATTAATCATCTTATAATTTTTGCAAATGGCGTCGTACGTGAATCATATTTGATATTTGTGAACTAGACAGCTGCAGAAAAAAGATAAATAAAGATTTCCACAATCAAAATATTTTTTTTTAGCTAGTAAAAAAGTTATTTAAAAACAAAACTGGATGATTAATTTGGCGCCACCCTGTAAAACAATATCACTTTTTTTTTCCTGAAGAGATTTGCGATTAACTCGCTGCCAATTTTCATATATTTTTTGTGCGCCAGACCCATCTAACACACACCTTTTTCCTTCTAATTCAGATCCATCAACTTTTGTCAACCCTATAACAAAGGCACGAGAAGAAATATGTAAAGCTATTTTGGACCTCGATTGTGACAAAGGTCTTGGTCCTGATCTTCTTCCACCGACTTTCTTGCGTAATTGTGTCAAGCGGAGATTTTCCTTCACCACTCTAATACCCCCCTAGAATGTGCATACACCCCGTAACACGGACAATTTTCCTACCCCTTTTCAATGATATGCACTTACGGTGTAAAAATGAAAACAGAAAGATTTTAAAATTTGGACATTTCGACACTATGACATTGACATCATATGATTTTGGACTATGTAGCAAAAACAAGTAGCGTATGGCTGTTTTGACCTAAAGTTGTGAATACATATAAGATTTGTTGTTTTCATTAATGTTGAAATTCAGAGGGCTAGGATAATATGTCCACTATGCCACTAGGAAACTAATCACTAAACAACGTAATCTTTAACCCTTTGGCGGCAGGAAGTTAGATGAGTTTTCAGGTATATCCATGCAAAGATATTTTTCGTAAAAAAAAAAACAAGTATTGGAAATGAAAACTGATAATTGTTTCTGCTTGTTTAAGGTGCAGGCTTAAAAATGTTTGACTCTATGTAGACACTGAGTGCGTAAAAGAAGAATTTTTTTTTCAAATTTCAATTAGTCATAACTTTTGACCACGAAGCATTGCATCATCAGGAAATTTAAAGAACATGTTAATGTTGACCAATCATTTCAATCACTAAGCCGCTTTTTGAAAAATGCACACGATTGTCCACTCTATTTTTAAAATTTTCAAAACTTCGAGCTACATTATTATCTATTTTCTGAGCCTTCGAAGCTTCTTTTCACGAGAACTTACGACCGGATTATTAGGATCAATAAGAAATTCGCAGGGTGTGTAGCCTTTAAGTAGGAACAGATCTGAAAGAAATCATTTAGATATGTGGGCCACTCGGTAACAGTGGTGCTGTCTTAAAAAATAACTGCAAAAAATAAATGCTTTATGCCCTTTAACTTCCGCTGCAGGCATCATATTTTAAAGAAATTCACACAGCTATGATTAAGTAAGTTTTAGGAATTTGGTTTAGGAAAAAATTAGGATAGAGCTGCGTGATAAGGTAAATTATTCCATTTTATTTAATAAGAGATGCTATCATTAAATTAACAAGTTATTATCATCTTCAGGATAAAAATAATGATCTTGTAGTGTAAGATAGCACTAAGCGTTTCAATTTCAAAAATTTTGAAATTTTCACTGGCGGTTACCCGTAACACCCTTCTATTCCTATAACTTCCAATGTACTCATTGTACTCAAAACGAAATTCGAATGCAGTGCCAGAAAAGGTCTGGTAGCACTGAGCATTGTGCTAGGAGATGTCCTCAGATTTCCATATTATAAGCATCCTATAATGAAAATAAAACACAAGTATTTGACTGTCAGTAATTTTGGAACTCTTATGAGTGCCAACCTTTGTACCTTAGAGCTTTCCACGCTATCATTAGATCAAAGTCATACATGACCTTCGATACAGACTGGTGTTACTACAGAGCACGATTGGTAGAACCTGTATTCAAAATCTACACAATTCTTCTACTTTTCTCCGTATATCAGTCTTTCTAGTGGGTTTTATGCGCTAGAACTTTGTTATTATTTCCAGTTGCGATAACTTTTGACAGAATGATCAAATTATTACGAAATTTCTAGGGTATACAACGCTTTTGTAACTCAATAGATGATTTAGACCATCAAATCTATTTCTTTCAATCACTCTCGAACGTAAGATATGAATTTCCAATCTTCCACCATTATAACTCGGTAGCCTCAATTTAAATAATTCAGAATACAGAAAACATAACTGAATTAGGTTAGTTCCTAGAAGTGGCAGTTGTATGACACATTTAAAATAATGTTAGAATAGATGAGATGGTTTTGGGAAAATTATATAATAAAGTTGGGAAAACTTTTTAAAGACCCGAACCCTTGTAACTGGGGTTAACGAAACCAATGGCTTAAACGTGACGTTATAAGCCAACCTATTTCTCGTACTGTACAATAAAAAAATGTAAACACTTGAAAATTTTCGGGCGGATTTGTAGCTACACCAAGCACGTGAAAAATTCCATCAAACTATCGACTTTACTGAAATTTTTTCGCATTTTAGGAAAATTGAATGGATCGTCAGTTTGAAATTTTCAAAGTTCTTCATCGCACAATAACGGTTACCTATTATCAAGTTTTATTATCATTCAAAATGTCTTTTCTCAAGAACTTACGACCGCATTTGACAGATTAGATCAACATAAAATGCACAGGATGTATGGTCTTAAGCAGAGCCAGGTGTGACATAAGCTTGGTGAATAGTTTTGCAATCGTGTAGCTCTTAAAATAAAATCTTGAAATAACTCTCAACCAAATAAAAGCTTTCGGCCTTATAGCTTCCAATGCTTTCAGAATTAGAATAGATTTACTAAAACCGATGATTTTTGGGTCAAGATATGCTACCATTGATTCACATATGATTTAAGATACGATCTTAAAATAAAAAATATACAACACATATTTAGATTTCCAAATCCTGGCGGGCGGTAGCCTTTAGAATCGTTCCGCATCTATAAATTCCGAAGCAGTCATCGAATCAACACAAAATCCACTAGATAGTTTGGTTTGAAAATGGAGTAAGTAAGATATATTTTAGTGGCGATGATCGGACGATCTGGCTTTTTTCTGATATATGCTGAATTAAATGCTCGTACTCGGTCGATTATGTAGATAATATAAAATAAAAAAATCTCAAACGCAATCTAGAGATTTCCTCTGCTTTTCTTCGAAATTTTTCTGGTGGCTCTTTTACCCTAGATTTTTTTTCACATTTACGTTTTGGGATATTTTTAATTAAGGTTTTTTTATTTGTAGAAAATACTGTGAAGTAGCTATACATATTCTTTAATAAAAAAAAATAAACATTACATATTAGCTATTTAAACCTTCAGTGCGAAAATAATTTTTAGATATCTTTGTTGAATAAAAGGACTCCTAAAATTTTGAGCACACTCCCGAAGAAACTCCTGGTGTCGACCAGCTAATAGCACCCTGCATTTACTCTTTGCCGAATCTTTACTTAGCTGAATGACTTCCTACCCTCGCAAACGAATATAATTTGTAAATTATCAAGGAATTATCAAGGTTGCCATCTTGGCCCACTTCTTTTTACTATATTTATTTCCAACCTATCTGGCGTCCTTGCAAATATAGCTCATTTTCTTTATGAAGACGATCTCAAAGTTTACGTAATTGAAGTTAAATCTGATGTAATATTTCTCTAATCTAGCTTGTGGAATGAAAACAAGCTCTCTCAACATTGATAAGTGTCAGGTTATAAGTTTGTCTCGAAAATGAACGGTCACACACAACACGTCCTTTTCGGCAGTAATTTGTTAGCTCGAGTTGATAAAGTTATTGACTTCGGTGTTATCTTGGATAAGAAATTCGCTTTACCTTACACTATTATAAAATATTTTACCGTGCAAATAAACAACTAGGCTTCATCAAAAGACGTGCCAAGGGATTTCGTTACCTGTGTATTACAATATCCTTTTGCACTGCACTTGTACGCTCTGCTCGCGAACACGCTTGCATTAGCTGGAATCCTACTGTTGAAAAATACAGTGGCCAGCTCGAGTCCATACAAACGCAATTTTTATTTTTCGCCTTGAGCCGACTAGACAACCCTTACGATTTTAATAGCCTATCCCTCAATGAGTTTCGACTGGGTCATCTAAACTCATTGCTGCTTGCATCCAGAAGAATGGTGATATCGGCCTGCTTCACACTCGAAGAACGTTTTTAGAGTTGGACCAAGCGTTTGTTCCATTAAATATGCAGCTAATGACCCGCACAATAGAAGCTGCAGGATATTCAACAGCATGAGCAAGCTGTATTCCCCCAACGATTTCCAAATTATCCTCCAAATCGTCATTTACCCTTAATCTTAAGCTACATGTCAATGTTTTGTTTATTTATTTATTTGTTAATTTTTGGGTTTCTTTTTTTACTTTTTTATTTACTTTACATTTCTATTTTGTTTGGTATTGTATATGTAATTTGTACCTTGTTTGGTGAATGAATAAATTAAACATATTGATCCTTGATTGGTTTGATTTAATGAATGGTTACAATGGAAGTGCATGAAAAGCAAATCCATATCATAATCGATGATCCGCTGTGCTGGAAGGTTTTTTGGGTGTACAGACACACACCGTACATGACAATATTACTTTCGTCTATCCACGAAATATTTCTCTATTTTCTCGCGGGAAAATTTGTACGTTAGTGAACTTTAAACGCTTTCTGACATGCATATAAGTCAGCAGAGGCACTCTCATTGGGCCGCAAGCATTCAAATTGTTGTCCTTCAATCTTCAGCGTACCGTTTCCAAACTGGCAGCAACATTCAACTTTTTTTTGTTATGTTACTGGCAGAAATGTTTGCTTTTTAATTAGCCACACAAGTTGTTTAACAAACCGAGCTACATTGCTTGTTTCCTACTACCTATTTAGGCTTTTGAAGACAACATGTTTGTATTCCTGATCATTTTCTTTGAACAAGTAACCATTTGCATGATCTACGCGTAAGTTTATCCATCGGATATCATTTTTATTATAATATACCTTTTATCATGTGCGGAAAGTTTGCTTCTCTCAATATTAAATAAAATTTAGAAAACATAGCAGCAAATTTGTTTATATTATTGAATCAATAGTTGCAAAATAAAAACAAGTTATATATCTCTTTTAGAAATATTTTAGGCAATAGTAGGTGTGTTTTTTTGCACACGTGGGCAGGGTAAGTTCAGGTAAGTATAGATAATTTCATTGAATACAACAAAAATCGCTGCCGCTGTAATTTCACTGCGGCAGCGATTGTTGTTGTATTCAATGAAATCACCTATACTTATCTTAACTTTTCCTACCCAAGAGTGCAAAGAAACGCACCTAGTATATAACACAATTTTAATTTACTATACGAATTGTCTAGGGTGCTATTATTCTGGCTGCGCGCGATATGACTCTTTTTCTAAAAAGCCGTGCAATGAATAATACCGTTACAGCTGTACCGTCGGAATTCATAATTAAAATAGAAGCTTCCTCTAACAAAAAATTCAAATTCATGTTTTGTTTTTGACATTATTAAAGGCTCGAGTAAAATTGAAGCTTTGTCCAATATCAGCAATTCAGAAAGACAGACCAGCCTTACAAATTGCCATACACGTCAACCAGCCAATAAATCATATGCTGCAAAATGTTTTTAACATTTTCCCCCTATCTATTCTTATGTCCAAATATAAGACTGGCTTTTATAAAGCACTAATATCGTAAATTCCCGCCTACCAATTCATATGCCGAATATTAAAAATCTTCCTCGCCAATTGATAGAGAGATAAGTCTTGTGATATGTACAGTTAAATTTAGTTTAAGATGATATTTGATTAATTTAATTTAGCTTAAGGTGATGTTATTTTTGCTAATAAGCCTTGCTTTGAGCGTGAAATAATTGTATAAATAATTAAAATTTTCGGAAACACTTTTTTTAGTATCGGCTTTTTGAAATACCTTCATGGAAGCTCTGGAATAAGAAAATTTTCATACTAATGAATTCTATTAGATTGTTTATGGTCAAGTCGGATTGACCGTTTATTATTATATTGAACCCTTATCTATTGAGCGCTTACGAAGCCCGAACATGATCAGCCAGAATTGAAAATTCGTATATTCGCGTACGAAAAAAGCCAAGTGACTGTCAATCGTAAGGCCAATGGCATACACGGCAGTTCCAGCGAAGCGTTTCCCGAGAGGAAAACCGAGTCGGTTTAGTTTTGCACTACAAAACCGAGAGGCGTCCAAACCGCTGTGTGTGTCATCACAATGCTAAATGAACGCACGAATAAATCGACTCGGTTTTCCTCTCGGGAAACGCTTTGCTCGAACCACTGTGTTTGCCATTGGCCTAACAATTCAACCTAAAGACGCACATCCTGAACACAGAAAGAATTTTCTCCATCTGAGGACGATAAATCAGGCTGCATTTACATACCATGGGCTGATTTAAGTTTGCCCGTGGATCAACCAATAATATTGCTCGTGTCCAGCATAATGTGTACCAGAGATGAACAAAATCAATCTTAAGCGAGCGTGTCGCTGAACATGGTTCGCATATTTGAACGCAACCTCATAGGTGAAAAAGACGAAATATCGAAAGAAACTTCACATTAATAAAACTGCGTCACATTAAACACAGAACTAAAATTACCTTGTTCTTTTATCGTGTTCTAAAATTTTGAACACACTAAAAGAAACTCCTGGTGTCGACCAGCTAATAGCACCCTGCATTTACTCTTTGCCGAATCTTTACTTAGCTGAATGACTTCCTACCCTCGCAAACGAATATAATTTGTAAATTATCAAGGAATTATCAAGGTTGCCATCTTGGCCCACTTTTTTTTACTATATTCATTTCCAACCTATCTGGCGTCCTTGCAAATATAGCTCATTTTCTTTATGAAGACGATCTCAAAGTTTACGTAATTGAAGTTAAATCTGATGTAATATTTCTCTAATCTAGCTTGTGGAATGAAAACAAGCTCTCTCAACATTGATAAGTGTCAGGTTATAAGTTTGTCTCGAAAATGAACGGTCACACACAACACGTCCATTTCGGCAGTAATTTGTTAGCTCGAGTTGATAAAGTTATTGACTTCGGTGTTATCTTGGATAAGAAATTCGCTTTACCTTACACTATTATAAAATATTTTACCGTGCAAATAAACAACTAGGCTTCATCAAAAGACGTGCCAAGGGATTTCGTTACCTGTGTATTACAATATCCTTTTGCACTGCACTTGTACGCTCTGCTCGCGAACACGCTTGCATTAGCTGGAATCCTACTGTTGAAAAATACAGTGGCCAGCTCGAGTCCATACAAACGCAATTTTTATTTTTCGCCTTGAGCCGACTAGACAACCCTTACGATTTTAATAGCCTATCCCTCAATGAGTTTCGACTGGGTCATCTAAACTCATTGCTGCTTGCATCCAGAAGAATGGTGATATCGGCCTGCTTCACACTCGAAGAACGTTTTTAGAGTTGGACCAAGCGTTTGTTCCATTAAATATGCAGCTAATGACCCCCACAATAGAAGCTGCAGGATATTCAACAGCATGAGCAAGCTGTATTCCCCCAACGATTTCCAAATTATCCTCCAAATCGTCATTTACCCTTAATCTTAAGCTACATGTCAATGTTTTGTTTATTTATTTATTTGTTAATTTTTGGGTTTCTTTTTTTACTTTTTTATTTACTTTACATTTCTATTTTGTTTGGTATTGTATATGTAATTTGTACCTTGTTTGGTGAATGAATAAATTAAACATATTGATCCTTGATTGGTTTGATTTAATGAATGGTTACAATGGAAGTGCATGAAAAGCAAATCCATATCATAATCGATGATCCGCTGTGCTGGAAGGTTTTTTGGGTGTACAGACACACACCGTACATGACAATATTACTTTCGTCTATCCACGAAATATTTCTCTATTTTCTCGCGGGAAAATTTGTACGTTAGTGAACTTTAAACGCTTTCTGACATGCATATGAGTCAGCAGAGGCACTCTCATTGGGCCGCAAGCATTCAAATTGTTGTCCTTCAATCTTCAGCGTACCGTTTCCAAACTGGCAGCAACATTCAACTTTTTTTTGTTATGTTAATGGCAGAAATGTTTGCTTTTTAATTAGCCACACAAGTTGTTTAACAAACCGAGCTACATTGCTTGTTTCCTACTACCTATTTAGGCTTTTGAAGACAACATGTTTGTATTCCTGATCATTTTCTTTGAACAAGTAACCATTTGCATGATCTCCGCGTAAGTTTATCCATCGGATATCATTTTTATTATAATATACCTTTTATCATGTGCGGAAAGTTTGCTTCTCTCAATATTAAATAAAATTTAGAAAACATAGCAGCAAATTTGTTTATATTATTGAATCAATAGTTGCAAAATAAAAACAAGTTATATATCTCTTTTAGAAATATTTTAGGCAATAGTAGGTGTGTTTTTTTGCACACGTGGGCAGGGTAAGTTCAGGTAAGTATAGATAATTTCATTGAATACAACAAAAATCGCTGCCGCTGTAATTTCACTGCGGCAGCGATTGTTGTTGTATTCAATGAAATCACCTATACTTATCTTAACTTTTCCTACCCAAGAGTGCAAAGAAACGCACCTAGTATATAACACAATTTTAATTTACTATACGAATTGTCTAGGGTGCTATTATTCTGGCTGCGCGCGATATGACTCTTTTTCTAAAAAGCCGTGCAATGAATAATACCGTTACAGCTGTACCGTCGGAATTCATAATTAAAATAGAAGCTTCCTCTAACAAAAAATTCAAATTCATGTTTTGTTTTTGACATTATTAAAGGCTCGAGTAAAATTGAAGCTTTGTCCAATATCAGCAATTCAGAAAGACAGACCAGCCTTACAAATTGCCATACACGTCAACCAGCCAATAAAACATATGCTGCAAAATGTTTTTAACATTTTCCCCCTATCTATTCTTATGTCCAAATATAAGACTGGCTTTTATAAAGCACTAATATCGTAAATTCCCGCCTACCAATTCATATGCCGAATATTAAAAATCTTCCTCGCCAATTGATAGAGAGATAAGTCTTGTGATATGTACAGTTAAATTTAGTTTAAGATGATATTTGATTAATTTAATTTAGCTTAAGGTGATGTTATTTTTGCTAATAAGCCTTGCTTTGAGCGTGAAATAATTGTATAAATAATTAAAATTTTCGGAAACACTTTTTTTAGTATCGGCTTTTTGAAATACCTTCATGGAAGCTCTGGAATAAGAAAATTTTCATACTAATGAATTCTATTAGATTGTTTATGGTCAAGTCGGATTGACCGTTTATTATTATATTGAACCCTTATCTATTGAGCGCTTACGAAGCCCGAACATGATCAGCCAGAATTGAAAATTCGTATATTCGCGTACGAAAAAAGCCAAGTGACTGTCAATCGTAAGGCCAATGGCATACACGGCAGTTCCAGCGAAGCGTTTCCCGAGAGGAAAACCGAGTCGGTTTAGTTTTGCACTACAAAACCGAGAGGCGTCCAAACCGCTGTGTGTGTCATCACAATGCTAAATGAACGCACGAATAAATCGACTCGGTTTTCCTCTCGGGAAACGCTTTGCTCGAACCACTGTGTTTGCCATTGGCCTAACTAGGGACACGATATCGAAAGAAAGTATCGATACTTTTACTTTAAAGTAGTATCAGAACCAAGTATTGATATAAGTCCCGTACTCATTACGACAGTATTGATATGAGTAAGTATCAAATGATACTTACTATAGTCAGTCAGTTTAGACTTCCAACGAAGCCAGAGATTTCAATTATAACGATAGGGCCGGGAACTAGTCTGGTGCCGTTCCGCGACTTTGTTCTCGGGATCAAGCACACAAAATTTACGTCACACATTCAGATCTAATTCGGAAGGTTATTTATTGGTGAGAAAACATGGACGGGTACGTTTGCTACCCCTTTCAATTACTCATTAATTCTTTCCTCACAGCGACACCAAAAATATGGCAATCGATGTAAGAATGATTCTACTCAGCAAAGGAAATAAGTCAGAGGCCGAAGCACCACGGTTTATTAGGAAAATGGAGGCTCAAAAGCGCAACTCGGCCGACGTGTGGAGCTAATCGCAACTATTCTATAAGATTTCGTTTTGTTTACTCGCTCAAGACGGGAGCTAGCAAACAACATTCCTTGACTCGAATTAGAAACATTAAAATAATAAATCTATTAAACTAAATTAAACTAGATAAAAGTTAATTTTGAAGAGGAGATAAGCGATGATAAAAAACAGTGATATGATGAGGATGCGTACAGAAGACCAGATATTGTTCACAAGGATTGTAGCACTCTCAAGTTAAAAATGTGCCTTTTTACAAATACATATATCACTTTTGAAACTAATTTAATCACATTGTTATTCGTGCATTGAGAGGACATTAGGATGTGAAAGTCGATGCCAATTACAGTGTACCAATAATGTCCCCGTGCAGCAGCTATTTGAACGCAAGTGATAAAAAACAATAAATTTTTTCAAGAAATTTGAAAAAGTTTTAATGCAGATTTTTCATTAAACATTTTTATTTAATTTAGAAACAAAAACTAATCCATTTCAGCTATTCATTACATAGTTATTAACTAAAAATAAAACAAAGTCGACAATTTGCCTCCAATAAAGTCTTCGTACACTTGCGAAACGGTTTATGAAAAACCTTAAAAACTATAGATACATTTTTTGTTAATATTTAGTTGGGTAGCCTTTATTTTTAATAACTTTGTAATGAATAACTGAAATGGATTAGTTTTTGTTTCTAAATTAAATAAAAATGTTGAATGAATAAATCTGCGTAAAAACTTTTTTAAATTTCTTGTAAGAATTTATTGATTTTTATCACTTGAGTTTCAAATAGCTACTGTACGAAGACATTATTCGTAGCTCAGTTTAGAAAGATGGGTCGATTTCCATGTAAAAAAATTTTCAGTCACATGTCGATACGATACCACCATCAAAGTATTGATATGAGTAAAATATCGAACAGTTTCGATTCAAGTAAAATTTTACTTGGTATCAAACGAAAGTATCGATACCGTACTAATATCAGTACTTTCATCGTATCCCTAGGCCTAACAATTCAACCTAAAGACGCACATCCTGAACACAGAAAGAATTTTCTCCATCTGAGAACGATAAATCAGGCTGCATTTACATACCATGGGCTGATTTAAGTTTGCCCGTGGATCAACCAATGATATTGCTGGTGTCCAGCAAAATGTGTACCAGAGATGAACAAAATCAATCTTAAGCGAGAGTGTCGCTGAACATGGTTCGCATATTTAAACGCAACCTCATAGGTGAAAAAGACGATATATCGAAAGAAACTTCACATTAATAAAACTGCGTCACATTAAACACAGAACTAAAATTACCTTGTTCTTTTATCGTTTCCGCGGGCATGGAACGACGAATTCGTGCACGATTTTCTGCGATAATAGTTTCAGCTCGTCTAATTAGCTCGTTGATATCATCTAAACTACTATCACTATCGTTATTTTCCAGCTTCAATTCCTCTTTAACGGACTGAAGACAAAGAAAAACAAAAAAACAAGTTCGAATGTCAACCATTACACTAACAACGTGTTTGTACCCATATTTACTTACATTTTCCTTCGACATCATTGGTCGGAAATCAATTTCTCGAGGAATGTAGAACTTTTCAGATTAGAATTCAATTTTGAGAATGAAGAACGCACTTGAATTACCAACGAGGACCCGAAATATGTTATGAAAATTAACGGTTTTGGTGAACCGAGCAGCTCGGTCTTCAATAATTGTTTTGTTATTTCGGTAAAATGGACAGCTGATTTTCGGTTTGTACTAGAACAGGTGTCAAAATGTTTGCGCCATAGGCCACTGTAGCAGATTTCAAGGGATGGCTAAGGGAAATTTAAATTCAGCCTGTGGAGCGATAGGAAAACTGGAAATTTTGAAAGAATTTAATATGAAGTCAATTGTTACCCTACAATTCGATTTCAATTTCATTCGAAATAAATGTGGGAGTAAAAGTCAGCTGGGCCTACGCCTCAAATATGTCTTATTGGTACATGGATCATATTCATCTTACTCTCGCGGCGAATAGATGAATTGTGAGTTAGGGAATTTCGTCTTAACACGACTTGATGCCCGGCCGGGAAATTTTACCACCAGATGGTGAATAGTGGAAGCAGAGGTGAAAAACCAACGATATAGAGGAAGTGGGTTGGAACTGTGGGTTTCCGTGCGGCACCAGTTTATATTAGTATGCAACATTCTCTAACACAAACATTCATAGCAAAGGACGTAGGCGATTTAATAAATAAATTTGGGGCAGGCAATTGGCGCGCAAGTTTGAGTCGTAATTTTTTGATGAATTAATTTGATATATAATAGTACCTGAATCTATTATAATATATTTAAAAAAAATCGCAGCACATCGTTTTTATACTCTTGCTGCAAGCCAAATTTTGGCACAAAAAGAAGCCAGGTCCAAGAATCTGCTGTGTGACCAACACTACACTGCACACTTCATGCCTAAGAGTTAATTTTTTTTATAGTCACAATTACTAGCGCTCTTAAATGTATAATATCGTGTCTAAGAATTTTATTTCCCGCGGACTTTGAGTATAAAAAATAAAACACGACTTTCGAATTTAATTTAAAAACGCGCTTTATTACTTTACTCACTTTTACAATTTCAATTCGCGCACTTGAATCGATAAGCACCCCAAACGCAGCCTCACTTTGGGTTCCCGGGATTATGGCTTGGCCCGTGCTTGATAACCGCGAATAGATCAATCCACCCGATAGAATGTAATCCGCCGATATTTATGCGAAATAAAATGATGATCTGTTGCAATAATTAGTTCATGCTAATTGTTGCAACAGCAAAATCAATAGGTACACTTATGAAACCTGTATATTCGCGATAAATTTTGCATAGAGAAAAAATGTGCGTGGCGGAAATGCTTGAAGTGCATGCTTGAACTAAGTAAATGTATGTAACAGAAAAAACGCGCATGGCGGAAACGCTTACGAATGCAATATGAGGTTTAGTTTGATTGGGTTTAATGAAGTTCAAATAATGGAGGGTCAATGGACCGTACTGTAACATCTAAGTTCACGTGAAAAACACTCCCAAAAACAGACAAAAAGCACCCCAAAGCAAACAAACAAAAACATCCCAAAAACAAACATAAAACACATAAACATACTACACATTCATACATACACAACATCAGATATTTTATGCATCAGTGATATCAAGTCGAGTTTACCGCTGTCGGTATTTAGGGAATGGATTCCTGCAACATAGCTTTTTTGACAAAAATCGTGGATGAATAAACTGTCTTGGTGTATTATGGCAATTTCTTAAAAATTTATCCTATTTGTACTGTTGGATGCTTTCAAAATTCATCATCATCATCATCATTGTGGCACAACAGCCCGGCGTCGGGCCTTGGCCGCCTGGATCGATGTCCTCCAATTATCTTGGTCTCGTGACCACGTCCTCCAATCTTGGAACCCCAATAGTTGCTCTGCGTCCGCATATACTGAGCTCTCCCAACGAGCTCTTGGTCTTCCTCTCAGTCTCGCTCCGTCGACTCGTTTTCCGTTCATGACCCGCTTTGGCATGCGATCGTCATCCATGCGTTGAACATGCCCTGCCCATTGTATCCGTTGAAGATTGACGATTTGGAGACTTTCAACTCATCGTGCAGTTCGTACAACTCATTGTTGTACCGGATGCGCCATTCATCTCGATTGCGAACAGCTCCGAAAATCCGCCGTAGAACTTTCCGTTCGAAAATGAGGATCATATTTTCGGAGGCTACAGCACAGCACAGCACAGGTCTTACGATAGTTTTATAAACGCGGAGCTTAGTCTTTCTGTGCACATACTTGATTTCGTTAGTTTCGTTGGCGGCATTCGATAGGTTGCTACCCAGGTAAATGAAATTGTCCACGAATTTGATGCTAAGGTCTCCTACGTTGATGGTCGTGTGCGCTGGTGTCCTTGTCCTAGATTGCATCATAGCTTTTGTTTTGTCCTCGTTGATTCGTAATCCAACTTCCTTTGCTGCGGTGTCAAGTCTAAGCAGAAGTGCTTCTGCATCGGTCAGTTTTCGAGCCATTATGTTAATGTCATCCACGTACGCTGCCAATTGTGTCGACTTAAAAAGTAGCGTGCCGCTGGAGTTCAAGTTCATTGCCCGAATAGCGAACTCAAATGGCAGATTGAAGAGGATGCTATTCCATCGTCCTGCTTCAGGCCAACCATAGTTTCAAAAGGCTCTGTTCTGGATCCGGACCTGCGAGACGGAGTTGGTCATCGTCGTCTTCATAAGTCTCACTAATTTGGCCGGTGTACCAAATTGCAGCATGATGCTGTATAGTGCGCCTCGGTCGATGCTTTCATATGCTTGTTTGACGTCGACAAAGAATTGGTATATGTCGACGTTGTATTCCCAGCACCTTTGCAAAATTAACTTGACCGTGAAGAGTTGGTCGATAGTGGATCGACCAGACATGAAACCGCCTTGATACTCGCCAATAATTTCTTCCTCGAATGGTTTGATTCTGTTCTCCAAGATTTTTGACAGAATTTTGTAGACCGTACAGACTAAGGAGATGTCTCTGTAATTCTCACACCGCAGTTTATCCCCCTTTTTAAGTATGGGACAGATGATGCTTCTGCGCCAATCGTCTGGGATCACCTCAGTCTCCCATATTCGCAGCAGTAGTTGAAGTAGCGCACTTAATAAACACGCCCCACCAGACTTCAGTAACTCAGCTGGAATCTCGTCAGCGCCCGGCGCTTTGTTCCTTTTCAGTGAACGCAAGGCGAGATAAACTTCTTCTACTGTCGGGGGTTGTGTGGATGGGGGTTGATCCACGGTAACATCATCGAGCTCAGCTTCTGCTGCCAGGATGTTTGATGGCGGATTCAGAAGCTTTTCGAAGTAGGATGCCCATCGTTTGCTAATACTTTCGGTGTCGCTGATAATATTTCCATCTTTGTCCTTACAGAAGCTTGTCCTGGGTTGGTAGCCATATTTGATAGTGTTTACTGGTCTGTAAACTTGTCTGGTATTCTTACTAACTAGGTTGACATTAATATTCAGCAACTGCTCGTCAAAGTATTTCCGTTTCTTACGCCTAATTATTCTATTGGATATTCGCCGTAGCTTCTCATCTTTTTCCTTTTTGGCTCTGGTCGCACGTTGGATCCATTGTCTATAGGCCTCATTTTATTGCGTCCAATGAGTTTCTGCATTCTTCGTCAAACCATTCGTTTCGCGCTCGTCGGGCTTTGTATCCCACAACGTTTTCTACCGCATCCTTGATTGTATTTTTGAGTTCTTCCCAGAACTCGTGGACACCTGCGTTGCTGGAGTCGCGCAACATTGGTGAAATTTTTCGTATATGCTTGCGCCGTATCATCGTTCAGCAGATTGTTAATCGCGACAATTTTGGGAGGGCTGAATTTCGATTGTTGCTCTGAGGAAATTCTGCACCGGTATGTTGTTTTCACCAGGTGATGATCGGAGTCGCAGTTAGCTCCGCGATACGACCGAACATCCATCACACTTGACACCCATCTCTTGCTGATAAAGACGTGGTTGATTTGGTCGACGATATGTGCGTCTGGAGATTTCCAGGTCTGCTTATGAATGCGACGGTGTGGAAAGCAAGTTGAGCTTACAACAAGGTTCCTGCTGCAAGGGAAGTCAATTAGACGTTGGCCGTTAACGTTGCATTCTTCGTGGAGGCTGTGCCCAACCGTGGTCTCCCCATGCCAACTTTCATTCCCGACTTTTGCATTGAAATCTCCCAGCAGCATTTTTACATCATTTGATGGAAGTGAGTCGAAGCAAGTTTCCAGGCAGGCATAAAACTCGTCTTTTACCGAGTCTTCTTTAACTTTGGTGGGAGCGTGCACATTGATGAGCAAGAGGTTTAAAAATCACGCCTTAATGCAAATCACACACAGCCTTTCGTTCACGGGTTTGAGGTCAGTAACGCGCGGCTTTAGCTGCTTATTCACTATGAATGCTACTCCAAACTCCTTGTGGCCCGATGGTTTGCCACTTGTAAAAATTGTGTGCGATTTCTTGTCGTTAATGTCGCAGCCTAACCAATTTGTTTCCTGGACTGCAGTAATGCTCAGTTTGTACTGTGCGACCTGATGAAGGAGGGCCTTTTCGGCCCCCGGTTTGTTCAGGGAGCGTACATTGCAGGTTCCGAGAGAATAATCCGTTGTGCGTTTGCGTGGTCGTCGTTATTGATTCGTCCAATCCGAGGCTATTGTTCCAGGTTTCTTGACAAAGGAAGTTTTTACAAGGATGAGTTGTCGGCACATGACTCAACCATTTCCTTGGGGGGGCCTCGGTGATAGTTGCTTCAGGAGACTTGCCGTGTGCCAAAGTTTACACAACTATGTTGCAGGTCTGACAACGTGGCTAATCCTCCCTAATGACTTGAGACGCTTAGGTGTAATTCAGCCATCAGGCTGCAACTATACAAATTTAACTGAGGAAAGAGTTACCTCGTTGCCTCAAACCCTCCTCCTTTCTCCGGGATTGGGACCGGCAAATCACAAGCTAGAATTCACAAATTTCATAAAATGTCTGAAGAAGCACGAATGCGTGTTGAGTTGATGTGTGTAAATGCTAAGATCAACGTTAAGAGCCTCTACAGACGACGAACATGGTTTACAACTTGGCGAGCGAACACGTGCAATTTTTGTTGTAAACGGGTAAACACTTACCTGTTTACAACAACAATTGCACGTGTTCGCTCGCCAAGTTGTAAACCATGTTCGTCGTCTGTAGAGGCTCTAAAGGAAAATCGAGAAGATTAGGTTCGTATTGAGTTGATGAATGTTCTAGGGTTGTTTCCAGCAACCTTTAGTTTCGTATAGATTTTGATTTAAAAAAAAACCTTTAAGTGACACATCAAATAAAGTTCATGTACTGCTGTTACTGATATTACATGTAGAGTTGAAGAAATGCTGGTACATAGCTAGAATTGTGGTCACCAGTAAAAAGGTCAGGGATGCAATCATGTCCTTTAAAAATTTGGTAAAACTCGACTTGATGCACCAGAAAACCGTTACATGAATTTTGTCGATATATGTCTGGCTAGTATGTTTGTGTTTTTGTGGTTGTGTGTTTACTTTTGGGGGTGTTATTTTTGTTTGTTCGTTTTTCTTAATTGCGTTGCCTTCTGGAGTATTTTTTTTGCATAATTTTGTGTGTTTTTTTCAATTTTCGACCCCTGCTACCACCTATTCGCCCTTTGGTGGTAGAATTTCCCGGCTGTGATGCATCAAGTCGAGTTTAGCCAAAAATTTTATATTGCCGGGTCTAGATGGCATCTATCCATCCGATTGTGATAAGGGAGGGAATTACATACATACATACTCTCTACTATTTTGTTGATTTTTTTTTTAATTCAAGAAATTTTAATAACATTCTTAATATGGCAAATACATATATTAAAATAGATTCTGGCAAGTTGTTTCTGCACTCTTGCTGCAAGCAAAATTTTGCCACAAAAAGAAGCCAGCTGCAAGAATCTGTTGCTGCTGCAGTACGCAAACAGACCTATGTTGATTTTAGCATGAACCTGTTATGATAGACTTACGGGTGCTTCGTTGGTAAAGTGCTGCCAGCACTGACCACTTTGATCATTTATGTTATAGAAGATGATGTCATAAATGTGTTATATGATAAGTATCCTATAATGAAAACGAATAACAAGGGTTTACTTTCCTAAATTTTGGAATTCATACCAATGGTGATCATGAAACCATTTTTACTCTTTGAGTTTTGATGCAGTCATCGGATCAAAGTCATGCAATACCTATCTGCCCTAAAATAAAAACATTTTCTTTGAAAATCAGTTTTCTAGCGGTTCTGATGCGCTAGATTTTTTTCATGCCGTTATCATATGTCGGGCCTTCGGTTAGAATGAAATATCATATCGAGCACTTTTGATTTCCCGCTGCATGTTCAATGATTCCTCACGGTCGAATCAATCAGTTTTCGGTGGTTTTCACTATTTCAACTTCGTTCAAATTTCCATCTTGTTTTTTACTGGCCATAAATCTTTGTAGGATTCCTAAATGTTTCTGAAATTTCCACTGTTTATCAGATTATAGCCTCGTATATTAGACGGACTGACTTGGCGTGGAACGGATTGAAATGAAACTTCAAAGTAGGTTTTTGGTGCGACTGGATTAACGTGGATTAAGCGAATAAAATTCAGCTAGTTATACTAAAGTATAACTTATACTAGTTATACCGCATCGGAACGTCACATATATGAATAGAACTCAAGTGGGCTACGAATTTTTCAATCCTCAAACCCTCGATCCGGGTCTTTTAACGCCCAAGTCGATCCGATCCAGTAAAATTTCGTAATCGGATCGACTTATCTCAAGTCAATCTACTGCGGGTATACAACGCGGCTTGACTAATCCTAATCCACTTTGAAACCACGTTATAGACGCACCTTATGTCAGTGAAAGTGGATTGAATCCGATCTATTTTTAAATTTCCATTATTTAACAGATTCGGCCTGTGAAAAAGCAAAATTAAAAGTGAGCTTCATGAATTTTGGCTGTCTTGTTATAACACTCGTAGCGTACGCTAAATTAAAGTGAAAGAGTTCATTGACAATAAGCTATAAAGTAAAACTGTTATTTAAAACATAGATATAAGTATTTTTCATGAAAAAACCCAATAATGTGACACGTTTTTTTTTTTTAGCTTTCTTTGTTTATTTTAAATCCTCGAAATCATTATAATAATTCATTGTTGCACTCTACTGCACTTTTAAATCAAAACCAATAGTATCTACATATACAGTATTACGCCAAAGTCCGTATCGGTAGCACAGCTAGCCGTTAGCTTTCATAAGCAACCTAATTCATCGTGAACTTACGCAGAGGAGCTGTGTCTCATTTTGTGGCTAGCATTATTTTAACTCGCCGTTATTGCGTTTCCCCCGGAGACAAAATGAATTACAGCTTGGTCCTTTTCCGCTAACTTTCTTTCAAGCCATACATCGAATCAAAGCCTTAATTTACGAAGTTTCATATTTCATTTCATTATTTCATTCCTGTTTCTCACGTCGTCTTCTGTTGGTTCATTTTTTGTTTTTTCTTGTTTTTAATTTTCTAATCAAATTCATAGATTTTTGGTACAAATTCATAATATTTTTGAGCCTAATTCAAATTTTTTCAAATCAAATTCGTAAATTTTCGGCATCAATTCAGTAACTTTACAGTCAAATTCATAATTCTTTTGAGTCAAATTCATATTTTGTTAAGCCAAATTCATAATTTGCACAAATATGAGTCGTCATTTTTTCGAGTCAAATTCGTAGTTTTTTCAAAGAGAATATGAACTTACCTTAAGAATGCATGAATTTAACTCGAAAAAATAAAAATTTCACCTACGAAAATTATGAATTTGTCTTACAAAAACTATGAATTCGAATTGAAACAATTATTAATTTTACTGGAAAAAAATATGAATTCGACTAAAACAATTAATAATTTCACTCGAAAAATTATGAATAAGTATCGAAAATTTACGAATTTGACTTGAAAAAGTATTAATTAAACTCGAAAATATTATGAATTTGTGCCATAAATCTATGAATTTGACTCAAAAATGGTATATATACTTTATCATTGCTATATTAATTGCTTTTATCTTAATTAAGCTAATGTTATTGTTATAAGAATTGCTATATTATCTTAATTAAACTCTTTTGATTTTGAAATATATATCTTTAGAATTTGTGAATAATTTATTTGAAGTTCTCTTTCCTTTTTAATTCATTCTGTTTTTGTAACTGGACTCTACTCTGTAAGGATGCAAGTAGGCAAATAAATGAATTTATATAATTAATGTGCCGCATTCATTAAACGAGCTGTTTTCTTTCTCGAGTGCGGAATTATTAGAATATGGTGCTTTATATGCATTAAATACAGATTAGAACTGGAGTTCATATTTAATTTCATTTCCAATGAACAATTTGTTGGGTAATATGTCTCACACTTGCTGTTAAGGTAGTATTCTGGTCTAGAGGCTCGATTTTGAGGTGATTTTACGGACGCAATAAAATAAAACAATAAACATTTTTAATATCTATTTTATTGTCACTTTTTTATTAACATTTTAAAAGTATAAAAATGTATTCAAAAAATTAAAAAATCAAAATTGATGTAGATACAGGCCGGTGAAGTGAAGACTTGAAAAAAAACTTGTCTCATGGTAGACATGATTCCAACCTTACTGGTGGTTTGAAACATAAATTTTTGATGGATTCTGTAAAAACAGACTGTAGAATTAGTCTGACGTAGGCGATTTGAAAAAATTTTTTTTCGCAAAATTGCGTCCTAGTAAAAGAACAAAGTTGTTTTTTTGCCTAATTTTTTTCAACTCTGGGTATTTTTTATAAATAGTAGAAAAAAAAATTCGAAAATCCCTACGTCCGATCAATTTTAATAGTGTTAAGAGAGTTTGTGCAAAATTTCACGTAAATCGGCCCATTACAACTAGAGATATCATGTCAACCGTATCGAAAAAAGTAGTTTAGAGAAAAACGCGTTTAAAACTTGGAGTCTCGTTTTGGGCAGTCTGAGTCTTTCTAACAATGGATCTAACAAAGATCCCCGTCGCATGCAATGTTCCTTCCTTAACTTCAAAAGCGAGATTTTCGGGAGCTCTTTCAGCAATACGAGCAGTTCGAACTTCTTTAGAAGCTTGAGAAGCTCGTAGCTCGGAGCGGTTAATTCATTGTTGATTGCATTTGTTGGCTTAGTAGGCGCGTCACAAAAATAACTGCAACTCCAGAAATAATTCAAAGTCCGAAAATTCTCTTAAAATCTTATTTTTAAAGGTCTAAACTTTGAAAATATAGAAAAAAAATCGATTTCACCAAATTTCTAGACCAGAAAACCCCCTTAAGTAACAAACGAAAATTCGTTTGCATCGCCATTCGATGACCTTACAGCATGTCATACTTACATACTAAAAAATGAGTAAATTTAATCCTTAAAACTTAGGTATTTTATGAACGAAAAGAAGAAAAAATAACAATAAAACTTCATAACAATTTGCTTCGCAAGTTTGTAAGCATGATCAGCCCTTAATAGAGGATCGTTAGTTTATACGATTCAGGCTGTGAATCTGGACGAGCTTTCTTCAACTCTTAAAACTCAGAACTACCTTCAACATTTCAGCCTCTCTCTTCATATAGATTTTTTTCCCCAGAGCAGTTCACAGACACTGTTTGAAATTTTGATTTACTTCCTCCTGTATTAGCTCTTATATTAAGCATGAGCATGACTTGTACGAGGAATAATTCACCAGTTTTTATATGAGCTGTATATTTTCTTTTTATTAATTGACATTTTACGCAAAATATTTTTAAGAACGGCTATAGCAATTTCATCTAAACACCATTCAAACGTCTGTAAAACGAGATCCGTTTAAGCAATACTAACAAAAGCTAAACACTGGCTGCCTCATAGTCCGTAAATGAAATATCCTGAAAATAAGTCCGTTAGGTGCTATAAAGCAATCACCAAGGTTTGGACACTTACGTTCTATTGCCACGTTGTCCTGTATGAAGGATAAGTATGTGAGAGAAGGGTAGGGCAAGTTGGCTGTAGACTAAGGACCTTCTACAGACTTTGCCTTACTCGTCGAAAACATACTCCTCCCGCCACTTGCAATAACCATGTGTACGCATATCAAGTGGTTAAGTGGTGTACATTACACAGCCATCAGACGATGTCTCGAAGGTAGACGAGCTGTGCGGTAGCAACTTCAATGCAATAATGTTATCCATGATAAATGAATTGGGGCTTCTTAATTACTCCCCAAACTGTCGTATAGGCATTTTGTCTTTATAAGAAATGTTACTCAATTTGGTAATGTTTCGTTCTACTCAATTCACATTGGATTCGAATAGAAGACATTGAGCGAATCCTGATGGGTTTATGTAGCTAGCTGTGTATGTCCTTATTGAATTGCAAACTTTTGTTGGGCGAGTGTGTTTGATTTTGCTGCTGTTGAAACAAGGGGCAAAATAGCATTGAAAAGGTGGATCGTTTCAGTATCATTTCGCGAGCGGAAACCCATTCAAGTTCATTGTATTATAAAAAACATCGTTATTTGAAAACCAGTAAAACGATTATTTCTTTGACTTCATAGAAAGAACTATAATCATCAGAATTGGCATAAAAGTACAACATTTTAAATCCGAAATGCTGCTGATTTAATTATTCTTGAAAATATTCACCAGAAAACGTTTTGTTACCCACTCCGCTAAATTTACATAAGAAATTAGATAACTAATCTAAATAATACCGAACACAACTCATAAGCAAACAGGTATCTCTTAAATAAAATATCATCGCAAAAAAAAGTACCGACAAAGTTTCTATGAAAAAGTCGTACTTACTCAATTTGCACGAACAAATTACTTCACCAATGAGTTTCTCATAAATTATTTAACTTTTCCAAAAATAAAAATTAACTAGATATCTTCAGCATTCGAAGTTTCGTTCCATAGCTACTGTCCACTCGCCCGTTCACTCAAGCTCACTTTCTTACTCTCCCTCCTAATTTAAGCATTTTCATATTAGCCATAAATTAGGTATTTTTGTGTGACAATGTGTGTCTTCAATTTTCGGGGTCATCGCATCTACGCACACAATAAATTGACAATAAATTTTAATTTCAGTCTTCTCGGTTGATCTAATAAAGGAGCGCCATCAGCTATCACGAAAAGACTTTAGTAGCTTGGAAGCTAAGAACTTCTTAGAATTGGCAGGTAGGTATCGTGTGGATGGATATTTGCAGGATATGTGTGTTAAGCTAATGTAACGAAAGTATCGCAAGATACGATGCTTTTAGGCTTTCGGTAGATATATGTAGGTGCAAGTTGGTTGAATGTAGTGGGAGAGTGTCTTTTGTGCGATAATGTAGAAGTAAAGGCTACAAGATGCACGGCGCCTTCATTCTGTTCTCCTGATGAATGATACCCTTGTGACCGACAGACCGCCATTTCTCAACCTGTCACAGACACCTATCGCTCGATTAAGCGCCGGGAAGTGAGAATAGACATTAAGGTTGTGGACCATACTTTCATATGTGGGTATATTTATATCAGGTAGGCACATATACTTATGTAGGCTGCATATGGGATTTTTTTTGTCTCGAGAGGATTGAGGCAGTTGGATATATCAGCATCAATGCTTGGCGAATGCAGAGTTTTAAAAAAAAAATAACGGTGAATATTGGATTTCGTTCGATTTCACGAATTTTGCACAAAGTCGATTTGAACTGTAATCGTACAGAAAAGTCATAGTAAAATTTAAAAAATCAGCCATTGATGATAACGAAATAAATCTTCAGAGAATATACATATTTGTCAGTCGAGCTTCATCAATATTTTTTAGGTATTAACTATATCCTTCGACTACAAAAAAAATAAGTTATTTGCAGTTGCTTAGAAGTCTGGGAGAAAAACCTTTCCAATCCTAAGTCCATCCGAAGTTTGGCATAGTTTATGGCTGATAAAAGATTGCCGAAGAAGACGAAATAATTATGCAATAATAAATAATAATAAAGTCAACTCATTAATGTCAAAAAAGAATCCAAAGGCGTGCGAAAAACAAAGAAAACAAGAAGTGAAAAATACTCTAGTCTTGTTTGCTGAGATTAAGCGCAATAAAAGGCATGTTTTTTTGCTTCCCCTATCCATAGCAGAACAATGCTATCCAGAACAGATGCATTGGAAACAACAACAACTCCTGTCCGACTGAATTCACTGGGACAGGAGTTATTCTGAAAAATACGCCTAGTATAAAAACGAATCAAAGAGCATGCTTACAAAAAGCTGCTAGCTTCTTGCCATTTGTACTCTTATGGTGCATAGATTCTCTCTCTATAGTGACCGCTATCGTCTTATGTACTTTGTTCTCAAAATGTTTGAGCTGCTGTGATTGGATTAGTGTTTGTACCATTTCGAACCTAGTCTTCATCTTGCGCTGTAGCAACAAGGTGAAATTTGCTTCGTAAACGGCTCCAGGTCGATAAAATCAACTCCGTCCTATTGGCATCCGCAGTGTAGGCTCAGGAGAGGCTGACTCTGAGCACATGCCCCCATAAGGGCTAGTGTTAGGTCTTACATGGCCTCCCTGCAAGCATAGATAAGCATAGTAGCACTAAGATGACTGCACATTTAAACTGGGATATCGGCTTTGAGTGGATACCCATATAAAGCGGAACCTAAAAACAAAAAAATTCAAATTTGTCAGGCAAATGCCTGGCATAAAATTCTCAATACCTTCCAGCGCCGAGCGTAGTCCTAAGTTGGTTTTGCCGCTGGGGACAATAAAAGACATGAAATGGTTAGATATGACAAAAGAGCTAGCCTTATTGAATGTTGTTGCTGAGTTTTGTGGGAATATGCTAGTCAGGTTAACGAGGATATGACAAATGAGCCAGTCTCACGAGATTTCAGTGGAACGTCAGTTTTGTGTTCCTTTGATTCGATCGATCTCCAAGCCTGGCTCCGTTTGTGGACCATTTGTGGTTAAGATGGTGAGATAGATATAGCAAGATATAGCAAACAGCTTGCTCGACCGTCCATCAGTGCTACTTCCAGTGTTGTTTCACCCAATAACTCCACTCATAGAGGCCCATATAGACATATTAACGTACGGATTTGAAAAATTGACTCAACTTTTGTACAGGATTGAAAAATTCGGAGAATGGTGTGCTGGGCCTGCACCAAGAAGCTCTGACAAGAGAACATTCTAAAATATTCCATTACCCCTTTTGGAGTTGCATTTCCGAGAGAGCCAGATGCGAAATGAAGCTGTGTTGATGGGGTCAACGTTGGGGCTACCTCAGAGTCAGGAGGATGTCTAGACTTTCTCACTCTGGAAATAAAAGAAGCAAATGAAGCAGCTATATTATTTGAGACAGACATAAGTTCAGCCCTTATTTTTAATGATAAAACTACCTAAAATCAATCTCCGCCATTTTAAAGCAGCAAGAGTTGAATGCTCCTCCACTTGCCTAAGACTGAGGAAGAGCTTATTTTCATTCAAAAAACATGGTTTGCAAAGAACCAGGTTTGCTGGCTGCGCACTAAAGCATATACTGACTGATAGCACCCGGTACCTAGAATAAATGACGAGCTTGTATTCTTGCTAAGAACAACATTATTATCCTTGTTCTTCATGATTTTCATTACAAGGATAACATGAATAATGCTGCAGAAATCGATCAGAGAATATGATGGTTTGTTTCCTGCTACATGACGCACGACCATTGTGCAAATCCTCCCTGCGACGTCATCAAGAATGCAGTGGCTGCAATTGCAAGAGTTAGCGTGTCTCTTACTGTAGGAACTGATTCTAAAGGTCATCTTGGCCGATGAGCTGTTCATTGCCAATACGAGGAATGACTCTCTTCAGTTACCAGCACTTCCAATTCTGCCGCTAGATCAGCGTGTAACCGACCGAAAGCCAAAAAGAATCCAACATTTTTATTTTGCAAATCACCACTCTGTGGAAAGACAGGCAACACAGAGGGTATCAGAGAGTTTAATCGCCTCCGTAAGGTCTTATGCTTAGGGTTGTTACTGTAGACTGCATTCAGATCCCTAGCCGCATGAGGAATAATTCGAATGCGGATACTTTGAGTGCCCTTATGAACTTGGATTTTTAAGGGAATCATAGTCCTTTAACACACGTACTGCCTCTAATTATCACTGCCTCTTGTAATTACAAATCTTTTATTGAGTAGGGCTATGGACTGGTTTCTGCATAATCAAATATTTAGAGCTAATATTGACATTTCCACAGATAGTCAAGCACCTTTAAATTCAATTGCTGGTCCACGCAGAGTCCAGATTTGTTAGTCAAATCAGTCAGTCAAATTAAACATCCGTCAAAAATATCTTGAAAACGCTAAGAAGTTCAGTGCTGAAGAATCATCTTTTGTCATATCAACAAAGTCTTGACACAGCATGGACACTGGTCGCACTAAGCAACTATTAGGGTGGCCACAAGATGAGACGCTTGTGGAGCGAGAAACTATGGGTCACACCGCTTCAAAGCATAAGTACTAATAAATATCACGAAAAGAGAACAGCAGGGAGTGAAGGATTTACCACCAGCTGGCACCTAAGAAGAACCAAAGCCAAAACAAGTTCACTTTATCATATGCAAAAGTGAGAAAAGCATACTCTCAAATGACAGATGAGAATGTATAAACTGTGTTACCTGATAGGTGTGTTGGCGTGCGTGTAATCCCATCAAGAAACAGAAAGCACAGCGAATATTCACTTGCAAAACAAACGAAATTGTGTGTAGTGCATTGTATAAAAGTGTCGGAGATATTCCTTTTACTCGCCAAATGGTATCGAAAGTAGTATTCCGCGTTAACTACCTTATCGCTTACCATTTTAATACTCAGAAAATGTTTTAAGAAAATCAATATTGCATAAACTGCCATTCGCTCTTTGGCAAAGCACATGTGTATTGCCTAGTTGGAATGATAAACGTATCTGATCGTAGCAGCGTTGCTTGCCGGGGTACTTTCCGCCTTTTTTCAACTTGGACTTGGATACTGCTATCTATTTCTCGTAATCAGAGGGGAAATATAGCAAATTGTATCGCAAATCACGTTCTTTCCGTGCTATTTATAGTACTTATGCTATGACCACGTCATCAATTTGCGCTGTTTTGGACTCATTATATAGCTCGAAATATTTCTTTATGAAAGCCAGTGCTTTTGGAACTTTTGAGTTCTGACATGTTAAATGTTTGAATTCTTCATGTTAATGGATAAAATATTTGTTTTAAGGTCACTTAACATAAGTGTCAAATGCGACAGCCATTCAAAAATTTACTGATTTTTCTCTAAAGGTAGTAGGAGAAAGCGAATAATGCTTTCATAAAACTTAACCAAAACTTTGTGATTCAGTTCAAAATTTATAATATAAGAAAATTCGTTTTGTTTCTACTGTCATATCCAACATGCATGACAAACTGCTATAAAAGTAGTACGTCTGCTTGTTGTTCCAGATATATGGGTTTCATCATGACAAACCGATGGGAATACATTTGGTCACAGCTGGGGAAAGAAGAAAGAGATCTTATCTTTTGTCTGGTCGACTATTCGAAAATGCCTTGTTCTTGTGACTTATTTCGATAAAATAAACTTATAATGGCTGTGTGTACTTCATTAAAAAGGTGTTCAAATTGCTTTCGAAATGACCATTCCGAAGCTCGATAATTGCTCCTTGGAGAGTAATGGTCACTAATAGAACCCAGCTTCGTACACATAATGCTCGGGTATCGAAATAAATTTCTTATTAACTTAGTTCGATGTTTGTTATTTTCGTATGTTATTCGGTCTATTGGAATGATCTGCTGTAGACACGAAATAAGTGTATGTACGTTCACTGGTTGGAATTGAATAGAGTAGATATTGTTTTTGACCACTAGGAGTACTGTTGCAGCAAAAAGTTATCGAAGGAAATAAGTGTTCGAAGGAGTATCCTATTATGTTTGAAAATGTAACGCCATATTAAGTTAATTCGAAAAAAAACGCAAACTTAAGTTAATTCCAAAAAATCCACGTGGAGGTATAGTTATCTTTATTTTTTTATCAGAAATATTATATAAAAAGTCCATTGCAAAAGTTTGTGTAGGTAAAAAGTTATTGAAGGTCAACGGCCTTAAAATCAGTTTTTTTCTGAAATATCTTGTTAACTATTGTTTGCACGAGCTTCAGACAACCAAAAACTTATCCACCGTAAAAATCTGTACAGTAAAATTCCAGTAGGAAATTCACGTGAAATCAATAGCTTTCAAGCTACCAGCATTTATATGATGATTTAAGATGTTTCATAAATAGATGATTTATTTCAATTTTTAATGGAGTCTATTTAACATTTATTTAAGTTAGTGTTTCAATCAGCAAAATTGCTAATTGCAAATCTGCTATTTTTATAGAACCAATAGGAAACTCAATAAAAATGCATTCTCAGTTTGGATGATTAAAAAAAAATATGGGATTGGTCAGCCATTTGCCTTGAAGGAAAAGGAAGAGGCATTTCTAAGGAAGCAGCGTTCAAATTTTGCCAATTTAATTTATTAATAATAATTTTGTTCTCCTTTTTGAAGTCTTTGCTCTCTTCGTTAGGTCGTTGTAGTCACCTTTGAAAACAAGAGCTCGCTTTTGTAAGTATTTTTTTGCAAGCCCCAATTTAAGTAGTATGCTACGAAATTATTAGAAATGTTATTGTAATTTAGGTTAAGGAAAACAGTTTAAGTTTAAGTTTACATTTGTTACTGTTTTGTTACCTTGTTTGGTTAAATAAATAAATAAATAAAATGTTTGCATTCATTTGTAAGACCGCTGTTACAAAGCATGAATTGTGCTGAGAATTCTAGAAAAGGATGATAATAAATATAACAATATTACAACACTCATGCCTGTACAAAAGTCGTTCAGATTTCGGGGATATCAGTGGTAAAAATATTGAAGAGAAACGGTCTAAGAAAAAAGCCTTGTGGGACATCCGATTCAATTGGATATTCTTCCGGGAAACCCCCATTAAAGGTGATGAATGCCCTTCTGCAGTTGAAGAAACTATATAATTTTGATGGACCAACTAGAAAAACCGAAATTGATCATTTTGTATAGGAGATCCTCAATCCAAGGGAAGTCGAAGGCCTTCTGTAGATCTATTAGGCAGGCACCTAAAATTCTTCTGCTGTGGATGCTATCTGCGACGCCTCTTTGCAGAATCATTAAGACCTCTACTGTGGGGTATTTGGCTTCAAAGCTAGATTACCTCCTTAGAATAGTTTGGTTTTCATCAACGAAATGGGATAACTGTCTACGAATTACCCTTTCGAGTATTTTTCACAATTTCGAAAGCAGATATGTCTTACGAGCGGTGTGGACATCACATGATTCTGATGTTTTGAGAATAAAGAGTATTTTTGCACGCTTTCAAGCAGTAGAGAAACATTAAATGATGAGGCAAGAATTGAAAAGAACACAAAGGTGTTCAAAGAAGCAAGAAGGAAGTTTCTTTTTAATGAAATTCGAGATTTTATCTTCTTCCCAGAGCGTCGATACCCTGATGGGAAAGAGTTCCTTGCTGGTGAGGGTTCTGTAGTTTTGATGGCCGGAAGGGTTTGTAGGACTGAACTGTGGTGTTCGAGCCACTAAATGATTTTGCTGATGAAAATTAGAGATGCATTTTTTGAGGCCTCTAGCAAAATGGGTTTCAAAACTAGATTCTATTCCACGGTAGATTAGAGGGAAAACTGTAGCGTCTGTAGTAGATTTATAATCAGGATGCTCGTTACGATTCGGAGTAAAATTACTTGTCAATCTTTTCCTGAAACATACGAGTATCTAGGTCAGGAAGGAACTACTTTTAGTTCGCTAACGCGTCAGTCCGAAGCAGCGATCTACTGCCTACGGGTTCGAATCCCGCCGTGTTCATGGGGTGTATTTGTTCGTCTTGTGTTGTCTTAACAGTCGGCGAATGGGCATAATACCAGCGCTCCATTAATTAAGTGCCACATTAAAGCTTAAGTAGCGACTAGGCATAACACTAGCGCTTTAGCGAATAAGAAATAAATGTGGCACTTAAAAGAATAATGAAATAATTGATATCGGCTTCTCCCATATGTGTCTCCTTACCACCATCGCTAAGCATTCGCTTCAAGGGGCAATCCCCTGAGCTTTGGCATTACCTTAGAAAAAAAAATCTTCTCTGCACATATTATATACCTCAAGGATTTTCCTAGAGCTTTTAAGCTCCAGCTTGGGGCATGCATCACACGCTTAATAGGTTTCTGCCACTTTTATCTTTAACGTCTTAGTCTTGTGATCTCGAAACCTAATTATTTTGTAGAGCCATAGTGGATAAGATAAGGAGGTTGAAATGGGACTTAATATTTTTCTTTAACTAAATACCTCTGGTCCATCTGCAGAGAATGAAAAGTTGCTTGAATACTGTCAGTACCGGATGCTACTGCGGTAGACTATACTTGTGCCCATCTTTTCACTTTCTTCCTCGCTGCCCTCCATCATGGTTTCATCCGCGTCATTATCATGAATAATAATTGTTTCTTCTTCCGTATCTTTACCGAGACAAAGCTAAAGTTTGCCTGGTCCGAGCAGTTTTAAAAGAAAATCTTCCCAGAAATTTGCATTGAATTTCCGGCAGAGTTTATGGAGCCTCTGCTTCGTTTTCTTCATGAAGGACTCGCTCTCTTTATTAAGTTCAGTAGTGGCTGCACCACCCTCTGTCATTGCCACCTGATACTTTTTTTTTAAACTTGCCAATATAATCCATCAATTAAATATTTTTTACGAAGCTGTATATATATATATATATATATATATATATATATATATTTGGCTTAAATAAAATTTCGGAAAATCTGCACGCTAATTAATATCAATCGTGCCTGAAATTGCCTTAATTTTTGTAAATAAAAATATATAAAAAGTGTACACCAGGATAATCAACTTACTTACGCTCAAGAGTTCGATTCCTTCCTGGTTTCAAAGTAACCAAAAGTATTTCATATTTGAATTTTTCGTATTCAATTTGTGCTTGACTTTATCTAATCATCCATTCGAATTTATTTTTGCATGAAATATTTAAATTATATTTATTAGGAGTTAACTTTAGAGATTGCTTCACGTTCAATGCTTATATTTCTTATGGATTTTTTTGTAATGTTCTATGAATTAGAAGCTTATATAATGCACTTACTACACTTTCAATATAGTAGAAACTTGTATAATCACTTTATAAGTACTGATTTATTGGTGATGCGTCTTTCGTAGACAAACTGTAGCAACGTTACTTATATTTCAAATACAAAAAAGATATGCAATGCTTTACTTAGCTGCAAAACACTTTCACTTAGTTCAATAAAAACTCAAAACATTCCCGAAGCTATCAATCTATCGGCTTCACTTAGCGATTGTACACTTCTTGTTTTCAATCTTTTTGGTGCGTCTTCTAATACCCTGAAATAAATCTATAGCTTTTAGTCAAACAATTCATTCAAGTATCGATTGTATTCGATTATACTTGCTGTTTTTGTCTGCCTAATACAATTATCAAGTAAAGTACTCAGCTCGTTTTCGATATGGCTTGCTGCTTTTGTATCGTATTGATTTCCAATTTGATTTAAATTTAAATTAAGAGATTATCAGACTATTGTAAAGCATTCATCTGACTATTCCCTTAATGTTGTTAGAACGCTTTTTATATACTGTCAAGCTGAAAAAGAGTTTCCTGTTTTCGATATTTGAAAAGGCGGAGAGCTTAGAACCGTAGATGGATATTGTTTCTTTGTTGATAAAATCGTCAGAGGATTCTACGCACTAGGTTTACGTAATAAATATGACTCAAACTATATATTTGCATTTATCTCAATTAAGTTTTTTCTCGCTTGCTAACTGTACGAGGATACAGGTAAAGAGAAAAGAAAATTGGCTAGACAATCTCATATTATTTCAGTAATTAATACATAGAAAGTCAAAATATAGTTTTGGGGTTAGCGAGGGCTGAGTGGAATATAACATCTTGCAATGATGAACCTTAGCGACAGCTTAATTCCAGTGAACGCCAGGTACAATTGTTGGAGATCAGAATAAATATCTATACAAAATAGAACTCAGAAAATAAAGCCGCATCTGTAGGGCATGCAATCCCGAGATTTCGGGATCTCGGAATCTCTGGTTCCCGACCAATTTTGGACATTTTCGGGATCCCGAATTTTTTCTCGGGACTCCCGAGATTTCGGGATTAATAAAATTCAACCCATTTTGAGAATTAGAAAAGTTTCTTCATTACGAAACGAACTTAATACCAAAAGAAATATCGTTTTATGAAAACGGAGGCGCTAAAAGCTCATTATTACAACTGGCGTGAGATTACATGCTTAATATCCCACCAAAAAGTGTAGAACCCGAAATATATTTTTCAGTAGCTGGATATATGTGCAGCAAAATCAGTCTAGTTTAAATTTTGAAACTCTTGACGAATTATGTTTATTAAGAGCATACTTTCAAAACGAATCAGCAGTTTGAACCAATATAAATAATTACTTATTATTTGTTTCATTGAAAAGCAATAGCTACCAAAAAGAATAATGTATTTTTATTATATTATCGTAACATCCGTTATTCTGATTAAATTTCAATTTGTTTTTAACTAATTTTATAATGAACTATCATGACCAAATAAGCAGAAATTATTGCACAAGAAGATAAGAAGAAATTAAATCATAAGATTAAATTAGATGCAATAATAGATTAACGTTTTGGTTGCTAGCACCGTTGTACATATGCGCACAAATTTAACATTATAATGAACTTAACTTCCGATTTTATGCATATATTTGAAACAAAGTTTTAGTTGAATACGAATAAGCCAATATATCTGTTTAAATTCCCTTAAGGGGTTACATAGGTCTTGAAGAGAAAAAAACAACTTTTTCAAAAAATTGTATTTTAAAAGCCAAAAATCTATTTTATTTGAAATTTATACATAGAAAACTTTAGCGTTTCAAGAAGCTGTAAAATTTTTTTTAACTATAAATATAGAAAATATTCGATTTTCCTGCAGTTTTCCTCGTTCAGTATTTCGGTGCAGGTTCATCTGAAATCAAAAGTTCAAAAAATTTCTTATAGTTTATACCTTTGGTTCGTGATTGAACGAAGGAATTGAAATTGAAAAAAATATGAAATTTAAAGTTTTGAAATAAGTTTGAATATATTTTCGTCTCATATTTTTTTAGCATTTTTCCGATTCTCATCGTTTTCAAAACATTTTTTTCGTATAAAACAAGAACGAGTCAATCGATTGAAAATCCTTTTGTTCTATCACGAGCCAAGGGTATAAACTATAAGAAATTTTTTGAATTTCTGATTTCAGATGAACCTGCATCGAAATATTTGGCCTACCGCAAAAAAAAGGCTGGACGAGGAAAACTGCAGGAAAATCGACAATTTTCAATATTTTTAGCTGAAAATTTTTTTACAGCTTTTTGAAATGCTAAACTTTTCTATATGTAAATTTCGAATAAAATAGATTTTTGGTTTTTAAAATACAATTTTTCGAAAAAGTTGTTTTTTTCCTTCAAGACCTATGTAACCCCTAAATATAGTTCTTTTATAAAATCCCGAAATCTCGGAACTATCTCGGGATCCCGGAAATTCTAATCTCGAATTTTTGGGACCTCCATTTCAATCTCGGGATTAATGCCCTACGCATATAAGATATTGCTCAGATAGGATGATGAATGTGAATTGGCGATGATGTTTGTTGTGGTCTATTTTTTTCGTACAGGGATGGTATATTTTCTTTCAACGTAACTTGAAAGTCCGAAATATGATTCTCATCACATTTGCTACATTTTTTTAGAGAGGGTCTTCGCTCTCCGTTAAGAATTCGTTTTATACATAAAGGGGTGTTATATCTAGTTCATGCGACGAAACGTATTTTTTTTTTACACTAGTCAACTCAATTTTTTTTAAGTAGGCTGGTCTAAAGCAACTGAGGTGGAGTATGCTGATTCATGTACAATAGATTTTATAATGCTTTCTTTTGCTCATTGTGATTTGTGAATGATTCGTGGATGATCATTTTAATACATGATTTGTGGATAGAAATAGTAAGGCATAAACAACATAGAATAGCAACAAATTAACTAGTATCATGTTTAGAAATTTTCTGCATTAAATATTTTGCGAAAGCAAGAACATATATTAAAGCTATTTACTAAAACGCAACTACCGGATAGATTTGGGTACAAAGGAGATTATGCCTATACTTTATGTTTATACTAATATTCGATAATACGTGGATGTTTGACTTCTTTTTTTGAATGACATCAACATTAAGTATTTTGAAAGGGTCTAAACATTTCTATTTCTGGAAAATGCAAAACAACCGGTAAAACATTTCGATCCAAATTTTTTAAAACAAATACAAACAATTTCATTTGCCTTTCATTTTAAAGCTTAGCCCACGAAGACACATTTACATTAGCTAGAAAAATCTGGAGTAATCTATCCAGAAAATCAAGGTGAAAACGAGCCGAGCAACTTACTGAAAGAAAGTATAATTGAAAATTATACAGATTATTCGATATATTCCATGGGCTCCTGTAAACAGTTCCTCAAGGAAATGAGACAGTTTAGTTTGCACTAGCAAATTAAGCGAAAAACAATGAACTGTTTATTGAATTGGAAAAGTTTTGATTACGTGAACGATTTCTAAGCTTTCATTCAAATTAAAGCGTGTTTAATTTCGAAAGCAAACTGATTTTTTTTGTTTTTTTTTTTTGTTTTCAAAGTGCTTCCCAGACAACTAGTTTGTTGGTATAAAAGGTAGCACAAAGTTTTACGTCCCAACGACACGCGGTGTTTCCAAGTGGTCGCCTATTTTAAAAACTCAAAAAATACGATATGTTACATAAACATGGTATAGGAAAGCAACAAAAATGTTGCAGGAAAACAGCACCAATGTATTTATATTTCAGTCATATGACACAAGCTAGCCTAAAGAAGATTTCGACTAAGGAGTTTGATGAAAAAAGCTTTATAACACGGAACTCAAAAAACCAGGTCATAAAAAATCATACCATCAAATTTAACATCCATGTGAGTGACGTGATGCGTGTTATATTATACTATAGTGAAGTAGAACACTAATAAAACGCCTGATTTTAACTTTAAATGCAAATTCAACATTTAATTTTACCAAAGATTCCAAACAATTTCAAAATACATACGTTCAGCATTCTTGCTTACTATTCTTTTGAAATCATCCAATTAAAATTCGATCTTGATGCACGACCTTTCGCCATTTTTCATTCACCTGTGATTTGATTACAGCCCCACTAATTTCCAATCATTCCACCCGGAACGGCTACCACCATCATTGCGTTCAATACACAAACGGCCGGGGCGACAACGAACGACATGAATTAGAAGCACATTTAACACGAGCAAATAAAAGGACGCGAATTTCCAGGGCAGCTTGGCTTGAACATTCATGCCGTTTACAATGCGAGGGTGCTGAAAATCGCTATCTTGCGAATACTGCCCCTCCTGCCGGGTGCTTCGAATCAGGATATCTCGAACTGAATACTGAAAATATCCGTTTCGTATTCATTTCCATCAGAATATTGCTCCATCTCGTCCTATCGCCTTGGACGTATCGCCGTATCAACCTCTCGTGCTGCGCCACATCTGCATGCTTCCTTGAAGCTCGTATTTTCTGTTTGTCCTACAAATGGTACCGGGCCCTGATGTGTTGGTACGTTTAATTTAAATTTTAATTTCGATCTTAATCTCTTAATGCGAAATAAAATTGCCGTACACTGGTGGCGTGTTATGGCGGCCCCTTAATGTGGAGAAAATGATTGGGGGATTGTTTTAAATTTCTCCCACCCGACTAAATGGCAGTTTGTTGTTGTTCTTTTTCTGTTCCTGGTGTGCGGCGTGATGTCCAATGCCAGAGGGCGAAGTGTTGAATACTGTAGGTTTTCGTCTGAAACCTTTGCTAGCTGCCTTGGTACAGGACAACACCCGACAACTGTCCTACTCGACGTCTGGTGATAGCTGCTGCTATTAAATTTGACCTTTTTATAGAACATTTAGAGGCAATTTTATTGGTGTTGCTGTTGCTTAGTGTTGCCACATTGTTCCTAGTCAGATTGCTGTTAGTTAACTTTAAAATATAATATAAATAAGGATAATGCGTCGAGGGGCGAATACTTTGGGATTTGAAAGTCAAGAGTAGTCTTTATGTGTGTAATACTCGTAAGAGAAAGATGTGATGGACGAGAGGTGACTACACCCCTTATCAACGTTTATTGTGTAGAATGTGGGACCGTTGAAGGGATGCTAGTGGCAACAAAGCCTCGAAAACAAGTAATTTCATACGAATTTATGTCCTGTTTATGTTCTGCGCTCATTTTTATGATACTATTGAGGACAATTTTCGATGAGATTTGCATATTTTTGCAGCTTGGTAATTATTTTCCGATATGTGCCTGTTGAGAGCTTGATTTGATTCAGTCAAGAAAGTGATTTGGTGCAGATGATAATGGGAATTTGTGGGAGATTTTATGCCGATGTCGCTTGTTTGGGGGTACTAAGTGATTTAGAGTGCAGTAGTAGTATAGTTGTAAGCTGGTTCGAGCAATTTGAGAAATACTACAGATTAGTGGATAGTGACAATTGGGAAAAGTGGCTTTTCAATGAACTCTAGAAGCCACCAAGCTCTTGTCGAAAACGATTCAACGTTAAAATATGCGTAGTATATTAAGTTTTCCCAATAATTTCACAATAAAGTAATTTTATTGCCAATTCAACACACTTTATTAGCTGCTTATAGTGTTATTTATATAATTTCCGACACCGCATTCGCCGAAAGAAAGTATCGCCAATAACATAAATTTTTGACTTTCTATCGTATTTGTTACGCCCCTCACCAGCATTGAATATCATTGACGGCAAAAAAATTGTATAGTGCTTCGAAAAATACACAGCTTTGTACTATCGCTTTCGATTCAGCAACAAATAACAATATACCAACTGTATTGTTTTCGCGAGATATGTATGTACGTGATCCTTATCAGACCGAGCGAATTATACACAAAGCTAAGAAGATATTACGATTTGGAGAATACTATATGGACGTAGATATATTTATGGAGAGAAAAAAGGTTCTTGTTAGCTCAGTGTCGCATAAAATTCTTGTTCGGTTCACACAAAGCCAATTTGGTCCTTGCATTGTCGGATCCGTTGGATTTCTTGGCCGCCTAGAGTTTGGCAAACATCCTACCGTTTCCTTTTCTGCACGTTCTCCATCGAAGCCATGCTACTCTATCTACTATGGTTTCTGTTCACCATTGTTTGTTTGATTTATTTCTAATGACTTCGTCCTTATTAGCTAGAAACCAATTTTATGGCGAAGAGACAATGGACCATGGGTTCTTTTCATCGGGATTTTTATCGCCAGGATATCGTAGAGCCATCAAATCATAAACAAAACGAAGTGAATAAAGAGGACTGGAAAAATGATAAACATGAATAGAAAATGAGAAAAATAATAATAATGGAATTTTATCAGTTTACGTTGCGTACTGGTAAACTTTACAAATATTGGTATTAGATCTGAACCATACAGTAAAATTTGAAATATTCAGAGAGATGTCAAGGTCCCAATAGAATCAAAATGTCTTTAAACTGTTTAGTAGGAACTCTAAACCAAAACTGTTTTTGCCAGTTAGAGCTGATTAAAAATGACTGCATTCATCGCACATTTGCAGGATTTTAAATTTTAAATAAATTGTAGTCGAAAATTTGCTAAATTTAATGTTCATTGAAGTCAAATCAGACGAAAAGTAATGGTTTGATTTACTAAGTATCTGTAAGGAATGGTAATGAAATGATGTATGATTATAATTTTGATTAACAATAAACAATAAGTTTTGCACTTATAATAAAACCATTGTTATTCCTTATTTCCTAAGTTGTGACGTTCTTATCATAAGCTTGTGCCACATCTAAAAATTAATCAGCTGTGTCGATCTTAGCTTCAGGAACTTTGAATTGCACGCATGTGTTTTACAACGCAATACAATCATTTAAACTATTCTTAATAGTAATAGGAATAAGAGTATAAAGTAGCATTTGTACAGCAACAGAGCATCTAAATCACGTTTTTAATACTCTAATAGAACGCACAATGATATTCACTGCCTTTGAGTGAAGCTCGTTAAACTGTGCTCTTTTACTTCCACCGGTTGTTGCGTGGAATGGCATCGTCATAAATATATCCAGAAGGTAACTATAGTCACCTTGAATTGAGTTTTTCAGATAAAGATTGTGCCGTATTAGGAAATATGAAATGGCGCCCAACGTGGGACTCGTAAGTTATTTTGGATGACTCCGCCCAAGTCTAAGACTAGATTTCTGAAAATCAGCTCATAGCCCCCAATACTAAACTCGGTGATTTCTTATGTATTTTTTTGCTGTTCAATAGAACTATTTGACTCTCACCAGGAGAGGTTTCATTTCAGCTCTATCTCCTGAGCCGCAATACAATATCCTTATCCAATTCTTGCAGTGTTTTCTGGTAGTAGCTTTAGTTGTGTCTGTCCGTTCTGATTTTTTTGACTCTGGGAGCAACCTAGAGGATGAAGATGATGACAATGATACAGAAATTCCCGAACGTCCAGAAGATGACGATGAAGAAGAAGAAAAGTAATCCTTTTGTTATTTAAATTATTAAAGATTGATAGATTAAAAATATGTAAAATATATATATTAAAATAAATTGAATATATGTAAAATGTTGCTAAATACAATGTATTTACTGATAAATAATACAAATAATTCAAATCTGAAGATTTCACAGTTGACCTTGCATTACAGTACATATGGCTGAGTGCTGCGTGCGTACCGTCCTCTATCGGAAAAACGGTTGAGCGCATAAAAAAATGTTCCGAATAAAATTTGTCGCAAATTTTATGGTCTACAGTTTCGATCCTATGTGTTAACATCATTGGAGCAATAGAAACCAAGACAATTGCAAAAAAAACTGTTTTTTCTCACCTTTGACCTTGAATAACTTTCGACGCAGACACGAGATTTTATGAGACTTTTGAGGCAACTTTGAGAGCCCCAAAATGAAGGTATATACAAAAATTCAGCTTATTATCTCTCATTCCGAGGTTGATAGCTAAAATGACTGGGCTACTAAGGCATTATTGTAAAAAAAACTAGAAACTAAACTAATACTATAAGAAAATGATTTTTCTGCTTATGCTTTTATATGCAGTTTCCATTTTAGCAATATCGGCAAAATCTAACTTATAAAATTTGAAGCTTTTGTAAGTATCATTTCAAAAAATGAAGGTTCTAAAAAGAAGGATCTAAGATTTATCTTTAACATACTTCCTTAAAAATATGTTTATTACTTTATATGTATATGTTTATTAATTCGTGCTTCATGCTGAACAATAGACTTTTCAACGCCTTATTTATGTATAGGTACATCTTTAATATTTATAAGCTCAGTAATCTAAGATTTATTTTAAGTTAGCTCATAAAGCTATCTTTTTGCTTTAAGCTTTATCTTTAACCAAATCAAAGTGGATTTTTCTTTGCTTTTCCTCTGCATAATGAATTAAAATAAAAGCATATCAACACAAGTTGTAAGGAAATATTACGTCTGAGTTCCTCCAAAATAGTAATCATCACATATTTTAGCGAAGTGTAAAGTCTATTGATGGTGAGCGGTGAATTGAATTGAAATTGAATAAATTAGATAGGCGATGAGGCTCAGACAACATTCGATGTATACGCCTCTTAAAACTAAGGAAAGGTACAAAAAAAGAACCAAGCTATGTAAACTCAAACTAAAAACTCTTCGCATCCTAAGCATAGATGAATGAAAAAAGACCTGCTGTAAATAGTTAAAATTTTTGAGTTACACCTAATCTAATCGAGGAGTCAAATAAATGTTCTTAGGATATTGAATTCGCAGCGTTTCATTAGCAGAGAGAATAACGCTTTCAAACATTTCAGCACTGTTTATTGAAGAGCAAGTATATGAATCTTCTTGACGAAAATTTACTAGAATTCATGTTCACTCCAAGCGAATGACGGAACGAACGAAGCTTATCTTTTTATCCAACCAAAAGCAAATAAATCAAAACGGCAAAACCCCGATGGACTTATCATATAAATACGTTATCCTTTTAGCTTTCAGAATGAAGGAAATGGTGGAAAGAGTGAAAGCAGCACACTCGTCCACTAAAACTCTTCATAACTGTACCATTTCGAGACGGGACTGAAATGGACTGGACCGGACTACACCAGGAAATAATATCTTCAATATGCAATAAATTCTAATATTTGCTGTCTATGTATTATAGCGTCGTTTAAATGTATGAAATGACCAGTCCAGGGTTTATCTTCTTAACGGTTCAGGATACATATATTCCAAGGCACATATATAAAGGGCTTAGCCACAAAACCTCTATCCAATCATCATTTTTTCTCCTTTTTTCCCGTGAGTCACGACAACAAATCCAACCTTACATTCTACGTGTACGATTGTATGTCTTTTCGGTGTGTCGGAAAATAAGGAGAAGTTGAGGAAAACTTTTTCTCCTATAATATTTTACAATGTAGTCATTATTGCTGACCAATGGGAAGTAGCTAGGAATCCGTTGATTAAAGAAAATAGCAGAACAAATTTAACCGGTTACTGGTTGCGATAGTTTCAACAGGAAAAAAAGCTATGGTCAAAGCTGTGCAGAGTTTTTCTGGGAGTATATTGAAATTCAGCATAAAAATAGGTTTGGAAAGTGCTACGAAGCTTTGATTGCAGTTTCTCGTTACACCGTTCAAACGGCAAGCTGCAACGACCTTCTTTTCAGAAACTAAGCTATGGCTGAAGCACCAATGCTCGGTCAAATCGATCTCGCAAACGTGGCGAATGTTCCATCGTATTTCCCAGCATCCCCAGTATCTCAATCTTTCAACGAATTTTTCCAATTAGTCTTTGATGACAGGGTGCTTCGGCAAAATCATAGCCTGACTGGCTTGCTTGGCCAGCTATACGGGTGGTGCTAATTATGACGTAATTGCCACGCTGCATAGATATCGGGAAATTATGGAAATGTTCGAATCCATTTTTGTTGCAAGTATTTCGCCCCAGGTTTGAAGTGGAAGTAGCGGTAGTGATGTTGGCGGCGTCGTCGTATTGATTTGCTTTATGGGTGCCGAAGGGTAATTGCGGCATAAATTAATTTCATGGACCAAATGTTTCGATTGGCATTAATTTCATTGGGGGCGGTGGTGGTGTGGTCAGACAAAGACAAGGTGAATGTTCCTTCCTGTTTTATACGTGTAGATCCGAATGAGAAGCGGCCGTGGATAGATTGAAGGTTTGAGGCGAATTAATGTCTTTGGATTCGCTTATTGGAGTCGAGGTTACCGATGGAATTAATTGACAACAAAATTGAGACGAATGGTATTGCATAGTGATGGCCAATTTACGCTTCGGCTTGGTAATATTGCCCAGGTGAATGTAGATATCAAATACCCTTGTTTCAATCAATGGTATTTGGTTGTTGAACGCTTAAAGAAATTTAATATGAGTTTATGAGAAAATCTGTTGCGAATTCGTATTAGTTTAATAAAAGTAGCTAATCATGACAGGATAACACCATTTTATTTTTTATTTTATTTTAAAACAGCTACTTCTTATTTCAAAATGCAGTGAGTTTTATGTTTTTGCGTTTCAAATAATGTGCTGATCGAAGAGATGAGAATAATCACTTGAGTGATTCACTTGAGCACACACTGGGCGCACATTGAAAATCAATTTATTTCGCGAAATTTCCCGATAGTTTTTGAAATCCATATTTTTTATGCAAATTATAATATATTCGGAAGCAAATCGTGGGGTTTGGTACGAAAAATATTAATATTTTAGAGCCTGTTCTTCACATGTATATCTATATTATAAAAGCTGTGTATGAAATTCCTGTATTTATTCCCAACATAAAATTATAATTCTGACGAACTATTTTCAACCAAAAGCACTTCAGTATGAATTAATTATCATCATACTCTTAGTTTTTAGGAATATTCAAGCATCAATGGAAAATCTGTTTGAAGAAGCAGTTACACGATATTATTAATTACTCTCTACAAGTTTTTCGTTCAATTCATTTTTCATTCCATTTTCACGCTGTCTTCTAGATCACTTCACCCTTATCTTACGTGATTCTTAAAATATCCCATTACTAAACATTTCGTCATTAGTAAATGATAACTACTACATCAAGCACGACAACCAAAACCTCGAAATGGCACGTACTCTTCAAAATCGAACTGAAAAGTGATGACAATGCAAAATTCATTGAAGTTAGCAAAGTTTGCAAATTTCAATTCTTGACTGCTCCAGACGAGCTCTGTGTGCTATAATAGTTACACTCACCATCCTCTTCGTCATCGTTGCTACGCTTTATTATCATTACAGCGAGGTATTCAATTGAAAATCCGGTCGAGATACAAACATACATCCTGTTCCCGTTCTGTACTCGTTACTGGAAAATTGGCAGATTGAAATGCTATCTGGTTTGTAGGAAAAAGTTTTCCCGTGCAGGTTTGTGTAATTCGAATTGTTCGTATCATTTGAACGATGCTGCAAATTGAAAATGTGTTACTGGTTTTGATATTTGTGTGTCCTGATTCAAGAGGTAATCGAACCTGCTAAAATAAACGCCTAAATTTGAAAAATAACAAGATAAGGCAAGAATCAAAGCTCATACGAATTTAAAATGGTTTAAATATGCTTCAAACGGATATACTAGATTTTAAATTTTTGCAAAACAAGGTCTCTGACACAACTTTCATGTTGTATTATGGCAGGCTATTCGCAAATGTTTGCACTAGATACGGTAACTCTATATCACTCTGCAGGCAACAGTTTGTACGTAGACGACACATTAATAAAACGTACAAATCGATAGATGACACAGACATGCTTCTATTTTCTATATTTAATGATTTTGGTTATCTTTCTCTATTTCATTCCTGCAATTCCTTTAAAATGTCACATCAGCGAAATTTCAAAAGTTTGTTTCGACTTGTTTGTTGCGAATAAAATATGCTACAGTTGTCACTTAGTGGGAATTGATGAATCGATATATGTGTTTGCCGTAAGTTAACAGGGGTTATATATTTCGATTTTGTTAAAATTGTGATACTATTACTAACCAGTTAATCAGTAAAATTTTTCGTTGCTCGACGTGAAATTCGTTAACACCTAACCTCTCTGGGCTCATTTGGTTTGCAGTTATTGGAGATTGACTGTTTTGTTATATTGGAGATTGACTGAGCAAAACATAAGTTTTCTAAAGTGATAGCCAGCCACATTTTCCAAGTGCTTGTTCCTGTGAGGATAGGGACGTCGATTTTCAAAATTCAAAAGCTGCCATCGTGATAATTTTGAAATATTTTATCTTGATAGATAGCATACTTATGTTGAAAGAATTCAGAAAGTGAATTTTTCAGCTAAAAAGCGTTAATTCATGCAGTCGTCAGATTTATTATTAAAATTTTTATAAATCGTGACTTACTCAAACTTGCTTGTTACTGAAACTTGCTTCTCTTGTAAAAGTAGTGACATAAATATCTTAGTCCAGGTGTTGGTTGACATTTTGAGTAAAAACTGATTTCATACAATTTGTTACAGGGCAGAGGAAAATGAAAAAAATTTTTTTGTTTAAAAAAATTTGTCTCGGAGCTGCGTTATAGTTTATTTTTTCCATGTGACTATTTTTTTTTTACAAAAAACAAACGAAAACTCTCTGCATACGTGAGAATGTGATTGAACTATCCTAATTTGATGTTTTCTAGCTTTTAAAGCAAAATATTTTGTTGACCAATTTTTCTTCTTTTAAATATTGCTATCTGCGAAGAAATAGAAATTTATGTAGCTTATAAAGGAAATATTGGTTTTTCATATACAATATTTTTTTTTAGATGTTTTTATTAGGAATTCACCGTGAGTTTTGCATCAAGAAATGTCATCTTTAAAAGCATTTTCGCCGAAAAGTAGAGTCTAGTTTCAAATTCACTATATGAAAAAAAGAATTAAAAATTTACTACCGGATAATGATGCTTGATTTTTTGAAAAAAAAACAAAAATTAGATTAAAGTATTTATAACATGAAAGTTTGACAGATTTTTTTCATATGTATTAATACTATCTTGGTGTTCTAAAATATTTGATCCAAAACTATCACACAAATTGGTTCGTTATTCTTCATTATAGTTTCTCTATTCTTGCTGCACTCTCGCAATTAATTGTTGTTTATTCTTCACGGTCGGATGTGTTAATGTGTAGTCATGAAGTCGACCCCAACCATGTTCAGTTAAGTCAAACTCAGGGGAGTTTGACTGAACCAAGCATGGTTGGGAATATAAGGCGCACAGTGGCTCATCTACTGGAAGAGGTAAACTATCTAGTAATCTACCTAGATATGAAGTATACCTGTGAAATGCATGTAAACGAAACGACACTGAAGGCCACTAAGGTACTATGGGTGAAAAAACAAAAGGTTTAATGCAATTGCGGACTCTCTTCATGGCCGACACTCTGGGCAATACAAAAAAATGCTGAGTCTCATCATCCTATGTGGGTCAATAGTGTAATGGAAGAAAATTACACAAAACAAAAAAAAAAAAAATACACAAAATGCTGCTGTTAAAAGGTTCAACAAGCTTCAAGAGAACACCTGCCTGCTGATTATATGAGCAATCAGCTCCACCCAAGCGGCAACGATAGAAGTCTTTCTAAAAACTCAAGAGAAAGCGACAAAACAGGCGATACGCCTATAACATGCCTGCAGGTACAAATCAAAAGATCGTTCTCGCAGCCTGGCAAACCTCAGGCTCACAATGGAAACGCAAAACTTCAGCTATCAAATGAAAAAAAGGCTCAAATTTCCAATACCATTAAAGACCAAATAGGACGATGTTCCACAGCCTCGAAGAAAGTGTTGTAAGTGTGGCATACGGACAGCGCAAAGATGGATTGTGCAGTGAGAGCAGAGATTTTAGGACTCAGTTGGGAATGATATTTCTCTCTCTCAAAGATGACCACTATCTAAAAAGCAGAATTATCACTGCCACGTATGTAACAAAGATAATGAGCACTAGAAAGGTCAGCATTAAGCTCCTATTGGATAGCCAAGCAGCTTTTAAAGTGAAATTATTTGTTAAAATTGATAGCCACTAACGTAAATAAAAATTAATGATCTCCCATTGCAAGTGGTCACATCAGTCAGGTATGCACTATGAGCTAATGTCTGATGAGAATCAGTGCATACTTTCGAAACCACTTAGTTAAAAAAATTTCAATTTGAATCATCCCACAAAAACAATTCCACTTTGATTCTGCTTTCGGAGGCTTATTCCGCAAAACGATCGAGTTTTGATAAGCTTTAGAGACGATATACGTTGTCTATGCTGATTTATAGACAAGAAGGGAACCGTGATGACAAATTAATAGCCTTTATCAGCTTTTAAGGCTGTTAACCACGACCAAATAAACTTATCTATACTATTAGAGTTGAAATATATATTAGATTCACTTCATATTGGGGCTTTTGGAAAGCTGACACGGGCAGGGCAATTAGAATTTGGACCTGGAATAACATCAAAAACTACTGGCTTGAAACGAGAGAGTTTCAAACACTCAAAAGACCCAGCGTCCATACAAAAGGAAGAATATAATCAGTGGCACTTCGTAAAAATGGCATTAGGGTATAATATGGATCTGTGGCGACTGGTGTACACTCAAAAAAATTTTGGTTGAATTTTATCCTTATAATAGTAGGAAACTAGTTTCCTACTATTAAATATGTAAATTTACAAAAGTGCTTAAAAAGAATATTTTTTTGCGACCAAATCGTATAATTTTACCCTAAAAAATGATGCAATTTTATGGCTCTTGCGCAAAGGTGAATATCAAACTAGTAAATTTACACTCTTTTTGCTTCAATTTACAAAGGCTGTGTATTATTCAGCTAATATGACGTAAAAGCAAAAAAATGCACATCGAATGTGTAAAAAAATTTGTGATTCGTAATTTTAAAGGAAAAAATGAATATATTTCCTATTATCAAAGTATTAATTATAGACCCACTTTTTAGAGTGTAGACACTGCGGAGAAGTGACAGATAGTGTAGCTTTCACACACTGTCCAGCATAAGCGAGATGAAAATTAGCACTGCTAGGCTCTGCTCTTTGCTCCATCTTTGATATTAAAGATGTCCCGTTCGGGGACATATCCAAGTTCATAAGAAGTCTGGATATGCTAGAGAGCATAGCACTGACGAAGCACAAAACACTCTGTAAGTCGGAGTACTAGGAGCTATCTGAACCCGCTCCATCTAATTATTCATTCATACTTTTTCCAACCATTCAAATATTGTCACATAAGTTTCAAGTATTATGGAACGCTTATGTGAAAAGTATGAGATCGTTTCATAAATGATTTGCATTCTAATAATATCGTCCAGGAAAATCGGATCGAACTACAGGATAATCCACTGCAGACAAAAAAAAACTCTAACTGAAAGATGGATACTTCAGTCTTAATCAAATTCTCTTTGTACGTGCTTTCTATACTTCAACTAAATTAACCTTTGCTTGCTAAGTCAAAAAAACTCAAATACAGAGAGCATTACGAAAAATTAAAAGACGGTTGAAAAAATTGGCTTAGAAGTAAGATAAAAGCGATGACGCTGCCTATGCGAAATTTTGCTGTCGATACTTAAAAGGATACGCAAGAAGTTCTGTTCCTATCCACTAAAAAAAAATATTGATGAGGTTCCACCAACACGTAAAAAATGAAATTTGGACAGAAAGTTCGCCATTTAAGAATATGAAAAGAGGAAACACGGTAATAACATTTGCATAGGGTACTTAATTCTTCATTCCATTGCAAAAACCAATTTGCTTGTGTCATAAGGTAGCGTCTGAGATTTTTTTTTGGGTTACAGCAGTGTTCTATACTTAATTGTTACATACAATCATGCACCGAAGCCACATTTCTATTAACTAGAAGGATCCTAGAGCCAATTGTTCGAACAACCAAGTAAATATCAAGAAGTACACCTTAGCGACCGAAACACTGGACGAGTGTTTGATAAAACGACCTATAAGCGAAATATTAGACAAGAGCATTCAATAATTGTGTGTACTATTCTAAACATTCAACGGACACCCATAAATACTACCTCAACGAATTGAAGCAGTCTGTTTGAGCAAGCTATTCAAGGAATACGAAGCGAAGGACAGTGAATTATTTTGAATATTGAATTGCTTGAATGCTTTCGACGTTTTAGTAAATAAAATTGTGTTTAGTTAAAAAAAAAACTCTTTACTTTCAAAAAGGTTTGTGTTTTAAGAAAAATGCAACAATATTTTCTACAACGAGAATAATGTCATGAAATAGAGATCGAACTTTTCACAGAATTCGGCTCTGAGTCTTTTAAGTAAATCAACGAACGCCTTTTTCGAAGCACAACGATCGGCACAAAAAAAGCTACGTCTGTTAAAGTCCGCGGAACTGGCTAAAATGACAACCGAAAATGACACACTTTAAAAAAAAAAAATTTTTCTCGAAAAATAAGATAAGAACTCAAAATCCTAATAAAAGTATATTTTATTTTATAAACTAAATTGTGTGATTTAATTTATTAGTAGGTCTTACAAAAATATATTGTTGTTTGTCAATATGGTGTTTTACTATAAAAATAATGTGCAATCCTTTAACACCTTATTTTGATGGTTGAAAGAATTTGTAAAAGATTACATTGATTGGTTGATACACTGACATTAGCACTAAGATTTTGGATGTGCTTACGAGAGCTGAACTATTAGGCGTAAGTTTTAAGTAACCAAAAATAAAGTTTTTATGCTCGTGCTCGTACTGATACGTTAATTTATGCTTTTCAAGTTCTGATGACATACGAGTGAATCCATGCATATTCCATAGTTAAAGCAAAGTTGCCAGCAATTACAATAATTCTATATAATTTTTTAAGTAAATCAATTTGAATTAAACTAAAAGATTTATTTTCTTTTTTTCATGTTTTTGTCATGTCATCGTTTAGCTAAACTTTAACACTACACTATGGGCTGGATAAATAGTTGGATAAATAACCAAAATAGCAAAGCTGCTGAATTTAAGATTTAACACAGCCAACTATAACATAAGATGACGCAATTTAAAATGCGAAAAAATGATACATTTAATTCAAATACACTCTAAAAGTAAGCAAAAAATCTTTACCGAAAACAAATAATGAATATAATAATAAAACAATAAATAATCATTACGACTGCACACTGCTGTATTCTTGGATCAAACAAAAAATCCCGAATCTAAAACGCTCTAATTTTCCCGTCAGCATCTCCATGCTCGAATGAAAACATTTCCATTTTGGGTCTCAGGTGTTTGTTCGACTTAATTCTAAAGCCCTGTATTTTCATTTTGCATAGCAGCAACTGTTGTGAGGAAAACATGATACAAATACACAATCTCTTTTGTCATGTTTTCCGTTTGCCTCAGTGCTCGCTGTTTTGTAAGAAAAGGGGTTTGTTTCATCATTTGAACTTATTCATTCTTCGCATTTCTAGTGTATTAGGAGATACACATGGAAATGAGTTGTAATTTACAGTGAATCGTATGTTAATAAATATCTTTGATTGTTTGTTTTTAATTTTTTTGCGCAAATTCGTCAACATTATTTACGAACGGTTTCGGGGGGAAATACATTTCACAACATAATAATCAAAAACCGTTATCAATGCAAAATAGGTAAACAATCAAATTATCAATTTAGCAAAAAACATACTACTATTTTCAAAATCGAGTACAATCTAACGAAATTCTTATATCATCCCAGCAACATGGTTAACACTGATTCCCAGAAACATGTCCATGTCCACATACACATCAGTTTGTGTACACGAGTTTAACTTTTTCAAACAGTTTCTATAATAACGAAAGGAGCTAGGTCTCATGTGGTGGATGAGCTTAAAATTGTATCAACAGAGGCTTAGAGCAACTGTAATTGCTCGAACAAGTAAGGCATTTGCCTGTAATTTATCAAAAGGACTTAATTGAAGATTCTCGGATTTTTCTACCCTATGAATTTCATGATTTCGTTTATAGTATGTGTAGGTTGTGGTTATTGCGCTGGTTTTTATACCATGAAAGGCAACATGTGAGACTTGGAAAAAGTTGACGAGATTTGAATGTACAAAAGAAGCACATTGACATGGCAAATTTGCCATGGATAGCATTTCTTGGACTGATATGATTACGTAAGTGGCTATGAAAAGCAAACTAATACAAACAGCCTTAATTTTTTTTATAAAAACATTTTAAATATATTATTAAAGTTTAATTTTTCTGTTTTGCAATTTTTCCAAAACCGATATCGAATGAAAAACTAAATCAAACATCTGAATCGCATTCATTCCTTTTAAATAGAGAACGTTTTTAGGCATTTCACACTTCTAGCTGCTTTTCTACCAAATAGAAATGTTGTACATCGCACCGCTTTGTTCGTTCGTTAAATTTTCTTTTGTACTAGCTTTATTTTTTGTGTTCTAACTCAGTCCATGTTTGCGTTCCATCACCACGCTACTACGACGAATACCCACTCTTCTTGTTCGGGAAGCAGATACTTTTCCTTGCTGTTTTCGAGAAGAGAAAAACAAAATGTCGTCCTGTGAAAGCCCCAAACCACCTTTATCAGAAGATTTATGGCGGGATGCTGGAATTTAATGAAATTGCAAAACGAAAATGGTAAGTGTATATATTGTCATATATAGTAGCGATGAACGTTGCTCCCGGAATGTGGGGCAAAGGGTGCGGAAAAGACAAAGGGAATACGGCGACAACGACGAATCTCGAGCATAGTAGAATTTGTGTGTCCTGTGCGCTGCCGAGAACAAGGGCATCGAAGGAATGGCGGTGTGGAGCGAAGAGCAACTGTAGCGTAGATTTGTGTATCTCGAAGCAAAGGCTACATCGTGCCAGAGTTGGTAGCAGTAGAGAAAGCACCGTGCGATCCATGTCACCATTGTTACCCTCTTCAATGCTGTCACGTGACAGTAATTACCGGTATATAACGGGAGTGAATTGGATTTAATGGCAGCGCGGAACAATCGCACATACTCCACTATCTGCCCTTACTCCACAACAAATCACCTTCACCTTTCACCACGGAGGATATCCTTTTCGTTGGTTGAGAGTGACATACACTGTTGATACCTGCATCTCACCCTGACACAATTTTTCTTGTAAAAATTTCCCACTTTGAGTCGAACGAAATAGTTTGAAATCTCATTCCCAACAAGAACGGGACACCAACTGAGCGAAAAATTCGAGAGTCCAAGCGAGAGAAAAAAATAATGCCAGAAGACACTCTGCTTAGTCCTATTTCGTATACTGCTCTGGAATTCCAGTAAAAAGTTATTAAAACGTTAATGACTTCTAATTAAAGTACCGCGACGAATTGCTCAACGGCCAGGGCAGTAGAGGCAGAGCTGGCTGGAACAATGACGTTAAGTTGGTACCTTTAGATTTTATTGCAATTTTTTCATTGTCGCTCGGGCCGTTGGTTTTCGTATAGGACGCCAGTTGGGGCAGTCGTCTGGCTTGAAAGTTTCTTAGTATGTTGTCATTATGATTAATGACGCCCCATGGGTAGGAGGTTTTGTGCCCTGATACATTTCTACTTTCGCAGAAATTATCGAAAAAAGAATAAATGAAAGCACTTAGTGGAAATTGAGTTGTAATTGAACTTAAGGGCCATCTGTAAGCGTAATGGGGATATCGGTCGTAATTTATGATGGTGGTTGTTTTAGTTTTTGTGTGATATGGTAAGCTTAATTAGCCTGGGAAGAAAAATGAAATCGAAGAAAATTGTATGATTACGTTCGGTTTGAAACTAAATGGCTTTTGGCTTTGATATTCAATCATCAAGTTTTAGTATCATCCAATAGTCGTGGTAGGTTATTTCTAAGTTACCAGATACCGTGAATATATTCATTAAATGCTATAGTTACATTAATGGTTAAATACATAAATGTATTCATTAAATACTATAATAACTTATAAAAAAAAATGAAGTGATTTTCATTTATTAGAAGTGATTATATTAGAATGTTTTGCGTCCTCAGATTTTGAAAATTTATGTGAAGTATCAAGTAAGTTGCGAATAGATAGTCAACAGATGCATTAAGTTGTGCTCCCTCACGAGCAACTAAGCTACAGCTACAAAAAGCTATATGTAATATAAAATATGCAATTTATGGTTGGTTAACAAAAAATGAAATCAAAGAAACAAATTCTTCTTGGCAAAACCAATCCCAATCGTGTACAAAGTAAAAATTAACAAATATTCTATCCACTTACTAATCTCGGCTAAACTATGCGATGATAGCAGTTGAATAGGCGAAAAATATAAACTATATGATAAATCGCACGTGTCGTAACCATTCGAACTAGTCGAACTGTGATCTTAACTTCCTGTCGGTGGCTGCTGGGAACAATATTTGCTAGAGAAAAGTTGGCTTACACAATCAAACTTGTCCCTTTAAAGAAACGTCAGCAGAGCGGTGACCTCTTCCGTAAAAACTTTCTAAAGTGATAATCAAGAATCAAAGAACAAGCCTCGGAATCGTGGTGAAACCATCAAGCAGACTATGTTCTTATGTTTTGTCATGGAACGTTAAATTGGAACGTTAAAATTCTCTACAGACCCTGAGTTAACAGCTGACCGATGTTCTGTCTGAGAAAAAGGCTGATATAACTGCAGTACAAGAGAACAAATGGACAGGAAATGGTGTTTTGATGATAAGAAAACAGAAAAGCTATACATATTGCAACTGTCATCCAGTGTGGTAGGCAAATTTGTAGGAGTCAGCTGACGACAAAAAAAGCATGGTGAAAAAAATCATGTTTGAAGATTTCAATGCCAAAATAGGTCGTCCAGGAGCATTGAAGAACAAAGTCGTTGCGAGTACTAGCCACTGGGGTATCATCTGATAAAGTCATTTGCAAGGCCACTTGGGTATCACCTAATGGAGCCATTTGCTACTAAATAGACCTCATGCTGGTTGATCGCCCTCAATGGCCCCAATACTCGAGTCTGAGCCTGATGAAATCCGTTGCGGATTCCCATGCATATGTCACCCGCGGATAAGTTCGCATCAACACAAGTGCCCTGCATGATAAGAATATCAATTACATCATTGATTTGACGTTAAAACTCGCTCCCGAAGAGCTCGATGGAGGAGGAGTATGTTCTGGAAGATAAAAAAGGACAAGACTTAAGAATACTATCGTTAGTACTGCTGACTCCATATTAGACAGTAGTCCTAGAAGTCGGAGCGACTGGTTTGATGATAAATGCAAACTAGTGACTGAATGTAAGAATGATGCATACCAAGCAATACAGCAATCACAAAGGTCGCGGGTTTAAGATAAAAATATAAAGTCCTCAGATGAAAAGAGAAGATACTTCGCCGGCAGAAGAAATGAGTGTGGAAGAAAAATTTTATCTGTGAAACAGAAAAAAGTAAAGAGGAAAGTCCGCACCAGGAAGTCCGCACCGTTCTACCAAATTGACGGAACATAATGCTGCAAAGACAACAAGAGGAATCCGAGTATTGATCCTGAAGGTACTCCAGAGTGATGGTAACTGCATTTTGATGAATTGCTAATCGGTCAGCTCGCCGAAAAATTTAAGGCTCCACCATTCGAAGATGAAGATTTTATCGTGCCATCTCCAAGCACAGAAGAAATACAAAGTGCCATAAGTTTGCTGAAATCCAATGAAGCTCCAGTAAATGATTAAATCTGAAGGACCGTTTGACACTTGGATGCTCAGTAAAAGACATTCCGACGTCTTAGCTGCGTTAGAGAGAGAAGTCTTACGAAGAATCGTTGGCACCGCATCTGAGGAAGGGCCATTCCGGAGACGCTACAACAATGATGGTGTTTTTAGACGTGCGTTCATGTAGGTAGGGGAACAATGTTGTGTTAAAAACCAGTAAAACTTGGCATTTCTCATGACTTCAGGATTTGACACACGGTTAGTGCATTGGGCAAAGGCAGCAAGGATTTCAAGACATAGCCTGGCTCAGTTTTATTCTTAATGGGACGACTGATATACGAAAAAACGCTTTTGGGATGGAAGCTACGGCATTCTAGATCTATTTGCTTTATGCGCGTTACCGCCGGAGTGAAATCCAAATGCGAGCAGCTCCAGGCTAATGTCATGCCGTCTCCGTCCTGCTAAAAACTGCTAGGCCTCAGATTACGTTCAAAGCTCGCATTATTGAGTTCATGGTGTAGGTTTGGCTGACATTCTTCCTAATTCGCGAGAGCACCAGACACCATGAACTCTGGTGTCACATCCACGTGGTCTCCCTTGTTTTTTTTTTTAAAGACAATCACGGGATTATCAAGTCAACTACATATGGGAGCTCTGAGTTGGGACTCAATATCAGTGACGATGAATACCGAAATCATAAAATAAAAACATAGAATAGACTAAATAGACTGTCCATTAAAAACCCCGAGCAAAAGAATACAAAACTAAGTTTTTATTATAATAAATTCAAATTTTATTAAAACTGGCATGTAAAATATTGATGGAGCTTCTTTCACAATTTTCTTTGAGCTAAAACAAACAGATATACAATTCAGTTGAACTTGCAAGTTCAATTAAAATGAATTTAAGCAGATCCGCAACCTCTCAATTTCAATTCGAACTTTTTTTTCGGAAATAGCTTTAGTGAACTTTAATCGTAATTTTCATAAGAAAGTATTCCATAAAATTTCTTACGTAACACAAGAATAAATCCATTGCCATCACCAGAGCCGGTTACTTTGCTTTAATACGAAGCGACCGACAAGACATGTGGTCATCCTTTTGTTAAAGCTACACACGAGGTAGATAAATAACTAGAGATAAAGCCTTTTAAGTCGAAGCTAAGTAAAAAATATCTCCACTTGGCGTGGCTACATTATCCGTTCATAAATTTTTCTATTGTAATATCTTCTGAATTGAAGGCTTGTTTCGCGCATAGTAAGGCTTACATGAAACATGAGAAATAACGTGAAAGCATCTGTATAGCATCTATATAGGAAATCCCGTATATAGCCTCGCCTGTATTATACTGCGGAAATCAAAATTCGGCGAACATTTTCATTGCTACTCTCACATAATTTTTATCTTGGACTTAAAGCTATATCGACTGCAATGATACCTAAGATTTCAAAGTGTGCAGTGAAAATAAAGTACCATAAACGTTTCATTAAGATATCTTTCTTGCGACCGACAACTTTGCCGCGTCCCCTACGATTTCTTGGTCATATTGTAACTTCACACCAGTTTTTAATGAACCATCTTTACGCTCTGACTTCTCTGGAATTATGGAAATTATGAGAAATACTCTAATTACCATCTTGAATAACATTTTAATGGTCCCTAATTAATTAAAAAAGCCCGCTTCTTGCTCTCATTTTCTTCCAGTTTATCTATTACCACCATTTTGAACTGTTTTTCGGGCGTTGCTGGGACTGCGGTAGCAGTTTATTTGTTTATCACCTTAAATTTTGTGCAGTAAGGGAAGCTATATTGGTGACTGAATTTTTTCAGTTTCATTTTTCCTTTCAATGTGAAATCGGATAAATTTGTAGAAAGTAGTGAGACAAATAACTGTCGTAAATTAAGACATTTCAGTAAAATTTCAAAATAACACAATTGTGTTTTATTTAAAGCATTTTGGATTGAAATATTTCGAAATCTTTTGATAATTTGACTTTATTGAAGACTAAATAGATTACATCTCTCGGCTTTACATCAGAGACAAAATACCACACGCGAAAAATGGAAAATGTTCATCGGGGAAAATGAGCGTTCGTTTCCGAAGAATGTCCACACCAAAAAGTAAAAATAACCCTAACAATAATGAGAAACGTGCTGTGGAAAATAAGATCTTATGATGCTGAAAAAAATGTAAGAGATTGGTACTATGGCAACAAACATAGCGCAAGAGGAAATAAGACCTTCATTAGAATGTTTAATGACAAAAAAATTTCGCGTTCATTATAATGGTTTTGTCGACAGCGGGTGGTGCTTCTTCCTGTTTTTCAATCGTCGCAGTAGTGAAAAAGAAGGCGCATGGAAATCCTGCCTGCAGAGTGGTGGCCAATGAAAAGAACCTGAATAGACCGAAAAATGTCCGATTTTGTTAGGAGCGGAAATTAAATTCGAACCCTTTTTATCAAATATTGGATATTTTTTTGCTGTTTCGAAGACTATTTGTATTAAGAGAGATGTTGGAGTGCTTAAATAGATTTGAATTGAAAGGGAATGAGCAAAACATTTAAGATAAGAAATGTGTGTCAGCTATAAGACGTAGGTTATTTAAATAAAAATATGCAGGAAAGTACGTAAAAAGGAAGTTATGTAGGTAAATAAGAAAATACCGTTTAGGGTAGCTTTGAATATTTAAAGAACTGAACATTTTCATAGTAAAAATCGACTCCAAAATTTGATTTATCCAAAATTTTCATCTACATCAAAAATTTGTAGGATAAGAAAATGGCCACTAAGTTTGTTTTCACCTAAGAGCATTTGAGGTGGAATTCAATTTTTGACTTTAATTTTCCATGATCTTGAAAAACCAATGTGAAGGCTATGTTATTTAAATCATAATTTACAATGACAACCGAAAACTGTCTAAATGACAACCGAAATACATAATTTCCCATATTATGAGCTTTTTTTATTTGCGTTTCGATAACTTTCTATTTGTCAATAAGTTTTCTAAATGCTAGGTAATTAGACTCCTAGTATTTTTACATTCACAAGTTGACTTGTATTTAGTAAACAAAGGTTCCTCGGGAAATTATATTCGACAAATATATAAATAAAACTTTACTGCGCCCAGCGTGGGTTAAGACATGTTAATACGATATGATTGCTAATCATAATGTAAAATGTCAAGAAGATTGTTGACTTAATTTTACTCCAAAAAGAAGAGAGTAAATCAAAATAAAATCGAAAGAAAGCGGTAAATTTTAAGTAATATTGCCTGTATGCATGACAAGATGCAAGGACTTGGAAAAGTCTCTAAAAAGTTATCTTAACCTATTATGATGAAAATATTTTAATCAATCATAAAACACAACACAACTATCCCCAGTGTAAAAAAGTATATTGGCTGGACTCAAAACTCTGCTGAGCTGAAAATCTCGAATGTTATGTTAAAAAAATAAAAATTGTTTAAAATGGAATATCTCATCAGTTCGTAATTCTAAGTTATTGATTTGCCGATCTCAGATTTATGTTTTACCTTGTCACCTAATTGACAAACTGCCGTCAATTACTTTAGTATATAAGCTGCCGTATATGTCCTAAATTCAATAAGTAACCATGAGTATCCATTAATGTTTAAAAATGTCCCACAATTATTCAAATTTTTTTTTGAAAATCTGTTAATTTAAAATATTTAAAGCATTAAAGTTTCATGTATACAATTTGACTCAGGAGAAAAGTGAAGCACACAAAAATCATCATTATTCAGTTTCATTTTTTCCTGCGTTTCTGTTTTTCTTCTACCCTTCCTTGAAATGAAATTTTTTTGGCGTTCCTTCTGTCAGCAAGCGATAAACCAAAAAGCATTTTCTATTTCAACCAGAGAAGGTAGAGCAGAGCACGATACGCTACGCATTTCTGTCATGCAAAAGATAAAACAGTCCTAAATTGGCTGATTGCAAGCTATACACTAACACTTTCGACGTGGTTAAAAGGGAAAAAGGCTCGATTTGAAAAATTTCATGCCATTACGGTGTAAGGGCTTATATCTAAATTACATGTACACTGAGTACAGTCATTTGTCAATTTTACTCCGAAAATACAGATAGGGGAAATGGAATGGTTGGGTCAAAATTTCTTTTATCTGGGAAACGAAACAAAAGTAAGTTTATCAGTTTCTCGGAAAATCGTAGACCTCTCACGATCAGTTCAAGTTACTTTGAATAATCAATTTAAGGTTTAAGAGGGAAGAAATTGCATTTTTGGTTAGTGTACTAAGTTCTGCAGAGTTGTCTTTCGTAGACCATTCTCCTGTAACTACGAACAAACTTTATTCTACTTCATTCAAGTGAGGGTGGTAGTCAGCATCCTTTCATATCTAAAAAGTGGAAGTTCTTTTTCCTTTACGGATACCTTCATTCCCTCTTCGTTATCCGGTTTCAGTCTTTTTGCTCTTCTCCATTTGCTTGATAACTAAAAGTACTTGCAACATTAAATTGAACCCGATGCGACCATTTTCAATGGTTACTTATATGGTTTACGAAACCGAATACAATTTTCCGGGTTCGACCCAAATAAGAAAGTTTGACGACGGTAGTGGTTGACAGAATGGCTTACGGTGTTTCGAATGAAAAAACAAGAAACTAGGTAACTGTCAATATCACATACGATTCTCGGCCTTGTGTTACGACGACCTCAAGTATATTATTCCAAGGGTAGATAGTCTCCTGGGAATGCAAATTCATAAGGACTGCGTTAATATGAGACGCAACGATTCCCTGATGTAATTTTGCACTTTTTTTTTATCAGTTCACACCATTAGCGATGAAATTCTCAGTCTCCAAGAAGATGCCGCAGATATTGTCGTTAAAGTGTAGATAGCGCATTGACTTTTTGGTTAAATTATGCACCCTACCGAAAATAGTGTTACTCGATGTCTGCATAATAACAAGTCAACCCTGTTGACAACATATCTTTCAAAGTCAAAGTTGTTTTTAGAATTAAAGTTTTCGTTAGATTACTGTGCAAATACTTTCCTCTATGAAATAATTAAAATATAATAGAAAACTTGAGATATAGCTATAGCTAATGTTCAGCCCTTTCATTCATTTTTGTTGATTTTTGTTCATTATCATCACACAAAAGACATGAAAGAAATGTTTAAAGTGAGGACAAATATTTGGCTCTTTAATCAATCAGGAAAAGTTTTCATTTGACTATAAAGAAAAATTCATTAACTACGTTTTTCATAAATAATTTGTCAATGGAGCTGAGACAAAATAATTATTATTATAACATACATGTAAGAACTTCTCTTGTTTTGAAGCAACTCAAATTAATTCGCATTTATGCCGGGGCAGAGTAAAAATTGCATCAAAATATTTTAATTAAATATCTATGGCCTGACATACGTATATAATGTCTAATGATATCAAAATGTAATTTTTCTTTCTACTTTACGACAACGTTCAATCGATAATGCTGTGAACTCTTGGAGCTCTGTGAATTCATGATACGCGACACGACGACGTTCGTTTTGGAGCTCTTTCTCTTATCTCTGTTTGAGAGTGCCTTGACTTGTGGTGAAGTTGAATCGCTAAATGTCTCGACATCGTAAATTTTACCAACGTTGAAGCGAAATAACAGACTCCACGATGGTACTAATGATGACCAAATGAATCGATTTACTGATTACTTAAAGTAAAATTCATTTTTTCGCCATTTCTTTAAGTACATTTGTTTAAGATTGTATTTTTAAATTTGATTAATATTTTCTAGGTTTATTCATTTAAATTATTTGTTAAGTTGAATGTATTGATGATTCGAAAAACGATTTAAAAACTCACATAGAAATATGCCTAATTTAATCGTTTGAAAAGTCGAAAGTTGTTCATAAGAGATCAACTTTTTCACGATCAGACATAGTTGTATTTCTTGGGCTGATAATCAGGGAGCGTAATTTCAACTGATCGATTTCTTGAAATAAACTATTACAACGGTGATGTGTCATTTGTTATTTGTTTCACAAGTGGTTTTTTACAAGCCAGAAAAGATTATAATGAAATTAAACAAAAAAAAAATTCAAAATATTGAAAACAATATTGTTTATAAAAATGCAATTTATTGCAAAGCATTCATATAAACTGTGTGATGGAAATATACAACGAACGAAAACAGCCTACATAAATAGCCTGATCTGGTTGAAATGTAAAAAACCTGATCTGGAAGATAGTGGAATCATCTAATAATTTCGCATATGAGGGAGATCTCTTCATACGATGAACCTCTGTGACGACATTAGTAAAATAGTGAAAATTACGTTTGGCAGCACCTGCTGAAACGATAGTGAGATAGTAGCGCTCTAATTAGTACAGTGGACGTATTGAGAGCGATATTGTTAATAAAAGTTTTGTTTTGAAGTTAATTCGAAACAAATATAGTTCATTGTCAAGATGAAATTGCAAGTTTTGCTCTTTCATGCTATTAATTAAATAGCTCCAACTCCCAAGCTTGAATTTGGTGTCAGAAGTGGGACTTTCATAAAAACTATAGTGGAAAGTGTTTGCGAAAGAGCATTGAAATAAAAAACATTGACATGTAAATAAAACAGTGAAAAACAGTGAAATTAAATGAAAGACATTGATATAACATTAAAATAAGAGGCAATTATTCTAACTTTAACTGAACTAAGAATAAAAAAGAAACGAATAAGACTAAACTATGGACATTGATTCCATTGAATTTAAATTGAACAAGATTTTTATTGTCGAAAAAGCCGTGCAGAATAAATGAGCTAATGTTAGATGAATTGAAGGAAAAGCTAGATAAGCGGAAGGCTTTTACTCAAGGCAGTAAAATAAATCCTTTTCTTTCTTTTAAACTCGCTTTGTTGCTCAAATATCTACAAACTTATTTTCTATTTGCTGTCCATTTCTTTTTGTTCAAAATTTTCACCGCCTATATGCATGTCTCCTCACTAAAACCCACAGTTTACCACTGGAATAACATGGCGGTCACTGTTTTCAGTTCTAGTGCTGCCATTTGCTTGACCCGCGCAAATCCAGGTTTCTTTATCTTTAGCTATTATGCTGGAGTTACAATCAATGCAACTCAACATTTACCTTCATCTGTCACTGGCTATATTAACGAAATTGTTGTTGGATAATATGGATCCTTTAAAGTCTCGGAAAGTGATACCAGTGAGTATTTTATTCTTTAAAAGCAGCAGAGTATATTGCAAAGCAAAAATGAGACAAAAAAAAAAACAAATTTTGATTTTCATTTGCATATGACAGTTCCCATTTCCCGGACGTTCATAGGAACTGAAGGAATTGAATATTTTCAAAAATTTTGTTTTTATGTCAAGTTTGAGGTATGAGCAAACTTTGCTGCGCAACAAAGCAGTGTTGCATCGTTGTAAATGCTCTCATACGTCCTCATCTGTTCAAACTCGTTTTGTTGTGTAACAATATTGTGTTGCGTTGATTGTAACGTTGATTGTAATGTTATTTACTGGTAGTGTAGGTATGTCAACGAAGCATCAAAATAAAAAGCATCCTAACAAATTCAAATTTCATACTTCATTCCTCTAGGAGTTTTTCATTGTTTTCGAGTTCGTAAACACTTACTTTGAAACCACGATGCAAACTATCTTTCATAACTGCACTAAATTCTTTAAAAGAATATAATCTGTCGTCGTCTTCACCAAATATAGCGAAAACTGTATCTATCAGATGCAATGTAAGTATAGCTGATGCCGATTTTAACAGCACGTGAAACTTCGTCTTTAGAAAAAGCACAATCGACAAGTATGTACATTGGCATGGCAATTTTGAAAAAGAAATTGATGAAAAATTTCCGAAAGAAATTCAGTACAAGTAATGACTTGGTCATCTTTGACGCGGTCCAGTAATTGATCTAAGCATAAGTCATATTCATCGGTATCTCAATACTTGTACCTGAGAAGAATTTCAGCAAAGTGCTTTTCCGCTATCGCTCAGTTTCCAAGAACTTCAGTTTGTAGAACCCTTCATAATACAGATCCTGATTTCCTTTCTTGCCAAAGAATTGCTCTTTGACGGGTGTTTCGAGAGATTTACTTGAACCACTGCCAATAGTATGTTATACGCGGTATATTCATTGATTTACATTTTCTAAGTTCTTCAATGCTTCAAATTTTCTAGTACATTGAATAGAACAATATTTAAATAGAACTTTTGGTGGTTTCTGGTTGGTTGTCGTTTTACTTTTCTTCTATTTGTATAAATATTAATATAATTTCTATTTTTTTATCTTTTCTCTTCGTAGCTCCCTGGCCTACGAGATGTCAATGTCACATAGATTTGCATAGTAAATATCTTTGTATTTGCTTTACTCACAAATTTAAAATGTGTTTTGCTATGTTTAATCTTTATTCTATTTTGCTCTCTTATTCCATAGTTATTGTAAATACATTAATGCAATACCGAAATGAGATCGCCAAAACTCAAGTTCGTAACGAAATCATTTATGTATAGTTTTAGCAAATTTTGGTCAATCTTTCTGTCAGAAGTTATGAAAAATCGAAATTTTTGAAAAAAAAATCTTGCTTGATTTTAGGTTGACGATTTCCAATAACTTATCAAAAACAAGCACAAAACATTATGCATTTTTATTTCCAATGCTTGGTTTTTACAACAACAAAAAATTATTTGCGTAGAAACAAAGAGGTACCTCAAAGCTCACTAAAATGCGAAAGAAATTAATAAAACTTTGCAGCCAAAATTCTACCAAAATTGGTTTGATATTTCCATCTAATCAGATAGATGTATTGGAAGCTAAAATGCAAAACGCTTTTGTCTGACTGTGCAATTTTTCGACAGGGTCGCCAACGAATTAATTAAACTTCAAATATAAGTTTTTCAATGTTTTTGAGTCATTGGCATTTATTCCCAGAAAGCCAAACATTTTCAGGGAACTCGATGATTTAAAGGATTTTTCTTTACATGCCAACCGTAGCTTTAGGGCGCCCACACATTCATCAAAAGCCATAAAGACGGAGTCTTAACAACTAGTAATATATTTTGTGAATTTCGTAATGTTTTGATGACTCTGTTAAAAGTTATAACAACTTAGACTTTAACAAAGTTCTTCACAGTGTCAAATCTGTGAGTAAACATTTTCAACTCGATATTATAGGCTAGTCAAAAATAGTACTAATTTTATATAGAAAGACATATAGAAAGGTGAAAAGTGATTTTTACACTAATTTTCTTCGAAAATCAGTAAAATTAGAAAACTCCAGAAAAAATCAAAATAAAAAACAATTGGAAATCATTATTTTAACAACTATCAGTGTACCAGCATACAATCAAGTTTTTCAGGACCGCAATTTCAATAAACCGTCCAGCAAAGCCCCAATCGTATGTCGCATTACTTTTAATTTAATGAGTTTTGCATTCTTTTAGTCGCAAAATCGTGAAACCAACCGTCGCCAAACCGTTTTCAGGCTCTGAAACCAGATCCATTTGAACCTAAACATGTGTCGCAACTAACTTAATCGTAAGTCGCAGCTGACTTAAAAAATTAAATTTTGCAATGGACGTATCCAAGCAATATATGTTCGCCTGTTATTTTGCAAAACAAAATGGAAATGATTGAAAGCAAAAGCTTGAAATAATTCTTTAAAAAAGTGTTAGGTTATTGGTTAAGTAACTCTTTCACTGCGACATATGGCTTTAGTCATAAAAATGCCAATCCTGTTTACTGCGACATTCGACTGTAGTCCAATTTGTACAAGACACACTGCTCCCGTTTCTTATATCAAAGCTGACTTGCACCCCCTTCCTCCCTCAGTCGAACTTTAAGTTGATCTTGAGACGAGTAGAGTTCGTTCTCGTGTCATAACGCAGACTGATGAAAATGACCTGTGTTAACTGGTTCTATTTTTCCCACCGAACTTGACATCGAACTTCGCAACTTCCTCTCCACTCTAATCTCCCAATTTATAGGTTAAACACAATACAGCGTTTTCCGCTGCTACGAACGCAGCGTTCCACAGGGGGAGGCGTGAATGCCGCAGTTGAATTTGGTGAATCACAATGCAGCGACAATGTCGCTGTCAATGCAACCAAGGCACCAAACAAAATCATTTTTTTCTCTTTTGTATTGATAAATCCTGTTGTACGAAGATTAGGTTGGCTTATCACATTACACATCAGCCATCGCTTCCACCAGACCATTCAACCTAATTCAAACAGAGTTAATTCAACCTAGTGGTGATGCCAACCTATGGTAGGTATCACCGCTAGCGGTGCGGCAAAATTAGAAATTTGGCAAATTTCGCCGCTACCGCAAATTCCGCCGCAGCCATTGTGCGCGTTACCACACAAAAGAGTGCATTCTAATTTTTTGACAGCACTTCCCGCAGCCCACTGCGTTGGCCGCAGCGAAAAACGCTGTATTGTGATTAACCTATTACTCTTTCCAGCTGGTCTCGTATTCCCGATGAGGTTCTTTGATTTCTACCTGATGTAGTTTCTGCCCTCAATGTTAAGGGTGCAGATTGCACTAGATTTAAAATTACAGGCACTCCTGATGACATCTTCGAGTTTTCGGTGCTACATTCTGCTGCTAAAATTACCGTCAGCCAGGCTATCTGTGATTACTTTGCAAGCAACGAGTTTTCTATCTGCTCTAATAATTAGATCAGAAATCAACGAAAATTCTCCGTTTCCTGCAAAATTTCCATTATTTCCCCAATTTCTTGTTCATTAGTACCATTGCTTCTAATCCACGGGAAGCTTGCAAGTCTTCGCAAAATACTTTTCTTCCATTCAACTTTTCTTGAAAGAGTTGTTCACTACAGGCTGCTTCCTCTCTTTCATCTATTTGTCACTCCCGAGCAATAAGGTTTCATCAAATTTAGATCTCCAACTCTTTGCATATATCCTTAACTAACTTGATTGGTTCTGCTTTAGACAAACAGAAAAAAGTGGATGTGGTATACACTGACTTTTCAAAAGCTTTTGATTCTGTTGAACACAGAATTTTTCGTGCAAGCTTGGAATTGATGGTTGTCTGGTCTTCTTTTGTCTTGATTTTTGTCCTATATATCTGGTCGTGCCTGTGCTGTAACTGTGCATTGCCCTCTCTGCCCAATATCTGGAGTTCTTCAGGGCTAGATTTGTGGTCCATTATTATTCCTAGTTTTTATCAATAATCTCCTTTCCTTCTTTTCGTTTTCTTTAACTCTTGTTTGCTGATGACTTCAATAAATATCTGAATGATATGGTAAATATGTTATACTCGCTTATTGTTGTTTAAATTCAACATCCCCTACTGTGGGTATAGTGATCGTATTTTCTCATTCCAAATTACTTCATTAGATTTTAGAGGATTATTCGGTGACACGTGCTTGCTCCTCAAGTAACTCCACTGCCATATGCTCTCCGATCTTGGCTACACGCTGTGCCTACGTAACATCAATCGATCAGATAGATCTTCATTGATGCTTTTTCTGCTGTTTGCGCGGACTGAGGTTTGCTTGAACTCGCTGTTTGTGCGTATTCCCGGGAAATACAACGACTTCAGCTTTCCACTAACGCTCTCTCAATTTAAATCTAAAATGAAAAATTCAATTCTAAAAGCGTGTTATCATGCTTGATTATTTTTATTATTATTGCTCCTTCTTCTGTACTATCTTTTAGGTAGTCCTTTAATTTTTGAAATATGTATGTTTTCAATTCTACGCATTGTTAATTTCCTTAGGCCTTTTCTAGTTTTTTTTTAGTATTCTTATTCTTGTAATTGGGCATTTCCCAGTCAAAATGGATTTTAAATAAATAAATAAATAATCGACGCAGTGAAAGGGTTAAGCTGTCATATTACTATTATACGGGCCTAGAAGCTCAAATTAAGCGTTGTAAACGGTGAATATCTTAATTACTAAGACTGCGCGGATATTATGATGACTAAACGCGTTAAAATTCAAACAACGACATGGATTCGAAGACGCTCATATTTTTTTCAATACTGGGACCGGACATAATATTCAACATGTAAAAAATATGATAATCACTTCAAGCATAAGCGTCCTACTGATGCAGCTATGAAGGTACAAACGACGAAAAGAATCTTCACCAATACTGCTGGCTTATGTGTCATTCGCAGAGCACTCTAGCTGTTGATTGATGGGGATAATCACGACTTTTTGTAGATAAATGGGCAAAACGATCAATTGGTCGATGACTGATACAATTTACGATTGGAAAATTGGGATTCAAAGCATTAAAATAAGCATCTGATAGTCAACATGGTGAATTAAGCTGATCATCGAAAAATTTTCATTTACAGATATTATCAATCATATTTTCAATTTATTTTAGCAGCAACAATAACTTGAACTAATTGTAAAGTACATCAGGCTTTCTTTTACTCATTCTATTGAATGATTCTTGCATTGAATATTTAATATTGTGCTGTAACTCGTGCCAAAAAAGCAGAAAAAGAATCAATAGATCCCTGGAAGGCAATAGTAGGGCACATCTCCAAGCGGTGATAAAATGAATCCGGAAGCAAAGTAGACCCTGCCAGCAAACAGCGGGTGACTTTCGAGACGACGAACATCGTAAACGTTGTTGCAAACCATAGACTAGACTAGGAACGGTAATGCACCGTACGAACGTACGATCTATCTTCTATAAGAAAACAACGCACGTAACAGGATAAACGACCTCCTTTATAAGAGATTCTTCATTTCAATCACATCAAAAGCAGACATTTTTGTTAGTGACATGAAGCTCTTAGGGTGGCCTCTAAATTTCCGTCTACTCGCCTCGGTCGTCTTTTACAATGCATGCCAGACCACGCTTCGATTACGATAAAACCGTTTACACTAAACATTAACCGACCACACCAGGGAGTTTATTTTCTGCATGGTGCCATGTCGCCATCGGTCCATGATGGAAAATTACTTCTCCTTGCACGCATCCATTTAGTGAGCAGGTCGAGGACATTTGCTATTGGATCCGGTAGATGAGAGATTATTGTCACACCGTATAGTCGTTTTAATAGTCGATGCGATTGAATGAATTTTTTAATTTTCTGTTTTTTGTTGTTGTTTTGCATGGAAGCTGATTGATTGTAGGTACCTTAAAAAAAATTGCGTTTAGGATGGATATTTTATGGAACTAGTTTCAAACCCAAATGAAAAGTTTTTCTATTTTATTTTTATTATAATAGAATGACTTGACTGGAACTTTAATGTGACTTGCCGTAAGAGCTTTTTTTGCTAGTAACATTTTTGATACATACTTAAGCTTCTGATTTCCATGGATTATATAAATTTGAGTTTATATCACCGGAAACGGCCTCTTAAAAATTTATATTAATTTAATCCATCGAATAGTATAATTTAGGTTGGAGGAATCAGAAGGGTCTGTTTGTGTTTGAGGGCTTAGACTTCTGTTAATAAAAAAAATGGGCTTTAATACCAAAGCTAAATTTATGTGCTAGCAGTCCCTCATCCGACCCATCCTGACTTTGGGATCCCCCTCCTCGATTATCTGTTCAAAGGATATCATGGAAGATGCATAGATATTCGAAAGGAGAATCCTGCGCTTGTGTACTGGCAGGTTGTACAACGCGGTAATTAAGAGGTGATCAAAAAACCTTTGCCTATATCGGGATTCGGGACTGAAACCCCATATGGACCGGGTTGTAGAATTAACGACAAAATTTTACGGACAGACAGGTTGACATTATAATACGGTTTAATTCGATCAGTTTGATGTATAGATGGATAAAATGAGTCATCGATGTGCCCCGCAAGGACAACGTATCAGCAAAATTTTTTCGATTTGCTTTTTAGAAGGACTTCGCACATAAAAGAACTTCTTAATTTCTGAAAAAGTTCGGTTGACCTGCATAGGTCGATTTAATTGCTTGTAAAAAAATTATCTATGCTTTTAGTTTTACATTGTTTAGCAGTTGTTTTAGCCGTTGAATATTTAAATTTAAAGATTCATTTTGCCATTAGAAACTGGATGTATTTCAATTTCTTCCATTGTCTACCATTCTCCAGATAGACTGAGAAAGAAGTCATATCAATATAAAAGAAATTTAACTTCTAAAAGAAAAACTGGTCTTCAAATTAAAATATTTGGTAGGAAATACGCGTTGATTACTTTTATCAGGTATATTTTTCCCACCCAGAGACGGAATTTCCTTAGAATCAATAATTTCAATACTGTTTTGTTAATTACAAAAACAAAAAAAAAAGAATTTTCTGCGATATAGAGTCGAATATTTAGATAAGTTGAAAACTATGAATATGCCGAATAATATCTTTGAAATAATATTCGACAACATTAGTGAAGGAAGCATTTCTTAGAATGAAATTTTGAGAGTAATCCTTATTTTATAGTTATATGAGCCCTTACTGAAAACTGTCTAGCTCTTAAGCGATATTTTCCCGAATGTGAGAAATCAACGATGAGGAACAACAACAAATTATTTTGACAAACTTTTTCATACCAAACCTTGAATTTAATTTCAGCAACGTAAATCAATTTCGTTTCGGGAGCTTATGTAAAATCTGTAAAAACTTCCAAACTCTAAAACTAATTTCCATCACACCACATTGAGTAATGAAGAGGCAAAATTCATTGATCCTTAGATACACAAATTTCCAACATCGCTGCCTCATCGTTTCGAAATTTACTTGATGAAAATTTTCATTTTACCGAAAAGTTTTATTATTCCACTGAGAGTTGAACTTTTCAGAATCAGTAGCCGCAGAGTGTCTCATCTTTAAACTTTTGTTAACAAAATATCGTTTGCCACCGACTCACGTTCTTCGCCACCTTCCATAATGACGTCTTGAAAATTAGACTTATCTCATTGTTCTAGCAGGTAGCTATCATAGCTTAAGCTATCAGGTACTTTGACTATTGTTCTCGAATTTTCAGTTGCGGGCTGCAAATTACAAAACAGAATATAGTAGAACAAAGCGAGATTTTGGTGACGCGCTTTTATCTCGTCTGAAACGTTAGCTAATTACACTTGTGGCTTGGTGAAAATGTATATATTTATGAAAACGCTATTTGGTGGAAAGCAGGGCTTTGATTACATTGCATGAGTAAGGATTTATGAAAACGATGGCCTATGATACTCATTATGGGTGAATAAAGAAGAGAAACAATAGCACCGGCTAATGAATTGTTTGAAACTATGTCTGAATGGCTTAAATTGAGATTTCATCGTCGATAAAAGAATTAACATGAATTTAAGTTTGATTTCAAAGAGTTGAAATGTTTTTACTGTCGAGAATTTAGATAAGACAGCATTCAACTTCAAAAATAAATGCTTAAGCTTTATGTTGCGGAATGTAACTTAAGACCGAAAATCAGTATTGTCACATTTTGTGAGTGGCTATTATATTTTGAACCGATCTCAAGAACAAGTAAAAGGATTCAGGGAAAATTCGGTGCGTTTTGTAATTTATACATTTGTTCAACATTTGTTGTATGCTGACTTTTCACCTACTTTTTTCAACATTTGTTTTATTGCCAGCGAAATCCATTATTCAGGTTAAGTGTTTCTTCTTTCTTCCAAACAACTCGCTAATATCAAATATGCCAATCTAAAATCAAAATTAGTTTCATTCATTACATTCTTCCTAAAGTCTAACACCACCTATCAAACTTTTTCGGGTTATAATCTTACCGCTCTAAAACTTATAATCGAGTCAACATATGGGCGACGGATGTAAAACTTCAACTTTTATCCGTTCATCGGATCCCACAAACGAGCAATGCTAAATTCCATCAGAGTTCTAATACAGCCAAAATAAGCAGGAAACCATCATCTAGGAAACTTTTCAAAAACAGAAAACTTTTACTGTGTAGTTTTCATCATCCGTTCCGTTGGAAATTATTTTGTTTCAGAAACTCAACTCATGCCAAACCTCATATCATTTCGCCCACTTTTCGTGGTCGTCGATCGTACAGTGAATGGAAACAAAAACCAGCATAGGACCATGTTTTAGGAAACAAACCTTTCACCCTTAAGCTTGTCATAGCTGATACGCTTTCTCGAAGTTTAAATCAAGTTTATCTAGAAAGTAACAATTTTGTAGAAACTGTAAACGTCAGCATGAGTCCCGGTTTGTTGTTCGCTCTTATCCTTCGGTCAGATTCTGAACAATGCTAAGCTGCTCATACTACGAATTGTTTTCAAGCTGATGTTTTGCTTTGAAAATGGGGTAAATAACGATAGATTGATTCAACTAATGAAAGAAAGGCTTAATGTACAATATTAAACCGCGAACTATGAAGGGCTAAATTTAAACGAATTTCATGGTTGATTGAAAATCATATTAAAATACAAAAGAAAAACATTAATTAATATCGCTTTATATTTAAGATGGTTTTCAAACTTTCAAACAAGGACTCTAAGGATTCCATAAGGAACATTTTCCAATGGCTGTCAAAGTTGTTCATTCAAAAGTATTGCTTAAGACGCAAAGAATTATATATATTTCTCATAATTAAACAAATAATATTAAAATAATTGTTCTTTTCTGTTGTTATAGATCCAAATAATACAAAAATGACACATAAAGTCAAAACTAGGGTACACTACTGACGTATTATGATAACGTTATGAAAACGATAAAAATGATGTAGTGATATATTCGTTGTACTGCAATGACTACAAATGAACAATTTAAAATGAATAACTGGAGAAAAAAGGTAGCGAAGTGCTTGAAATAATTTATATCAAATAAAATAAAGAATCAAACCTATAAATATTTTGCAACATAATTTTCAAGATTTATACACACATCTCCACTATCTGAAGAAAGGTAATTCTAAATGGCTTGTACACCTTCAAAATATCTAAATGGTTTGAGCGCTTTCAAAAAGTATTTGATCGTTTTTGTCTTTTAACCACATACCCTTCCGCAATTTTTCATAACACGCATCAAAGTCAATTTGGTAGTTTTGGCTTTGGACCTTTGGCCTTTAGCTTATTCACTATTGGGACCAGTTGGAAAGAGGCATTTCTGGAGCTGTTTTTAAGAAAAGAAAAAAGTAGAAAGCTTTAGAATAAAAGAAGAAAGTAGCAAAAACTAAGGCTTTTAAAATTATACGGTCAATATGTGACGAAATTTGAAGTTGACGAGATGACGAGACTTACGAGTATGGCAAAAAGGACTTCGGGTGGATTCCTGGCTATAAATTTCAAGGAATTTAAAGCAAAAAATGCAGCAAACGAAGTACTGAAGTCGAAGAATACTAGTAAATTTCCTAAACAGTACATGGCGTGATATGGTCTAAGGAGCGATATTTTTATAGCGGAAGGCCAAATCAATACCCAGATTTACAGCGAGCAACTATTGCCTTTCATTAATAGACATGAAGGGTCCATGTTGTTTAAGCCAGACCTAGCATCAAGTCATTATACTAAGAAAACGATGGAGTGGTATGAAATCAACCACGTTACTTTTGTCCCCAAGGATACCAACCCACTAAATTGTCCTGAACTTAGACCAATAGAATGATACTGGGCTTGTATGAAACGAGCATGGGAAGAAAACAATATGATAGCTAAAAAAGAAAATGATATAAAAAATTCAATCACGAGCCAGCGGTATAAAATATAAGAAAATTTTTGAACTTTTGATTTCAGATGAACCTGCACCGAAATATTCTGCCTACCGCAAAAAAAGGCTGGACTAGGAAAACTGTAGGAAAACTGAGAATTTTCAATATTTTTAGCTGAAATTTTTTTTGCAACTTCTTGAAATGCCAAACTTTTCCATGTGCAAATTTCAAATAAAATAAATTTTTGGTTTTTAAAATGCAATTTTTTGAAAAAGTTGCTTTTTTTCCTTCAAAACCTATGTAACCCCTTAAGTGAAGATTTTTCAGATGGAGAAACAAATATTGGATCTATTAGCTGAAGGGTAAACTTGGTAAAAATTTTACTCATATTTTACTCAATTGTTAACCCACTTTCGAGATACAGTATGACCCCCGCGATCATCAGATTTGATTCTCATTGACTTGTTTGAGAGTATCAGAGTATGAGAGTATCTTAAGAGCAAAGTTTGCGGCAGTACTCCAAGGAATTTCAACAAGCTAAAAGAAAATATTGCCCAAAAAACTCGCGAAATCGGGTCTGTTTTGTTAAAGCGTGTTACGCGAAATGCATTGAACAGATTCCGTGAGTGGCTATATTAATACATTGTTTTATATTTATAATATTTTCATCCGTTATTTCGTTACCAACTTTTGTCCAACCAGCGGTAGCTTTTATTGATGGGCCTTTGCTGGTTAAGTTATCCGTCATTCAAAGCTTCGACACACGAATTCCTTCAGCAGATTTTTGAAATCTGCCATTATATTTTGCTGCCTAATCGTTGTGTATTTCACCCTGCATAGTATAACTTCGAGTTTAAATAATTATGTGAAATTCCTCCCAAAATTACTCACATTTTAAAAGACACTAACAATGATAACCCAAACAACAGAAAATTAGGTAATATGTCAAATATGTAATCTACAAAACTATCAACATTCGGAATACCTTATTTGTTTATTTCAATGTCGATAGTGTCGCTATCAACATGGGGAATATGGTCCTAGGTTAAATTTTCGTCGACAACATACTCATCAAAAGAGTATACTCAGCGAAAGCAATTTGAAAAGAATTTCAGAACTCAGTTCACGTTTTCAAACTATTTTGCAGCCAATTTACGCATTTTAATTTTATGTTCAGTATTTTTCTACAAACAAAATATCTCTTTTGAAGATTTTTAACCTTCGAAAACAACAGAAAAAAGATGATTCATGTTTAGCACAGATGAAATGTTCTCAATTGCTTCAGTGTGGTTAATGGGAAGCATATGGTTAAAATACTCGTAAATACTCGTATATCTAAAATACTGGCAAACTAGTTTCGCATTTTTCAATTCAATATAAATCTGAAGTCATCACATATTGAGATCGTCGTTTTGGCTTACTACTGGGTCCGAAATTTCTTCCATAAACCCGGTTCTAGTTACCTTACTGACATGGGCAAGTTAATAATTTAACTTCTAATAACTTATTAAGGTAATTGGGGAATATTTCGCACGGTACAAACACAAAACCCTAATCTAAAACTCATACAAATTATTATTTCAATCAAATCGAATCATAAAACCTTATCATAAAACTCTGTAGTCAGTCTAATTATAATATAAGCCTCCTGGAATTCAATGCGCAGCATTCCTCTTCTTTTGACGGTATATTTATGCAATTTGGACTTCGGTCATGTTAATTATAGCTAGTAAGTTGATTTGTAAGCATATTTATTTTTATTCTGGATTTCATATGTACTTATTGCGCTATCAATCGTACATTCTTAATATGGCATACTGAATAAATGAAATACAAAATTCTGAAATTTGCGGTTACAATAACGTCTGCTGGGTCTCAGTTAATTTTCATTATTTTATTTATTCACCAACTGATATTCACAAATTTTAAATATACCACTTCATGATTGTGTTACTAAATTGAAATTTTGTATAACCCACGTTGGGCGCTTTATTTGTTTACCTAGTTTTGGGAAGAAAAATCAAAGTTAAACAGACAATAGCAATTGGAAATTGACGTGTAGCAAAAAAATGAAGCGAAAACATCATATTTGATTTTTGATGTTTGTACAAATGCCTCTCTCTGTATGGTTACTTACTCAAAGCCAGTAATGCAAATAAATAATCGATTGTAAATTTTTTTTTCAAACAAACAAAAAACAGAGCAATTACTGATGTGTTTTCATCTATTTCAGGTAAGCGCTATTACTATTAGGGCAATTTCTAAATTTCATAAACTCGCTTGACGCTGTAAGTCTAATAAATCGATAAGTTAATGTTACAAGCTATGTCAAACGATCATAGAAAAACTATTATAATATATAAGGTAAGATGGCAATCAATTAATTTGCTATCATCGTCAGAAAAAATGAAAGCATGTTTCCCACTTTCACTACCAAATTATCCTGAACGATATAATTTTTATGTCTCTAATTCGATGTCACCAAACCCAAAAACACTTTCACGTCTATACTGCTCAATAAAAATATTTCAAAGTCTCGACAGGAAGCAGTCAAGCCACGACAGACTGTCAGTCAAAATTTTATATCGGAAATCGATACCTGTCGAATATCAATGTTCAGCGTGCCTTTGACCTCGAGCATCATTTAACTTTCTCAAATAACTTTTCAGACAGGAAATGACAGAAAATAATGTTCCTTGATTTCCTAGACGAAAGCGAACGGAAAAAATGATTTCATCTCGTGACGAGGCAAAACTCGAACATTTTCACGCTCGGTTAAATACAGAAGCTTGTCCTAATTTCGCACCCATGCTGGAGAGCATCGGGCGCAACATTCAACGTGGAGTGACCTGCGCATAATGTTCCTTTAGAATACAGTGCTGCCAGACATTCGTGCAGTGGCCAGTCCTTGATTTACTGTGACGGTCGATTGATACCACCATTTCAACCCCTAATCAAACAACACAATCAAACTTGATTTAGTGGGGACTATTCATCCTGCCCATTTTCGTGCTTCACGGGATAAGTCTTGGACTTTTCTGAAATGTGATTGGACTCGTTCCAGGCATCGTTTCTTTGCCAACGCTCCGTCATCAGCCTCTCGCTTTTCTGGCCGGTTGATGTTAAGGCTGAATCCCACCCTTTGTTCCCGTTTCAGGATCTCCTGCCAGTCGCAGGCGATACTCGAGAGTTTTTAGCTTGTGGCTGTTTTTCCTCCTCTGTGTTGTACATATCGCTCACCCAATTCACGTCCGACGGATATTTGGAACAGAGGATGTGTTGATGTTGTTGTTGCTGCATGCACGACTGATGACGACCGGCTTGGAGCTTTACGCGGCGGGAAATGGATGTTTATGGAAAATCGATGTCCTTGAATTTCAGGACATTTTATTGTTATTAGAGACAGTTTTGTTAATAAAAATGAAATTTATGTCAACGGCACACTTTTGTGTGTCTGCATGAGCATCGGATGGTGGCCACGAAACAGGACGATACCCGGCTGATGACGGAATTAGGTAGAATGTTATTAGTGAGTTAGGTCGTGGTATTTTTTACGACCGCAAAGAGTTAAGTTCGACGATGGAAAGCGGGAGAAGGGTTATTTAAGTCGAGCGAATGACCGTTAATGTCAATTTGTTGTTGATGGTTTTAAATATTTGACATGATAGGATTAGGTTTGTCCTGATCAAAATTTACGATCTGAAGGTCACATGGGTGGAATGCGTATGCAAATTGGGTTGTTAATTTTGATGGTAATTTGAGTGGATGTGGCATATGTAAGGTATTTTATGTGACTGTGTCATAGATTTCACAGTAGGTTAAACTATAGGACAAAGTGTAAATTTAGTTCTTATTACTTACATCGTACTTGCTAATTAAATTGAGCTGTGCCCGAGATATCTGAATGGTAACTTGGCAGAGGAATTATGTTTCCAGTAAATGTATAGATACAGAATGACTGAGGATGGTTCTCAAGATATACATTTATAAATTATATAAGCACGATAATAAGATGCGCATAAAATAAGGTCTGGTAAATTAAATTATTGCGAAAAAAGAATGTCAAATTTTTTTTTTTTTACAGATCCACAGCTTGGAATTCGATAGAAACTTGTAAATTCAACAGATTATTGAAGATAAGCTAAAACTATTCGCTTGTCACAGCTTTCAGATTTTAAAACCGAGCCACATAAATGTTTACATATTTTTTTATGTTAGACTTAAGAAGGATGACTTAATGCAATATTCAATTTCAGTATGTTTTACTGGTTTGAAACCAGGTAAAAAAAATTTGTTGCAATCAAAAGAAATATGCAAGTGAATGCTGTCTTATCTTTTTGGAAACTTACAGTGACGATATCCAAACGCAACACACTTGGGTGTATATGTTTTGATGATTCAAAATTGATGATTTGGACTTGAAACCTAAAAATACCAAAATGTAGGATCGCAGGCACTGTTGGACGAAGACGAATCGGGATTTGAACAACAAATGGCAGAAAGTGTACCTGTTAGCCGCTAAGCCATTTCATGCATGCAATGGTGAAATAAAAAAGATTCAAAAAGTAAGAAAATGGTTCGCATATCATTTGAACGACAGACAAATGGAAAAGCGAAAAGCAAAGCTTTGTTTACTCGGCAGGCTAGATAATTTTTCTTGCATCGGATCGTGACTGGAGATGAAAAATGAATATACTTCGAAACCCCAAGATGGAAAAAGTAATGGATTGACATAATATAATCATTAGCATCAACCACAGGACGAATGTAGACAATCGTTTCGGAAGGAGGACAATAATATGCATTTGGTAGAATCAAAAGGGTCTGGTTTACCATGAGCCTCTGAAACCTAGAGAAACAGCTAATACCTTTCGCTACTAGGAGCAAATTATCAGTTTAAGCCATGTTTTGATCAAGCAGTGCTCAGATCGGTCTTAAAGACAAGGGAAAACAGTACTGCAACACGACAAGCTTCACCCATGCATCGAAAATGGCCAGATGGATCATTTCTGCGTATAGCTGGGAACATTTCTTTGTAAAATGTAGCACCAGCACTGAGCATCATTCGAAAGCTTTCAGCTCTTCAAACTAGCGGTCGATACTAAAGTGAAAGTAACGGTAAATATTGTGAACAATGAGTATGGCATGTGCACTTCTTGAGTAGGGGACTTTCTGTTCGAAAATGGTTTCTGTGAGATAATTATTTTGAACAATCGCACGTGGATAGCTTTAATCAATTTCCAGAACAAATCAAAAACACAGCTACGGATTCACTGACGAGAACATCACTTTCCTAATCTCCCATTACATTAATCATATTTGACATATCTAAATCCTTACAAAACAATTCACTTCAATTAGTCTGTCATAATTTGCCCATATAATTCTATCATAGCCATAAAACGAAGGCACTTCTGTCTACGATTATCATTGCTCTACTTGAGTCCTTAAATTCAGTGTCAGTGCCGCAATCTTTACCGCAACCCCCACTAATATTTCAACAAAACTTTAGCACCTCTTCGCCATTCACATCCACCGGTCTGTTATCCTGTGCCAATTTTTTTACGGCACATCAAATATGCCACACGGATAAAATGTCTCGTCGATAAAATGATTGTCACCGGATAAGCAATTAAATTTTGAGGTTGGAATAGAATATAAAAGCGATCGTAAAACGGTAGTAAAAACTCCTTCCGTAACAGGAGTCTGATGGCAAATGTGAAATGGTGTGTATAACTTCGTCCGTAGTGTGCAACAGCCAGCCAAACCCAGTTATCAAGCAGGCATGTTATAGATGGAATTTAGTGAAAGAGTACTGCTGCGTTTGATAGACGAATGTCGAAATAAAATGCGTAGCGCAAAGAATGGTGAGATTGTTTGAAAATTACATGTTGAAATAGGGTATGAAAATTGCTTAAAATATCGGGTGCTATCCGTACCAAAAATCGTAAATAAATGTTTTGGTAATAGGCTTTTCCATTTCATTGCTAGCTAATTGTTTTCCGCCAGTTTGAGATTAATATCATTTCGCATATTTTGGCTTTTTTGAGGAAAAATGAACACATTATCAAAGAAAATTTATAACAATTCTTCATGAAAGAAATTTTTACTCAGTCGAAAGAATGGAATAACTGATATATCACTTACCCTGAGTTGAATTTGTTATATGGGCGTTTCGCGTGAAGCGGAAAACAAAACAAAATCGAGGCTCTGGATTTCGTCAATTTTGTGCATAATTGTACTTCTAGAGAATATAAGCCTGGGTACGTAAGTTTTTTTTGACTATTAGGTTGTGTAGCCGAGCTATGGGCTTCTGAATAATTGACAAAATTGATGAATGGCTTTTTTGGAAGCCGATTCTGAGATTCGAAAAAATTCAGAAAACATTAAATAAACTGGTTGGTATAGAACATTTTTTGTTCTTTTTAATTTTGAAAGTAGATTTGAAAAACAAATTTTTTTTCTGTGTAAAACCGGAAATAAACACCAACTTGTTATTTGAATAATTTTTTCGTTATTTATTTCGAAACAAAGCTCAAAGTATACTTATTTTATGATAAAAGTTTTCGAATGTACAAAAGATGAACAATATGAACAAATACAACCATGATCACGGCGGGACTCGAACCCGCGGCAGTAGATCGTTGCTTTCGACTGGCGCATTACCGAACTAACACTCAGACAAATGTCGTTACGAGAATCAAAGAAAATGTTTACTTGAAATCTTCCACAAATCAAATCAACTTTTATTTGCTTTCAGTAATCTGAATAAATATGGTGTAAAAGTTTCTTACATTCAACAAAATACAACTTTTACTTTACTTATTTTGAGCAAGTAATGTTTCTCAAATGTATTACATAGTGAACATGTTTTTACATGTTTCAAAATCAACCACGCATTCGACGAAAAGTCATAAAAACTATCCATTTTTATGACTTCTGTCAACATTTCCTTGAAGTAAAAAAGAATAAGTGAGTTTGGCCTGAAATTGCTTACATCATTTCCCTTCTTGGAGATTGGGATGGTTTTTGCTACTTTCTAAGGGATTGGAAAGTAAAAATTGTTGATACAGTTATTAAAAATAACTACAAGGGCGCAAAAAGTATTGGTGTAAAGATTGCATAGGATTCATAAAAGTTACCACTAAAACAGGTGGAAAGAGTTTCTGATGTGAATGGAGTCAGATGTGGAAGACTGTTGGCTTGTTGTTTTCTACTTTGAGTCAGAGCTTCGGATTCGCAAATGGTTTAAAAACAGTAGAGGGTCTTTCAAATCGATTAGCAAAAGCTTGGGTTTTTTCGTCACCTGTACTCAAAAGTTGATTATGATTAAAAAAACAATTGACGGCCAATTAACCTATTGATATGTTCAATTATATCTGGATTTGGCTTTACTACTTTAAGTGCTGCCTTAAACTTTAACTCCTGCCTTAAAATTTAACTCCTGCCAGTTTTTACAACTTTTATTCTGGTTTTTGACATGCTTTTGACATAATTTTATTTGCTCTAACAATTGTCTGTATTCTTTGTTGGCTAGATTTAGATTCCTTCCGTAGTTACGGTTGAGCCTTCTTCAAAGTGTCTTGCGTACTTCATATAAGTTTTTAATGAAGTATATAGAATCGATATCCTGATTCTGAAGCGATCTTTCGATCGGAACGTGCAGGTTGGTAAGAAGTTTAGTGCTTAATGCCCATTTAACTGTAGGTTTGGGATTGGTGTTGGTTTTAAAGTGCACTAGCTGGGTGGTAGATTCTCGAACTTAATATTCTCATGTAAGTTTGTATATTTTTCCAGTTATTATACCAATTAAGTTTTTTTCATTTGAGCTGTTTCCTTCAGATGAAGAAAAATAAATACTTTTTTGATACGCTGTCGAAACCCAATCCAAATCTTACGCTATTACACAAAGGGATATCATACCCACAAATATGATTTAAAATTTCGTATACAAAGCTATACATCTAGAACTGCCAAGCAATAATGTTAATGTAACACATGCTAATTCAATGAAATATTTAAAGCTATTATAGTGATAAACTTGATGAATCAGTCACTAGCTTAGTTACTTTTTCACTGTCGAGTTACAAATATTACTGCAGAGGTAATATCTCAAGTTAAGTATAGTTTGTTTTTGACAACGTTTCGGTTAAGCTACATTTGCCAACGAGGAGAAAGAACTTTTTTACGTTACATCAAATGAAGGAATAAAGACATTCAGGTTTACGCACATGATAGTGTCATAATCTGGTAAAGGTTTAAAGTAATCAATCAAGGTCAATAATAATAGAATGTCTGAAATTTCGCTTACTTTAGACTGATTTTCGTAGAAAACCTTGCCTAAAAGCAGGCAAGGGTTTTTTTTTCCCAAATTTTGATTTATCGTAGCTTCTGACAAAAACATTGAATCATCATGAAGTTTGGAGAGCGTATTGATGCTACCTAAGACTATACAAACGTACAGTTTTAAAACCGTGCAGACAATTTTGTAGCTACGGCAGGCTTCTGAAAAAAATCCTTCAAATCATCGACCCTCCTGAAAACATTTGCTTTTTAACAAAAATGCTAATTATTGATAAATTTGAAATTTTTAAAATTCCGAGTTATGCCTAGTACTATACTCTTCGCGAAACGAATTCAACGGTGAAATCCCATACAAAAAGAGCTTTTCAATTCGTCAGTAAAGCTTTTTTGTATGGGATTTGACTGTTGAATTCGTTTCGCGAAGAGTATAGTACTAGGCATTACACAAGAACGCAAACCACCACCAAATTACCTCTATTCGCAGCGCTCCAAAATTCTGTTCACGAGAACTGATGACCGGATAATCCGATCAATATAAAATTTACAGGACTCTTTGGTACTAATTAAGACCAGATATGATGGAAGTGATTTTGAAATGTAAGCAACCATGGAGCAGTGGTGGCATCTTGAAAAATGATTGAGAAAAAAACTACTTTTTGGCCTATCACTTCCGATTCAGCCATAAGATTTTAACAAAATTCACACAGTTGATGAAGCCACGTTTGGTAGAAATTTGGCTGGAGCTGCCAGCTATGGTAGTTTCGGAGTCTTAAATTTTGAAAATTCGCTCAGGAAAATAATGCTCTTTGCCCTATAGCTTCCGTACAGTCATGGAATCATAACGAAATTAAAGTGGCAAATTAAAATTCTTGTAGGCAATATTCAGTAGAAATCTAGTTGGAAAACAATGATATAATTTTCAAATGGTGGAGATCTTGTAGTGAAAATAAACACCAAATATTAAGATCTAGAAAATTTGAAAACTTTTGCGAATGGTAACCCTTAATTTCTTTGTATCGCTATAACTTCCAATGCAGTGACGTTAGGCAGATGTGACATGTTGTTGGCCTCGGTGCTAGCAAAGAGCTGCCAGCAGGAAGCGTTTTTGTGGGTAGTTCAGCTTGATTTAGCAGCAATTTCATTCATTTAGCATTGAAAAAGGTGTTTTAGCATTTAGCGTTTTTTATTAGCATTCAAATCTTACGCTAGTACTGCTTTAAATGAAAGTTCGATGGCATTAAATATTGCATACAACATGTTTGAATTCTATTGCCTTGATGCTATCTAGTTTAAAAACTACTGAAAACCTTGAAGTATCAGGGTCATTTATTAAAAGTCTTAGCTTAGTTTCTGCCAACCATAACGATTTATCCGCAGAGTCAGATTCAAACGATTCAGATACTGAAGGTGACTTTTAATTGTGCACATTACCTTCCTTTAATTAAAAACTGAAGTGAGTTTTTTTTATTATTAATTATTTTTATCATAAATAAATGAAATAAATGTTGATTTTCTACTTTTTTTTGTTTGCAAATATAGCAACTCAAAAAACCTACTTGATTTTTAATTATATTGACACAAAACGGAGTTTAGCATCGATATTTGCAGTTTAGCATAGTTTTTAGCATTTTTTTCGTAGCCATTTAGCATAAATTCAAAATTTAGAATGACCCCACTGTATAGGATCTGTGCAAAATACAGTAAACAACAAAAATATTAGTGCCAACTCGTAAATAAGTGTTAAAACTAAGACAGATTCATGCAATTAAAAACTGAAAAGGCTTATTAAGAATTTATTTTATTTATCAATTTCATCAAAACTCGCAAAATATTTCTGCGAATTTCAGGGGTTAGTCAAATCTCAATGTGAAAAGAATTGGAGGAATGGAAAGAATTTTGATTATGACCAAGCTGGTAAGAGAAAAAAGTTTTGGCTATTTATCGATGGCGGAGAAAGCAAACACTCATTACGGCTAGCCCTGGTGCTTTGGCTTTCAAGCGTTATTTCTTGGTCCTCCAAGAATGTTATCGTCAAAGTACTATAAATTTGATTCGACAACTTCCTCCCTTCTCACGACAGATTTCACACTTTTTATTTTTTTCGATAAATTTTTTATTACTAAAGGTCTATGTGCGCCCGCATCTATTTTCAAAGTATGATTCTGATAACCATCAATTTTCATTTTCCTTAGACAAGTCGATTGTTTTTATATTTAGTTTGTCACTATCGACTCATATTTAGTTTGTCACTATCGACTTGTTCTCGCCTCGTTTTTTTTCAAGATTAAGTTTTTTGACCGCACAGGACCAAACCATGCGCGCAATCAATAAAGTATCAAAAATATTTTCAAAAACGGATTGCGCAATCACGTAATCATGCCTATGTGCAACCACATTTTGCGCAATTATGTTCGAATTGAATGAATAAATTTCAGTCTGCCCTGCTAAGCATAAACGTTCTATCTACATTTTAGTACTTTCGAGACATTCACTGATTTGTGTTTTGATTTGCACTGGTGATATATAGAGAGTGCAATTTTCAATATTGATTTTAACATACTTTCACAAAAGATAGGTTTTTCAAATTTTGTAAAATGACGTAATAGAGTATGTAGTTTTTTAATCCGGTGTTAACTCAAAAATGAAAAAAATGCAGATAAAGCGTTTGCGCTTAAGAGGGCAGCATTGCATTATCAAAATATTTCAGTAGCAGTTAATTTAGAGTTTTATAATGAATGCAATATCGTTATGAGTTACGAAATCAAATCTGGTAATAAACTTGCAACTCATTATAAATTCCGATTTCCAATTCTACACTTGCATTACTTAACATTTTATGTAGAAGAAGTTACAGTCAGGCTGAAAGTTTTTATTGAGCAGATCTTCAACAACAGAATCGTATCCTTTTTCTTTGGGAATGATCACTAGCGACATACTATCCACAAGAAAGTAGACAAGCAGACATATAAAGGGCTGAGCACTTAAAATTTAAGTAAATGAAAAAATGACCTCCACTAACTGCAAGACACAAAGAAAAGAGAACCCCGTTCTGCCCTTGAACACTGTAAATAGAAAAAGCGATGGCGGAAAGTAATTTTTACCAACGAAAAATGTTATTACCTCGATGGACCTGATTTGAGACAAGATCTTTTGATTGAAATCAGACGCCAAATGGGTTTCGGTTGGAATTGGGTGTAAAGGAAAAACAGAAATTAGGCATATTTCGGGTGAAATGAAGAACACTGATTATATTAAAATTACAGATGAGATTTTCAGCAAAATTTTGTCAGAACTTCTGGTTAGGATTTGTTCTCTAGAAAGATGTTCTCTTTCAGGATAATAATGCGGCCGTACATATCATGTCCACTGTAAGGAAATATTTTGCAGAGCATTGTGTCACCAGATCTTAATGTAATTGAAAGTGTCTGAAGTCAACTGGTGATGGACGCTTTAGCTGTTTTCAAAAAACAAATATGAGCTGTGTGTTTAGAAAAACAACTGTTTTTTTAAAACTGCTTGAAAGAAACAGTATGAATTGACGGGAATTTGATAACAAAACAAACTTTGTGAAAATGTGAAACCAGGATCAATTAAGAAAAGCTATAAGTTGAAATATTGCTCAATTAAGATAAGTTTAAGGAATTTAAGAACAAAGAACGAATTAAACTATGTTATTTACAGTACGTACCTAGAAAACGGAAGATAAAACGGCACAAAAATGCCGTTCAGAACAAATTGAGATATCACAAAAATTTTTCAAATGTCTTATTTTATTTTTAAAATGTCTTATGATATTTTAATGTGAAATACATGAAGAATTATTCCTTAAATTTATCAGCATTTACTGCGAATTTGAGTTAAATCGAACAACGCGATGAAGAAATGCATTCTGTTCGCAGCCAGAATTCCGTGTCAATGTGTTACTAAAAACTGTTCTCCGCTACCAAACAGTGCCACCGGTAAATTGTTTGCCACTATCAAACAGTTTCTCTCTATTAAACAATTTGCCGATGAACAACAGTTTGCCGAAGTTAAACTCTTTGTTTTAGAAAAATGGTTTTTCGCTGCTTTGAAAAACTGTTCGTTCATTTTACATTGGCTGTTTTTCAATGTCTTTTAACGGATCAGTTTTATACAAAAAGTGCTTTTCTAGTTTTCGCTTAAGATATTTCTATTATCTCATTTTTCGAGGCACATAAGCAACTAATTTTCAACTTTTTCTAGCAATATACTTTTACTAATTTGAAATCTGCGGTCTGAATGCTTATGTCAACCTAATTTTACATATCTCCTCGTAAGTGCATTGATTGAATTGGATATCGCTCTTCGCCTCCAAAATTTTCATGGGCACTAAAGCCCAAAAGCTCTATGAAGACGCAAATTTAGATTCTGTTCAGCGAAAAACAAATACCGGACAATTCAACCCTATTTTTCTCTACGTTATATCTGTTGCAGTACACACCAAGTTTACGACTTTTTTACGAGTATTACTCTTGTACTGACTTATGAAAATCCTGGATAGATCATGAAAAGCATGAAAACAGTCATGATGATAGTGATGATGCTGATCCTGCCCTCTCAATGTACTTTTGATTCAGTTATGATCCGTCGGGCACGCCGAAACATAAGTCTGAGATTCATATCTTTTGATAGCAATGTCAATATTGTTAAACTGTTGCATGCCATCACAGCGATTCTCCTATCAAATGAGACATAAACGAAGTCGTAATAAGGATTCGGACGGAAGATTTAACAACTTCGTAAAAATGTCGTAAAATTCGCCGGACGGCAAAAATGTTTCGGAATGATTCGCAGCTATTTTGTGGGATTTTTTTGAATATATTTTACGATGCCACAAAAAAGAAGGAAGTTGCTGCCTGTAATTGTTTTATGGGCAGAAGATATTTGGGTGTCTGGGAAAAACATTTTTTGTATGATTCTATAGAGAATAATGAGGCATTGAAAAAATAGTTGCATCTTCTGTTACAGTTCCATAAGGTGAATTCTAACAATGGGCCATAAAAATAGATAAAAAGTTCGACATTTGGTACATGCATTATTTGCGCCATTAATCTTTATCTGTGTTTCAAGTTGATTAAATTTCCGTGTGACGGCTATATATCTTTTAACGAAAATGTAAGCATTTTTCGCCTGCGACGGAAATAAACGATTTAATAACAAAAACAATCACTAAATTTCTTAATGAATTCCGAATTCCTACGCGTGCATTATATTTGATTCAATTATCGGGCATTAATAAGATTTTCCCATACTTTTTGCCTGTCTGTTTCGCTCGAACCAATCGTAACGGCAATCGTTAGAATGGAATCCCCACGCCAATAACTCATCCTTGAGCGAATCATTCTCGGAATGCTAACCGAATATGTATGGAGGCTTACGATTAGGGCATCACACCTCATTCTGCATGGCATGGCATAAATTCTTATCTCGAGTTTCGTTCAGCTAATTTTTCCATTATCATAATGCCTCCGATAGTACGCAAGTGAAACGAGGAGGATGGCGATGACGACCAACGGAAAAGGAGTTGTTTCGCTGAGAGACGAGGATTCTGAGATGGTGGGGGTGATGACCTGAAAGCCACAAGCGAAGTACAAGGACAAGGAAAGCTGGTGGAGTATTGGCGGTGGAAATCCCTTCAGCCCTCTGTTGTGCCTTTAATTCATCTAATAAATGAAATTCCATGCCAGGAAAGTATTCCCTTACAGAAATTACTTCGTTATGCTATTAATAATATTTTTTCTCGTCGTTGTAGTAGTCGTTGTTGTTGGTCGTATTGTTGTTGGTGCTGCTGCTGGTGTTTCTTCTGTTGTCCTTATTATTATTTTTGGATAGCTGGTCCCTCTGGTATGCTGGAAGTGTTAGTAGGTAATGGTAATGTTAATGTTGGGAGACGATGGTTTTTGGCAGGGATGAAACATATTTCTTTGGAAATCGATTGTTCATTAAATATAGTTAAAGGTGTAACTGAATAATTTGTAAGATTTTTAATTTGTAATTATAAAGTATACACATCAATTAGTAAGAAATTGATTTGCGTTTTTAACACAAGTATTGACTTTGTTATAATTACCTTGAAAAGCCTTCGATATTTTGCTGTAAATAATCCCTGACCAAGAAAGCTACAGCATTCCATGAAAACTGAATGAAGACGAATTTTCTGCTGATGTTATTGCGTAGAGACCTATTTCTTGTGCGTGGCTGAATAAAATTGACGCCAATTATCAGATAGCCTCAGCCAGAATCCTTAATCTCAGGAGAGATGGAGATATAAACAGAGTAAAGTGCGTTGAATAGATGTTTTCTATTCGTCCGGGGCTCGGATCTATCGCGCCTTACTCCTTGCATTCTCATATTACGCCTGGCCTACCTCCATCCGCTTGTCAGAATTTAGGATCGCCGCATCGCGTAACTTTTCGGATAGTGTATCGTTCCCGCTAACGCCAACAAAATGAATATCCTTCTTCAGTGAAAATGATAAAGAAGGTATACGTAAGTTATTTGCCCGGATGAAATTTTATCGGGCCCGATATGGTTCAGTTCAGCTTTTGGCTTCTGAGTTGTTGTTGTACGGTGCGTGGCACAGGAGCAGTACGGGCTAAGACTATTATAAAAATATCTTGTTAGGAACACAAAAGCAAGCAAAAGAAGAAAGTAGACGTGAAATATAATGCTGCGGTGTTCTGGTCGGCATTGACTCGTTGCGACGAAGGTGAGCTCTTTTTGGTTACTTTGTTGGTTAACACTTTAAAGGATTAATTTGGTCCCATGGGATTATGATAAGTTTTGAGTTTTCGGTTTCAATCATGCGTTGTAAAGCTTCGCAGTTTATCATTTAGTCAAAATGGTTGGGGAACTATAGATAAGTTTTATCATACGATACGGTTTCTAATTTGTGATGAAAAGAAAAGTCGGGAAATCTTTGAGGTCGGAAATGTAGTGACTTTTTCGCTTTGGTTTTTTAGATAATGAACTGATAAGAGTTATTTATTGCATTTGTTATGGCTGAAATGTGGTAGGTGAGTGTTAATTTTAAAACCTGTTAGAGGCATAATTTTTATCCAGGAATTTATGAAAAGAATGTTATAATTATATAGAAAAAGTTGATTTTCAAAGAAAATGTGTAAATGTAACGACACCGGCATTGAGAATCAAAAGGCAATAAGATTTCCAGCGTTACTTCTGGTAGCAGTTTGAAAATTTGAGAAAGTAAAGCACTTCGTATTCATTTTCATGCTAGAATGCATATCCAATAAAAATTTGATAGCGTCTCTGAGAAAAATATACCCTGCCCTGACCACCAGTCAGGAAAATTTACCCAGTCTTTGCTAGTATTGCAACCAAGAGCTCACCACAACTGCTTCGCGTCAAGATCATTCTACTGCTTGAATTTCATGTTGATGTGATGACTGTGTCAGATATAATAGAATATTTTCGGGGGTCTACCATCCGAAAAATTTTCAAAACTAGGAACATTTGTTCTTATTTTGATTGAAAAGTGTTCATCATATGCATAATTTAATATTTGTTTGATTTATTTATTTATTATTCAGTTTTTAATTTAAGTTAATTTTTTAGCTGGAGAAAATGCTTGGTGCTAGTAAATCTTTACTAGCACCATATTATGATTTTGAAATCAGAAGAACCAGATATGTCTCACGTTAAGGATAATCTATTCTTCACAAGAGTACATTATGATACCGTATTTCGGAGAGTGTACAACCCTTATTGAATTGAGAGGCACCCCGTGGTTTTGATGAATTGGTCAGATCTCTTCAGATCAACCGACTCCTTATCGGTTGGATTTCCGAAGAAGGGCCGGACATTCGCAAAGGAGATGCAGAGCAGTTTTCTCTTCTTCCTTGCTTCTTCTTCTTCCTTGCTTCAACCAAAGTCAAAAGTTTTGCACCATTATCTTGTTGGCAGGATACCTTTGGCAAAGCGTAACAGCTATAATAAGTTCATTCGCTTCGTAAAGAGCTGAAAGCTTTTATTTGGTTGAGCGTTTTATGATGCGTTTGCACTGGACAAAAGATTCCACTACAGCCACAAGGCTTGCATGCATATCTTTGCCTATTTTTAGGCACCCAATGCCCACATAGGTTAAAAATTTCAAAAGCGTTATCATAGCCAAGCACAAAACATCGGTTTCTGCTGCGTATACTTGTTTTTCCTGTAGAAATATGAAGGTACCTGGAAATAAACTGAAATGCACACCGCCGCCAAAGGGTTAAATATATATTTGCTTTTATTTTACACAGGCCTACTGTTTTGTGGTGGATACAATAGAAACATTCGCAACAATCATCAATCATCGACCGCGTGAACTTCGACGAGAGTTGTTTCATCTTCATCCAAAAACCGATTCTTCTTCTGTGTGCAAGAATTTTTCTTTTGAATTAGGTTTTAATCTAGCTTAACCTTCTTTTGTTGAGCACCTTTCTACTTTAAGGTTGATTGAATTGACCTATTATTTTCACCATTCAAAAGGCCTGCAATGCTTGATTTTGATATTCTTTCTAGATGTGGCAGATTTTCAACAGGCAAACATTTCTTTTCGTCTCGAGTTCAATTCTAGCTTTTCTGTCTTGTCGAAATTTATGTCTCTTTGTCTATTACTGTTTACGATGTTGTTTCTTTTTTCTTTTACTCAGATCTTCAACATATCCCCGCCAAGAAGTATCCGACTCTGTTATATTAAGAATATTCTTTAGATTAGATACAATCGCTGCAATTAAATTAGGGGGTAATTCAAGCGATGAGCGATTTCTTCGGGTGTGAGTAAACCATCTATGATGGTTAATAGTACCTTCACACTACACTCTAAATCAGGCAGATGTAGGACCTGTCAAGTAAATCAAGTGAAGCGTTCACACTGAACTTACAGCGAGAAATGTCATTCAAATTTATATTCATATTTTTTTTGCATAAAAATTGTTGAAAATGTTGCAGAAAGATCCTAGCAAAAAATTTGTTGGCATCGCAGCATTGAACTTAATCTGCAAATATCTTTCCAGTACTAACAGTTTCTATGTGCACCTAGTCGTGCCAAAAGTTTTGTTCGTGCCAAATGAAAGAGAGTTTTTGGCAAAAAGAAATAGACTTTGTTACAACTTACTGCTAGGACTACAATAACGATAAATTTATTCAAAGTGGCCGCCTTTAACTTTTCCAGAGCTTTTTGATCTGCTTCGCTAGCCACCTTTGGCAGTACGCGCTGTTCCTAAAGCGAAATTACATACTGCTTGATTAAAAGCTCGCTTAGTGCTGTTTATCTTTGATTATCGTCTTTTGTAGACCATTTTCTCTAACTCTGCCTACAGTTTGTAGCTCATGAAACTCAAATCTGGTATTATTTTTTTTTTTATTTTTTTCATTATAAATTCATTATTTTTTCATTATAAATACTGGAACATTTGCTTTGCAACCAACCATATGTGGTCTGGGCTTTATGTGCCGGAGGAGGATCCTGCTGAAAAACCTATTGATGGTTCAATGAGCTTCAATGGCTTTACACATTTACTCCTCATGGATGTTTTCTGCTGCAGTTTGTACGCGTTTTCCGCATGCATAGAATTCTATTACATATTCATAGCGGCTAAGAAACGCTTCTCGGGCAAGTTTAGGCATAAGAAAAACAAAGTTTGAGAATCAACCGAAATTTATAAGCTGACATTGCAGATCAATATTTCAGAACATATTAGTTTATTGTATGCCACTCATTGATTTGGCTGTGTTTTTGATCTGAGCTTCATAGATAAAACATATTAATAGCGAATAACATTCCTTGACTAGTTGTTTTTTCCAACACTACTTATTTCAAAATTCATAGACCTAGCAGTACGTTTTTCGTTAAACTTCATTGGTGTTCGACCAAAACACGTTCAATGAGTAAAATATTTATCTTGAATGGTGGAATGTCTATTGAAATTTCATAGCCGATAACAATATTTATATAAATTCGCAAATGTCGCACGGCAGTATTCTACGAGGATTCACCTACCGTCAACATATGCACATAAATACTTCAAAATTTTACACGAATATTCCAACTGAAATATTGTCTATCATATATTTCGTATTATCAAAATTGTAAGCCTCTGTCAGGCACCCATTCAATCCTTCCACCAATAATCTCTATGGCAGTTAACACAATCTGCTGCAATGCTATTATAACTCTATTCCGAAATAATTTTGCACAAGTCGTTTTGTCATCTTCACCTTCTCAAAATACGGTTTCTACCCCTTTCCGTTCTCTTTCAGTTGCTCTTTCTTTCTCGCTCGTCACATGCCGGCATACAAACAATATAATTTCTAACAAAACATTGTGAAAAGTTCATGTGCACATACATATCAGTCATCCACCCCTTGAATTTTAGTTTCCTACGGTGAAGGTTGTTTCACCGCCATCACCACTATACTTCACCGTGAGACCTATGCCCATGGAGAACGGGTGGGTGGCAATGGTGCTAGGTGTAACAGAAGCTGCAACTTCTTCTACGAAGTAGATAAATTACTTTATTACTTTTCTCTCCCGCTGCAGGATCAGAGTTCCTTGCTGGCACCAGCTGGCAACATCATGGGCGTATTTGGCGGGCTGTGTTGGTTGTTCAGTGTGCAAGAAGTGCATGATGGGTAGGAAAATGATGAGGAAGGAGTTCGACGGAAAGGACTTAACCCCTGATCTCTAATAATAGTTACCAGGTTATAAGGCAGGCGTCATATTGTGCCTGTCAAACTGAATGCCATTACTTGTAACTGTATTATATGGTGGCAGTGCTGCTTTATAGCAGGTGTTATTTCGAGCTGAATATGGAAGTCATATGTGTATGAATTTGAGGTGATAATGATGCGAGGATGGTTTGAAGTATGGCGGAAAATGGTTTATTTTTCATAAATGTAGCAACTTAAATCAGGAACTTTTGGGAGAAACAGCTTTTATAATTTAAAATAAGCCTATGACTTTAAAAATATAAGTTTTAATTCTCAAAACATATTGTTTTTTGTATAAATAGTGCCATAATAAAGCAACGAACGAAAATTTTCCAATATGAAAGCAATCAGCTTCAAACATTCCATTTTTTGAAAAGACATCAAAATGAGTAAATAAGGATAATGCTTGAAGATTTTTCGGCTCCTGATTATCAAAAAATAAAGTCAAAGTGAACGGATCATTTTCAAGCAATGTTCATGACAATGAATCCATCTCCAGATTGCCGTTTTTGAGTACCTATTCCATATTGGAAAGTTTTCATTGACTTCTACTCTTCAAAGAGGAAAAAATTGCGTTGCTTAGTAAAGCTGTCTCACTTTTTTCAGTTTCTCGACAGTGCTTAGGTTTGATTTGAAAGATCAATTGAATGACAACCAGTGATGTATTGCGAAAATTTAAATAAATGTAAATAACCATTTTCCTTGAGCTTGAGTAGCCTAGTGGGTAGAGCACTGGCTTCTTGCGTGTGGGGTCCTTGGTTCGAATCCAGGTTCGGACGAGGGTCCGCGCACCAAGCTTTGAGTTCACCTAGCTCTGATTAGGTACCTGATTTAAAATCAGGGGTAAAGTGAGTCGTGGAACTAATCACTCCACACTCGTATCCACAATGATTAAAAAAATTGTAATGAAGCTCTCTACCAGCTTCAACCCCTAGACCCGTACAAGGGTTGTCGTGGGATTGCTTTACTTTACTTTATTTTCCTTCCTATGTCTTCTATACCAGAAGCTGCCAGAGTTAGGTTAGGTTAGGTTGTACTGGCTGGCACATGGCCACACATAGACCTACCGGTCCGTAGTGATACCAGATAAATGGACCTCGAGAAAGGAATTCAGTCCAACCGGCCATCAAAGGCCCCGGACTTTTTCGCGAACTGAAGGATGTCCTTCAGCTTTTGCTCTGCCACGTGTGAGAGATCCACCAGCCAGGGCTCACCGAAGTATCGCAGTCTGGTTTTCCCCAGTGCCGGGCAGTGACACAGGAGATGCTGGATAGTTTCTGACACCCCCGGCTCTTGACACCTTCTACAGGTGTCGCTCGTTAGGAGTCCCATTTTCTTAGCATGTGCTGCTATAAGACAGTGACCAGTAATGATACCAACGAGTCGTTTGCAGTCAATCCGCACTAACTCGAGGAGGTACTTGGTCGATGCGAGATTGTATGACCCCCACATGATTTTGGTTACTCTGCAGGTCTGAGTTGCACCCCATCTGCGCGTCGCTCCCTGCATCATGTTGGAGTCGATTGAGTACTTAATCGCCTGGATAGGAGTAAGGATGTTAACCGCTTCCAAAAGGGGAAGACTAGCCCCATACTTGGCTAACGCATCCGCCTTTTCATTCCCATCAATACCCTTATGACCGGGAACCCAGAAGATTCTAACTCTTCTGCTGTTACTCAGTCTGTTCAGAGCCTGAATACAATCGAATACACACTTCGATTTGTATGTGTGAGACAGCAGTGCTTTTACCGCCGCTTGACTGTCCGTAAAGATGTTTAGTACTTTGCTAGTAGTATCTTTGGCGTATATGAGGTCTGCGGCTTTACGTATCGCAAACACCTCCGCCTGGAAAATACTACAGTGATTCGGAAGCCTGAAAGCTGCTTCCATAGATGCATCTGCAGAATATACTGCAGCACCCACTCCTGCAGCTGTCTTCGAGCCGTCAGTGTAGATGCTAAGAGCTGCAGGACACATTTGTCGATTCCATTCCTGCCCATCTCCCACAGTCGCTCGATATCCCCGCTCAAAGCACAGAGTGGGAACCAGGTAGTCAGTGCTTCCTGCGTAACCCCGTTCAATACTGCTGTGGCCAAAGGATCCTGGCTCGAAGTGCCCTGATTCCCTAAGCCTGACAGCAGCCTTTGCGGCAGTGCCTCTAATAAAGAGATCAAGCGGAGGAAGATGAAGCAGGACGTTCAGAGCAGACGAAGGAGTCGAGGCTAAGGCACCTGTAGTGCAGAGAGCCGCCAGCCGCTGAACTCTATTCGCCATGGTAGCAAAGGTGCTTTTATTCACTGCTGGCCACCAGACCAAGCATCCGTAAACAAGAATCGGCCTAGCTATCGCCAAGTAGATCCAGTGCGTTAAAGCAGGGCTTAGACCCCACGTTTTACCCAGCACTCTCTTGCTGGCATAAATCGCGTTGCTTGCTAACTCTTTCCTCTAAATTGGCCTTCCATGTGAGCTTGCTGTCCAGAATAAGACCCAAGTACTTAGTTTGTAGCTTGAGACCTAACCTGGAGCCGCCCAGCATGATATGGTCTAAATCCGGGGTTTTATACTTCCTAGTGAAGAGCACAATATCCGTCTTGTTGGGGTTAATGCCAAGACCCACGGTATTCGCCCACTCCTCAACCAGCCCCAGAGAGTACTCGATGAGCTGACCAAGGGTGTGTGGAAACCTACCCGAGACTAAAATTGCAATGTCGTCAGCGTAGGCCACAACCGTGAGTCCCTTGCTTTCCAACTTTTCCAGAATTGAGTTTGTTACAAGGTTCCACAAGAGAGGAGATAGAACCCCTCCCTGCGGAGTGCCTCTGCAGACTTTTCTTGTAATTTGCGCACCCGACCACTCCGCTGATATGAGCCTGTGGTTAAGCATGTTGCCTATGAAGCTACAAATAGCGGGGTGAGTGTTGTGTGCGTGGAGGCTCTCCATAATAGCTGTTGTGTGCACATTATTGAAGGCGCCTTCAATATCTAGAAAGGCTCCCAAGGCGTATTCTTTGTAATGGAGTGCCCTTTCAATTTTGAGGACTACTCTATGGAGAGCCGTTTCAACAGATTTTCCTTTCATATACGCATTTTGGGCTCTCGATAGAGTTTGAGTACCAAGTCTTTGTTTGATATGAAGATCAAGTAATCTTTCAAAAACTTTAAGGAGGAAGGAAGTCAGGCTAATTGGTCTGTAGTCCTTCGGATACGCATGGTTGACTTTACCTGCCTTGGGTATAAATACAACCTTAGCGGTCCTCCAGGCTACAGGTACATGGCTTAGCACTAGGCAACCTTTGTAAATTTGTGTTAGCCAGGAAACAGCAAGCATACCTGTTTTTTGAAGCATGACCGGCAGAATTCCATCCGGACCTGGAGACTTGAAGGGCTTGAAGGTGTCAATAGCCCAAACAAGCCTCTGCCTGGTGACAACTTCGCCAATGCCTTCGATGTCATGCAGATCAGACGCCTGCACACGAGTTAAAGGAGTGGAGTCATCCAAACAGCCCGGAAAGTGAGTGTCTACGAGTACCTTCAGCGTTTCCGAGCTGTTGCTCGTCCACTCCCCATCAGACCTGCATAACAGGCTAGGCGTGACAGGGAGTTTAGCCAGCAAGTTTCTTAGTCTTGCCGTCTCCGAGGTGGATTCAATCCTACCGCACAGCTCTTTCCAGGAGCTCCATTTGGCTTTCCTAATATCCGTTTTGTAGAGCCTAAGTATGTCCTTGTATTCGTCCCAACATTCCCTACAGTCAGCTACTTTGGCCAACTTAAAGAGTTCTCGTACCTGTCTTCTGCGACAACCCAGGTCTCTGTTCCACCAGGGTGGCTTAGGTTTGCGCTTCGGACAGACTTTGGGACAGGATCGTTCAAAAGCTTTTACCAGTTTACCAGTAAGAGTGTTGACCGCAGATTCCAGGCCAGCTACAGAGCTTATCCTGGGAGGAGGGCCTAAGTCGTTGGTCACTTCCCGTTTGAAGTTCTCCCAGTTTGTTTTCCTGGGGTTGCGAAACGACCGAGAAATGCGAGTGAGGCTGAAATTTAAGCTGTAACTAATGTAACAGTGGTCAGAGAATGATGGACTTCCAAGAACCCTCCAATTCTCTACTAACTGTTCATAAGGATCATTGCCAGAGTAGTTTAACGAAAGTATTTAATATTTCACAATTTGTGCAGTTGACGTGGTTGATTTTCATGGATGCTCCTTAGATCTATTGTATTTGATTATGGCTTTTCACATCCTAAGTAAATAGATAACAACTGATATTATGCAATATGACACAAAGAAGATTTTTTCCTGTTTTCTGGTGTACATTAAAATCAATCAAAATTTTGCAAAGATAAACATTTTGGTGAAAAAAAAAACAGATAACCGAAGCGATATAGCAAATATAGTTTAAAAAGTAAACTATGTTCAACCAATTAGTGGAATTAATAGTAGACTTGAAAAGGAATCATGAGATACAAGATCATGTATTTATTTCTTTAAGACCAAACAAGGTGTACACATAAAAGAAATAATAATTTACATTTTCTTTAAGCAAAACTAAACTAAAATAACATAAATACATGCCCCCAGACTTTTGTTTAGTTTTCAATTTCAGGCGGAGATTCTAAGGAAGGGATATAAAGGTTCGTTTAGGAATTTAACGCTACAATTAAAGTTCCTTTGGACCTGGATTTAGAGATAGACGGGGAATAGTAGTGAGAAAATTTGTTAAACATTTTACAGCATCTATTCATCGGTTCTCTGTCACCATCAACAGTGTGATTGCAGTGTGGTGCTTGTTGAGGAGACGTGGGTGCCTATTCCGTCTTACAGAGTCTATGAAAGTTTTGTTATTGCAAATATATTCAACGGTAATCAAGTCCCTAATCGCATCACAAACGAAACGTGAGCAAAATAACTTTCTCTTTTAAGAAAGTGCTGTCAAATTCAAATGACACAGACTAAGTCTCGTATATATAGGATGGAAGGCTTTCAAAATCACATGGACGGTATAGATCAAAAATAACAAACTGCTTTTGGATAAATTGAAGTCTATTCTATTAATATTGAAAGTAGGATTCTAGACGATGCACCCATATTCGAGTCATGGACCAACTAAAGATATGTACAGAGTTTTTGTGACCCATATGCTCTTGAATTTTTATGCGCGCCTCTTAATGAATCCTAGCTGCTTGCTGGCTCTTGCGAGTACGTTGTCGTATTGAAGATTGAAGCTAAGTGTGTTATTCAGGACGACACCGGGATCTATAGCACTATCTACATTCTTCAGCAGCTGATTACTCAGGTAGTAGTCAAAATTTAATGTAGAGGTCTTATGGGGAAAGCTTATGGCATGGCATTTGTGAATGTTAAGAAGAAGTTTATTTCGGACGCACCACCGCTCAGCCGGTAAGAGCTTTAAGGGGGTAGTACCGGTTACAATTTTGAAAAAATAGTTTTTTTGTTTGTTGCATTTTTCAATTTGTTATACCTTCAGAAATCACGTCTCAAAATTCTATTAAGATATTCCCAAAAATAAAGAAGTTACGGCAGTTTACGGCAGACCGCTGCTTTTAATTACTGCGAAAAAAAGATGAAATAATATTCAATAATAAAAAAAAAAACTTTAAACGCGTTTTTCTCGAAATGACGTTTTTTCAAACTGCGGACAGTTATTCTCCGGATTGGCCGAACCGATTTAAGTCAAATTTGGTGCACTACTTTATTCAAGTATCTTGTGTGGTAATCTACCACAATATAGGCCAAAAATTAACCCAAATAAAAAATTGGCAAGCGAAACAAAGTGAAAAAAATAACGATTTTTCAAAAAATATTTTCAAACAACCGCCATTTTTTTTATAATTTTTTTTAAAAATATTGTGGTAGATTACCACGTAAGAAACATTCCTCTTTAAAATGCGGTTTGGTTTTTTTGTTTCAGATTCTTCATTCCCGAGAATATCTGTCCGCAGTATGACGAGGCGTTTTTCGAGACAACTTTGGCGCCCTCTATAATTAAGTGAAAAAATGAAAAAAATAAAAAATATTGTTTTTTGTAATCTTCGAACCGTGTATTTTACCCATGCAAATTATAAAACTTATACAAAATATAGGAGGTGAAAAAAATATTGAAAATTAGGCTGTTTTTTAGCATTCTAACCGGTACTACCCCCTTAACTCAAGGAATTTCGAATCAGATTCCGATTGGATAGTGTCGTAAGTGTTGACGTCATCCGCATAAAAAAGGTGTGGAGTGTGAAATAATACCTCCGAGAGATACAAAATAAAAATATTTAACAGAAGCAGCCCTGCCTTGGGGTACCCCAGAGGAAACGCAATTTTTTTCGGAGAGTTATCTTAAGTATATCTTAAGTAAAAATCCAACCAATTTAGCAATCATTCCTGAAATGCCAAATTTTTGCAGCTTTTGGTCAAAAGCTTTGCTGAAGTCAGTGTATATAGTATCAACTTGACGTCCTTTTTCCATATTGCAAACCACATTCGAGATCATTATTATAAGGTTGGTGGTAGTAGACCTACCTTTTCTGAAGCCATGTTGTTACTCGTTTACAAGAGTATCAAAACAATTGTAAGTTTTTCACAAACAATTTTTCCAAACAGCTTTGGTGTAGCTGATAAAATGGCGATGCCTCTATAATTCTCAACCGATCGTTTACCATCACTTTTAAGAATAGACGTAAGACGGGAAGACATCTAGCAACGAGGAAATATGCCGCATGATAGCGATTTGTTGAAAATTATATGCAGACAGGGGTGAAATAATCGTTTCTGCCTGCACTCTTAATTATGAAGCTTGGAGGAAGTAGGTCTGGTCCAGGGCCTATTTTCATGTAAAGCTCTTTTAAAGCTTTTATAATGTCCTCTTCAGCTAAAAATATTTCGTCAGCGATAGAAAACTGAATTGTTTGTGAATGTGGCATATTAGGTGAGCCGCTGAGCAAACAAAAACTCCCTGAAAATGGTGGACAAACAAGTCACATATATTTTGTGGGTCAGAAGAGACTGGGTTGTTTTTTTCTGCATTGATTTGGGATAACCAGAGAAGCCTTTCGCTTGGTGTTAGCAAAGTCGAAATTTTTTTTAGGATTGTGAATTAAATTTTTGCCAACCATATATTGACTTGCTGTAGATAAAACGTATCCTAGTTGTAGGATAAACTCACCGAAATCAATAGAATCTCCCTTGATCACTCTGAATAAGGCCATATTAGGAAGCTACAAAGAGGCCTACCTACAGATGCAGAAAGATGGTTCCTTGGTGAAACCGTGAAGTATAGAAGCCCAGGAAAGATTCCAGATTATGCCTTAAGGGGTATTCTGGTCTAGAAATTTGATCAAATAGATTTTTTTTCGTTTGCATATTTTCAAAGTTTAGACCTTTAAAAATAAGCTTTTAAAAGGATTTTCGCAAATTCGAATTATTTTTGGAATTACAGCTATTTTTGTGACACGCCAACTAACTGCCCGAAACGAAACTCCAAGTTTTAGACGCGTTTTTCTCGGAACTACTTTTCTCGTTACGGTTGACATGATATCTCTAGTTGTAATGAACCGATTTACGTTGCACAAACCTTCTTAACACTATTGGTTATCGTTTGACGTAGGGATTTTTTAAAAAAAATTTTCTACTATTTATCGTAAATCCCCAAAGTTAAAAAAATGAGGCAAAACCCAACTTTTTTTTTTAACTTGAAGGCCATTTTGTAAAAAAAAAAGTTTTTTCAAATCGCCTACGTCAGACGAATTTCACATTCTTCTTATTATAGAATTCACCAAAAATTTATGTTTCAGACCACCAGGAAGCTTGGAATCATGTCAACCATGAGACAAGTTTTTTTTTAGCTTTCACTTCCCCGGCCTGTATCTACATCAATTTTTTTTTTTGATACATTTTTGTACTTTAAAAATGTTATTAAAAGACTGGTAAAAAAATAAATATCAAAAATGTTTCTGGTTGTTTTTATTGCGTCTGTAAAATCATCTCAAAATCGTGACTCTAGACCAGAATACTGCCTTAATCAAGGTTGTAAGAGCAACATATATGACTTTTTTGACTGCAGAATCTTACAAAAAAAACCTATGAAAATTAGTTGAGAAAGTCCTAGAGGGAGTCTTTCAAGCCGTTTTGAGGGGGAATACAACATGCAAGAGATTCTCCGAGACAGTGAGAGGTACAGAAAACTTTTTGACTTTGCTAAGAGAGGATGTGAGCCACCTGAACGTTGACCTAAAAGGAACCTTTCGAGCATATTTAGCCATGGAGTAATCAATTCTTGTACGGATCTAGCGGTTGAAACTGGTAGAAAATTACAATCAATGTGAATACATGTGTGAAATGATTGGTTACGTGACTCATTTTACCCCTGATTTAACTCAAGTACCTATTTGGAGCTATGTGAACTCAAAACTTGGTGCGCTATCTTTGATTGAATGATGATTTTGTTTCACATGGAGCGACACAAAATTATCATTCGCTGGTTTCTAGCATTTTGAAGCGATTTCATGTTGTAAGTGTGTGAAGTGGTATTTGTGCGAAGTGAAGCTATATGGAGTTGTGAAAGTTTGAAGGTAGCCTATTTCAACTGGTAGATGCCATGCTAGTACAGAGGCTGTTGCTGCCGGAAGCTACAATTGACTGCAGATTGTCAACGGAAGCCACAAATGGATGACTACAGCAGAGAGTCCTATTACTGTTGTGAAGTATGCAAGTTCCCTGTTAAAAGAACTGCGACAAAAAACGGCTACACGAGCAATTTTATGCTGATGACGTGGCCACACTAACAATTTGTAAGGATATGAATGTGTTATGTGGAAATACAGAACGCGCATTGCATTTAATTGACAGTTGGTGTTCGAGGGACGATCTCGTAGTAAATCCTGTTAAAACTCAAAACCAGGAAAAAAAGCTGGGAAGTTTAGCGCTTCCTAATATGAAGGGTGCAACTCTTCAACTTTCAGATGAAGCCAAAGATACAGGAGTAATCTTGAACAAAAACATTCTCTGGAAAAAGCTTGTAGAAGTAAAGCTTACTCGAGCGTTTAATGCTTTCGGGCATTGCAAAAGATTTTATGCCACTACATGGGTTTTGAGGCCTCATGTAGTAACGTGGATCTTAGGAACAATCATAAGGCCGACGATTGTGAAGCTCTTTTATGCTTTCAAGAAGTAATTCAATCTACAAAGAACTGTGTACCTAGGTATCTATATATAATCTACTTTCATTTGACACAATATTAAGAGTTTGCATACGAGCTCTGCTCAGAGACTAATTCAATTTGTCCTATGAGTAGAATCAGGTGGTGTTCGGCAATGCTCTATTAGAGGTTCGTTGAGAGATATCACTCTATTTCTTGCATGCCTTCGGAAACTCGAGAGTCTTTAATCGATTTCGGAAGAAAAAATGAAATATTTTTTTTTAAAGAAGTGGGTAAGAGAATCCAGATGTTTGTACAAAGGGATACTTCAAAATTTTCATGACGGACGTCAATAAATTTAAAGAACAGTTTTGTGCCTGCATGTGTAAGTTTTATGGTATATTCGGTGATATTTAAGGCTTTCGTAATAACGTCGTTTGTTCCCCGGTCAATTCCAGAGAATGTGACACGAAGTACTTTAATTTTGTATGGTGCCTCGTGTTGAATATCATTCATCTCGTCTCTATCAAGTGATTGCAGTAATAAATACTAGTTAGTACGGGTCCTTATTACCTCTGTCTAGCTTTTGTCCGGCGCAGGCTTTCTCGGTCCAGACTTTCACTTTCGCGCCCATTATCCCTCATAAAATCATATCTCTCGAGACATATTGATTTTATATTCTTGGAAAGAGCATTGATTAGGATGACTCCAGTGATGTCAGAAACGTCTGGTTCTGTGACAGTGCGGTAAGATGTTACTTAAACTACACCTTCTTAGAATAATTTTGGTGGAATACATGATCTGCTCGTTAAGACGCCAGTCCATAACTGCGATCTGCTGGCCACGGGTTCAAATATCTCATTGTTGTATTTGTTCATCTTGGGTTGTCTTAATAGCCGGCGACTGGGAATAAAACCAGCACTCCACGACATAGCTTTAGCGATGACTGGGCATAACATAAGCGCTTCAGCGCCTTAGCTTAGCATTCGCTTCAAAGGGCAATCCCCTGAGATATATTCAAAAAATATATATATTTTCAATCAGGTGCCCTTACATTGCCTAAATCTATTAGTATTAAGCCTACAGTGCTAAATAAATTGATCCCAAAATCTGATGACAAAAACAAGAGAACGTTCGCTATCGGATTGTAAACGGGTTCATTTGGAACGAAAAATATTTATGATTGGCGCATACACATTTATTGTGAGCGCAAACTTTTAGCACAGTTGTTTGTTATGGTCACAGGCTATTTATCATTTTGAGAGCAAATTTCAATTTCTTTCAAAAATGCATTATTCTAACTTTTCGCCCCATTTGAAACCACACATGAAAAGTAGTTATGTACATATTCTAAAAACTATAACATCCGACTCTCGAAGAAATATACATAATTTTTTACCACAGTCGATATGCTTTTGACCTCGTTTCTTGTCTGCCAGAAGATTTTTTTTTACCTATACACTTAGATGTCAACGGATGTCAAAAACAGATGCACCCCATGCACGATACACCGACGAAACAAAAAATTGTTGAAAAAAACTCAGCATCCCTCAAATACATTAAGTTGATCCCATACGCATTACATATCCTTCATATTTCCCGCTATGGAAGGGCGCCAGGAACTAAACAAAATGAAAACGATATAGAGCCGAGTCCCTTCTGAGCAAACGAATAAGAAATCATTTTAAGCCCTTCTTAGAATTTCTCTCTAAACATTACCCAGTAAATCGCATAGTGAGTGCATGGACCGTCAGACTCATTTCCACATCGCGGGGGCAGCCAGTGATAGTAGTAGTCATGCATATATTCGCTTGACAGGTCATGATTAATGGGTGTCAAGCAAATTGTTAAAAACCGAACGGAACGAATGCTGCGAGCGAATAAAACACAAGCGAACTTTCCCCATATTTAGTTTATTCACACACGACTTGTATGATGATGGGCTCAGTTCACAAAAGGGAAAGTCCCCATTTTTATGTGTTTGCAATCGAAACGTAGGTACTGGGATTTGAAACCAATTCCTTTTTTATTTTCATCCAACTGCGTGCATGAGTTTTTCGGGATTTCCTTGAAGATTTTAAACTGTCGCGTTACATTCACGCGTAAATTTAGATTGAAAACAATTTGAGATGGTGACATGTCACATGATTTACTGCCTTTATCGTTGAGGGTGGTTAAATATTCATTTGAGTTTTGGATAAGAGGCAAAACATATATTTTCGTAAAGGTAGGAAAGCGTCAATCATAAAATTCATTCGTATATTTATCAGGTGATGAATTTTCTTTCGAAATGTTGCTCTAATGTAGACAGTAGCTCTTCGCCATTTATATTTAATAATATGGCATATCCAAAAAATTGGCAAGGGGCGCAGCATATGCGAACCTCAATACCATTAAGTCTCAGTTTGGTAATGGTGACTGGCGCGTATATAAAAAACGAAACCGATTACGATTTTTCACTAAAATTTTAATTGCTCGCTATGTATCAGACAACAGATCTCCCAAAATCGATTCTGTTTTTTACTGTCGAAGGAAGGAAAAGCCATTACAAACACTTACACTCTATCGGAATTCCTATGATGCTGTCTGAAATCTAATACGAAATGCAAATTCAAGAATTCGAACTCATTTAATTTTTAATAAGACGTCTGACCTAAATCACTTGTCTAGGATCTTCTTGTTACTTGACGAAGAATCCCGAAAGAAAATTCAAAATTTAGGATTCGGAATTCAGATCAAATGTAGAAATTTCACAAGAAAACGGATGGTATGTGCTGCATTATTTAATTTGTAAGAGAAGTCAATTTTCATGTGATGCTCGGATAAGATTCTCTTAAGAATTTTGAGCCAGCTTGAAGTTCTTCGTCGACATGAGTTTCCTTCTTCAGACTACAACTACAACGACTAGCTGAAGTAAGTGCTATTAAGGTCATCGGATAACGTTCCATCTTGACAGGAAACATTGTCTTTTCATATTTAAACATTCAGGCAACATTCCCATCCTGAAAACTTTTCCCGATGATCAGTGTCAAGGCTGGCACAAACATTACATGCATCTTAAGTCGGTCAGCTATTTCAATATATTCATGACATAGTCTAAAGCAGATATCTTTCAGCAATACAATGAAGACGATGGATGCATAAATACTTAAATATGTGCCGCGTTTCAAATTTTTGGTTTTGGCTTGAAAATTTAACCAAAGCAGAGAATATGTCTGCATGCACATAGTTTCTAGTTGGTTCTCTTAAAAGTACCTACATGTAAAAAATATTTGATGAACCAAATTTGAACTCTTGGATAGTTTTGATTTGTGCAAACTGGATAGCTTATATTTGTGCAAGTTGCAGGTGACTATCTGAATGTTTCATACAAAAAATCTTATAGGTTGAGCTACTTCTATTATTAATCGTAACTATTACCACTTACTCGCAGACAAAAACGATTTCGAAATCGCTACATTCCCCAAGCGAATCACACCACCAATTTATCTATGAGAAAAAACAAGCAATAGCCTAGTCTGCATGTCGGCATCAACCGCAGGTAAAAACGACTTCAATGTTACACCACTTAAAAGGGACTACGTGACAAAAATTCGTGTTTTTTTCTTACTTTATTCCATGTATTAGTCTAATTCTATCTTCGTAAATTTATTTCACCACACTTCTGTTTGCTCTCAGCGCCAATACCTTTAACACAGTCCCTGAATTCCATCTGTCCGCGATTTTACGTCACACATTTCACCACTCAGTTGCTACAAGAACAAAAATATAAATTATAGCAGAGCAAATTCTACTAAAATTCAAGTTCTTCTACCTAAGACTAAACATATGTATAGAAAAGGATAAATAAATTTTAACTAACCTCCTCCACTAAAATGGGTTTTCTGGGTTTAGCTCAGTTATCGGGTGATAATAACGTCGAAGATTTGGTTCCGCTATTCACACAAATAATTATGAAAATGTAGGTTTTCTAATGGTACATCTAAATCATGGTACATCGAGTTGAATGTACTGGATACTCATGTCCATCTTCGACACGAGCCCATATAGAGTGTTTTTCCCCTGTAATCCTTCACATGGAATGCAGCTGATCCGACAATTTTGTAAGCCTCTGTGGCTTGTTTCATTTTGACAGCACATATCATTTTTGCGTTTATGTTTTCTGTGACGGCGGGTGGGGCTGCTCCGGTGGAGAAAGTGTTGGAGAGGACAAGGATGGCTTTAAATGCACTCAAAATATGCACGATTCCTATTGTTCATCGAACTGTAGTGTAATGAGCTTTTGATGCTCAGACAATGACTTGTCGTGGGTGTAGTAGTCAACCAACCGAAGTTTCCTATTTGTGCCAAACATCAAGAGTTACGTGATATCATCCGGCCGCGGAGCCTCGTCGAGTAGATTTGTACTTACTTATTACATGCATACGTGGGGTTTTTATCTTAGTCGTTCGTATCCGACAAGTACATTACGCGAGTCGTACACTATGATCAACTATAGTGCTATACCAGTGGTGGTTTCATTTGTACCCTATCGAATTGAGTGGTGGCTCCACGGTATAGTTCTGGGTATCCTTTCCTGCGAAAGGTTGTTCTTTTTTTGTGATTGTAAATATAGGTCTATATGTCGAAAGTGAAGACATATGGACCTATTTGTTACCAAGTAACAAGACAATAAACACCCAAATGGCAAGAATAGAGGTAGAGTGAGTGTGCAATACACATTAAAAACATCAGTTCCATCATCTTTTAGAAGAGATAAGTGAAGAAACATAATTTCGTTTACGAGAACAACCAGGTGAGAATATAATTTCCTCCATCAGCTGCCTACCGAAGCACACCATTTCAAAAGCAATATTCGAAAACTTCTTCTCATCGCTGGGAGCTAAATTTACCTTGTCTTGCAGCTTGAAAGTGAACTCATAAGATTTAGACTTTTCAATGCAAGCGTTTATGCATCCATATAAATCAAATCAACGTCCACTCTCGCCTTCTAGAAACTAGACTTGTGTAAAAAAAAGGTTTGGGCGCATGGACACATGTGTAAAAAGGGCTTTAAGGCTAAAGTAATGTCGAAATACTATAAAGCTACGACTTAAGGCATATTTCTTCTGAATTGTATATTTTCCTGAAGTATGGAAAACAGATGAGTTAATAATGGTCACCAAACCTGATAAAGAATTTTCCCAAGTGAAGTCATACAGACCGCGTTATATTTTATTCTGCGTCTGCAAAATTTTAAAGACAGTTCTATTCACAAAGCTGCTTTCAATACTTGATTAAGCAAAAAAAAGTTTCAAGACTTCAGCTCAATTTCCGGAAACATCACAGCACCATTAAATAGGTCCGTCAAATTGCGTCAGCTATTAAAATAAAATTGAAAGATAAAAAGTCCTGTTCAGCAGTAATTTAAGAAGTAACTCAAACCTTCGTGAAAGTCTGTTGTGAAGAGGAAAACAAATCAATGCTTCTGAAAAGCTTTCAACAAACACAACCATTTTTCTACTACCAAATATCAAACATACACGCTAAAAATCATTGTTCTACCCTTTATATATTTTGCAGCTAATATATTTATATTAAAAACATTTCTTAACATTATTATGTTGACCTAGCAATAACATTATATTGCCCGCACATAGCATTCTTAAAATTTTATATATAGACATGCGTGTGGTGAATTTGTCTGTTACAATATTATATTAATAGGCCAATATCAAATAGTAAAATGGCAATAAGTTATATTAGCATCTTACAATACTATTGATTAGACATGGGTAACGCAGTAAATTTTGAAGCGCTGATACACTGATACCGGCGCCAGCAGTGGTATCAGCGCACTGCGCTGATACCATTGCGCTATGATACCATGATCTTACATACGGCGCTAGTAGCATTGCGCTGATACCACGACGCTATGATTCACTCAAAAAAACATGATTGAAAAAGCTTGTATGGAACGAGAGCAACCCACATTTGAACTTACTAATTTCCGATATAAAATACCCAGGCTATAGTATGTACCCATTCAGGTATCTTTCCAAACGTACGTACGCGTAGGTATATTGCTTTGCATCAAAAAGACTTGAGATAAGTATACTCAACTTATATCTTTGCGCCGCGCCGTAGCATAGCGCCAAGCCAAATGGTGTTGGCATTGCAAAACTCTAACTTAACTGCTACTGAAAATTTTTGATAATGCAATGCTGCCCTCTTAAGCGCAAACGCTTTATCAGCATTTTTTTCATTTTTGAGTTAACACCGGATTAAAAAACTACACACTCTATTACGTCATTTTATAACATTGGAAAAACCTATCTTTTGTGGAAGTATGTTAAAATCAATATTGAAAATTGCACTCTCTATATATCACCATTGCAAATCAAAACACAAATCAGTGAATATCTCGAAAGTACTAAAATGTAGATAGAACGTTTATGCTTAGCAGGGCAGACTGAAATTTATTCATTCAATTCGAACATAATTGCGCAAAATGTGGGTGCACATAGGCATGATTAAGTGATTGCGCAATCCGTTTTTGAAAATATTTTTGATACTTTATTGATTGCGCGCATGGTTTGGTCCTGTGCGGTCAAAAAACTTAATCTTTAAAAAAAAATGAGGCGAGAACAAGTCGATAGTGACAAACTAAATATGAGTCGATAGTGACAAACTAAATATACCAACAATCGACTTGTCTAAGGAAAATGAAAATTGATGATTATCAGAATCATACTTTGAAAATAGATGCGGGCGCACATAGACCTTTAGTAATAAAAAATTTATCGAAAAAAATAAAAAGTGTGAAATCTGTCGTGAGGAGGGAGGAAGTTGTCGAATCAAATTTATAGTACTTTGACGATAACATTCTTGGAGGGCCAAGAAATAACGCTTGAAAGCCAAAGCACCAGGGCTAGCCGTAATGAGTGTTTGCTTTCTCCGCCATCGATAAATAGCCAACACTTTTTTTCTCTTACCAGCTTGGTCATAATCAAAATTCTTTCCATTCCTCCAATTCTTTTCACATTGAGATTAACCCCTGAAATTCGCAGAAATATTTTGCGAGTTTTGATGAAACTGATAAATAAAATAAATTCTTAGTAAATAATATAAGCCTTTTCAGTTTTTAATTGCATGAATCTGTGTTAGTTTTAACACTTATTTACGAGTTGGCACTAATATTTTTATTGTTTACTGTATTTTGCACAGATCCTATACAGTGGGGTCATTCTAAATTTTGAATTTATGCTAAATGGCTACGAAAAAAATGCTAAAAACAATGCTAAACTGCAAATATCGATGCTGAACTCCGTTTTGTGTCAATATAATTAAAAATCAAGTAGGTTTTTTGAGTTGCTATATTTGCAAACAAAAAAAAGTAGAAAATCAACATTTATTTCATCTATTTATGATAAAAATAATTAATAATAAAAAAAACTCACTTCAGTTTTTAATCAAAGGAAGGTGATGTGCACAATTAAAAGTCACCTTCAGTATCTCAATCGTTTGAATCTGACTCTGCGGATAAATCGTTATAGTTGGCAGAAACTAAGCTAAGACTTTTAATAAATGCCCCTGATACTTCAAGATTTTCAGTAGTTTTCCAACTAGATAGCATCAAGGCAATATAATTTAAACATGTTGTATGCAATATTTAATGCCATCGAACTTTCATTTAAAGCAGTACTAGCGTAAAATTTGAATGCTAATAAAAAATGCTAAATGCTAAATGCTAAAGCACCTTTTTCAATGCTAAATGAATGAAATTGTTGCTAAATCAAGCTGAATTGCCCACAAAAACGCTTCCTGCTGGCAGCTCTTTGCTAGCACCGAGGCCAACAACATGTCACATCTGCCTAACGTCACTGCATTGGAAGTTATAGCGATACAAAGAAATTAAGGGTTACCATTCGCAAAAGTTTTCAAATTTTCTAGATCTTAATATTTGGTGTTTATTTTCACTACAAGATCTCCACGATTTGAAAATTATATCATTGTTTTCCAACTAGATTTCTACTGAATATTGCCTACAAGAATTTTAATTTGCCACTTTAATTTCGTTATGATTCCATTAGACATGGGTAACGCAGCAAATTTTCAAGCGCTGATACACTGATACCGGCGCCAGCAGTGGTATCAGCGCAGTGCGCTGATACCATTGCGCTATGATACCATGATCTTACATACGGCGCTGATAGCATTGCGCTGATACCATGACGCTATGATTCACTCAAAAAAACATGATTGAAAAAGCTTGTATGGAACGAGAGCAACCCACATTTGAACTTACTAATTTTCCGATACAAAATACCCTAAAATACTCAGGCTATAGTATGTACCCATTCAGGTACTTTCCAAACTTACGTACGCGTATGTATATTGCTTTGCATCAAACAGACTTGAGATAAAGCCGGCGCCAAACGATGCGGTGAACGTTTGATTCAAACGTTTGCCTCTAACATTTGAGTCAAATATTAAAAGATCGGCAATAGACCGAACATGTTCCAGCGCCAACGTTGGACGCTGGACATTGGACACTGGTAGCTGGCACATCGGCCACACGATGCGTCCAACCATCAAGTGCCCAACGTTGGAGGGTGTTGGTAGCATCGTTTGGCGCCGGCTTAAGTATACTCAACTTATATCTTTGCGCCGCGCCGTAGCATAGCGCCAAGCCAAATGGTGTTGGCATTGCAAAGCGGCAGCGCCAACACCATTGATACCGAAGTGCGTTACTGCGCTACTGATGCCGACAAGCGATACCAGCGCAGTGGTATCATGGCTAATGCTTCACCGCAATTGCGCGGCGCAGCTTGTACCCATTCAGGTATCTTTCCAAACGTGTGTACGCCTGACTTTTTGATAAGTGTAAATTAGACAAGTATTAACATCATTGCTTTAATATACCATAAAGATATTATTTAGTTATAGTATTGAAGCATAATGAAATTCTATTGCTCAAACAGACTTGAGGTAAGTATTCTCAACTCATATCTTTGCGCCGCGCCGTAGCATAGCGCCAAGCCAAATTGTGTTGGCATTGCAAAGCGGTAGCGCCAAAACCATTGATACCGAAGTGCGTTACTGCGCTACTGATACCGACAATCGGTATCAGCGCAGTGGTATCATGGCTAGTGCTTCAACGCAATTGCGCGGCGCAGCGCTGCGTTACCCATGTCTACTATTGATATACCAATAATTAATATTAACATGCCAATATACTATAGTAACATGGCAATAAATTATATTAACGTCTTACAATAGTATATTGATATACCAATAATAATAAATACCATTATTAGGTGTATTAGCATGTCGATATGATTTTTTCATAGTCCCAAGAGGTCCCCCATCTAAGACTAGCCGCGCCCAACACTGCTTAACTTCGATGACCGGGCAAGATTAGGTTATTCCAGTGTGCTATTGCCGTATTTAATATTAACATCCTAACTATCAATACTAGCAATGTGCTTTGTTGTATGACCAACAATTTGACCACCCTTGGTTAATACATATATTGGCATAGTAATATATTTATGTTAAGATGTTGAAACATTTACATTTACAGATGTTCTTAACATAAAAAGTTAACAGCTTAATATATAATGTTAAACTGCAAATATAATATTGTAACTACCTAACATAAAATATTGAGCTGTTAAAATTATGTATTAGGGACAATGCTGTTACTATAACAATATTAAGATGTTAATATATTGATTTCGGTCAGTTCTCAGCGTGTATGCTGGTGTTCCTCAAGGAAATATGCTGGAACCTGTACCTTACACAATCTTCACATCTGCTCTCTCAGTAAGAGAGAAAACAACTGCAGAAAAAGTCGCCGTTCTATGTACTGATTCAGATCCAGTTATGGTATCCGGAATCTTAAGACCCCACATCTCACTTTTTGAAGAGTGGCAGAAAAAATAGAGGATCAGAACGAATAAAACTAAATGCATTTACGTTACATTCACATTGCTAAAAATAAGTTGTCCTCGAGTACATATATTTGAACATTGTACCAATAACTAAAACTAACACAGTAAATTACATCGGTTACAGATATTTTAGCCAGGAGCCTCATATGGAAACAGAGAGATCAACAGTTGAAGCTAAAAGTCACCAACTTCAAATGGATGCTCAATAGTAAGTCAAAACTTTAATTCGACTCTAAGTAAAAAGTCAACTCTGGGGAGCAGGACGCCCGTCAAACATTACCATCAACAACTAGAATACTTCAATATATCACCGGAGCCTCATGGTAGTTTTGTAGCCCTAGTCTCAACAAAGAGCTGGGGATCGAAATTCGTGGCACTGAAAATGTCAATGAACTTCTTTACTACAAGAAACATTTTGATAAACTGAGGCCAAGGTTTCACTTATGAATTGATCAATTAGCATGATATTATTATGATAGGCAATGTGCAGACCTAGACTACATTAAAAGACCATTTATAATGTTATGTGGGTATTAATTCTATTTGAAAATAGGACACCACCAAGGCCACCATTCCAGTTGAATCTCATAATATATCGCACCGATTCCATAAGAAAATATTTTTTTAAATTCACCATTGATTTTCCAACCTCGTCTTGCTTAGTTGATTAACAGGCACAAACTTTTTATGTATTTTCATTGCTCACCTCACAGAACTCACCTATCACAACATTCCATCAAATATGATAAATAAGTACGCGAAAAAGCGCCTCGAACCAAGCATTTTTCTTCTTCACTCTCAATTCATTCATTGTAAACTCATCGAAAATCGGAGCGCAAGCGAAAAATTCTATCAGGATAAAACTTTCTCATTCTCCGGCTTAAAGTGAAATAATAAAATGGCGTCGTAAAAGTTTATGATTTGTGAACAAAATTTTCAGGCTCAGTGATTTTTTCCTGCATTGCCTCGCTACCAACTCACTGCTGTGGTGGTTCGATTTTCCGTTGAGCCCTGCAGGATGTGATGGTGATGCAGAAACTGGCATGCTTATCACCATTTATATAATACTACAAAGACCAACCAGATGGTTTTGGCCATATTGTCGGGGCTGTATTTCGACCACAAACGTTTTCGGGGGATGAAGCTGAGCCGTTTCGAATAATTTTATGTTTGGAATTATAAAAATTTGTGCTGGAGTATTTATTTCAGGTTGCCGAAGCTGTGAGGTGGTTTGAAATTAGAATCCATTGATAAACGAACGGCAATTGAAAGAAGCTGATGTTTGAATTATAGGGCTATCATAAAATTGCTTTACACAGGCCTAAAATTTCTGACAGATATTATTCAGAATCATGCATGCCCTGTCTTGAAGCCTGACAAATGCAGCTATGTACCTTAAAATCTCCAGACATTAAACTTTGACGTGAAAACGAACTTCGGTTGGAAGAGGTAATGCATCTGCTTACAGAGCATCAACTTTGTCCTCAAAACTGCAGCTCATCCCCATATTTACCATGAAAATTCAGTTGCTGAGCACAGTTATGAGTGCTTCCGACCAAAAACTTAAATGAACGAATTATGGAAGACCATGCATGCATATCGCACAACCCTCATAAAGTCAGCAACGACACGACGCGCCGATGATTTCAGAATGTTAAAACCCATCATCAAAAAAGTGATGTCATAAAATTATGCTTAATGTCTTTGAAATTGCTGTTTTTGGGAGATAAGTCCATAAAGTAAATTACATTGTAATTGAATGTGCGGGCGAGCGCTTTTGCTACTATTTTCATACGACTTGGCTGAGAGATGCTCGTATTATTGTCTGCAAAGACTATGTCTATCTGTCATAAAGTGCTGCTCGGGCATATTATTAACTTTTCCAATTCGAAGAAGCGAGATGCTCGGAGACAACTAAAAATACAAAAGGTTGAAATGCTAGGGTTTCATCTTTCCTTCAATCTGTATGCATTATCTACAGAATTGTGGTGAAGTAATGATGGTTATCGTTGCAGAAGGTAGTATTATGACTTATTTGCGATTAAAGCTGTGTAAGGGAAGTATAAAGGAGTTGCGGTTACCAGGGAGTATATGAATAACCGTTTACTACATTCAATTATTCACTTATTAATGATTTTAGCGTCGTAGCTTTACTCAAAAAAACAAAAACTTTAAAGTGAACAAACCAAAAATAACTGTCCACCATCTGTATTATGTTGAGAATTTCAAAAAACTTAGTATTAACAAGTTCAAGTACAAATTTTTAAAATCAGAGACTGATTATATTTGTTATTTAAACGAAACATATTCCTGAAATATGAGTCAAACCATGAAACCATCTTAGATTGGATAGCATTACATCTAAAAGAGTTTGATTCGTAGAAGAATATACCCTACAAGCCATTAGCCACTTCATTTCTATGCGTTGCTATAAATGTAAACACAAATGTAAGTTTTTTGCGAAAAGCGCTCAGAAATTATTGATTGTGCTGAAAAAGGTATGACTAACAATGAGGGCTGCACGGTACTTTTTTGTTCGATGAATGATATAAGCTATCAGTCGCATTAACACATCATCCCTCATTTTGGTAAATTAGTGTTCTTTGGACATGAAATAGCTAAGGCTCAAAATCGGTTTCAGACCAACTAATAAATTAACCTTAGTTTCCAATCGGTCACAAACATATTTTATTCCGTGATGCAAATGAAACTATTTGTCATCAAAAATCATCCAAACGATGAAATTACTCCACTCTTAAAGATTTTTGGAGCTATTTACTGCTTAAATTCCTCACGGTTGTCACCCGAACCACTCAAGTACTGATATGTTCCGTCTAAAATCGTCTACAATTCATGTATTTCTGTCAAATATTTGAATATTTTCATTTGAAAGAGCTCAAATTTTTACCACATGAAACGAATGTAAAATGGCACACAAGTATCCTTCGAAATAAAAACTACCTCCATTCAATCTCTTTTAAAATTTTTTGTCAATTATAAATTGTTCATCAGTCACAGAAGGCGCTTCAGGAAATCGTACAGAAGTCGTAACAGGGCAAGTGAGATATCGTTCAGCAGTCTCATATTGATTAAAAGTAAACTATACAAACTTATCAGAGGCACTGGAGCCCAAGCAACAAACAATTGTTTTTTTTATAGTGACCTTATATTTCTCAATAACTGTTCCGTCTAATAGACTAATAGTCTCAAATTTAACTCAACTCGCTGAGCAGAGACGGATTATTTTGTGAGCATTCTTAAATAAATTTACTTTAATTTTTTGCACATGTATATTCAAAGCATCTCGGCCAAGATATTAGCTCTGGTGCGTTCTGTCACGTAATTCTTGTCCACCGAATATTTCTTTGAAATCTGGTTTGAATAAGAAGGATAACCCTCATTAGCCACGATGGTCAAAAAGCCTTTGTCAATCTAGCCACGCAAGTCATATTTGTGGCTGATCCAGAAACGTGGCATCCAATCAGTCGTGGCATCCAATCAGTCGTGGCATCCAATCAGTCAGTAATTCTGCGAAATCGAATCAGCTCTGGGGCAATCTTAGCCCAAGTGGCCGACAAACTTCCCAACTATTTGTGATTTAAAGAAGCTAGAATGTTCTTCGATCGAGGAGAATGTGCTGAGAGACCTCTTGCTGCAGCGGCTCTCGTAGAAAGTGCATACTATTTTAGGCTGTTCACTGAGGTTTTGGTTTCCGTACAACCGCAACAGCACGATATCGCTGTTTCGATAGCACGATCAGAGAATGCTAAGCTAATTTACCAAGCATCTGTCCTCGCCCAACTGGTAAACCAACACCTACGCGTACGGTGGCGCTCTAGGTACCGTGCAAAATATCATTCACTTAGCAAGTTTGTTTTTTCCACATAAAATTTCTCAAAGGTAACCAAGTGTACTCCCGCATGCATCAACAACTTCAATTTTACTGCAGATGGAAGGAAAACGTGACCCATCCTCAAGCCGTCATCTTATTATTTCTAGATGCAGCATTAACCCAAATTGCGGCAAACCAATCGAATATCAACACTTATGGACGAAAGGTGATACCACTAGAGCGAGTACTCTGTCATGAATTCTACCGAACCTTCATAGTTGCCGAACCTTCATAGTTGCCGACGCTTCTAGTCCCAGTTAAGGTGCAAACTTTTTCCGCTACTATGGGCTAGCTATCTACTTGGCAAATGCTATCCGGGGGGATCTCCTAGCATCAATGTCCACTAAAACTAAACACAAGGCAACACAATACATTTTACCGCTGGCTCTCCAATAGTATCGAGACAATGCAGACTAGCATCAAAACGAATTCGATTTCCTTCTACAGCAGGGCATATGCCACAACAGCAACTGGTCGTCTTCACTACATATTGCCCTTACAGTCAGCGGGGAATGTTATCCAAGTTTGACTTACGCAGATGACCCAAAAAAAACAAGAATATGTTTCCGGAGATCCAAAGGAACAAATAATAAACCTTCAGAAAACAAACAATCTTTCGTGCCAATTTCGAAATTTTTGTGAAGTGTCTTCCACAAACATAAGACCCTACATTCCTTCAGCGTTCAGGGAATAGATGTTCCGCTTCACAAAACAAAGTTCACCCTAATATTTGTGTCGCACACAAGCACATGGTATACAAATTTATTAAAGAATATTGCCACCTGGTTTCGTGAATGTCAAAAATTCGAGATAACCATAAAAGTGGGCGAACCTGTGTTGACCTTTTTTACGCTTTCCAAACGTTTTAAGGTCATTCAAGTTGAATTGTTGTTCACATACTATCGCAGTTATAATTCACCGTTTGACTCGTTGACCTGAAGCGATTATTTTGGCCAGCATTACTGCCAACGACTGTGCTTCTGTCCTATTGAGCCCCTCCATTGTTAGATTTGGAAAAAAGTTAGAATGTCAGAATTTTGATATAAAATCATTCATGAGTGATCTCTTAAGGAGGAAGGTTGCATCCCGTAGAACTGTTCCAAACTTCAATGTATTATCGATTGTAGGCTGCTATATGTGGTTTCTTAGCGTTACGGAATCCAATTGGTTTATATCAATAAATACATTGCAAACATGGGCTGATCCTTGGGAATTAGGTAACCAGGAAATTTTTGGCAAACCTCCCTGAAATTTTGTTTGCAAACAAAGAGAATAAAATGAAATTTTAGCAAGCAGTTAGCTAAAAAAAATGAATAATTAAGATAAATATAAAAAAGGATCCTATCCATCCCCAGAACTCCATCTTCTATGCGGAGCAACGTTTGAGCTTATGTGCAAGTAAAGTACGACTGGTTAGAGTGAGGTTAGAAAAGGCCTCTTTTGTTTTCTCACATATTATCCGAAGAAATGGTGCTACCCGGTTCATTAGAGAGCAAAGTGGACATCTTCATTAGAGAAGCAAAGTGGGCCTTTTTTAAAATCTTTTGCATTTGACAAACAAATACAGGCTAAATACACTTTTCAAAATTTAGCAGCCAAAATAGAACTATGCAAGTTTTCGTTATATTATTTGACTTTAAAAATGTTTGGTTTTCGAAAAGATACATCTGATTTAATGGCTAAAAAAAGAGCAGAATTATATTTCTGAGACTCAATTTTTAGGCTCGGGAAAGTAAATAAAACTTTCATAAAATAAAAATATCGAATGGTGCCATCAAAAAATACGGGTGGATAGTTCAAAATCTAGTAAACATCTGTTTTATAGGTATGCCGTGATCTGTCCACTATTAAATTCATACACCGTAGCTTCAGTTTTGATTAGAGTAAGTATTGATGCGTCAGTGACTTTTTCAATGACAGATTTATTCTGCGGTAAAAAGGCATTTCGTTTCTCAACATATTCTCTTTTTAGCTCAATACATTTAGTTCAGCGTTTTGCCAATTTTTTTATCCCTTCCAAATAATAGGTTTCCTCAAGGCCCACAAAATTGGCGTTTGTTTCAATGATTCCCTCTTCATTCGACCTAAAACTCTTTCCGCCCAGCCATTTCTTCAGGTTTGGAAACAGGAAATAGTCGCAGGGAGCTAAATCTGCAGAATATGCTGGACGAGGCAACAGTTCGTAGTCCAATTTATTGATTTTTGCCATGGTGACTACACAGATGTGCATCTGTGCATTGCCTTGATAGAGCAGCATTTTTTTCTTTGTCAAATGCGGTCGATTCTGCTTCAAATCAATATCGAATCTGTCCAAAAAGCTGTGAATAAAATTCGCTGGCGATCGTTTTACCCTTTTCAAAGTAATTAATGTGAATGACCCCAGGTCCATCTAAAAAATTTGTGACCATGACCTTGTTCGCCGACTGACCCATCTTGGCCTTCTTTGGTGTACGATCACCCGAAGAAACCCACTGTTTAGATTGTTCCTTGGTCTCTGGTGTGGTGTGATGAATCCATGTTTTGTATACGGTAACAAAACGGTACAAAAACTGGTTCTTATTGCAACTAAACATGACCAAGTGGTCATAGGATTTCGCTTATGTCAGGTGTGAGTAATCGCAGCACCCATCCCGCGGATGTCTTCTTCATGTCCAAATATTCGTGGAAAATGTTATGTATCCGCTCAGTTAAGATTGTTAGAGACTCAACCAACTCACGCACTTTCCTTCTCCGATTGTACAATGTCATTCCATCGATTTTATGGACGATCTCCGGCGTGATGACCTCTTTTCGACGACCTGAACGTTCGGCATCACTTGTGCTAGTATGACCACAACGGAACTCAGTAAACCACTTCTTAATCATTGAAATTGATGGTGCAGGGTCTTGATAGTACTTACCAAGTCCTTCCTTGGTTTAGTAAGTAATGCTTAATTAGAACACGAAAGTCACTTTTTCCATTTTGATTAAAATACACGAGGTTTTCTGCTCTCAATGGCTGTCAAACATAAACAAAATGGCGTAGCTTGTTTAAAATTTGACGGTAGTCTAGTAATAGGTGGTAGTTGAAGCGAGGTGTGTTGTATTTGAAAGTCACGGACTTATCAAACTGCCCACGTATAATATAATAGATTCAGGGAAAACGAGTTCAGGATTTTATAACGTTCAAAAGATATATATGCATTTAGAATATTTCTAAAGCTATCATATTGTGATTTACTTCTTCGAACAGAAATTTAACAAAACTAAAAACATAAGATAAAACTCTCACGTTGCAAAGCCACTCATTCCGAACCATTCAAATTTCAACACAAATGTCACATTACAATTACCGTCATGCTTAATAACAATTTCGCACTCTTTCGTATACCATCGTTCGACTACTGATATCATCAGATATCAAAACCATGTCAATTGTTATTACTCCTCGAAGCAAAGTGGCACATTGTTGCCTAACTTTTTGTACAAATATAAGCCCCCGAAAAATCAACCCGGAAAACCAAGAAACGACATCACAAAACGGAGGCCTAGTAACATAAAATTAAATTAAAATAAAAATAAAATGAAATCGTTTGCGAAATTTTCGCCAGGAAGTAGATATGAAAGCGAACGGCAACAATAACACCAGAGAGCAGACGTTTATTGAACCGAAAGTCGGAAGGATCCCTTCGCAGCCAATCCTAGTCTCATACCCTTTCGCAACACTCGGCAATGTACGCGCTGGGTGGCGTGTAGTATTTTGCTTTCGATATAATGTTATCTGTACTTAAAGCTTACTCGGTGCTTTTCATTGAATTATCCTGAGTGAAAATCACTGGAAAGGGAAGAAGAAAGAAACGCAAGTAAAATCATTTTCCATTCGGTTCGAAAGCAACATTGAGAATGGGACAAACCGTTCAGGGATGGTTTTGGAACGGTTCGGGATAGTAGTACTTCTACTGCGTACAGTGTCTCACAGCACAATGACAGCAAACAGAAATGGTGGCCAAGAGAGCGAAGATTCAGATCGAAGACTGAAAAAGGGATACCACAGTATAAACACAATATAGACATGTTGTCTGTCTTTATATCCCTAAATGGCATACTGACGGTTTTATTGGCAATCCAGATCTCCTATCTCAATGTGTAACGACCCCATCAAGGATTTTACCGAAAACGGTGGCGATAGCGTCGGCGGCGGCGGAGGCACGGTATAAAACACGATAGGGGTAGTGAGGCATTTGACGCGCGCTTCTCAAAGGACTGTCTGATAGCAGCGGGTGGGCGAGAAAAGTGGGTAGTGCCTAGTGCGGTGTAGTTTCTTTTTCGTTGGGTTCCTTTGTTTTCTTACAGTATTTAACAATTATCCTTTTTCGGTCGAATCATCACTCCCCGAGGGGTTCTTATGTCACCCGGCTAAGACGCGTAGGTATCATTTGGGGATTGAATTGATGATCTTGACATTGGATTCTCAGCCCCTCCAAAACTTTAAACGGCTGCTATGACACTAAAGTGATGTTAGAGGATGCTCCGCAAATTTCTGGTTTCAGTTTTATAGTTTCACGAATTTGTAAGTGATTTTCTTTGTGTGTCTGATGCAGACAAGATGATGGTCATAAAAAGTGTTTGGTATGCTGGGCAAAACTGATGAATCGATATTTTGATTTTCAGTTTTCATTGTCATCCTAAGGTTTAGTAGGAAATGTTTTCGTATCTAATCTTCGCAAACAATCTAATGTAATATATATCCTCATTTCGATTTATTTAAAACTAACCTAAGCTTAAATCAGCTAGAATTTTTTTAGAATCTAATTAATTCTAAAAAGCAATTATATAAAAAAATCCATTTCGGAATCACCCCACAATTCGCTGTGAAATTCATGATTCCAATCACTTTTTGCTACCTTATCACCTGCTCTTAGTTCTCTCTTAGAAATTATCCCTATCTGTGTGACTATCGCAAATTCCCGAATTGCGATAGCAAACATTACCATTTCCATTCAACGGTAGAATGAGCCAAGATGTGCAAATGTTTCAACGTGAAATTCTAATTAGAGAATATCTAAAACAATTTTCCGACAATTTGATGGTATCCTTAAAATACCGAGCAGTTCACGGTTCTCAATAATTTTATTCGAGTGTAGGGTGGGAAATATTGAAGCTGAAAGAAGTAAATTTTTAAATTTGCTGAAATTTTGCTGGTTTTCTTAAGAACTCATTCTCTGGGGCTCAAATGATTACGGGATATGCAAAGATGTGGAAGTGGGTACATATCAGTGGCTCAGTCATAGTTGATTAGTTTGTTTGAGTGTTTTAGAGGTTTTTTTTCATTCTACTCGTATGCGACTGTAAAAGTGGCAAAACAGTTAAACAGATAAAACCGTGAATTTCACTAGCGCAATGTACGAACGGTCAGCCAGATTTTGCAGTGCTTCAAGATGCGATCTTTACTTTCCTGCGTTTTCTTACACTTAACTTAGTACAGGATAAGAACAAAGACGGAAATATTGTAAATTAATTTTTAAATTTTCAAAATTTAAAAGATATGCAACTGAAGGATATCTCGCCAAGCAACATATAATTTTATCTATTGGAGTATGTTTATGTTTAATCCATCCTATCCCGTTGCATCCTAAACAGAAACATACCATCAATGCCTGCTAGTAGTGCTGTCGGTATTCGTCCTTAGTCAGTCTATGAACTATAAGAAAACCGAATAGGGCAAAATGTGCATCCTGGCTCGACCAAATCAACTCAATTTGTTCTCTTCTCGCCGTCCACCCAAACGATTCGCCCCATGCCAGCGACCATGAATACTTGCTGGCTTGCATAAAATATTCAAGACGGTAATGCTGAATTGATCTAACCAGAAGTTCCCTTTGAAACACTTTACAAAATTAAAATTGTTTGTGGACTTGTGTGTATGTATGTAGGTAAAAGAAACATGCTAGCAATACTGCGAAGATACTCAAGAGTCAGAAGTAAAAGTTAGTTTGGTCGACGATCCTTGGACCTACCCTGGCCAAGAATATATGGGATTGGCATTTTCTTGACATTTGATAAGCACAAGGGTTTTATTTAAGATACTTTCTTAAAGTTTTTATCTTCGGTTGCTGACCTGACGGAGCGGAGTATTAAATAATCAACAGACGAAAGTTAATTAAAAGTTATTTCGTAGATATGTATCGAAAACATTCCAAAGCCAATATCATGATAAAAAAATAAATTTTAGAGGAAGGTATGCTGAATAAATTTTGAACACAAGAAAGTAAGATAGAGCGAGAATAAAGATTTATTTTTCAGTTTACGTTGTATCTGTAAATCTATTAAGATTTAAGGTTTCATTGGTTTTGGAATTTTATTACAGATTGACGTTTTCTTACTCAATCGTTTGCTTATTTCTCTTCAATGTAGATATTGAGATCATTAAAGTAAATAAAAATTCGAAACCCCTAAATAAAACTTTGTAAAAAATTTAAAAAATTAGCTTTCAGCTTTCTACTAGCTTTCAGAGCACTTCTTTGAATATCTCATATCAATGCGATCATTAAGCACAGAGCTCCACTGGTATGGGCGATACTCCAAAGCAATTGAAAAAAAAAAGAAATTCACATCTTAAATGCACATTTCCTTTTGATGTTGAATATGCCGTTACAATAGCCTAAATTTCAACTATTTTTAAAATCCCTCATCGTACAAGAAAGGTACTGGTACTTTATGAGCACTCAACATTTGTGTTCGGGAGAACTTACGACCTGGTAATCAGATCCAATTGAAATTCACAAAATACGCTGAACCTAAATAGGACCAGCTCTGATAAAAGTTTAATGAAGTTGATATATGTATCAGAAAAAAAGCATCCAATTTTGAAATATGTATCAGGGAAAAAAAACATTTCTGCTCGATAACTTCCGAGGCAGTTATCAGATCAAAATAGAATTTACGAGGGGGTGGGGTACAAAATCTCGTATTACAATATCTTGTTTACAAAATCCCGTATTACAAAATCCCGTTTTACCAAATCTCGTATTACAAAATTCCGTAATACCAAATCCCGATTGAAAAATCCCGTAGTTAAACTACGGGATTTTTCATTCAGCTGTTTTTATAATGTAGCTTTGAAGGTGAAAAATTTGTTGAAATGTATTCATAAATAAAAACTTAATTCACTATGTTTTTGTTATTTCATAATATGAATAGGTTTCATACGGGATTTTGTTCCACGCGATTTTGAATTTCGGGATTTTGACGTTCGGGGTTTTGATTATTTTTGATTATTTGATAAGATTTATTTTATTTTTGTTTAATAATGTTGTTAGTTGTTAATAATGTTGTTACTTAAACCTAGTTTAAAAGTAGAGATAGAGTGAAATAGAAGACTTCCCCCTCCGTAGTCTTGCAAAAGTTGAGAGTCAAGGGCCATAAAAGTTATGTAAAATTTAGTTAGCTGCTGCTTCCTCCACCAGCTTAGTTTTTTCCTTACTTCTTGCACTACGAGCATCTCTAGATATATTTTTAAAAAAATTGTTCTTTAAAGTAAAATATTTTGTTTAAAATGAGAAACCCTCAAAAATGACGTCTAAATACATTTCCAACTTTGATGAGGTTTTCTGTAAAGTCATGTTTTTTTTTGCACTTATGTACCTTTTTCTTCGGAATGGTATGAAAAATGTTGGCGAATCTTTTTTCTGTATTCTTAAGTAAATGAACTAAAATGTTACTGTTGGTTATTAAAAAAAATTAGCCGTGGTATAATTATTATGAATAATCAAGAGGATTTGGAATTGTTAGAAAGAGGGGGGTAAGTTTTTATATGAGCAAAGTATCTTTACTTAGCAACTTGAATAAATTTTTTCCCGTCCAATCGGGATCTGCGAGAATTTTGAATAGTTTCTTCATACAAATTTCGTAGGTATCGATGACTCAACAGAGAGCCAAGATGAACTAGGGAATCGGCGGGACTGCATCCTAGGAGCTGAAAGAAATATTTAGCTTAGAACTTAGAGCACAAAAGGCTAAAAGAACTATTTCACTGATCAGCATATAAAAGGAAGAGTACCACTTGATGGTGTCGAGCTCGGAAGCGGTTTGTACGTAATCGGCTTTGAAACAGTTGAAGCTCTTTCTCGCAAGTAATCAAAAAATCTTGACAATTTTAAAAAAGAGTAGAGGAAGATGAGTTTGGGGGTCGAAATAAGAAAATTGGAAGAAAACAAAGATTAAAAGACGATTATTAACGTAAGAAATGGAGTTAAATTTGTTCAAAGATTAATAGGAAAGCAAAAATATGCAGAAATAATTTTCATAATCTTTCAATTTCCGTTTAAATATCGCAAGATTACCACAGTAAAATGAGGAAAGTCTGTCAAAATGTAAGTGCAGATCACTATAAAAATATAAAAGTGTTTTGATTTCGATACAATCAAAAATGGATATTTAACTAAGTGATTTCGGAGGTATGCACCGTTTATCATCAGACATTAGCTCATAGTGTTTACCTCACTGGTATGACCACATGCAAGGTGGGAGATTATTGATCCTTATTTACTTTAGTTGCGATGATTTTTTGTTTTTCCAACGGAAATATTTGTCGCAACGAAAGTAAACAAAAATCGAAACCCTGCTTTTAGATACATCAGCCAGGTATAGGTATGCATTATGATTAGAAACAGCGCATACTTTCGCAACCATTTAAATAATATATAATTTTTATAGTATCGCAATTTAAACTCTTTTACATGATAATGCTTTCGGAGACTAAAATCCGCAAAATAATTCATATTCCCGTGCTAATATTCTCCGCTTAGAATTCAAGCTTTGTGACAGATATACGCTGTGTATGATAGCCTAGAGAGGAAGGGAAAAACTTGATCGGAAATCAGGAAATTACTAAAGAAATACTTCTAAGAGGATGAACATATATTGCAACGAGTAAAGCAGATTGCATGCAAAAGAACGTTAAAGGGAACGATTTACGAACGGCTATCTGAGCACTGCTAACGTCAGGTTTTGGGTTTAAAGTTCTAGTTGAATCATTCTTAAAGACATAGTCTAAAATTTCTTCATAGAAAATCTCAATAGAGACCCAAGTATTGGAAATATAAATAGAACTATCAGAAGATAGTAAGGAAGAAAACATGAATAGATTCAGCTTAGGATTAAGTTTGCGATGTTTCTGATGATGTAAGGTATGGCTAATATGCAAAATATTGCCAGAAAGTTGCCGTGTTCCATTTTTACTAATTAGTAGTCCCATGTACTTCCAAGTAGATCACAAATGGAACACCATCTTCGTTCATACAAGCAGATTCTAGCCTGTCGAATTGTATACAGTTTTCAAATGCAAAACAGTAGAAAATAATGGGAGAAAATAACGAGTGTAAACTACCACAATCGATAGAAAATATAAAAGCAACTAATCGAAAATTACCTCTTTTAACTTTCTACACAGTATGAGGGCTATTTCTAATTTCCTAACTACGAAAACATTCAACATAACCATGAAAAAATCAAAGTCGCCTATTGACAATTAAATAGCCACCTCACGGCAAAAAAGGCGTAACTACTTATGAACTACTCGGTAACGAGAGCGCGAGTAGTTGGAACTAGCCAGAAGTACTTGCGAGTACTAAATAGTAATAATGGAACACGGGCAGTCTCATGTTGCTTGGTAGTCTGAAGTTTGCCATAAGTTTACAGGATGCCGTCGATGGACCATTAAATCAATGCCTCCTAGAAGTACGGGCCGGAATGCAGAATAATGACGTCCCAGTAGACTGTCAAAGTGTCGCGAAAAACACACGCAGTCTTATGAGACGACCGCGGAAAAATGTTAATTGTACAGGTTGTGTTAAAGTGAGTGAAAAGAAAATAAAGTGAGATGTGCGGAACAGTGCTAGTGAACAGCTAAAATAAAAATTAATGCGGTGCGTGCGGTATAATTGGGAAAATTCACTATGAAATGTTTATCAGCTGGTGTTAGTTTATGTGACGTTTCGTGTCGATTTACTGTCGATACAATTAATTGATACAAAATGCAAAATACTATTATTACAAAATAGCTAAATACTATTATTATAACGCGTCCACGCACAAAAAACTAACATTTTATTCATATTATAGCTAAAAATCCGCACGTAAAATCTCGGTGTATATCGGCACTGCCAGATGGAAATGTCAAAATGCCTGCCCAAATCGACGTCATAGCTAAAACGATTATCTGCTAATGTGTGTGATTCTTGTTTCGAACCAATCGAAAATCATTCACTCACTTTTGAATTACCCAGGCTTTGAGTCGAATCAAAGATGAAGTGATGAAGTTGATTGAGAATGAAGTCACTACCAACTTCAAGATATAACCAAATGCATTTTAGTGGAACAACTTACTTTTTTTTATAATAATTTTAACTTTATTTGCTTTGAACTAGAACTCAATCTTAAAATGTTTACATTTGATTTTTGTTTGTGCTATTCATACTTCAGAAAACTTGAATGCAAAAACAATTGTCAATCAGCTGTTTTTTCGATTCGTCTGTAAACTGATTCTTATAACTATCTTTTTAACCATCTATTTGTACAAACTTTTGTTTAATATTTATGCTATTCGTTGATTAATGTTTCTACTTGTCTATCGGTTTTATTGCTGGATAATATACGATAGTAAATAACTCATGTAAATCTCTCCTTACTTACACATAAGTTTGGTATTGAGATCAAGAATAATTAAAAAATGATTAAGAATAATTCTTTTTAAAAATAATTTAATTGGTAATAAGATATTATTACTTTTATCTCTTCCATGATTTAAGCCCATACATTACTACGAGTGGAATGGTTCTTAATAAAACGAAACCTGAGCAATGCCATATTACATCTTTGCTAAAAATTATAAAAGAAAATGGAAGTAAAATTGCATATGCTCATGTGCGTCCCTATAACATACTCTACACCACAAAAACATTCATCGATCTCGACTTGAGGAATGTTTCACATCATGTTATTAGTCTTCAGCAAATATTTACGCTAAAACTTCTCTGGTAATGGCTTTACCATTCATTATTGTTGTTATGCTTGGCGACTTCTATGCTCAGCAGCATATAAGCTTGTAGCAGGCTCAGTATCGACGAGACAGCAAAAACGCAAAAACAAACTAAAGGATCAACGAAAACGTAATCTTTTCGAAGTAAGCTTAATAGATCTCTCGAGGGACTAATCAAAAACGCTGGTACCATATGCAGCCAGGCAAACTCAGTGTCCTTGGATAAAAGTAATGGACGATGTAATGGAATTGAAGTCACATTGTTACCAGTATCTCATATATAGATATACGGGTACAGTATGTGGAATAGTAATGACTTAAAGAATTGTATACATATAAAACGGACCATTGAGAGAAAATATGTGTATAAATTTATTTATGTGAAAATATGTGTATTGTGAATACCACTATCTTTTGTCTCTTGTGAATACCACTATCTTTGCAAAATTTATATTGAAATGAATTTCTATCGTGCTCAGATTTATCTTAACATAGTTTTTGATCTTAAAACACGTTTCCCCAATGGTTGAAATAGTATTTGGTATTCAAGTAAATTTTCTACTATTTTCAAATTGAGAAACGCAATCTTCCAGTTTCATGAAAATATTTTAGTGCACACATTGCGAAATGCAAGTATAATCCTCAAATATAAAGGATCCAATCTGTAGGATGCTATACTTTCTGGCTAAAAGCAAACAGTAGCAATGGCGATGGCAATAACATATCAAACCAAATATAGGAAAGCAACACCCTGCTCCAGCCAGAAAACAGGGAACTGAACAGCAGGATACGCAGTCATTGTACGTAATGACTAAACAAAATGATTAATTGTCCTGAATTTTGATTCCCTTTTCGAGTTACAACAATCAGTGAACGGGAAAACGAAATTGGGGGACCACTAAGAAACTAATCCTTCAAATGCATGGGGAACGGGTTGAATTTTCGAAGGGATGACTTCTAGTAGGTATCGTCTCAAATTGACCAAACTGACAGAGTTGACAGTGCGCTCTTTACAATGCGTCTGCTATAGATCGAACGGGAAGGACGATTGCTCAAACAAGTGCTATTATGGAACCCAACACATCAGCTATAGATCTGCTTGCGTGTGATTGTGTACTCATTCAGATACTTGAACGCATATCTCAACGAGCTTTATATTCGTTTCTCGTTTATTTTGCATAATTCGTCGATATCTATGCAATACAGACATTCAGAAACGTGCCTGCAATTAGTTTCGTGATTGTAGATTATCTCTTTGGTAGAAAATCACAGTCGCAGCTTCTCGGTGTTTGCGAAGCTTTTCGTTGCTGTATGGCATGATTTTTTGTAAGGATTCAATATAAAAAAATATTAATTCGATGGAATCAATTTAAGAAGACCTAAACAACATTCAATGCCGTTGATTTCGTATCGTGAGAATCACTGGTTCGCTATTAAAAGTTTATTAAAAACCAGAAATTGCAAATATGACATTTCGATTAAAACTAATGGGAGGACGAATTACATAAGTTATTGAAGGTAAAAATGGTCTGTTAGATATTCGTTTAAAGCCATCAAAATTTAAATTTGTTTTGGTTTATATTTATTTTTCTTTAACGATTTTCACTTCCGCTTAAAACTATCTAATTTGCTTCGATAATCTTCAATTGGAACTATCCACTACACTCACCTTCCCCATATGACATACTATATTCGACTCTTTATCGCATTGTCATCAAAATGTTTATTCTGCATCAACCCTCTGAAACTTAACCTGCCTATGCATGATGATGATGATGACGATGATCCCGGGGTCTCCTAGAAGCGATATTAATATTCTGTATTCAAGGGAAGAAAAAACAAGTATTATGAGAGGCACATACCGAGTAGCAGGCCCGTCACAAAACGGAGGATAAAATAACTTAAGCTAAGCTAAACATGTTCGTCGAAGGATCTATTCGGGATTTCCTATTCTATTATTGGTATTAGGACTTGTCTTTGTGTTATGCATTTAAATTGCGTGCTTTTACGGTAGCCAAAAAATATTCTTGTCGAAAATATGGTTGTTTGGCCTCAAGAACAAAAGTACGGTAGTAAAGACAGGACAAAAGAGTTCGGTAATATTATGTTACATATGATATCGAGTAGATTCGAATTTGATATGGAGTTTACAATAAAACTCATTTTGCGGGTGTTATTTGGTAGTAAAATATGAAAGTTAGGGCAGGTGATTTGCAAATGTTGGATGGTAATTTGATATTGGAGCAAACATTCACAATTTATATAGGTGGCAAAATTATTGATGGTTAAACTTAGCGCTGCCCAAGAAGACATTCGCCCTTTTATATCATATTTGTAGGCAGTTCGATTCTCTACACAATGTTTTTCAATCAAACGTTCCAAAAACACAAAAAATATTTAAATTTATTTCGTTCCTAATGTTTCCAGTTAGGGACCTGGTTGATTTGAAATTGAAGCAACAGCTATGACTTCGAAACACAATAATATTTGCATCGAAAGTGTTACCTCATATTTATTACCTTGATTAATTGATTGATAGGTTGGAGTGGGTCCAGCGTCTATCTCGTAAGTCAATTGTGTCTCCTCTGTGTTGTATTTTATAGAATGTCCAGGTTTCTTATGAGCGCTAATATCCATCTCACTGGACAGAGTGTGAGTATATGTTCTACACATTCTGTCGTTTTCCCACAGTATCTGTAGCAATCGTGCCGCTCCTCACATATTCTATGGAGATACTTTTTGCAATGAAAGTGGACAGATAGAGCTTCACATAGCAGAGTTACTGCCTCTTTTGCTCTTTTGTTTTCAAAGTCAAGGTGTTTTTTTGGGCGTTTTAAACCCTTACGGCTAGGCAAGTAGATTTCGATCCTTTTTTCGCTTCATTTTTTAATTTCCTGGTCCGTATCTGCTTTTGTAAAGCGCCAGTACGGAGGTAAATCTGTGAAGGGCATTCTTGCTCCTTCTTTGGCTTTAGTATCAGCTTCCTCGTTTCCTTGGCGTCCCTAATCGCCGGGGATCCATACCAATTCGAGGGTGTTCTGTGCTCTTATTTAATTAAGGATCTCTCTTACCTCTAAGAGCATAACTGAATTTACTTGATCGCAATTGATAGCCTTGAGAACCGCTTGCCTATCCGATAGGATCTTAATTTTGGCCCTTTTAACACTCCTTATTTTTATTATTTGAAAAGTATGGCAGATATGTCTGTTTGATAGACTGTCGCCTTCTTTGGGAGAGGGAAATGCCTGTTGCATTTAGGACCTACGATCGCAACTCTTATTCAATAATCCATCTTCGGATCATCCATATACGACATTTGCGCTCCTTTGTTTGATGGAGGTGGGCCATCATCACATGTGTTCCTTGATGGAATATTTAGTCTTTATTTGATAACTGAAGTTCAATATTTCCATTAGGAGTCTGATGTTCTCCAGGATTTTGAAGTGGACTCTAAAGACTCCTGATATGTAACTGTAGGACTATTGTTGGCTAATAATCTGTTTCACTGCTTGCTTCTGACTTTTGAGTTGTAAATGTTCTAGGTTTAGAAGGACCTCTATTCCTGCCGTTGGAGTGGAGCTCATTGCTCCTCCTTTGGAAGTTTGTTTGGCTTACTAACAGCAGTTTTTAGTGTGGTTTTCTTCCACCATACTGCAGCTATATGGAGCTCACCTTTGGTTTATATGCTCATAGTGTCTGCCTTGAAGATATTCCTCTATTCCTCGCCCAGTGTGCCTTAGTGGCATTCAGTGTCGTTTTGTTTAGACATACGACTCCGACCCTAATATATAAAGCTCTTATTTTAACTTTTCTTGTCTTTTTGCTGTTCTTTTTGATGTTGTCCTGTCAGGGCTTTACTATTGAGGGTAAAACAAAGGTCATCAACTAGTAAGGACCATAGTAGGGAATAGTACCTTTTCTTCCGGACATCTCCTCTTAATGTCCGTTCTTAGTATCGCCGACTCTAGCTACACAAACAAACCTTGATACCTTTTCAGGTATCATCATATTTTCAGGGAAAGAAGTAAAACGTATGTCAAAGGAAAACTAATAAAGTTCCAAACGTAGCTGTGATAACACTTTACAGATATTCAACTCTATGAGGGCATTATGTGCAAATAAGTAGACCAAGAATTTTTTTTCAAATTTCAATCTGTGAAAACTTCTGAAATAGTCAGAACATAATAACGAAATTCGCCCGACCTAATTATTGTTTGGTAGAAACAAACAAGTGGGATTATTGATAAATGTGCGAGCAGCTCTGTTGGCACGTGAAACAAATCGTACAAATCATCGAGTTTCCCCAACATTTTTCGCTTTCCTGGAAAAAAACAAACAATTGATAAATTGAATGCGTTGTACACTTTGTCAGTTTTAAATTATGAAAGCTGCATGTTCCACAGGAGCAGTAGCCCTTTACCAAATTACCTATTTTCTGAGCATCCGAAACTCATTGAGTTGTCGGGAAGCAATTTTGGTGGATTTCTGGTTACAATGCCAGCAAAGGGCACTGGATTTTATTTTATCGCTTTTGTACTAGGAGATGATGCCATCAAATTTTCATGTGATAAATATCAACATACACATAAACAAATAAATAAAAAGTTTTTCAATATTCTTAATTTTGAAGTTCTTGTTAGTAGTAACCTAGAAAATCGTTTCATTAGAATTTTCAAAGGAAGTCACCCTAAGATTAAAGTAGTATGTGATCTCGGATCCAGGTTGTTTGTGATAAAAGTCGCATTTCGTAAGACATGCATTCAAAATTCACATAATTTCTCTACTTTTCTTCAAAAAATCAGTCTTTATAGCGGCTTTTATGCACTAAAGATTTTGGTGACAATTTCGAAGCAAACGATTATCACAGCTCTCTTATATTTACTCTTTCAAAATATTGTACAGCTATGTCAACATATTGCAACATCTGTGTGGTGCCTTACTGCGCAGGATAACACCTTCTCACATCTTATATCAAACCGACACAAAACCAACTCTATTATTGAAACTTTATGGCAAAGCTTAGCCCTGTTTACACTTTCATGAACACTTGCATGTTTTCATGAGTATCTTTGAAAATGTTAAGTCACGGTTCCTGGTTCATTAAAAGCATCTTTATTCATATGTCTGAAACTAAATCCACAGTGTTCCTTGTTTCTTCCATTTATAACACCTTTTTACGGAACTTTCTTTGTTTCTTAACAGCAAATTACATTGTATTTTTGTCCTTTTATATAGTGTCTTTGATATTCTCAACATAGTCTGGGATGCGATTTTTACCAAACTAAAATCACAAAATACCATTTTTATTGTTGCTTATTCACTTTCATCTCCATGCTCAGTTTGTCAGTGTTTCCGAGCAACTTGGTTTCATCAAAGGTATGTAAGTCCAAAGTATCTAACTCGCTATAGTTCAGATACACAGTTGCTTCCGCTGTAAACCAGCAAAAACAGGTGAATGTCATGTCAAAGCTGGATAGGTGTGATGTATTGGCTTCACTTCGATCCTAGTTTTCCTTTAACTATGATCCTAGTTTTCCTCACTTCTGGTATTCCACGAGATACTTTTCTTGGCCCTCGGTTCTTCCTCTTATTTATAAACGGTTATCTTTCCTTTACTAATTTATTAATAAATATTTAGGCTAATAGAATCAGTGGATGGTTAGTCCCAGGTGTAGAATGACTTGTGTGCGTTGGGTAACTTGTGATAGTGATAATTTTATAGTTTAAAGTGATACTGAATGTTTCCAATTGAGCTGTACTTACATGTTATCCTATATCACGGTTTCCTATTAAATCTTTGGTTTTTCTTTCACTTCTGCTCATCATTTTAAGGACCATTGCTTAATACTTGATTCAAAACCTAAGTTTTATGTCCATGTGCGTACTGTATATATCATCCCTGCAGTGGCGGCTCGTGACATTTAGAAACAGGGAGGCAGTGAATTAAAGAATTATTAGAGCAAAGTTTAGTAATAAGAAAGGACTAAATAAACAGTGATAACTCAGAAAATCGTGTAAGCACATGATGTTTCGATAGCTAGTTTTAATTATTTTCAACGCCAAAAATGGCATCTCAATAATGACTGAAGTAGCCAGAATAGTTAAATCTAACTTGTTTATGGTTAACTTATTTATTTTAGAAACTTTTCCAGATTATATGATCAAAGTACAGGACAACAAGCTTACTTTTAAGTTGTTTAAGAGATATAAACCCCAAATGGACATCATGCACTCAAACAAAGGTTGACGAATCATATTTTGAACAATGAGAGACTGAGGTTCCATGAGGTTTAAAAGATGTTTGATCTAGACCACTTTCAAGCGATTTTTTTTATCCAGCCAAATACATGACAGATCTCTGCTTCTTTCTGACCTCTGAATGGCAAGTTCAGACGTGATTAAAGTAATATCAAGTTAATAAACCATTTTAGAGTTGCAGGTTTTATTTTTCTGTTTGGCGATCATATCCTTCATTCACATCGATTTCGATTCATTGAGAGAGCTTAATTACCTTTGAGAGGACGCCATTTAGGTTTTCTAAATTATTGGAACATTGTTTTGACCACACATTGCTACTGAAGCTCGAATCAAATAATACACACGAAAAGTTTCTTATCGGTCAAGCTACTAGAAATTTTTTATACCACTCTATATTAAATAAACGGTTAACATTCCTATCGGTTCTAATAATTTTGAACTCTGAGCCTAGTTTTCTATTTTCTTGAATTTTTAATGTCGCGGATAAGTTTATTGATTGAATAGGCTAACTTGTAAGTCATCATAAAACTCGGTTTGAGTATTTATCAATCAATAATTAATCATAGCTATAATTGATTTTGATGGAAATAGTTCAAATCAATATTAACAAAATAGGCCTAGCTTTCAAGCAAAAATATTTGCAATGTTACTTAAACTGCACGATAAAACACTTAGGGCAACTTCACATGTACTAATTTTACACTGATAGCAAACTAACTTTCACAGATCAACTGCATTACCAATTTAAAAATCAGCGCATACATACAAAAATAGTAATACTTCCTTAAAATATCAATAAATATTTTTTTAGGCTCTTTGGTAGATATCTTTGAAATAATTCTTCAATCGCTTCATATTTCAATTAATGTTCCTTCTATTTGGTAGTTTGTAGATGTTTCATCAACCAAATATAAAGCATTAACGAAATAAAAATGCAATGCACCTCAGAATTATTGATTTGGATAATTATTAATTTGTCCATTACTTTCCTCCTTTGCCCTAAAATGATTACCTTTGCTTTGAACAACACTGCATGTACAGTCACTCAAAGTGAAAATGATCCACTCGGTGCAAAACAATTGATAGAAAATAGAGATTTAATGATAGAAAATAAATTAAAAATGGACTGTTGCTACTTAAACATGATAGCTTCAGATGTGCAAAATCAGTTTTATATGTGTAGTAAGTAAAAAATTTATTGGATTGGAAAATATAATAATATAAACAAAAAATGTATATTCCATAGTCAAAATGAAAATGATCCATCAAAATACAAAACACAAAAAAAATATAAATCAAGAATTTTCTTTAACAAATTAATATTTAGTGTGAAGGTCCTTAGCGAGCCTAACAGCTGATAACCTCTTTGGCATTGAAGCAAAAAGTTTTTTTGTGAATTCTGGGCAGATTTTCGACCACTCCTCCAGAATGACCTCCTTTAATCGATTTGACTGAATATTTGATGCTCCCTAATACGCTCTTCTAAATGGTCCCACAAGTGTTCGATAACGTTTAGATCTGGTGATTGTGCTGAAGTTTCCATAACTTTGGGACAATGATAGAGCAGCCATTCTCGAATGAGTAGCGACTTATGTTTGGGGTTGTTATCTTGATAGAACTGGAATTTGTCTTTAAGACCCAATTTTTCGGCGCTGGCAGGTAAATTGTCCTTCAGAATTTGGAGGTACATAAATTTATCCATGTTACTGTCAATAACGTGAATATTACCGACTCCATTAGCTGCCATACAGCCTCAAACCATTATCGAACCTCCACCATGTTTTACACTTGAACGAAGATTCTTCAAATTCAGCTCTTCATTCTTCTTTCTCCATACTCGAACCTTCCCATCCGATCCAAAAACATTGAATTTGCTTTCATCAGTGAATATAACGGTATTCCAGAAGTCTGGGCCATGCGAATAGTACTGAGTTGCAAATTCTAGCCGACGTTTCTGATTGTTCGCACTTATTAACGGTTTTACTCGTGGGGAGCGACTGTTAAATCCTTGTTTTCTTAGGGCAATTCTTATTGTTTCGTCGCAGACCTTGATACTCAAGGCCTTTTCAACGTTTACGTGAATTTTCGGCGCACTAAGCTTCGGATTTTCTCGGATAAAGTCTACTATCCACCGTTCGTCACGATCGGAAAACGCTTTTTTTGGACTTTTTCGAACCTTATTACCGATGCGATTGTCTTTAAATCGTTCAATTATGTGTTGTACAGTTGACGCACTCTTGTTGACAATCTTTGCTATTTCGCGTTTACTTTTCCCGAGCTTGAAATGATGGATTACCAGCTCCCGTTCTTTGTATGTCGTATGGCGACCCATTTCGAAAAAAAACTTGCTCAAAACGATAAATGTGCAACAGGTGACTGCACTCAGCGAAAGACTAAAGTCAACTAAGGAAATGTCAAATACATGTCAACAGCTGATTATAAAATCTTAGTAGTGAACTATATGAAATAAGTACAATGGATCATTTTCATTTTGACCCCATATTCAGCCTTCTAGCCAAGATTGACCCGTAATTTCAAAGGCAATGTAACCATTTTGCGTATAACTTGTGTATTTGTTGCTTACACATTAGGAATTACTTTTGCCTGGAAACAAAGTAATTTCCAATAATATAAAATTGTATGCGATGCACATTAATTTATTTTTACTGGGTGGATCATTTTCACTTTGAGTGACTGTACATCGTTGCTTTTGAGGTTTGCATCTTCTTATTCGCTATTGGGGTATTGAAAACTCGAAAATTTTAGCATTTATGAATGACGGGAAAGCACAAACTACAACGTTTTCAATGATAAAAATGCAATAGATGAGGCAGATTCATATCTGCCTCATTTTCATTTCCCTTACTTCATTTCCGTTGTGCGCAAAAGCGATGTGCTATATGGTAACTAGGATTGATGGAGAATTTTTCTTTATTTTTTACACTGAGGCCGTGCTCTAGGCATAGAACTGGTTTCGCCGTTCTTTTTTGTTATTTTTTTTTTGCACTGAGGCATTGCTGGGTATAAAATTGTTTTTGCGTTATTTTTTTTCGGCAGCATACAAAAATTTAATAGCGGAGACTTAGGAGCAAAATGCTAGTTTTGTTAGGAATGGAAATATTATTTATATATGAATTCAGCTTACGTAATTTATAAATTTTATCGAGGAGGCACTGCCTCCCTTGCCTCCTCTGAGGAGCCGCCACTGCATCCCTGAACTTCATTCATTCATCACGTAACTTCATTCTTAGACTGTCCAAGTCTTATGCTGATATTTTTTCTGTGTACGCCGTTCCATTTACTTTGTGCATAGTGTCCTGGAGTCCCTATTCTCTTCATGAGTTATTTATGTCATTGGGTCTTTCCAACGCAAATTTATTCGCTCGCTATTCATTAAATTCGAAATTCGCTACTGTGAGAATTGTATACGCTCCGCATTCTTGAACATCCCCTCTCTTATGCCAAGAAGAGTGTTCATTATTCATATTATTCTATGACTAGTTCTCCAGCATTCAGTTTTCTGCATTTGATTCGGGGTGAATAAGTACATATCCTCTAACCTTCAACATGCCGTCTGCGTGAACTATACTTATTTTTATTTATCTCTTTTACGCTTGACAAAACCACCCATTAAACTAAACACTGATTCTGTTCTTCTTTCATTGCATCTTGCTAAAAACTTCTTAAGAGCAGATGCTTTATCATTCAACAAGAGCTGTGAATTAATTTCTTACTATTGTCTCAGTATTATCTTTTTTACTCTATGTGATGCATGGCTTATCTGCACCACAACTGTATTGTGTCAAGAATATATGATGGGGTAGGCGTTGTTTTTGTTAAGACTAATGCAATAAATTAGAATCCTTTATTCAATACGGCAGTCAAATATATTCAAAGCAGTGAAGAATGCAATAAAATTAACCCGATTTTCTATTCTGAACACCTTTCCGAAGCATTGACAAATACCTCAATAAACAGCTCAATTCAAATCCCAGCACGACATCGGAATCCTAGTCAGCTGCATTAGCTAGTAACTGTTTTAATACTCAACATGAATCAAATCATAAAAAGTACCAACAAATGAACACTAAGCTTATGATTAACCCCATATAAGTATATCATCTCCTTGTCAATATTCGCACCTAAGAGAACTATCACAAAAACCGACCACCACCGAACAGGTTATAATTTCCAATATGGACTTCAATTAGAGACGCTACTTTGGCGAAATAAGCCTTTACCGGCAAGCCACACGTTCGTCTACCTTGGTGAGAAAAACTTGGAGAAAATTTAATTAGCTTAAAACAAGTATCGTCACACCACTCTGGTACACTCACTCATTGCCCGCAGCTCGAAAGAAATAAAGTGATTGCAAAGAGAATATTATAGCCAGAGCGACACAAACGAGATCACAACCGACATTAGCCATATTTGCAAGCAGATGACCACAAGCCAGACGGAGTTCCACCAAGCCGAAAAGATAAATTAACTTCAGCTTAGACTCTTACGTTGCGATATTGTTGCGATGTTGTTGCTGCTGTTACGGACACAAGACGAAGAAGGAGATGAACTCCAGAGGAATGTTTGCTGCTGTTGTTTTTCAAATGGGCAATTATTTTAATGCTTTGGCGGTCCTGTTGTTTTTCAGTGCGTAGAAGAGTGACATTTATCTTGAAATTAACTTCAGAAAATAATCAGAGATACGCATCAAAGACATCTTTGCCCTACTAAATGAGCATAATCGTTACTTAGAAATGTATATGCAGTACAGGTTAAGTTTTATAAATTATTTGCTTGATACTAAATACTTATTTTAGTACGACACTGGGAGACTAAAATACTTTTCGAATAAAATTTAGTTCATGTCGCTAAAATTCATTTTTCAAACTGCTCTCCATCAATTTTGTCTTGCAATGCAATTTGAACTTTATCCATCACTACAAGGTTAAAATCTCTATTGTAAACCATTTTCTGTATGCCATTAAGCCCGACGTAACGTAATTAGATTCCATATTCGCGAAGGAATCGCTGACATTAATATATTTGTCTGACGTTAATGATCTTCTTCTATTTACCTTCGTTAGGCACTGCCAAGATTCCGAACTTGACCGCAGAAACCTCCTATCGCAGATTGAATCGCAAGATATTTGACGCTGCACTTTTGATATCTTCGACGATAGGATGCGCTGAATAGGATATACGTAAATTAAAATAATGAGAAGTCGCATGTCTTTTATCGCTTTTCTTTATGACTACCATCAAACCTGACTCCGAATCGGGTGAGACAGTTCTAGTGTATGTCTGCAGGCAATTCCCTGAAATAGTAACTATGAGTATCAAAATTGAAAATAATCGTAACGTGATCAACAAGTACTCGAGTACTATTTCAATGAGTACCGAATGCGATGGTAGATATGCTGATTGAAAAACCAACAAACAATTAAAATGATTGCCTTAATTGGCGTAAAATGGGTATACATTTTTTCTACTTTAAAATTTTAAAGATTCGGTAAAACTGTAAACTAAAAAACATCCCCTGACAGATGAAAGTCGATTTAGTCGCGACAAGTAATCCGGAATCGTTCTCGGGTGTAATTTGAGCAAATGGCATTTACGTTTCCCATTAACCCCAGTACTTCATCATATCTGCACTTAGTTACGCTGAGGGGCCCGAAATAATTTTCTTGTTCACAAATTTTCATGTGATCCTCCCGTCTACATACATTTGCATCTACACACATCTGCCCGTTAACATCTCTACCCCAGCGCGCATCCATATCCTGATCCATACTTTCTTATTGGCAAAGTAAGTGTGAGACTCATAAAGCACATCTACCATATTATACACAACGTATTTTCTGAGACGGTTGACGGCTAAATTGCAAGTTCGCCCGGCACGTTGTGGTGTGGGCGGTGGGAAAAAAGCAATCACTTTTCACCGCAAAAACATATCGCATCGCTATGGTAGCGTTCGTTCACATGATTTCATCCTCTTGGAAAAGTAATTTTCTCGTAGCCTTCATTTCATTCAGATCACACGCACGAAAGAGTTTTCCACCCAGACCTCACGAAACGACGAGCGGCAGCACTCGCTACTGTTGTATGTTCCATCCAAGTGAAAATGGTGGAAATCCTTTGAAAATGTGTATGTACCACTGCATGTCTACAAACATGTATGTTTGAAAGTGTATATATGGCAAAGGCTTTTTTTCCTCGTTGCGCTCGTTTCTCTTCTCAGATCCATCCAACTAGAAAAAGAAAATTTCCTTCTATGAAATCTCCATGTCCTGAAAGAATCGAAACCGAGTTTTAATCGAACTAGAAATGATTACACTGGGTGGTGTGAAAGTTTGGTCTATGTACTTTTACCTAGAGGAAGCATAAAAATTGCATCTTTTTGCATAAATTTAAATCAATCCATCTGAATGAAAGGTGGTAGCTTAATTTGTTTCATAAATGTCATGCATGCGACCTAAGCGTCATATACACAAATAAAACGAAATGATCATAAATGACTTTCCATACAGTATAGATGGATTTAGAAGCGGTATTATTGTAGTTTTAATGCCATAATGGAAAAGGTTCTAATTAAGCATCTCGAAAACTGCATACAGAAAGGTCTTGATGACTACATATAACGTTTTTAATAAATATGTTGGCTGTTCTAACATTGGAACAAGATGTTTAAGTAACTCAGTAGATCAATCATTCCCACAAGCAACACTATTTGCGAACCAAGTTGAGTGATAAAATGCTACCAAATAATTCCTTATAATGCACACATCTATTCAATATTGCAATATTCGATAGTTATCTGAAGCGGTGTAGCACATAGTATCTTAAATCCATTGACCGATGTTCAAAAGACGTTTATTAAAATTCTGCCGAGAAAATCCAGACACTAAAAATTCTTTCTTTAGGCAAAATATTCAAACTGAGCTTCTTAATTAAGACATTCAACGACCTTATAGCAAACCAAGTACAAATCAATTCTAGCTCAACCAGAGTCGGAACTGCGTATTTTTAAAAGTTTTTTCTAATGAGGAGTAATTGTGCTTTGTTTTTTTTTTGTATCCTTATTACCCTACTTTCATCTCTACTGTTGAGGAGTCAGTAGTTTGCAAACGTTTTTCAAGTTGGATTTTTCATTTATGAAGCAATATTTTCAAGCTAGATTGATTTTCGATTTTATTTGAGTGGAAAATGTTTCAGTTTTTTTGTGACGACAGAAACGCTAGCATGTTCATCGAATGCAACTGCACGCTCGACAGATGCTTCAAAAAATTAAGCAGGTATTAAGCAGGTATTTATTATTCAGTTAGTTAACAGCTTTCCTCATTTTGATCCTAATAGTGAATTTCGTACAATTTTTTTTATTACGATTATTATTACGGTACCTTGAAGTTTTGGCAAACTATGAGTACATTTAAGAATTGTTTTGAGCATTTCATTTTACGAATGGAAAGTACCACAAAATTTCCGATTAGTATATGAGCATGTTCGCAAAGTAAAAGCTATACATTGATGAGTTTCTCTTGCTGTCAAGAGCGTGATATCTTTCAAAATTCTATCTCTTGTATAGTTCGAACCATGAACTGATAACTTTTGCATGTGTGCAATCACTTCTGTAAGGTTTATCTACATGCCAAATTCTGAACTGCATTTTTATGTATGTGATTTTGGTATTGTTGCGTTTGTAAAAAATATGATTTCAATTATATAAATATGTTCATTTTTATAAAATTAAGATCTGTTTCACTTTGATCCAATCTACTACAATTTCGTAAGATGATTTTCTTCACAAATCTTATCGACAAGTGGCAACACTCCGAGTGCCTCTTCCAGTACCAGATCAAATCGCTCAAATAGTTAATCAAATCATTATTTTTGTGCTTCTAAACTAATCAATACTCTTCCAAAGAAATGTTCAAAAAGGATAAAATATTAAACATTTTACAGTAAATATTTTTAAATATTGAATATATTTCCTTATCTAGTTTTCATGATTTTTCATTAAGAATACTGCTTTTTTATTGCTGTCTTTTATAAGTACTTAACAAATATCTTTATATCATAGACTAAGTTGCCTCCTCACCAACTTTCTTTAACCCTCATCAAATTTCTTAAATCCTTAGCAACTTTTCTTTTACAAGGTTATGCTGGTTAAAAGAAGAAGCAATGCATTGAGATTGTAATGAATGCCAATTAGAATCAAAATAAATATACATGAATAGAAAAAATGGAGCAACATCTACAGTTTCTTTTCCAGCAGTCATGAGTAGCTTTTCTTCGTAGGCCTTTGATTAGTGAATAATTTAGCTTTTTCAAACCCGTATTCGTCCATCTTGTTTAAGTGTTTTGATGATTTTCGGTGCTAGCTAACTATACGAATCAAACAACACGATTCAATTCAAAGGATACGTTTCTAATAGCACATTGCGCCCCGAGAAAAATTGAATGATCAGTGTCTGCAACGGAATTATTTGACACCGAATCGCAAAAATTGAAACATTTTCCATTCGAACCCCAAAACTTGGAAAATTAAAATTTTTCCTGCTTATTTTCATTGCATATGTATACAATATGCAAATTTAACGGCATCACTTACGAAAATGACTTAAAAGTCTGGTCCTAGCAGTCCATTACTAGTATCACACACAGTCAAAAGATTACCAAATTTTCTTCCCGTTGAGGCAAATATACCCAGTAAGCTTAGTTTTGATTCGATCACGACGGTGGATGGTACAGGGGTAAATTACAAAATTAATTTTATAAATACTAGTTATTTTTTCAATAAAATATCATAGGTATTTGAAAATTTAATGACTGAGTATCTTACTAATAAATGACACCAGAGGGAAAAATCAATCTACACACGGGAAAAAAAAAAATATATTACAAAAACGACAAAAATAACCACAGTAAGTTCAAATATTTTTCATACCAAAATTTGCTTTGGTAAGGTCCACTACTGTTTGGTTTTGGTTTTAACATGAAAACGGCAAATAATGTGAAAGTGCAACAAGTTTCTATTTTTCCGTGCGAATTTTCTAGATTCAAGAGAAATAAATTAAGAAAACTACCGTAGCTAGTAGCCCTATTCTAATTTTTCAACCAAATTTTTAAAAAACTTAGTTTACTACTTTCTGAATTTTAATCTGATGACTGCATCGAAAGTGGTAGGACAAAAACTTTTATATTGCTGACTCGGTTTTCAAAAAGGCATTACTGGCAAAGATTTTTGGTAACTTCTATCAGACTTGGTCTTTCTATGAATTCTGTGAATTTCAATTATATCCGGTTACACTAGACAACTATTTTGGCACTTTTTTTGCTCTGAAACCAAACTATGTTTTTCTTGTTGATTTGATAGTATAAAATTAGAGTCTTGAAAATAAAAAATTTGGTCAGGTCCAAATAATGAGAAAACAAAAAAAAATATATTTGAAAAAATGTATTATATATTACCTTATTGTTTCTCATTATTTGCACGATGTAGTTTTTAATTTTCTACTTTAATGGTAGTCTGAAATATCACGTAATCATGTCTAACAATATTCTAGTAACATGCTAGGAGCCGATTTTACTTGATACCGTCATTCCATGTTCCTTATATCTTGAAGAAATTGCTCCCCATGCTCATCACTAGCTGCACCTAAAGTGGGAGGAAATAAATCCAAGTGAGAATGTTGAAAATGCATTTTCAGCAACATTTTACAATCTAAAGCCTGAATATCTATTAGAAGATTTGTTATGAGTTCTCCATAGGCAGCTGAATTGGTGTTATGCAAAAATGTCATTGTAACTTAAACAAACTTTCAACGAATTCAATTTGGCGATCGTTCAAAACTTTTTTAATGTCTGGCTCCACAAAAATGCCTTGTTTGACTTCAGCGCCATTAGCTTTTAGAGGTATATTTTTAAGATATAGCTCTTCCCCGTTTTCATCCATTTATCGAAAAAATTTTATCGGTTTAATTTTATGTGAAGCGGCCATAAAATGTTGTCTGGCTCAACACACAACACAACATGGCTAGTCAAAAAGTCAGTTCTTTTTGGCCACTCTTTTTTTACGTTGTGTTTACCTGGAGTTCTGCTGTCCCACTCACAAAAAAAACAACAAAATTTTGTGTAACCGGCTTGCATGCCCAGTGAAATCCCAACAAGTTTTAAGTAAGCACATATCTTCGAAAAATTTAAGTGTTCTATATTTTGCTTATAATCAACTATCCTTTTAATCCTTTAATTCGTTCTTTATCCTCTTTTACCTGTTATTCGCTAGTCTAACTTATCTACTGCATGTCTTACCTAACATAGGTAAAATAGGAAAAAGCTCGAATCAATGGAAGAGAAGAATGGGAAAGCAAGAAAAGAATGGGAAAGGAAGATAGTACCAAAGTTAAACAAGGCAAGAAGTAATTAGTAATTAGAGCAATGAAAAAACCATACAAAGAATGTTTTATAATTTTCTTTGGCCTATAAGGCCGGCTTTTGAAAATAAGCAATGATAAGAATATTGAAAAATTAGCGGTTCTTTACTAAACCAAAACAACGGCTGTCGTAGCTATTAATTGAAATGTAGGTAGTTCCACAAACGAGGCACAAAGAGGGCACGAATAAGTGGTGATTAAATACGACCTACGACCTCTAAATGTAAAGAAATCCATTTTTAAAGTGAAAAACTGAACATTTTTTTGGATATTTTAGTCAAAATATCTTATTATGACTGGAGGCCTGATATAATTTTCGTAATATATTTCCAAGGATATACTAACTAATAGAATGCAAAATATATAAGTTTCATTCCAGTACAAAAATCAGGGTTGGCTAGTGTCATGTGGTCGTGAGTTCTCAAAAACTGAATTTTCGGGTACTATAAATTAGGTAATTTGGTGAAGGATTACCGTTTCTGTGCGATTAGCAAATTTCAAAATCTTATTTAGCCTGTGTAGACAGAGGACAAAATTTATCCATTGTTGGCATTTTTCCATGTTCCTCAGGTAGCACACGACATATTTATTACAAACCACACAAGCGTAGTTTTTATGTGCCCGCAGACGAACAAACTTATTCAAAATGTATTCCCTAATTTTCCCCTAACTGAAAAATCACGTTATTTTTCGGTTAGAGGAAAGTTCTCCTTTTGCAAGATGTGACCCGGAATTTTTATGCTGGTGAATTCGTGTTATGCGGGACTACATAACAAGAAAGAGACTACATAAATAGTCCCAGAGCTAATTAATTTGATGTTGTTTGTATGAGAGTGAGTGAAATAAAAATAGGAAAAGAGACGTCACTTGAACTAGTTTTGTAAGTTTCTACCCTAAATTCGTTCCCTCCCTTTTCGAGTTTTTGGTAAATTTTCTCCCACCACAGAAGTAAGCTTTTACCCAAAAAGTTTAAAGTCGAGAAGTAAAGGAACAAACCTCATGATGGAACACTTTTTATCGAAAGTCATGGCACACTCTTGTACGATGATTACTTGGGAAGTCACGGAGCAGAAAGACTGTTAGCGTTACCAGTCGCAAGAGTGTCGAAATTCAGGAAAGTAAAGCACTTATTAAATATTTTCATTACGGTTTGCTTAGCATATCAGAATTTGGTAGCAAGATCTTCTAGTGCTAAATGATGAAAATATTCAGTGCTGACAATACTTTATTAGAACAACAAACGAAAATCTATCACAACTACTTCATGTCGAGATCAACAACCTCTGTGCACCTAGTTTTTACCCGATGACTGCATTGGAAGCTACAAAGATGGAAAGATTTTTGGGGTTGCCATCCGCCAAATTTCCCTAATTTGGCCCTGTCAACATTTTGTTGCGTATTTTTTTTTAATACCGCTTAAGATATAAAGATATAAAAGCATAATCTTTTGGTACGAAAATGTCTTGCGTTAGCAACATTTCGCGATCATGATGGTGAAAAGTATACCAAACCTGCTTCACGTTGAGATTAAATCACTCTGTGAATTCCGTTCGTTGAAAGTTACAGGGGTATAAAAACTTAAGGGCTACCGACCGCAAAACTTTGAAAATTTTCTATATCGAAACATGTGTTGCTTATTGTCATTAAAAGAACATTATCATTTGTAAATGTAAGATCATTTCCAGTAAAAAATGATCAAAATCATTGTAGTTGACAACTCTATTCTAATTTTGCAACCGAAAGTCTGTCAGACTTTCAAAGAAAACTACACAGTGTGTAGATTTCGTTTTGAGCTGATAACTACTTTGAAAGTTATAGGACATAAAGAATTCATTTTTCGAGTGATTGCCAAGGAACACGAGTACTACAAGATTCCCCACATTGTAACATAGCCTCTATCAAATCTGGTCCTAATCGAAACCAACAAATCCTTCAAATTTTATATTGATTTGATGATTCCTGAGTTCTAGTGAACAGGCTCTCAAAAAATAGAAAGTTTGAAAGGGTGGAGAGGCATTAAATTTACAAATCGTTCATCTTTTTTTGAAAGCTAAAATTATGGAAGATGATTAGAAGAGATTTTTCACGTAATTCTGATAAATAGTAATACGTCCGGCAAACTTTGCTATGCACAGATATTTCTGTGCAAAGCTATCTATCACAAATTCAAATTTTAAAAAAATGAACGTTATTTACTATTAAACAAAGCGTATCCAAAGTATTGTCATGATCAAGCATGTGACATTATTTTGTTTCATGCTATGTACTTATTTTTGTGGAAATTTTTTTATTAACAGAAATATAAGAAATTCGTTAAAATGTCCGCTACTGCCAAAGGGCTTAAAACATGGCAAGCTAAGTAAAATCATGGCAGAGAACGGATCCAGTGGAATTCGAACAAATGCATATTTAGATGAAGAAAGCGTAACCTTATTGACATCAGAAACAATTTAGGACGTTAGCTTTTAATATCCGAAAATTTTTCGACCATTCGAATTCTAAAACAGGATGGCTGAATTTATAAAAGTCGCTTTCATTCTGTTATTAAGTATGTGCATACCCATAGAAGTACAAAACCGAAAATCAGTGTCGAAAAAGTCATTAAAAACATGTGAGCATTAGAAAAAACTGTCTAAAGAAACATAATCAACACGGTCAAAACTATCGCGGAGAGATAAGATCAAGCTTTTTTGAAGAGCTTATCGCGATATTAAAAAGTGTATCTTTCATACGTCCACCCTGCAAACATTGAAAGGAAACAACAATTCTAAAAGTATTATGGAAATACTGACCCTACAGTCCTTAATTTTGATTCAGAATCCGATAAAGTTAAAATTGCAATATCAGAATTATAGGGAGCAAATATAAAAATGATTATTGGTGGACCAGACGAGATAATTAGAACAAAATTTTCTATAATTCTACTTCCGGTACATGACTTCTATCCCTATTTTAGGCCAATACAACCTTTGATGCCAATACAACCTTTGATGTCATGTCCAGAGCAGTCATTGATGGTTCGATTCCAGTTTAGTTGTGGTTTTCGTACTCTGAAATTTGAGAAAAAATCGTTTTCCTTGTCAATTTAAGACTAGAATCGGCCATGAAATCATATAACTTATATTTTTATCTATATCAATTTATTTCTATTGATTATGACGATATGACGAGGTAGATAGTTAAATTTAATGCTTCCAAAAATAAGAATGAAAAGTATAAATGCTAGAATAAATGAATTTGAAAAAGAAAACAAAACAAATTTTGTGATTTGTATAACTTATACAAATCATATAGCCAGCAGCCAGCAAACAACAATCATTTTCCGTTATGACATTTTCATCATTCACTGTTCGATTTCCCATCCCATATCCGATATACTTACTCTTACATTCGGTAATGGTTGAAATAGATTACGTGGAAAATTTGCACTAGTTTCTCTAACATGAATTTCGTATCCTTGCAGAATTCGTTCGTTCCTCATACTGTACGGTTTCGTTCCACCGGTTTCTATCCGTACTACCCACGACGACCTTGTTTTCAACATACTACTCGACCTACACGACTGGTTTCTTACACAGTCTTAAGTCTCCGCAAAATACTACGAAAATGCACTTCGATTCCCGTCGTCGAGATTCCTTCGTTCGAAATTTCGATCACGTCTATTTTCCATTCTCTCATCTATTTTTCGAAACGTGGCGGGTTTTCGCAAAAAGCAGAAGAAAGAATCTTGCTTCGAAATGTTGGAATTTCAGATCGACCTCGTTGATGAAAGTCCTCTGGACGCAAAGAAAATGAACGGAATGGAAAATAAGAAAAAAGTGGAAAAAACACAAAATACATATGTAAGCGTTTGAAAGAATGCGTATGAGCATAAATATTTCACTTTTAAAAGAATATTTCTTATGATTTTAATGTCTAACACGTACTCGAGGCTAAGAGCTGCCACTTTGTTATTGCTCGAGAATGTTTTGAGTATAAAATGCTTTTCTGTACAGAACAATTTGTGTTTGCAGGATTTCGTTGGGAAAGAGAAGAAAAGGGTGCATAAATGCAATATTCTCACGTTTCGTATAAGATTTAAAATGGAATGTTCATGAAAGTGAAATTTTCTTTTGGTTGAATAATTTATGGTGAAAATGGATTCAATTGGAAATGGAAGCAGTTGTGAGTTGAATGTGTTTCAATCAATTTTCTTCTCTGTCTTTATTGTTTTGATGTCTGTGGAACGTATAAAGCGAATCAAATTGAGATGTGTCAAATATTTCATTAATGAAGTAGCACCTCAGTGGGTTATAATTAGATGGATTAAAAAATACTAAACGGTTCAAGCAAACCATTTTATTTTGAGCTGAGTTTTGCCAGATTTCTTATATTTAGCAAAGTTTCACTTAAATAACAATATTCTATAATTATGAAATACGACGAAAAAATTAACAACAAAAAGCCATTTGTTTAAATATACTTATTAAGCACACCGTTTTTATTCACAATTGTCGACGGAGCTATTGCGTATTGCGATTTATAAGCTAGAGATTGATAAGACCTTAATTAGACCTTATTCCCAAAAAAGGGCAGCAAAAATTACGAGTATGATGAACATCTCTCAAGGAAGTAAAAATAGAATTGAAATCTCATGGAGTTTGATGTCTTAGGACTAAACAACAAGCAAAGGAATTTTGTCCGAAAATGACTAAAAGGCTCTCAAGTAAGACTCAGACAAAGCGCGTTTGCTCGTGAAGGAGCTGAAAATATATACACACAAACATAATTGGGGAAATTTTTTTAGGTAGTTTGTTGTGTCTAACTTTAAAAAGAGCTACAGACGAATAGTTTAATGAAATCCGAAATAATGGAAACCATAAGTATAATCATTTAACATTACGCGTCAGGCACCCACCAAACCATTGACGTTTTGAATCATTGCCACTTTGACTCAGGATCTTTACATGGAAGAAAATGTTGTCCATTTGTTCTCTTTGGCCACAGAACTGTTCGCGCCATCTAACTCTGTTGGCTTGATCATAGAAGCAATGTTTTTTAGGTTTTGCTTGGCCTGGCTAGCTTATTTATATAGGAGTAAGGACTACTCGCTATTGGTTTTTTAAAACAAAGGGCGTAAAATGGGGCAGGCCCCCACAACATTTGGAGCCGGAGGTCGTCAATCAGGCTCGCCTGTGAAATGCAGGCATTTTCCCGAATTTTGTATGTAAGTGTACGTATTTGTCTTTTTGAGCTCCTTCACTAGTAAATGCGCTTTGCCGCGTCTCAGCTGATTCTACATACAGGATGGTCGGTTGGTCTTTTTCGAACAAAACTGCTTAAAAACCATATGAAGTCATCCATTTCTTGGAGCAACTTCATCCCATTTTTTCAGTGACCCAAGCAAGTTGCGTAGAGTAAGCAAAGCAACAAACCAGCATTTGCCGGCCATTTCTAGAACAACCTATTCCACACTCAGAAAAATTTCACTTTAAATCCCTTTTTTAGAATCATTTTAAATCAAAAGTTGAAATCACTTTGAAATAAAAAGCGAATCTTATATGAATTCCACTTTATTATAAACATTTTCTTTTCAAATCAAAATTTTTCATCATTGAATTAAAAAGAAAACGTATATGGCGCCAAATCATATTTGAACATTTTTGATTCAAAAATTTTCAAATTTGATTTGGCTTCATATACGTTTCTTTTTAATTCAATGATGAAAAATTTTGATTTGAAAAGAAAATTTTTGTAATAAAGTGGAATTCTTATGAGATTCGCTTTTTATTTCAAAGTTATTTCAACTTTTGATTTAAATTTGATTCTATTAAATGACATTTTTCTGAGTGCAGTTGGATTAAATTCTTTTCTTTATTTTTGCCTTGTTTAGGGATTGCCATCACACCTTTGGTAGGCTCTCTTGAGAGCTTCGACAAAGTTGCTCTATCATACTCCAGTTTTAAGCCACTGCGACCATGCTACCTGATTTAAGCATAGTTTAAATTATTCAAGGCTGATACAATGTGGTGCCTAATCCATTTGAAAGCCGGCAAGAAAATTTCGATTTTCAGTTTTGCAAGTTATTATAAAACCTTAACTCGGAAATGCTCAAACTCTCGAGTCCACATAGTATCAAAACAGCTCAAGCAAATTGATAGTCTAAGCCGAGAAAAACACTTTTCAAAGAAAAAAGCCTGGGGAGCAACTAACAGTACTAGATTGATCATTAGATTAAAACGCAATCACTACTGTGAATTTTTAATGTAAGTCAAGTTTGGTAGATTTCTGATTGCAAATTCAGCTCAGTGCTTTTAGTTACAATAATTTTCGGTATTTATTTGTACTAAGAGATGCTTCCGATAAATTTTCAAACGATAATAATATTGTAATGTAAAAAACAATTTGTTTTAATATCTAAAATTTTGAATCTTTTGCGGATAGTCATCCTTAACATCTTTCTACCTCAACAGCTTCCATCGCAGCTATTGAGGGCGTTGGCTTAATTTAAAAAAAAAAATTGATTTTTCCAAAGATTTCGTGGATGACAGACAATCCCAAACATCTTTCGATCCCTTTATCTTCCGATACAGTCATCAGCTACAAGCAAAACTCACAAGGTGAGTTGATCTGCCATCAAAGTGCTGTGAGCACTGAGCATTTTCATCATTTGTCAAATCATTAAATTTTAATATGACAAATATCCTACAATGAAAGTAAATTGCAAATGTTTTAATAAGCTGAGCTTGGAAACTCTTCTAAAAATTTTGAAACAACCCTGAATTTAACCCTAAAAAATTCTCTACCCCTATAACTTCTAATTCAGGCATAGGATCAAGAAAAAAAACAAGATATGTTGACCTTGACATGAAACAGATTCGGTATAATTTTGGCTGTGGTGTTAGCAAAGACCTGCGGGAATCTGCTATTTTTGTTTTTTTTCGTACTAACAGATTCCATCGTTGAATTTTCATATGATAAACATTTATAATGAGAAAAATAGTAAAAAAAATGTTTTAATTGTCCAAGTGTCGCAAACTATTCAGATGACAGCCCCAAAAACTCCCTTGTAACAATACCTTGTAACTTCCGATGCAATCATTGGATGAAAACAAAATTCATTGAGTGTATTGTCTTGACGTGGAGTCAATGTGATACATCTTTGATTGCTGTGATAAGAAAGTGTCATGATTTTTGTAATAGGAGTGCTACTATGAAATTGTCATATGATAAGCATCCTATAATGAAAATAAGTGACGAGTGTTTTACTTTCCTAAATTTGAAACTCTTGCAAATGGTGACCCTGGAAACCTTTTTACCTTATGACTACATTTGGTCATTGGACAGAAAGGGTTCATGATCTTCGATACTGGTCGGTTGTAATAAAGACAGCACTTGGTGGAACATTTATTTTAAATCTGCACAGATCTTCTACTTTTCTTCGACAGCCAGTCGTGCTAGCAGTTCCTATGCGTAAAGCCCTTTTTTCCATGCGTCCACGCGTCCATGTGTTTTTAGATTTCACGAGTCAAGTCAACTCAAATCCAGTTTTTTGAAGGCGGGGCTGAGACGATAAGTGGATGGAATTTACACGCTTATAATGATGTTTTTTTGCTCCGTACAAATATATTGGTAACAGAAAGTTGTATATATTTATCCAAATGACTATATATACCTACATATATATGTTTGTGTCTAGATATTCATATGCATTCAAATTTTTTGGTAAAAGTCATGAACGTAAGGATACAAAAAAAATATTATCCACAGCATCATATAATAAAATAATCATCCACAAAACATATATTTAAATGATCATCAACGAATCATCCACACATGCCACTGAGCGAAAGAAATTATTATAAAACCTATTGTACATGAATCAGTATACTCCACCTCCTTCGCTTTAGAGCCGCCTATATAAACAAAATCGAATTGACTCGTGTAAGCAAAACACGCTAGATTGCATGGACGCGTAGACGCATGGACTCATGTCTAAAAAGGGCTTAAGAGTTTTTTAATGTATCTGGATTTTTTTTTTATTTTAGCTTTATTGTGTCCACATTCAGTTAATTCTGCGAAAGAAATCTAATTCAGCTAATTCTGCGAAAGAGTTAAATTAAAGAGGATGTTTAGTGGCAGTACCATCGAGCATTGTTGGCCAAAAGCTGTAATTTGTTGATATAAAAGCATCTTTAATTAGTTTAATGTTAATGGCTGCTAAATTTTATAAATGTGATTTGGAAAGCTTATTGGATTTGAAAAGAAAGCTTTTGCTTCCAGCGCGAAAGTCAAAAGTTTTTTTTTGAATACACTTGACTTAAAATTAGATTCGTGAATTAAATTGATATTCTGCAACAATTTCAAATGTTTTCCAATTACCTTCAGAAGACGACGTGAACAAAGCCCACTAAACTCACACAATATATAAAGCAACCATGCAGAGAGCAGTCTCTTGTCCCTATGAAACCGAATCACAAAGGGGAAACACAAATCTAATTAGGACTTAATCAGGTACATGGAACTTTGATTAAGAACTGGCAAAAGACGCATCGGCAGGACGGTTCGACTCAGACTCAAGCTTGAGACCGCGTTGCAGGCAGCATAGACGAATCTCCCACACTTGTCGATTAGGTAACGTATGTAGTCGAAAATCAGCACCACAAAAGCCGAACCACTCACCCTGCTGTTTCCATACGCATATTGCCTTTTGTTGGATCCGGTAGAGAATGAATGAATGGTATAAATGTTACGCAACGACGCAAAGTTTGAAAGGGTGCATATTGCTACTCCGTTAATTCAATATATGTACATACTATTTCGTAGTGAGATATGAAGAAGGATGGTGTTTGCTGCAAAAATTAGTAGAGCAAGGAACTCGCTCTTGGCTTGATAAAAAAATAATAAAACTAACTTTTTTTCATATTATGTATTGTTTTCCCCCATATTCTATGATGAAAATATTTTTTTCCAAAGTTTTAAGTTACCAAACACCTTTAGTAATTTTTAATGTATTTGGATCAACAAAAAACATTTTCTATGTTTAAATACTAATTAATTTTGAAACTCATACAAAGCAAAATTGACGTATATCCGAAGTTTTCCTTCTTTACCCTATCCTAGTGAATATAAACTCTGCTTGTCACTGGAGAGGTAACAATATTTAATGAAAATTGCAAAATGAGCCAAGCAATAATTCAATGAAAATCGTTGCATGTCAATGCGTTAATCATGTAATCCCATTAAAAGCAAAAAAACCTAGGGGTTGTCTGTTTGTCATGTTCTATTTGGTGGTGAGTGGTGGATACTGGCGATAATTTTATTCCACTGTGCAGCTAGTCGGTGTGTTTGTTCATTTCGAAGAGTTGCGCTAGATTGAAACGTTGTTGCTGTAGATAGAGATGCCGACAGGGGATGTTTTTTTTTTAAAATTTGCATATGACCAAAAGTTTCAGTTAAGCTGGGATGAATGGCATAATCGAAATGTTGAATGCGGCAGCATTAGATCAGATGATTAGATTTTTGTTATAATGTGTAAATAGGTAATGAGAGAAAAGCCAATTGTTTAAATTTTAAATTTTCTCCAATTCGACGGGGTGTTCTCCAACATTTATACTATCCATGAAAAAAGTGGACTTAAATAAAGTGAAAATGGAATTACATGATATCGAAAAGAAAAAGGAAGGATCCTGGTAGCTCGTGAAAGATTTCATGTTTTATTTTGGAATGATTCACATGCTTGATTATAATTTCGTGAAATGATCACACTAATTGATTAATCGTTACATAATAGCTGTTTTAATGACTCCGAAAAAAGAGCAGATCCTCTCAAGTTAGAGAGAGCAGCTGTCAAGAAAAATCGAGGAAGTTAGAGCAATTGAGAGCTTGAAATGCACTTTTCAGGCAACAATTTCGTTGATTGCTTGTCAGAAGTTCAACTTGCCGGTTCACTATTAAAAAACTCTACTTCAGGCATAATTTTTTGTTGAAAGTCAGGTTTGTGACTATTGAGAAATAGGTGGCTGCTTGGCCGAAGTTGCTCTACCAAAAAAAAGTAGAGCAGGAAATCGAGCTAAATTATAATTAAGCTCTAAATTGCTCTAGTTCCACTTCGACCAGCCTCATGAAGCACAAATCAGACCAACTTCGGGCAGGTTAGAGCAACCGAATTGCTCATGAAACGCATTTTGCTGAACTATCTCAACCTAGCTCAACCTAGAGCAACTCATTAAATAAAGCTAATAATGCTTATGAGTATTCTGCCCTACTAACCATAAAAGCTCAAACTACATTTTCGCCATTTTTGAGTTAACACCGGATTCAAAAACTACATACTAAATTACATCATCCTACAAAATATGAAAAGCCTATCTTTTGTGGAAGTATGTTAAAATCAATAGCGGCATATCTTCCCACCCACGAAAAACGTCGCACTACTAAGCATAAAGGTTCTATCTTCTGCAGATAGATAGATGTTGTCTCTCAAGTAAACGTATTTGTATCCATGTTTAAACTTTCATTACGTTTGAAGGTGTCTGCAGTATTTAGAAAAAGACAAATCATTGAATATCTCGAAGGTGCTAAAATGTAGATAGAACCTTTATGCTTAGTAGGGCAGTATTAATGCTTGTGTCATCGTAGCGAATGAGGAACATAATATTTGAACAAAGTTTTACCAGGAATTCACAAAATTAGATTTTTGTAGCGCCCAAGCAAAAGAAAAAATACAAAAAATTAAAGGTGAAAAAATTGTTAAGTTATTAGCTGTGTACACGGAGAGAAATTTCGGCAGTGATTTTTACTGAAGTGGATAATAGAATCTACTATTCCGCAAATTCCATATCAAAAGATGAATGTTATTACAAATTTGATGAAAATTTACTATTTTCCTGCAAAAAATAGTCAATTCCATTACATACTACAGATCACTCATATTTATTGCGCTTTAGTAAAGACTTTGATTAAATCATTTGGCAGGCAGCAATATGCATTCGATGCATTTGACAAACTACGTAATTAACGAAAACAGACTGTGGTAAATATTACTACACTTACTAATGAATTTTTATCCTGCGTAGTCAATACACCGTTTCCTCATTACCATCGCAATGAAAATCATGCACAGTTTTTAATTTTCAGTGTGTGACTTAGAATTGTGTTGATTAGAGCAATAAATTTTGTGCGTAGCATTGCAAATCATACCGGGTAGAATTGAGTTGTTTGGTGTAACAAATTTTTTAAGTGAATTTTAAAAGCAATGGAAATACGCGTTTACATACGCGGACATAGCTATTTTGTTTTGCAACCTGTCGCTCCAGAAGTAAATATAGTGAGTGATTTGTTAAGAGGCCTGTTGGAACTCGAAAATAGTTTTAAAGGTACGTAAACATTAACACATATCTTTTTCAAATTTGTGCGTTGTTCGAATGTGAAAATGAAACTACAATTTCGTGTCACAGAGCACAAAATTGATGAAGAATGCTTGGTGCATGTAAATATCTCCGATATTGATTCTTTGATACCATTATCACCGCTACATTTAAGAATATATTACCGTTTAATAAGTAGCAGCGAAGGAATTTGTATAATTTAAAATTTAGGGTCATGCTTCGGTATCAATAGCAGAAACCTTAACCGATAAAACACAAATAAGCTATCAAATCTTGAATCAGACGAAAAATAATGATTAATTGCGAAATTTATCTCCATCTGTACCAGAAAATGAAACAAATCCTCCCAAAGTTGAAAATTTTCTAAGTTTTGGGTGTTGATTCTAAAATTATTTGCAATACTGTTTGTCCAAAATGTTTCTAATGTGATCTGTTTTAGGATATTAACACAATTCTAAATTTAAATTCGCGCGGTAGAACTATTTTATTGGAATTTAACGCTGAGAGATCATTTAGTCATTCTAAAAGGAAAGACTTAATCTCTATCTTGGTGGACTACTGCATAGAGACCCATGTTGTACTAGGTACAGAGCAATGCGAGATATTAGCAGCCAAAATACAAGAACGGTTTCCGCTACAGTTAAAGGTTTGGATGAACTGATTCATTTGTAAATGAAATACAAAACGGTAGGTTTTCAACCATAGGAAAGCTATTTTTTTAAAGGAGGCTCATCCAATGGCCGAGCACGAGTTCCCTTATATACATGTTTTAATAGCAAAACAAAATATTTGCGAAAAAAAAGGTGTAATAAAATCCTGCAATCGGCGTCGTGATTCACATTGCTCATCATTACGTCCTACACCACCAGAGCCTGCTGACCGTAGCCGTCAGAAATATAAATGCTTGTAAAAGTAAACTAATGTTCTTCTTTCTTCTTCTTTTAATTGCGATCCTTGGGAAGTGGTCGAAAAAAATGGGTAACAATATTTTCTCGACGGCATAGTGAAATTATTTTATAGTGAAGGAGATCAATGATAAAATAATTCATGAAATTATCAAAATTATAATTCATGATAAGAAAATATTTATAACATCAAAAAAATATAAATTGGATTACAACAACCATTTGAATGCCTACATACTAAGAGAAGATGTGAATAGTTTTTGTTTTAATGATTTAAGTGATTTTCAATTTTATCCCACTTTACCGCACATTTCATTACATGAAATGAATGCTTTTCGTTTTAAAGAAATTTAGTAAAAATGCTCATGTTAGATTTTTGAAGAATATGAATTGTTATGTTTTTACACATATGCTTTTGAATAAATTTATGTTGTTTTTGAATTTTAATTTTTGTTTTTTTTTTAAACAAGAGAATAACAAGAATGAAATTGAGTGAAAATTTATAATTCAAAGCTAAACTATATTTTTAGTTAAACCTAAATACATTCTTTGCATTTTGGGTTAGGTTCAACTAAGAGGCGAATGGAATCAGCATCTATATTTGCGGTGAAATTTTCTTTTTTAGGCGAAAACGCAAAAAAATCATTCCTTGTGCACAATGATTTTAACGCAACGATATTCACTATCAGTTTTCATTAAACTCATTAAACTAATTAGTTCTTTCTATCAATGAAAATAGTGAATTTCATTACGAGTGGTAATGAATTTCATTATTATTATATTTAAATTTATTGCTGAAGTATTATTACTTTTATTACATTATTACAATCAAATGCATTACAGTGTAATAAAAGAATTCACAGCACAGTAGTAAAATGCGTAGTGCAATTCATTACAAAGGTAATGGGGCAAAAAATTACTACTATTGCAATAAAAATAATTGCAATTTTTGTAGAATTTCATTACACTTTTCTCTCCGTGTAGGTGAATTCAAGCATATTAAGTCGTTTAGTTTCATAATATTCATTCGGTGGTAATTTAATGTAAAAGTCAAATAAAATCTTCTAAAAACTCTTTCGACTTGACGTCGTGTCTAGAATTTTAAATCATACTCGGTCAACCTATTTCGATTTTTCTTAAGAGTAGCCCAAAATTAAAAAAAATGTAGTATTATAGCACAAAAATTATTTTTTTTTAATTTCTTTTTTAATTTTTTAATTTTTTAAATTTTACATGCGGTTTCCTTTCGAAGGAAATGTTTTCATTTTAATGTGCCGATCGAACGGTAGTCTCATGCTCTCCTATTTAATCTATTGCTCTACTAAATTCAAGTACAAACCATAACAGCATGAGAAATCCACCCCGATTATACGAGTACACTCGACGGTTATATCACGGTGATATCACAAGCTAACAGCTAAATCTCTGAGCTGTATCTGTTGATCGATGGAATAGTTAAATTCATGGGTGGCCGAAAAAAGCACCTATTGCCTACGGACGTATGGCATATGGACTAGCGAAAAAGTTCATTATCGAGGTCAACTTCGTTGCTCCAGTATTATCAGCGATGTTACAAACTTAATTGCCGACTGTTTCTTCTAAAGTCAAATCATTTTCATGAAAATATAGCCTGGAAACGGTAATGGTTTAAAGGTCATCAGCTTTATCGGTTAACTTATTTATTTAGCATGTACACAGTTCCTAAAAGGTTTCACATTGTTCTGCAAGAAAAATAGTTGCCTCTATTTGTTTTGCCTTGACCCTTTGTTTGCATCTATCTCCACATTCCTGACAGTATCTGGGTTCGCACATGTTGCGGCGGTCAAATCTGAAATCGGGAACTCTCTGAAATTTCACCCCACAATTTTAATATCACGGGCCTTCACCGCTTAATACTTTTCTGGTAATATATATCCTTTATAGTGTCCACATTTTTGGCAATGTCTCAGCTTAAATAACTTACAGCAGTCACGTCTTAATTGCATTTTATCTCCATGATTGCGAAATTGCGTAACTCCTCATTTCATTGATTCCTTTGGCGACATCTTCTGTGTGGCACACGAATTCTTCATGCACTCCGCGAATTTGAAAATTGTTTCGGGAGCACCCGCTTCAGTGATTCGTAAATCAATGCGTACATCAAAGCATCTTTGACTATCCGCTTATGCACCGAAGTGCCCGCTGAAATTTATTATCTCGTGCAGTCGGGATGAATGCACCTTTCTCTGTTTCAATTCAAGACTCTGGATCTGACGTATGATAGGGCAAAAGTAACAGACACTTGATGCCCTGGATCATCTGCTGCAAGGTCTCTCTTGGTTTCCATTAACACGTTCTTTGCTGTAAACGATGAGCTTTATTCAAGTGATTTTTGCTGTACTTCATATTTGAGCGGTTATCAGACTTTGAGTAGCTGTTGTAATTGTCCACTATAATGGTTTAAAGAGCATCCGCTGCGGTCACTATTCACGACAGCATTAGTAGATTAGATCGTTCCTAATCTTATACTTTGCAGCAACCTCAAATTATAAAATATCCAAGAAACCTGTCCGTCAAAAATCGGCATGTGGATCTAGTTACTGCTAGTTGGTTCAGATGAAATCGTTCCTCCAGTTTTAGCCTGCTCCGGGTCCGATTACAGTAGATCAATTATTTCCTCTACTTTCATGAGCTATTGCTTAGCTTCCATAAACTGAGTGCCAAGGGCGTTTCCGAATTCACTTCTTCGTCCTCATTCAGCTTGTTATGACAGATTGTGACGCCAGCAGAGTAGCTAAGCTATTCTACCAGTTTGAAGCAGACCAAAACGAGGTGTCCGAAATCTATGACTGTGCTTCGTAACATTGCCTCAAAGCACCATCAAGCCGACAAAATCTCAAATCAGAACGTGACTTCGTCAATTGTTACACAGGAGAGCAATTTCAAGGCGTAGATAATTGAATTCGGACAAGCTCGACTTGATCTGACGTTACATTCTGTTATAAGAAGTTGAAAACGAAGGTGAAGACGTCAATTCGGAAAGGCCCCTAGTTGTTGCTTCACCTCTGTATCTTGCGTATCGGGTTAATGCTGTTAATTACAGTTCACTTTTTTTAGCCTACTAATTTAACTATTGAAGCTTGAGTAGCCTGGTGGGTAGAATCTTGACTTCTTGTGTGGGGTCCCTGGTTCGAATTCAGGTTGGCATTCCCCTCTCAAATTCGCTAATGTTAAATCGTTTGCTTGTTTTTGTTTTTTTTTGTTGCTTAGTCTACGCTATTTCGCACGATTGTCGCTGGCGCTCTTAGGGCCTTTCCGACCTGACGTCTTCGCCTTCGTTTCAGCTTATTATAACAGAATTTGACATCAGACCAAGTCGAGCTTGTCCGAATTCAGTTATCTACGTATTGGCATTATTCTCCTATATGACAGTTGATGAATTCTTATTCTAAGTTGACTTCTTGTTCACTTGATGGTGTTTTGAGGTTACCAAGCAAAGCCACCGAATTCGTACACATCGTCTCAATTTTCTTTTATGTGGCATTTCGCGATTACGCGCTAAAATTGCATACTTGCCACACACATTTTACCGCTTTCCGGAGATAAATTTGACATCAAAGTTGCAAGCAAGTTTTAGTTGTTGAAATGTCAAAAGTAGCCAAGCAACGATTTCGGACAGCTTGTCTTAGTCTGTTTGTAACTGTTAGAATAGCTCAGCTACTCTGCTGATGTCACAGTCTGTCATAACAAGCTGAAGATTAGGACGAAGAAGTTAATTCGGAAACGCCCTTAATAGTCACATTCAGTCGCTCGTTTTTCTCGAAGACTCACGTATGAAAGATTCACAGTACAAGTAAATCTGTCAAAAGTCACTTTACAAACGCAAAAGAATTCCAATTCTGAAAAAAATTACTGTTTTTTCCTGAAGCACAGTTTGTAGGATCGTGATTCTTGCTTCCAAACAATAAACGAACGCTCTGTTATTTGCTAGTTGTTCGCTCTATCGTTGAAAGATTCTCGTCGATTTTTGCTTGCTTATTCGTATGCATAGCACTGAATTTTTCTAGCTAGTAAAAATTTGAATGAAAAAATAGCAAAAGTATTGAAAATTTAAAATATATAAAATTAATTCAATACATACATGTATATAAAGTTTGATCAGTTATAATTATAGCTATCGCCACTTCTGTGCTTGCCTTTGTTTTGCATATCTTATAATTTGTAAAACAAAGAAAGTTGATAATAATTTTAGAAAAAATAAATGAGAAGTATTTTGTGTTTGATTTGTAAAATGAGTTTTTTATTGAAAAATTAAAATATATTATTTATGTTGAATTGAACCCAACTTTTAATTAAGTAATTCGTTGCAGTAAAAGTTTGAAATGCAATTTACAGCAGTCTTGCATAAATGCAAAAGTAATGTGTATAACGGTAATGTACTAGCCATCATTACCGATTTTTAAGCTGCAGAAATACTGGAATTCAAACTAGCCTCCGATCTTGTAGATGATGCGTTCTTGGATCATTTTCCTGGTCATAGTCCTTCAACATAAAATGTCTCTTCTGTAATGGTATTCGCATTCTCGCATTGTATCTTTATTTCGAATGGCTTCACATAAACTTATAACCACATGTCATACCTCGCTCCCATTAAAAATATTACGCTATCACAAGGGTTCGACCCTTCAAAGGATTAAATGGATAATGACGATGGCTCTATTTACTCACCCACTCCCCAAGGCCGTTAAATTATAACTACTTCAATATTTTCCTTCTTAATTAACGGAAGGGTCAAGTTAAAGATCACACTTGAGATTCCATTAGACATGTTCATACATCGAAATTAAATCCGTTCGCCAGAAAAGGGTCAATATTGTCGAGCGGTTAGTGTTGTTTGGAGTAACCGAAAGCGAATATTAAGCAAACAGAAAATCTGAGCTGTTACGACAATGATATTGATTTTGTTGAACTAGATAAGATAATTGATGCGGTTAGACTTAGAATAGGAATTTGAAATGAAAGAGCTCCACGATTGATAGTTGTGTGTTGAGGATGAGACTAGTAGTCTCGATGTATTGAAGCTCTAAGTTGTCGATGTCACACTATTGCACCCGTTGCCATCTGAATTTGAAAATTATCTTCCTTGCTTCTTTCAATATTTTTATTTGATAGTACAAACAAAAAACTTAGGAATTCAACGTCATATTACTCATAATACGGCATTAGTAAATTAGAATTGATGCACGTTGCCATTTTTTTTCTTTTTATAAATCGAAAAGCCAAGAAACTGATATACACGCTTGTCTATACTTAATAATACCGCAATTGACCATGAACGTGGCAGCATAATCTCTACGAAATAAGGAACAATAAAGAAGCTCACTTTTCTGGGATAATATACAATATATTGAGAAGTGAAGGCATCGTAACAAGCACCCAAGTTGGCGTAATATGTTTTATTTATGGAACTCGGAGAACTTATCTTCAATAAATGTCGAAGCAAGTATGTGGAGCATGTGTTCTTCATCTCGGGCTGTTTGCAGGCTTTTCTTGCAGATAGCTTCGAATCACTATCATCATCATGATGACGACGTTGACCGAGTTGATTACGAGGCTACCTTAGCTGCCGCTGCCGCCAAAGCTTCGAATTCGATTCGACTTGATCCAGCAGCCGTTTCTTGCCGGATAAGTACAATTCCCAGCATCATGTTACGTTTGTCGGTGAATTTGTAAAGGAAATGATGATGGGTAGGGTGGGTGCAAAAAATCGTATATGTCCGTATAATAATCTCATAAAAAAGAAACGGTTTTCCAAGAGAGGGATACCGACAAGCCCATGTTGGGCATCGCGTTCAACAAGAAAATGAACAAGAGCCTCGACAAGAAACTGCGAATCGCTACTCTATTGCCTGTCCATTCAACGGAAAAATATGATACGTTACGTGGAGGACTGTTTTTTCACTATCATTATCATCCCGAAGCCTGTGCTCCGGTTGCGGGATTGAAGTAGTCGTAACGTTAATGGAAACAGTATCCTGTATATTGATTTGAACTTGATTTCTTTTCCTTCGTAGTGAACAATAACAATGCGAATTTATCGAACGGTCCTGACTCTTGTTTCCGTGTGAAATCTTTCTAACCCCTCGAAAACTATCATTTGAATTTCATTGGAGAAGGAAGTGCAGCTACCAATGCTATCATGCAAATGACGAGGACTTTTTTCCACATTTATTTCATTTGGTTTCGTCAAGTGATGATACCACCGCAAACATAAATTTATTCTTTCGATATCACTGATTACTCATCATCACTGTACTCTGACTGCTCTAACTAAAAAGAGACTTCTTAAAAAAATCACGTCGGTATCCTCTGTTCCTTGACCAAGCCATTCGAACAACCAGTCGTAGTCGCGACGAAGTAATTGAATCACTTGACCGGACGACAAATATTTGTTGTTTATTCGTCCGGTTGACAAGAAACGATGCCGGTTTCGCCCTCCGTTACCGTCATACTATCAAAAGTATCATTTACCATTCGTTGTTTATGCATTTCGATTGATTGTTCAATAAATCGAAATCGCGATATAATTCCATCCGGGGATAATCGCAATCGTCGTAACCTTTCTCATGCCACTCACATTCAACCCGTTCATCGGCTTCACGAGCCCCATTAACGAATCAGATGGTGGAGGAGCTTAGAGTTGCGTGTGTACTAGTGATGGGCATTTCTGTTGTTTTCAGAAAACGAAAACGAACTGTTTTTTTCCAAAAATAACTGTTTTTTCAACCTTTTTGAAAACTTTTTTCACTCGACCAGCAGCAAATTGATACTGGGTGTTACAGTTAGTGATTGGCATTTCTGTTGTTTTCAGAAAACGGAAGCTATTTGAAAAAAAGCAGTTTGAAAAAAACAGTTGGAAAAAAACAGTTTTTTTCAAACTGCTTTTTTTCAAATAGCTTCCGTTTTCTGAAAACAACAGAAATGCCAATCACTAATTGTAACACCCAGTATCAATCTGCTGCTGGTCGAGTGAAAAAAGTTTTCAAAAAGTTTTAAAAAACAGTTATTTTTGGAAAAAAACAGTTCGTTTTCGTTTTCTGAAAACAACAGAAACGCCCATCACTAGTGTGTACATAGATCGAAGCATGCGAACTCGAATATCATACACATTATGGCACATATCCATTTCTGTTCCTGCTTCGGGAATTCGTTACCTCCGATATCTTCATTCGAATATTGCTACTCAGTATCCACGAGTAGACGAAACTAGATTTGGTCCAATGTGAAGAGATACAGGATCGTACATATTGGTAAATCGTAACACGAGGGTTATTTCCATGATGTGTCGGAACAGTAGTTATAACTAATTAGAAACTGTTCGTTAACAAATAACACTGTATCAGTATCAGCATCAGGAATTCTTAGGTCCTCGGGGCTCTTAATTGCAGGAAAATGAACTGTTTGTTTGATATGACGGGAAATCAGAAATTGTAATTAGTAAAATGTTACTCAATGTTTCATATGTACTTGCGCCGAGAGACATGTGCTGCGTACCGATTTAAGATCAGGCTTCAGATAAGGATGATGAACCAGAATAGTGTAGTAATCAGCAATAATCTTTTTTTGCCATTGCAAAACTTCTTTGTTAATGAGAAATTTCGCTTAACTGAAATAATTGATTTTAAAACTGCTATGATGAGTTTTTCGCCAATAAGGAATGTATCTTCTATGAAAGAGACACCATGAGATAACATAACAAATGGTGACGAATTGTAAAACGATACAGTACTTCTAGAACCCAAACGCAACTATGTTAACAATGTTAAATAAAACCTCGATATACGAAAAATTAATGGATTTCATTTTTTCACGAAACATAAGGACTGTCTTAGACAGTTTTGCACCAATGGATTTTGTTTACGAAAAAGGAACTGAACGATTTATTCAAATTTTTTTTATAAGTTTGTTTATTATTATATTTACAGTGATTTTATAATTTTTTTCTGTTTTTTTCTGCTATATCCTTCAATTATTCCTGTTACACTTTTCGTATTATTTTGTACAACCATTTGCTTGACCGCATCACTTGCTTTCGTCCATAAGGTCGAAAAATTTTTGAGTGATTTCTTGACATTCTTTTAACGAGAGCCCACTACCTTCCTATTAGCCTGAGTTCTAGAGCACTATGTGGGTTCACAAGATTTTAGGGCTGACGATTTACAAAAATTTTGAAATTCAAGAGAGTAAAAGCACTTGTTACTTAATTTAATTTCAGGATATTTGGTGGCCGCATATTCTAGTACAAAATTGATGAAAATACTCATCTGCAACACCTTGCTAGCACTGCAAAGCCTACCACAATTACTTTACAGTACTTTACAGTAGCAACACACTGTGTGACAATTTTATGTATCCGATGACTGCAACACAAAGTTAGTACTAGAAAGTTTTTCTAGGGTTGCCATAAAAAAAAGCTTGAAACACACATTTTATTTTTGTAGTAAGGTATTGATCCTGTAAAAATCTACTATGCTATCTTGGTAATAAAATGATGAGAATGTTTGGTGCTGTCAACTCTTTGCTAGCACAAAAAAAATAACTTAGCCTGTGAGTTTTGTTTTGATGCGTGACTGCGCTGGCAGTAGTAGAAATCTGTATAAACATTTTAAGGCTAACTGCTCGTTAATGTTGAAAATATGTAGAAATTAAAAGATTTGTTGCTTATTTATATTAAAAGATCATTATTATTGAAAAATTTAATGATGATGTTTCATAATAAAAACAATAAAAATTACCGTAGCTGGGAAATCTCTCCTGATGACGCAATCTAAAGTCTACGAAATTTGCTGCATAGTAGGATTAACTTATCATTTGAATTTCGGGTCGGTTTAATGTTTACATCAGATATTGTTGTGCAGAAATCTATTATATGGCTTAGTGCTTTTTCAAGGACTGCAAGGACTGCTAGCATGTTTATTTAACTTCCAAAAAACCTGCCCTTACTCAAAAACATGCAAGCTGTGATTTGATTATCGGGTTGTGAGTTCAAAAGGCATTAAATTTGCACTAATTTCGCAAGCACGCAGTTGACGATGTCTTTCCTGAAAAGTAGAAAGACGAAAGACTCGATGCATTCAAAGATTATTTCACTTACCTGCCACAGCAACAGGGAAACCATGCACATTTCATAATAATCTGATGACTCTGTCAGAAGTTATACCAACTCGAACTTTTTAAAAAAATCTTCGGGCCACTAAAAGCCTAAAAATATTCAAACCCAAGTTTGAAGCAACATAAGTACTCTCCAAATTTTTTCTTTCAATGGAGAAATCGGTGAAGCTGAAACTTCACTAAAATGACATCCGCCAAAAGGATAAATGCATTTTAATTTTAACCGAAGTAAGATTTACTCCTTACGTAGATTCATATTTGCCGAAAACTTCAGCTCGATCAGATCACACATTCCAAAAATAATCTTACCGAATATTATATATATATGAAACTGTTTTGCTTAGAGTGAATACGTTCTGTTTTGATTTTGAAGGACCTCACATGCAAAATAGTTAACAACAGCGCGCAACATTAAGCAAGCTTTTTTGGATGATCGAAAAATAATAATTGCAACTCTTGAATAAATAATCGAAAAATTATAATTGCAAATCTTAAATAAGGAAAAATCAAGAGAAAAATTGTTGAAACTATGAAGAAAATTAAATCAACGGTACATGATGCAATTATACGCTATCAGAAAGAAAGAACAGCAAATAAACAGGTAAACAGTATTTAAAAAAACAGTCAGATACAAAAAAAAAATATTTCGGGGAAAATTAAGAAGGAATTGTTGATATGTTGCCCTCAGGTTCTCAAACAAAATACGGTTTGTTTTTACTTCCTTAAGGAAACAGTTTCTACTCCAAGTAAGATAATGATACTCAGCATACTGCTGCGGCAGCAACCCATTCGGGTTCTTGGGGAGTGGAAGTGGTGGAGAGTCTACTTCACAATCGAAACTTTACGAGTGTCATATCATTAGTTTCATGTCTCACTTTGTCCGTAATTTGCGCGGTCTGCCGTTCCTACCTGGATTCGAACCAGGTACTCCACACGTCCGGTCCGGAGCCAGTGGTTCATCTACTAGGCAATATACAAAGTTCTTGGAATATTATTGGGCCGAAATGAGTCTTAGAATGCAAAATAATAACAATTGGGCCGTTGAAAGGAGTATAAGAAAATGAAAATTGTGGAATAGACACCAACGATACTTCCAACTTAAGGAACCTAAAGAGATTTCAATGGAATACTAAACCACTCAATGATTAATCACCATAAAAAATTATTTTTCTATATATTTTATATGAGCAGAAGATTTTTCTTTCCAACACATTGAAGTTGTTTTTCGTATTACTTTTCGTTAAATTCGAAAAAATAACAATTGCTTTTTATAGTTAAGACTTTTGTTAAACTTACAACGTTATTTTGAGACCTTGTCTGGCAAATGCTTTCAACACGCTAGCCAACTTTCACGACGAGTCAGTGTACGAAGGTGCGCCATTAAGTATGCGGAATGGTGGGCAGAAGTGCGTATAAAAATGCAAATTTACTTTTCTTCTTCCATAGATCTGTCAATTATTCTACCTCAGTTTTCAGATCTTTCAATTAGTTTATGTACGTTTTTTTAAAAATGTAACGTCGCTGTCGGAAAAGAAAGTCAAACCTGCGTCGTTCCCTTCTTCATCGTTTTGAAAACTTCTTCTCACGAAATTCCTTCTTTAATCATGGGGAAACTTTGTTTTGTCAAGCTATCTTCAGTGCAGCATGAAATTTGTTAGGAGATCTTCCTTTGATTTGCTCTACATGCCTGTTCCCAGCTGATACGGGGGAAAGGATCCTCTTCGTGCTACGGCACGCAGACAACACAAAATATAAATTACGGGACAATAAATTAAAGAAGGGAAGACTCCACGTAGGAATCATTATTAAAACAGAGAATTACTCTAAATTCCTTTTTTTTTCAACTTTCAGATATATGAAGAAGGAAAAAAATGTTCTCAGTGAAATATGAAGATTAAAATAAAAGTATGAAATTCTGTTCTACACTAACAAAAACAGACTTGTGAAAAAGTATATATGTGGGTGCGTAAAGTTTCGAATCGTCCACGGCCGGAATCAGTTTACAACGATCATACAGTTCATATCATAATATTAATAAATTAATCATATAATGAGTATAAATTAAATAGATATACAGTGGCGAGCACATGTGGATACATGTTAGCCAAATTGGACATTAAATACTTGTAAAATCCTTAAAAATACATTAATTAGTTTGAAATTTTTGCAGTTGAATTCTTTATTAATATTTATATGAAACAAATAATAAACAAAATTATAAGTTATAAGCTTAGTCTAAGCTTTAAAACAAATAATCGAAATGGGCATTGTATCGACTTTTGTCCGGTCATGAAAAAGCAGCTAAAGATTTTTTTTTAATATTTAGTTCAGAGACCTTTGGCTTTAATAACGGCAAGCATACGCTTAGGCATTCTCTCCACTAATTTTTCAATTAGTTCGTTCGAAATATTACTCCACTCCGTGTGAAGTCGACACCAAAGCTCATCTAACCCCTTCGGTGCGGTGTCGTACCGAGCTAGTCGTTTTTTCAGCAAAGCCTATAAATTTTCGATAGGGTAAGGTCTGGGCTTTGAGCAGGCCACTGCATTTTTTTAAAACGTTGCCTGATGAGCCACTCCTTAACAATTCTCGCCGTGTGCTTTGGGTCTCCATCCTGCTGGAAAATGACTTCATATTCTGAATAAGCACATTCGTCTACGAAGTCTGGTAGATTAGACTCCAAAATATAAAGATATTGTGCCTTTTTCATAATACCATCGATTTTAGCTAATGGCCTTACGTTCCACCAAGTGAAGCAGCCCCACACTATCAAGCCGCCTCCTTCATGCTTCATAGTTTCTTTCACTTGATGCTTTTTCAATTTTTCGTTTGGGCGATGCCAGTAATACTCCTTACCATCGGACTGAAATCGGCTTATTTTGGTCTCGTCGGACCAAATTACCCTCTTCCAACCATCTACGCTCCAATTCTTGTGCTCCTTTCAAAATTTGAGACGTGCTGCAACATTTTTCTCTGATAGTGCTGGCTTTTTTTGCCTAATTACCACTGTTAGACACTAATTACCACTCCTAGTGATGCGAATCGAGTCCAGTTTTGAGAATCGAGTCGACTCGAGTACTTTGATAAAAGAATCGAGTCAGGACTCGAGTATTCGTAACATTAGTTTCCGTAATTAATACCTTTGCGGAAAAAATATACATATATGCTTTCAGATATGAAAAAAAGCAAAAGCTAATTAATTCATTTTATATGACACATTTAACACTAATTACAAATTAACAAAAAATCTATTTTATAATTGAATATAATTTCAATATTTATGCTGTAGTTTGGTAGAGCACGGCATAACTATTATAAAACTTATGAAAATCCAAACTGAATGAAAATCCAAATTGTAAATAATTTTGTTTTTTATTAAAATATCAACAAAGATGATCACATATTCAAAATCATTAAAAAATTAATGAACATAGTAAGTTCATTATCCAAATATCAAAATTATAAAATCATTTAGAGTTGTTCAAATAACTGTTAAGAAATAAAATCTGCTTAATTTTTGCTGGTTCTAGCCTATTGCGCCTTAAATTACAGAGTTGACCAGCTTTTGAAAAAACTCGTTCTGATGGCACAGACGTGGCTGGTATACATAAATATTTAACGGATAATTGATATAGACCAGCATATATACATTTTCGCTCCTCCCAAAATTGAAGAGGGTTGCTGTGTCTATTTAAATAAGGCAGATTAATGTATTGTTGCATCTTTTCTGCTGCGGAAGAAGTGGGCGTTGTAGTTTTGGAATATTTCAACACCTGTTCGTCCAAATATCCCCAAAGATTGTGCTCTGTTCGCGCGACCACACTGGTTGGCTCATCTTCCGGGAGGTCCTCACTAACCAATGTTTCTTCATATTGGACTAATTCTTCAATTAGCCAACGTTCAGCCAAATTCGAATTGGTTTCATTTTGGAACGCTGCTTTCTTGAATCTCGGATCTATGAAAGTGCTTTTGGATGCAGTTTCATCAAACTCCATAATACCGAGTCGCTTTTTTATTGCTTCCAAAATGTTTATTTTCAATATATTTCCTGTGTCAGTAAGCGGAGAAAAACTTGAAAGAGTCATATGCAAACCTCGAACCAACGGTATTATGCCTGAAAGAGTTGGATATTGTTCGCCAGAAATTATAGCTGTTAGCTCCTCCACTGGTTTCAAAACGGACAAGCAATCAGCTAGTTCCTGCCATTCAACGGAGCTAAGATTATCAGGAGCAGATTTTAAAGATGACAATGCAGCAGACAAAGGCATCTTAACCTTTTCCAAACGATCTAGCATAATAAATAATGAATTCCACCGAGTTGGGACATCCTGCTTCAATTTAAGAGCTTGAAAATTCATTTGCTCTTGTACTTCACGCAATTTGTAGCTCGCAGTGTTGCTACGTTTGAAATAGGCAACAATAGTCCGGCATTTTTCTGATAGTGAAGACAGCTGCTTGTTTTGCTTTAAGCAATCTAGAATAACCAAATTGAGCGTATGAGCTACACATGGAAGATTTTTTAATCGTAAATGCTCCGTAACTGCTTTTTTAATATTGGCGGCATTATCTGTAACCACTGCAGTTATCTTGCCCGTGAGATGCCACTGTTCAAAGGAACTTTTTATGGCTCCAGCTATATTTTCAGCGGTATGGGTTTTTTCAAACTCACATGTGGTCAATGTTAAGATTTGTAGTCCTCCTTCATTCACAAAATGAATTGTCAGCGCCATAAAGCTTCGATTGCTGTCGGAAGTCCACATGTCCGTAGTAGCAGCTAGATGTTGTACACTTTTTAATTTTTCCATTATCGCTGCACGTGCTACGGAATAACGATCGTGCAAATATTTTTCGGATAGTGTTTTTCTTGACGGAAGCTCATACATAGGGTTCAGTGTAAAAGTATAGTCCCTAAAGCCTTTATTTTCCACTATTTGAAGTGGTTGAAAATCTAAACAGATCATATCTACTAATGCTTTATCGATTAGTCTACTATTCATTGGCATCGCATTTTTGCTCATCAACTTCAGTTGCATTTGCCGTTTAGGAGGCGGTTGACCTCCATCGGAGGAAAGTTTGCTACTAGCTTCTTGATTAGCACTAGAGCTCGCTGTAGAAACTGGTTGATCAGCATTAGCTACCAGATCAGAAGTTTGTGGCGTTGCACTTTGGCATTCGGTTTCAGTCTGTTTTTCAATAGACGTAGCATATACAAGTGGATATACTTTTCTAAAATGCTTTATCAAATTAGTAGTATTTCCAAAGTCCTTAAAAGTTTTCTTGTAGGTTTTACAAGTAACCACTTTTGCACCACTACTGGAGCTTCTTTCGAAATACTCCCAAACAGATGATTTTTTGGCCTTTGGAGGGGACATTTCAGAGAGATAATGCCTAACTAAAAAGCGCTCTCGTAACACAGATTTTTAACTTTTTTTCCACACTTTCCTCACACTTTTTCTCAAAACACTTTTTTTTTATCAACCGAAAATTTCCGTTTGCCTGTCAAGAAAAGACTGCCGTACTTAACTCTATTTTTCGCAAGATACTGATCAGTCGTGACAACGACAGGGTTTTTCCTGGCAATTATCTCGATATTTAGTTTTATGGTACGGCATGAACCTTTTTGAGGGATTAGGGGTGTTTTCACTGCTTTAGTAGTATAATTTTACATCTACCTGCAATATATAATTATATCCGAAAATAAACATTTTTTCAGTTTACCTCTTCCTCTTCTCTTTTGTATAATATATAGTATAATGTATAGGTGCGTTATCTTGTGGAAAAATGAATTTATTATTGTTTAAATCGTTCACTGTGCACAGTGTCATATCGTATGATGCGACCAAATAATGGTACGAACGGACCTACCATTGTATGATACAACCGACCTCTTTGATTTTTTATGCACAAGTTACCTTCATAGAAATAATTAATTTGCTATTGTCCCTACTACACATTTTACTTCTCCACTCTTTTCCAGTGGCATTTTTCAAGCTTATTTTATGACTTGTTACTACATAGCATTTCGACGACAGTTATATTTTCCTATTTCTTTAGCAGTTAGGCAGATTTTGAATTCGGACAATAATGTAGATCTGACTGACACTCGTAGTGCAGTGTGTTGTGGTATTTTCTTCAAGCGTGCGAAGATTTCGATTCATTAGATAATTCACTCCCTTCTTATTAACAAGCTGATTGAACAACATTTTTTTTATCAAAAAATTGCGCACAAACTATATTCGACAATTTATTTTCTTAAGTATTTCACTTTTTAATCGTTGGTTTTATGTTTAATTTTTCTTCCTGTGCATAAGTTAATAGTTAGAAAAGAAAAAATAGTTAAAGAAAACTTATTGCAACATTTTTTTTATCAAGTTTATCATCATCCGCTTTAATCAGTCACGCCTAAAGCATTTAACATTGCACAAACAATTTCTGGCATCACTCTATTTGCCTAAACGTGTGTACAGCATTCATTGATACATTTTATTTATCCTGACCTATTCGAAACAATTCCGAAACACAAATCGCCGACTCGTTGCCAATAGCATTTATGTATGTACATACACAATGCATGCTACTGATTCCATTCAAATGAACTTTCCATGGTGCACATCAGTCTCGTCTTAGTGGCAACAAACTACGAAATTGGCTTAAATACAGTATGCAAAATCAGAATCGATGCCGTACTCAAAGACGTACTCGAAATCAGACTCGATGCCGTACTCGAATCCGGACTCGAAGCCGTATTCGTTGCCGTACTCGAGTTCGGACTCGAAGCAGTACTCGAATCCGGACTCGCTACTCAGACTCGAGTCTGAGAAAATAAGTACTCGAGTAGAATCGAGTACTCGGGAATCGATTCTAGAATCGAGTCGACAGGAATCGTCGCATCACTATAGTCCGATCCTGTGAAGCGCTCTGCGTGCTGTCCACTCACTTACGGGTTTGCTAATGGCAACTGCAACCTCTTTTGATATTGTCTTCGGTTTGGTCGTTGTGAGGCGCTTCATTTTTGCTTCAAAATTGAAATACTCACAGTAAAGGTAAAAACGCGTGACTGATTTAATCGAACTTTGTCGCGTAAAACACTATTTCGCACAACGTTAACACTCCAATTGCTGTGAATCCCGTTATTACGTTTTGTTTGGATTCACAGATCAGTTTTGCAACATAAAAGAAACGAAACGTGCAAAAGTGGATGCAATGCCCATTTCGATTATTTGTTTTAAAACCTAGACTGAGCTTGTAAGTTATAATTTTGTTTATTATTTGTTTCACGTAAATATTAATAAATATTCAACTGCAAAAATGTCAAATCAATTAATGTATTTTGAAGAATTTTACACGTATTTAAAGTCAAATTTGATTAACAAGTATCCACATGTGCTCGCCACGTATGTATGTTTGAAAATAACAAATAAAAATTAAAATTTTTATATATTGTACTTAGCCCACTGCAAAATTTTGCAAAATAGATTATAGTAAAAAAAGAATTTCGTACAAATAGCAGATGAAATATTTAATAATTTAATTGTTAATGTAAAGATTCGAGCTCAACTTGCTTATATTATTTTTTTAATCGATATACTTTCCAATCAAATTTTACTTCTCAAATCAATAATTTCAATTAAATATCGGTACTTGCTTGTTTCATCCTGATTATTTTTTTTAGTTCTTAAATTCATTGACGTCTAACTTCACTTGAAAAGTCGATTTCAGCACCAAAAATCAACAAGTCTCCTCTACTGGCCCGTCACCGTTGAATTTTTCCTTAGAACAATCCTTGTTACCTTGTTATTCTAAGTTACGAATTTTAGCCTCGAATCATACCCACAATGTCTTTTCCTCCACTTTTTACTATGTCTGTATACCTCAGCACCTCACTGTCTTTAGTTTGGTTGACTGCTAACTTTGATTGAATTTCCTAAATTGATTCGATTTTCACTTTTTGATTCCAATTTTATCCAATTTTATCGACTTTCTTGGCTATTCCCTATTTACATATACCTCCTACTTCAACCATTTCTGCGAACTGCTTTTTTCTTTAGTCTAGCGTCTTCCAATATCTGTTTTTGGATGGCCACTTTGATTGGTTATCATGGTCAAGGATCATTTTCAAGTGTGTCCCTTCCTTGATTTAATAGATTATGCCACTTGTAAGAAATGGTTTTACCTAGACAATAGTCTCTCTAAATGCATGCCGTTTCTTCCGTTCTGGTGTGAGCCCACTTTTCTTGGTTGACTAGGATCTTTATAGCAGCGAGGTACTCCATTTTCTCCATATTTTATACCTTATGGGGCATTTCACGTGAAGCGGACAACGAAAAAAAGTCGAGGTTCCGGATTTCGTTCATATTATGCATAATGGTACTTCTAGAGGATATGAACGTGGATGCACAATTTTTTCCTTCTATGAGGTTCAGTTGCCGAGTTATGGGCTTCTGAAGAATTGAAGAAGCTGATGAAGGGCTTTTTTGGAAGCCGATTTTGAGACTGAAAAAAATATATTAAAAACATTAAACATATTAATTGGTATAGAAAATTAACTGTTCTTTTTAATTTTAAAATTAGATTTGGAATAAAAAAAAATTGTCCTGTTTAAAACCGAAAGTAACCATTTCAACTCGTTTTTTGAGTAACTTGGACCAGGTTAATTTTTTTTATTTTTGTAATAAAACAAAGCTTAAACTATACTTGTTTTATCATAAAATTTTTAGAATGGGATGGCGAGTAGTTTGGGAGGTAGGTGAATTTTAGTACATACAAGTCGTATGAAGCGTGACACCCGAAGCTTGATTAGGATAGCTAGTGAGTGTGAAAACAAAACAGTTTTAGTAAAATTATTGCTATATCGTTAAAATATTATATATAGAATCAATATAGTTAAAATAAAGCGATAGAAGTTCAATATTAAAAGTTGCTAATGCTAATTTATTTAATAAAAAAACAAACTTGTTTATGGAAAAATGAATTTATTTGTGTTCCTGTTCATATCCTCTAGAAGTACCATTATGCATAATATGAACGAAATCAGGAACCTCGACTTTTTTTCGTTGTCCGCTTCACGTGAAATGCCCCTTACACCAGATTGAGTTGCTTGCTCGACGATAGAAACTAATAGCTAGATTGAAATAAAAGTTGCTATTTATACTCGTAATGCGCCTCAGAATTCATTACGTTTCATTAAATTACTTTCATTAATGACTTACGTACTCATTCCGCGAACTTAATGACCAACTATAAAATATGAATATGTGACTTGTATCTATACAATATGAATATGTGAGCAAAATGAATAAAATGTTAATATTCTTCTTATTAAAATCAGTACAAATCCGCAGAAACTGCATTTTTTTTGTACTGTTCCGTACAAATGTTGACGGTTCCTTTAAAAGTTGGCATCGGGTATGTGAATTATATGTGAAATTTCATTTGAATCAAATTGAATATATTCACTTTTTGTTCACACTTCACAACCGTACATAATCATGCATCAATAATGCACCAGCATTTCTGTGCATAATGTTTGCCCTCTAATAATTTAGCGAACAGTGCGAATCAATGCCAGTGAGCAAACATGAACAATATACCTGACAGTGGCAAGGACACGTCTCGAAGGCAAATTACTAAGGTGCATGTTGCTTGGGCGTTTCGAGCACAATGTCAAGTTTACACCCACTTTGACACGTGACACGAAAAGTCATTTAGTTCCCGGTTGCAGGACTTTATGTCCGCCTTAGACTATTCCACAACGATAGCTCTAATCACAGAGTCATCCGGGAATTGGCTTCATTTCGTACATGTACATATGCTCACTAAGTGAACTACATCGACAACTGACTTCTCAATTTCCCGCCCAGATGCTTGCTAAGCGTGTTTGAGATTTCGTCTTCTCTACGAAATAATCGATTCTTCCGCTTGTTTTTTTTAGTGTAGACTGCAACATTAGGCTTGCTAAACTTAGCTGCAAAATCATGAAAAGATACTCTGGAGATTGTCATGTTCATCGTTTAAATGTGAAAAAAAATTGAAAAAAACGGTGACATATCTTGACGGTTTTTCATGAGCTTGATATGATTTTGATCCCTTCATCAGAATTGCGAGAACCGAAAGGTCGTGGGGTCAGATCGGCCAGTGAAAAACAAACCTACTCAACCGTTTGATCCTACTTGAATTTTTATTTTCGTTTGGATTTTAAAGCCAGCTGAACCGTTTTTGGGAGAAAGGGACCCTAACTTTTTCTAAGGATTATAAAGTAAATATATTTTCTTTTTATTTGAATTTATGCTTAAAAAATCAAGAAATAAACATTGTTAGCTAATGTTAGTTTACTTCTTTGAATATCACAACGATTTTAATGAATGAGTATCAAATTCTTGTCATTTGTGTTAAGCACGGTTTTGATTATGCATTGAGAATTAGCATTAGTATCTTTGCAATTGTTGCTGAGGTAGTATTAGACATGAAAATACAATTGTGATCATCTAATAAATCACCTTTTTTACCACATCAAAATATTCTCCCGACAAAAGTACTCTTTTCCCAAAAACTACATATTCATAATTTTTATTTTGCATTCAGCAACTCATACTCTAATGGTATTCTGCAAGAACTCTGGTATTCAAAATACAATTTTTCCCAAGATTTGTTTTTTTTGTACTATTTTCAGAAGGGGGTTTTTCTCAAAAGCATCTCTCGCAACTACAACGACGAATGTTGGTGCGATGAGACGACTACGACCGGCGACGGTAACAGGACTTTTTTCCCCGAGAATCGAATGGGACCTTACTTTTTAATATTCATCCTGGATGCTGCTGGGTTTGCAGATAAGAGAATTGCGCTGTCATCCAAAATGATATATTTGAGAGAGTATTTAAATTGGGCTAGATGGAATATAAGCGGTTTGATGCCAAAATGCTCGTTCTTTCGCTGTTCTTCGGTGTTTGGGACGATAGACGACGAGATGAGATGAGACAAGACCATTTGAAACTATATCGTATCGTCAACGAAGAAGAAATGTTCAAGTTCGAAATGAGAAACGTCCACGGATCCGAGGATTCAGGGATTCCGCTTCTGACCGACATCGAAATGGCGCTCGAGAAAGTCGTCCTTGCGTTTGCATAGACCTTCACTTTAAATCGAATTTCCTAATCTGATTGCAGTCGCCTTCGGTTATTGGTTCTCTGTGTTATTATATCTTGTAAATGAATGTTTTGGGAATATTGAATGGTAAAACCAATATAGCATGTATTTGGTGTGTTTATTTGTGGAACGTGTCGTGGTTTAAATTGGATTTGAAGTCGTGAGTAGTGGAAGGAATTTCAAGTTATTTGTGAATAATATTTTTCAGATGCTAATCAGGATAACGAACCAATGTAAAACAAAAATTTGAATTGGAATATTAATTTTAAAAATCAAATAATTCTCGAAGCAAATAAGATTGGATTGGTTGGAGTTGCAATGAAAAAAAAAACAAGTTTTTCTCAGTTACATATTTACCTATCGATAGCATTCTCTACTGTAACAAGTCACGCAGCGTTGAAAGAGCACGCTCAAGTTCTAACCAGTCATGATTCTCCATTCGCGGCGATTCAAATACGGCACTATCTTCTCAATTACTGTAGTCACATGTACCAATTCAAAGTTTCAATTTTAGAACACTTTACACCAAATAGGTAGCTTGGTGAAGGGTTAACGTTCTTCTTCGCAAAATTTAATTTGGCAGGATGGAAAAACATCAAATTTATCACTTACCGCTTCTTTTTTTTTAAAAAAAAAACATTTTTTTAGGAGGGGCGATGCTCTGCAAGATTTTTTTCCATATACGTGCTGTAAAAGAAAAGTTGCTTAAATATTCATAAAATATCACAAGTTTTTGTAAAAATAATTTTAATAAATTTAAATAAGTCCCATAAATTTCGCGAAAGTCCGATGTTTCTCAGAAGTTATACCGAATGGAATTTCGATAAAAAATCTTGGGTACTTTTAGACACTCAAGTCTGAAAATTCCCAAACCGTTATCATAAGCAAGCACAAAATTTCAGCAGTTTTTATTTTTTCATGCTCGTTTCCAAAGATTTTCCTTGAGTACAAATGTAAGAGTACTACACTGAAAGAAAAATCTTGGTAAAATCAACAATTTTCCTTAGTTGTTTTTGCGTCAACTACGGGCTATAGTTAAAACAACCATAAAAAAATAGTCGATTACTTTTATGCACCATGACGCGTGGTTGATAAACAACGTCCGTGGTGCAAAAAAAGTAAGCAACCACAAGCAATGGTATTCCAACCATATACATAGTACGAAATATAGGCAGGGGAGGCGTGAATGCCGAAGTTGAATTTGGTGAATCACAATGCAGAGAAAATGTCGCTGTCAATGCAACCAAGGCACCAACCAAATTAATTTCTTTTTTCTTTTGTATTGCTAAATCCTGTTGTACGAGGATTAGGTTGGCTTATCACAATACACATCAGCCATCGCTTGTCTATTCCACCAGACCATTCAACCTAATTCAAACAGATTTAATTCAACCTAGTGGTGATGCCAACCTATGGTAGGTATCACCGCTAGCGGTGCGGCAAAATTAGAAATTTGGCAAATTCTGCCGCTGCCGCAAATTCGACCGCAGCCATTGTGTGCGTTACCATACAAAACAGTGCATTCTAATTTTTTGACTGCGCTTTGCAGCAGCCCACTGCTTTGCCACAGTGGAAAACGCTGTATTGTGAACAAAATAGCGTCATACAACGTAATATAAAGGCTTCACAGCATAACATGAATATGAATTATATCGAACAGCAAACCGAACTTCTATGATAGAATAGGAGCATGATTATGAGGAGTATGAAAAGTCAACAGTTTTCCTTAGTTGTTTTTGCATCAACTAGGGCTATAGTTAAAACAACTATTAGAAAATTGTTGATTACTTTTATGCACCATGACGCGTGGTTGATAAACAAAAAAATTTCATTCGGAGCATGAAAAGCGTCCAAATGTTGAAACCATTCTACTTTGCGTAGAATAATTCCAAAGACGTTGCTCACTGAATTACGTTTGTTGAAATCAACTATTGCAAAGTAGTTTAAGTACCATAAAAACTGTTGATAATTCGAAACGTTGAAGTTTGAACTATTTTTCGTGGTTATGAAACAATTAAAACAGTTGATTTCATGAACCTTGCGATATTTTTTGTATAACCAGAGCCAACTACTTTTATATCGTTAAATTAACTATATTAACATAGTAAAAATAACTATTTTCCGTAGTTCGTTTAACGATTTTGAATGAATCGTTGCAATACTATTAAAAATAGTTGAACCAACCAAGAGTTTTTCTTTCAGTGTAGAAAGTTCACTAAAATAAATGCAAAAATAAGGCTGCGGATGACACCATATTATGTTGCTTAAAATAAGCTAAATCAATACTGTCTAAGAATTTCTGATTGTACGTCTTTCATATTTTTTTAATTGTTTCGGTTTTTTCAAATATTTTTTCTGTATTAGCATTTTGAAAATTTGCCCTTTTATTATCTATCTGCATATAAAACTAATACAACTCTGTTACAACATATTATTTGAAGTTTTTTTTGTTTCTTGAAAAAATATTGATTTTTATTTTGTGGTATTGGCCCAAGAATGGATAAATATTCTAGTCTATAAATTTTTTATTATTTATTAAGCAAGGATTTCGATCTGAAAATACTTGAATGGCACTAGTACTTGTTCTATCATCAGTGGTTTAAGCTTAATGCATGGACACAAAATCTAAATGATTTGGATTTGCATGCTATACCTTTGCAAACATCCCTTACGCTTACATTTCGATAATGCTTGAGCTGTGGTTGATATTCGTTCCTCCAGCATGGTTTTTATACACTGAGCCTGTGATTTTCTGGCAATTGACAATGCATCATTTCAAACTGCGTGGGACTTTCCGTATCATTCTTTCTTCGAACAGATACATATATCCTTCCTTTATATCTGCAATGCAACTGTCAATTAGTTTCGGTTTCAGCATTTAACTCTGCCATCACCTAGTCCGCTCGAAGTCAAAAACCATTACCGTTGCCCTTTTCAAATAATTCATTAGAAGGACTCTTCACAACCAGTCCGTGCACGTTCAAATCACGAGTATGTATTAAATCCTTGAAGTGATGCAATCCAATTCCAATTGAGTAGCGTTGCTGGGTAGTGCTAGTGCCGCAACCAGCAAGCACATCATAATCAAAACTTGTGCATTATTTATAATCCAAATCGTTCGAGTAATTTCCTAAACACGAAAATACTTAATGTTGGCATATGGTTGAATCTCATGTCAATTACACGTTCAACATTCGCTAACCTTACGTTAAATTACTCTCAGCCACATTCTCCGAATATGTACATATGAATGTAGGTACTACTCGTGCCTATTGTGATGTCTGACAGGCCTATTCGCATTTAGGCATACCTATCCACTTCTCATCCACATCTGATTGCCGTATACTTCAGTTCTGTTGAGCAGGATAATTTTGCGAAATGCACAATAATATGATAGTTTGTTCATAAGTTCGTGTCAGATTTCGAGAGAAGAACGTGAACATAACGAACGTAACGAAATGAAATGAAATTTTCTCATGGAAATCGTTTTACGATTACATGGCGTAATTTTCTGACATGTAGAATCTATCACTAGATATTCTCGATTCTATTACACATTTGAAAAAGGGAAGCTACCCTTCGGAACGGACGTGAATGCAAACTTCAAAACAAAACAAAATAATAACCGTGCAATTGTGCTTTTAAGTGCAACGAAATGAAACAGTTTTGCGGTTTCAACAATATTTCTGATAACCGAATGCACTTTTATAAATTCATCCATTGCTCGAGCCGGTTGCATATTAAAGAAGGTATTGTTATGGGGAGTGAAAAGTTGGTAATCACGCGAATTTCAGCGCAACTATGAACTTTCATTCCATAAGGCTGCATGGACGGGTGTGTGGTTTGAAGCGTTGCACATTTATCGAAAGCTAAATCCATTGGTCGTCAGGTCAGTTTGATTATCTTCGATTACAAGCTTTCATTGTTGTTCACGAATTATATTTCTACAATATACTATGTACATATTTTAAGAAGAGGATCAATTAAAAACAAAACTCTAGCGCTTAGGAACTGATTTTCGAAAGAAAATCAAACGTGCTCCTTATTTCGACCTACATGCAACGACATGCACAATTTTGAATCAATGATTGCATTGGAAGCCACACGATGGAAAGGTTACCATGGTTACAAGATACCAATTTTTTTTTCATAACGGTGCTTACCACATGAAAATTTGATGACAGGATCTTCGCATATGTACATAGGTACTCAACTATGTATACACTCAACTATGCATACTAAATACTCAGTGCTGACAGCACTTAATTGGCACTGGAAACAAAAGTCTATCTCAACTTTCTCACATCAAGATCAGCAGACCCAGTGATAGAGTTTTTTAGAGTTGCCGTCCACGAAATTTCTACATATGTTACATATTTTCGTTGCAGAGGTTTACCTGTGCTGACCCCTCGGCGTACGCGAACATTCTCTAGGGAAGAGATTACTACTAATTTTGAGAAGCTGCACAATAAAAGCAAATTGCCGCTTATCCACATGCAGCACCAAAAGTGACTCAACCATTACGTCGGACTTTACGTTGTTGAAGGCCCCCTGGATGTTCAAGAGAAGAGCAAGAGATTTCTCGGCCTGCTCAATAAGAACGAGAAGAACAGTTGCAACAGAGTTCGCTTTGGTATAAGCGTGCTGCGACAGAGAGATACACATAGGATCGATTGATCTTTTAATATGGTAATAAATGATCCTTTCCAAAATCTTAGACAGGACAGAGTTAAGACTTATTTGACGATAGTCCTTTGACTTAAAATGTGAAACTTTTCCTGTTTAGGGATAAACACAGCTCTAGTTTCCTGCCAGCTGGTGGGAACATACGAAAAGCGTAAAACTCTCTGAGACATGGTAGCGATACTTCCATGGATTGCTGGATATCAGCCGCAAGGACGCCATCAGGGCCCGCGGATTTGAATGGCTCACTTTAGAGGTTGGTACTCTGACCGACGGCGTTGAGCTGGTAGCTGACTCCGTTTGGTGCACCGCTTCCAGAGGACAATAATTGCCCGGAATTTGTGCATCCATAACAATTTTTAGAGTGTCTGCCCCCGAACTAGTCCAAATGCCCTCACAGCTCATGATGCATCCAATAGACTTCGGTTTCGTGCTTGAAACCGTACGAAGGCGATTTGCCTCGCTGAGATTTTCCACGTTTCCACAGAAAAATCTTGATGAGGCCCTTTTTTGCCTTGCGTACGGCATACTTAAAAACTCTCAGCTTTATTTTATGTAGCGACCAGTCATTATACCTTCTCGTGCTATTGAAGTCCATCCTATACTCCCTTTACATGGTGCTGATCTTGATATCTCAGCCTGAACTGGAACTTCAAATTTAAGGGACCAAAATAAAGATGCTGGTACTCCAAGAGCAATCTCTTGTTAGAAGTCCTCACAAGCAACTCAGGAAACGATAACAGTGTACCCATCAGTTGAGCCCAAGAAGACTACAAGTTGTGGCTGTGTGCCCGGAAAAAACGAAAACTTTAACATAAAGTCCTGAAAAAGGTGATGTGTTAATCCAAAATCCAGTGAGAGTGGGATTTCTGATAAAATAATAATGATTAAAAGCCACAAGAAGTCATATACAAGAAACAGGGAAGAAAAAAATTCTTCAGGATAATCGAAGTGAAATTAAGTATGAGAATAATCGTACCAAAGATGCTGTTGTCAAACAGAAAGCAACTAAGGAGATACCAAAATAAAGAGAAACTTACAAACGAGAAAAGAGAGAGAAAATCAAAATAGAATAATATATGAAACTAAGACTCAAAAACCTACTCAAACCAGTCAAACCAGTCATCTGATACCTAATAGGTGCGTTTTTTTGCTCCGATACAGAACAGAATAGAACTATGCCACAAAAACAACGATCTATTACAAAACAGCAGTGAATTCGCTAAGATTGACATAGGTTGCTGTATTCGCTGTGGTAGCAAAAAACAGCTGAAAAGAAAGGGGGAAAAATAGCAAATATAAGGTGCGTTTTTTTGCTCCTCTATCCAGCAGAGAACAGAGTATACGCATTGAAAACAACAGCACTCCTGTACCAGTGAATTCACTAGTACAGAAATTCTATTCTTCGTATGTCGTTTACGTGCTGAACAATATAATGTGCAGATAGAAAAAAGAAAAGCTCATGAAAAGTTGTTTTTTTTACTGTGATGTAGTTTTGGTTCTTTCAAGGTTATGTTGAATGTTTTGGTAGTTAGGAAATTAGAAAAAGCCTTCATAATGTATAGGAAGTTAAAAGAGGTAATTTTCTATTAGTTCTGTTTCTATTTTCTATCGATTGCGGTAGTTTATACTCGTTATTTTCTCCCTTTATTTTCAGCTGTTTTGTGCTACCTCAGCAAATACAGCAACCTATGTCAGTCTTAGCGAACGCACTGCCGTTTTGTACTAGATCGCATAATTCTAATAATTTTTGCAGCATAATTCTCTTCTGTATCGGAGCGAAAAGCGCACCTATTCCCTACCACAATTGATAGAAAATAGAAAAACAACTAACAGAAAATTACCTCTTTTAACTTTTTACACATTATGAGGGCTTTTTTTAATTTCCTAACTACCAGAACATTCAACATAACCTTGAAAAAACCAAAGCCACCTCATGGCGAAGAAGACAACTTTTCATGAGCTGTTCTTTTTTTTATCAGCACATTCTATAGTTTGAGGAATAGAACCTACCTTTGAGGAATAGAATTTCTGTACTAGTGAATTCACTGGTACAGGAGTGTTGTTGTTTCCAATGCGTATACTCTGTTCTCTGTTGGATAGAGGAACAAAAAAAAAACGAGCCTAATATATGGGTATCAAATCTTCAATTAAACTCGCCCTATAAATTTCGATGCAGCCATAGTATGGAAACAAAATTCACAGGATAAGTTGAACTTAGCATGAAGTATACTTTTGGCTGCGGTTCTAGGAAAGGATGCAATGGATTTTGTAGTATTTTAAACTAGCCATATTACGATCAACTTTTTGAATGACGAGCAACTTCAAATGAACATAAGTACTAAGTGTTTTAATTTACCAAATTTTAAAATCATTGCGAATGGCGGATCCAAAAAATTTTCCACTCTCATAACTTCCGATGCTACCATCAAATCAAATCGAAGTACCCAAGATTGGTTAATCTTAAGATGAAATTGAAGCTTGAGACTTAAGGCTGCGGTGCTATCAAGGATCTGCCAGTGCCGAGCATATTTATAATTTTGTCAGTGAGAGATGCTACTGTCAAATTTTCGAACGGAAACGATTTTATAGCATATCTTTTGTGGGCGGTCGCCCTTAAAGTCTGTTGGCTCCTATAACTTTCGACGCAAAAATTCACAACCCTTTCGAAATTCATAAACCAGGTTGGTTTGAATGATGAGCTGATCTAGTGTACATTTTGTGGTGGTAACTGGACGATTCAGACCATTTTTTTTTCTGAGAATTCTAGCATTCGATTTGCATGTGCCTAAAATCGAATGTCTGTCGTGAGTACAAAAAATATATTTCAAAAATATTTCAACCATACAAAATCTGACACAAAATCAATATATTTCCTCCACTTTCCCCCTCTAGCTGCTCCTATGTACTATTTGTTTCAATCGTAGATGTACATTTTTAAATTGCATAAGAAATGCAGCTATGTATATTTTTATAGTCATATTCCTATGTAGTTTTTGGAGACATCAATGTTTATTCAAATAAAATGTTTCATCCATTTCTTCTTGTCTATTCACTGTTACACTTAAATTTATTCAGCCGAGCTAAACTTAATATTTCTTATGTACAATTTGAATGATTGGAAAAACGAATCACAATCCAAAAAGTTATTTCAGTCCACCCACCTATTTATGAACATATAAAAACTTTGCAGAAAACTTTCTCGTAACCTAATATTATCTTGAAATCTTTCTTGACATTTTGTGTAAAGTCCACGTTTATTTTATAGTTGCAAAGTGTACAAAGAAACAAATTTTCGAAGAATGTTTGAATTTCGGTGATAATTATAAGGATCCTTCATGGAGGACAATATCATGGCTGCGAAAACTTGCCTTCATGATGGAGACTGGCAGCTTTGGCGGAGAGGCTATAATATCTTTTCATGGCGGATGAGAAAGCAATTAAATGTGCCTGCAGGAAAATGAAATTTGCCGCTCATTGCGTAATTTAGCTATCCGTCGCCATTAGCTTAATTGATTTTCAAGGAAGTTGTAAAAGGGGTCTCTCGTCGAATAACATAATGTAAGTTATCTAGGCAAGTCTCTCAGTTTCGTACGGAACGCTGTCGTATTTATGATGCGTATTTCAGAAAATTCCTTGGATTGTTTTGTAGATAATGTGTTTTGCTGAGAAATCGTTTTCGAATTTAAATTTTATAGAATAAACTAGCATAAAATTGTAGTTGCGTAAGGAATTTGCTGGGAATTCTATCAAACTTACACAATGATACATCTGTTGGGTCTTTTTCGAGTCAAACATAGGCTATGTAATTTAATACGAAGACTCGTGGGACATTTCAACCAAAACTTTTTGCCATTGCAAATGAAAATAGATGAGAGTCATACTGATTCAAATCCATTCCAATTGACATTCTTCACATCGAAGAGGCAAAACGTCTTCCAGAAAGACGTTTCTCAAAGAAGTACGTGCATCACGACGAAGTCGAGAACTGCCATTTGACTTTCGCTATTTATCCCGGCCACTGCACCACTGCTATGTGACCCACGAGGCCCTCGTCATCATCGACTTTGCCGGCAAATACACGAAAAGCGCACACTTTGCCGATCACGAATTCTCGATCAAAAGCAGAAAACACCTTTTAACACGATCGTATCTTCTTTGCGGGTAAATAAATTTATTTCAGTTAGTCAGAGGACAGGACGGGTGTTTTCGGTATGCACCTGAGTTTTGAGTTGTGCATTGTCACGATGCGATCGATGATCGTCTTGATGCAATTTCGCATCGCCTAATGCTAAATGAATTTATTGATTGCATCGTTCGATGGGTAAATTTAGAATGTTTAGAATATCACGCGTTTGGCAAATGCTGGAGGGGTTTAAAAATGTTGAATAATTATGTCTATGTAAATCATGTGAGAAAAAAACGACTAATTAGGAATGCATCGATACTGAAAATTTTGACTAACCCTCAGTCGCAAATTCATTCCCTTCAACAGTCTCAAGCTCCATTTAATGTTAATTCTTTTGTTCAACGGCATTTCCTGAGATGAAATACGAATAATTGGAAAGGTGATCAATTATCACAAATGTATTTTGAAACTGGCGACACCAATTTCGTATCCTTAGATAAATGTCTTGATATGTTGACGGAGCAGGTGGCTGCAGGTAGATTAACTTTGACCATAGCACAACACTTCCCAATTTTCTTCTGTGGATGATCCGTGGCGACTTCACGATCAATTAATTTATTGTCTGTTCTGAAATGTTTATCCTGTCTAGAGTTTTGAGCGCAACGATAACGTTTTCATGCTAATGAAACATGACCAACATATGAAATATTGACCACTGTTTCGCTGATTATAGCCATTAGTGCAATCGACTTGCAAGCGCATTCTTAATTAAACTAATTGATTACTTATAATTAAAGAAGTGTCAGGTTAGATAACCTGAATGTTGTTACTTTGCGTAATGCCACGAGTAGCTACGTAAGTGAATGCTGCTTAGTGTGAGTCATTTGTTGCAATCATTTGAAATGCATATTTTACCCAACATATTCATGCTTGATCGAAATAACGTTCGTGGTGTATTAAATTTCATTTGACTTTTTTGCGTGATCGTAAATAATTTATATAATTTTCTATGCTACACTGAAAGAAAAATCTTGGTAAAACCAACAATTTTCCTTAGTTGTTTTTGCGTCAACTACGGGCTATAGTTAAAACAACCATAAAAAAATAGTTGATTACTTTTATGCACCATGACGCGTGGTTGATAAACAACGTCCGTGGTGCAAAAAAAGTAAGCAACCACAAACAATGGTATTCCAACCATTGTTTGTGGTTGCTTACTTTTTTTCCATACATATTACGAAATATAGGCAGGGGAGGCGTGAATGCCGCAGTTGAATTTGGTGAATCACAATGCCCCGACAATGCCGCTGTCAATGCAACCAAGGCACCAACCAAATTCATTTTTTTTTTCTTTTGTATTGCTAAATGCTGTTGTGCGAGGATTAGGTTGGCTTATCACAATACACATCAGCCACCGCTTGTTTATTCCACCAGACCATTCAACCTAATTCAAACAGATTTAATTCAACCTAAAGGTGATGCCAACCTATGGTAGGTATCACCGCTAGCGGTGCGGCAAAATTAGATATTTGGCAAATTCTGCCGCTGCCGCAAATTCGGCCGCAGCTATTGTGCGCGTTTCCATACAAAACAGTGCATTCTAATTTTTTGCCTGCGCTTTGCCGCAGCCCAATGCTATGCCACAGCGGAAAACGCTGTATTGTGAACAAAATAGCGTCGTACAAGGTAATATAAAGGCTTCACTGCATAACATGCATATGAATTATATCGAACAGCAAACCGAACACAATTTTGCCATGTATCATATGAAACTTCTATGATAGAATAGGAGCATGAGTATGAGGAGTATGAAAAATCAATAGTTTGCCTTAGTTGTTTTTGCATCAACTAGGGCTATAGTTAAAACAACCATAAGAAAATCGTTGATTACTTTTATACACCATGATGCGTGGTTGATAAACAATTTCATTCGGAGCATGAAAAACGTCCAAATGTTGAAACCATTCTACTTTGCGTAGAATAATTCCAAATTACGTTTGCTGAAATCAACTATTGCGAAGTAGTTTAAGTACCATAAAAACTGTTGATAGTTCGAAACGTTGAAGTTTTGAGTGAATTGATGAATATTTTTCTATTTATCAACTGTTTTTCGTGGTTATGAAACAATTAAAACAGTTGATTTCATGAACGTTGTGATATTTTTTGTATAACCAGAACCAACTACTTTTATATCGTTAAATTAACTATATTAACATAGTAAAAATAACTATTTTCCGTAGTTCGTTTAACGATTTTGAATGAATCGTTGCAATACTATTAAAAATGGTTGAACCAACCAAGAGTTTTTCTTTCAGTGTAGCACATTTGTCGCTACTTACTTTTAATGAACATCTAATCATTTACTATGAACTTTATGACTGAGTGAATATCATTATTTAAAATATTTCGACTGTGAAACCGCTACTTAAATTGACCGTAACGGGAAATTTAATTTGTCGTATAAATTTACATTTTAGCGCATTAGAACCCATTTAGCGAATCACAATGGCGTCGTCTATAACGCATTGCTAAAAACCGAAAACATGAATGGCATACAGCGCGACATATGAAATCTGGCTTTGTACCTCCAAACATCCTCTCCTCTCGGTTCCTCTTTATCCTCAAAATGTCCCTGCAGTAGAAATATATTACCAACGTACAAAAAGCTGAAATTGGAATTCACTAAAGTTTTGCGCTTGTATACAAATGTTGCGTGCAGTGTTTTTTTTTACATTTGATTCTCTCTTGTTTTTCGTTTATTTTCATTTGGAAAATTCAAAAACCGCACATCAATATTTGAACGAGTAATTTCACAGTCGCGTGCTTTATAGGGTTGTCGTTGGATTTTTTCCGGCAACGTGTCGTGCCGTTGGCTTGCAAATCGAATAGCTGCAATTCAACTCGGCGTTTCAGCTATGAGGTAAACCATAACCACCGCAACCGCCGTCGCACCACCACTACCCTTATATCACCTGATATTTATCTCATAGCTTTGCAAGGATTTTCACATCATTCCCGTTCAATTTTATCATGAGCATTTGTATGTACGCATGAAATTTGTAATAGTGCTATACTGAAATATTTTCCAGCTTATTTATTTCCAGCATAGTGGGTGAGCTATTTTGGCTGGTGGGGAGTATTCAGAGTCTGGGTTTGAATAAAATTATAAATTATAATTAATCATAGCCTCTTTTATCATTGATTAGCTGTGATGCTTTATTATGTATGTATAAAATTCTATGCATATGAATCTTAGTAAAAAACCACAGCGAAAAATCACCGTGGTCAAAATAACATCAAACTGTGATTCTGCCCACTGGTATTTCGTTCGCTGTGATTCCGAATGTAGTGATTTTTTGCTGTTTCTTCGATAGCTGTGATTTTGATCGTTCAGGCTCCCATTCCACTTGGTGTGATTTCGATCATTGTGATTTTTTCCTGACATGTGAATTCGGAACTTGGGTTCGAGTTGAACATTGTTAATGAGATTATTTCAGAAATACGTCATCCGATCAAACAGAAATTTACAGGAAATAGTGATGTATTCAGAAGTAGGTGTGCCTAATTAAAATACAGATGTGTTTAACTTTTTTGTGACTGCGAATATTTTTGTATTTTGTTCTCTGGAAAGAAGAATTTCGAAAAAAGCAAGATTTTGAAATGAAAACTGACAGTATTTTATATTTAGCTATGATAACGCTTTGAAAGTTTATCATTGCTGAATACCGAAAAGTGAGCAAAATTTTTTTTTTAAATTTCAAGCTGTGGTAGCTTCTGACAGAAACATTGAGTCACGTGTGATTTTCAATGAATACCCCGGCAAAAAATTTGTCAAACCATCTGAAAATGATCCCGTTTTCCTTATAATGGATAATCATATTTCACATTTTTCCCTTGAAGCTATCTTATGTGTACACTCAGAAAAATGTCATTTAATAGAATCAAATTTAAATCAAAAGTTGAAATCACTTTGAAATAATAAGCGAATCTTATTCAAATTCCACTTTATTATAATAATTTTATTTTCAAATCAAAATTTTTCATCATTGAATTAAAAAGAAACGTATATGGCGTCAAATCATATATGAACATTTTTGAATCAAAAATTTCCGGGTCCAATTCTATAATAATCTCCCAAATTTTTGGCCTCAGCGTTTCGACGACTTCTTTGCCGATTGTAACGAGCTGGCAATTTCATTGTGAACTCGAATTGGAAATTTTTTTTAGCAACATGTTCAAAAATAACATGGAAAGGAGAATATGCATTTTCTCGCTTCTTCCTGCATTCATTCAAAGCGTCATCTGCTAATTTGGTGGCTTCGCCTAGATCTTGGTTTTTCGATTGCAATTCCCGACTCAAAGGCAGAACAATCGAATTAACCGATTCCATAATGTGACAGGCAATTTGGAATCCAATCGTCGAAATCGCAATCAAAAGTTGCGTTGCATTTTGTGAAGTATCACGATCTTTCCACGTTTTTATTTCTTCTAATGCATCAATAATGGACGCCTGCAATTCGATGTACATTGCAATTGCTTCATGAGACTAAGCCCACCTTGTAGGGCAAGTAGACTTCATTTTTTCTTTCTCTCACTTTTTTTTATTTCGCAAATTTCTTTCTTCACAATGTCCTGTCTTTTAGGCCAGTGGAAAAATGTTTGAATTGATCCGATAGTTCCCAATGCGTTCTTTATTCCAGATACTTCGCAAGCTGCATTAAGAGCCAAATTGAAGCTATGTGCGACGCAATGTACATAAATCGCCAGAGGGAAGTACGATCTCAGACAAGCCTATGCACTAGTGTACGTTAAACATCGATAGTTGGATGTTTCGATAATATCGATGTTTTTTTTAAAAACTATCGATAGGCTATCGATAGACTATCTATGGTGTATATGTATGTGTCTCGCGAAATTAGTAGATACACCCAGGATTCATTATTTTTTTTGAAAATAACTGAGAATTCTATTACTATCATAGAGAAACACAGAAATATAGAGTTTTATTCATTTCCGAAATGCTGAGCATTTTGATTTAGGGAAAGCAATTCATTGAGACGCTTTGAGACTTTAAGAGGTTTCTGCGATCACTGTGAATTACACCCGTTTTCGAAAGAATTCGTTCACTCGGAATAAAAGACGCAATTGTACATGGATGCTAGAGAGCAAACATTTTCTTTGTCTCAGTATTTGAATCTAACCAGTAGTCGATGGGACATTTGTCGTTTCCACTGGCAGGTTTCTCCAGGTTTTGGTATATATCTATGTCTTATTGCATCATTATTTGGGCAGGTATAGGCTTTGTCTTTGAATAGATCTTCAGGTAGAAATAATAGCTCCTTGGATTTTTTTTCTATTCCTATTCACTATTCCTTCGTTAGTAAATTTCCCCAGTTTCACCAGCTCAGTTGCTTGTAGATGCAGCTACCGTAAATTCATAAGTACTCTGAGTTGACTCCGGCTTTTGTGTCATCAGAAAAGAAGTATATTCTATTTAAAGAGATTGGGCAGCAATGTTTCCATCGTCTTCACTTATTTTTTGAACCTTGGATTCAGAGTGGTGGCTAACATCATAAGGATCCTTTTCTCAAACGGTATTAATCGTTCCCGCACTGACTTGCATAAAGCATTATAAATATTCTTTCCAGCAATGTTTTTTATGTTAATTCCCAATTTCGATAATTGTAGAGTCAGCCCTCGTAATAATATATTATATAAGAAAGAGTAATGTAATTTGCGCCAGATATTGTTGTCGTAGCCACATCAAATGGTTCTAATAGCTGAATTGTATTCGGCGGCACATTCAAATCTTCGACGAGTAACGTTTCAGGTGCCTTCACACATTTGGCTAATTCCAAAGTCAATTCTTGCCTGATATCATAGAAACATTTGATCTTGGCGTATGCGTTATTCCAACGAGAACGCAACTGCTGAATTAACTTCAGTTCAGGTTTGTTGAGCTGTCGTTGTGCAATTGTCAGTATGTCTGAAACAACTAACCTTGATTGAAAAGAAGTATCAATATCTTTGCACTTTTTCGTGATAAAATGAAAATCAGGTGTTTTAAATATCAGAAACAGTCAAATTTAAAGTATGTGCGAAGCATGGAATATGCTTAAATTGAAGAAGTTTTCCATGCATTAACATGCGAGCAGCATTATCAGTGACGATCGCATTTATTTTTGATCAAATGTTCCATTTGCTTAGTGTAGTATTTCTCGCCTAAACAAGAAATAACGAGTCTGAATATTTGTCTTTTCAACCACACCAACGATAGTATTCATCAAACAGGCATAAAATAAATATACAACTTACTTCTGCCATTGAAAAAAATCAGTATTCTCTCTTTGTTTGGATTTGTCCACATATCAGTAGTTAACTGCATTTATGGCATTTTAAACCCGCGTTTTAACATCTTCGAAGTATTTGGTGTCAGGAATTGCATGTTTTCCGTCCAAATCAGCCACGAAATCACGAAAGCCTTCATGTTCTCCTTTCCGCAAAGGCAATATGTCCAAAACAACCATACGAATTATACAGTTCATCTAAATATTTTTTCGGACAGAATCATCTGCGTAGAATTTTGCTCTTGCAAAATAATTTTTGATGATTGTTCTAGATTTCGTTGAACTGCTCTCAAAGACGTTACTAGGACCATGAGTTTTTGCTATAGGTTCAACAGGAAATAATTTCCACTATGATTTATGTTTCCGTTTTAAATGATCTGATACATTTTTCGTGCTTTTATTTGTTTTGTATTGATTGCTGCATATATTACACTTAGTAAAATCACTGTTTGGAATTCTTTCTCACTCAGTCTCAATTTTCTACGCGTATGATTTTCACGTGCAGTTAAATTTTACATTTTTTTCTTCTTCATGTTATTTCATTCTACAATAAATAGCAAAACTAACAAAATATAAGAGTGGTCTGCTATCTTTTGTTTGTGCTGTTTTATAATAACAAGAAAGGGAAATATTATTAAATTAGAAAAATTAAGCAAACGTAAAATACTCATAGTGAATGGGATGATATCGAAATGTTACCTTACTTATTTTTTTCTGTTTTCAAAAACTATCGATTGCAAAAAAAAAACATCGAGGTTTTCGATAGTTCTGAACTATCGATACTATCGATAGTACTATCGATGTTTAACGTACACTACTGTGCACCACTAAATTTGCCACTCATTGCTAGAGCTCCGTCGTATCCGTGACCATACATAAATGGGCAATCGACGCCGACATCATGTAAATAGTTTCTGATTAAATTCGCCAAACTTTGTCCCGAAACGTTGGTAACTGGCACAAATCCAAGAAAATCTTCGCAAATGTTCAATTTTGAGTCCGAGTATCGAATGCAAATGGAAAATTGTTCTATGCTTGATATTTTATTTATTTATTTATTTATTTCTTTATTGCAGCTATTTGTTTTACAAAAAATAAGTAACATATGTTTATTTTATTGCTGGCAACTCGCAAAAGTAGGAACACTTGTGCGCGAGAGCGGGGATCTTTCCATGATTAAAATATTTATTTCTTTTCCATGTTTAAAGAAAATGTGAAGAAATAAATACAAATGAAAAATGAAATGAAATGAAAAATGAAAGCGAAATAGTAATCTTAAAACACACAATGAATCAAATTAAATGAATTAATGTAAGATCTATGGGTATGAGGTTATGTAAAAGCAAAGTGAAAGAGTAATCTTAAAACACACACAATGAAACAAATTAAACGAATTAAGTTTAATTGCTGACACAAAAAAGAAAAAAAGACGAGCGATTTATGGGTTTAAGACTGAATCCAGAAATTTATTGTTGTTTTGGGCAAAAAGCTTTAAGACTAACCTATAGTTGCGTTCATTTGGACACAGTTTGATCTCTATTGGAAGGTTATTATACAACTTCGGCCCTAATATACTTAAATGCCTGCCCGTTTGAGCTTTTCTACAGCGCGTGGTCAAAAAGGGATTCATCATTTGTCGCCTCGTACGATAGCCAGTGATATGGAAATCAAATTCGTGTGAGTTGAGATACATGAATTTCAAAGCTGCATGCAGATACAACTGACGGATGTTCATTACACGGAACTCATTAAAAGATGCTGTTGTAGATGAATAAATGGATCTTTTTAAACATATTTTAACTATCTTGTTTTGCAAGTTTTGTAATGGTGCAATATATGTTGAGAGAGCGGCACCCCATATTCCAATAGCATACTGCATTATGCTTTGAGCGATGGCATAATAGACCATCCTTATCGTATTTAAATTAACGCTGTGCCTAAGCCTAACGAAAGAATATAGAGTTTGACGTAGCTTCGGTATAAGACCAAGAATGTGACTTTTCCAACTAAGCTTGTCATCCAGAATTACACCAAGGTAGTTAGTTTCACTAAGCCGCATTATCTCTTCATTGTTCAGCTTAAGGTTGAAACTCACCTCATCGAGTTTGTTCCTGGTGCCAAAAGCCAAAAAGCATGATTTTTTCGTATTAAGGACAAGCTTGTGTAAGTTTAGCCACTTGGAAACTATTTGAAGACCCCTGTTTGCCTCATCGAAAACTTTTTCCCAAGTGTCCTCTATGAAGATTAGTACAGTGTCGTCTGCATATGAAATTACTTGACCGCTAAAATCAGGAACGCTGCACTGTAATCTACATAAGTCGTTGATGTAAAAGTTAAACAGAATCGGGCCTAATACTGTTCCTTGGGGGATACCGCAATTGACTTCTATTAAATCACTGACGAGTGTTCCGATTTTAACTTTTTGCTTACGCTTCCGTAGATAAGATTCAAAAAGCAAATTTATGTTGTTTTTCGGTGTCAGTTGCCTTAGCTTTTGCAAAAGTATATCGTGGCAGACCGTATCGAACGCCTTTTTTAAGTCTATAAACACCGCAATGGTTTTTTTGTTTACATCTAAGGCCCTGTTTATGATATTCGTTGCGTAGTATATTGCATCTGCTGTGCTTTTACCCTGATAGAAACCAAATTGGTTTGGGGCTATTTGTTGACGCATTGTGAACAAGTCACACAAACGGGTCTTTAGGCACTTTTCAAAAATTTTTGATAGATTCGAAATCAAGGAGATTGGTCTATAGTTGTTTAGACACTTCTTATCCAGCGCTTTGAAAATGGGGATGACAATTGCTTTTTGAGGCTATCTGGAAACTGCCCCGCTTGTAGGCATATGTTGTAAATGTGGTGAAGAGGAGTTAATATATCTTGAGCAATTGTTTTTAGCACTTTCGCTGTTACAGAGTCTTCGCCTGGAGATTTGTTGTCTTTCAAGGATTTTACGTGAAAAAGTATCTCATCTTTTGTTATTTCTGGGAAAGGAAAAGGTTCCAGCTGAGTGTCTGAAATACTTGAATATTGATGCGTCGGGGTTATAGAGGCACATAAATCTTCTCCAATCGTCGAAAAAAAGTTGTTAAATTTATTGGCAATATCTGAAACAGATTTTAACAAATTCCCATCTTTAGCAAGGATTTCGGATATAGTCCCCTCTTTTACCTTACGCTTAGTGATTATTTCATTGATTGTCTTCCATAGTTTTTTCGGGTCATTTTTATGTTTGTCCACCTCAGATAAATAATATTTGGATTTTGCTACACTTATGGTTTTATTTAAAAGATTCCTGTAAATTTTAAATCTGCGCTTTAACTCAGGGTTAAATGGCTGATCTAATGGCTTAATCTATTTGCAAGACGATTTTTAAAGCGAATCGAAACTACGATTCCCTTAGTACACCATGGCTTTAGAGGAATTTGTCTTTTCTTGAAGGAGTACTCTTTTTTAACTGTAGACTTTTTTAGCAGAAGGTTTAACATGCTTGAAAAATAATTTATAGCTTCATCCGAGTTGGTTATATGGCATATTTCATTCCAGTTTTGCAACCTTGATTGCTCAGCTAGTTCTCCATAATTCATTTTATTCAATGAAATTGTTTTCTTTTCAGTTACATCATTGAATCTCACGTCATTATAGGTGAGTTTTGCTGCAGTGCAGTAATGGTCAGTGATAGAAGACTGGAGAATTGTTGTCTCAAATTTTAGACAGCTAGTCTCTTTGAAAAAAATGTGATCTATGCATGAACCGCTTTTAGCGCGTGTGATATCAAGTAGGTGCTTGTTGAACCCAAATTTGCCTAGGATATTAAGGTATTCTTGGGCTGTAGTTGTAATTTTAGTTTCGTAAATATTTCTATTAATATCTCCGAGTATTATATGGTGTTCGTCTTTTTCAAATTTACCCAGAAAATCATTTAAGGAGACAATAAAGTAGTTAGGCTCAAGACTTGGGCTTATATGTTGGTCGATTTATCTGGTAAAACTGACCGATTTCTCTCTTCTTTTATTTTCTGGTACGGATTGTGGGTCAAGCCGAGTGAAATACGATATCCCCTTCATGTTATCAATTTTTCAATAGCCAGATTTTTCAACATAGCCTATAAATTATCAAATACACCTCTTGGGTATAATTAACCACCTGGTGGGAAAAGAAGGCGTAACTACTAATCATCTACTCGGGAACGAGAGCATGAGTAGTTGGTAGCAGCCAGAAGTACTCACAAGTACTAAATAGTACGAATGGAACACGGGTATTGACAACTGGCAAGCTTACCGACAGAAACAGGAAAACTTCGAGAAGAATTTGACAAGACAGTGCTGCTATCGGATTGTCGTTGGCGCGGTATTCAAAATATTAAACACGTAAAATTCATAAATGATCTTTGCTATGCGAGTGCTACTAACGACGGCAACCGCTGTGCCAACTCCGAAACAAAAACTATCGAATAGGGTCTCCCAACTAAGGAAAGATATATACACTTCGAAATGAAAAAAAAAAAACCCCTAAGACCGAATCCTGCATCCGCGCCTGGCTGTCAACATTTAGTATCTGTTGGTTTGCCGGACTTTTGTTTATTTTGATGAAACTAGTTTTGCTAAAATGAGATATTAAGGATTTATTAGTACAATTATCAAGCTTTTTCACAAGTTCGTTAAACCGGATAGAACTTTAGTTCGCGTATACCGCAAATTTTTCTGATTTATGCATTTCTAGTGACTGTTGTCTTGCTGCTTCTGCTGCTCTGGCTAACTCTATAGCTTTTTAACTGGTTAATTCACGTAATTGACTTGTGTTTTATATCATACCGGCGACTATTCTGTTCCGAATCATTCTACTTTCTTGCTCTTTGTAGTCACATTTTCGAGCTAATTTCTTGAAGTCGAGCAGAAAGTTATCAAACGACTCTCAAATTTGTTGTATTCTCTCACAGAAGATAAAACTTTAATATACAATATTTATTTTCGACTTGCAGAAAATTTCGAATGCTTCTACAAATTTATCATACATTTGATGTTCATTATCGGAAAAATCAAATAAGTTGCATGCTTATACCGCATGACTGCTAACTGCAGTTAAAAATATGCTCCGTTTTCTTTTCCAACTCGATTGCTGTTGCAAATATTTTAAAATTTTGTCGAAAAATACGACGATTTTCGGCAATATTACTGTCTCATTTCAACTCATCCACTTTCTTGAGGTTACCCATTGGACGATCAAGTTTGATTACTTTGATCTCCTTCAAGGAATCCCGCGTGGACTTGGGAGTTTACGGTCATTTTTCCGTTTTTTTCCTTCTTCCATTCAATTTTTATCTTTATTTTTACTCACTTTTTATCACTTCACTTTGCCTGTTTGTATTTATTTGTTAGTCACTCTTATTTTCCTCTTTACTAATTTTCGAAGAAAATTAGTATTAAACTCGTTTCGCCCAAAACTCATATATATATACATATATATATATATATATATATATATATATATATATATATATATATATATATATATATATATATATATATATATATATATATATATATATATATATCAGCAAAATGATTAAGGGAGATAATCTCTGTAGTGGAAGATCCGATTGAAATGAACATAGATGTATGTAGCAGGTAGGTCCATGATTTGTTAGAATTAATATATCTTTAACCCTTTGGCAGCGGCGGGTATTTTAGTGAATTTTCAGGTACCCTTGTATTTCTGTGCAGAGTACATTTTTCTAAAAATAAATACTGGAAAAGAAAACTTATTATGTTTTACGTTTGCTTATGGTAAAAAAATTGGAAATTTAAAGCCTTGTGTGGGCACTGAGTGCCTAAAAGTAGGCAAATACTTTTTCTTAAATTTCGATTTGTAATAACTTCTAACGAAAACAATGGATCATCGTGAAATTTGCAGAGCGTATTGATGTCAACTAAGACTTAACACACATGGACTTTCAAGAGTTTGCAGGTAACTCTGTAGCTACAGCAGGCCCCTGAAAAAAAATCTTTCAAATCATAGACCCTACTGAACATTTTTTGATTTTTGAAAATAAATTTAAGTTTTTGATGAATGCTTACTCCACGATGCACAAGAACGGCAGCCCATGATAGAATTACTTCTATTTTCAGCACTCGAAATTTCTGTTCACGAGAACTGTCGACCGGATAATGCGACCAACATGAAATTTACAGGACTTGTCGGTACTAGCTAGGACCAAGTCTGATATAAGTGATTTTGAAATACGGGCAACACTGTGGCAGTGGTGCCATTTTGAAAAATCACCGAGCCTATAGCTTCCGATTTAACCCGCAGATTTTAACAAAATTCACGCAGTAGGTGAATCTTACTTTAAGACAGATAACGTAGAAATTTGGTTGAAAAATTAGTATAGGGTTGCCAGCTATAGCAATTTTTGTCTCCTAAATATTGTAAATCTCCTCAGGAAAGGCTCTGATGGCCAATGAGTAATTCTTTATCACTGGCTTAATGTATATTACACAATTATAACATTTTAGTGTAGTACCAGTTTCAAGTAAATTTGGATATTTGTTTTATCATCTATTACTACAGTTTTCGTTTTCCAGTCTTCCATATCGGAAGTGTCTCTGATATTGAAAAGGATGCTATTTCTATTTACGAAAGTCAACTATATTTTGACAAACATTCTGCTGTCCAGATAAAGCATCACTGCCAAAAAAATATATAAAATGTCCTGAAATTAACATCTAAATCTTATTTACCAACGATTTTATCTAAAATTATGTATTTTATTAGTTGCGCGTACAAAATTATAGTATTACTCGCGTGCAAGTTTCAACTTATAAGCTCAGGCAAATTAATTCCAATGTACAATGTTGCGGTGGAGCTTAAAGATTATCCCTGGGAAGTAAGTAAAATTGTTTGTGATGATTGCGCTAGATAGGATCATAGTCTTAGCCTTTCCAGGTTTCGTTGCAAATCGAAACATTTGGCCATTTTTGTGTTGGCACGCTCATCGCGCTAGAATTCATACTTACAACTGCATCTTGTTTATTGATTGGCTTACGAATATTAAAAGTCTATGGCGTAAGTATCCTCAAAGATCGGTTTTCTTAAAAGTTCAAGGAATATCCTGACCCATCTCTCCTCTTATTTAGCGTGTTGTAGCTGGAGATAGTTTAAGTGATACCAGTCAGCGAAACTATCGACAAACCAGAAACTTTGCTAAATTATTTCTTCATCCTCAATATGATTGTGTTGGCGACAGTTTCAATATTGCGTTGGTTAAGGTATGATAGGTATCTGGAATCATATATTTGAAACAACAATATTTTTTTTTGGGTTTCTGTTAAAGGTTGATAGACCTTTCATTAAGACGAAATATGTGCAGCCAGCCGTTGCTGCTCTGCAAACTCCAAGCCCTTACACATTATGCGACTTAGCAGGCTGGATCCCACCCAATGATAGAGTAAAACCATCAAATGGTGCAGAATCACAAACGCTGGGTTTGAAGCGAGGAAGATTCACAGTGTTGTACAATGAAGCATGTGGTTTCTCCAAGGTACAGCGTGACGTTGTATGTTTGAAATACCATGTGCATAAGCATTCTATTTGCCCGGTAAGACAGATAAATTTCGAAATTTCAATAAAGCACCTGACAAAATGATTAGCGTTTTCAGGGCGCTGGTCTAACGTGTGGTGGTATGTTATATGGAGTATATACGGGGCACAGTAAATGCTCACAGCTCGACGAGCTTTATCAAGTTTCGAGCGTATCTTTTTATAAAGAATTTATTTCATTGGCCAGGCAAGACAATTTAACTGCCTGGAAAGTGCAGCAATATGATTTGTATGCTTGCTTGGATGTGCTAAATGTATTTCATTTCAGTAGTTATTTTCACTAGATTGAACAAAACATCTGCAACGGAGATGTATTTTGCATTTGGATTGGTTCCGTGTGTAATCTTGATTATGATATATTGCATATTTAGCTCGAAATCTGAACGAAAATCATGAGCGATTCTCAATTTGATGCTGCGAATTAGAAGATTGTAAATATGAATGCATTTAGGATTGAAGTGAAACATTTTAAATAATTTTAAAATAAACGATAAATTCACTGATTAGATCCGTTTACAAATTTCTCAGTCATCAAAATGCATAGAAGACGCAAGAAGAGCCAGAATAAGATGATCCGACTGATATTTTTTGTGTTACTCAAGTTTGAAATCAAAAACCCCAAAAAACACCCTATATATATACATATATATATATATATATATATATATATATATATATATATATATATATATATATATATATATACATATATATATATAAAATTAGTGCTAATCGGCTATTTCCAGCTCGCATAACACTCGACAAAATATTTTTTTTACTACCTTATAGACCCACTAAGTCAGCATAAAAAATACATATAAATAGGCCACAATTCCAGGAAGGTACATTAATTTGAATACGAAGAATTTAAGAGACAACATCAAAATGGAAAAAAACGAAATTAGAGCTGTCATTAAGTACCTGTGCTTGAAAAAATTTTATACCAAAGTCATACACAGCTACTAAGTGGAAACATTAGGAGACTCTTGCTTCCATATGAACATTTTAAATTTTATTCCTTCCTCAATGACCTTATCTCTACCTATACCTTCAACCCTCGTAAATTTACAGATCTTTTTGGGTTAACCCAAAGAGTTTTGAGGGCAATCCAACTAAAAAATTTTGCTCAAATTCTGTCTCTGATCTTGCCGTATTTCGGGCCCTGCGATCCTCCGCCAAAATCGAAATCAAGCAGGCAATGCACGATTATTTCGCTAGTCTGGAGTCTTCTGTTTCTTCTTCCAATGCTAAACCTCTTTGGTCTTACATTCGGTCCTTGAAGAAAAATTCTTCCATCCCTAACCAAGTAACTTTCAATGGCTCTACCTGCTAGTCTCCACAATATGTATGTGAGTTTTCCGCTAACTTCTTTTCTTCCTCCCTTAAAAGTTTTACCTCTCCCCTGGCTTTACCTTCCCTTCCTCCTTCTCTTTCTCTAATCCATACTAATCCGATCGAAGTTGAGAATTTATTGCTCAGCCTTGATCGGAATTCCGGTGGTAGTTCTGATTGTATTCCCAATTTTTATGCCTGTTTTATGTCTTCCTCATTGTGCGTCCAGCTCTCTGCCCTTTTTAATGTGGGCCTATCATCCGGTATTTTTCCTTTTGCCTGGAAAGTTTCTAATATTTACCCAATTTTCAAAACTGGCGATGTTTCTTCCGTCACCAATTATCGTCCTATTTGTCTTCTCCCTTGTTTTAGTAATCGATGACCTGGAAGCTACTCTCTTTATCGACGCCGAAGAAATTCAAAGTGTCGAGCTCGGCAGTGAAGGCTATGCATCAGTTATTTGAGACGCTGAAGGAATTATTATGGCGGAAATGAGAGCTACTATATCAGGCTTTTACTACGCAGTCCAAATAAGAAGGCTGCAGGAGACTATTAAGAAGAGTAGTGCGGCAAGCTGCGAGCCCGAAGTGCTGTTTCATCAAAACAACGCACTGATTCACAAGGCTGCAGTTGCGATGGCTGATATTCAAGAAACAGGATTCGAAATGCTTGAACATCAACCCTATTTGCCAGATCTAGCTCCAAGTGAGTACATCTACCACCTTCAGAAGTTTGAAGATAATAGCGAAGTGATGGCCGGTGTTGAGGCGTTTTGGGAGAGTACGAGTAAAGATAAAAAAAATGTTTTATAGGGTATGCTGGGTTTGGAAAAAAGATGGACTAAGTGCATTAGCTTGTTAGGAGACTATTTTGAAAAATAATTTTTTTTTAAGTTGAATCACCTTGTTTGGGGGCCCGGTAGCTCTGCTCGCTAAGGCGTCAGGCCTAAAAGCGGCGTGCTACGGGGCTTGCGGGTTCGAATCCCGCCAGTGCCATGGCTGTAAGTGTGAATGCGTGTGATTGTCTATGAGGGTGGCAAATGGGCCCAAACTGGTGGTCTAATGCTGGCCGTGTTACCTAACCTAACCTAACCTAACCTATCACCTTGTTTTATTTTAATTATCGCAGCAATGCATGGACAAAGATCCATATAAGGAGTAGTGTGAAAATAAAGATAGTGAAAATAAAGATATGTTTAATCCAGGAAATGATGAATTTCCAAGAAAAATGAAAGCCTGAATTGGCCCTGTGTTGCACACAACTTGATGAATATATAAACATATTTTTACACGAAACTTTTATTCTTATTAGTTTTAAGAATGTATATTATGAAGCAAAGACATACTTATATATTTTCACAAGCTTTAGGCTGTTCGCTGTGTGGTAAGTTGTATTTTATTTCTAAAATAATAGGTGCACTTTTTCGCAGTCTTGGGTAAGTTAAGGTAAGTTTGGGTAATTGTTGCTGGTTTGAATGTACTTACCTAAACTTACCTTAATTTATCCTGACCAAGAGTGCAAAAAACGCACTTATTGGCTGCTAAGAGCAAAACAGTAGTGCAACGTTGTCTCAAAACAGAAAGAAATACTTTGCACATAGTAGATAGTGAATAATTCCAAAGAAAACGGATGGAAACGTCTCCAGGTATATCAAGGTAAAAGAAGTGAGCATTAACAAAACGCTCGAAAAAGAAAACGGAGAAAAACTGGCTTTGAGGATATAAATTTGGCTGTTTTTTCATTCTTTAAGATATGTAGGGCTAAGAACATTCCTTTAAATGACCCTTTGCTTCAAACTTAAGAGATAAGTAGGAACAATATTCCGTTTAGGGTCTATTGTGATGAAGGTGGTAATGCGAACTAAAGAGCAGAAAACCGAAAAAAAAACAATTTGTTTTCAATTTTGAAAGATTATCCTCCAGATGGTCAATTCAATGCCGATGAAAGTGGTTGGTTTTATAGACACCTTCCAAAAAAAAACTAGGTTGTGAAAGGTGATCGATGTAAAAGTGGGAAAGTTGCCAAAGAGAGGCTTAGTGTTTTACTGTTTTGCATAAGAGAAACTGAAACTATTGATCATAGAAAATGCAGCCGTGTAAAGAGTCTTTCGTGATATTAAAACCAATTTCACGATTTTTTTTGTTAAATGGGCTTCTAATAAGAAAGCTTGGATGACCACTCAAATTTATGAAGACTGGTTAGATTCTTTGACCAAATTTAAGAAAATCAGCCTTTAAAACAAGGTATAATTCAAATTGTTAGGGTGAAATATAGGAGAAAAATGATACTTTCCTTGATCAAGAAAGTGATCACTGTAAGTTAGTTTCTCTTCTGTATGCTGTTAGAGGAGGTTCACTCACTTGGGAGAAGATTTGAGAAGGTAGTATGAAAATATGTTTTCAGTATCCTGGATTTCCTGTTTCTTCGGAGGACATTGAAAAGCTTGTAATCAATGAAGAGCCTTTTTTTAAGACATTGTTCAGAATTTCCCCTAGAATATTTTTGCAACTGGAAAATATAAACGAAGTAGACGAAGACCTCATTGTCCATGAAAAGAAGAACTTACCCGAACTTTTTCTCATGGTAATTTCTCGCAATGTTGCCCCGATTGTCAAGTAGTTCCACAGTTGATTAATTTGACGTAGTTTATGTGAGAACGAGTGAATCAGAAATATGAAACCAGACGTCACTTTTAGCTCTTCTTCTGGTTTTGCCACGTTTTACCCAAAATCTATTCCATTATTTTCTGCCACCCCACAGGTTACCCAAAAAGTTTCCACTTAGAAAGTAAAGAATCATACCTTATTTGAACTTCCGGGACCCTGTGAATGTTTGTAAAATAGTTTGTTTTTCAAATATTCTTATTTTCATTGAAACATGGAGGCATTTGAAAATTTACAGAGATGCATACTGCCGTTAAGGTTTGAAACATTTTTAGCGTTTTGATTGGAAACTTCTCCTTATATGCATTATCATCTTTCGAAAATTTCCGCGTGATTGGCCTTATTTTACAAAATCTGAGTTTCATCTCATTAAGATTTGAATGAGCTTAGTATGGTAATTAATGTAATGACTTCAATCTTGCTCAAAAAATAAACTATCGGAACTCTTTCCTGTAGGCCAGCTCAGTTTAGCTGACTCAAGGAAATATTATTTTGCGTTTTCCAGAAATTGCATAAACAACTATTTTAATTTTATGGATGATTATGCTGAATGCTTTCTCCCTCGTCTAAACACAAAAATTTGCAACATTTTATCATTGAATGGTGATGAATGCCTTTATCTTAAATACAATTGAAGTAAATGACGTAGATATCAGGAATGACTTAGGATACAGTTGCTAGTCTAGCCATGATAAGCAATAACATTTTTTACTATAAACTATTTTGCAATTAACATCGATATGCCAGGTTCAATTGCATTTCCGAACAAAACTTATTACTTTGACTCACACAAATGACGGCTACTTAAATTTCAAATTCATTATAGTTTTCATTGATTTTTCCCATCAACTTTTACTCATCTGTTCATGAAAATAAGCCTAAAAATTTATTGTGCTGTCTTATTTCTCTCTATTTTCCTGTGTTACGCAAGAGCGAAAGAATATGCCATCAAAAAAGCAAGTCTTGGAGATTTTCCCAATGTTGTAGGTTTGACATTTGCAGGATACTGATTCAGTCGTCTCGCAAGGATATATTAGCTTTACATCGAAGTTTACTTGCAGGTAGCGTTGGTTTTTATAGGTGTCGGGCATTTATGTGGTGGTGTTCTGATTAGCAGTGAACATGTGACGCTTGCTGGACATTGTGTCAAACCCGGAGAGCTTATATTGAGAGCATATGGCGTAAAGTGCAAGTAGACCTGTTTTAAAGATCCTTAAATGATAAACAAATTTGTAGAGAATAATTGCGGGTGATGTCGTTTGGAATGGAACGAGTCCCTCACGTCAAGAAAAAAGCATTGCAAAAGTAATACTTCATCCAAAATATAACTGCAAGACATATGAAAACGATATTGCAGTTGTATCAGTAAGTTGACCAGTGTAAAAAAATAGCACCACTGTTGGATACTGCTATGTCCTTTAATCAAATATCAAGTGGGAATAGGTGGGATCCCGCTATGTTTTTTAATCAAAAACTAAGTGGGAACAGGTTGAACTCTTCGAATGTTAATTGCATATTCAGCAATTTAGGAATTTATCAATCATAATCTGCTGGTTTGGCGAAATAATATATGAATAGGATCCTCTTACCACGCGCGGGGCCCTCTAACAAGAGGCCATTTGGAGAAATTGAAGTAGTACTGCGCATTCTTTAGGATTTCAATTGTATTGCCGCCAGCAAGGAAACTAAATTGGTTTTGATTAAAGACTACTGTCTTAATAGTAAATTGAGCTAAGTAGTATAGTGTTTACAAATATTAGTTATATTACCATTGCGAAGATTTTATTTAAGGCACTTGCGTATGATATTGAACTATAGCCGTTAAGGTCACCAACATCACCATTCTTGTAGATAGTTATTTGCTCAATCAAACTAAAAGTTTTTTTTTTGAAACTGAAACATTAAGTAACTAACCTTTTATCATATCAATGGGGTACTTTTCTGTTCCCCCCCCCCCCATTTTTTTCATTTTTGTTGTTGCAATGCTTCTAAAATTGATTAGAAAGTAGTAATTTACCAAAATTATGATGGGAAAACACGTTTAAAAGGAAAAAAACTTTTTTTTTAAATTTTTTAATTTTTTTTTTAAATTTTTATGCGGTAATATGAGATGTATTCATCATAGAAACTTATTGTTGGGGGGTCTGCCCCACTACCAATAACCCAAAAAACAAGGAATGTGAGCAATTGTAGGGCAACAAATAAAAACAAAGCATTTGATGGGAAAAAGCCTATAAAACAGTATAATGAGCTCTCGATGTAAATGGCAATGTATATATCATTATGATATTGGTAATAGGCAAAAGTTGTATATTATTAATATCTTTTTTGGGTTATTGGTTTTTTGGGTTATAGTTGTAGCGGGGGCAACATCACATTGACTTTTAAAAAACTAATTCTGCCGCATAAAAATTAAAAAAAATATTTAAAATCGGAAAAAGAAAATTTAAAAAATATTAAAAAATTAAAAAAAATTTTTTTTTTCTTTGAAACGTGTTTCTCCATCATAATTTTGGTTAATTACTACTTTCTAATCAATTTGAGAAGCATTGCAACAGCAAAAAGTGAAAAAAATGGCGGGGGGGGGGGGGGGAAACAGAAAAGTACCTATCAATGGTAATTATAGAAGCAAGAGGAGACGCAAAAAGAACTTTGACGTATTTTTAGTCAACTACTTTGATGGAATTCCAGATGCGACATTTTTAGAGATTCGGTTTAATCGCCTATATTTCTTCTATCGTCGTTAGTCTTACAAAGAACATCTGCTCCTTGATTCTATTACTAACTCTTTGTGCATGGTTTGTACTCAATTTCTCATTCATTTTACTACCAATCGAAGAAGCAAGTCATTAAGCTGAATCACCAAGACATGATACATTAGCATTATTCTGATTCTGATCGATCCCAAATTTATAATTTGATTATTTTTTTTTTGTTAGGCTCGGTCAGACAATTCAATTAATTGATTCAACAATAAATGCATTTTTTCTCCCATGCCATTATAGGTTATAGGACATTTCACACAAACAGAATATGTTCAGCTGAGACCCATTTCCGATGTAAAGCCGGAGTTGGGATCTCTGTGTTACGCTCCGAACTGGCGCTGGCAACCAGTAAATTCATCTTATTTTTCAAAAACAGTTCCAAATATGATTTTTCAAAATACCCGTAGTCAAAGAGGAGGTTACACTACATGACTATCACTATAGTACGAGACGAGACCTGTGCAAATCGCATATCACAAATTTATAAAAAAACAAAAACGATTTGCGTCAGCTTTCCTGCAGATCGTTTGGCTTGTGAGGTAAGCTCAGGTGTCCCTTAGGTACATACCTCTCTCATACAGCTCTCTCTCGAGGTACGCAGTTTTCGAATAATTTTTGCCTGAAAGAAATTATTTGATGTTTGAAATTATTTGATGTTCTTAATATTTGAAAATTTTTGTTTACAATAATCTGGAATGTCGACTTGCGCGGTTTTATCCACCGCGAAGTCAATTGACTGCGTAACTTGTGTGAGACCTGTACCTTATGAAGTTTGTTCTGAAGATATTTCAAACACGTTTACCTCTATATTTTAGCAACAAACTGGTGGGCCATTGATTTGCAAAAGCACTTTACAAGGGCTGCATACAGGCGGCAATGATTCATGCGACCTCGCTCAAGGAGGTATGAAATATACAGCAATTTATGCATTTCGTGATTTTCTACATGATGCTGTGCACTATAGAAACAAACTTATATCGACCTCTGGAATGTCAAGGTACTATGAATGCTTGTAAAATTTTCCTAACATTATTGCACATTTTTAAGGACATCAAATAGAAGATATTTGGCAATGGACTTGCATGCTGGAATTATATACTTAACTGCAGTTCAATTCCAGGCAGTTTGGCGACGGTAGCGGTCAGAAAGTAGCTTTGTTCAGAATATCATAAAACACAAACCTTTGCCAACATTAGACGCATTGCATATTTATCTCGAAAAATAAAATGATTGGTTTTCTTGGGAGTATTTTAAAGTTTTCAATCAAACAATTGGAATACTCTGCAATGAATATTTTGAAAGAGTTTTTTTAAATTAATATGAAATATCTTTCATCAAAGCTAGTATTAAAGTAAGTGAAGCTTTTCAGAATTTCTACTTCTATATATGAATGAAAATCCGCTGTTTTATCGCGAAATTTTGTTGAGTGATGAGGCGCATTTTTGGCTCAATGGATACGACAATAAGCGTAATTGCCGTATTTGGGCAGATGAACAACCTGAAGAGCTTCAAAAGCTACCATTACAGCCACAGAAATGCACAGTTTAGTGTGGTTTATGGGCCGGTGGAATCATCGGTCCAAATTTTTTTCAAAATGAGTCCGGTCAGAACGTAAAAAAAATGAGTCCGGTCAATGGCGAACGCTATCGCACCATGATAACGGATTTTTTGCTACCTAAAATTGAGTCCCGTGGTATCGGTGAACTTTGGTTTCAACAAAACGGCGCTCCTCCGCATGCAGCGAAAGAAACAATGGACTTATTCAGAAATAATTTTGGTGAGAGCCTGATTTCACGTTTTGGACCAGTAAATTGGCCGCCTAGATCGTGTGATATCACATCTTTAGATTATTTTCTTTGAAGTTACACGAAGTCTTTGGTCTTCAGGGATAAGATCCAGCATAAAATCCACACTGCATGGCCACTTTTGTGGATGCAATGGAGTCATTTCAAGTACACTGGGGCAGGTATCTTTTGGACTTTAGCACAATTTAGATGCCTTGCAAATCCCTCTTGTTTAAAGTCGCTACAAAATGTCAAGCAAATTTAAGATTGCCTAGTCAGTATTGACTTGGATGACACCAATTAAATCATGCTTAGTAGGTAGGTTTTGCTAGCGTTCAAAAATGAAAATCAAAATCAACGTTTTATTTTAAGGACATGGCGTAGGTTTTTTACTCTCAAGAGCTAAGATTGCATTCTCCTCTTGCGACACAAATTAAAAGCATGAACTGTTCGATGAATATAAAAATGTAAACATACGTCGTTTTAAGCGAAACTGTTCTAAATTCTAAATATGGTTCATTGAAATAAATTCAACTGAATGGCTTTTTTAATTATACGACACTTTACAAATCAACACAATAAATAATGAAACCGAAGCATTTCGTAGTAACCAATAACTAACACTATGATATATTTCGAAATGAAACTGCTACAGTTTTCCGATTTATTCCTCCTCAGCCCTTCTTGTGAAAATCTGACTGATCTAGAATTTCATGTGAGTGAATAGCGCAGGTGAATTGGTTTAAGTGATTCGCTGAAAATAGTAACTACCTCGTTCTTGCAAATTGCATTGGTAAGGGCATCGGGCCGTTGCCATTCCAATCAATAATTTGGTCAATCCAGTGCTTGTAAAATACTAAGTCAGTGTAAATACCTGTCAAAGATTGACAGTTATTTGCACTTCCAATGTAGATTCCATGCAGAACACCACCACACATTAAAGGACCTCCTTCATCGCCCTGTCAAGATAAATCTGTTTAGCTTTTTTTAACTGTGAGATGCTGACTTGAATTTCATACAACGCAGGCTTTAGATTCGTTGCTTCCAGCACAAATAGCGTTTCGAACACATTTATGACATAATTCCATGTCCATTGTGTAAACATCAGTAAAGTAGAGGTCATATGAACGAGTTTCCTGAAAATGACAATATGAAAATATATTTTTTTTCCAGGTACTTTATGAACAATATATAAGACACAATCATTGATTGAAGATACAGATTGATGTTACCTCCGTTTCTCCGTGCTCTGGTAACCATCCGACTAAAAAGCACAATGTATTATTTAAAACTCTGGTCGTTGGAATAATTGCTGGATGAAGATAATTCGTCCGGATGAAAGGCATGTCCAGCTATTTGATTGAAACACTTATGTAAAACGATTTCGATTGCTAAGATAAAATGTTACATACTCTTAGGATGGCAATATTAAACTCAAACTCCACATCCGTGCTATTTGTGTAGTCAGGGTGTGTCGCAAGCAGTTGAACCCGCCGGCTTTCTCGCGTTTGCATTCGATCGGGCAAAAGAGTCACGTCACCCGCCATAACTGCCTGAAAATGTGTATCACATAAAGTGATATAGCTCCACTTTCTCATTCAGTGTAAGTTCCAAATTTTGAAACCAAATCATTAAGCTAGCAAACTTGAAGAAAACAATAAAGAAGTATTGTTTGGTTACCAAATCCTTTGCAACTGATTTCAAAACACATTTCGCTGAAGTTACAACATGCTTATCTTCTACCAATGTGCCGCTGCACTTGTGTTTACTGGTCAAAGCATCCTTAATGTCAGTCTGCGATAACGGAAAACATAGTAACATTAAGGAAGATTTATTCCAAATTGAAAACCTGTGACGGGAAGTATCCAATTTTGCTCTTCGTACCCTTCTTCGTTATAGAACTTTTCTTCGAAATGCTTGTATTGAATTTGGGGACGTTTATATCATTGTCTGCAACAGATGAGATAGTTCCGGCTCTACCTGCTACCCGAGAAATATTTTTCACGTCAAGTACTGGAAGAGACACAGCCTTGGGTAAAAGAGAAAGAGCCTCAGTCAAATTTCCAGCAGTGATATTTTCTAACGAATGCGCTGGAATGAAACTTTCAGACACGGTAAAATTTTTACTATCGCCATGAGTTTTGATCACTTCCGTTTTATTCGTTGATGGAATTGTTGTTGGTATTGCGACGGAATTATTCGACTTAGCTTTATCGTTTCCATGACCTTTCGTCGTGTTCAACTCGACAGTGTTCGAACCCGAATTTACACCTTTCCCTGCTTCTGAGCATGACAGGATCACACTGAACACAAGCAAACCGAAATTCAGAAACATGGCTCAGCACTGATTTGAATTTGTAGATCGCGATACGATCGCATTAAAGTGACTTTTTTGTTTTGGGAATTTTAGTATACGTCTATAAATTGACAGTAACGATGTAAAAATATTAAGCATTTGAGGTTTGAAGCGAAATTTGCTTGGATTTACTAGTTTCTACTTGAAACATAATCTAACCAACATGCGACGTGCCTCAAATCGAAACGAGGGGAAAGGGTTTATAGCTAACAGTTTCTTATTGTTGTTTTTGCACAAAAGTATTTTCAATTCATGTTTCTAATGATAATTAGGTGATAGTACTACTAGATAGTAGTACACCAATCTTTAAAGGAGGTGATTCTGCAGATCCTTCTTATTATCGCCCAATTGCCGTTATCAATGTAATGAGCAAAATATTTGAGAGAATCTTAAATTCACGTATAGTGCAACATATCAATGAGGCAGCAATTTTGGCTCCAATACAGTACGGTTTCCAAGAACACAGCAATACAATAGCGGCCATATTAGACGTGGTCCAATTCATTAACAGCTCATTGGATATAGGTAACTATGTAGTAGCCATTTTTTCGATCTCAAGAAAGCCTTTGACACTATTGACCGCAGAATTTTGCTTCAACGTTTTCTGACATAAAGAACACATTAATTTCGTGTGATGATATAAAGCAGGCTATCTCTGCTCTATGCTTTATTCCAATGCATCAGGAAATTTTTTGCTCAAAAATCAAATACATTACAGATACAGCAAGGTAAAATGAATTTTATGGAAAAATAATTGGGGAACTTGTTGGGAAACAAGAAACAGTCACAGAAGCTGCAATAAGTTTTTCGTCAATTTTGATTATGTTAGGCAAGTTCCTGGACACTTTGATATAGAAATAGTTCCATTTAGTAGAGCTTAGACATAAGAATCTAGACTAGGTCCACTCAAGGGCAAAAAGCAAGAAAGAGAAGTGTGGCATTTTTTACGTTGTTACCTATATATAAAGGAAACGATAAAAAAGACCGTAACAATTATGGATGTATCTCTCTTCTCTTGATCGTTTATAAAAAAAGAATTATTATTGAAAGAATTATTTAATTTAATTAAATTAAATTTTCATTAAAGTTAATTTAATTTAATTATTTGAAATTAATTAACAAAAGAATTGTTAAAAGCAGAATAATAAAAGAAAACTTGTAGAAAGACAGACTTACAAAGAGGAAACTAATATTTTATCTGACTGTCAGTATGGCTTTAGAAACTCTCGTAGCGCAGAAGAAGTATTATATAGGACAGCTAACAGACATCATACTTAAGGAATTGAAATGTTTATGTATGATTCTCGACTTCCGAAAGGCAGTTGATTCAGTTAGTCATAAGTTGCTGTTAGATAAGATGGGGAGATGGGTGAATCAATTAATCTTTTAAAATCATATCTACATATATAGAAAGACAGAATCAGTGCTTGTTTCTACACGTGTTTTTTTTTGAACATTTTTGTGATTCTCTCAATGTTAATATCGGGGAGCTAATTTTGTTTTTAGTTGATGATTTGTTGAAACTGAACCTATAGAACTTTTCCTTGCATGCATTTCCTGATGGCTCAATTGCATTATATTGAGGGCCCAATTGGAATGGCATTTTCAATTTAGCAAATGATGGAATGAAACATGCAGCGTCTTAGCTAAATACAAACCAAGTCAGCGTTCATATCGAAAAAACAGTAGTATTACCGTTCTCCAAATCAAAAAGTATATATTTTTAAAAGTTACTAAATTATCACATTAAAGTTTTTAAAGTTAATCACAAGCATTAATTAGTTAGCGACATTAATATGATAATATTGCGAATAATTTATTTATTTATTTATTTATTTAGTGTCTTAATCCACAGAACAAATCCAATTATTGATTAGACAAGAAGAAAAAAAATAAAAATAAATACAAGTATATGAAAAAAAATAAAAAATTAATACAAGTACATAAAATATGTAAGAAAAAGAAAATAATATGAAAACCAAGAAAATCAATAAGAAAATAACATGAAAACCAAGAAAATTAATAAATTCAGAATGGAATAACAATACAAAAAAGAATAAAAAGCAAATCGATCGGAAAAGAAACAAACAAAATGAGTAAATTAGGATATATTACGATTATAAGAGATAACGTTATTTTTTAAAGTATTTTTAAACACAGATAACGTTTGAGGCAGAGGACCAAGGTTAAGGATATTGTGCTGACGAGGCAAACGCAAGAGGGGGGAAAATAAATAGGTGTCCGTACGGGCAAATGCAACATTAAAGGCAAATAATGTTCTATTGAGACGGCCCAGTTCCCTAACTGAAAGTTGAATGCTGGGGTCAACCAATATACTGCCTTTAAAAAGTTTAAAAAGGAGGCACTCGTCGAGGAACACTCTGCGTGACTCAAGGGAAGGAATTTGAAGGATGAAGAGGCGCATACTGTAATCACAATACGGAATACTGTACTTATAGAACAACGAGCGGATGAATCGGCGTTGCACGGATTCAACCGCATCGATCAAGTATCCATAATGTGGACACCAAATTTGGCAACAGTATTCAAGAACACTACGGACAAAAGAAAAAAACAGATTAAGAGAGGTGGAAAGATTAACAAAACGTTTAGAGGATCTGATGATGAAGCCGGAAAGACGAGAAGCCCTGGCAGTGACGTGAAGAATATGCAAGTCGAACTTTAATTTGCAGTCAAAAATCACGCCAAGGTCTTTGATATTAGAAACAGCATTGAGAGGAGAGCCAAGGACACAATAGGAGAAGAGCAAAGGAGATATTTTATGGGTGAAAGACATTTGATGACACTTCGCAACATTCAAAGTGAGGGAATTAGCAGTGCACCAGTTAGCCAAAGTATCCAAATCGCACTGCAATATGGTGCAGTCACTAGCGGATTCAATCACTCTGAAAATTTTGAGATCATCAGCGTACAAAAGGCAGGGTGAATTAAAGAGGGAAGGAAGATCATTAATAAACAAAAGGAACAATAAAGGGCCAAGAATGGATCCTTGCGGAACTCCTGAGGTTGGAAAAAAGGTGTAGAAGAACAAGAGTTAACAGTAACGATACAAGAGCGATCACAAACGTAGGAAGAGAACCAACAAAAAAGGGCACCAGAGATACCAAACCCAGCTAGCTTTGATAGAAGAACAGCATGGTTCACAGAATCGAAGGCCTTGGCAAAGTCAGTATAGATGACATCTACCTGCTTTTGCTGGTCGATTGCGGAAGCAACGGTGTTTGACAAAGTCAATAAGTTTGTTATCGTTGATTTACCTTTGATGAATCCATGCTGTTCCCTGGCCAGCAAGGGCTGGACGAAAGGGTACACTCTATTGTAAACGACTCTGTCGAGAAGCTTACTAAAACAAGGTAAAAGGGATATGGGACGGTAATTAGAGATGGAAGAAATATCACCAGCTTTCAGGATGGGAAATATGTTGGTGGATTTTCAAAGGAAAGGGAAGGTTCCGGTTGAAATGCTGAGGTTAAAAATTATTGACAGAGGAACACACAAGGAAGATGAAAGGGATTTGGTGAAAAAATTTGGAATGCCGTCAGCACCGAAGCTAGTGCTTGCATCAAGAGATAACATTAGCAATTCTACTTCTAATGGATTAGTAAAAAAAGCGGAAAGGGTACAATCAGGAACTGGAAAAAAGGTTGAAGGTGAAGAGCTATTATGATGGGAGGTAAAGGAAGAAAAAAATTGAGCAAAAAGCTCACAAGTATCTTGAGGTGAGGACGCAGACTTATCATGCAGATACATAGTAGAAGGAATGCCAGAGGAAGTTTTAAGGGATTTAATATAGGACCAGAAAGGTTTAGGATTGTCAGAGGTAATAGAAGTTTCGACATGCTCTAAATAAGCACGCATAGCATCGTTGGCTGCTCTTTTAGCAGCAGCACGTAATCTTTTAAAATTCAAAAGGTCATCAAGTGAGCCAGACCTTTTGTATTTGCTACGCGCTGCATCTTTCGCTCTAAGAGCAATCGCGACATCAACGGTGAACCACGGAGGGTCGGAACTTCTTTTACAGCGAAAGGAAGGAGTATAACAGGAAATTAAGTTGGACAAGAAGGAATAAAATTTGCAGATAGCATCATCCACACTTAGCCCTCTGAAGAAATTATACCAGTTAGTACAATTTATTTAATTGGACAAAGCAGAATAGTTTGCTTTTTTAAAATTGAAACGAAGTCTAGAGGCATGCTTGTCTTTAGACGAACGGTTTATAGTTAACTCTATACAAAGAGGAGGGTGATGAGGATCAGGGCGCACATACGGAGATAGAGAAGGACTCAGGCAGAGTGAAGAAGTAAGTTAATTACATCCTAAGAATATGTAGCTGCCTAAGTTAAATTAGAGGTAAAGTGAGTCATGAAAACCGATTGTTAATTTATGAGCGTACTCAAAACCGATTGTTAATTTATGAGCGAAACTATTTACCAGCTTCAATCTCTAGACCTGACAAGGTTTATGGTGGGATTACTTTATGAAGGGCAGTTGCACCAAAGGTCGGTCACCATGATCTTCAAGTTTGGTCGGCTGGAACTCTGTTGTCACACAACATGGATAAAACTCATTAAAAAGGCATCTGAAGCAAGTGCAGTGACTATTATTTGAAACATTGCACTTTACATTTAGTTTTGATGAGTCTGATTCTTGTTACGAGGCAAACAAGTTTCGCGTGGCTTCCTTTTGAAGCAGGTCGAAAATATGAGCATTCACCCTAATACAGATTCGCGGCAGACGCAAACCGCTCCTCGCGGTGAATGATCACTTTCTGAGTACTCGACGCTTAATTTTCCCTATGGGCTATAAAGTCTTTTTTTTTAAACGTCAAAACCTGGGTAGTAGCAAATGAATTTACGATTTTTTTGCTGGAGAAGGATATTATCAGATTGATTTTCGGGTACTAACGTAAACGGACAGTTATCACAACGTTATATCTTCCCTTGTTTCGGGACTAATAAAGTAAATTTACGTTTTAAGCCCACTGTTTAAAATCAAAATTATTGAGACGTCTGTTATAGAGTTTGTCATTCTTCGTCTTGCCTAGACAGATTTCAGGTTAGGATAACATTTCTGTGTCAAAACATTTTGCTGATTTTTACGTTGGACTAAAGTATGACTTTTCTGCTACCGCAACTTATTACTTCAGTGAAAAATGGCTGCGGCTACAATGGCGACAGAAGAGCTACGTAGTTTCTTGCTTTTTCGTCACTCCCAACATATTCCGCTGCTAAATCATAAGCTATACAGACAAATAACCGATGATTGCTCACGAAGTATATTGAATTCCCTTCAACATGAGACTCCAAGACTGCCTTCAATATCTAACAAGTCGATCCCATTTTGTTGCTCCATCGTAACAACAATCAGATACCTTGTACTGCAAGCCTTCATAGAATATCTTGCGCGTAATTACAATAATTACTTCACGAGTTGCCAAAGTCGATAATGTTACCTCTTTACGTGAACTTGATTAGTTCCCTGTTCAAGCTAATTTTCTTGCACACGAAGTTCAATCTTTGGATGCATGCTCCAGGAGAAATATCGTCACGATGCAGGCTCAGTAATTCTTTGTCGATTACATTCATGTATCTGAAAACGACCAAAACAATCTAATTGTACGTACGCTCAGTGCAATTGTGGACGAGCCTCAATATTCGCTGAACGAATGTTTGGAACGTTTCAACGCTCCCATAGCTGAAGCTCCAAGCAAAGACATGGAGTCAATGCAAGCCTGAGCACGAACAAAAACAAAAGAAGTGCTTGAGATGTAGCAAAGTCATTTGGGGGGATCGCAGTTGGAAAATTGCATTTTGACCGAACATATAATCGAACACCACCGTCAGGCAGAAAACAAGATCGAAAGTTATACCACACCTTGAAGTGATCTGCACTGATCACCTGGACTCCGCTATACCATGCAGTCGGCATTAGGGAGCTTGTTATTCGCTCGAAACACAGTTACCTTTCAGATGCAGCCACCCTAGGGTAAATAGGATCGCATTGCGATCATTCCGGGGTTGAGTGCGGATCGAAATCGTGCTAGCCAATCTTGTTGATCTTCAGTGAGCAGAGTAATTGTTCAGTTCCACTGAGCTGAGCACTGAATGTTGAAATGGGAATTAACACTCAAAGCCCGTATACTGGCAGACACAGATCAAAAACAGGTAAAACTGTTTTGCAATTTGTAACAATCAATCGATAAGTCAAAAGGTCGAAACTAGGGTGACGCTAGAACAACATTTCATAAAGAAAGTTTTCAGAATAATTTTTTGCATGAAAACTGCATTTATTTTTAATTATTAGAGAAACAATTGATTGACCGGTACCATAAAAAATCGTAATCAAATCAAAATGTTTTTTAAAAAAAGTTACTATCTTATTTGGTTTAGGCAAGCTTGTTCAAACCATCTGCTGAGCTAATTTTTATAAAAACTAGGCCCTAGCCTAAATATTTGCTTGTAAATATTTTTGCACCTGAACTGTTTTCGTGTTTTGTGGTCTGCATATTTATCCTCAACTTAAAGGAGAAGTTTATCGGAGATCTCTAGTATCAAAGGCGTTAAATTTTTCGAGTGTCTCTACTGACTACTCACACAAGATGAACGCAACTTACTCATATCTTCATATATCAAACGTAGTGCAAGAGGCGGAATGTGTGTGATGATTGTCCATTCTGATACTTGCATTCAGCAACTACATTGGCTTGAAGCTGCATCGTTTCCATTTCGTCATTAAGTCTACTTTGTAATTATTTTTTTTGTGCTACAAAAAATCCATTTCGCTTCGGTGGCACGGTTTTTGATTTGAAGAAAGCGAACCAGTAATTTGAAACGATTTTACTATAACTCAAGATGGTTGTACTGTGGTTGCAGTTGTGCTAAGCGCATCAGCCGATGCGGAAGGTGAATTTTCGCCACGCCCTTACGATTTCATGTCATTCTTTATGGTACGCGTAAGCATTTCGAGAGGATATTCTCAATGATGATTAGCTTCAGCAACGGTGTTTTCAAATGTTATTATTAAGATTGTCGAATTGGAATCTGAGCTAACCAGATAAGCTTAAGCAAAATATAGAACGATTTAAAAAAAAAATACTTTTTCGTTCAGTTTAAAGTAACAAAAGGATATCAAAAGGAAGGATATAAAAATTAGATAAATGAAAAAAATAAAAAACATATTTAAAAAAATATATTTTAATCTTAGAAGATAAATTTATATTAAAACGCGGCTCAGTTATAATTTTTCTTTGCCGTCAAAGCTCTTTCTTGTTAAATGTGTTATTGTTAGCCACAAAATCACTAAAACCTTTCTAAGACAAGCAATAGTTACCTACATCTTATTTGAAAATTAGTATTCACTTCCTCAATGTCAAGTATATTTCCACTCTCATTCCATACCTTGCACACGCTGAGAAATGGCCGAAATCAATATATTAACATCTTAATATTGTTATAGTGACAGCATTGTCCCTAATACATAATTTTAACAGCTCAATATTTTATGTTAGGAAGTTACAATATTATATTTGCAGTTTAACATTATATATTAATCTGTTAACTTTTTATGTTAAGAACATCTGTAAATATAAATGTTTTAACATCTTAACATAAATATATTACTATGCCAATATAAATGTATTAACCAAGGGTGGTGAAATTGTTGGTCATACAACAAAGTACATTGCTAGTATTGTTAGTTAGGATGTTAATATTAAATACGGCGATAGCACACTGGAATAGCCTAATCTTGTCCGATCATCGAAGCTAAGCAGTGTTGGGCGCGGTTATTACTTAGATGGGGGACCTCTTGGGACTATGGAAAAATCGTATCGACGGCGTGTTAATATTATTTATTGGTATACCAATATACTATTGTAAGATGTTGATATAACTTATTGCCATGTTACCATAATATATTGGCATGTTAACATTAATTATTGGTATACCAATAGTATTGTAAGATGCTAATATAACTTATTGCCATTTTACTATTTAATATTGACCTACTAATATAATATTGTCACAGACAAATTCACCACACGCATGTCAATATATAAAATTTTAAGAATGCTATGTGCTGGCAATATAATGTTATTGTTAGGTCAATGTAATAATGTTAAGAAATGTTTTTAATATAAATATATTAGCTGCAAAATATATTAAGGGTAGAACAATGATTTTTCAGCATGCATCAGCAAAATTTTCGCTACTGTGATCATTTGAGTCTTGTACAGAAAACAGTAGCCAAAGCTTTTTTGAATAATGTATCGCTTCGTTATGTTGAAAATTCTATGCAACTTTTTCACGGAGTAGAGTGCTTGCTTCATTGAAAGTAGATCTCCTGGGCTACATGCAGAGCTCATCTACCCTTCTCGAATTTGGGTTTTCAACTGCTTAAAACCAGAAATACAAATTCCAAAAATCATCATTCAAATCATGAATAAATCCAGCATTTACAAAGGATCAGTGGATTAGTGGATAATTTATCAAATGCTAACTAGTGATGTCTCATATCTCTGTTTTACACATTTTCTTCTGAGTGACTTTTCACAGTTGGAACTTTTTTGACAGTTGGAACCACTTATCTGGGAATTACCACCAAAAAGTGTTTCGGTAAATTCTTGCAAGAACAGATGCGATGAAATTAGCAAAAAGAACAAAAATTTTCGAACACTAAAAATTTAAGGATCGCATTTCTGAGCTGAGTTTGTTGATGGAAAGGCACGTGGCATGACACATATTAAGAATATCAGTCTAGTTTCTTCCAAATTTCTTCATAACATGTAAGAATATAACGAGGGTGAACGGATTCTGAAGATTATGAAGGAGTTCATAATATTGATGAATAAGTGTGTAATATTCTGAAAGAGTCTATAATTTTCATGTATGCGTTCATTTGATTGAAATTGATTTATCATCTCTTCAGCCACACCATTATAATAGATGATATCATAATATTAATACAAAGCAGACTGTTAACTAATTATGATTATTGTTTTTATAAAAAGAGTACATACGAAAAAAAAATCCATAAATTGTGTGACCACCTTCAGCTCTATATCTGGACCTAAAAAAAAGCGAATAATTAGCATATATATTAAAAATATATATTTTGAAAAAAACTTACTGAAATTCGCTTTCATTTCTGAGGGTTCTCATTTCTGATTTTCGTGTTCTGAGGGTACTCTGAGGGTACTTTTTTGCACGTCTTGGCGATACGACTGGAATTCGGCGGGTTTACTTGCATGAAACAAAGTTCGAATCTTCTTTCGCAGCTGTCGAAATTATATTCAAATGAGATTTGGTATTCTATCTTGAATTTCTTTCAATTATTGTTTTTATACATAAAATATTGATTGAAAATGTACACTTTGCATACTTACAGCAAATGTTCACTTCGATTAGAAATACTTTTTTTCGTACAGAATAGAAACCCGCCCGTATTATTATACGATTTTCACTCCATAAATTTCTACATCAATATCGTATCAATGCACACAAATTATTTATCAATGTCGTAAATGTATCAATACAGTGAATATTCATAGTTATGATGAATTTATTCTCGTTGAAAATGCTCATCAACGAAGATTCTAAAAAAGATTCTTTGTATGAGGTCCATTGTTGTAATAAATGCACTCTTCAGGATCATGAATATGTTTATGACTTGTGGTAGTAATAAAATTTTGAATAAGTGTTTGTGCATTTATACAAGCTGTTACAGCATGTTGATAGTTTAAGGCCAGCGATACATGTAAAATATTCAAAAATTCGAGTTTCTTTTTTATTGCATAAATACTTAAATTAACATAAAAAAAAATAAACGTACTGAAGGACTTCTGTATGGGCCTTGAATTACTGATTAGTTGGTAAGTTGCTGTAATCATAGAGTTTCTATGTGTCAAAACTACGCGTTTTTCTCGAAACGAATTTTTTTTAGATTGGTGGGCAAGATAACTCAAAAAGTTCTCAGCCGATCCTTATGAAACTTGGCACACGTTTTCTCTATAGCATAGTTTCTAGTTGAATCACAAAAATGCCAAAAACAAATTTAGCATTTTCGACCCAAAAACTGTCGAAAAAAGGGTCAAAAATCGTACTTTTTGATTGGACGTGCTAATTCACGATTTTTTTACTTAATTTTTTTTTCTTGGTTCAACTAGAAGATACATGTTTAATAAACACACTCCAGCCCATTTTTTTTATTTCAAACTACTGTAACTGATGCTAAAAGTCCCGCCAATTGATGCCTTTCGCCGCGAGGGTCTCAGGAGATTGTTTACTACGGCGGCCATTTCGAAACAAACAATTAAATAAAACCTGATTATTGTATTTTAGTATGTAATAAATAAACATGATCACTTTCAAAACCATTCATTAATTCCTTCTATTTTGAATAAGCCTCTGGAAAACGGTCTAAATTCAGGCGTTTACATGTATCGCCGGCCTTAATTAAAGTGGGTTCATAATATCAATGAATTGTTCATAGTCTTCCAAAATATTGTGAAGAGATTTTCATTGGCATTATGAAATTGTCATAGTATAAGCTGTTCATCGTTATTGTGAATAGTGTTTTTTCAGTGTACAAATAGCAAGCCTAGCCGTAGTTTTCAACTGAAGTTTTCGCTGAAATTATATTGAGACAAGGTCGTCAATTATAAAGCAATATCAGAACTTTGAATTCCGCATTGCAGGTCCACTTGATAGTAAATTTTTTGTTAGTGCAGTTTAGTCATGTATAATTTGAGTAATTTTATTTTATTCGCATTTAATCTAATTTTCGCCATAAATGTGTGTTTTTGTCGGGACGCACGAGTCCTAAACGGGAATGTAGCACAGCTGGGTCTATTTGCATCACACGTAAGTTGAAAAATTGTCTCATATGCATCTGGATGGTGAAATCTATTTTTCAATGAAATATATTTCTTAACAGGTTCAATTACGACTACGGGCTGGTAACCAACATTTATGTGGTGGAACACTAATTGAAGCGCAAACCGTACTGACCGCAGCATCCTGCGTCATTGGTCGCAAATACAAGGATTTAGTACGATTCTTTTCAAGCACATCAGAAGTGTTGCGCTTATTGTGTCGTTTCTTTTAATTTTAGTTGGTAATGGCTGGTGATGTCAGTTTGTACGAAACTACTGCCCATCAGCATATATCGCAAGTATTTGCGTATTACGTTCACCCGTTATATGACACCAAAAAAGATCAGTTTTCATATAACTTGGCTGTTGTCAAAGTAAGTATTTTAGTTTGCTCGAGTTGCACAGCTTCTAAATGCTTTTAATTTTTCGATTAACCATTTAATTTGCAGACTTCAAATTTTAAAAAAAAGTCCCTTCCCTACTCGAGAAATGCAATTTCTTATTCCAAAAGTAATCAGTCTTAAGCACATTCGACCGATGTACTTGATGTTGGAATTTTTGAATGATTTTTTCTATCCTTATTTACCACTCAGTATGCACGGTTTCTAAATTAGTTACATTATTTGACTTTCACAGTACTTCCCAGATAACGAGCGGCGTAGACACGGGGCAAAATTAAGTTTAAATAAATATGGTATACCTTTTCATTATGATATGTGTTCAGCTAACAGTTTGGAAAATTCGCTTGCTTTTCACCGTGCTTTGCTGATATATAATTTGGCAAATTGTAACAAAATCTAATTGCTTCTCATGCAGTACCCATATTAATCCATTCCCGATATATATATTTTTTAATTTATATTTATTTTTGTCCACTTAATTTAATAACTTTAATGCGTCGCATAGTGAGAAACATTGTTTCATTGAAACATTGTTGTGTACTTGTCTTACTGTCGACATTTTGTGTGTTGCTTATTTTGGATTTGATCATAGTTTTCCAAGTTACTAGGTGCTGTGGTTAGATATTTCGCTCTGTAGTAAATTGTTTACATAATAATTGTAAGTGTAAAGGCGTTGCATCAGCATCGTCTGCAAAGAAACCCAAATAATATAAAGCATTGTCACATATCGCTCAGTCTTGTTTTGTATTTCAAAAAGCTTATTGTCAACACTTGTTATAGGTGCATATTATATCTTTGCTGTAGCTAATAGGTTAAAGCTAAAACTTCTTAAACAGAACCCTGAAAACCTCCATTTTCTGCCAAAATCTCCGTTAGCATTGTACGCAATATCTGGTGAATAATCCCGGGAACTGCGTCGAAAGATTGATGTATATATTTGGGTATTAATGGCATCTGCTCTTTCACATATCATTTAATAGTTTCGTAGACAAAGTGGTAATAGCTTTTACCAACCCCCAAATTTTCGTTTGTTTGTCTTCACCTTAACATTTTTAACTAATTCGCGAATGATGATACTTATCGTTGATGTGTTTCAATCGCTTCACTTCCTTTTTTCCTGTGATGTAATGCAGTACTGATTGTCTTCAAAAATCTACTTTTTATGAAAAGCGCTCGATTCCCAACTCGTTTAGCCATTTTCGAATACATTTGAGTTCACAATTCGCGTCAGGCAATGTAACATAGCTCCCGTTGACAAGCAATTTAAGGTTAAATCAAATGCACTTTACTTGACTTAAGTAAATGCTGAAATCAAATAAAAATTCACTCAATTGCAGTTGATTATTTATTTTGTCCATAATTTGTTTTTTCATTCATTGAATGCCTACGCTTGCGAGGCCAATAGCGATCAATTCTTTTGAGTTGTTTGGCTGCTTGAATAATATGCGAGTTTTATTTATAGGTCATGTCAAATTTGACTAAGGTATGGTACGATCCAATTCGCAGTTCACTTAAGTGAACTGAATTAGACTAAACTTAACAAAACCAACCAAGAAGTACATTATAGCTAAGCCAATTGGTTTCTCGATATTTGAACATCTACTTAAGTCAATTTAAGCTCATTTAATGTAATTATAGTTCAGCTTAGAGTGTTAGTACTTATTTTCTACCGCCTTTTTACATTTCGACCAACCACTTAAATTTTTAGTTTAGCTGACTGATTAAAGTTTACATCTTCCACTTCCTATTCACCAAATCGATCTAGAGCACGTCAGCTTAATTTTTGCTGTTTCATGTAGTAATCTGAAATAGAAACAATCAAAATATTGTCTGTAACTTATAAAGTAAAGCTCAAATGAGTGAGACATTTTCTTCCACATCATCGACATGCATGATGTAATCCATGCGAAATGGGAGCTCATTAAAAGTTGTATCTTAGTTATCATATGCATTGCTAGTTCACTTCTGGCAAAATGCAGCAATTAAGGAGTGATATGCAAATGCACTGAAAAATCCGCACAACGAAGCATTTATGGTTGCTACGCTATGTACTTTGTACCCTAGGCTGTTAGTTACAGCTCTCGGTGCCATAATATTACAACTTAAATTGCATGTACTCCTATCTAACATAGCGCAGTGTCCCACCGGCTTAAATCCCTTCAGCCAAAATTTCAGGAGTCCACAAGGCAACGTTCCTCTTTTTTCAAGCGCAATACCAGCTCCACATGTGTTGGTGCATCCAACCACGCGTCATCTTGTCGAAGAACCTTCTCCATGATTGTCTCCGACGTTACAGGATCAATTGTAGGGAAAAGCGTGTTTCCCTCCCTTCTAAAGCGGGCGTAGTGAAAAAAGGTATCCAAAACGTCATCACTTTTCTTAACACAATACTTACAGAACTTCGACCTAATTTTCCCCCTTCTCTGAAGGTAAGTAATCGTGGCCTGATAGGAATTGGCTTGGGTAGCAATTTATTTTACCATGGTCGCGATTTAGCCCAGGTTTTGAAGTGCGAATAATCCTAATCATCGATACATCCTTCGAGCTCGTAGCGCATTGCTTCTCTCAAAGCTCAAGTTTTCGGGCTCATTTCAAGAGCACCAGTGGACTACTGTTGCTATGATAACACATTTCCTGAATCTTTTCTGTAGCTGCTTGCTTGCACCGGAACCACAAACGTTTACCATAAGCCTTCCAAGCGTTTTTTGGATTCAAATAATTCGGAGCCAGCTGTCATGAGTATAATGTTTGATATCCTGCTCTTCGTCGTTATGATAATATCAGTTTTTTTCTCATTACTTGATTTATTTTGTATTGGGTAAGATGACGATTTCTAGAAGTGATGACAGCGTGATGAAGTAATGCATAACCCACCAAGATGACATCTTGCGACATTTTGAGGTGCGGAAGATCATCTTAGCAAGATACAATAAGTCTGGCCCAAGAATGAACTTCTGTGCTTCCCCAGCTGTACTAGTTTTGGGTACAACTCCCAGACTCATTTCGTATGTCAAATGGCGATCTGTCAAGAAATCTCGTAGCATGAATAGAAAATAGTCTGCTTGCTCAAAAAGCCGCTGTGCAAAGTCCAATTTGATTGTCCATTTCGCCTAATCAAAGGCGATATGGACTTCCAGCGTTAACAAAGACTCAATAGGTTAGTGGATGGTGCACACTCTAGTGCGTTCATAGTGTTGTGTTTTACCCTTATAACACCTTTCGTGGATTCGAAATTTTCCGCATTCGCGAAATAAAACAGTTTTCTTTCACACCAGTAGTCACACTTTCATTTAAACAAATAATTTTGAACACTAAATCGCGTACACTTTGCTTATCTCACTATTATTAATCGGACTATTAACAGCCGCGTTACAATTTCACATTTAATCACTTTTTAAAATAACCGCGTCCTGATACACTTAATTCGTATAACACTGTATCAGACTATCGCTTTATACTAAATGTCTTCTAAGACCTCTCGCGGCGATATTTACACTCGTGAGGCTATTCTGGATTTGTGTCTTGAAGGTTCTTGAACTGGCTTGTAAAAAGTTATTGCCGATTTTTGTTGTCATCTAGAATGTTCTAATTTTGCTTCTACAGGGCTCTTATCTGCGTTTTATCTATAGATTGTTTTCGTTCTGTGAAATACATGTATGAGACAGATATTTCTCGACATTTCTAGCTATTTCTGGCAGTGATACGATGAAATATGATTTGGTGTGCATGAAACAATAGCTTCACGGATGACGTGTTGAGTGGGTACTGCGGAACCCGTGCTGGTTTTTTGAAAGGCTACCTACCTGCTCTCCGTGTAGCCGCCTTAAACTGAGGCTACAGCAACCCTTGTAGAAGTTCTCCTGCAGTATCAAGCATGCAACGAGATTTATACGCTGATGATGTGCTAGGGTTTTCTCTTTCCTTTGCAGTCAGAGCGAGTCCCGCCACTTTTCAGCGTAACGGAAAAACGTTCGCAAACAAAAATGCATTATATATGCGTCGCAATGTTGATAGCTGTCTTTTCACCACTGCTTTCGGAATTGATGTTTGGATTTTGTCCGGGAAGGGAAGTTAACAGTTAAAAAGTTAAACTTTAGAACTGAATATTAACTTCAGTTGGCTAACATTTTTCACAAAATGGCTGGTACAATTTACCCGAAATGTAGACATATATGTCCGATTGAAATATTTTCGGAATACATGCTCTACCCTTTCCCATGTTGCCGAGATCAGAGAGTGTCATATTTCCCCGACTATTTCTGACAAATTCAGATTAATATTTATTAGTTTTCGCCTATCTGCTGTATCCTTGCTCTTTGATGCTGTAGCCTGTATTATCACGGATCAGCTAAAAATAATAATAGGCTACTAATAGGCTACATATGGCTACTAAACCTCTTGCTTTCTTACTTAGCCGGAAATGTTGAAAAACCAATCGGATTAATTCTGTTCGTATTATAGACTGTGAGCCCCTATCCGAAGAATGCTGAAATTTCTCCTGTACGACTTTTAGAAATGACGATAGCAGAAAACAAGGATCATTGCTATATACCAGGATGGGGAATAACTGGCATCCAGGTATTTGGATTATTCATTCTAAAGAAAATAATATGAATTTCCAATGTGTAGGGCTTTCCTACACATAACCTATTTTACGCTGAATTGTTCGTGGTGGATGTTATCGCTTGTGGACACTGTTCCCCAAAGACGATATGTGCCATGGGCCCAAAGTTCGGAGACACTAATAAGACAGGACCTTGTCATGTATGTCGTAGCCACTTAAATGGCGTTTGTAAATAGATTGCCATAATTTAAAACCGATTATATGTTTAATCGAAATTGCAAACACCAAATCAATTTGATCGAAGGATTTTTCTTGCACTAAAATAATTATATTAATCTAAAAATTAATACTACTTACATTATTACTGTAGATATCTTACATTTTCGATTGTACTATAGACTTTAATTTTCATATTCAATATTCCTGATCGGTTAAATCTATGGAATTAGAAAAAAAAATATCGAATACTGTTCCTCAAAAATATTGTGCTTCTTGAAATTAACTAATAGCTCATTGATGATTCGATAAAATGCTTTTTTGGTAGCACAACCAGAAGTATTCAAAAACGAGCTCACCTGACTGCTTTTCATATGCTTGAATTTCTTTTCAGTCCCCATTTTGCTCTAGACATTTTGTGACTAAGATCGAAACTTTCTGTGTTCATATAACTCAAATTAATCTTTTATGTCAACGCCAAGTATTGATTTGTCGCCCAAGCTACGAAGAAGCAATGTCGACAGAATTAGACAGATTTGATTTGCATAATTTTCGCAGCTTTTATAAAGGAAATGGCTTCCCTTACGGTGGAAGAGTTGACAGAATAAGAAAATCAACTGCCTATTTGCTTGTACGGTAATAAGTGATTCAGATTCTAGCAGTGGATACAAAATATAAAATCCTTGTTTCATACTGGACTGAAGAGCGAGGCTTGCGGGTATTCGGAAAGTTCTCTTTAAAAAAAAAAACGTTATCAAGCACTCAATCTGATCCTCTATTTGAAACTGAATTATTTACCATATATACCATACATAAAGTCTATATATGAGTTATATAAATTAATACCATACCTGCGCCATCAGGTTGGGTTTCATTTGAATGACGGTGACATTCCTACGGTAGTGTGTGCCTTAGGTATGGAGAAAGATGTCGACTCTGTGTTGCACGAAGGTCTTCTATTCAAGCCAAATTTGAGTTTTCCAAGGAAGCAAGCAAGCTTAATGACACTTTTTCGGCTAAAAGGCATGTAACATCAGGAGGCTCGCAAGGTTCCTTCACCGGACTTGGTGTTATACGATTTTTATCGCTGGCCTCCTGATTCCAGTGGAGCAGCCTCAATTTATAATCATCCAATATGCAGATTATATGCTCTTGCTTTGACACATTGGGCATCAAACCAAACATCCACAAAATCCAGCTTTGTGTATTTGGCAATCCATCGAATTATCGGGAATACCAATCTATAGGCCGAAAAGCTCGCTATCTCTTTCGAAAATGCTATGATTACTATTGACACTACACTAGGGTATGAACTCTTACCAATCCCTACGTTCGACACCAAATCAAAGTTGCCGAATCTGCATTTCAGCGCATAAGATATCTTTTCGCTAAGAAGATGGGCTGGACCCCCAAAGTGAACAATATTTGCTACAAAACTCTTACCCGGCCAATCATCACATACACATTCCCATCCTGCATTACCTGTTCACAAATTGCCATGGTACAGACGGAGATATATTAGACAGGGTCATATCAAATATGTAGGCACTACGTCGATAAGGAAGGGGTGGTTTTAATAAGCTAGATTAGGTATTAGTTTGGTTTGATCAAAGTTTTAATGCAGTTGTGACATAAAATATTACCAAGAAGTTCTCAGTTATTGTTCAAGACGTTTTTTTTGGCTCAGGAGATGCCAAGGATGAGGGTATGCTAAAGCTCAGGTGATGCCCTATTAAGCTATAGCACAGCCTTAGCGGAAGGAAAGCTAAGGAAAAGGATAGAGAAGGGATTGAGTTTGCAGGAGGCAGCAATGCACGTTTCGCTACACAGCTGTGGCTTCTAGTCGGCGGGAAAAACAGAAGATCGTCGGCTGTACCACAATCGTATTGATAAGAACGAATCGTGAACTTTAAGGGTATCACTGGTGGAAAGGCAATCAACATTACGTCGATGCTCAAGGTATTCAATACGTGAGCTAATGGTTTCATCGCAAACAGAAGAAAGCTTAGTGTTAAGGCGGCTTTAGATATACGGTGCTTGTCAAATACCGAGCACCTAGTTTGGGAAACTTCGCATTTGTGAGTGGGTTCAGCCTAGTGCTTTCCCTAGGCCAAGCACAAACATTCGGGTGCTTGCTATTCCCGTAGTTTGTCGAACTTTCAACTCACATCAAAGTAAACGAGCACTGTGTCGGAACCCCGCAGCTCGTTCATCTTCCAGTTTTGGCGAACATTCGGCAATGCCCGAATGTCTAATTCACTGTGCTTGTCATTCGGCAAGCACCAAGCCAAATTACTTGACTAGGTGTTCGGTATTTGGCGAATAGTAGGTGTTTGACAAACACCGCATATCTAAAGCCGCCTTTACACTTTGTCTAGTTTTGCTAAAGCAGTGCGGACTGCCCTAGCTCTTATATGACTGAAGTCTTGATCTTATGAATCTAAACTCAAGTCTTGATCTTATTGAGAGCCTCGTCGATGTGCACTATGTCTGATATAGTAAAGTATTTTGGCATTTTTCGGAACTTGGAACATGTGGCCGGTTCAGCTAAATTTGCTGAAGATATTAAAACCTAGCAGGTTTAAGTGATAATGCCTAAAGCCTTTCCGAATTGACGTATTTGCCTTCAGCTTGTTATAACACAATCTGACTTCAGATTAAGTCGAGCCTGCCCAAATTCAGTTATCTATGCCTCGTCATTACTCTGCTGTATAACAGTTGACGAAGTAACGCTCTGATTGGACTATTCGTCGGCTTGATCGTTTGAGACAATGTTACGAAGCAAAACCATAGATTTCGGACACCTCGTCTTACTCTGTTTCAAACTGTTAGAATTGCTTAGCTACTCTGCTGACGTCACAATCTGTCATAACAAGCTGAAGATAAGGTCGAAGACATGAATTTGGAAACGTTCTTAATAGGTCGGTGTTTAGTGATGTAAACATGAAATCTCTACAAACAGAAGTAGCGTTCTCGCGAGAGTCGGCCACTCATTCAAAAGAGTACGCGAAACCAAGAGTTCTATCGTCAGCAAATTTATGAATCGGATTGAAAGTGTAGGCAAGGAGATCATTTATAAATAGAAAGAAGAGAGTTGGTGGAAAAATAGTACCTTGCGGTGACCTGGCATTCGTGGTTCAGACACAAGATTTAAGCCCATCCAGAACAGTGCTACCAGACTGGCAATGCGGCTTACCCCCAGACAATTCCTATTTATCCCTAAAATTACCCGAAGTAGCCATTATGACGTCATTTCCGGGGAATTTTTCGGCATTATCGACGGAGTCGCGAGAGAGAGAGAGAGAGTTAGTCAGTACCATGGGAGGTGGACGAATGCGACCAACCACAACACCGGATTCCGTAATCAATTGACGTCACTTATTTCACTCACTCAGCATATTATTATATCAGAAAAAGATACACATTACATATTTCGAGATTATTATTTATTGAAACATCCGTTCCGGAAAAATGCATTATCCAATATCAGAATGCCCGTAACAAAATCCTGAATATTTTTTTCCCTTGTTTGTCCCTTGAAGTTTTTAAAATATTCCTAAATCTAGGGTTGAAATCCCTAATATGGCAGCACTGATCCAGAACAGCTTAGAAGGAACGATTTACGATCAATCCCCATAACCAAGACGGAGTGAAGTCCGAACGCACAAAGCTTAGCCAAAAAAGCTCGGTGATAGACTTGTCAAAGGTCTTTGAAATATCAAGAGAAACAACCAATATAGTACTTCACCAAAGTTATGGCGAGAACGGTTCCATCTCTCAGTGGCGAAAGTAAGTGAGTCCCCAGTGAAGCAGTCAAAACCAAACCCGTACTGGCACGACTGGCACTCGTTGATTAGATGGTTTGACTCAAGATATTTCATCAATTTCGAATTCACGAGTGATTCAAACACCTTAAACAGATCCGAAACGAGTGCAATTTTTCGGTTGCTTGAGGGATCACCTCACTTTTTTTTGGTGCGAGCTGAAAGTGTGCAAGCTTTCATGCGAAAGGAAATATTCCTGTTGAATATGACAGGTTAAATAGGTGCAGAGGTTTAACTAAGAAGAAGGCGCAGTACTTTAGAAGGAGGATAAGCAGATTGTAAAGCATCAAGCTTGGCGCGTATTTTCGATACTTGTCCTGTGCGAAAAAAGAGACCCTTGTATAAAAACGCACATTGGAGGGTTGTAGGATTCAGCAATGAAGGTATCAAGTGAGAGTTTTGTAGCGAAAATCTCAGCAAAGTAGTGGCTAACAAGATTATTGTGAAATATTAGAAATAATGAAGTTTATAAAAAATAAAATTAATTAAAACAATAAGAGCCTGCAATCCGAAATATTACAGCCGCTAGACAAAATGAAATATTAGCTATTCAGCAAGCTAGGTCGTAAATCTACAAACCATTCTAAATTAAATGAAATGGTGCCTTTGCCAGTAACAGTAGCTGTATTTGAACAGTCGGGCTCAAAAAGAGGAAAATTTTTCTTGGAAGGTTTTTTAAGTATTGATTTGATTTTCAATGTCAACACTGCCGAAAAGTACTATTTTGTTATCTTTGATTTCTGTTTCGAAGTCCGAGGCAAACGTTGAAATCAGATGGTAAATCGCATGATGTGATAGAAAGCCTTTTCGCAATGAACGGTGAAGGCAGTTACTTTTCTAAGCAAGGCTTTGCTGATATTCAGGATATTTATTTTCTGACTGCTTTTCACAATGAATAGACGGTATTTTTTAGTGAGGTCGACTTTCTCCAAGTGACTGCCTGAGATCTCTAGAAGCTTTGTTGAATCGGACTTTTATTTGGGGTGACCTGTACAGCTGCCAATGTCTCCGTGCCAAATTGTTTCTCTATTTTGCGATTTTAATTGATGTTGTGGTGGTTGTTTTTTTTTACCGAGGTGAGGCGTGCTATTTAAATTTGCAGTAGCGATTGCCTCCAAGATATAATCATCGAAAATATTGACTGCGGAATTAATATCTTGATCAAGTATCCTCTGAAAGCATTCCAGTTTGTTTCGTTTGAATATGTGTTTGGGAGTCTTACGCAGAGTAATTATCATATGAGTGTGGTCTGAGATCAGGTCAGAAACTATTTAAGATTTCGCGAATTTGGGAAGTATTCGCTTAGGTATGGGATAAAAAGAGTTATTTATTCCCTGACTCGATTTGGTAGATTTGGTAATATCATTGTGATATTCCTTGCAAGCAGTAAAACAACATTATTTATATTTCTTCAAGTTTGAGGAGCAAGGCTGCATTTTCCATGTTAAGCGTACAGCAAGTGTAACATATTTTGCGATTTTTGTTCACGTAGCTCAGTTGCCGATTCTTTAAAAAAGCTAATCAGTCAAATGCCATAATCGTGCATATATTTTTAACATGTTACTCCCAAAAATCACCCACGAAGATGATTTTGGAGCTAATATCATTTCAATCAATTACAAACCAAATTTGCTAAAGCAAACCAAATTTGCAATTACAAACCAAATTTGCTTGTCGATTAGCTTGTATTTAAAATGTAAAGGGGCCTGTGCGATCAGCTGTATTTTATCCAGAATATAAAAAAATGTTTATACGTTTTGACGAAGCTACGCCAGATTAAGTGACACCGTTATGCCAACTGCATCCCCTTGCTAGCAGACAACCATATTTTCCTCAACCATTCTGAAATGCCTCAAGTTCTTTTTTCATGTATTATCTCTCCAATGTCAAAATGAATGAATAACGAAGCAATATCACTATGATATGATAACGAAGCAATATCGTACGATTCTTGTGCCACAATCAAACACCGAAACCTTGAAACAATTACCTCTTTTAATATCTTCAACTTATTCTAATAGAAAGAAATAATTGAGCCATTTCTCTCCAGATGTTATATGCTGCTACCGTTGATCCCGATTTGTCACCAGCTAAGTTGATTGTGCCCGAAGAAACTGAAAGTCGTTGTTTCATGGCCGGTTGGGGCTCAGTTGAGGTGAAACAAAGCTTAAATCTTGCATTCATATAGTTCGAAGACTATAGCCCTTTTCTACAGAATGACACGAGACGGATTCCCACGAATCTTTTTTATATTGAGATGCTTGTTGCATCGGCCACTGAATGTGGTCGCTGTGCCGTGAAAACATTATGTGCTGTCTCAAAGGAAAATATTACAGGTCTTTGTAAGGTATGGAAACTCTTCAAAGCCTGTTTCATGCGAGATTGCCATACTTTTCTGCAGCACTTTCACAAAGACGGTTGCCCAAAAATATGCAAAAAAAATAAAAAAATGAGTTAATAATCTTTAAAAGAATAAATCAACGAAGAAAGACATGAACATTCAAAAAATTATGATGAACAGACACTTTGGATGTTTTTCTGTATTTTGAGCCCTCAAAGTAAGATTTTCTAGTTTTAAAGTCATATTCATAGTCATTCCACAAAATACGGTGGCCTTTTAAAATTAGGATAGGAACCTAATATATCTATCAAATGATGTCAATTATATGTTAATTGCAAATTATACTAATGTCTTGGAAATCTGTTCCTTCATGTTTTATGGGTTGATCAAGATTCACATAGGAATCAGGTGTTTTGAGGACCAATCAAGTATTTTAAGGATCTAATATTAGTTTCGTAGGCTTTGTTAATCATACCCTTTTTGGTCAATTTGCAAGCAAAAACGTTGAAAGTATGTTAATCCTTTTTATATTTTTATATATTGAGTTGAAGAAACTAAAGTGGAGAAGAAAATATTTGCTTTAGAGATGCAGCAGCTAAGTAAACCAGTCTTTTCTTCGAAACAAACTCATAATCACTTTTTTAATGGACCAGTTTGATAGACAGATTTGTTTTACGGCATTAACCATTTGCAGCATCCCCTAAACTTAATTTTTTTGAGCTTATTCCATTAGACTGGCTTTCTTCAGACTAATATGAATCAGGCTAATGTCTTTTAGACAGATATGTTTCAAATCGACCTCTTTCAGACTCTTGACCCGTTTTCACACAATCCATTTAGAATCTTTAGAAACCTATCCCCTTTCGAACCTATCAGTATACATGTTTTTGAATAAAACAGTTAGACATTTTAATAACTAATATTAAAACCCACAAAAAAATGAATTTGTTCGTTATATTTGTTCATATTGGTATATGACAGTTTTAAAATGCTGAGTATTTTTAGCTTTCTAATTTTTGCTAGTTTTCATATATTATTCAACCATATTTTTATTGGGAAAAACCTAAGATATGCGCGAATTGAATATCCTCGTGGAATTTATAAGCGAAAGGTTTTTTTCTGTATCGGCAAGAAATTATGGCAATCTATTAATAATATCATTCGACCGAAAATTTCGCTAAAGCAATTTTAATTTATCCTGGATCAAACATAGGGAGACGAAGGCGGGGGTTTGTATTGTAACGGTTATTTACGAGGTATCTATGCAGGCAGTATCGCAGAATGCGCTGGAAATGGAGCGACTTTCGGTGACATAGTACAGCTGAGTCCATGGATCACGAAGATGATAAATTTCCAAGGTGGCAGCGATATACCAGCAGCTAGATCAATTCGAAGAACGTAAATATTCCAATGTTTTTAATTTAAAACTAAATTGCATACAATACCGCAAAAAAAATGTTTGAATACTAATAATATATAAATTTGTGATAAGAGTATGATAGTATTGCCTGAAATCCACCTGCACTAGAAATTTGGAAAATTAAATTAACTCTTTTTTTTTATCCCACAGCAAACGAGGAGCATCAGCGAAACATTGTGCATCGAACGTGATTTTATCAATCATGCTTATAATACTATTATTTTTTAGAGTAAATTAGAATGTGAGTGGTTTATTTTTAGAGTACTAGTGTCTAGTGATGGAACTGTATTCAAATTGCACTATAGCCAGTTAAAATTAGACTAGTTTTTGGAGCCATGTACATTATCTCAAATTAAAATGCTACTTTGAAAATCCAATTAGAATTTTTTATGTACTGAGTATTTATTTTGCGGAATGGAGAGAACGCAAGTAAATATAATATTTTAAATGTAGCTTTATTGCATCCTGATTTCAAATAAAAAATGAAAACCCTATCTTACAAATGTGAAGAAGAACCTATCTTACAAAGAAACGAATCGAATTGGAAATTGATTACATTAGTAATCGATATTAGTACTTCATTTTGATTATAACTATCAGAAATTCAATTTGTTTAGGTCCAAAGGTTGAACTATCCTGCAGAGAATTTATAAATAGGGAGCAACTTGATAAAACCTCACAGCCGAACCGAAGTTCAGCAGAGAGCCTGCCAAGTGGTTGGGATGAATCTGTCTAGTCGCCTTTAATTTCTAAATTCGCTGCAACCGGCGCCCAACGTAAAGTCCGAAGGGCCCCTGCCACTTTTTCTGTAAAAGCTGCACCATTCGTATAACATGCCCTTGTTCTGTTCATTTTTTCGGGGTGGGTCCGAGCTGTTGAGTTTGCGTGGTGCTACTATCACGTCTCTTCAGCTTGGCCGAATTTCGGGAAATCTTTGGATCCGGAAGAAACAATCTTTTTGTTCATATCGCTTGTCTCCATCTACAGGTGGATTTGTGCAGACGCAGACGGTCCTCGTTTTTCTTCAAGTTTTTCTTCTAGAAACCGAGAGGGAAAATAATTTAATCACAAAATCATATCATTTTATATTGACAGTCTGTTTTATTGGGTATTTTAAATTTCTCCCTCAGAGTAAGACACGTCCTCTGTAAGACGTGTATACTATTATTATTATTTGTTTCCGTATTATCTACTAATTTGAGTTAGCCTTGTGTTTTACGTGCATTGTTAATCTATTCTTAACAGAAAGTTACCAGCCTTTTCAAAACAATATACCACTTAAGCACAGCCGAGAGGATTTAGCCGGCGTTGGAGTGTGAGGGTAATGCTCCATCTGCCAGCACTTTCTCGTGAACACAACCGGTTTGGACCACGACCTGTGAACATCAGTTTCACAAGCCTTGCATAGATTAATGGTTACAAACCAATGTGAAACACTCGCTATTTCGAAGAGCACTGAGCCTCCCTCCAACTAACGAGTCGAGCGATATGAGAGGGGCAAAGCCCAAAACTATCCAGACGGGCTCGCGAACTCGAGGGATGGAGCGTGAGTATCCAGCGACGGATGCCCAAGCAATGGTGGGGGAATCAGTTTAGTAATTTTTTTTTTTTTTTTTTTTGAGTACTAATTCCTGTTTTACGAGGAAAAGGTTGGCTTATAACGATTCGCATCAGCCATCGGGTTCGACATTACAGTTTAGTCATTTGATCCTCTAGCGAAAGCATCACCGACTTTGGGTAGCCATTCAGACTCCCTATTAATTTGGTCAATCATCGGCTAAGAGTTGGAAGGTTTCCAACAAAAGCTGGGTTTACTTCAATACAGAGCATAGTGGATCAGTTGGCTCACCTGAGCCTTTGACAACAGCAAAGGGAGTCAGAATCTCCATTGGTAGATGCCTACACAGAGGCCAAATAGTCCTCGTAGAAAATTTCGCGCTTTTCGCACCAGCTATTAACACGTCCAGCAACAGAAGGGTACTGGAGGTACAACAGATTCAGCGGAAGGGTCAAGTGGGCAGATCAATTGGAAGCTCTGTGGGACCCCTTTGGGGATCGTTATACGGATGTAGACCTTTTGGAATTTATTCGAGAGCGCAAGTGGTATCTCAACGAATCATTCGACAGCTGTTATTCACACCAAACCTCCTACACCATTAGTCTTTCTTCCTTACCATGAGCAATGGCGGAGATGCACGGTAGCAACCATCCCAACCACTTCCAGGTTTCCTTCTAGACTTCAGTTCGGTTGAGATTATTTGCCAAGTCACCTCATATTCTTCAATTTGCTATAATGGTAGAAATGGCTACTCCATTTCCAGACTATAAGAAACATATTGGTGAGATCATAAGAAACACATTGGTGGGGTTGGGTTCAAATTTTTTCACACGTCGCGAATGCTGTGACGCCAACATCTAAGTAATTTGCATTTTTTAAACTTTTTAAACTTTTTTTTATAACAACCTTTATTTTATGAGGTTCTAAATCTAAAAAAACATTAAACTACTGATTGGTATAGTAAATTAGCTATTCTTTTTAATTTTGAAATCGGATTTGAAAAAAACAAAAATCCTGTGTAAAACCGGAGGAAACATTTTATCTCGTTAGTTGAATAATTTGGACCTCGTTAGTTTTCTTTATTTATATAGCAAAGCAAAGCTTAAGTTATACTTATTTTGTAATAAAATTTTATAAAAAAAGTTCACCCGCCTGACACTTTTATTATTAATGTTAAAATTAACATGGCTTAATAAGTAGTTTTAGTCGAGGGTTCCTTCCGAAATTTTCGCGGCAAATGAGATGTTACATTTTTGACGTCGAGAGTTCAAGGTGCTCATTCGTAAAATAGTTATGCGGTCTTCATAAGGAGGAAGATGTAAATGGTCATACTATGGAACACCACGGAGGCTGAAATGTAAGATCCTCTTTTGGAACGGTTCAATTTGGTCAATGTGAACTCTTTGATACGGTGCCCATACAATACAAGCTTTTTGGACAATAGGTCTGGCTAAGCTGCAAAAGAGGGTCTTAGTTAGAAAAATGTCGTTGAATTCCCTCGAACGTCTCCTGACAAAACCTAAGGCATTACTAGTTTTCACAACGATTGAGTCAATGTGATCGTCAAATGTGAAGGATTGATTCAGCAGTATTCCTAAATCGAGTATTTCAGCTGATCTATTTAAAAATGTACTTAAAGTGAATATTCATATGTAGATTTCAGGATTATTTTTGCGTGTGTGAGATATAATCGTTCACTTGTCAGGATTAATAAAGAGATTATTATCGGAACACCAGCTGGAACATCTGTTTAGATAATACTGCAAATCATTGCAATCGTTAAGGTTTCTCACAACTTTGAAAATTTTAGCGTCATCGGCATTAAGGAGAACAAGATGGCAGCAGAATAGAACCTTCATCATCAATAAATAATGCGAAGCTTAAAGAGCCTAGAAGACTACCTTGTGGAACAGCAGACGTGGTTTTAATTTCAGATGACAAGGCACTGCGAAAGGATACTCGTTGGGTTCAACAAGTAATAGTCAATCATATTTAAAAACAAATTAGGGAATTGAAAGAAATGCAGCTTGCCTCAAAGTATAGAGTGATCAAGCTTATCAAAGGCTATCGTCAAGTCTGTGTCCAGCTTCAATTGAGTTGGTTATATATTTTAATTGAGGATGTTCAAACAGGTTGGTTGTGGCTGAACGACCTTTCATAAAACCGTGCTCATACGGAGCCATAATTGATTTGCAATGAAAAGTTACAATATCCGGTGTAGTCACGAAATCAGGACGAAATTTATAAAGCAGTCGGATATTTTGACAAATCAAGGTCAGTCGGAATTTGGTTGAACAATTATTATACAATAATTTTTGTAATTTTTCATCATTTCAGTTGGCCTAAACGTGAAGCAACATTAATTACTTTTGGCTGTGATGCTAGCGAAAGTTTGCCAGCAGCATGCATTTTTCTTATTTATATACTAATAGATGCTACAATTAAATGATTTTATGGCAAACATCTGCTGTAAAAATATGTAAACCATGCTTAAATTTTGAAAATTTTGAAAATTGTTCGAATAGCAACCCAAAACATCTTTCAATCGTTTTAAATTTCGATGGAGTCATCGAATCATAACAAAATTCACAAGGTATGTTGATTTTGACGTGAAGCACTTGCAGCCCAGGTAAAGTGTTGCAGACACTGAGCGTTTCCATCATTTATGTCTCTGGGGGTGCAACTTTCAAAGTTTTATAAGATAAGCATCCGATAATAAATATGGGTAACAACAATAAGTGTTTCACTTTCCTAAATTTTGAAACCGGGAAATCCTTTCTTCTCTATGAGTTTTCATACAGTCTTTGGATCAAAGTGGTACATCGCCTTCGAAACATGTTGGTTGTAATAAGGAGCACGTTTGGCAGAACAATAATTTGAAATCCACCCTATTCGTCTATTTTGCTTCAAAAGTGAGTGTTTCTAGCGGTTTCTATGCGCTGGACTTTTTTTTAATGATTTGATCCCACATAAACTGTCCACAAATATCCAATTGGGGGCTACCACTATCATTTGATGAAGCTAATTTGATTTTGATGTTGCACGAATAGGTTACTGAGCATTTACATGGATGCTTCCGAAACATGAAAACCATTGATCATTCGGACATGTACCTACAAATGGTTTCTATTTCCATTTACTTATATACATATGAGGCTGTGTGACTAAATCTCATTATTTACAGGGCATTCATGTCAAGCAGCCTTGAAAACCTTATAACATTTTGAATTGGCTTGTAAAATTATTTCAACTCGATATGCATAAAAATCATCCACCTTGAAACCACAACACGTTTTTCAGTGTTCAAGCTCTGCAGGCCCTCTAAGCAATTTGCTGTTAATTTGTGAAAACCACATAGCATTCTCGTTTCGTCCTGTATGAAAGTAATTTTCTCAGAATTTCACACTTTATGCTCTCGAACTTTCAGTGCATATTTGAAACTGTTGAACCAGTACCAGATATTCAATTCGATTATATATCAAGTCTCTCCGCATCTCTTCCTGCTAGTCCTAAACCACCGCGCGTTCACAAAGCGCAACAACGAAAAATTCAGAATATTATCAAATTGTTTCACTACATGGGTACATGCATAGTTCAAGACAAGATAATTGTCCAGGTGATATGGAAATGAAATGTGAATTGTTAAGGAAGGAAAATGTGCACGAAACATTATGATGCGAAACATGCAAGCGACTAACAGACAAATTTCAGTGACGACCGGCTAATTTGATAATTTGAAAAAATGTGGTTTTGAGTAATTGGGCTTCTATGCAAACATCAACGGATCAACATAAACTACGTTCGTGTGTGTGTGTAATAGAAATTATAAGGTGATTGCGTTTTTTATTAGGTTTACGGAAGCATTCAATTATTGTAGAGAGATAATCATGATGAGGCCAACTATTTCATTTGATATGGTAATTTTAATACAAGTTTACTAATAGGCTAGGAAACAATGGACATTCTGAGAATAACTCCTAGAGTTATTTGCCAACAAATTGGTTACGTCTGCCATTTCAAACCTGTTGAGAAAACAACCAAGCGAAACATGCTTGACATGATAGTATGTTACATATTTAAAACGAGTATCATTTATAATAAATTGGTTTGCACGGTAAACTGTTGGCAGATCATGAATTCAGTCATGATTAGAGCAACATTAGTTTATTTACTTGGTGCTATTTAATGCAATATGTTTAAAAATATTATGTTCTGCACTCATTCTATTGATTTTGATGACAAGCTAAGAAATTTTAAAACTCATTTCCGTCAGATCCGAATAAAACAAAGTCACTGCATCGGAAAAAAATCGTCTATACCTCGAGATTGCTTCATTTCCATCAAAACATTGACCACCAACCATTTATGCTCACCATCGAATCAAACAATTATCTAAATTTGCAGTTGCAGGTTAAAAGCCATTTAAGAAAATTACACACTATCTTATGGTTCTACAACCGGAAGCCGAATTAAATTGGGAGCCAGTGCACAAAAGTCTAAATTATAAAAAACAGAAAATAATACCTGAGTCGCTCGGACTCATCAAAATGTCTTCAGCTCGACCAGGATTATGTAATTAAAATCGGGTTAAATAGCCACGAACAAATGAATGTAATGGAAGACGATTTTAAATTCCGATCATTTATTATGTTGGCCAGTTCACTCCTAACCTGATATTATGCTGGGGGGACGATGAGCGGAGGCCATTTTTCATGTTTCGCCAATGCATCCGTATTTTGTGAATCGCATATTCGGTTACCACCTTAAATGACTCGGGCTTGGGCTCGAGCTACTTGGAATCATTATCTGAACAGACTGAATGAGGCGTAGTGGAATAAATATAGAACTAATTTGATAAACTAAAATAAAACATTAAGTTGAGGTGATATTGATGTTTTGATGCGCTCATTCGGCACTGAAATGAGTGCTTAGCTTTGCAGGGAAAGTAATTTACTGCGTGCCCAAATAATATTTGAATGCGTAAAAAAATTTTCAGTTTCCACCAAATAATTTGATCCAATATCCGCAACGCAATGACATTTATGTATTGGTATTCTTATCAAAGATCGAAATTCTTCTTTCTCGTATTACCGTTATGAAAGTTTGTTCAATTTTCAGAATCAAAATTTTTCAACGAGATCGACCGATTTTGATTTTTTTATCGGACATATTGTACTATAAGTTACCAAGATTATTATAAGCAACTAAGTTACGTATAAGTTGAAAATAATTTTGCCGTTGAAAATAATTTTAGCTCTTTATTTACTATCGTACATGCAGGCATATAAATGTCTTTATAAATTATCTGTGAGCCCCAGGCTCAGCAATTTACAATACTAGACTAAGCTTGAGTAGCTTAGTAGTTGAGCACTGGCTTCATGTGTGTCGGGCGCCTGGTTCGAACCCAGATTTGGACGAGGGGTCGCGTACCGAGCTTTGGGTTCGCCTAATTTTGAATAGGTAACTCGAGTAAGTCGTGGAAATAACCACTCTGATCTTGTATTCACATTGATTGTAAGTTTGTGAATGAAGATTTTTACCAGCTTCAACCCGTAGACCTAACAAGGGTTTTCGTGGGATAATTGTCAAAAGTCTTCTTTTAGGTCTTTTATGTCTTCAAATCAAATCTTCGGCTATTCTGTATACTATTACAATATTTTGATAAACTTTAAACTTCGTCAACTAAATTTGTCATGCAGTCGGTTACACAAAATATACACAAAAAGTCATCTTAAAACCAGTGACTGCCAGGGCCGGATTTGACCTTCTTTCTGCCCTTGGGCAGTTGTGAACTTGGCATCCCTCCCCCATCTCCACCCCACCCGTCTGATTCCAGCTCCAAATTTTTCGACTAAAATCCAACAACGAAGTCAATATTTTTTTCATAATTGTTTTTATTTTTTTTACTATGTAACTTTTACGAACTAACTTTTTTATTAGGAAACTGTGGGTTGACATGAAAGTAATTTTGCGAGAGCAAGACGTGTGCTATGTCATTATGCACTGTAGAGATGTCGCCAATGTATTGCGCTTAAATGGGAATATACTCACAACAATGCTCGTGTTTCATTATTACAATTTAGTACTTGCAAGTACTTTTGCCTACTTCTAATTACTAGCGCTCTTTTCCCCAAGTAGTTCATGAGTAGTTACGCCGTTTTTGCCATGAGGTAGCTATTTAATTGTCGATAAATGGCTTAGGGTTTTTCAAGGCTATGTTGAATGTTATGGTAGTTAGGATATTAGAAAAAGCCCTCATAATGTTAGTCGCTTTTATATTTTCTACAGTTATTTTCTCTCTTTATTTTCAACTGTTTTCCATTTGAAAACTGCATACAATTTGACAGGTTCATCACAACGGTCCTCTCTTGTGCCTATTTGTGTCGGTCGGCAGACCTCTGTGGATTGGCTTTGGATAGGTTAGAATCTGCTCGTATGGACGAAAATGGCAGGCCATTTGTGATCTACTGCTAAGTACTTGGAAGTACATACTAGTTCTGTTCCCGTATTTTCAGTCGCGTTCACGAACTGAAACTTCCTGAATCTTGCAGTGGGAGAAAGATCCTCAGATCCGTCTGAAATTTCATAGTATTTCATGAAAGAGGGGAAATTTTCAGTCAAATGGCCTATACGAACGACTTCATGGCAATGCATTGCAATGCATGGAGTATGGACAGACAGAGTACAGACTTACTAATTAATAAAAAGGGTACATGGCATATATAGTATATCTGCCAAGGGCGCCAAGCAATAGTTTGAATTTTTACTCCGCAATTTATAAAGTAAGATGTACTGAGTTAATTTAAGGAAATTTTTCAAAAATATCACGCTGTAAAATCGTACTTATGATGCATAAGGAGTCTGTGATTCAAAAAATGCATAATCGATTAAAATTTTGCTGATTTTTTAACATTAGAATTACATTTTTGCAACAAAACTTGAAAGTCTTAGGTAATGCGAAAGTGTTCGAAAATTTGCCGCCCTTCCACTACACTCAAATATTTGCCGCCCTGGGCAATTGCCCATAAGTGCCGATACTTAAATCCGGCCCTCTTGACTGGAATCAATTTATTGTTATTGATTATTTTAGACCTTCTTGCAGAGAGTTCCTGGTCATATTTTGATGGATTGATTTATCAACCGAATTTGATGAAAAGTCAAACCAAACATTTTTACCTTTGTTTTTATATCAAAATCAGGTTGCAGATTTTTCGCACATTTTATGCATTTAAGCGCGTTTAGCGTGAAAACTAAGTGCTTAAATGATGCCGCTAGATCTTCTGAGTTTATTTTGGTGCAAGGAAAATTTATTGAATGAAGAATAACAGTTCCAATGATAAAATGTAGCAATGAAAATTACAGTAGCAACCAATTTCCTTAAGGCTATTAATAATTTATCGAGCCAAAAATCATAATTTTATCTTGCACTTGCCAACAGAAGCATCAATCATTTAGTTAGTAATGCTATTATTCTCTTACATAATTTACTCTACAAATTAATTACAGCTTCATTTCCAAGCAAATTTCACTTAGTCCAATTAAAGCCTTGAAAATGAAACAGAAACCACATTCAATCCCAACATTGTCACGGCCACCATCAAAAGCCCATCCATGTCTCCGCATGCCTGGCTTATTAAATTAAAAATTTACTAACTTCAACTTTATGATGTATGACCAAACTGTGTACTACCGCCGCTGGCTTCACTCTCGGTAAAATTGCAACCTGAATACTGGCCGCGAAACGAAATTCCGAAATGAAATTAAAGCCAAGAGTCCGATTTTCCAAGCGTTTCCAACTTGAAAACCCGTTACCCGAAAATATGAATAAACTTTTGAAGTGTGTAACCGTTCACGAAGCAGAAAAAGGAACGTGGCAAAATAATAAGAGTAGCAGGGCGGAGATAGAATTCAATGAAAGCAATAAAAGGGTTGGAAAACGAATTAAATATTCAAAAGACGTATCCCAAAAAGTGCTAGATTGATAAGTTCGCAACGGACTAATGTTAAGTGGTAGGAAATTGCGTTACGGGTTACCTGAGAGCAATTTAATTCGATTACGAATTTTCGATTCAAATTAAGAATTCTGGGAACGAAAATGCGAACACGATTACGGTTTAACGTCGAAAATTGGCAGTTAATTGAATCCGGTGCCAGAAATGTGTTGTTGGTGAAAGTTAATGCTAAAAACAGTGCAAATATTTTTTAAGTAGCTTCTGTGATGGTGCAAAAATAAAGTGAATTGAAACTACAATCGTTAGTTGACGGACATTTTCCCACTTGAACACTTGTCAAACGAAAGCACTTACCATATTTTCCTGTTTTTCTTCTAATTGGCAAATAATTTGTTTGGCTTAGAAAACAAAAAGTACACAGTATGCAAATTTGTGAGTTTTCTCCTAAAAGAAACGATGCTGAATTTTTCAGTCTATAATTATTTGTATGAAATGAAATGTGAAAAACGTCACCGAATAGGGCAGAAAAAGAAAGTGATATCTTTGTATCTTATTTCTAACTCAATGTTTATTCAAAATTAAAATCACCTTTCAAGACAGCTCAGATTCATTAAAAAAATTTCACAAGCTGATTCAGAACTTCAACACAACTATTCCACTTACTTAATTTTCCGTTCGTTCAATTGAACTCTAGAATGGTACGGCAATTTTTGGATGATTATAGGTACGGTTTTTACTGAAAAGAAGGCAACAATAGTATTATGTACACTTTTTATTTTATCATTAAACATAAAAAGGTTATATAGCTTCTAGCCTCATGGCAGTCAGAGTGGCCAACTGGCTGATGCGCGACGAAATATATACCGCATTTGAAGAAAAATTACTCATGGGCACCATTCTAAGGTTAATATGCATGATTTCAAGCCCAATCAATCTTTCTGCTTATCAGTCGATTTCAAAGTGAAGAAATACGTTTCAATTTTATATTTTTCAAAAGTTTAATTCACCGGTATTTCTTGAAATGTTCGATATTTTTAGGAACAAAAACGGATCTCATTATCCACAAACGTACCTTTGTCGCCGCGAAATTTACCTTTGACCTAGGAGGGTGGGCCAATAAGTTTGCGGAATGAGTTTGTAGATCATTAATGAGAGTAAAGCAATTAAGCGTAATAAATAGTAACTTTTATTTCAATCATTAGTTTTTGAACTATCGTCGACCAAGTAACTCAACCTGGAAGAAAGTGTAAAATATGCCAAAAATCGAGTAACGCGCTGTTATAAAATTGCTCATCAAACAAGGAAAGTCATCTCTCAAACCGTAACGGGAGAGATGGCATCTGTTTAAGGAGACTATTGACCAAGTAAACCCATGATTTACAAGTGGCACAGTTTTTGAACTTAAAGACGACCTAGAACCAGGGCGGCCATTCGAAGCTACCACTGTGGGAATTGTTCAAAAAGTGAAAAAACTGATATTGTAAAATGCTAGATGAAAGAATAAACCGGTCGCAAAAATAGTTGGAATATCAGAAACAGCCATTTCAACCCTAGAATGGTACCGATGAGTAATTTTTACTCACATACGGTATATATTTCGTTGCGCATCAGCCAGTTGGCCACTCTGACTGCCATGAGGCTAGAAGCTATATAATCTTTTTATGTTTAATGATAAAATAAAAAATGTACATAATACTATTGTTGCCTTCTATTTAGTAAAAACATGTACCTAAAATCATCCAAGAATTTACCGTACCATTCTAGGGTTAGGTATGCTTCATGATCAACTTTGCATGACTAAGGCCAGCGCGCGATAGGTGCCGAAAATATTCACGCTGCTTCAAAAACAACAGCGTGTTGAGTGCTGTCGTGCGTTTTTGGACAAACTCGTATGTAAGACGAGAATGGAATATTGAGTCGAATCGCTACTCAAGATGAGACTTGGATTCATCATTATAAGCCTGAACCCAAACAAAACTCTACGCAGTGGAACGAAAAACGCACACCACCGCCCAAGAAGCTCAAGGTGACACAGTCTGCTGGAAAAGACATGCCGACCGTTTTTTGGGACTCAGAATGAATCCTGTTGCTCGATTTGAAAAACAAAATACGTCTTCAGAACTAGATATTACTATTGTTCAATTCCCGAGCGGCTGAAAGAAGACATCAAAGAAAAAAATAAAGGAAAATTAAAATAAGGGAGCCTTCTGTACGACAATGTATCTGTTCAAAAGATTCGTTGGCGGTGCATAAAGTGGGCTTCGATATTTTAGATCTCCCATCCCTCTCACTCTTAGCTCTCAGCAATAATTTACTTCCCCAAAATTTAAAGAAAGATTTTCGTGGGTATAAGTTTTCAAACGATGATGAAGTGAAGGACGCAACTACAACATATTTTTTATAAGATGTACCTAAACTAATTGAAGGATTTGAAAAAATGTATTAGAGAAACAGGCAAGTATATGGAGAAAGAAAAATAAATTTGCATTTGTATTTGCGTTTCTTAGTTGAGTAAGTAAGTTAGCAAGTTAAACGACCTTGTAAACTTCAGATTAACGTTTTTTGGTAGTTTGTGCACTAACCGGGCTCAAATTTCAGTTCGAAAATGCATTCAATCAATACTGCCCTACTAAGCGCAAAAGCGGTATTTCAATGAAAGCGAGTTTCGAGATAATTGAAGTTTTGTACAAGTAATAATATTGATATACCTCTAATTAAGGTAAAATTGAGATATGCGATGAGGAACTGGGTTCGTTTGTAGCTGGTGGAGGATTATCCTTACTCCACTTTTCTCGGTGAGCGGTCTTCCGCTCTTGGACACATCGGGTACTTATTTAAAAAACTTTCTTAAGGTGTTTTCTATATGTTTTAATTAAGATACCATTAAAAGGCTTAGTTCATTAGATGCGTTGCAATTTTTCGATTTTTTTTGAGATACCGCTTTTGCGCTTAGTAGGGCAGAATATGTTGATTTAAAAAATGTATTCAAGTAGCGATAAAGGTTTGAGTGCTGTTTACGTTGCAAATTGGTAGGTGCACATTCATAATTGATATAATTTTCTGTATTTGCATAGTTTTGATTATTAGGAACAGTAATAGTTATATCTCCAGACAAAATGTAGTTTCTAAAATTTTGTCTTTTTCCAACTGACTGCAAGGGTGACACTGTTGGTGACTTTTTCAGAGCTTCGTAGTGAACCGCATACTAAGTCGCAAAGAAGCATTCTATTGTTATTTTGCGAAATTTAAATATTAATTTGCCTTTTTTAATGTATAGCGGGATTTTGAAATGTTATAGCACTCATGTTAAATTCCTATCACCAGGTACACATTGAATTAAAGAAGGTGACAATGCAGAAGTCTTCCAAAAGGAGTAACGATTTTGTTCACATAATATCCAAATATTATGCGATACCCAACATGGAAGTAGAACATAGTGGTATCACTTGCAGAGTAATAGTAGCAGCTAATGACAGTATGGAGGAAGAAATATACGGGCGGCTGTTCAAATCCAACAAAGCCTATTACAGTTTGTCAAGACTCTTCAAATCAAGGAATCTGACCAAAACTTCAAAGCTGCTACTGTACAGGCCCATGATCTTGCCAGTATCCACGTATGCTTCCAAAACTTGGGTGTTTAGTAAAAGTAGCTCTAATTTCTTAACAGTCTTCAAGAGGAAACTTTTGCTTAGAATCGTTGGCCCAATATGTGAAGAAGAGTGATTCTGAACTGCACGCAATCTACAGATAAAGCTTGGTAGACTCCGCTGGGGTAGGACCTTGCTCGTAAGAGTGAATAAAACCCTATTCAGAAAACCCTTTGCGGCATTTTTCATGGCAAACAGCAATGATGGTGACCTTGTTTGAACTGGAGGGATGACGCTGATTTAACACGCTCGAAGCTTAGAGGTGCCTAATCGATCAAGACCGGTGGGAAAATTGGTTGGAGGAAGCTAGGATCGGTCCCTACTTATAGTTGTGATAATTATTATTATAATCGTTTTTAATCACGGACATTGATACATATTTGATGTGTTCCGCTGATGACTAAAACATATTCCGCAACTTCTGAGATTGCGCCAGGTTGCAAGCAGACAAGCTTTCAAACAGTTAAGTTCCGGCAGACAGCGCCTATGCAAACCGCAAATAAATGCTGGCATGTCTGAGAAAAGTAAACCGGCTTGAAGAAAGTTTATGCAATGAAGCACTTATCCTGACCTAGAATTGCATTGAATGAAGCTGTGATGTTTCACAAAGATGATTTCCTAAATGTTGCATCCAATGTTACATCAGCTCCAAACCGTGTTTAGTATTATTTTTAAGCCTGTTTTGCTTAACTGCTTTGTATCGTTTGAAACCGAATACTTATTCTCTGATGGTTGTTTTCTGCAGTTAAGTCTACAAACCCAATCAGGAGTCACATTCGATTTTCTACTACACTCAACTAAGTGTTAAGCCCGGAATATCTATTATTGCATCTACAGCCAATAAGCTTTCAAGTTTTTCAACTTCTTCACGCATTCCTCACTAAATTCATCAATCCTATCAGAATTTGTAATCATTCACACTTGATCCTAAACGGCCCCATCTACTCAATTTGTCGACCTATCACGTGAAGCTTGTTCGAACAATTCAAATTGTAATAATTTATTGATTAAGAACCCGCCCGTTTTTTTCTCAATTTCAATAAAATGCCAATCATTCACGTAAAATCACTTTTACGATAATTATCGATCATATAATTGTCGAATGATGCTTAGAGCAGCTACTTATTCGAGGCACGAATCTTAAACATTTTATTCCAACCCATCTGTCCATCATGGTCTTGTCACTTTTTACACATTACGATGATGGAGAGTCCTTTCTGAAAAGAGCTGCCAGCTAGCTTCATTGTTTTGTTCGGGCCCGATATTTTTACCTTGCTATGTATTCTTCTGCCGACTACGTATCGCAAAGAGTTACATGCTTTGTAGAATGCTAGGATGTAAAATCTCTCTATATAAGCTAAACTTTATCTTTAGATGATTTCGGTATTCATCAGTTTCGAGACATCTCCAGCGCAGTTATTGAAAGCCCAGCAACACTATTGATGCCGACACGAAGATCATATTGTCGATCCAAGCAACATGAGAATTTAATGTGCTGTCGTCACATGCCGTGTATGACATGAATAAGACAATTAAAGTCAACGAGGAATCTCTGGAATGTGTATCTTGTCGAAAATCTATCTTTGTTATCGTCATTCTCTCTTCGATGAAATAATTTACGATTACGACGCAAATATTCTACACTGAGCATTACAAATTGCATTCTGTGTTGAGTAGGAATAAATTTTAATGCTTCTAGGATTTGGCTCTAAAAGCATTTTTAAGCAGAGAAATTATGTTTCTTCAAGCTTATCTTTGTGAAAGAAACCTTACAACAACATTGAGTATGCTTCTCTTAAATTATAGATAGTAATGTTTTAGAAGAATAGTATTGAGTGGACTGAAAACATTATGTTTTGGTATTAGCAAGCTATATAAATATTTTGATCACCTTAAATACTCGTTCGCTTCGGAGTTAGATGGTACATATGATGCGTGGCAGAATTATTTATCTGATTGATATTTGCCTTCTAATTTTCATGTGAAAAATTCGAACTGACAAAATTTTAGGAGGAGTGAACGTTGTATTGATTCATCAGCTCTGGACATTGTCCTATATGTAAGTCACCTGACTGAATCACTCCTAATATAAACTATTTACTGCAGCACTTAATGAATGTGGGGAAGCGTTTAAATCTAATGTTCATACAATTAAAAGTGCGACTATTTCGCTGCTTTGTTTTTAATCCAAAATCCCAGCCAGGAATAATTAATGATGTCGTCTTATCTTCCTATCCCCCTAACATGAGCTCGAATCTATGCTGAAGTAAGAAAAATACAAGCGAACACAATATCTCTAATAGAACGGAGCTAAACTTTCAAGAATGAATAACATCAGGATCAGATACATTGTCGTCTAATATCATATCGTTTCGAAGATGTAGAAAATAATCTTAAAATAGGAAAAACGACCCCTCACTCATTCGTTCGCTTAATCTAATACAATGCTTTGTGTAAGTGCTACAGCAACATCGAATCGAAATTGTATGTATTTCTGTTCGTTTCCATTGTGCGAAATGAGGTGGCCGACAGGGAGATTCGAATGGGCGAGTTGTGCTGGGTGTAAAAAGACGACATGGGAACGCTTTAAATTAAAACGAGAGCTAGTCTCTTTGCACTTTAATTTCACATTCCCTTCAGGCAAAGTCATTTATCATTTTGACTTCGGTTATCTAAAATAAGATCACATTGAGGGAGTTTTATACCACTGAGCTCACTTCTTTTTCCTCGCTTCGGTTTTTTGTCTTCGACTTTGGCTTCTGGAAAAGCTGTATTGCTTTCTTTGAACGACGACGCTCCGAGTTGAAATCTAAAGAACCTATCTTTATCCACCTTGAAGTATTATATCTTTTGTGAAACTCATTTTAGATACGGCAACGACAAGGACCACTGACAACTCTTGACCTGTTTTTTTGTATTGTGCAATATTTAATGACTAAATTCTCTTAAGAAGTGATACCAATAAGATTATCGGGGTTTCTTTTTTCATTAAAAAATATGAAGAGAATAATCCTTTCCGAGAGCTCTGATGTATGAATGCAATGATGAATGAATGAAAGTTTACGATGGTATTTCCAATGAAAGTTTACAAAACAAAAATAGAAAATGAAAAAAATATAATTCGAAATCACAAAACACAGAAAAGAGAAGCTAAGTTAAACATAAGCAAATATTACGTTGAAAATATGACTTTTAAAGATGGCCTTAGAATGTAGAAGAGGACGGAGTGGTAGGCTGTTATGAATACGTAACAAGTGCAAAACACGGGAATGCAAGTGACGATATATATATGTGCAAAATGTACTTCAAAATCAACAGAGGCATGAATTTACCTGTCATATTTCCTTTCGAAAAAGTCGCTATAGAAGAAGTTAGATAGCCGCTTTGTAAAATAGACACTATGAACAAAAAACTTTGAAAAAAATATGGTCATTTAAAGTTCCAAAAAGAGAGGTCCAAGTATAGATCTTTCAGGTATTCCGAAAGGAAACGATGAGGACAACACGCCAGGGAGAGAGAGAGAGAGATAGCAGGTGCGGTTTATTCAAAAATAAATAATCCAAGCCTTACTCTCTATTTTATGAGCACCATAATGATTTAATTTGAGTAGAAGACATTGTACGTCTAAAACCGAGGTCACTGCATGACAAAATTCAATGAGGTTGGTAGATTTGAGTGAAGGTAAAATAAATAGCGGCACACACAAGGAAGATGCTATGCTTTTCACAAAAAATTAGGGGTGCCATCTAGGTCAGTACCGCATTTGAAGAAAAGAAAAAATATAAGGAATTCAACTTCCAGATGACTTGTCTAGCGTAGAGAGAGAGAGAGAGAGAGACAAGCAGGGACATCCTAAGAAAAGTTATGAATCTAGAGAATAAATGAGTCGGAGCATGTTGAAGAGAAAAATAACGCCAAGAAATCGTAAACATGCTGAGTAGCAGTGAGTAATGTTATTTAATGTTAGAGAGTCAGGTACGTAAAAGAAGATATTAAGGAACGAAAAAACGACCAGAAGTTTTTGGGATCATTTAAGATCAAAGATTATTCAATATGCGAGAAATAAATACAACTGGCAAGTTTTTTCATTCTTGACAGCAGCTCTTGGGCTTGATAAAGAGCAGGATTTTAATGGTCAACCAACCAAGGAGAATAATAACGCTTACGAGAGCAAAAGTTTTCAGTGTGTGATGTGATCCATTCAACAAAAATAGTAGTACTAAAAACGAGGAAGGTTCAATGCCGGAAAAGATGAAGACCACGTTCTTATAACTGGGTGTTTAAATTTTTCAAGTTTGTCCCATAAATCTACACATAAATTCACAGGGTGCATTCATCTCCATTTGTAGCAGTTGTGGTGAATTTTTGCTTACAGTGGTAACAAAGTGCTACCAGCACTGTGAATTTCCGTCATATTTATTCTAGGATATACTTCCATTAGTTTTCCACATGATTAACATCCTACTAGCGTTGATCCAAAAGCAGGGATAATCAGACATTTCCAGTTTGCATAAAATTTTTAAAAAAATTTACTCCTTCATATACCCACTTAGTCAACACAAAAAAAAACATATAAACAGGCCACGATTCCAGGGGGTACATTCATTTGAATACGAATACATTATTTGAATCAAAATGGAGAAAAACGAAATTAGAGCTGTCATTAAGTACCTGTGTTTGAAAAACAATATCTACTAAAGATAAAGACAGCGACTTAACGCAAACACTTTAGGACTCTGCTCCTCCATATTCCACCATTGCGCGCTGGACTGGGAAAAACATCCACTGAAGATGAATACCTCTATAGACTTCCATCCACGTCCCTCACTGAAGATAACGTGAAAAAATTCGAAGATGTCGAGTTGGCAGATCAAAGAGAGACCATAAGGCATATAGCTGAGGTTGCAAGAATCTCGTACGGCAGTGTTCAAAGAATCGTTGCCAACGAATTCCATCTCAAGAAGGTTTCTGCGCGTTAACTGACGAGCAAAAGAAGAAACAAGTCGACATTTCAAGAATGAATCTCGAAAAGTTTCAGGCAGATCTGAAGAAGTTTTTTTTCACTACATCAGGTTCTTACTATGCAGACCAAATAAGAAGATTGCGGGAGGCTATTGAGGAAAAAAGACGTGGCAAACAGCGAGCCGGAGTGCTGTTCATCAAGACAACACAAAGGGTCCACAAGGCTACCGTTGCGACGGCTGTAATGCAAGAAACAGGATTTGAGCTGCTTGAACATCCAGATCTAGCTCCTAGTGACTTCTACGTCTTTCCTCGGCTCAAAGAACACCTTCGGGAAGAAATTTGAAGATGATAGTGAAGTGATAGCAACTGTTGGGTCATTTTTGAGAGTAAAGACAGTAAAATGTCTGGGGAAAAAGATAGACTAAGTGTAGTAGCTTGTTAGGAGACTATGTTGAAAAGTAAATATTTTTTTAAGTTTAGTCACCTTGGTTTGTATTGATTATCATTCCTTTTGTATTGATTATCATTCCTTATAATGAAACAAATAGGAAGTTTTTTCAAGCTGGAAAGGCATCTTTGAAAGCCTTGTCCAGGATGTCCTCACTGCACGCGTTACAACCGCTCTGACGTTGTCTATGGACTCCAAATGTCAACCTTTCAGGGCTTGTTAGAGGTAGGAAAATAGAAAGAAGTCTGATGGTGGAACATTGAGGATGTAGGAAGACTGGGGATCATTATCACATTGGTTTCTGACGAGTAAGGCAATATGATTAGGTGCGTTATTGTGGTGAAGTATCCATGGGACCTTGATGGCATTCCTCATGTGGGTGATTCTCTTATTTAATCTTTTGAGCAGATTCACATAAAAAGCAATATTCACAGTTGTCCCGGTCAGTACGAGTTCGTGACGAAGAATACACCGGTTATCAAAGAAGACAATGAGCATTGCTTTTGTTCGAGACTTGCTCATGCAAGGTTTCTTTGGGTGTAGATAAATATGTCGTTATATTTTAAAGTGTAAGATTACAAAACTAAATAATATAAATAATATAATTTGTCATAATATAAATAATTAACAAAGCAAGAAGAGTCCGAAGGCCAAAATAGAATAGCCGTTAAATTTGAAAATGTGTAATGTTGAATACTCCTTATGTTAAGTAATGTATTTACAGTTTAAAATTAATCATTAAAATATATATTATTATTATTCAAAAAATCTTACTAATCTAATCTAATTTGAAAGTTGATTTTTCCTCATCAAAATAGATAAATTTCTTTAATTGACTTTTTTCAAGAAATTGAAATTCACCTTGCTTCTGAGTGGAAAAATGGGTTTTTGAATAAAATTTCAATTTCGTGTACGTAGGTCTTTATTGCATCTCCTTGTACTCTATTCATGCTATACTCGTTCATGGCTATTAAGATTGATGCTCAAGGCTATATGACTTTGGGTACAATTGCCAAATTGTGAGGCCAACTAAACTCTACATGGCCAAGAGGGCTTCACATGGTCTTGAAAGGTGTCGCTTTAAAAAAGCATAATTTTGATATCTGATATCAAAAAATTTAAATGTGCCAAAAAAAACTTAATTTTTCTTTATTCATACAATATTGGCATCAGAATTGGTTTGCTTTTAACATAAAATTTTAAAAAAATAATTTGCCACCAACACTATTATATTATTGTTTCAACAATAGGTAGTAAATTTCCCAAGATCCGGATACTTGGACCAATTGTCTGTTGCCAAATCCCCCACTCCACACACACTGTGGTTGTATCCCCATCACAAAGCTGCGGAATCAAGATTGCTTTCACCTCTTTTTTGACGACAATACAAGTCCTTGTCTTGTCCCTTCCTTTTAGCTGGAACACACTGAGGCTGGTGCCGAATCCACAAGCCACATTCTTGTACAGAAGCGGCTCCTGTATCAGTGCGATGTCAGCGTGCCCCCGACTGAGATGCCGAAGCAGATTGGCCGTCGCCCCTCTACTGTGGTGCAGATTTGCTTGGACCACTCGCACTTCGGCTGCCCTCAGTCACCTTCTCCGCTCCAACTTTCAAGGTGATCCTCTGAATAACTGGTGACTCTTTAAAATGATAAAGCCTCATCAAGCACGTACAACGTCATTTTGGCTTTAATACAGCTATTGAAGTCGCTAGTAATTTTTAAACAAAACCCTGTTTCTGTAAAACAAAAATTTAGGAGGTATTCATAATAAAGACGAGTCTTCTTTTATATTCAAGAAATGAGAAATGAGCTCAAAAGAACGTGTGTATATTGAATTATTTTGTGTATGATCAACACTTTAATTGTAATTATTATGAACCTTTATTACTCTGTTGCGAACTGGAAAGCTTCTCAAACCTAATTTTATTACCTACTATGTAAAAATGTACGTAAAACTTTAAACTCAGTTTTACTCTGGAGGTTCAGAAGAAATTATATTGCAAACCCAAAAATTTTTGAATTAAACAGAACAAAGCATACACAAACAAATTATCTGGCTTTTCTTTCAAACGCAAAATCACAGCTGCATCTCCTCCGTTCCGCCTGCAAAAAAATTTTCATTTGAATGCTTTGTTCAATATTTTTACTGATGAGAGGCTTACTTTTTCCGGCTGTTTGCAGACTCATATTTTGCCGTTGTATTAATCCAGTCTTCATATAGTCTGACATCGGCGAAAACACCGGGGCTTCCATCGCAGGTATCACCGGGGCCAATGAATATCCCCGTCAGTTGGTCCTCACAAAAAAGACCACCCCCGTAATCTTCCTGAAAATCAATTTAAATTCAGCTCGTCTGAAGAAATCGCTTGATTCGCTGTGCACCTCAAGCTATAGAAAATAATTTACTCACTTCACAGAGCGAAATATTTTTATCGCTTCCCATGCAGAGTGTTTTTGGTACATTGATGGAGCAAGCATTCATTGGTCGTTCATACATTGGTTCAAAAGCTATATTACTGACTTTAGTGAGAAGCTAAGAATCAAGTAAAGAACATTTCATAAAAGTGTACCCTTTCAAGAATGAATAACTTTGTTGAACCTTCTCTTTACGACTCCATTTCGTTACGAGACAGTTCGATGTACGATTCGTTTTCAGCATTCTAACCGAACTCAACCCATCGTCATCGGAGAATGGTTTGTCGAGCTAGTCGAAAATTTAGAAACTGTCGATTACGCTCAAACAGTTGAAATTCGAATGTACCTTGATAAATGCCAGATCATTTTCTAGTCCGTCTCGATTGTATCTGCTGTGTACGAAAAAGGTGATGGCGCGTCTTGATTGCGATCCATCCGTCGACTTCATTACCTATCGAAAAAAGACAAATTAAAAACGCAGTCGGCTAAATTGATGAAGGAAATTTTAGATTGCACAAGCAGTAACCAAAATGTTTCTTTACATCAGAACACTTACCAGTTGTGCCAAATCCCATCCTTCTTCGAAGCCTTCAACACACGACGCCGCTGTCAGGACATATAGAAAATTTATCAAGACACCTCCACAATGATGCTCTCCTCTTGTATAAATTATCTGGATCTGAAGTAGAACTCAAGCAAAACATCGATTGTATCTCATACAGGTGATACCAAGCAACTTACGCTAGATTTGTAATGCGCCGCGGAGGATCCTTTCGTCGGTACAGAACTGATTTGTTCAGATGCTGCAGGTGTCAATTCGAATGCAAACAATATGATCGAAAATAAATACGGAAACATCATACTCATATTTTGATCAGATTCATTGCACTAAAATAGGTTTTACGTTGAAACGAGAAAAGTGGTGCAGGCAAAAACTTAACTGAATTTGTGAATACTTTAATAATTTTTCAATGAAAGCGAAACTTGTTTTGATCTATCGAATCGATATTGTAGAGAAAGATTTATCAAATTGTGTCAAACTTCAAGTCATAAATTGATTGAAGAAGCCCGTGATTTTATTATAGAAGGACTGTACGTAAAATCTTTTTACGTTTTTTTTTGAAATCTTAAAGGGAATGTGATGATAATAAATAATGGACTTTCGTGAACAAGAATTTATTGAAACCACCAAACTAAGCAAATGTTGACATCAATTTACATATTATAAAATTGAAAAAATCCATAAAACTGTAGCAGAGCTAACCATTCGACTTGATGAGTTCCAAGCTCTAGAGAGTGTTGAAAATATGTTAATGTTTATTATGTGCGTTAGAATTTCACAATGTAACTAACTTATGCAGTTTTCGCCACAAACTTTGGTTTTCGATCGCAATTTCAACCAGCCACTTTCGATATTTTGTGACGTTCAAGAAGGTGAGATGCAATCCAGGTGATCTGCAAGCTCCTCCCATCAACAAACCTTTGAGCACGCCACCATAATATAACGGACTTCCAGTGTCACCCTGTCATTTGGCCACCGTTGTCATTTTTAAGAAAAAGCTAAATTGAAATCATATGTTCTAATTTACCACACAGTCATCTGGTGAAAAATCTTCGCTTTCTCCGCAGAATATGTCGTTGTATGGAATGGGACATGGGATCAGTTCGATTGTCTGTTTCGACTTTGAATTTAAAACTGGGCCAGTTTTTGCTGCTTCTGAAGATAGTGCCCATCCTACGAGCTCACACCTGTTACTAAGCTGATCATATTTTTCTGCTACTGGGATGACGTACACGGATTTGTCTAAAGTAAAAGGTTCATTGACCTCGAAGATGAAAAAGTAGAAATGAACCTAACTAGACATAGACTGATTATTTTTGTTGCATACCGAAATTACTGCAATGTCTTCAAACATTGACGATTCGTCTTTAACGGAGTTGTAGTGTACTCGACTTATGTCGCGAATTTGTCCATTTTGGGCCGCTTGTTTGTTGAGTTTCGAAACTCCTGCTACAACCTGTTAAACGATAATTGAAACGTCTAAACGGCAAATAGCCTGCAATAAAAAAATACTTTGAATTGCTTTGTGTCGCCTGTAAGCATCATGCAATGGGCGACTGTCACAACATAACCAGGACTTATAATCGCCCCGCTGCAACTTGATGTTTTTATTACTGTATTCACTATGGCAACCTATAAGAATAATTTCGTTGTATCAAGCAAAGCGATATTTTCCAGACAGATAACTTACTGCAGACGGATGCTCTTCTACTGGGCAATCGTAAACTTTTCCGTAAGACGTATGAGTGACAAGCATTAAAATATAAATAATTTTCCATGAAATATATCTGCAATGAAAAATCATTTTCCAGTTAAAATCCAAAAGTTTCAGTTAAAATTTGACGAGGCAAAAAGCTTTGACATCATAGCTACTTATGTCTGTTAGTGTTTTCATAGGGTCAAGGCAAATGTCAGTTGATAAGGCCTTCAATATTTGTTTGGCAAAATCCCTGGGAGTAATATGAAGCGTCATCAGAAAAGATTATAACCTATTTTTATAATTTGAAAAAAAAATTAGCAATTTTCTTCATAACAAATGTGGACTTCACAAAAAAAAGCATAGCGCCATAATTTATATAACTACTTCTGGCGCTATGTGCTTGACACCATAATGGACAGCAAAAAATTGAAAGGAGTAGGCGCTATGCATCATAGTTTGCAAGGCCATGCATTGCGCCCATCAACGCCGTGGCGGTATATTTCGGGTACACATTTTTCGCTATGCATAAAAGCCTTGAAATTCAGCAAAGTGGTCTAATTCTGGGACGATGCTGATAAGTTATTTTCAATTAGTATACAGAGTAAAATGCGTTTCCGGCATTGCACCAAAGATGCATGTTTCATCCATCATCTTCAACTTTTAGCCAAAGATTGGCTACAAAAATAGCAGTAAAATAGTACCAAAAATATCAACATTAGCAAAAAAAACTATCTATGACCTATGAATGGCCCTCTGAACGGTTGAAATGTACTTATTGATTATATACGTGAATTCCATATTGTGTAGTGACAAAATAATTCCTTTATCCCCTAGTACCATTACTTCGCATATTTAATTTTAAAGTTATACATATTTTGGTTGAGCTCATAATTTAAATTTATTTATTTATTTAATTATTGTCCAAATCCACAGAACAAATCCAATTATAGATTAGACATGAAGAAAAAGTAATAAGAAAAAAAAACCTATATAAATATATATAAGAGAAAGAAAAAAAAAAATAATATAAAAACTAAGAAAATTAATAAATTCGGAATGGAATAATAATATAAGAAAAAAGAATATAAATTAATCGACCGAAATAAAAACTTGTTTGTTTTTATTAAAATTAGGACATATTCCGAGTATATGAAAGAACGTTATTTTTTAAAGTATTTTTAAACGCTGATAACATTCGAGGCAGAGGACCAAGGTTAAGGCTATTGTGCTGACGAGGCAAACGCAAAAGTGAGTAAAAGCCTGGAATTCTTGATCATTTTATCTTGTTCCGCCTTTTTTTTCTCGGCACAGCAAATTACTCTCCAGCGAAAGAAGTTAGTTCCTAACCAGCGTACCAACTTATTCCATTTTCCCAAAAAAAAACACTTTGACCTTGAAATTGCGCCTCCATTTACGCAATGCATTGTCTGTCAAAGCAACCTGACAGTTGGCTGGTATTTTTTGCTAGAGTGAACCGTATGTGAGCGGCGAAAAATCTAGCCTGAGTATGTAGTTGTCGAATCAAATATTGCATCTCTTTCTGTTCCATGCGATTTCTCCCAACTTTCCAGGCTGACCAACAATACAATCTCAGGTTAGATCACTGGATTTTTGGTCCGTATACATATACGTTGTTGGTACGCTGGGTAGGAACTAGCTTCTTAAGCTGTGCTGTCGGCTTTCAATGAAAAATTTAGTCTCTAAATGGAAATGGAAACACCAGTTTTACAAATATGAACAAACAGATTTTCAGTGTATAATTATTTAAGTCAATTCGAAAATCGCAATTAAGAATTAGGATGTTAAACTTTTAGCTTCTTAATATAATTTTTTTTGAGATTCGATCAATTTTTTGTCAAAAATATAAAAAAAATTAACGATTTATAACAAAGTTAAATACATATTTAATAGCAAGTAAAAATATAAAAATAAATTTAACATCAATCTAAGAGCCGTTTCACACGAGACACTCGGTGTCCGGCCACTGAATCCTCAGCCACTGTTTTTGTATAGAAAAGTGGCCCGGACACTGTGGCTCTGTGTGTATGCTCTCATTTATTTCTATGCCCCGACAGTGGCTAGAGACACAGTGGCCGGACACCGAGTGTCTCGTGTGAAACGGGCCTAAATGTAGCTTTATCCACCTGCCTTACCCAAAATCATTGAATTTGTTCTCGTCGGCGCATATGACGTCATTACACCATGTTCGATCCCCCTGCCTGTACTCTGTGGAGAACTGGATAATTTTTTTATTTATTTCGTTGGCTAGTGGTTTTTTCTTGCTACGCGTCCATCGAGTTTATTATTTTTCGGAGTCCCACAGACAGTTTGAGAGAGAGAATTTGCTTTCTCAGCTCTTCAAAAATCTTTGGTAGATTTTATGGTTGGCTTTTTTTTACAATTTCAGCTCAGCATTTACTTGTTTTTCATAACATCCTACATTGTCATTTATGGTGCTTTTGCTTTTATTCACAATATTCGATATTTCTTTAAAATTTTGCCTTTTTTATGATAAAAGATAACTAAATTTGCCACTTCAATGCTAAGATTCCTTTCCTTTACTTCAGTTTTCACAAATACAGTAAAAACATAAATGACAAATTTTTGAATTAGTTCCTTGATGTAGCCAAAATGTGAAAGTGTGCAGATTGCATAAAATATGCTCAAAGCTGCGACGCGATCTAGTACAGCAATTTTTTTTCGGGAAAAATCCTATACTGAAGTAATGCAGCGTTATAATTCTCTTCTTTACAAGTTTTTCCAAACATATTATTCATTAACGTAGATTTTGGTTCTCCATAGTACCTAAAAGGGGCTCAGATAATTCAAAAAACAAATTATCCTTCGTGCATTTTTTTCTGCATCGAAGTCAAAGCTGTGATATATTTGTGATAACTGTTCTCATTTGTTTAAACATAAGGTTTCTCAAAATAATTGTCTTGTATTGCATTGTATTATTTCTAAACATAATACACCGATTCAAATTACCAATGCGAAAATTTAGCCCTGCATTTCTCTTGTAGCCAAAAAAGGATGAACTCAAACCATTAACTTTTGTTTTCCACCCTCAAATACTTCAAACAATTGCTTGCGTACAACCACGATAATTGACAGGATGAATCAAGAAAAATGTCAAAACCTGAAGCTCTCAAAGGCACGTGTGCAATTTGATCCCTTTCAATGCATTCAATTCGTAAGGAATAAGTTGTTTCGCATGACACATTGCACCAAATCGAAGTATAATGCGTTGTGTCTTGCTTTTACGTACGATATATTCTTTGCCAAATGAGTACTTGATTTAGAGTCGTATAGTAGTTTGATGTTGCAGAGCCATCGTTTTGAATTTTAAATTACAAATGTGGGTAAACACGTTAATTGAAAACAAATCAGCGATGGATCTTATCGTGGTCAAAATAACATTTTTGCTTTTATTACCCTGTGCTAGACAGGTTATGTGTTATAGTTTATATTCTGAAACATTGAAAAACAGTTATTTTACTATTAGTTTTTTTTAACTTTCTTCTCGTCAGATTTGTAAAATTCATGAAATTTCATGATATACCCGTTAATAACTGTGAGTCAGCAATCGAAAGCCTATAGCTATTCTCATGAATATTTCAGCAATTGGATAATCTGATGTTTGTACAGTATCAGTTAGTAATAATAATAATAGTAGCTAGTAGTAATAATAATATTCATGTCCGCACGTTCTTCTAGATGGAGAAATAAGGTTTGAGCTGCATACAATATATTTACATACAATGTATGGTATTGTAACTAGAACCGCTAATTTTGACAGAGTGACTTTCTCCTGACACTAACCATTCAGTTTTTTACAGAATTACCCGTCATTTTAGTGGCAATTTCAGTGAATTATGCCAAATCAATGATATGATTTTGAGTACGATTACTTTTTTAATATATTCACCAGAGTTTTTTTTATTTAGACCTTTTAGGGTCCCCCTTTAGATCTCAAAAGGGCAAGTGGAACTCTTGTGCCTTTTTGCTTTTGATATCATGAAAAAGAGGTGGGGCAAGTGGAATATATAAAGGCTGTATAAGAAAGCAGTCTTTTAATCGTGCAATAAATGAAAAATATTTTTTTTGCTCTTTTTACACTTTTTTGAACTGGAAGTTTTTGCAAAACGGCTCTTTTATTAAGACAACTTCACACAGTAGAAAAAAAGACTTGTGCCAATCATTAAGCGCAATAGCCACCTTCAAAAAGTCTTAAACTATAAAATAAAAAGGCTTTTTATCACAACACCTTTCGACCAGATTTGTCAATACCTAATAGCAGGCAAGTTATGGACCACTTAGAAACGAAGAACAAAAAACGAGAAAAGCTAAGCAACTCCAAAACCAATTTCTAACTAATACAATCGGAGGCGAATGACATTGGAAATGTGAAAGTCCCGCGCTTGTCGAATACCGCAAGAGGTAAGTAGTTGACAATTTCATCACTGTGTTATATACAATGAAATTATAATTACCAATACATTCACTTGAATATTACTAGAATATAGCACTTTGAACTTATTACTCTATTACTCTATACTATTACAAAAACATTCACATCTATTTGACTATTATACTATATTATATTAGTGTTTGAATAACTGTTAATATCCAATGTATATAGAATGTATAAATACTTCAATGTAAGTTGATCAGTCTCTATCAAGCACGCAATAAAGTAAGTTGAGAACACAAGCTCCTGTGTCTAGATAAAACATGGTGTCAGGTGTATAATATTTAACAAAGTGAAAAGTTGAACCAAAGTGAACGAAAATTTAGCGAAGAAAACAAAATATTTGAAGACACGCAAGAAAATGGAAGAGCAAAATAAACTGCTGTTAGAAAAGGTACGTACACTTGAAGAAGAATTGGAAAGAAAAAGTGGAACGGCAGTGGTCAATACAATTAATATCCCGCTACCCGAGCCCCTGATCATCAAGAGCGGTGACGTTATATTGAACTTTAAATATTTTGTCCAAAGATGGGAAAATTATGTACTTGCTAGCGGCCTCGATAACAAACCTGAAGAAATCAAGAAAGCGATTCTTCTAACTGCAGTGGGAACCGATGTTTTCAAAATTTATAATAATCTCCCATTATCGGAAGAAGACAAATCGACGGCAAGCAATGTATTAAGTGCGATCCAAAGGCATTTAACACCGCAAGTGAATAAGTGCTATGAACGTGCTGTTTTCAATTTAGCAACGCAAGGTGAAAATTAATCTTATGATGAATACTTTGCACGACTCAGAGAAATGAACAAGAACACGCAATATGGGTCTTTATCTGATGATATTTTGCTCGATAAAATAATATGCTCTGTAAAAGATGTTAGTCTGCGTGAAAGGCTTTGGTTGGACACTGAAATAACGCTTACAAAAGCTATCGATATTTGCCGAGCTAAAGAAATGGCTTTAAAACAAATAAATGATATTTGTACCAATAATAACGCAAACGAGCTAATCAGCAAAGTTCATTACAAATCCCGGAGACAAAAAGGTAACAGTAACACAACGCACACATACCAACACAGAACTTGCAAATTTTGTGGAAAACACTATCATAAATCTTTAAATGACTGTCCAGCTAGGAAAGCAATATGTAGACGATGCAGTAAACAGGGTCATTTTGCAGTAGTATGTATGTCAGCTAATATAAATAAAAACCATCAATTCGATAGAGATCGAAAACATGTCAAGAGCATCCAGAATGAAGCACAAAAATATATACAAGGTGGAACATCTACTAGTGCAAACGAGATTATACTAACAGTACACAATTCAAATAAATTACTGACAGCCGACTTACATTTTAAACAAAATGTAAATGGACAAAGTAACAGGTATGTGAAAGTAAACTGCATTCTCGATACAGGAGCATCATGCAACATTGTCGGTCTCAAAGATTTGAAAGACCTGTTGAACACACCTACTATCAAAGCCATGCCAACTAATACCAAACTATACGCATTTGGAGACAGCATAATAACTCCATTAGGCAAAATCATGTTACAAATAAAACATAAAAACAAGTTTTACGATGAAGTATTCGAAATAGTGGAAAATCAACATGTACCACTACTCTCACTGGATACATGTAAAAAACTTGGATTAATAAAAGTTTGTTGCGAAATAAAGCGTGAACAAATTTCTTCGTCAACAGAAGGTTTCAAAAGTGCAGAAAATATTTGTAAACAGTACAAATCAGTTTTTGAAGAATTGGGAAATATAAGCAGTGAAGTGAAATTAGAACTAATTGAAAACTGTGTTCCGAAAAAACAATTTCCGCGTCGAGTCCCCATCGCACTCCACGATGATTTGAAAAAGACACTCGATGAAGTGGAAAAGAATGGTATAATTTCTAAACAGATTGAACCATCACCATGGCTAAATAATATTGTTTTAGTGAAGAAGCAAAACAGAAAATTACGTGTTTGCTTAGATCCACGAGAGCTGAATAAATGCCTCAAGCCCATTCGATTCGTCGGTCGAACTTTGGCCGAAATATTGCCGGATTTAAGTAATGCTAAAGTTTTTTCTACGGTTGATGCCAAAAACGGATTTTGGCAACTGAAATTAGATAAAAAAAGCAGCAATTTAACAGCGTTTTACACACCATTTGGCATATATAAATTTTTAAGAGTCCCATTTGGCATTGCGCCTGCTATGGAATTGTTTTTAGGTGCACAAGAGATTGTGTTAAGTGGACTAAAAGGTGTTATAAGCATTGCCGATGATATTCTTATTTACGGGTCAGGTAACACAGAGAAAGATGCCCTTTTTGACCATAATCGAAATTTAGAAGCACTTCTAAAACGACTTCAACAACACAATTTCAAACTCAACAAAGAGAAAATCAATTTATGTACGAACGAAGTCAAGTTTTATGGACACATACTTAATAAGGATGGTATCAAAGCTGACGAATCAAAAGTTTCAACAATCAGAAGTATGCCACAACCAAAAACGAAAGAAGAGGTTAACCGCTTTTTAGGAATGGTTACATACCTGGGACAATATATTCCTAATCTCGCTCAAAAATCATACAACTTAAGGCAGCTAACGCACGTCGCTACAAATTTTGCGTGGAAAATCGAACACGAGAAGGAGTTTCTTGAACTTAAAGAAATACTAGGGTCAATCTCAACGCTAAAGTACTACGACTACACTAAGCCCGTAACCATACAAACAGATGCATCACCTTTTGGCATCGGAAGTGTACTTTTGCAAGATGGACAACCAGTCGCATATGCTTCGAAAATGTTATCTTGTACGCAAAGGAACTATTCTCAGATTGAGAAGGAAATGCTTGCTATTGTCTTTGCATGCAAACGATTCGACCAATATATATGTGGGAAAAGAGACATAACTATCGAAACAGATCACAGTCCTTTAGTGAAAATTTTCTCTAAATCACTATTGGAAGCTCCGAAACGCCTTCAAAACATGATTCTAATATTGCAACGATACAATTTGAACATCAAATATACGAAAGAAAACGAGATGTATATTGCGGATACATTGTCCAGAGCGCCTGAAAGTAAAGTCAACGAAGAGAAATGGTACGACATTTATAAAATCGAAAAAGTTTTCAATATAATCGACAAAGTAAATCACACTGAAGACATGCCAGTAAGTGATCCAACAATCGAACGCATCAAAGATGAAACCCAGAAAGATAAGATTCTATTTGATTTATACAACGTGATAATAGAAGGATGGCCAAACAGCAAACGGAATCTCAAGAAGACCCTTAAACAATTCTGGAGCTATAAGGAAATGTTGACAATACAAGATGGACTTATAATAAAAGGAAAGCGAATATTGATCCCGAACAGCATGCGCAACGAAATATTAGATAAACTGCATACGAACCATGCAGGAACTGAGCACACGATTAATCTAGCTCGACAAACAGTCTTCTGGCCAGGAATAAACAATGAGTTAAAATCAAAGGTGGAAAGCTGTGAAATATGCCTAAAGCACGCCATCAGACAGCAAAAAGAACCAATGATCACACATCAGGTCCCAGAACATCCATTCGAGATAGTTTCTATGGACATCTTCGAATTGAAGATCTCTAGCCGAACACATCGATTCCTAATAATCGTCGACCATTATTCCGATTTTTTCGAAGTTGACCAACTTGCAGACATGTCAACTTTATCAATCATCAGTGTCTGTAAACGACATTTTGCACGTCATGGGATACCGAAAATAGTTGTAACTGATAACGGACAATATTTCATGAGTTGTAATTTCAAACAATTCACGAAAGAATGGAATTTCACACACAAAACATCGAGCCCTCATCACCAGCAAGGAAACGGAAAAGCAGAGTCAGCTGTAAAAATCGCTAAAACAATGTTAAAAAAATCCTTAGACGACACAAGTGATTTCTACAAAGCTCTTCTCGTTTGGCGAAACACCCCAAATAAGATTGGTAGCAGTCCAGCTCAACGTCTATATTGTCGGTGGCTACGTTGCAACATCCCATCAATCGATCTAGCACAAGAGATCGTACCTGAGGTAAAGGAATCCATATCGAAAAGACGAGCCAGCGAAAAGAAGTACTTTGACAGGCAGACCAGGCCACTACGTCGTTTGAAAGAAAGCGAAAAGGTAAATGTTAAACTTAATCCTAAAGACAAGTGTTGGATTTCAGGTATTGTCGTCCGAGCTTTCGATGAAAGGTCTTATATCGTCCGAGTAGGAAATAACGAATACCGAAGGAATTCAATACATATCAGACGACTTCCCATGGATTACACCGAAAACATGGTCAGCGGTACGAATGTCAACCTAGAAGCTAACGATAACGAATCATCCAAAGATCAAAATTCTGGTAATGTTTTTGAACACCCAAAGCGACTACGACGATCACCTAGACTGGAAAAGAGTTCCAATACAAACTAATATGAATTAATTTTTTTCAAACAAACAGGATGTGTTATATACAATGAAATTGTAATTACCAAAACATTCACTTGAATATTACTAGAATGTAGCACTTTGAACTTATTACTCTATTACTCTATACTACTACAAAAACAGTCACATCTATTTGACTATTATACTTTATTATATTAGTGTTTGAATAACTGTTAATATCCAATGTATATAGAATGTATAAATACTTCAATGTAAGTTGATCAGTCTCTATCAAGCACGCAATAAAGTAAGTTGAGAACACAAGCTCCTGTGTCTAGATAAAACAATCACCTCGAATAATGTTTCTGTCGTCAATGTTGGGTCAGTGAAGTGAGGAGGTTGTCGACATCCTTCTAGCGGATCTCACTTCCAAACAAGTCTCACGTCAATTAATTGCCCAACGAACATCTATTGGAGTAATCATCTATTCTTCTGAAGAACAATATTTGTACGAACCTAGTCATTGAGTGCATTGAATAAATACTTAATAGCAAGTATGAGATTATTATATGCGGTAACCATTAACATAAAGATTAATAAAAGATTAATAAAAATTGTATTCATATAAAGATTAATAAAAATTATATTCACTGTACTTTATTGATGCCTTAAAATCGGACCCCCTGTCGAACGTCATCTTAGTTTTTGGAACGACTAGGTGGTATATTTCTTAGGTTTCACCACTCTGTAATTTTTAGTGTCGTTAAGTATAGAGTAAGTATGAAAGATAGAATAAAAGCTGCAAATACCGCCTCTTCAATTTAACATTCGTTTTACTTTTTGATTTCGATTTTTACAACTAGAAATGAAACACCCATTCAGAATAATGCTGTACATGGTTCTAAATCTTTCATTTCAATAGATCATTACTATTACACGACAGAATTACACCTCAAAATTTTCAACCTGTCACATATTTTGTCACATTTTTCAATAAAATTATTTTCTTTTTCTTTTTTCAGGCAACGACTGAAGACGTCTTCTAGAATTTCAATGTTACTGTAGCTGTTATAAGAATCCACCAGCTCATGGGCAATAAACTATTACTAGTACTAAAATAAAAGATTTACATAAAACTTACTTTTTTGTTCTTGTATATCTTACTTTAACCTTATTAACCTCCTGTATCCCGTCGATACGATTGAACTGATCCAAAGAAAATATGGGGCGATCGTCATAAAAATTATTCCATTTCCTTCACTTATACATTTCTTACCCGCGGATCGTATCCCAAATAATGCTCCATCACATATTAAGGGATTGCCGCCAAATTCCTGAAAGTGATTCGTTTAAGGGGAATGAAACAAATCTTAAAATAAAATGTTGGATGTTAGCTGAAAAACACGGAAAATCGATTGGGAAATCGCATGGAAAAGGCATTGAAAAAAAAAGCGACCAATGAAAATAAACACTGAAAAAAGTCAAAAACACAACAGAGTCATTGGTATCAATAGGTATAGTATTTTCCCAGCAAAAATAGAAAACTTACTAAGCATATTCGGCTTTTGCTTGCCGCAGTCACACAAAATCCATTCTGATAGCATTGTTCTGATTTATTTGAACATTCGCATCTCGATTGATCTGCTACTTCAATATCGTATTTCAATAAGCTACTGTACGTTTTAGATCCTTGCATTTCATACTAGATATGAAGATAAGCATATGCACTCCAAAATCTTCGCCGTTTATTCTCAGTCACTTACATTATTTAAAACCACCCAGCCAGCAGTCTGGCATATGGTACCACTTTCAATGGCTTTAGTTCCTGCATTTGCAATCGCTACGTTCGTTGTAATATATTTCGTGTATTTTATTTTTGCTCGGACCTGAAACAGATGAGTCAGATCAGTTTTGAAAACCATAAACACTTTTACTCACATAAATTAAAGCTATGTCATTCATAGGAGTATTGTTGTACTCTGAATGGTTTATTATTTTCTTAACCTGCAGGATCTGTTGTCTTCCATTCTCTTCAGGTGATATTGAAATAGGATCTATAACTACAAACTACATACACGAAAAAGCAAATTATTCGGATGAAAATTGATCCTATGAATTACCAGAAGTATTTTCATAACTTCTTGAGGGATTCCTACATAGCAAGATGCTGAGCTCACAACGAAATGACTATTCACTATTGTGCCGCAGCAGATATGACCTGTGTTGAGATGTGCACTTTGGACGGATACCTAAGATTTTGGCTGAATGAAATATTCACGCTGATGAATAACAAAATTCAACTATGTACCATTCCGGGAAAATCTCCAATAGATGCTTCTAATCCAAGACCTTTAGAATACTGAAGCTCGTCGCATAAAACAATATGCATGATTCCTAAAATTCCTAAAATAAGCATTGCTTACAAAATAAACTAAAAATTGGCTTGTGAAAGTGCCAACGCCACTAAAGCGTGTGTCAGAATGACAAATATAATCCTTAATTATGACATTGCTTGAAAATATATCTCTATTTTAACCTCCGGTTTGAAAAGTTTTGTACTTATCTCTTTGAAAAAAATTATCTTAAGCTCAAACATTTTAGTTTCTGCAAATAATAGATCCTCCGAAAAAAAGTGGCCGCAACTTTAGGACAATTGCCAGCTCTAGTGTATATAAAATTTCATAATTTTCAATAATATTTCATTTATTGCCCTTCCCATAATTCAAAATGCAAAGTTAACTTGCATCACATATGTATGTATGTAAATATAACAATTCGTCTATATACTTTCAGGACATTTTGGTGAATTAGAATAATGGATAATACGATCATGATCTTTATAGTTAATTTAGTCCATGTTTTGTACATAGTGTTTGTCATCAAGTCCATGTTTTGTACATATTGTTTGTCATCAAGACATGTGTTCAGAAAAAATGGTTGCAAAAAACTCTGGGTCTCATGATCTATTTCAATGCGCTATTGATATTTAGCTTTAGATTTTCTTCAAACTTTATGAAATTTTCCGAATGTATAACTTAATTAGGCAGGGTATTGAAGAAATGTATTACTTCCTGCACAGGATCTATTCTCATTCGTTCCTTTCTTGTAGTTTTCGTTGATAAATTACTCGCATTTGTTGTTGGAATACTGGTAGACTTATCTACAGTTACGAGAATGTCCAGCCATTTTAATAACCTGGTAAATATCTTGGGAATCAAATTCCCTCATTAAGGTAGCGCAATTTTTTGAATATTTAGGATTCCGGCTGTACCATTGAAATTGGGGTAAGTGTGCGCTTTTCATGAAATATTTTGTTTTGAATACTTTTGTCTTAAGTCCTCCAATAAGCTCGATGCTTTGTGTAGAAGTCTGGCCCCAGAAAAACTCCATACACAATTTGTTGCGACCGACTCTGGTCTATCGAATTGTCGTCAGTCCACCATGTTTGGTTTTGAAGGCTCCTCTACAATTTTCTCAGCTTACCTAGTTTGTTTGGGCTAAGGAGTTCTTTCAAAGACGCCATAATGAGGAAAGGGATTGAAGATTACATGCTGGTATTATTATTTAAACGAAAGTTGTTCACTATGCTGTAACCATATTTCTTCTTCTTCCGGTGGGCAGTGCTAATCCCTGTACTCTATAATCAGCTCAGCAAAGTACTTAGTGTTCATTTGGACAAAAAAAACTCACTTTTAAAATACAGACTTTGCTGAAGAAGCTAACAGCATCAAATCAAACTACCTGGTCATTAATAGAAAGCCCAAGCTACCTCTCGATAATAAACTTATAATATTTAGAAATATTATGCAACCAGCTATTCTATACGCAGCCGAAATCTGGAACAAATGTGCGCTTTGCCACAAAATAAGATTACAAGTAATACAAAACAAGTGGCTAAAAATAATCTTTAATAAACCACTATATTACTCAATCCAGCAATTACACAGTCTAGCCAACATCAAATACATATATTTTTTAGCTGAACACAGATGCCACAAGTTTTTACAAATAATCCACTAGTTGCGTCGTTGGGTCTTAGTAATGAATAGCAGTAAGCTCTAGTTATAATTCGAAGTTTAAATAGTTGTTTTAGTTAAGCTAACTCAAGGTTTAATTAGCCTTTACCTTGAAAAAGCTGCCAAAATTACTCACAATGTCTGGGATACCTTAACTATACACGTAACTTAGTTGTAAGAGCTTTACAGTTCAACCTCTAGAGATATTTTCCAACTGCAACTGCTTACGTAAGTATTTACGAATTTGAATAAAGCTTTATTATTAACATTACTTTCGGGAAGTTAAAACGCTTAGAATTGATGGCAATAAAGCAATTTTGCATGCGAAATATCAATGAACGTACTAAAAAACATATTTTCATTTTTCACATCTTTTTTTTATCAAATTTACTAAAAGTAAATTACTATTAACATCAAAAACACAGTTTGAAAACTGGGCACCAATTTTCTCGCATGAGAAATAGCTGAAACTTTGCTGAAACAAAAGTATAGTACTAATTATGAGTTTTTACCGTGCAAAAAAGCTAAAACATTAACAAAATTATTTTACATGCTAATGTAAACATATTTTTTTAACATTTATTTACATAAGGATAATTCTCCAAATACTAACCTAAAAACTGGCTTTGGAATATCTCCTGTTCCATTCCAAACAATCACACTAAATATCCACTCTCGCAAATTATAAATATTAGCAAAATTAGCCGGTTTTGTATGATTTATCAGATGTGGACCCAAATAAATTCCGTAAAGAGTATTGTTGCATATAAGCGAAGATCCGGTACTGCCCTGTAATTTATTGATAGTTATAAACAAAATATATTTGAATATATAGCTCAATTCCGTCTGATCAATTTATTATTCGTCCTCCTGCAAATGGAAAACGATATTCGATTCACTAACTTACAAATATGTCACTCATATTGAACGATTTTCCAGCACAGAAAACAGTTTGTTTGGTAGCTGAGCAGCCACTTCGATTTTGAAATATTGAAAGAACTGTGAACCGCAATCGATACTCATTCGGGTCGAAAATTTTCTGGAAGATTTATGAAAAAATAGCGACGTAAGAAACTAAGTAATGCCTTTTTCCTTAAATGCATATTTAACCTTACTCCAGCTAACTAGATAGCATTCGGCACCAACCGTTATATTGAAAAGAGCCATTGGGATGGGCGATAAGAAGATGCTTCGTGTAAATTCGTATTTAAGCTAAAAAAAAATTTTTAGTAGAGTTCCTTAAATCATTTCGAACCGATTATTTTAAGGGAAGCAATAACAACCGTAAATGTCAGAGGTAAACATGTACGAAATTTCCTTCTGCGTATTGCACTTTTAGGATTTATTAAAGCGATATACTTCAGAAGTTTTGGTATCAATAGTCTTACAAATAACGATTGTGCAAATTACTTCACATATATTTTTGCCCACTCAGGAAATATACTATTTCAGGCGGTTGGAAATTCGAAAAACATGTCAAACATATTTACTATAGTGTGTATGCAAATTACTATAGTGTGTAATTAAAAAGATATGATGCAGTCAATGATTATTTAATTTTCATATGATCAAAGTCTCGACCTTTATTTTGAGAAGCGGCTTCACAAAGTTCTCGTATCTTTCTTTTTCTCAAGACGAATGAAAAAATATTCTCTCAATTTGCTTGCAAATTATTCTATATACATTTAGCACATAGAAGCAGGGCCGTTTGCTATAACGTTCCAAAGCTGTTCATAAGTTGGAAGGAGATCATACTAGAACAATGTTGCTTAGAATTGTCTCGAAAGGAATAGTGAACTATATTTTTGTTCAATATGTTTTAGTAAAATGGGCAAGTGAATTAGAAATTAATTCAATTACCGAATCTGAGAAATTGAGCTATTTCCCTAAGCCTTCTGTCTCCCTAACTCTGGTCAAGGCGTTTATTCAGCTAGCGTTAACTTGAAGACGGTGAAACTTTTGTCTTTCGTTTATTTGCAGGGTTCTATTTGAAGTTATTATATATCACCATATCAAAACCAAACACATTTTCATCTATCATCTTCTTTAAGTTGGACCTCTGGAACTCCGGAGTTTATTAAAGACTCTAAATTTGCTATCATTATGACTTGTATAATTAAGTGTGTTTGTCCAAACATGAAAATGTTCCAAAATTACTAAAATCAAAAATATACCCTTAGAACGATTATATCATATCCACCATCTTCACTTGAATGCCAGACTACATGTGATATATTTCGAATTTGTCGTGTCGGTCCAAAAGACTCACTGTCATCGTGCACTTCTCCAGCCAATACTTCCTGAAGCAAATTTTGTCATGAGCAAATAGTATTTAATATTTTTCGTTAATTACCAAATCAGTAACATAAACCATCATGTGTTCTGGGAAGCATTTGGACGAGCTAACAACATGTTTTGTTTCAACTAGTACCCCGCCACAAAGTGGTGTTTCATTGATGAAACGAATCAAGACCTGATGCAATTCAAATCCACTTCAATTTACATTTTCGTCAGAGTATCAAAGTAAATAATGACTTACAATTGAAGGGAAATTTCCATTTTCTGCATGAAAGCCTAAGAATTTCGTGGCTTTGCCGATATAAGTCAAAAAAACTAAGCCCAGTAACAAAAGGATGAAAGGATGAAACATTGATTTGATACAATAGGAGTCTTGAGTAGAAAATGTGTTACTTCGGAGACAGAAATGTTTTTGAGTGACATTTCGGTGACATTTTATATTTTCTGAATGGACTTTTGTATACGAATTTCAACTAATGACAAATTCTATCATTAAGTGATGTCTGCAAATGTCGTTAATAATAATGAACTTCGACTTTTGAAGAAACAACGGCGCAAAGTGAAATGTCTTTGATTCGCGATAGGTTTCAATTACAAATGGCATTGTTGAAGAAGAAAAAGTATTTCTTCAAACATAGATAGCACTTAATACATTCGGTATTACCAAATATATGCCAAGACATAAACTTGAGCATAAATAACTAATGACTGGGTTTTATGTCGCTCTCTAGAGGGCATAATTTTTAACCGGCAATCGTTTAACTACCCAATAGGCCCAATAAAATACAAAATACGAAATCAATTTCCACGTTGAAACTCTGATAACGATAAAGTTCACATTCAAGTGCGAAGTCTCAATCCTTCAAATCAGCGAGCCTCCAGAATTTTTTTTTGCTTTATAGCCGAAAATGTCAACGATTTCTCTACACAGTAAAATTAAAATTTTTGAAATTTCTCTTCGAACAAGAAAGGTAACCCTTCATCAGTTCGGGTTACAATGAAGTTTACAGGATAGTTTTCGTATAGATTTCGTAAAATTTGGTTTGTGATGCTAGCTAGGAATTTTCTCTAGGAATTTTCGTTATTTTCGTACCAGCAGAATCTACCATATATTTTCATATGACAAACATTTACAATGAAATTAAATAAGAAATTTTCTAACTTTTGAAAAACTTTCGGTTTTTCTATAGAAAAACCGAAAGTTTTTTTACAAGGCAGAAAAATGAAATTTACGGTATAATTTAATTTTGGCGTAAATCAGTTATGGCGGATTTGTGGGTGGTAGTGCTAGCAAATCGTTTTCATTTTTTATGAGGAGATGCTGCTATCAAATATTCACGAGCTAAGCATACACTGAAAGAAAAATCTTGGTAAAATCAACAATTTTCCTTAGTTGTTTTTGCGTCAACTACGGGCTATAGTTAAAACAACCATAAAAAAATAGTTGATTACTTTTATGCACCATGACGCGTGGTTGATAAACAACGTCCGTGATGCAAAAAAAGTAAGCAACCACAAACAATGGTATTCCAACCATATACATAGTACGAAATATAGGCAGGGGAGGCGTGAATTTGAATTTGGTGAATCACAATGCAGCGACAATATCGCTGTCAATGCAACCAAGGCACCAACCAAATTCATTTTTTTTTCTTTTGTATTGCTAAATCCTGTTGTACGAGGATTAGGTTGGCTTATCACAATACACATCAGCCATCGCTTGTCTATTCCACCAGACCATTCAACCTAATTCAAACAGATTTAATTCAACCTAGTGGTGATGCCAACCTATGGTAGGTATCACCGCTAGCGGTGCGGCAAAATTAGAAATTTGGCAAATTCTGCCGCTGCCGCAAATTCGGCCGCAGCCATTGTGCACGTTACCATACAAAACAGTGCATTCTAATTTTTTGACTGCGCTTTGCAGCAGCCCACTGCTTCGCCACAGCGGAAAACGCTGTATTGTGAACAAAATAGCGTCATACAACGTAATATAAAGGCTTCACAGCATAACATGAATATGAATCATATCGAACAGCAACCCGAACACAATTTTGCCATGTATCATATGAAACTTCTATGATAGAATAGGAGCATGAGTATGAGGAGTATGAAAAATCAACAGTTTTTCTTAGTTGTTTTTGCATCAACTAGGGTTATAGTTAAAACAACTATAAGAAAATTGTTGATTACTTTTATGCACCATGACGCGTGGTTGATAAACAAAAAAAATTTCATTCGGAGCATGAAAAGCGTCCAAATGTTGAAACCATTCTACTTTGCGTAGAATAATTCCAAAGACTTTGCTCACTGAATTACATTTGATGAAATCAACTATTGCAAAGTAGTTTAAGTACCATAAAAACTGTTGATAATTCGAAACGTTGAAGTTTGAACTATTTTTCATGGTTATGAAGCAATTAAAACAGTTGATTTCATGAACCTTGCGATATTTTTTGTATAATCAGAGCCAACTACTTTTATATCGTTAAATTAACTATATTAACATAGTAAAAATAACTATTTTCCGTATTTCGTTTAACGATTTTGAATGAATCGTTGCAATACTATTAAAAATAGTTGAACCAACCAAGAGTTTTTCTTTCAGTGTATTACAATGTAAATAAATAACAAGTGTTTTACTAATCCTAAAAAACGTTCCACCCTATGACTTTTGTGCAGTCTCCAGAGCAAAGGTTGATGCAATATTCATACTAATGCAGGTTGATGCAATATTCATACTAATTCTATGTAATTTCTCTACTTTTCTTAAAAAATCAGCAGTTCTAGTGGATATGATACGATTATTTACTTTGAGGATTTCTTAGAACATAGTATTTTACAAAGCGAATATTGAGAGTTCAAAAATGATCAGCCATCTTTTTCTTTTGTATTTGAATAGTCTTAAATACACTGAAAGAAAAATCTTGGTATAATCAACCATTTTCCTTAGTTGTTTTTGCGTCAACTACAGGCTATGGTTAAAACAACCATAAAAAAATAGTTGATTACTTTTATGCACCATGACGCGTGGTTGATAAACAACGTCCGTGGTGCAAAAAAGTACTGGTTCAGGCGGTAACGATGTATTGGTATATTTTTCCCTAAATGCTTGTATCATTAGAGGAGCATTGATAAGCTATAAACCATAGCAACATAATCCATCCAAGCCTTAAATAGAAACAGGACGTGAGACGTGAAATTGAGTTCATATGCATAGCTGCAAGCTGCAGCATCTATAAAAACAATTGAAACTGCTAAACAATTTCAGGCATTGGGACAATCGTATTCGTTTTGGGGACTCCCTATTTTATAACAGTGATCTGTAAACAGAAGACTTATATTTTGTGAATAGAAGAAGGGAAATATAAAGGCGTCACAGCATAACATGAATATGAATTATATCGAACAGCAAACCGAACACAATTTTGCCATGTAGCTTATGAAACTTCTATGATAGAATAGGAGTATGAGTATGAGGAGTATGAAAAATCAACAGTTTGCCTTAGTTGTTTTTGCACCAACTAGGGCTATAGTTAAAACAACCATAAGAAAATCGTTGATTACTTTTATGCACCATGACGCGTGGTTGATAAACAATTTAATTCGGAGCATGAAAAACATCCAAATCTTGAAATCATTCTACTTTGCGTAGAATAATTCCAAAGACGTTGCTCACTGAATTACGTTTGTTGAAATCAACTATTGCAAAGTAGTTTAAGTACCATAAAAACTGTTGATAATTCGAAACGTTGAAGTTTTGAGTGAATTGATGAAAATTTTTCTATTTATCAGCTAATTTTCGCGGTTATGAAACAATTAAAACAGTTGATTTCATGAACGTTGCGATATTTTTTGTACAACCAGAACCAACTACTTTTATATCGTTAAATTAACTATATTAACATAATAAAAATAACTATTTTCCGTAGTTCGTTTAACGATTTTGAATGAATCGTTGCAATACTATTAAAAATAGTTGAACCAACCAAGAGTTTTTCTTTCAGTGTAGAAAGTATTTAAACAGAAGGTATCAAATGAACTTAACAATACAAAAGGATTGGCACTTAATTTCAAATATTGACCTGCTTGGCATTCTTGAACGATAATTGTTGAGCTGAAAACGATAATCCTTGCCACACTTGTTTCTTATTTTCTCGCCCCGCTAAAGCTATGATGGGACACTCAGTATAGTTGATTTACAATGTAAAGTTATGATGCATGTGTTTTACGTGCGACAGAATATTACCATTTTGTGGTTCGAGATAAACATGTCGACGAATACCAAAAACATATATTGCTGGAAAATTTGGGAAATACTGAGAAAAAACTAAGAAGTTCAGAATTCGATGGTAGTACCTGACACATATAGACTAATTTATACCATTAAGCCAAGAATAAATCATTTTTTAATGAAAGATTTCAGAGAATCGTTTCTTTACTCTTATCTCAATTTACTGCTACTATTATTGCATAAATCTCTAAACGTCTTTATCATTGTAATTTGTATTTTGTAGCATTGCAAAAAATAAAAAACAAAAAGATATCAAAAAAAATAAGGCAAATAATGAATTTAAATTACAGAAAACACATGTTTGCCTCTTCATTTCAGTTAGAGAAATTGAAGTTTTCTAGAACTCAAATCTCTATCTACTAGTATTCAAAAATATCTAGAATCGTGGATAAGCATGTTCTTAACACGTTCATCGATATCAGCATTTGTCCTATCTCACTTTCACTTATGCCTAGTACTATACTCTTCGCGAAACGAATTCAACGGTCAGATCCCATACAAAAGAGCTTTACTGACGAATTGAAAAGCTCTTTTTGTATGGGATTTGACCGTTGAATTCGTTTCGCGAAGAGTATAGTACTTGGCATGATATAGAAGACTCCTGGTCAAAAAACTTCCACTGACGCAGTTTTCACCGATTGTGAGCCTGAGATAGGTGAAAATGCGTCAGGTCACCATGCGTTCCAATTTGCTTGGGTTCATTTAATTTGATTGTCCGCAGAAAGTCATCGTGACTCATCTTGCGTCAGTCACGTCACGGTTCTTGTTTGCATTTAGCATATTTTATACCATTGCATATAAAAGCATAGTGTAAATTAGAGCCACCTTAATGTGCGTCATCAAAGGATTCAAAATTTTAGAATCGAAAGAGCTTAAAATCAAATCATACTTCGACATGATTGACAATAGGCTCGTTTTTTTGCTCCTCTATCAAGCAGAGAATAGAGTATATGCATTGAAAACAACAACACTCCTGTACCAGTGAATTCACAAGTACAGAAATTCTATTCCTCATTTGTAGTTCAGGTGCTGAACTATAGAATGTGCTGATAGAAAAAAGAAAACCTCATGAGATGTTATCTTTTTTGCTGTGAGGTGGCTTTGGTTTTTTCAAGGTTATGTTGAATGTTTTGGTAGTTAGGAAATTAGAAAAAGCCCGCATAACGTGTAGAAAGCTAAAAGAGGTAATTTTCTGTTCGTTTTTTTTTTCTATTTTCTACCGATTGTGGTAGTGTTTACTCGTAATTTTCTCCCTTTATTTTCAGCTGTTTTGTGGTACCACAGCAAATATAGCAACCCATATCAGTCTTAGCGAATGCACTGCTGTTTTGTGCTAGATCGTTTTTTTGCGGCATAGTTCTATTCTGTTCTCTATCGGAGCAAAAAAACACGCCTGATATTTGATAAACTTTTGTGATCGATATTTGATCGAAAGAAAAGAAGTTCGAAAGAGTCTCAAGTCGAAATTTGGGCCTTGATTCATTAATGCGAATTCAATAAATTTTGTAGCGAAATAATATTATAAATAAAATAATATTATGAATATTATTAATAAAACGAATAAGTAGCACCTTAGTCACGGTCGAAAATTGCGATGCTTATTTTTGCCGTTCTAAGCATGCGTTCAAACTGCGCGAAACTATTTCTCCAAACAGCGTTCAGACGATATTTCGCGAAATTGTTTGCTCGCCTTTGGTGTCCACACTGTGCGTAACGTAAGTGTGAAATAGACGAGCCATTAGTTTGGGTGAAACAAATACGCCATCAAGTTTGTTAGCAGTACCTCCGAGTATTGTTCTCACATTTGCTGTAATGACATTTATATATTTAAGCTAAAATAGAAAAATAAAGGAAGCTCAAAAACGAATATCTTTTGTACATATTGGTCACCCAGATGCAATTTTCCTAATTTGTTTCACATCAAACAAATATGCCCGTTCACACTGAGCGAAACAATTGCACCGAGTCCCTTTGATGCGCGCTCAAAAACCGACAAAGACGCGGCTCGCTGCAAACCAGTTTCTCGAAACAAGTTTGAAATTTCGGATAACGTTCAAACGATGCGAAACAGCTTCCCAAAACCGTTGCGGAAAGCAGTTTCGCGCAGTGTGAACGCACACTTCCATCGATAGATGTAGAGTGATATTTTTCATTTATAAATCAGTTTTGCCTGAGAAACGGCAATCTTTCACGTTTCTATATTCTTCTAAATATTTAGTGTCGAGCTGAATAAAATAAAAAAAATCTGACGGTCATATTTAAACTTTTTTTTTTGCATATTTAGCAATTTTCGGAAAATTTTTGCGTATTTTGCTCATTTTAATTGCATGTTTATAGGCATATTTCAGTTATTTTTCGGGCATATTTGCTTCCATATATCGACCTTTTCTCATGCATAACTATTCAAGCTCTGCTCATGACTATGCTAAGAATCAGCTGCCAAGATAAGAGTTTTTTTTTGTTCTGAACCATTTTTGCTGTTGTTTCTTTATTTTTTATAATATTTCAGGTTTGGCGCTTCACAGATTTTAGGTTTTTCATATACTTTTCTTTCTGATGCTACAGCTTTTTTTATTTCATTTACTTTTTCATTTTTACATTGTTGAATTGAATTTTTCTAGGGCCAATCGCAGTTGCTAATTTCGGGGAATGTTTCCTAGGTATAGTAATTTTTTTCATCCCCTGAGAAAATCTATGGAAATTTTTTGACAGGACCCTATTTTTCGGATTAGGTATTTTAGAATGTCGTATAAGCGATGAAAAATGATTTTTGGCTTAGATATACATTTTTTTAAATTTATTTCCTCATTTTCACGTTGTATTCTAACTTGTTGATAATTTCGTTCCAATTTTAAAACTAGAGCTATGAATTGATCGTTCCAAAAATAATGTAGCTAAAATACTCATACTAAATACTAATGCAATTTCGCAAAAAATAAACGTAGCGTTTCATTAGATAAAAGTGCCGATCAAAATACTTAAAAAAACTTGTATGTTGTATTTAAGAATGATTGTCGTGGTCTGATTTTTTATCACTATTCGGTATTGCTGGCTATTGATCACATGTTTGCAGTCTAATCAGATTTCAATCCACAATATAACTAGTTTGACTTCAAACAATGTAAATATTATGATCATGCAGTATATTTATAGTGTTCGGGTGGTGAACCTTGGACATGGCTCACCAATTTGTTCCGTTATAACGAATGGCGCCCAATGTGGGAATCATATGATGTCTATTTCACGATGAAACCACTCATGTAAAACGAGCCTTACTCATCACTTGCCCGAATAAAAACCAGGGAATAAAATATGAAAGACAACATTAGAAAAGTGCATTTGAGATGTTATATTTCAGGGAACCCACTTTTTCGATGAACGCAGGCCTTGTCTGTTTTGATTTTGTATGTTTCCTGTCAAAAACTGCTCGGGTGAAATCAATGAAAATCTGTTTGTCGAGTAGTAAATAAATGCTTATGCGATAAGTGAAACAAAATCTGGAAAATATCTAATTCGTTTCATTTTGCTAACATTAAAAACTAAGTGATATGAATTGAACGTAAACTTTTTCTGCCTTGTGTATATTGATCGTGAGATGCAATCAAATTGCAAAACTTTGTCACTGTTATCAATGAAGCTTTCAATTTGACACTACTTTAGGTGGCTTGGGTGATTTGTACTTAAAACATAAATAGAGCGATATAAAGCCAAATAACGACATAAAGTCAAAACCCCTACATGCTACATGACAATTGTGCAGTCCAGTTTGCAGTTTGTTTACCTGTGTAGTCCGATTTGCCTATCTATAAGTAACACTGTGTTAGGGCTAAACGATACATGTTAGATTATGCAAACCTGAGTTAGAACAAAATCAGCAACGGAGATGGGTATAACGTAATGTTTATGGACGAGGAGATATAACCACTCCAGTAATTTTGTTTTTACTATTTATCGACATAAATGGATAACAGAATAAAAAATAAATGGCTTTATGTGTCAATAAAGTCCAAAATAGAATTTTTGGAATAGTTTTGCACATCGGATATTTTTTATAAAATTGGTACACAATAAATACAACATTAAACAGCCAAAATTCTGCAGTACTAAAGGAAAAAAATTGATTGTCTAGTTTTCGCATTTTAAGATTATCTTTCGAAAATAAAGTTATGTGCTGGAGGATTAAAAACATTTTTTTTTTAAGTTTGATAGTTGGCATACGCTTTCTACGTAGTGATATACGTAATAAAATAGTCTTGATTCTTCAGTGCGCCGGATTGCTGGAATTCGTTTTCTCAAAAATCTGCCAACTCTCATAATTTTGATAGTAAAATCATTTTAAATCCATGTAGCACCGAACTATCTGCCAAATATGTAATTTCAGTTGCCAATCTGTTCGCCCACTGTTTTTCAATTTTAAACCAATTCACTGATGTCAATGTTCCATCATAAATTATTTGTCCTTGGTTTTGTTCGCGGAGCGGTGCTTTTATTTTTAAATTTGGTGAATGTATTAAGTCAAGAAAGAGTCATAGGAGGACGTAATGCTAAGCTTGGCCAGTTCCCGTCAGTAGTAAGTGCAAGAGTAATAAATAAACTATTTTGATTTCGCTTTGTTTTTACTAGGTATCAATCCGTTTCGGGATCTTAGGACATAATTGCGGTGGTACATTGATCACATTGAAAGATGTTCTAACTGCGGCTCATTGCGTAACGTATGGGTCGCGTGTTGTCAAAGCGTATATGGTATGCTGCTATTGATCATTTGTAAATGCTTCAATAACTTGTATAAAAGTTTATTGTAGCCGGTGAAGTCAGGAGTGCAGACGTTGAGAATACTACGCTGCAAACGGGAGTTATAGGTAGTGTTATCATGCATCCTATGTACAATTGTCTGACTTTTGAAAACGATATTGCGGTTCTCAAGGTAAGCAATGTGACTTGTTCAGCATAAGCCAATGTTCGTTATTTGTTATACATTCGTGAGAATTTTTCAGCTTGTCAGTCCATTAGCCCCAACGGATTCCGTTAAACCACTTGCTAGAGCAACTAATAATCCATCAGTTAATCAAGAGTGTATAGTTGTTGGATGGGGGGCTAAAGATCCGGTAAGGTGAACTAGGTTGGTTAAACGTAAGTTTTAGTTTTAACTAATTCTTTTAAGATTGTCATGGAAGTCGCCGAAGTCCTTCAATATGCAACTGTAAATGTGTTATTCCGATTACATTGCGAATTGAGAGGATCTAACCACCCATTCAACGATCAAAGCATGATTTGTGCTGGAGTCCCATTGAAAAAAGGAGTTTGTTTGGTATGGTTTTCACATTGGTTTACTATTAATATCGACAGATTTGTTAGTAATATTCCTTCTTTTTTGTTGCGTACTATATGTACTAACTTCAACATCATTCATTTACGCAATGACTTATTTTGTGTAGAAATGTTACTGCGTTCAAAAGTTATTTCTATTCGATTTAATCATCAAATTATTGACAGGGTGATTCTGGCAGTCCTTTAATTTGCGATGGAAAACTAGCTGGTGTCACATCCGCGGCGTTAATGCCATGTGTTGTAGTGGGTGGTGGAGGGAGATTTAGCAGTGCTGTTTATTTCGGAAAATTTATCGACACGTTCGTTGAATGGGATGGTCAAGGTTCCCCGGTGCACAAACTTCGAGAGTAAGTACCATATGAACATGTAAAAACAAGTGAATTATTCAAGGATTCTTAACAGTGAATTAATTTTTTTCCAGATTTATTTATAACGATGGTATAGTGAATAGTCTATTCAGAAATGCTACTGCCTTACTTATTTTATTGAGATACTTGTGAAATTATATGTGCACCTTTAAAGTGGTACAGTTTGAGAAATAATGTAGTACATGAGAAGATAAATTAATTCATATCCTAAATATATCTCTGTTTTCATATCATTTGTTGAGAATGAAGTTATTTCGAAATCAAGAAAAAGTTTCGTCTTCACGATGCCTAAAAGTAGCCAGCTGGAATAACACGTCAATCGAAATTCATTTTAGAAATTGAGTTTCTACCCTATTATTTCAAACAAAGTAAAATCTCAAAATAAGTCGCAGATTGCAAAACCAGATTCTACTGAAGACAAACTATTGTATAATTGAATCTGTTATGGCGAATCTCCATTGAGCTTTGAGCTCTAAAAATTCCGTTGCTTGGTACACTCGGGTCAAAGCTCAAAGCGGGTTTGCATTCGACCTCATTAGAGAGAGATTTAAGGAAATGAAACTAGCGTATTCATATACAAAATTTAGTGAAGCAATTTTACAACAAACACATAATCTATAAATAGATCAAATCGAGAGAATTGCTACTTCAGGTATTCCCCTTGGTTTCCCCGATACCTTAATTCTACGAGCTTTTAATTGGTACTGAGTTTTTGTTAAAAATTTTGTCAAATTCACGTACACATGGCCTACTATCTTTCTCTATCCATCTCTTTCTCTATCTCACTCTATCTTTCTGTTCGCCGAGTAGAATGTCGAATTCCCTCACTACTATTAACGCTTAGATTCAGGCAAATTGCTTCAATTTTCACTGCCATTTTCATTTCCTTATTTATCTCTCTTCTGATCATGCGAGCCATTTGCGACCCTCTGCTGAGTTGTTAGATCTGTGTCAATAGGTGCGTTTGTTTGCTCCGATACAGAACAGAATAGAACAATGACGCTAAAAAATAATCCATCACAGAACAGCTGATGCATTCATTAAGCTTTCGATAGGTTTCTGTATTGGCTGTGGTAGCGCGAAACAGCTGAAAATAAAGGGAGAAAATAACAAGTATAAACTATCACAATCTATAGAAAATAGAAAAAGAACTGACATAAAATTACCTGTTAAAACTTTCTACACATTATGAGGGCTTTTTCTGATTTCTAGGCTACCAAAATATTCAACATAGCCTTGAGAAATCCAAAGCCACCTCACGGCAAAAAAGGCAGCTTCGCATGAGCTTTTCTTTTTTCTATTAGCACATTAAGCATAGTACTGAGTTCGATTTCACGTGAAATTTTCATACAAAATTTCACGTGAAATCTGTTTCGGCGAAAATTTAGCTTGAAAATAAGCAAGTTTGGTACTGTGTTCTTAGCATGAAAAGTTGCTTTGAAGTTGCTTTCGCTTCGAAAACATAGATGGCACTAAAACATGTTGTCAATCATTTCACGCCAATTTAGTTTGTGCAGTTCATTCTTTCGAGCGAAAAAGTGACATTTGGTGTTTCAATTTGAAAATGGAGCAGTGCAAATGTCTTTCCAATAAGAAAATCGATCGAAAAGTGAAATTCTTGACATTTTATCCGTCAAGAATGAGCAATGTCTCTGCTTTTCTCTGTTGTCAAAATTTTCGCTCGAAAGAATGGTCAGATAATGGGGAAATGTCAAAATTTCACGTGAACTCGAACTCAGTACCAGCCTTTAAGCATAGTACTGAGTTCGATTTCACGTGAAACTTTCATACAACATTTCACGTGAAATCTGTTTCGGCGAAAATTTAGCTTGAAAATAAGCAAGTTTGGTACTGTGTTCTTAGCATGAAAAGTTGCTTTGAAGTTGCTTTCGCTTCGAAAACATAGATGGCACTGAAACATGTTGTCAATCATTTCACGCCAATTTAGTTTGTGCAGTTCATTCTTTCGAGCTAAAAAGTGACATTTAGTGTTTCAATTTGAAAATGGAGCAGTGCAAATGTCTTTCCAATAAGAAAATCGATCGAAAAGTGAAATTCATGACATTTTATCTGTCAGAAATGAGCATTGTCTCTGCTTTTCTGCATTGTCAAAATTTTCACTCGAAAGAATGACCAGATAATGGAAACATGTCAAAATTTCACGTGAACTCGAACTCAGTACCAGCCTTTAAGGCTGATACTGAGCTAATCGTGAAGCGAAATTTTGACATGTCTCCATTATCTGGTCATTCTTTCGATCGAAAATTTTGGCAATGGAGAAAAGCAGAGACACTGCTCATTGCTGACGGATAAAATGTCAAGAATTTCACTTTTCGATCGATTTTCTTTTTGGAAAGACATTTGCACTGCTCCATTTTCAAATTGAAACATCAAATGTCACTTTTTAGCTCGAAAGAATGAATTGCACAAACTAAATTGGCGTGAAATGATTGGAGACATGTTTCAGTGCCATCTACGTTTTCAACGCAAAAGCAACTTCAAAGCAACTTTTCATGCTAAGAACTGAGTAAGCTAAATTTTCGCCGAAACAGATTTCACGTGAAATTTTGTATGAAAATTTCACGTGAAATCGAACACAGTACTATGCTTTAGGCGTGTTTTTTTTTGCTCCAATACAGAACAGAATATAACTCTGCCGTAAAAACAACGATCTAGTATAAAACCGCAGTGCATTCGCTAAGACTGACATAGGTTGCTGTATTTGCTGTGGTAGCACACAACAGCTGAAAATAAAGGGAGAAAATAACGAATATGCACTATTACAATCGATAGAAAATAGAAAAAGAACTAACAGAAAATTACTTCTTTTAACTTTCTACACATTATGAGGGCTTTTTCTAATTTCTTAACTACCAAAACATTCAACATAACCAATGCATTGATTACACTCTACTCTCTGCTGCATAGAGGAGCAAAAAAACACGCCTATTATGTAGTTCAGCACGTGAACTAGCTTCGCAGAACCGAATTTCTGTACTAGTGAATTCGCTGCGACAGGAGTGTTACTAAGCGCGTTTTTTTGCTCCCCTTATCCATAACAGAACAGTGCTAACCAGTGCAGACACATTGGAAACAACAACAACTCCTGTTATGCATGGGGGGAATTGTTGTTTCCAATGCGTCTGCAGTTGATAGCATTGTTCTGTTATAGATAGGGGGAGCAAAAAAAATGCCTATTGTTTCCAATGCGCCTGTTCTGTTTTGATAGAGGAGCAAAAAAACACGCCTAGTATAGCGATATTAGCCACCTCTCTTCAAGGTAAAAAGTTGACTCTTGAAAGTTGTAGGAATCTGAATTTTCGAGGTGTTTATTATTTAGCAAATGTACATATACTCGATGTTGTCGTCTTTCATGTCGCATCATTAGCATAAATGGTTGGATTCGAGTCCTTTTCTGTTTGCAAGAGATGCAGAAAGGGAGTTCCCTGTGAGCAAGCCAACTGTCGATCTCAAGCAGTTTCTGCTGAGTTTGAGCAGTTTTCTCCTGTTACGTCCTAGTTACGTCCTAGTCCTAGTCTTGTTTTCCCATACAGACTTTAATCTGGATATGAATATGTTTTTCCTTTTTATTTACAGTCACGCTGCACGCTTTCATCCGTAAAGGCTGGTATTGACTTTAGCGTGAAGATAAATTTTGACAAATTTCTACTATCAGGTCCTTCTTTGACATCACAATTTTGACAATAGGTGCGATTTATTTTGCATCCAGAGTAGTGCAGAATAGCGGTAAAGCACGCAAAACAACAACATCCAACGTATGAGCACTTGTCAAATCAGTGGAAGTTGTGCTCGTGCACCTTGTTGAACGTATTTCGATAAGTCATATCAGCTGAAATAGTTGGCTGCAGTAACAAAATCCCCAAAATTCCTTGTCAATCTAGCAGCCAGGAAACATTGAAACATATGAATATGATTAAAAAATCAATGCTGTCAACAGATTTCTCATCCTATGAGTCGGAATATTCTTCGATTACGTTTTAAAAAGAAATTAACTTTATTCTAATTTTCTAGTTAACATTTGTTATTTCGAAATGTGAATTTTGAATTTTGAACTGACAAATATCTGACGAACAATCTGCTGATTACTTACCAATAAAATTTCTAGCATTTTATTTTTCGATCGAGTTTTTTTTATTAAGCCCTGTAATGTATTCGACGCGAAACGAAACGAAATGTCAAATCCCATACAAAATCAGCCTTTGGAGGAATTTTGCTTCGTTTCGTTTTGATCTGTTGTGGTGAAGAGTCTAATAAAATTCAATTTCCAAATTCATTCGCTTATAAACATGAACTGCCACTTTTTAGCTCGAAAGAATGATCTACATATTCTAAATTGTCCTGAAATGAGAGTAGACCATGCATATAAGAAGAATGAATGCAAATGGCTCGAGAGAAATGAAACATTTTTCGACTTTTGGCATAGTTCTGAGCGCGAGAGGTTAAAATATATATAACGAGGGTGGCATTCAATATTGTAAAACCAGAGGGCAACTTTTTTGGTGGAAATTCAAAAATATTGGTATTGGTGTGAAATTCACGTCAATAGCGACCCAAAGAATTGCGATTTCCATAAAAAGTATGAATTTCATTTTATTTAGCTGAGTGAATTTCAGACAATTACTTGGTGAAAAAAATTAGAATATATTATACAATTATAAATACTTATGGTCAATTTAAAACATAGAAGTTAAGTTTAAAATTAACGTACATTAAAATTTACTTAAAATGAAAATTTTGTATTCCTATTTCCAATAAACACTTTTTCAAATAAAATTTTGCATATGAAGAATAATCTTTTATTCGAATATGTGTCGACAATGGCTTGTATCAACTATGAATTTCAGACAACAATTCTGTTATCAATGCAACAACTATGTTGCATTGATAACAGAATTGGAAGGGGAAGATAGAAACCCTTTATGTAATATGTCTGACGGTAGTGTTTTTGTCATAGCTACCACTATTTCTAATAGACGGAAAAGGTAGCTCAATATGGTCTTGATTCAATTTGTACATACATGATGGGGCTGAATGAATCTTTTGAACAAAATTTTAATATTTTTGGGAGCAGTGATCTGTTTTACGCCATGATTTAAGTTGAAGTTCATCAAAAACAGTGAAACAGTACGAAAAGCGAAAAAAAGGCGATCGCTTTATCAGCTCAATCTGATAGAAAGTGCTAGCTATTTTGATACACTTGTTCTTTTAGAGTTTAAATTATTGAAGGTGTCGTTGTAGTGTTTTATGAACTCTGATGTTGCATTGCTGCTTTAAAAAACAGGAAAACGTAGTTCTTCTTTCCGAAAATTCAGTGCACAGCAAGCTGGACTTCCTGTTTTTGGTTGCAAAAATATATTAGGGCTTTATTATCCAAAAGCAACTGCTCTTATTCTTGAACCTTTTTTTTCTTGATGCTACTGCAGATGCCCCAAATATACCGAGTGAACAGCATTATTCCGAAATATAATTATTAACAAGGCATTCCTATTTAATTTAGCGTATGACAGTTTAAACGTTGAAAAGTCCACAGGATAACCCTCAAACGTTAAACCAATAATTTCAGCCTCCATTTTAATTTAAGTTTAAATTGCACTCCCACACTACAAATTGTCCTTACAAATAACAGAGAAAAAATACTAAATTTGTAAGGCAATTTGCCCTTCTATGGAGGGGAATTTTTATTTTAAGATTGGCATACAAGGGATTTTTTATGTGAATGGGCTCATGGGTTGTGATTGCTTGTCCATTTTTAATATTTTCATATATGAAAGAGTTAAGCCTGTCAGTGGAATTTTAATTTTATGGAAGAGTTGAACTTTTCTACAAAAGTTTAATAATTAACTAAATCTGAGAAATTCAAGAAAAAAACTGAGAAAATGCACAAACATTTGTGGTGCAAATTAAAATATTATCACAACATTCAGGTTCGTATGTCATATCAATGAATTTCAAATTGTATTTATTGCAATCTGTTGTGCTTCCTAATTGAAATGAATTGCTTGCTGTCCATGTTACTGAAGCAATACTATTTATGCAAGGCATTTCATTTTAATATAAAAAGTTAAAGTTCGTAACATTCCTAGTATAATGTTTACATGAGTCTACTTCATTGACGGTGGGAATGGCTATGGAATAGAAAAATGGTTTAAATACTTGAAATGTTCTACATGGAAACGGTAATATTTTGTTGTCATTTGTATACATATTGATAGTAATTGAAAAAATTATAATTGAAAAAATAAATTTCTGGACAAATACAGCCATCAAATCTTTGTTTCTCTTTGAATTAAAACTATGTTCTCTTTAATGTCGTAGTAGCTTACCTTAGATCAAAGAGAACTACGTTGAAAATTGTGAACAAAATTTTTAATATAACAGTTTTTCTACCAGCTTTACATAAACAATCTTGTCGTGAAACACAAACTACCGAAAAGTATGGATCTCTCGAACTACACGTAACATTCCAAATTAGTAGCTCAAGTCAAACATGAGCTAATTTTACAGTTTGCTTAAGTTAACTGATTACAGTCCTACATTCACATAGCCCTTCATTATTTGAATGATATTTTTGATGATATTCGGCGTCATAGCTGCGAAAAATCATATGGTTGGCCTATTACCCTACAAGCAAGGCCCTCTAAACCAGGCAGGCCAGAAATGTAATTAACTTGCAAAATGGCTATATTCTAGAGCTAAGAGAATGTCCAGTACTGAAAACCGACAAACATTTAAAATACCAGTAAATCTTATTAAAAGCAAGAAATTGGCATGCGCATCAGCAATTTCTTGGCATCAGCTGTTTCAAAAACGTATCTGGCTCAGTGTTGTGAGGTTTCCGTGGCCGAAATTCCCTCGCAAATGCTCGTTTTTCACACAGAGCAGGTCGCAAATTCCCACGGTTTTTCCCATGGAAAATATTTAAGCTATTCACCACAGTTTTATATTAATTTATCAATATCGCGCAAATGCCAATACTTATAAGAAAAAAAATAGCAGTTTCATATACTTTATACACATACAAATATTTGATTTATTACAGCGAAGAAAAAAAACACATTCATTTCGTGAAGAAATCATTTCATTATAACGCAATATAATATGCGTTCATTTTAAATTAATCAAATAGATTTTGAGCATTGTGCAAATTGAAATGTTTGTCAGAAGGCTCGAAATCAATGCAGGTAACAGGTCTAGACTGGAAACTTGAGCGAATGCAAGAAACTGCGGTCAGTGTTGCTGCTAGAATGGTAGAAACTGAAGGAGAAGATGGACTATCTCCCAAATATCAATATCGTTCAAGGAATTGAAATAAATCAGTTCTAAAGGAACAACATTAAATTTGATATTTAGACTTGATTCAATTGTTAGTACCGTGACTTAAATTTTTTGTTGAAAATCGCTAATCAGATGTCTTAAGAAGCAATTCTTATTTATTTCATTCCAGGTTTTAACTGAAATATAAGAATACATGAAGAAATATCAATTTCGCCTGGATTGTTTAAATTCTTTCTCAAATATATTTGGTGAAAATTTTATGAAAGTGTTTCATTTCATTTAAACCATTTCTCCCACGATTTTGTTCTACGAGCAGCAATTTCTCCCTTTTCCCTTTTTTCAAGTTTTAGAGGGTGAAAATTCCCATAAAAAAGTAAAATTCCCACAACATCACAACACTGATCTGGCTTAGCATAGCGGTCCTTGCTACACGCTATCAAGCTTACCTTATCACTAGGAGTGATCAATTCAAATTTTGCACATGTTTTAAATTCGAAATTTTATTGTGTTTAAACGATGTTATATTGAAAAATGTTTTTTTTTTCTATCATAAATAGGATATTGGTCTCAAACTTCTATCATAAAAACAATTCAAATCCAAACTGCTGCACTTCATTTCCATGGATTTATCATAAGATGCTCTACTCTCGTGTCAAAAAATCGTTTTCAAATGTTTGTATTTAACTTTTTCACACTTTCTTTGCGAAAAAGTACCACATTCCATTTAGAAAATTGAAATAATTCGGGAATTTGTGCCCCATTTGACACATCTGTTAAATTTGCCCTCAGCATGTATATCTTCCATGCAGAAAACAGTAGGAAAAAGAAATATGAGAGTGGAGCGAGTGTCATTGAGAGGAAAGCTTTTCCACAGAGATTCAAGGGCATGTGTAGTAAAACGGCTTCTTTGTCCTTCATTGATTGCAGGTAAATTCTTTATATGTCCATGCAATTACACTACAAATTAGTACGCAGCTAAGTATTTCCCAAATGCATAAAAAGCTCTAATAAGTATACCATTACCTATAACTATGCATTATTCTTTATTCAAAACTATAGTTACCATCCACAACTTTCACCAAATATTGCCTCCTGTCAGTAAATTCACATAAATCCATTCTCAATCGAAGTTAACATTGCACTCTTTTTAACCATTAGATCAAATGTCACGGTCGCAAGTCAAAGAAAATGCAGGCTCTTTCTTATTGGTTTGCTACATACATTTTTTCAGTTTGCTCTGCAGCTTTATCATCACTAAAAATGTGGCACGATTTGAAGATCATAAATGGATCGACAGCGAAGCCGGGTCAATTTCCTGCAATAGTTAGTATCAGCTCATAATTTACTTTCTATCTTCTACATATGCAATTTTGACGAATCGTTGTGTCTCATTGTCAGGTGTCACTTCAACTCGAAAACGGAGCAGGGCACTTTTGTGGCGGGACAATTATAAATGCTAATCATGTTTTGACGGCAGCCCACTGTATCGTGGCTCACAATAAAAATGACATCGAAAATCATATGGTGAATCGAATATTTGAGACACAATGCTTAGTAGTAAATTTACTTGTTAATTCACTTTCAGGTGATCGTGGCAGGAGATATCTATTTGAAGCGGAATACAAGTGTATATAGGCAGGAGAGACACCCACAGTTGATTATTTTGCATTCCTTTTTTAATGAGTTTACACTTGAAGATGATGCAGCTATGATAAGGGTAATATATAACTTCGATATATTTTCCTTTTGAAAAAAAAAAAAATGAAAATACTAAGCATTTTCGAATTGAATTATTTGGAAAGAGCTCTTGAACATTTTCCGGAATAAACGAATTTCATATAAGCTATAAGCCTGGAACGTTTATAGCATTTGCTTAAAAATATTACAAAAAGAGCCATTTTAGCACAGATTCACTAATCATACTTCATTCTTTATATTGATCTCTATATCCGCATCATTTAGACAACGGAGCCTTTTATATTTGATGACTATGTTCATGCTGGTCCGCTTTCGAAATCAAAGCCCAAGCTAGGAGCAGTTTGTGTGATTGCTGGTTGGGGGGTGACAACTCCGGTAAATCTATTCAAATTACCGTTATTAATTCAAAAAATTGCATAATATGGCTATATTCCAAGAACGGCAAGGGTCCAGTTTCGGAAAACCTTCTCTTTGCAAAAGTCCATGTGGTTGATGGTCGTTACTGCGAGTATTCCGCCGAATATAAGTTCATGGATGATAAAATGATTTGCGGTGCAGTTTTGGGTGGCGGAACTGATGTTTGTACGGTACGTTAGTATGAAAGATTTCCGGTAATAGGTTCGAAGCTGCTAATATAACCATAGGCAGATTCCGGAGGACCGTTTTATTGCGGCTACGAGCTTAAAGGAATTATTTCTCGAGGGATTTTACCCAGTGCCCGCCCACGATCTGGAACAACATACAGTGACGTTGCATATTACAGGAGTTGGATGGACGCTGCAATTGAATGGGATGGAAGAGGTCCATTCCCGCCATTGTAATATGATTTTATCAAACTAAATTTTTTTTTATGTAGTGCTTTTTTGCAGTTTGAGAAATAACGCCAGTAAAGTTTCCGAAAGTTCGATGTTACTAGTTTTATTGTTGATTATATTCAATAAATATTGCATGTGAAAGATTATTTTTCATTTTTAATCCTGGGTTATAGCTTTCAGAAACTTTTTTCTCTAAATTTTTTCGAGAGATGTATCCAGTTTTTACTAAATGAAACCAAAACTTCAATTGTCGAACTATATTTTGCGAGAGCTTAAATTCAAGACTATGAAGATCTGAAAATAAAACAATGGTTCTCTCATCTAGAGAAGATTTTTTTTTCAGTTTTGCTTCTTTATATGTTAAAATGATAAGGCCTCAATTATACAAGAAAATCCACTCTCTTCTAAATTTGTGGTTTTTTGAAGTATATAGTACAAAACCATAAGCTTCATCTATCATCAATTCAATCATCTGAATCGAACAAATACATTGAAACAAATTAAGTACCAAAAATGCACTTTTATTAGGTGTACGATGTATTAGTAAAAAATAATAGTCAAATGTTATTGTAACTTCTCTCAAGAGCATTCGAGGAAAATTGATTGGTTGTCCCGTTATCTGTAAGCAACTAATCATCGCAAATTTTCCATATAGACACAGAAGTTTCTTTTTTGTTTATACGGGGACAAGAGCCAAATAAATTGTTAAAATGTGACTTTTTCAAAACAGGTTTGATGGAGTGAAAGCCACCATCTACGTTCTATGAAAAATTATGTTGCGAAAACCGACAATCTGCAGAAACAAAGACCACAAAACAACAACATAACTTTCTCGTCATCCTCTCAACTCAACATTCAATTAATGAAATTCTAAATTCAGCTACTAGACTGTTGTAGTTTTGATGCCAGTTGGAATAAAACCGACAACGCTGTCACGACACGTTTATTTATAAATTTCGTTCATTGCGAACGACGAATTTCACAGATTCATTAATAATTCTGTTTCATCCGCAATTAATTACAAGTCATCCTGAGAGCAAGTGATATATTTTAAGTTTTCATTTCTATCACACAGGCGATGATTTGTTGCTGAGTGCACACAAGATGTGCAACAAATGCACAACAAATATAACGCAAGTAACATACACTTTCGTTCAATTTTTTATCTTCTTGTATTTAGTTTCCTTGCTTAGTCTTGTATGTATGTATTGTGCGATATGCCTACCAATGTTTGTACAGAATACAACTATCTCCAAGATTTCAAGATGAGTTGATTTTATGATATCATTTAAGTTTCTTAGTCTGATACCATGCCAGTACTTACTTAGGATGCATTGGCAGAAATTGGATCATGTTGGTAGTACAATTAAGTTTTGATTTATAACCGGCATTAATTATAGTGGAAATTAATTAAATTAGAAGGCCGTTTCATTAAAGACTAAGATTGTTCTTGCGTAGATTTGTAGTTTTTTTATCGGCTGGTGCATGCATGCAACTGACCGCACTATAAGTATATTTTTATGGTCTACGACGCAGACTAACTTTTTTTTGTCTCTCATAATTTGGGAAGATTTTGCGTCTTTTTGAATTTTGGAAACAAATACCATCTTAGCTCTGGAAAATTTGTTCTAGTCTGATATAAGATGACAAAAAGCTGCAGTTATCTGAAGTCATCAAAGATTATTCCAAAGTATTTTTGTCATCCGCTGCTAGCATATTTCTCGGCTGTCAGCAGTTAATTTGTGTGGTGGTTATTACCTTTTGCATATAATAGAGATTGCCTGTGCTTTGCCAGTGCTGAACTTGATTTTCTAGTAGCGTGTCTACACTCTAAAAAATTTTGGTTGAATTTTACCCTTATAATAGTAGGAAACTGGTTTCCTACTATTAAAGATGTAAATTTACAAAAGTGCGTAAAAAGAATATTTTTTTTACGACCAAATGGAGTAATTTTACCCTAAATAATGATGCAATTTTATGGCTTTGGCGCAAAGGTGAATAGGAAACTAGTAAATTTTCAGTCTTTTTGCTTCAATTTACAAAAAGCTGTGTATTATTCAGCTGATATGACGTAAAAGCGAAAAAATTGTGATTCGTTATTTTAAGCGAAAAAATGAATATATTTCCTATTATCAAAGTATTAATTATAGACCCAATTTTTAAAGCGTGTAGAGCGTTTCAGAGTTGAAGTGATCCTGGCCGTATGGACGGTGTCATCGCAAACAGTGATGTTTTAGCATTGGAGAATCTCGGCAAGTCTATTGTGTATATTTTATACACTTATGCAGGCCCGTGCGCAGAAATCAATCAAGGGGGGGGTTTTGAAATAAAAGTTTTTTTTTCAATAATATGTAAAAACACACAAACTGTTATTTTATTTTTTAAAGACGTTTGCATGTAAAAACTTCATATTTATTTCTCATTACTTAACAGATTAATTCTTCGAGGTAACGAAAAAAATTCTTCCAGAATTTTTTGCACATTTATCTCAATTTTACGGTGTATATTGACGGAGGCTAAGCCGTTGAGCCGATCTTCAGACATTGTCAATCTAATGTACGTTTTCAGACGACGCAATGTTGAAAAGGAGCGTTCATTTTTCGCTGTCGTCACGGGTAAAATGGCCATAATGCGAAGCATTTGGTGTACGTTCGGGAACGCGTCTGCATTGCAAATTTCAAGGGCTTCGAGAGAATTTTTGATGTCCTTTTCAATAATGCGTCGTCTCCAGAGTATGACTTCATTCACCCATGCGTAACGCGAATCATCGTGCAAAATTGAAGAGTAGGGTTCGAATAATTTTTCACATGACTCTTCATCAAATTTTTTCATTTTGTTCGGAAAAAGGCAAGCGAAATTCGATAAAATATTGCGATGATTCAGAAACCGGTCCTGTAAATGTGTCACAAACGAATCAAGGTATGGTATATAAAACGTAATTCGAAAATAATCTTCAACTGAATCAGTTTGCACGTTAGAACGTTGCGTTTGTCTTGAAGCTGTCCTTGGTTTTCGCAATTGAATGTCGTATTCTTCGCTAATTTGGCTTACAGTTTCGAAAATTTTTCTGAAGTTTTCTGTGGCGTTTTCTCCTCTTTTTGTCAGTTCTTCTTTTGCAGCATCGGCTAACTCAACAGCCTCACCAAGATCCTGATTTTCTGTTTGGAGTACTCGACTCAAGCTTGAAGTCAAAGAATGTACCGAGCACAAAATGTGGATGGATATCTGAAAGTTAATATAAATACACTTAACATTTTGAGATGTTACTCACAAAATTTTTTAACATATCAAGTAGATATGGAGAAAATGTGTCGTTACCGTAATGAAATTTCTATTTTCAAAATATCAAGTAGCAATTTCGCATGGAGGCCAGGAATGTTTCCATCAAACATGGAGTTTTCATAGTAGGAACAGAAACATTTTTCTTTCTTGTCGTTCCAATGATTAAATTTCTTGCCTTAATTAAATTTCTTGCCTTAATTAAATTTCTTGCCTTAAAACTCAAAATCAAAAAAGATATTCGAGTTTGAAATCTGAGAAATCTGATTGGTGAAAACTTCTAACTCGAATATCTTTTTTGATTTTGAGTTTTGCGAAAAGTGGCAAAGGATTTTTCGACTCAGAAAAGTATGAAGAAAATTCAGGAAAATTTTGGTTCGTGGTTTTTATCCCCACTTGTCGAGGGAGCGTATTTATTGTTTAAATTTCAACCTTGAATAACTTTTTTAATTTTGAGTTATGTAAAAAGTGGTGAAGGACTTTTCGACTCGAAATTCGAAAAGGAATATCGGATTTCTTTTCGGCACGGGGATTTTGGTACACCCTGTATAGCAAATAGAGAAAAAAAAACTCTCTGCAACTGGTCACGAACTCAGGCGCCCGAGGTGAAAGTCTAAAACGCTACCGTTGAGTCAAATCGTTGTCTGATAAACTAGAAAGAATTTTTCTCAGTTCAAAGTTAAAGAAGACACTATTGAAGTCGATAGCAGTCAATAGTCAGCAATATGATTGAAAAGAGCTTCACAGTTCCCTTTGAGAGTTTTGAAAATTCAGGTATGCTTTATAAAGGTTTTCTTTACTTTATAAAGTTTTTGTGAAAAATTTTCACATTTCATGAAATTCATTATTAAAATTAGCTACGTTTCATAGAGATCTATAAGTTTCAAAAACTTGATTTATAAAAAACCGAAATTTTGTTATCATCTGGAAATTTTATAAGGGATTTTATAGAAACTTCATAAAACTCGAGTTAGGTTTGTCATTTCAACTTGTGAAGAATTTAGTACTTACATTTTCGACTTCTATCCGTGGTTTTTTGCACAAAAAGCGACGGATATCCATGTAAAAATTCACGTTCAAACAAATAAACGTTAGAAATGACTGTCAACAACCGTTAATTAATGAACAAAGTCGAGCAAACAACAAGGAAAAAAATGCACTTTCCTCATGTCATTGTCATATAAAGATTGACGATGATACAGCGACAATTGACGATCACCCACAATCGATAGAGGTCGATAGCGCGGAAATTGAAATGAAAAGTGTGTTATACTTTTCCAATCCAGTAAATTTATCCTCGTACAAGTGTTAAGTGAATAATTTATATAAATCATTTATTTATAACAATATCTTTAGCATTGTTTTTGAATAAAAAGTACAAAGAATTATTTTGTAGAACTGTACAGTTAATTTAAGAATCCAAAATATAACTTTTGAAAATACATGAAATTTTCGTGGAAAAAAACTTTAATGATGATAGTCATAAAGTACAAGAGAGTCCTAATGGGGGGGGGGGGTTCGAACCCCCAAAACCCCCCCCCCCCCTTGCGCACGGGCCTGCACTTATGGTAATAAGAATGATCCTTGCGGAACTTCTGCCCTTATAGATCACTATGAGGAGAAAACGTTGTGTAATTTTACCCAAAAAGTTCTGTCTTGTAGAAAGAATCCGACCAGTATGATAAGTTTCAATATGAGGCCGGCATCCCAGACTATGCCAAAGGCCTTGGCGACGTCAAACATAAGCAAGTCTATTGACTTTCTTTGGTTGATCCTTATTCGGATGCATTGGACCACCCTTCCTAGTTGGAACGATAAACGGAACGGCGTGACCGAAAACCAAATTGCTTTCTTGGCAAGGTTTCGTTCTAACTTGTATTTTTGTTCAAAGGCTTGCTTGGATTCGGCAACACTATGAAAGTGGCTTCTTTTCATGCTTCTGGGTACTTGATATGTATATAATTTTCGTGATAATTGTTAATACGCTGTGACGTAAGTGAATTAGGCAGACGTTGCTCATATTGCATAGTCCAGGCGATTTGCATCTACCAAGTCCGTTCACCAAGACAGTTAATTCATTCAAGTCATCTTAGTCAGTCACAATGTCTCCACCTTCAGGAAGTCAGAGTTGCAGATCCTTCTGGCTGCACTCTCTATGACTTGTTTTCGTCCAGGTCATCGTGTGATGCGATTTTTTTTCTTCTGAAATTGTAGCTCTAGAGCACCAGCAAACACTTAAGCTTTGCCTTCAAAATCATATTTTAGACCTTAATAACCGTGGATAGACGGCATTGTTTGTTTATTGCTTGAACCAAAATACTACAATAATCGCCAAGGGTGTTTTCATCAAGCCCGATGCACTCATCAAGGTCTCCCGTGCTCGTTTTGATTCTTTGTATTTTCCTGTGAATGAAGTCTGTAAGGTGGCATGTTACTCGTTCCAATCTACGATCACCTGTACATCTGGCTCTTTTCTGGATTTGATTCCTTCTCCGTATAAACAATTTTATGGACTTGAACTTTACTGCGATTTGACCATGTTGTCCTCTTTTGCCAGCAATGTCATGTTAATTAAGATCTCTGCCGACTCATTTACGTCATTGGTGTTTTCAGGAGTTTCTAGTCTGGTTGTTCTAGCCACTGCGACTCGGAAAGCTTCCGAGTTTGCGATGTTCTTTCGATAAAGAGATTGTTAATGAAGAAAACAAGAAGTTTGATATCCAAATTTTGGCGATTAACGTTCAATAGTCTGTTATCTAGTATGTGGCTGTCCTTAGAACCAATATGCGCTGACTTATGGAGGATGTGCAGGTAGTAGTGTTTATCTACGATAAACTTCTTTAGCTCGATTCTAGTTCGGTTGCTTCTCACAGCTTCACAATGCAAGCGTTGAAATCACCTGCAATCAATACCGCTTGATTGAAATAAAACGATGCAATAAATACACTTGTGTTAAGTTGCGGAAATTAGAAGCATTGAACTTAAGAAAGTCATTCTGATCATTTATGATAGTGGTTTCTGATGTCTTCAAGGTGGAAGTTGAAAGTAAATGTTATTCGGCTTTCTTTAACAAAACGATGGCAGTGCCTCTAATCGTACCATTCATTTTAGCACTCCTTTAAGTTGAGAATCCGGAAATTGTGGAGATCTTTGAGGAAGGTTTCCAGGATAAGCAATTATTGGATCATACTGGCTATCATGTCTCTCATCATAAAATGAAGCTGCTCTTGACCTCTTCAATGACCACGAACCTTGTGGACGGAGAAGAGAATTCGTTCAAAAAAATGAAAGTCGAAATCTGTGCTTTTGGCCTAGCAGTCGGATTGGGGGCTTACTCATTGGTAGCCTCAGTACTGAAGCTTCAACTCACTAATTGGACAACTGACGTTCTAAGAATTTTCAGGTTTCGCAAACAGCTCTCACAGCTACCAAAACGTTTACCCCCACCATTTTTGCATATTGGCCGTTCTTCGCGTAGCTTTTTGCAGTGTTGAATGTGGTGGAGTCCATCGCATTCCAAAAATCTAGCTTAAACGTGAAAATTACCGGACAGTTGCCAAAATGTTTGGCAGTAGGGGCAAAGACCCGTTCCTTTGCATTGTTTCTGTGCCTCCAGCAAGCAATCCAGATGGCATATGGCCTTGATTTTGTAAACTTCCTTATCAGATCTTAGGAGCCGCACTCTGAGCAATTGAAATTTATCTGTCCTAGTTTTTAGGTGGACGGGCTCAATAGGATTAAAATCTTAATGTTAGACGTCCTCTTTTACCGTGAGACAATAAATTTCTCTTATTTCAGTTACTGGAGTAATCTCGATATCCAAATAAATCCTTTTGGTAGATGCAAATTTCTCACTCTTATTTTTGAGGAGACTGGTTTGACTCCTTTGTGAATCACAGGATCAGCTTGGTTTATTGGATGAATAAGTGTTGTCCCGGTGTTTTATGCATATTGTGAAATGTTATGATTTTATTGTTTGTTTATGACTGTGTTTTTGTTTTAATTGAAGTACTTGCACTAGTTTTGGATTTAATAGTCACATTATTTGCTTTCAGTGATTGTTAAGTGGCATATTCCGGCAGGTCCACATTTTCTGCGTCTGTATAAGTCCCAATTAAGCACAGGCTAGCGGTCATATATCTGACGGCTTTGAAGGGTCTTTTTGTTGCTTTCGTCCTCTACCAATTCACCATTGTCCGCACTGGAGGACAAAGGGTTGGAGTTTGGAGATGCCAACGGGTATAGGCTTCGTATTTTGCTGGCTTGGAATTTTGTTTTGATTCGGGCCGTGAATTGGCGTTAATGCGCGTTTGATCAGCAAAGAAATTTTCTATTACCTGCGGCTACTTCAAAATATCGAACATATTTTTATCAGTTTTTTAAGACAGTTTTTTCATCTCTCAGATTTTTCAATTGACTTTTTTCGTGAAAAATCACGTCGAAGCTCGAAGAACAGCTCCTGACCAAGTTACCGAAGTAGTAGCATCTACCTAAATAGTAGGTACCAGTATAGTTTTCAGTTATTATATCTTCGAAAATGAGCTCGGTAATAATCTGATGGATATGCAGTTTCAACAAAATGACGCTGCGTTTTATACTGCCCATGAAGTCTCTGACTCACTAAGGACTATTCAACGACAGCAATACATTTCAAAATGGACAAGATTATTAACCACTCACCTCATGAAATTTGACTTTGATGCAATCACTTCGTAAAGTGCTATGTAAAATCCTTGGCGCATGGTTAATTCAGCGCATTATTGATGAGCTCCAACTGGTTGAACAGGTGGACCGAAAAGGTGCCTAATATCATGTTAAAAACATAATGACTTGAATCATCTTTCATACTGAAAAAAATATAGTTCATTCAAATGAATTTCTTATCATTGACATTAAAATAGGAATACAGATTGCCTTTAAAAATACCCTTTGCTTTTCCAATCAATCGGTTCATATACAATTGCATCCGAATTGAATTTGTCTCTGAAAATAAAAGCAGATTAAATAGGAATGCTGTGGTTTGTGTCTTTTCTTATGTTGAATTTTGAAACGTATCGAAAACTTCCGACCTCATAAATTATTTGTTTGAAAAGAAGACATCTATGTAGCTGTCGCAATCGATGTTGTAGTCCTCGGAATGGTCGTTTGCTGGCTGTCGTCTTTGAATGGCTCGAAAAAGACATCTAGATATTTGACTTGCTCGCTATCAAATACTTTCGAATCGAAATTTCCACACTTTTTTTTTTTTTTTCTTGTCCATTTTTACGGATCCGAACGATGCCAGTGAATGACCAGACAAATGCACGACTTTTGTGTAATTTCGTTTCGAAAAACCCTTTCCGTTGCACCCGAACAATTTCTATTTGTCCAGAGATCATTAATCATTCTGGGAGTAATGGAAGGAGTTATTGCCATTCGAAGTGGTATGATGAAAGCGTCCAGTGTTATCGTGGCGATAGTAAATGCAAGAAGTTCAGTCACTGGTTAACCTGTTGATTCTGAAATCGTTTACTGAAAGCATTCCAAAAAATAGTTAGATTTACGTGAAAGTTTTTCGAATATCTTTCAAAAGTTTTCTGTAATTGAAATCTGGACTGATCTGATTAAAGCACGAGAAAAATTAATTTAATTATTCAAGCCACAATGGTAGCCCTGTCAAACAAGAGCTTAAGCTATTGTACAGTTTCAGTGCTCTATACAAAATCAACCAAGTGAAGATATGGAATTTTCGAAAGGACAGACTTTTAACGACATTATAGAGTTTCGTCGCAGACCGCATCGATTTTTGGAGCACTTAAATACCAAATGCCATTTATCATTGAAACTCGAGGGGTAGTTTATCTACCCTCTTCAAATCCGATGCAATGTAATGTTCAATTATAGGTCAGTTCACAAGAACTATGCTGGAAAGTTCAATGTTGTTTTGGGGTATTCTAACAATAGCTGCATCACTGTTTATTGTATATTTGAGAGCATTATCTTAAAATGGAGTAGCTAGGACCAAACAGCCAGATTGTGTTTTCAAAATTTCTTCAATAACATCTTTTTCAGTGAAAAAATACTGTAAATATATTTTGACCTTTCCATATGCATTTGCAAACGTAAAATATGCTTTAAGTGTAGCATATATTACTGACTAGACCTTCATCGTACCATCAAAAAATATTTTGCATAAAACCAATAATACTAACATACTTATGCCCGAAATTCGCCATATTGAATAATTAATTCAGTGAAACAATCAGAGTCCTGGATTTATTGAAATCCCATGAAAATGTATAAAACAATCACCATTTCTTGAAATCCCATGAAAATGTATAAAACAATCACCATTTCTAATTACGTGAATGTTCATTTAATTTCCTTCCAGATCTTCCATCCCAAATAAGTTGTATGTACAACTTAAATATTTTCCAATCGACTTGTTTCAAACAATAATATCTCGTTTCGCGTAATTATTCAGTGGGACAAGTGTTGGTTGTAAGTGGAAAGGATTAACGGAAGATTATTTGTTTCCCATGAATGATTCTTTTCTCTTTCAACCCTTGTGACTTTACCCATTCAAAGACTGCGTTGATGATTGAAAACATTGTTTTAAAGGGTGTCGATTAAGTCAAGCGTTAGTAAATTGAGTAAAGTGGAAGAAAGGGGTTATGGTAAGGTATGAATATAGCTAATTTCGAGATATGTGCGAATACGTGAACTTGTATTGCAAAGTTGGAAATTAGTAGCTAATTTTTATATGATGTAAAGTTTTTGAAGTACAGTAAAATTTTCGTCTATTGGGAATCTATGTAATTGTATGTTTATTAAAAATTATAATGAAGAAATATTTTTCAGACTCAATATAAATTTAGTGGTTGATTTCAGTTTTTTTAGCATGGTATGTAGTGATTGATATAAAGCAATAATTGAATGTTTTGCTTATTTCATTTGAGATAGCCCAATATTTAAACATATAATAAAATATGAGAAACATAAAATTAATATAGAGCCAGAAACTTACGAAGTAAATTTATTAGATGCTCTTATAATATTGATAATTTTGGTTATTTGACGTCATGTGTTACTTTTCATCATAATCATCAATGGCACGTTCTAGGCCTGTCGCAGATAGGGCATTAATCCCGAAATTGAAATGGCGATCCCGAAATTCGGGATTAGAATTTTCGGGATCCCGAGATAATCCCGAGATTTCGGGATTTTATAAAAAAACTATATTAGGGGAATTTGAACAGATATATTGGCTTATTCGTACTCAATCAAAACTTTTTTTCAATTATATACACATAAAACCGGAAGCTAAGTTCATTATAATGTTAAATTTATGCACATATGTACATGGGTACTAGCAAGTAAGACGTTAATCTATAATTGCATCTAAATTAATCTTATGATCTAATTTCTTCTTATCTTTTTGTCCAATAAAGGTCTTTATTTGGTCATGATAGTTAGTTATAAAATTAGTTAAAAACGAATTGAAATTTAATCAGCATAACGGATGTTACGATAATATAATAAAAATACATTATTCTTTTTAGTTGTTTACATATCAATTACAAAATAATATTGCTATTCAATGAAATAAGTGATAATTAATTATATCGATTGGTTCAAACTGCTGATTCATTTTGAAAGTATGCTCTTTACAAATATAATTCGTCAAGAGTTTCCAAATTTAAACTAGACCTAATTTTGCTGCACATATATCCAGCTGCTGAAAAAGATATTTCGGATACACTTTTTGGTGGGATATTAAGCATGTAATCATACGCCAGTTGTAATTCATTATTACAACAGTTTCGCATATTTTCCCTTTTTGTTTATAATATCATAGACAACGTATAGCGGCTCCCAAGTTTTGGATCATTTCGCGGATATAGCCTTAAAAATCATTATTATATAGAACTGTTTTTTTGATTGCAAGACGATCAACAATGGAGTTGAAAAGGTCAAAAGTGATCGCAATTTATTACTTCTCTGATAAACTATTATTATTAGATAAAACTCGCAGATGACAAAATTGTCAAAGCATAAATAAAAATCTATAATTTCCAACTGCAAGTGGTGACATCAGTCAGTTATACAATATGAGCTGATGTTTGATGAGAAACGGCGAAGAAATGTCCTCTTGTTATATGCTGTTGTTGATTATCAATGGACGTGAAAAGAATTTAGCTTTTTTAAACTGGTTTCTCACATTCGCCATGCTTAGCTTAGTCAGTCATAACAGTTTGGTTGTGGTTTCAATCTCTCTGGTCACCGTATAAATCTTTATTCCGGCTATACTTTGGCTAAATAGGCTTAAATAGACTAGTGAATAGACTAGAACCCAAGTTTCGGTGGGGCACCGAGCTTTGAGTTCACTTATCTCTTAATAGGTAATAGAGTCAATCAGGGGTAAAGTGAGTCGTGAAACTAATCACTTCACACTTGTATTCACATCACTACGTAAAAAAGGTGGAGTTTCGCTAGTACAAGCCGATTAATTTGTGATTAATTAGGGATATAAAGCCTAGTAAGAAAGCAGAGAACAACCTAGAGGTGGTATTTCGCAACGTCTCAGCTCAGCAAATGCTATACTCCGTAGTATCTCTCTTTTAGTGTATGGGACTTATCAATCCATAATTTCAGCACTAGTTGATGAGCCGCATGATGTGTTTTTTCACCTGCATATTTAACTAGTTTGGCGGACATTCTACTGGTTTCAGACAATTTGCTATTTTTGAGACAATAAATCGCATGGACTGAGCCTCTAACTGATCGCTTTCTTCGTTATTTAGCAGTTCGTTAAAGTATTGAATCCATCACTTCAGTATTCTCGACACGGTAGAAATCAAATTTATCTATTGAACTTTGCAAGCTGCACAACATATTATATACTGCATCATCCTGCTCACTTGTCAAAAAAACTACCACGCCTGGACTGGCTGCTCCCTATAATGCTTGAACTTCACGAGCTACTTTTTTGCCAGGCCCCTTTTTCTAATCTTCAAAGATCTCTAGTCGAATCTCTATGCTTGCCCATGGTTTTTTTAGATACAGTGCGTAGCATTCTCAGGTTGTTCTGCGGGATCACTGTGAAACCAGACATATGTATATTGAGTGTCACCCACATCCGGGATCAGTTTGTAATACTGATGGGTAAAAAACCTCTTTCACAAGAATCAGAATAGCTCGCCACAGTAAATTAAAATTTACAGCAATGCCCTAGAAAGCAAGAGTAAGATTTCAGATTCCTACATACATATGTAGCATAAGTTGGAAAAAAATGCCAAGAAATTTCTATCTTTACCTATTGATTCTCTCTCTCTCTCTCTCTCTCTCTCTCTCTCTCTCTCTCTCTCTCTCTCTCAAGAAAATGGCATTCTATTCAGTAAAGCTATTTTTGGCTGCAATAAGGATTTGATCTTTGGAATATCCTCGTTATTTATTTTTGGCACTGTGGGATTTTCCCTTGTCCTAGATATAAAATATGTGTCAGTGATCCATCTGGTTCTTTGGACGCTGTTAAGAAGAACATATCTCAGCTATTAAAATAGAAATCAAAAAATAAGCTGCAGCACTACGCCGACCAGTGAAAAATAAGAATGGATCGATGTTTGAAAAACATAGATGAAACAGACAATAGGTATATGTTATTAATAGTAAGCAATTTTTTTCAGTCAATCCAGTTACTTTATAAACAATCTTTGCATCTCTCAATCAAAAAGAAGGTACTGTCAATATTCAATATTTAAATACAATAGCTATTATTTTCTGTGTTTATTTAACTAAAGTGTAAAATTCATTGATAGAATCTAATAAAATTGAGACATAATATGAAAAATTATATGATAAAAAATATGATTTGTTTTATAAAATTAAAGTACACTTGAATACTGCACTAAATTGGATTTTTTTTCAAACACTTGAAACTTCTAGATGAAGCTTATAATAAGAGAAAGTTCGTCAACTTAATTTGAGAAAAGGTATTGTTTTCGATATTAGCCAAGTTCACGGAAACAAATCCAACAAAATCGATGAGAAAGTAGCTGCACCCAAAACTTCTGGCAGTAGTAGTACCAAAAAGTGTAAAATTATAATGAATGCAGTGTGAAGTGTAAAATTATAATGAAATGTATATGATCTAACATACTGAGAAAGATAACCATTCAGCATAAAATCAAATTTCTCTGCCTTAACGACGATTTTATTTTTATAAATCTTCTTCTTAAATTATCTTCGTTGTCACCTTGATCATTTGACAACGCTGAATAGGGAGAATTATTGCATCCACGAAACATCGATGTACGAAAAACGCTCGGAAATAAATTACAGCAAAACAGGACTTATTTCCAATCAAATTATACGGTACTGTAGTTGAATTTATAAAGGGCTCACTTTACATTTCTCTAGTTGAAAAAAACTGTACGAAAGCCCTAGAAATATATGTAATTGATGTAAATTTTAAAGGAACACTAAAAATTAATTTTTTTTAAATTGACATTGATCGCGCAGTAAATATATACTATTATGAAGGGTACTGAAGCATTTTTTTTTTAGCGATTTTTGACAATGATTAATGATGCTTGATTAGAATCACTAATCTCTCATTACGATGTTTTCAATTGAAATCGTTGAAATTCTTTTGCTGCTATTTGGATGGTCGATAGGTTAACTTGTTTTGTGGATGAAATTGGTCAATCTTGTGGTTCAATTAGTAGGCTTGAAGAACATGATTCTCAAATCACAGGTCTCCCTCGAGTTACGTATATAATTGGTTTGTTCTTGTAGGACAAAACCAAGTAAGTTGAGGCTGAAGGTTATTGCAAACGAAAACTATGAAAACATTAAAGCGTTTGTCTATTTATTGCACAATCATATAAATCATTCGTGTATGTTCTATATAATCAAATAGTTTCTGTCAAACAACAATTTTCCGAATACCGTGTAATTCAAGTGTAAAGTGTAAAACAATTTTTTCAAGGTGACTCAAAATTCGTTTAGCTCAAGTATCACTTAACTTGATGGGGATCTGAAAATAAAATTATCACAATCTGATAGGTTTGGCCGAAGGAGCCGTACCTCGTCGAAAGAAAAGATCACATTCAAAGTGCAGTCAGAATTTTTTTTTTACTTTTTTTACTTTTTTTAATGGCCTACGCTGACGACATTGCAATTTTAGTCTCGGGTAGGTTTCCACATACCCTTGGTCAGCTCATCGAGTACGCTCTAGGACTGGTTGAGGAGTGGGCGAATTCCGTGGGTCTTGGCATTAACCCCAATAAAACGGATATTGCGCTCTTCACTAGGAAGTATAAAACCACTGATGTAGACCATATCATGCTGGGCGGCTCCAGGTTAGGTCTCAAATTACAAACTAAGTACTTGGGTCTTATTCTGGACAGCAAGCTTACATGGAAGGCGAATTTAGAGGAAAGAGTTAAGTGGGCAAGCAACGCGATTTATGCCAGCAGAAGAGTGCTGGGTAAAACGTGGGGTCTAAGTCCTGCTCTAACGCACTGGATCTACTTGGCGATAGCTAGGCCGATCCTTGTTTACTGATGCTTGGTCTGGTGGTCAGCAGTGAATAAAAGCACCTTTGCTAGTATGCCGAATAGAGTTCAGCGGTTGGCGGCTCTCTGCATTACAGGTGCCTTAGCCTCAACTCCTTCGTCTGCTCTGAACGTCCTACTTCATCTCCCCCCGCTTGGTCTCTTTATTAGAGGCATTCCCGCAAAAGCTGCTGTCAGGCTTAGGGAATCAGGACACTTCGAGTCAGGATCCTTTGGCCACAGCAGTATTGAACGGGGTTACGCAGAAAGCACTGACTACCTGGTTCCCACTCTGTGCTTTGAGCGCGGTTATCGAGTGACTGTGGGAGGTGGGCAGGAATGGAATCGACAAATGTGCCCTGCAGCTCTTAGCATCTACACTGACGGTTCGAAAACAGCTGCAGGAGTAGGTGATGCAGCATATTCTGCAGATGCAGATTTTGAAGCAGCTTCCGAACCACAGTAGCATTTTCCAGGCGGAAGTGTTTGCGATACGTAAAGCCGCATCTTAAATATCTTTAAGGACCGTCAGGTGGCGGTAAAAGCACTGATGTCTCACACATACAAATCGAAGTGTGTATTCGATTGTATTCAGGCCCTGAACAGGCTGGGTAATAGTAGAATAGTCAGAATCTTCTGGGTTCCCGGTCATAAGGGCATTGATGGAAATGAGAAGGCGGATGCGTTAGCCAAGTATGGGGCTAGTTTTCCCCTTTTGGGAGCGATTGACATCCTTACTCCTATCCAAACGATTAAGTACTTAAAAGACTTTCAAATGATGCAGGGTGCGACTCGCAGATGGGGTCCAACTCAGACCTGCAGGGAAGTCAAAATCATTTGGGGGTCAAACAATCTTGCATCGACTAAGTACATCCTCGAATTAACGCGGATTGACAGCAAACTACTCGTTGGTATCATTACTGGTCATTGTCTTGTAGCAGCACATGCTATGAAAATGGGACTCCTAACGAGCGACACCTGTAGAAGGTGTCAAGAGCCGGGGGTCTCAGAAACTATCCAGCATCTCCTTTGTCACTGCCCGTCACTGGGGAGAACCAGACTGCGATACTTCAGTGAGCCCTGGCTGGTGGATCTCTCGCACGTGGCAGAGCAAAAGCTGAAGGACATCCTTCAGTTCGTGAAAAAGTCCGGGGCCTTTGATGGCCGCTTGGACTGAATTTCTTTCTCGAGGTCCATGCACCTGGTATCACTACGGACCAGTAGGTCTATGTGTGGCCATGTGCCAGCCAGTACTATATAACCTAACCTAACCTACTTTTTTAAATTCTTAAAAATGAGAGAAGTTACCCAGAAAAGTGCCCAGGTAGACGTTTAGTCAACTGTTAAAAGACTCCATCCACAAAGCTCTCTGTAACAACATTCTGCCAAAATTCAAAACAGAAGGCAATTAACAAACAACATTATTGTTTAGCTGACTACGTTATTATATATTCTAAAGAATGCTTCGCGGCTAAAGTGACATGTTAAAATATAATCAACCATATCTCCAAGGTTTCAAGCTAGTTTTTCATGAATTATACAATATATAAGACTTGACCGTCCACATCTTAAGTTTCTCATGAAAACCCGCTACTGTGATTCAATTTTTAATAGATAAAAACTGCGCTATGCGACTAAACAAACACTACATAACTATATTTTGCTACTTGGCATTTACCACCTCAATGTACATATGCATAATATAACAGTATGCGATTCCTTCTTATGAAACAAACATTTAAAACCTTCTCTCGGCGCGGAATCACCAAATTCCACAAATTGCCACCGAAGAACAAAACTAAATACTATCAATCAAAATCTAATATATTCCTGGGCATAACCCAAGCACAAATTGTTTCACAGCAAGTGATCAATACTCGATAAAACATCATTAGAAATGTTTGTTGACTTAGAGCACATAGCACGGCAACAAATAGCCGTCTAACCGTCAAAGGCTTGCATACAAGCTAAAACGACACTATCAAAAGTTTACACGCTCCCGCCGAGACGCACGGCCAGTACTTAGAAAGTTGTTCGTTGTAGCCGTAGGATTTCGGAAACCACTACCGGATACAGCAAAAATAATAAACCCCAAACGACAAAATAGAATTTCACCCTTTCGAAGGAAACGTATCGTTGTGTTTATTGAACGATTTTCATAAATATTAGGATGCTTGGGCCTATTGTGCTTCGTATGGATATTGTAGATATTGGATCGGACGATAGCAGTCGGGAGCGACTATGAAAACGAAAACGAAAATATCCTTTAGAGTCGGAAGCGATTCCAAAGGGTAACAGCTACAGTCCATAAATTTTGAAAATAGACACGACTGTCGTTCGAAGGCTGGTACTCTCGAATTGGTAATGTTCCTGAAACATGTTTTGAAGTGATTTTATCGGTTTTTTATGAAAATTACACATTCCCTAAGTATCCGTTGTACTTTCGAATGATATATAGTCCAATGATGTGGTGACTGAAATCATATTGAAACACAATTGAACTCGAACTTTTCGGATAGAGAGAGTGAATTACTGGAGCTCTGTTTTTTTTTCAAATGATTAAACCAGACAAAATTTCTTACACAATGAGAACAATATCCACACCAGCAAACGTAAAAAAACAATCATAGCATATGTCAAGAGCTAAATTTTCGTGCAAGTACCAAATGTCCTTTTATCGCATACGCGACTACCGTATATTCTAATTTTGAATGACAAGCGTATGTAGAAACCATTTCAAGTCTGCTTTATTTCAAAAATAAAATTAGTATCGTTCTATGGCATTGTTTTCAAATATTCAAATTTATTCAAAAATCAAGAGTGTAGTTGGCCACAATACTGAATAAATGAAATAGCATCTTCAGAACATGACATAATCCCTTTTGATGTCCCTGATTTTTTCAGCTGCTTACCATCTTTTCCTTGCATGTAACCTCAGCTAGCAGCCGAGGGGGCCGACAAGATATTGGTTTCAGTCCGGACACATTTCGCAAACTTCAAGTAATGTCATTACACCTATTCTCTGTAATCTTATTGCCACTGATTTGAATAAGGACCTCCTTATTGTTTGTTCATAACCACATTACAGCGGTTTTAGGACTGTGAATGCCAGTCATTGCGATGCTTATCGATACCCATAATCAAACGCCGGAGGGAACAGCAGCACAGTGAATGCATGCGATATACGGATGAAATGACGTCGTAACATTATTTAGATCTGGTCAATTTAAGCAAAGTGGAACGTAACAATTGAATACAGTGGTTTGGTAAGTTGAATTGACTAGAAATGTCATTATGCTATAATAGTGAATAGATACGTTTGATGTGACATATGTATGAATGTGGTTCTCGTATGTTGATTTCTGTGACACCTCAGGCTAGTTATATATAAGTTTCAATGAATCTATTTGTAATTTTGTTACATTATTATGAGCTGATACAAAAAACTCTTTTGCAATAAAAAGGTCGAAAAGTTGTAAACAATCTAAAATCTACTTTCTTTTTTGTATACGTCGAAACTTCTCGTGCCTATTTGTTGGACTGGGATCTCTAAAGACACTTTTTTTAATCTGGACCATACCATTTCAATGGGGTTTAAATCTGGAGAATTACCAGGCCAATCAATCCAAATATTAGAAAAGTACTCACAAATCGCCTCAGAAGTTTTCAAACCTGCACGCGCGTTAGTTCCATGTTGCATCAAAATCACTTCCATTCTATTAACAAACTGATGGTGATTATTAAGGCATTGTGCGAAAAGAAGGTGGATATTTTTACTGTAATATTCTCCATTACCAGCCACTTCTTGGCTTTTTCCACGACTGCTCAGTTCGCCAACTACCATGACTTTTAAGCCGAATTCCAGGGTCTGTATTACGGGAATATTTGCGGGATTCCGGCTCTCACTGTCTTATTCTGTTGATTGGGTATTAGATCCAGATGAATCCACGACACGACCATTAAAAGTATGTTTGCATGTCGTGTTCTAGCATGGACATTGCCACCAGCAAACCCATGGATTTTCAGCTTTTGACAAAAGATCAGTCCGTCTCGAATGTTCTTATCGGAAAGTAGAGGTTTTATGTTTTGTCTGTAGGCTTGTCGCCTCCAGTTAGTTTACCAAATGTATTACTGAACAATGCCCCTCGATACTTTTTAGCGGGCTCCAGGGAGATGTTTCGTCATTGTTTGCGTTCCTACTCCTAGTTAATTTTCAGCCAATACTCGAATCAATCTTTTTGCTTCTGGAGACATTGCAAACGGTCAACCACTTCTTTCCAAATCGTCCATGCTTCCTTCATCGGGGTCGCATTAATAGCCCTTAATATTTTACATATATTGCTGTGACTGTAACCCAATTGAAGCATGCGTTGAATTTCAATACATAAAAAATAATTCAGCTATGTACCATTTTTATCGCAAAATACTTCCGTTGATGATTTTCAAAGTTGTTCAGGCTTTGATGAAATGTCATTTAAATCAAGGTCCTTGGGTAAATTTGGTGTTTTTACTTCAACTAATGAAATCTGAATGAATGGTTTTTTTAATCGTCCTACACCTGAAGCTTATAAAAAATACCCAAGTAATATCGAGTCTGCATATTTTACTACGGATTGTGCATTCAGACTAATCCTCTTTGAATTTCGGTACCTGTTTTTCCGACTCTTAACCAAAAGTCATTACTTTGGCATCATCATTAAAATGTCTACTTTATCTCTACAAAGTAATTAATTGAAGATTTAAGAAAAATTAAAGACAACTAACAACGAATCAACATGTTTGAATAAAGTTTTTTCCCCGATAAAAAATATTTTGAACATAGTTTTCTCCGATTCATTCCAGTTTATTTTTCATGCCGAAGGCCAGACACTTATACGCCACCCTGCAGAAGTGATATTGTAAAAAACAATAAAAGGCTGTATATAGTTGTAATGAACATGTTAATGGCAAATGATTAAATACACTTTGCTACCACATAAACATTTCATACTTTCCGGCAGAATTTCCAAAGGTGATTTTCCGAAAGCCAATAAAACCACCAAAAAAGATCGGGATGATATGATAAAAGGAACAAGAAGTCGAAGACGGATACTTTAGTTTCGGTTTATTACTGCTTTAAAAAAAATCTTTCTATCTGGCTTGCATGAGATGAGTTCCCAAGAACTCGCCAAAGCATTAAAATCACAACACAAACTTAACTGTGCAGACATTCAAAAATTCATAACAGTAAAATCAAGATTCACCGGACTAATGTCAAAAGCCTAGTCAGCATAGTTGCTTTTTGTCAAAAGCATAGTCAAACTATCGGAACTAGACATGACAAATACTGCTATTGTTCAATCGCTCGAATCTATCGTGACTATTTTTTTAAATCACTGTGAGCAGCTCTTTCAATCATAGTAATATCGGCAAGAAATTATTTAAAGCTTTACAGATGGTGCCTTTAGACAATCCTACTCTGTTCTACAATATTCGAAATCCAACTGAAACATACATATTTACACTAAAATAAAATGTATTTGACAGTTTAACTTCATGCGTAACAATTCAACTCACCAAACATCAAATAAAAAGGTGGAAAACAGCACAACAAATATTTAATATTATTTGATTTGAGAATATTAGTCACTACAATTTTTTAGTTTCATTCCGGTCATTCTTTCGTTCAAAATATAGCCTATCTTCAACAATAGCCGTTCACGTGGCACAGAATTTGCAACACAACTTATATGATTTCGTACTATCTATTTATGATTTACTATAATTTCGTATAATTTTCTCGCTACCATAGAAGCTGATCTTCGCTTCTGATCATCGCTCCTACAGCTTTCATGCAAACTTCAAAGTGAAATGGTTTTCTTTCGGTAATCATTGTTTGTATCAAAATTAGCTTCCTGATTCTTTTTGGTAGGCAGTTCGCTCATTTTTCTAGCGGTAGCACAAACCATGCTCTTTTGTGCAAAATCTATAGTGTGATTTATGTTTTTCAATCGAGGCTTCAATGCAGAAATAATGGCTTGAACGGCCATGTGGAGGTCTTTTTGATACAGTTCATAAGCAATATTTTGCCGACCGTTCTTAAGTAGTTTAACACTGAAAGAAAAACTCTTGGTTGGTTCAACTATTTTTAATAATATTGCAACGATTCATTCAAAATCGTTAAACGAACTACGGAAAATAGTTATTTTTACTATGTTAATATAGTTAATTTAACGATATAAAAGTAGTTGGCTCTGGTTATACAAAAAATATCGCAAGGTTCATGAAATCAACTGTTTTAATTGTTTCATAACCACGAAAAATAGTTCAAACTTCAACGTTTCGAATTATCAACAGTTTTTATGGTACTTAAACTACTTTGCAATAGTTGATTTCAACAAACGTAATTCAGTGAGCAACGTCTTTGGAATTATTCTACGCAAAGTAGAATGGTTTCAACATTTCGACGCTTTTCATGCTCCGAATGAATTTTTTTTTGTTTATCAACCACCCGTCATGGTGCATAAAAGTAATCAACCATTTTCTTATAGTTGTTTTAACTATATCCCTAGTTGATGCAAAAACAACTAAGGAAAACTGTTGATTTTTCATACTCCTCATACTCATGCTCCTATTCTATCATAGAAGTTTCATATGATACATGACAAAATTGTGTTCGGTTTGCTGTTCGATATAATTCATATTCATGTTATGCTGTGAAGCCTTTATATTACGTTGTATGACGCTATTTTGTTCACAATACAGCGTTTTCCTCTGTGGCAAAGCAGTGGGCTGCGGCAAAGCGCAGTCAAAAAATTTGAATGCACTGTTTTGTATGGTAACGCGCACAATGGCTGCGGCCGAATTTGCGGTAGCGGCAGAATTTGCCAAATTTCTAATTTTGCCGCACCGCTAGCGGTGATACCTACCATAGGTTGGCATCACCACTAGGTTCAATTAAATCTGTTTGAATTAAGTTGAATGGTCTGGTGGAATAGACAAGCGATGGCTGATGTGTATTGTGATAAGCCAACCTAATCCTCGTACAACAGGATTTAGCAATACAAAAGAAATTTGGCTGGTGCCTTGGTTGCATTGACAGCGACATTGTCGCTGCATTGTGATTCACCAAATTCAACTGCGGCATTCACGCCTCCCCTGCCTATATTTCGTACTATGTATATGGTTGGAATACCATTGTTTGTGGTTGCTTACTTTTTTTGCAACACGGACGTTGTTTATCAACCACGCGTCATGGTGTAATCAACTATTTTTTTATGGTTGTTTTAACTATAGCCCGTAGTTGACGCAAAAACAACTAAGGAAAATTGTTGATTTTACCAAGATTTTTCTTTCAGGCCAGGTTACTACTTCAAACTTAATTATGTTATTTAAATGGCCTTAATAATTCAGTTATCTCGGAAACTAAAGTCAATTCCTCATTTGATATAGTGTGCTCATTGCTAAGTAGCACAATGGTAGTTTTTGGAGTTTCTTGCAACTCAAAAAATAGCTCCTATTTTGCTGGGCAGGATTTGAACTTCGCTTCATATGCGTGACATTTTTTTTATTTTTTTTTTCGAGCAGAAGAACTACTATAGAATTTTCTAAACGTTCTATGTTTCGAAATTAATGCTGAGAGCTTTACATCCGAAATGATTCCAAATGATTAATAGCTGCTAAATTTACTTTACTGCAGCTAATGCAATCAATTAAAGTTTTCACACAAAAGTCTACATTAAGTGCGTTATTTGCACGACAGATCAAACCAGAGTTAACTAGTTCCCAGAAAACAAACAATTCACATTAAATAGGATGCTGCATTCACTTTAGCAGCTGGATTCACTAAAGTTGTTTTGTTTCAATTTTGTCAAACTGCCAGCGTATCTGTAAACCTGTAGCGGGTGCAGCAAAAACAATTTTTCTCAATTTCGGGCTCTATTGTGAACCCATGGAGTTTTTACTCAAACGGTTCTGAAACCCGAAAAACCGCTTCAGTAAAATCACTAAGGCAGTATTTCGTTGTTGTTTGCAAACCAGAACAAACCAGAACTAACCAGAACTGTATGGATTTACAAAAAAAAAATAAAGCTTTTATTGTAACAAGAAGCCCAAAAATTTCTGACAAAGCTACACTTTGAAATTCTTTTTGACAGGTTTTTAGCTCTGTTAAAAATTTCTCATGCAACGTGGGATCATTTTGTCAAAAATGTGTCTAAAATTTAGAAATTTCAAAAGACGCCTGAGCCTGTAGTTCTTCACAAATGTAAAAGGCTAAAAATAAATTTTCAAAAGATACATAAGTCTGCGTTAATTTTGTTTTTCCCTGTTGTCATTTTTTGAATAATAAAATTATGTCCTTCACTTAGTTGCTACAGATCCTTTGAAATGGGTTTTTATTTGTTGAGATGTAGCAGTACTTGTGCTTGGCCGTGGTTCATTATTTTTGGTTATTGATAAATCGAATATTGATTATCATGTGTTCACTCTAAATTGAAATTGTTTATCGCTTAAAAATTGAAAAATAAATTGAAATTGCTTATTCAGTTTTTATCATAAATGTTCATTTCAAAAATTCAAATACAATATATAATGCATTAACAACATCCGAAGAAATGATTTTAAACACTAGCGTACATAACATTTTAAAGATTGTGTACAGAATTTTCTATGTATGCTAATTATTCATTCTTATTTTTATTCAATATTGTACTTTAAAGTACAGTTAAACAAGCTGAGCATTGCTATAAGTTAAACCGAAAACGTAACATTTATTTGGTCTGGAATAGCTTTGGCTGATTGTGACTAGGCTAAACTTATCCATTTCAATCAATAAACTACCGTAAATGTAATTCGATCGCATTTAAAATTACAGTCAAAACAACACTTTTTAAAATAACGATATAAGTTTCTTCTGTTCCTCGAATCACAGTCCCAGCTTGTTATCACATTTCATGTCTTAATCACAATCACAACTCCTGTTCTATTTGATATCACAGCAACCAAATCACAAAGCAGATCAGTTTTGTTCCTATGTGTGACAGTGTGGCGAGCTACTTGTCACTAGTCATAGTAAAGTAACAGACTGTATTGCGCTCTTTTGACCTGATTTATCAATCACAGTAAAAAAACAGAGCTGTAAAAAATAAAACCAGTCAAACACATGATGGTTTATTGAGAATAGTTTAATTGCATTAGCAATACACCAGCTAAAAACCAGAGCTCTCAACTATGAGGCCACGGATGATTTTTTTGCCACTTACCATCAAAGTATTTATTATGTACTGCTATTTGCAAACACTCAATTTTGAAGGAAAGGAAACAATATCTTCCTGTCTTTGAAAGTAGTAATATTGGTTCTGCAGAAAGTAAGTAAAATAGATAAGTGCATACGAAAAATCAAAATTTTAATTTATCTTTGATAAGTAATGGGATGAGGTCCAGATTTGAAAAAAAAGCACGCAACGAGTTCTCTCCATATTTATGTATTTCGAAAGTTTTACAAAGATTATTTTATAGTTAAAATATGAATTACTTTATGTGCATACATATGCAACTGTGACTTTTAAGTAAAAACTGACGAACCAAGAACGGGATTGGTTGCTGTTGTGCGAATCGCAATTGGATGTGAGTTCTGACAGTTGATTGTTGTTTGGCACGCGATATGAATATTATTTATTCACAACACAAATATGTCGACTTTTAAAATTTCAAAACAACACCCTAAGTGCACGTATCAAAGGTTTAGTGTTTACAGCTCTACAGTTGAAGCTGTTGAAAAGGCGTGTGCATGTTATCCACATTTAAAATGATAAATTCTCCTAATTAGATAATAATCGTTACGAATACATTCATTTTGCTGTTACGAGCCTTCAAATAAAAAGCTTATTATAAAATGCGTGGTTTGTAATGCTGCTGACGGTTAGGTGAGAATGGTGAGAAAATTTTAAGGCGGTCGAACAGCATTCACTACAGCATAAAATTATTGGGAGCATACTTTGCAAGTGCAAACCTCTGTTTTCGTCGGACATGTTCGTGAACAAAGCCATGCCCGATGCTATGGCTGACTCTGCAATTGATTTCCTGTATTTAGTTCGGCCAGGCTTTCAAGTTTGACAAAACAGGTTAGGTAAAATGAAATAAGAATGCGCATTTGAAAACTTTTTGAAGTTTATTACTCAAGTTGATTTTTAAAAAAGCAAATCTTAGCCCAAAACTAAAAGCTAAACGCTATCATTAAAGAGCTCGGAGCCTGAAATATTTTTTTTCAGTTCTTGAAACGAATAAATTGTCCATTTTGAGAGTCCCAATCATGGTTTGGTCCTTCAATATTGCAGCAGACATGTCTCACATAATTTACAAAACTCCAATTTTCCTTACGCTTTGTTTCGCATAAACAAGGATAAGATAACTACCACCCTAAATTTTACGTCTGCATGGCTGTCGGTTCATTTTTTTTCTGTTATGTTAACAATAAGGACCCTGTTTTGGGATACGCTGTCACCAAAACTTGTTAAAGTAAAATATGCGACCAACTAAACCTCTGGGACTATAGCAATTTATCATATCCTCTTTTATCAACATGAAACGTCGCCGACGACAACAAGGATGAATAGAAAATCGCATAGACACAGGATCCAGGCAAGAAAAAAAATCTATCTGCATAATTTTCATTTTCCATATTATTTTCATGCTTCTTATCTGCTTTCGTAAGTTTCATGGCGAAATGGCCTTGACTAAGGCGATGTGTGGCCGTTTGTCAAAACAATGAAGTTTTGAAATTTGTTAAAATAGTCAGTTTTAGTTAACGTTGTTGTGTACACGTTGAAATACGTTTACTTACAGGAATGTAAATGTCCAGGACTATAAGAAATTATGCAAATTTATATTTTAGGTCCAAATTAACCTTGATTTTGTTCCACAAATCGATAGTAAATGATTCACTATTATTTGCAGAGCTGAATATTGCGTGCGAAAAAGTATATTGACAAGCGACAATGGCTTTAAGATGATAAATATAACACAGAAAACAAATTTTCTTCTCTGATAGACACTCTTGTTCATAGGAAAATATCTGCCTTTTAATCGTCTTATGCGCCAAATGTATGGAAAGGCTTATCGATATTTTTAGCGAAAGATTATATATTCATCTCAGTTTGTATCATGAAGCCACCTGTTTATTTGGTGTGCTTGGTGTTGCAGTAATGTGTAGAAAATTTAGGTTAGTAATAAAATATTACATAAATAAAACTTACTTAAATTAAACAAAAATTTGAAATAACCAGCGGTGCTGTGATTTGAAAGATATTTACTCCCGAGATTACGTACGTTCAGCAAAAACCTTTCAAGTTTTAACTGTCTTACATAGCATAAACACCTTATCTGCATTTGACTTATTTTCGAGCTATTTAGATTGGTGTTTTTCTAAATACCGCAGATATCTTCCAGCGCAATGGAAACTTAAACATGGAAACCATTTTAATTTCGTTCAAATTTTCTTTGCCATTTTTAGGGCTTTTGTGCGCACATATGGTTGAAAGCTTCCAAATCTTAATCACATCTAAATTAAAAGTATGTTCAAAATTCATTTTATAAATTCGTCTTTCTTCGCATATCATTCTTCATTAATTAAAAAGGTACCTGAAATTTCACTGAAATGGCGACTGAAGCAAAAGGGTAACGATTATTAAATTTTAGAGGGACCTAGACCAAAAACAACTGAAAGGGATGACGCAATCATGTATCTAATTTGATCCAAAATCAATAAAAACGTGTTACAGCTGCCTGGAAACGAGTATCTTTCGCTATTTATACACGTCTTTTCTTTAATTTCATTTTTTATGATATCATTCTTTGTAAAGATTATTATTTTTCACGCTTGAGGTAAACTGACGTTTTGCTACTAGATTATTTTTTGATTATTTTAGCATCCAAAGCTGAAAACGACAACGGCAAAGTACTCCACAAGAGCATTCATTAAACGTAATACAATATCTGTCTAACAGATACTGATATTTATTTATATTAGCCATACAACAAAACAGCAAAAATTTCATATGTTAGGTAAATAATTATTGATATGTATATGAGACAATCGAGATTAATCACTTATCGGTCTATTGTAAAATAATTTACAAGAATTCATTTAAATCGCAATGCATCCTCCTTTTTCAATAAAACTTCCGAAAATTTAAGCTTTTTGAGGAAATTTTTCAGGTCTCTACAAAACCCTCCGACCAGGAATAAATCAAATTGTTGAAAATATTCTATGTACCATAATAAAACTATATAACGTCAAATATAAACACCTTCGTTCGAACATTTCATCCTCCCATGTCTCGTAACAACCGTTTTGCCGCCGATGCTTTATTGAGATCTTCCATTAACAAAACGTCTCGTATCCTCGAATGCAAGTTTGATATGCTTGTCTGAAAGTGCACATAAACTTGCCTCCTGGTCATGCTAAAAACGACATTAAGCGATCTTCATCACAAGGGAGATCATGATCAGGTTTTCATTTCTGCGTTTTGCAAAAACGACAAAAAAAATATTTAAGGTTTTGCAAAGAGAGTAACAAAATAATTCGAGAAATAACTCCCATTAATTACTCGCCATGCGTGTAGCTACATACAAGTATCTGCGTAGATATTCTGCAAGAGTTTGGTCCGTTGTCCGCAGTTGCTTTACATATGCCCGCTGTAATGCAAACAAGAAGTGAAAGAAGAAATACAGAAGATCATTAAGCATTGCATTTTGTATAAATTATGCTAATGATCTTTCAATTGATTTGTAAATAAAAATTCATTTCTAAAGATAAACTCGAAATTAACACGCATGCATCGAGAAGATGAATGTGAGGTCTTCGGCAATAAATGTCTGGTCGGCTGGGTCGGCTGTTGTGCTTGCATGTGAGTTCGGAGAGAGTAGTGTTTCATTTGCGTAGGACCAAGAGTGGATTCCGGGATCGCAGGCTCCATAAAATATTTTATCTAAATATTCTCGTGCATAAGTATGAAGATTGTCGACGATCGTGCGATCAGATCGCATACAACGTTTCCAATCAAGTAATTAACATATAAGCGATGTTTGACATTGGCAGTGTGGTCTGAAGATAATTAAAAGCTCGATGGTGGGAAATTATTTGTGGATGGTGTTCGGATTTCTTCTAATTCATTCCAGTTTAACATGTCCAACGAACATTAAATTGCTGCTTAGCTGGATTTTACTATTAGCTGGCTAGTTGCATGGCACACGTAATCAAATTAGCTTGACGCATTGACAATTATATCAAGTCGGTTTTTATGATAAAGGTGAGTATATGCTAATTATTCTGACGTAAATTAATGAGCTCGTGCTTGTCATATGATTAAGGAAAGAAATGCGTACACCAAAAGCTGTACTTCATTTTCTGACTTAATTGAAACGCAAGACGTCAAACAACGTTCTTTAACAGTATATTAATATGGTAAAAAAATTGGACAAACTCACTGAATTTCTTTTGAATCTGCTGAAAATATCGTTTCACATTAGCTGTTATTTAGCATATTACAGAAAAAAGTGGGCGAATATTGGCTTAAAAACATGGTTTTTGGATTATTTTAAACGAAACACCCACATTGGGCGCTATTATGTAGGAGATCCACGTATACGATACATAACACGATAGTCTTTAAGTTACTAATGTGGCTAGATTCATGGTTTCAGTTTTTGACTTAAAGGACAGTTAAAAGAGTTCGAGGCTAAATATGAAGGATCTGAAACTCAATAGCTTTGAAAGCAGTGCGATATCATCTAAACAAATTGGAACAGCTTACAGAGCTAAAAATCATTACATTTACGAAATGGAATGCACTTTTAACACTCTTCATCTGATTTCGATAAATGTTTTTGTCTGCTCAGATTATACAATGCATAATAAAATTGAAGTGTTTACGTTAAAACTTTTCTTTTTCTTTCGTTTTATTTCTCTGTGCCAAAGTATTAACGTTAAGGCATTTCTCCGTTACACGTACTTTGGCTCGTCTTATTCTTCTCTCAATGAGGAATCTTACAAGGCAAGGTCGCACAGTACCGCTTCATTTTTAAATTCACGTTAACAGTATAGCTCTAAGAGTTACCCTGGATTTTTCTTACACCAAATCTTGGGCAAACGTCCATCGCTTCTTTTCCCATTGTTCTTGTCTTAAAGTTCATTTATTCGAATTTATAGTGAAAGAAGGCTTACAATAACTGATGGAGCTCAAATCTACATATTTTCAAGTCACTTTCTTCCCTTTGCTACACTTCTTACCACCTTGTTTTTCTTTTGACGCAGCTTTACTATAAATTTTCAATCTATAACGAATTATAATTGTTATTCTAAAAATTGGATTACATTCGCCAATACCCTGCAATATGACACATGCGAAGCATTTTACAATCGAAAATTTCACGGAGCTCACATGAGTGCTCTAAGAGATTGATATGATTCCGCCTTCCGAATTGTGCAGAATTTTTATTATAATAAAGCAGGATAAATAGGACATTCAATGCTGAAAATGGGTGAATGCTTTAGAGACTACACTCGTAAACGTAATTCAATAATGAAATCGTCACAGAAAAAGCAAACTAAATCGAAAGCATTTCGTCTGTTTTAGATGGTCTTTTTACAGTGATTAAAAGAAACATTGACAAATCTCGCTCAGCTATACCATAAAGTAGCCATCTTCATCCTCTTTATTTTAATATTTTTAAATCTGACTTGTCGAAAGTTTTTTCTACTATTTAATATAATTATAAAAAATATATACTCAGTGCAAACGACTTCAATATTTATCACTTAATCAAATGGCAATCGGATGCTTTCATCTTTCAATCGAAATCAAACTGCGTGTAGTCTAGATGTTTCATGGAAAAAATTCCTCTCAAAATTGCAAAATAAGCAATACTGCACTCGGTAGAGTTGGCAACATATTAGACCTTAGTTGTTGATAAAAACTACCCGTCAAATCATCTTTTGACAGAGTCTGTAGGTGTATGTGTGTGTTGGTGGAGACAGACCTTATAAGCACTAAAACCTAAAAGACCCATTGCACTCATAGCCCCAGCCTGCAACAGTTTACCAGATTTCTTAATGAAATCCAGGATTAATAGTAGGGGAAAAATATTATTTTCTAGATATTTGTTACCCTTGTTCGTTCCAAACTTGAATACTGCTCTCAAGTTTGGTCTCCGCGTTTTGCTTATCTTACCGATGCCATTGAATCTGTTCAACGGAGGCTCTTTAAATACAATCTTCCTTACATGCCTTACGATGAACGCTTATCGTTCCTTAATCTCCCTCCCCTCGCAAAGCGCAGAGTTTACCTTGATGAATGCTTTCTTTTCAAAATTTGCCGAGGCCATTTGAACTCATCCATTGCATCGTTGATTATTGAACGGCAGTGTGAGAGGCAAATTAGGTCCTCCGTTGTCTTTGATGTACCATTTGCCCGAACTGAAACTTACTTTCATTCTCCTGTTTGCGGTTGGCAAACCAAAGGTGATTTCAGAATTCTTTTCGAATTCTTTTCCTTATTGAATCTGGCGACAGAGCTCCATCGTATACTGCACTCTTGGACAGTTTTCTAAATAGTCAGGAGTTTACGTAATGCCAGTAGAACAACTTAGCTGCCACTGTAAATAGCGCTACGTTTTCTCTTCCAATTTTCTTCGGTAGCCCAGCAGGTGGCTCTTAATATAGCCAATATTTTTGCTTGAAAAACAAGTGCATTCGCTCCGAGAGAAGAAGCCTGCTTCTCATTTGATGAGTGCAGGTATACACCAGCCCCAGATCTAACATCCGTCTTCGTGCAGCCTATGAAGAAGATCTCGGAGTCTCTTCTCACATGGACATCTGTGTGCACTCAGTCACTTATGTTCACGAAAATCACTTCTAGTACTAATAGTACTTATAGACCCCAGATACGCAGGCACATACTCCTTTGCAGTATGGCTAACTTCTTGAGAGTGTCTTCACAATAGCCTATCACTCCATGGATACGTACGTGATCATTGGCCGTACGATTGTTACGTAGAAATACATAGCTACATCAAGCTTTATTCCCCATGAGATGGCAAAAGCTCTCTTGCACTGCCCGAAAGCATTCAAAGCTCAAGTAATCTTCATTTTCACATGGTTCTTCTCTAAAAGTTTTTTGCACAAGACTACTCGTAGAAAATTAGCTTGATCTGAAAGTTGAAAAGTTGCACAGTTTGAATTAGAACTCTCGGAACTCTCGTCTTCATCTGCTTCCTTACTTTTCTGTAGTGACTTTAATATACCATGGCTGGATTGGAATGATACTTTTTCAAGTATGTTGCCTTTATGCAATGTTTCTCTCACTACTTCTTCCTTTTTGTAACTTTGCTTAGTTTACAAATTCAACTACATACCCATTGTTTACAACAGACTACAAATGACTACAAATTATTCCGCTTCGCCAATGAAATAAATGGTACTAACTGGTATAACCATTTAGCATAACCGGATGGATACCATCCAGGACCAGTGATTTGAAATTTTCAAAGGACATGATAGCATCCTTGACCTTTACAGTGGTAACTACAGATCTTACTCTGTACCCATATTTTCTACTGCTGTGAGGTGCAGGATGTTTGGTCAAAGACACAGATGAGCTTTGAGTTTCAATCAATAGAGTGCCATCGAAGTAAAATCTGTAGATACCAGACTACCGGGAAAGTTGGGATTCACTCGGCAGGGACTCATCTTTGGACTTGACAAAATTACCAATGGAGTGGTTTAAACAGTGCAATTTAGCTAATTGGTCTTTCTTCAGGGCCTTGCGTAGCCTCGACGTCTTTCAAATACCTCTTGGAGTTTCTCACCAAATTTTTATATTCCCTGTGAGATTCTGTACTCGATCCAGTCATCTTCAGCGATGCCCTTACAAGCACGATTGATATTTGTTTTTCTTGATCTTCTGAAACTTCCGGTTCCAAAAAGGAACCATTTTATTGCATCTAGTCGTACTATTATGTATCTAATTTGAGTGCTCAATCGAGATCCTATTAACTTTGGCGACTTTATCTTTCAGTTTAGTCAATCAAGTGAAACTATTATACCATTTTGGTGTAACATTTAGCTGTTTTGGTTTGGCGTTAACAATTTCCACCAATTTTTTCAAACTCTCATCAATTATCAGCTTGACGTCCAGCTTTTTTCGCTTGCTTTAAAGCCACTAGGTTATTCTGCCTTTGAATTGAGCTATTTTGGCTTGCAAAACATCAAGTGGTTTTAACTTACCAGCAAAGGACTTTGATTTAAAACCAAGCCAGTTTGACAGCACCCTAACTAATTTTTTTTCTTACAGAGTAGATTAGGACATCGGTTGCCTTTTTGTGTAGTGAAAATATTCTTATCAAGAGCCGAATTTGTTTCAATTCAAGGTTTTTAGTGACATGGCCAAGGGTACTCCAGAGATTAGGTTATACCCTAAATAGTATTATTCATATTCATTGTAAAAGTCCCATCAGATCAAAAAAGCTACATCTCATAAAAATAAAGATGTGGCTATAAAGGTTCACTAAAATTTGCTTATTTTTTGACAGTTTTTTTTTCTTTAAGGGCAATTATTTCTAGAAGAACGCTTTTCGACTTATCTCTCTTGAAAATATTGCACTCCCAAGCAAAATACCACGAAATTAAGTTGTTGTATGAATTCCCCTATTTTATAAAAGCCACTACAAAACAAATAAACAGTGTTTTAAAATAATTTCTTGTTTAAATTTTACATTTTGAGAGTCGGCGGGCTTATCCGAAAAAAACTCTACAAGTGTCGATCAATCATTGCCAACTGGTATCAATAGATTATATAAAAAAAAAACTTTCCAATTTTCCAAACTGCACAAGTTTCACGAAGCGAAATATTTATGTTTCGAATCAATTTTTTTAAGCAATGTTATGAAATTGCAGCCTAAACTGCAAACTCTAACTTCAATATTTTCTGAAACGTTAAAAGTCTACACAAGGAAAAACACTCAAAAGTAAAACACTTTTGCCTTGACGAATTTTTAAGCTTAAAGCCCTGAAATGTATTCGACGCGAAACGAAACGAAGTGTCAAATCCCCTACAAAATCAGCCTGGCGCGGTATTTCGTTTCGTTTGGTTTTGCTAGCCAGTAATATGTTCGAAGACGTATAACTGTCTTCGAAGACAACCCAATGACTCGCTCTGAGATGGCACTGCACTATGTATAAGTTAAATTTCGCAGCCATTTAATGACCCAGGTACCTTAAATTGATGCGAAAAATGTGGCAGCTCATAATTTCATTCGAGTTTGCGGATATTTTATTGAAAAATGGGTGAAAATGGATGGATGAACAGCGCATCCTTGCAGCAGTAGTTTTTGTTTTGCCGATAGTATCATTTTTGATGCCGGTCAGTTAAATTCTTACAGTGTATTCGACGAACGAAATACAGCGAAAACGTCTGTGCTGAATCGAGCGAAATAAAGTTCCGCACCCCGACACCGGGGGCAGTATAAATTGCCACTGATGACATTTAACAAATGTATTACATTTGACTTCGGTGCATATAAATTTAACTAGCCGGCATCAAAAATGATATTAGGCGCGTTTTATTATACATCCAGAGTAGTGCAGGATATCGATTTGCACACGAAACAACAACAACATCCAGAGTACAAACAATTGTGAATTCAGTGGAGTTCGTACTCGTGCTCTCTGTGGAACGTATTTCGAAAAGTCATATCAACTGGAATAGTTGGAATTTTCAAAAATTTCCATGTCACCCTGGCAACCAGGATAAATAGTCATACATTTGAAAACGGCGTTGGTTATTTGACAGCTCAAATTTTGAAATGACAACTGTCTGACAGAAAAAAACTCGCGTGCTACTCTGGATCGTTTTATTATACATCCAGGATACCTACTACACTCTGGATGAAAATAAAACGCAGCTATTATCGGCAAAACAAAAACTACTGCTGCAAGGATGCGCTGTTCATCCATTCATTTTCACCCATTTTTCAATAAAATATCCGCAAACTCGAATGAAATTATGAGCTGTCACATTTTTCGCATCAATTTAAGGTACCTCGGTCATTAAATGGCCGCGAAATTTAACTTATACATAGTGCAGCGCCATCTCAGAGCGAGTCACTGCGTTGTCTTCGAAGACAGTTATACGTCTTCGAACACATTACTGACGAGCAAAACCAAACGAAACGAAATTCCGCGCCAGGCTGATTTTGTATGGGATTTGACACTTCGTTTCGTTTCGCGTCGAATACATTTCAGGGCTTTACGATGAACAAAATTCTTTACAAATAATATTTTTTTTTCACAAAAATTTTTATCATTTATTTTATCATGTCCTGTTCTTTAGAAAATAATTAATTACCTTTATTTCAATGTTACACTAAATAATCTCTTTCATGAAATGGCACATATCATCCCAGAGTGTCACCACTTTTGCCATGCAAAAACCACGATCACCAAGATGTGAAAACTTCTATTCGACATAAGTGAAAATTAACTCAACGACAATATCCAGAATATTTAGTTTGTCTGGTAAGTTCATAAATCTCTCAAAAGTAGCGTGATAATTGCGATTCGAGTTTCATTCAATGCAATCCGATGTCACAATATTAGTACAAGATTCCAATTTGTTTTTGTTATGTTTTTGGTTCATGTCCATATATACGTGTGTTTTGGACATATAACAGAGGAGCGAAAAATTATTTGGATATTTTCCAAAGCAGTGAACATATGAATCTGAATGAACATGAATATCCGTTAGCAGAGCATTTTTTAACATTGAAAACCAACAATGAAAATAAATAATAATTTTTAAAAATCATTCGAAATGTTCTTAAAGTGTTGGGGCAATGACATGTTTAAAAAAAAAGTTAAGCGCCCAACGTGGGAAAGTAAAATTTCAGTTTATATATGAAATTGCAGCATTTCTCTTTCTTTCACGATGAATTTTCAGTGAAAAGAGTTCATCTAATTTCAAATTTATGTAACTAAAATGCCTTTTAGAAGTCTATGCATTGTTTCCATTCTTACCGATTTTTAAGCCGAAATTGTGGTGTAGTTTCCAAATTTAAACTAATTTCGATTTTGAGTCAACTTTCTTTTGAGATGAAATCAAAAACACTTTGTATTCAAATTGGGGGTACTCTGTGTAACTCGATCAATCTATTATTTTCGAAAATCAATGTAAAAAAATGGGTAAATAATTTCTGTTACCACTTTGAGTATCATTCTTAAATCCATTGCTTCTTTCCTATTCACCTATCATCTGTATAAATTTCTGTTCGAACGTTTTGCGGCTTCCGCTAGAACCTCGTTCCCACTTTTCATTTCAAGCCATAGGCTTGAAACACGTATCGTGTAGATGTATGTACGTACTTGCAAACTTCTACGAGCTGCTGCTACTTTCCCGAAAGCTGCCACCGTTCGAGCTGTCTCCGTATGAAATTTATTTCCAATTAGGAAATTTATTTATTCGAACGAGCCTACATGTGACATTATGGGGCCAGAGTGTGAACCTGCCCATAGTTTCGCATGCATATGGTCACATGCTATGACTCGAGACTCAAATGTAATTTGGAGGGATGGTGGGATGATTTCAGTTCGGTATGGTTCAGTTGTATTCAAAAATACTCACTTGCGTTGCATACTGACGCACATACAACACTGCTGCGTATCAACGAAGGATTACTTTGGAGTTTTCATTTTTCCTGTACGCAATGTCACACATCTGCATTTCGGTATAAAACATATCTGCGTGTATCTACGAAAATTTCTACAAAATTTATTTCGCATGAAGATTTATCGCGTTTCTAGACACCATCCGTGACACCTGCCAACGCCTACAAATGTTATTTATGGTTTCATACGCATTTGTAACAATTCAACATTCGCAAACGTACATATTTATATCTAAATAAACAGCTTGCAAATGTTTATTGCAGCCAGGTCTAGATAGGACGTAACAAATATTGGTGAAGAAAGTTACGATATGATTCAAGGGTCGGAAACTGGATGATTTCTTATTGATTGAGAAAGTTTAATGTGATATAAACAGGCTATTTTCTAGAGACAGGCTGTAAATGTAAACACCAAATAAATCAGCTGATTTTGAATTTACAGTTTTTTTTTCATTAAACCTTTCTGTGAAATTGATTTTTTTCAAATTTAGTGAATAAATAGTTAACAGGTTCTTATTCGAGTCACGATCAAGGCACGAATTACTATGTGAAGGCTTCTCTTAACTCTAATACAGACTTGAATAGATGTTTAATACTTCCGATGTTAAAATGTAAGCGTTATGAATTATCACGATGCCGGTGGTATTTCAAGTCATAGATCATATGGTTCCAATCACATGAAGCTCGAGTGCTGAGATCAGGTGACGCCATCACAAATAAATCACTTAGCCCTTCTGCAGTAAAATATATGCAGAAGCAGACGTGGCGTTCAAAATTCATATGACTATCATGGATACCAATAACTTGCTACTTCCGTTCGGCTAAAGAAAATTGGATTATGTTGGTTGCGTCAATTTGCTGTAATAAGAAATCAATAGTTTCGGCAGCGCATGATTGGAAAAAGTGTATCCAATAGTTTGTTTTGATATTTTAAGAGATTTGATAGTGAACTGCTAAATTATAAACATAATATTCACAGGTTCCAATCTCGACTCAGTTGGGAACGTATTAATGTTGATATATGTATGCTTCCAATGAACACAATTGATTGTCTTGAACTTTTTTTAGGAGACTTTGTGGATCGGTTTGTTTGATTTTAATAGGAATCAGAAAACTATTCAATGAAGCGTTGAACAATTATTTAGAAAAACTGCCACAAGAAGCGATGCAGCAACATTGTGCAATTAATGTTTCATTTTCTAATCTTACACAATTCACGCTTCATATCACTTGTGTTCATGCAAACTAACCCATTATTTTTCCATCTTCGCACTCTTTCTTCCCATTAGGACATTTTGAACGTCAAACACTGTGATCAACTGACAAATTTTGCAATCATTTCAAAATTTATTCTGACATTCACTATGCTCGATTTTACATTAGTCAGCACTTTCACAAATTCAGTAATCATTTCTCATTTTAACACAATCAGCAACTTGTCTACGGAATGTTTCTCATGATAGGTCACTAGTCGATTTCAATACGTAGTCAACATCCACGTATTTTTGAGTATACATTAGCGCGATGACAATTGTAATTATGACACTGATACGCTTTGACCATTGGTTGTAATTTTGTGCGATTTTCGAAATTGCTGCTATCGAGCAACTACTGCATTATCCGAGAAATCAATGGTAGAACTGGTTAATTGAAACCCAATATATTTTCGAACGTTTTCGTAGAAATAATACAGCAATATGCTTGTCACTAGCAATAAATGAATTTTCACGATATAATGTAATGGCGATTGATTAACTATTACTATACTTTATTGATTCGACTGCACTGATGTGCGACCACGCTTAGGATAGTATGAAAGTGGCAGTATAAGAACCACACAAATTATATGTATGAAAATACCACTCACAGACACGATTGTTAAAAAAATGTTCAGTCGCTTTTATTTTATATGACAGCTCTCAACTATTCAGTAAAAACTATAACGTAACAACTGTAAGAAAAATATTTCTAGTCATTTTTCTATCCAAAGTTATTGAAACCAAAAGTTTAGAATTAATTTCGATATTTTGCTAGATAAGCATGTTTGCTTAGTTTTAATCGCTGTAGAAGTAGTGTGATAAAAATTAAATTCTTGTGAATATTGAATTTGATTTGTACAGGTTAATGACCATGCTTGATTTTTTTTACAAAATCCACTTGCCACTGACGGTATCACCCAGTGACGTGCACTCACAGCAAGCAATGCCAAACAATTCAGAACATATAATTTAATTCTTCAATGCCTAATAACCTTATTTACTCATTTTCGCGAATTTTATTTACACCAACCATCACTTTTCACCTAGGAATATTATAAACTTAAGTTTAATTCAATTTCAACAAACATCAGACAGATTACTACCTCAGTAGTTACCTTGATAAAAAAAATATCCTTTGAGCCAAATAAATCCGAATGAAGATTTTTAAACGGAATTATATGTTTATTGTAAGCTGAGAAATATAATGTGGAAAGTCCATAACGAGTCTTGTGCGCAAACACAAATTATTAAAGGCCAACAAAAGTTCTGTTTAAGGTCAGGTTAAAAGTCAATAGTGGGTTATGCGTATTTCATTGAAGTTTTCTCTGACTTACGAGTAGCGTTCAATAATTTATCTACCTAGACAAGAAAAAGACTTTGGAATAAAAAGAATTTATTTTTATGTTTCAATGTGATCTCCGTTAAGCTCAATACAATTGGTCAACTTTTCTTGCAATGATTTTAAATCCTTAGAAAAAAATTCCTCTGGTTGCTCGTCAAACCAAGTGGCCAAAGCTTCCTTGACCTCTTCAGCACTAGAAAATAGTTGCCCTCGAAAGAATTTTTTAAGTTTCGGAATAGAAAATAGTCCGACGGAGCTAGGTTTGAGCTGTAGGGCAGATAGTTGAGCTATTGGAACCTGCAGTCTCGAATGGCGGCCTGTGCTGTTGCACACATGTGCACCGGAGCATTGTCATGAAGGAGCAAAACGTTTGGTGTGAGCTTTCCGGGTCTTTTTGGCTTGATAGAATATCGCATTACCTTTATGGTACTAGAGTAGGTCTCTCCCTTCATTTAAGACTTATGTGCCATGAACTTCAACAGTAAAAGTCCTTCCTTATCCCAGAATACAGTGGCCATGACCTTGCCAGCAGATTTTTCGACTTTTCACTTTTTATGGGTGGGTGACAAACTTCTTTTCCACTGCATGGACTCCATTTTAGACTCGGGATTTCTATGGTAAGCCCACGTTTCATCTCCAGTCACCAATCGTTGAAAAAAGCGTGCTGGACCAATCAGGTCCAAGTTTTACAACAATATATTCCTATATATTGTTGCCATTCGTTCAAATATTTTTTTAGGCTTCTTTCCCTCTTTAGTGAAGAACTTAATAGTCGATCGATGCTGTAAATCGAGGTGGTTTTTACTACACTCGGACGTCAATGTACTTGCCATGCTCTCACTCTGAAAGTATTGATTGCACTGAATTAAAATTTTCCACGACCCACATGAAGAAACACAGTTACACGCATGGTTTGCCATTGTTTTGCATTTATGTCGAAAAATGTTCATAGTTTTCCTGCGAAATATGCAAAATTATGTAATAATAAATGTAATCCTTAAAAAACATCACGCCGGCGACCAGAGGAGTACCAGCTGGAGCCGTTTTTGCATTACTTACCCGTGACCACTTTCGTTCTGTAAGGAGGAGTCTGTAAGTCAACTCTCTTCACTTTTTAGCCGCAATACCATACCTGCATGTACTGAAGCAAATACCCAAGTGTTTTCTGAAGGAAGCAACACTTCCACAATCGTTTCTAGCCCCACTGGGCCGATTGAGGATAAAAACACTTCCTGTTCTCTTCTTAAGCGGAAGCACTTGTAAAAAGTGTGCAATGCATCATCAATATGTTTGATGCAGTATTTGCAGTATGCCGTCCAGACTTTCTTCATTCTATGAAGGTATTTCTTAGAGTAATAATTTTCTGATAGAAATTAGCTCTGTCACAAATTTATTTTACCATGATCACGACAAAGCTATGGTATGGCGTGGATCAGCTTAGTCTCTACTGCTCTTGTTGTGCTCGTAGTCCAGCATTCTTCCCAAAGCTCAAGCGTTTGCGCTGAACGACGTGGGCTTAAATTTCTCTAAAAAATCTTTTTTTTTGGTGCAATATCATTATCATTTGAAAATTTCTTGGTAGCGAAAATTCAAAAAAAAAAAAATATAGCTGATAGTCCTATCCTAGTTTTTCAACCAAAGTTTTATAAAACTTTATATCCAGTTTATATCCAACTATTTTGTGAATTTTGTTAGAATTTGATGACTGCATAGGAAGTTACATAGACAAACAGCGATTTTTCAAGACGGCACCATAGCCACAAGGTAAGGTACATTTCTACCTAGCTATAATTTCCACATGACTATCGGGTCTGGTTATGCAGTAAATTTCAATTGAATCTGATCATTGGACTATTGTTCACAAGACACAAATTACGGATGTTTAAAATAGAAGTAATTTGGTGACGGGTGCCGTCCTTACGCTGTGAAGAATTTCAAAAATTTTTCTTTTAATGTGTAAACAAAGCATTAAGTTAGTCAATCTTTGACATTTTTTTTCTATAAAATAATATTTTTCAGGAAGGCAATTGGCTCAAAGCGTTTGTATTTACGTACCTGCCGGTACTAAAAGGTAACCCGCACATTCATCAAAAACCACACAATCAATTTATTATTCCTATCAATGTTCTTTGCAGTATCTCGTCTAGCTTAATATGTATAGTACTAGCTCCAAGCATGCGAGTTCCTTGGTTCAAATCTACGTGTGGACCGAGGACCTTGCACCCAAATATTGAGTTGACTTGGCACTGAAAGGTGCCTTAGTTAAATTCGGAGTAAAGTATCTCAATATTGTAAAAAGTTTCGATTATGAAAATGCAGTCTCTAAGGTTTATAGCGGGAAAACTTTGCTTTACTTACATGTGTGTTTGATAAATTTGGTAATTATCTGATGACTGCGCGAAGTTATCGCAATTCGAAATTTTGCCAGTTTTCTTTGCTTACTGTCAGGATTTTGCGCTTACCTGGAGTTGAAAATCTGCAAAACATTATCAACTTATATCGTTACACTATTTTTTGAAAAAGATACTAATATATACTAATATTATTGTATTGTATCAAAAAAGTACAGAAGAAAGCAAATCGCTGCTATAAATTGTATTCAGCTAAGCAGCGGAAAATGAGCTTCATGCTGTCTGATTTTCTGAATCATAGGCCATCGGATCTGCGAAGCTAGAAATTTAAAATTGTTTCTTACCAATTATACCTGATTGCCTGATTTTTATTTTATTCACATGATATTCTTTAAAAAAATTTATTATGTTAACTATCTTTTTTGAATTCCTTAAGCTTCTTCTGTTATACTTCTGGGTACTGGGTATCATAAAAACTTGAAATCTAAATCAAGTTAGAATCGTTACTGCCTAACTATGAAATCTATATTTTCTAGTATTTTTTGATTCCTTCTTTAACTTTACCTTCCTGATTGTCTATAAATGGTATTTTCTACAATTAAATATTTGAATGCTCGAGGCTCATGCTAGCATTGTTTATTTTGAAGTTGCTGTCACATTTGGATGTCTTATTTGATCGATCTAATATTCCAAGCTTTAGAGGCTTGAAACACCACACGATCTCGCATGTTTTCAAGTCGTATACAGTAAAAACCTCTCAAAATCAGTTGACAATCAACATTTTATTTAATGTTATGTCATTTTGACGTTATCAAGTTTTAAACTCGATCCAGGAACTTGTATATGGACTAAATTCCAGTAAATAGAAACCAACAAAATATCATAAAATCCCAACTATCCGAAAATTCTGTGTTAAATGGAATATTCGCTGTGCATTTTTCATGTTCTTTCGCTGTTGGTTTCACAAACGCTGTCGCAAAATATAATTAATCCTGGTAGAATTATAGGTGGCAAGGACGTTCACGAAGGAGAAGCTCCGTATGTGGTGAGTGGTTTTCTCGAAGGCTCAATGCTAATAAATTGGCATATTAAAAAGCTGATTCCTTTTTAGGTTTCTCTACAGTTGACGTTTCGAAATATTGGTCATTTTTGTGGAGGGTCTCTCATTACTGCCTCAGATGTTCTAACTGCAGCCCATTGTTTCAAGCAAATGAACGAATATGTAGTCAAACACTTGATAGTATACAAAAATTTACTTTCACTATGTCTTAACGGGCTTAAACTCAATTTAGGTGGCGGTTCATGATATTGATAGCACTTTTACATCAGGGACCAAAAACCGACAGACGATTAAATCCAACGCAGTGTACATTCACAAAAGATTTAATGGAACTCACCACGATATAGCAGTTCTGCAGGTAGCTGATTTTCGTGTTCCATTCACAATATGCACCTTGACCTAAAAGCTCATATTTAAAATCTTCCAGCTACAATCTAAATTTTCAATCGACAAGCTTACGCAAACTGTCCAAATAGCAACCACACCCTTCCCAAATGAGCAGAACTGCTTGATTTTTGGCTGGGGAAAGCACAACATTGCGGTAATGTTTTTGTTTATGTATATAGCCTCTAATATAGCTTTGAGATCATACTAGAATAACGATAACAATCCAACAAAAATCTTACAAATGGCCGAGGTAAAACTCGATCCTGATCTGACGTGTGCGGATATCAATTTTGATATCGAAATTTGCGCTGGTAATACTGAAGGCGGCGCAGATGCATGTGTTGTAAGTGTTGACATTAACATCTCGATTGCATAAATTCCACCGATTTCTACTCAGGGTGACTCAGGAGGCCCATTGATTTGCAATGGTGTCCTCGCAGGTATCGTGTCGCGTGGTGTAGTTCCTTGCAGTCAACCGTTGATCGGAACGATTTGCACAAACACAACTGCCTTTATGCAATGGATTAAATTGGCTGTGGAAAAATTGAGACAGAACGAAATGAGAAATTTAAGGAATGTTACGTCATTTGTGTAAGCCAATGAAATTAGTATTGATCCAGGTTCTTAACAATTTCGGTATATTTCAGACGAGATGGTGCCTGCTTGCTTTGCACTAATATTGCTTTTTCGCTATTTTTCATTTATATATGTTTCGGATTGTCTATCTGCAAATGATCAGTCTAATAGTAATTAAGTAAAGCTCACGTTCTTCAATCACATAAACGGCAGTTGTTATTTGTACCATAACGAATTCTCACATCAGATGGAAATTGAATAAGATGTCGAAGGAAAAGCGGAACTACTCTGAAAAAAAAAACAAAGTGACAGAAACTATAATTCATACACTTCTAGCACTATGTGCATAGTTGATTTCGAGATTGTGATAAATAACAGCAGCTGCATTGCGAAAAAAATGTACCAGACTAGTTTGTAAAGCCATGTAATGTACCCTTCAACTAATAAAAGGCAAAATATCACGCCTACCCGAGCTTCGATTTCGAACCAGGTATCCAGTGATTCAAGACTGTAAGAGCTACTGGATAGGTGGATAGTATCTACATTTTTTTTAAAATCGACTACTCAATTTTCATCCTAAACATTGCCCGAAAACGCTAGTATAAATTGAATAGTTGATCATTTGTGTGAATACGCTCTGCGGAGACCTTTCAATCAGGAAATGTATATTCTGGAGAATAAATATTTGACTTTTGAGACGAAATATGATATCACAAATGTAGTAATTATCTACACATGGGATTTTTTTCAAAAAATTAATTAGAAATTAAATAAATTTGCTTCTTGACATAATCAGTTTTATTCAGATTCTTAAAATCACACAAAATAAATAAAGCTTGCACCGGACAAGGTGAAAGCCTTAATAATGTTCACGAGAAGAACGCTTTTTAACAAACGCTGAATAGTTGTCAACATCATCCACTAGCTTCCATCAGAATTTCCTATTTCCTTTTTACACAACATATCCAGGTTACCTTCGACTGCATTATCCACTAAACTTTTGAATTTGGCCATATTTCTCCTTAATGTCCGTCCAAGTTTGTGTTCACCCAAAATGTAGAATGGAGCTGGATTCATTGGTGCGTCAAGCATTGCAGCCTCTTCTATGTATTCAATTTTATCATCTTCCGACATATTCTTCCATTCAGCACCAGCAGCTTTATATAGTTCTCTCATAGTTTGAAAATCTCGCTCCATCCGAAGATGCCGGGCAAAATTCAAAAATGGATTACGAGTAACTTTTGACAGTCTTTTCACAAGGAGCTTTCCTTTTGGAGGCAAGTTTTCTCTTCTACTCGACCCGCAATTTGTGCTTGTCGATTTTGTTCGTTTTCCAACTTTTTTTCGTGACGATGCGGTGCTTCTGGTGCTACTCTTTGATTTCAAACTCGATTTCGTTGAAGATTTACAACGATTGGATCTAACTGATCGAGGCATTACCTAATGATTTTGGGTCTTTACAAAAGTTTTAGTTGCGAAATAAGAGCCTTCAAAAATAAACAACTAGATTTGACATATGAAAATGTCAACCAAATTTCAAGATTTTTTGATTTTTCAGGGTGAATTTTAAGCTAACTTTGGCTATCTGTCGAAAAACTATAGTGAAATTTTTCAACACTAATAGAATAGTTTGTAATAACATACGTACAATTGTTTATCTCGCACGGAAGACTTCGTTTTATTTCAAGCAACATTTTTCATTAAAATATTTAAGTATTCTAAAGTATTTTTCAGGCTCTAGATCTTTTAAATATGGCTATGAAAACCCACAACTTAATTTTTGGTTGCTACTCTCAAACAAAGAAGAAGAATTGAAAATATCGATCTTCAAATAACTTGTGATAACCAGTTGCATGATAACTTCGACAAATTTAACCACGCAATTTAACCATTAAAGCTACAGCGAGAGGTCGTTGTAGAATACCGCAAAGATTACCCAAAACACTTTCAAACGGCTGCTTATATATCAAATCTAATCAAGGTCTTGACACAATCCAATTGATTTAAAAAAATATGAGACTTGTGATCCATACCGATCTTTACAATATGCAAAACATTACGAAAAATGCATATTGAACACTGAATTGGGGCACTGAAAATTTAAAACATTAATTACATTACCCGCACTGTCTGTGATGGTGAGAATTTAATAGTGTTAATCGGTGTTTCAGTTGCGGAGCGAATCTTGCATTTGTGACAGTTTAAACGAAGTATAAACTTAATTATTTCATTTACCGGTTTAATCGAAAATGTAGTGCTTTGATAAACATTTTATTGAACTGCAACTTACATATCAGTTCGATAAAAGTCTTATAAATGATTCCAACTTGCTAGTTGTTTGAATTCACTTCAGTGATTCGGTTAGAAATATTAGTTAGGATCTTTCGATCTTGTAAAAGTTTCACACATCTGAATTTTCATTACGGTGTAGCTCATAAGTCGTTCTTTCATTTGAGGTCAGAGATTAATGTTATGTCTTTGCGCTTGAAGTGACTATCACCCAAGTTAGATTTGGAATAATAACTAAACTAAATTAGTGCCGTATGCAACAAAAATTTGCATAGACAATGATGTCCAGTATATATTTCTTCCTGGTAGCTTCCCTCTTCCTAGCTGTAAGTAAAAACTTACAACGCGGATACGTGGAAGCATTAATAAATGGAACAGCAGCTCAAAGTGCAGCTTTTCCATACATGGTATATCATACAAAATATTGTTTTGCAAATGACCAAAAAATGTAACTCTTTAACAGCTCGAGCTGATGACAGATAAGAAGAAACATGTCTGCTTGGCAGGTTTATTGGACAAAGTTAATGCCATAACAGCAGCACGATGTCTCGACGGTTTTTCGAGTAAAAAGGGAAAAACGGGTTTAGTAAGAAAACATGATTTATTATAAGGTTTTACCATGTTTCCTATTCATACTTTTTGTATTAGAAACTGCGTGGGGGTGGCCTTTTGTTGAAGCAAACGAGTACACAGCCATTTTATCAAGTACGAGATGTCCATACATTTTTTGTGCATCCAGAGTATAAGAAAGGAAATTCGGAGAACGATTTAGCTATTCTTAAGGTTTAAATCATTTCAAATCATTCTTGCAATGTACATTTATACAAAAACTTTTCAGATTGACACACCATTCATGGGTTCGGTTGATTCGCAGGAATATCCCAGAGCAGTCGTAACACCAAAGAAAGGGCGTTGTAAGTTCGCCAGTTGGGTTGATGAAGTAAGTAAAACTCATGTTGGAATTATTACACCAAAGCGACTTCCTCTCGAGATACTACGAATCAAACTTGACAAGATTTGAAAGCAGCTTTCACTTGACAGATGTTGCTTTTTTATAAATAATTATATATGCAAACATATATTAATTTTTTCCCAATCCTACAATCTAGCATGGAAAGCTTACAAAACTTCGCTCTGTAAGCCTTTACCTAGCTCAGAAATGTTCAAAGAAAGTTGACAATACGATTTGTGCCACCAGTTCTTCTAAAAACCATGCCGGACTATGTGAGGTTAGTTTCATTAAGAAATTCATTTCAATCTCTCTTTGAAGTTTTCACATAATCAAATGCCAACTTTTAGGGTGATTACGGTGGACCTATTTTATGTGGCGGTAAAATATCTGGTGTATTTATTGGTCCTGCAGAAGCTTGCAACGGAGCGGAAGCTATCTTTACGGACATAAGTCAGTTCGAGGATTGGACGCTAGATACGTTGTACGGGAAATAGAAATGAGTTAATACTTGTTGGGTGATATTTATTATATGATCCGCTACTAAAAATTCCCTTTTGTCTCTATTCCTATGATATTTGTAAATTAAATAAATTTAAACATCGAAGGAATTACTAATATTTTAGTTATTTGCTACTTATGCCCAATCACTAATGCCGTGCTAAAGCCTAATGTTATTGACTTACTTAAGAATACAAATAAATTCTTGCAAACTTTTCCTTTTTCTCTCGTGGGTCTCTTGTTATTGAAGTGTAGTGCCTATTTTTGTAGCAGCTGACAAAAGAAACGGATTTCTTGACATTACAGTTTTGTTGATAAGTGTGAACTAAGCATGTGAGGAGAAAGAAGAGATAAAGATCAAATATCAATTTTCTCCCGCATTTCGAGAGATCCATTTTTTTTCTTGAAATTATTGTCATAATTTTCAGAATTATAAGGAAATTACTCCTTCTTGTGATGTGCTTACATCTATGGGACTTATTAATTAGGTATTACTTATTACTAAGCACAATTAAAATACAATAATCCTTTTGTTTAAATTTGAATACTACATTTTATTTTTCTAAGACAATGAAAAACGTAGCTCAATCATTTGATAATCCAACCTTTTCTCCATTCTGATTTTAAAATATTAGTCTTAACATACTTGTAGTGCTAACATTCTGGTGCACATGAAGGGTTAAGTGTTTGTGGATTGTATGTGAAAAGATTTATATTTTTGTAATTGTATACACAATTCTCGTCTGCCAGCATTTCACGCCTCACCACGAGGCGAAACAGAGTGACACGTTTGTGGCTTGACCAGCCATAAAGGCAAGGGGCGTAAAGACTACCTTCTTGGCTGGAATGCTGCTCGGTGACAAAGACAGCAAGGGTTTTCGCGTGGCATAAGCGTGGTATCCAAACTGGAGGAGGTATCCTGCATGCATAAAAAACGATCCAGAGAAGCATGCAAGTTTATTTCTATTATTCAAAATTTGAATTGACATATAACCAACGCCGTTTTCAAATGTAACACTATTTATTCTATTTTCCAGGGTGACATGGAAATTTTTGAAAATTCCAACTATTCCAGTTGACATGACTTATCAAAATACGTTGCACAGAGTGCACTGGTACGACCTTCACTAAATTCAGATGTGATTGTCCTCTGGATGTTTTTCTTGTTTCGCGTGCAAATCGATATCCTGAACTACTCCGAATGCATAAGAAAACGCACCAAAAGAATGTCATGGTAATAGAAACATTGGCGGATTTGTCCGGCTAAAACTCTGAATGGACAGCCCCACGGTGAAAGAAGTGACTCTGAATCGACTCTGACGAAGACGTGTAAGCAAAAGTCGAGTTGCTTGCAGATGACTAAAGAGACGAATAACACTATTAACAGTGCCGGGAGCATCAACGACAAGACCAAGCTCAAAGTTTGAGGCCGTAACTATTTCCACTGACGGAACCTCCTCGAGCTGGCTTCGGGCAAGTCTTCCTTCAGAAAAGATTGGCTAATATTTGCAAGCTAGTCCCTTTCAAGTAAGGTTGGCGATAGATATTCAAAAAAAAACTTGCGAAGTGCATAACCTGGATTCAGCAATAAACACCGGGCCCGGATTGTATATACCACATGGACGACCACCCAAACAAAAATGGCGACGATTTGAGAATTTTCTCATGGAATGTTAGATCGTTCCACAAAGCTCGAGCTCGTCAACAGCTAAATGATATTCTGTGTCAGTATAAGGCTGATATGACAGCAATACTAGCAATCAGATTGACAGACGGTGGTACTTCATAAAAGAAAGAACATTGTTTATACTACACTGATATCCAGAACACCATTTGCTCGGGGTACGCTTCATCGTCAGCTAACAAATGAAGTCTACCATTGTCTGCTATAGCGCTATCCGTGAAATGCTATGAATATTTCATGGAGAGAAAAGTGACAGGATGATAAAAGATATGGTTTGTCAAGTCGACGACTAGCCCATAGAAGCAGAAGAAGTTTGCACCTAAAATAAGTCCAGAGACATCGGTAATAATAAAGTTCCATGAAAACTCACGACGCAGTTCCAGTTCCAGTTTAATTACGTTTCGTGTATATGTATTTATAGTTAACTTATTTCAATGTGCTGGAAACACCGAAAAGTCCCCGCCTGTATCCACAAGGTAATGTCGTTTACATAAATTCCCGATAATAATTAAACGACGGCTAGGAGGTAAGCTGCGTTGCCCCACTATCTAAAGAAGTTAGCAACATCGTTTTTTTAGTTATATTGAACCGATCTTGTAGGCGCATGAAGGAATGATGCTATATAACTGAAAGCAAAACCTGTGGGGATAATAGCAGATCTAGATTGGCAGATCTTGTACGGGACCCGTAGCGCGACCGTATTTACAAGTACCGGTGAACCAATTAGGTAAGGGCTATTGAGTACCTGATTAGCGAGCTCTGTCACATCCAACTGTGGTGCAGTAACGGCGACCTTGTGCTGTTGAGGTTGATTGTAAGCCTCGGCAATTTTCTCTTCTGTCTCCGCAACTTTGTCCAAGCTTGCTTCCAAAAAAGAGGGTAAGATTTTCTGTGACTCCAGAATCTGCTGCAGTCAGAGAGCTTTCAAAAAATCTTTCTTAACTACTGAAACTTCCAGCTGATTCAACTCTCGCAGCAGCTGAGAAGGTTGCGGGTCCACCAAACTTAGGTTTCACAAGATGGACTTTAATTTAGCAGGGTCACTGGCTGAAAGCCGCGGTCAAGCACGCCTTGAGGACTTCATACGCACGCTCCGTAGTTGCACCGAATTCGATGAGCACACGGCATATTTACAATTTAGTAAGGGATTTTTTTATTCGGAACAAGGTAAATTGGCTCTTCAGTATGTCAAACCACAAAGCTGAATCGCCCCGCCGAAACGCGGCAAGTTTTATAGCTATCACGCCTACCGAGGGCTGTGTCTCATTGTCAAACGACATTCTAATGCCCCGTTTACATATTTGGCAAACGTTTCGTGAGAACATTCGACAAAACAGTCGGCAAGACGTCCAGTAAGACGTCAAGTGAAGATGGCTTATTTCATGAAAAGATACCTACGTACCTACATGGTAGGTAGTTTTACATTTATTGTAGAAATAGATTCCGTATAATTTTGATAAATATTAAATAATTCGTTAAGCTTTGCCTTGTCTTGCGAACTAAAGGCGAAAAGTTTCATTTCTTGCGCCCCATCCCTTTTCAATTAAAAACTTTTTTCTTTCGGAGTCACAAAACCAATTAATTTTTTTTTGTTTTTTGTTTCCAAAAAGCTTGAAACTCCGTACTCGTAATTTTTAACATCAAATACCATCACATTGTAGTACTTCAAAGCTGAGATTGCCATCTGAATTTAATATGTTTTGTAAACGCATAACCAATATAGTCGATTGAAAACGCAAAATAAAAAATAATATCTTATCTGCTCAGCAAACATAAAAAAAAGAGCTGAAAAGATCCGGAGAGGAAAGAGGGAAAACGATCCAGCGATGAAAAATCAAATCACTGCCAATAAAAAGCCGGAAATCTTGCTCACTTTTGTTTATCGAATAAAAAACCACGTAAAAATCTGGTTGAAACACTTAAAAACACTTAAAAATTGACAAATAACCAAGCAAAAACTTTCATACAAACACATATACACACAGAAGTGTCACATTGTTAACAGTCGAAATGACAATCAATTTTGTCGGTTAAATCAAAAATTTCATTTGACGATGAATTCCAGTTTATTTATTCCGCTTATATTTTTAGCAATACTTTTACACTTCGGAAATGTTTCTGCCAGGACAGGAAAGATGATGCATGCAAATGCAAGCGATCTCTCATACTTTCCATGTGTGGTACAATCAAAGTTTTCCTCCTTTACAACCATCAAAACGCTAAGTGCACTTTTTTTAGGTGCAAGTAACTACAACTGAAATGGCTCATGTGTGTGGAGGATGCCTGTTGGATGATGAGAATGTCTTAACATCAGCGCGGTGTCTAGGAAAATTTTCAAATCAGAATAATAGCACGCAACTGGTAAGAAATTATTAAATCATGACAGTTTTCACATTGAATGGATCGTATTTGCCAATATCAGTTGGTTCGTGGTGGTGATGTAATACTCAAAAATTCAACACAGCCTTCCTTCCAAAAACGTTCTGTTCGAAAGTTCATTGTACACCCAAGCTATAATGAACAAAGTATGGAAAATGACGTGGCTCTGCTGAAGGTTTTTAAAGACATTGACTTAAGAAATATTTTGACTTCATAGCCAGGTTTCAGATCAACCGTCCTTTCATGCCTTCCGTAAATATTCACGATGTTCCTAGAGGGCAGGAAAGGCCCAACGGACGATGCTTCCTTCCTGGTTGGACTGACGAGGTGAGGAAAGAGTTAAATCAGATCAAAAATGCCTTTAGACTAACCAGTGTCTTCTCTGTACGTTAAACTCTAGAAAGGAGTTGCCGCGAGACTCCACTACATAAGTGTTTATACCACTACAGCAGAAAAATGTCATCCGATAGTAAAAAATACAATATGCACCATCAGTAAGACTGAGGCAGGCGGATGCGAGGTAAGTGAAAACGAGAAAATTGCACAAATAAATTAAAACCTCCGCCAAAATTGACACTGATATTGAACGTAGACTCGGAAAAACCAGTGCAATCAATAATTTTGCATTATCTTGCAGGGAGATTATGGCGGACCACTGATATGTGGGAGAAAAGTGTATGGTGTATTTGTGGGACCAAAATCAGCTTGTGATGGAAAACCGGGAGTATTCACGGATCTCAGTCGTTTCGAGGACTGGCTAGAATCAAACATTCACGAAGAAGAGTTTCAACAGCCGAGTGGAAGAGGGTATGTTGTTTTCTTTACATACATTTTCGAATGATTCACGTGTTTTTTTTTAGTTCTTTTTCCAGGAATTTCGTGACATTTAGTGCGGTAGATTCTGATTGGGCATTAATAATTACTTCCTCTATTATTATTGTTCATTCAGAAATTGCATGGATCAGTGAATCAAAACATTGATCAGTGAATCAAAACATTTCGTAAAAAATTTCATTGCCATCTTCAGCATAGTCATTACGATAATCGTGCATTAAATTTTAAGAAGTGTATTTTCTAAGTGATCTTTTGCTGATCATTTTTAATTTTGTTTGTCCCATTGAATATGTTGGTTTATGTTTTTCGCAAGCCAAAGAAATATTATTGTCAACAGATAAACCTTAACGCGATAAAAATTTGAAATGAATTAAACATTAATTTATTACTTAATCGGTAATTGCTTATTCATTACTATATACCTTTTATTCACTCATTTTTAAGGCACCATATGATCCTTGATCCATCGAAAGTGGTAAAAGTTAAGCTTATCAAAAAGTGATGGATTCCGTTCACGAAATTGTTTTCGTTCTGAACGCAGGCGATTTATAATTATGAGATTATTTAGTCTTTTGATTCTGGAGCTCGTCGGTCAATTCTGATGTAATAGAAATTTTATTCTTATGGCCCCATTCTTATGTGCTGTATTGGGTTTTCGCATAGTATCTATTAGGTAATTCTCGGAAGAACATTAGCGTAAAAATCTAGTTTTTGAAAGTTTCCCGAGGAAAAAGCTGCTCTAAACTCTGAACTATGGAACAAATTACGTTCCAAAATTTATCATTCAAAAAATTATCATTATTTACGGTTTAATCTATAATCACAATCAGACGAATTTTTGTCATTAATTGGAGCTAAAATCCTCTTGATGACGTTGAACAAGAGCTTTGCTTATATTCTCAATTTAATTCATCTAGACTATACAACATATATTCCAATAAACATTTTGAAGCTGAAAGACATCGAGTCAAGTTTCAGTTGTATGCATCATGGATTTAAGTTAAATACAATATAAAATCACATTTTATGCAAGTTATCAATAAAACAAATAGATTAGGTTGATCGGTTTAGTAAATTCAGTGGATTATCAATATAAAATAAAGCGTTTGCACTGCAGCAAGAGCATACTTGAATTCATCCAGAGCATTCAGTTCAGTAAAACATGAACTCGAAAGCAGATATTAGCCTAGTTTTTTTGCACATCAATCGAGGGTGCAACAAAAAAACAACAAAAACTCTGGGTTCAGTGCAACAGTGCAACCGGGGCAACATAGTCTATTGGCTCACATATCAATTGTAAATAATAATAAAATAGCGAAAGTGGGTGTAAATTTGAATTGATCATACCCAGCCGGAGGGGTAGTTTATAATTTTAGTCCGCAGAATACTAAACGAGAGCAGAAGAATCATTAAAAGACAATTTAGTTTCGCGTCTTTGACAACATAAGCCTGAACCGAACCGAAGAATCGTGGAGGAATATCTATCAAAAATGTTTCTTAGCATAAGATACAACAAGAATAGTTTTGGTATTCTCTGATTTAAATGCGTAATGAATGGAAGTTTTTAAAATGGAAAAAATCAAGTAACGCGCTGTTATAAAGTTCATTGCCAAACAAAGAAAGTATGTTTAAACTATATTGAAAGAGATGACAGCCGTTGGCAAAGACAATTTCCCAGGTAAGAACATGATTAACAAGTGGCGCAGACTTTTCAAACAAGGAAGGAATTTACTTGAAGACGACCCACGACCAGGACAGCCAATCGAAGTGACCACTCCGGAAATTGTTCGAATAGTCGAAAAAGTGACATAGGAAGATGCCTAACTGAAGAAAAAACAGCTCGCAGAAATTGTTGGAATATCAAATACAACAATTTTCAATCTTCTTGAAGATCATCTTGGCAGCGCAAAAAGGAAGCCAACAATCATCACGCCGCCTCAATTAAAAAACATTCTATGCAGTAGCACCAAAAAGATACACTACCACCTCAAGGTGTCACAATCGTGATTGCGACCATTTTTTAGGAATCAGAGGGGACCCTGTTGATCAATTTGAAAAACAAAGCGTTTCCATAGCCACAAAATGTTAAGCTTCAATTCTAGAGCGGTTGAAAGAAGTTGTCAAAGAAAAAAGAAAAGGAAAATTAACCAAAGGTATGCTTGTTCTGCAAGACAACGCTTCGATATTTCATATGCCTCATGCTAAAGCCTTGACTTGGTTGCCAGCGAATATTATCTTTTCTTTAAATTGAAAAAGGAACGTCATGGGGAGAAATTTTTCAAGAACGAAGAAGCTAAGGGGTTATATATATAGCTGATAATGCCGGCCGACCCGCCGTCACAGAACGTCTACAGAAAAGAAATAATTTCACTTAGCGCATTGTGGCATCAAAGTTTCATCAATTATAATCTCGATAAAACACAAAGAGAGCAAACAATTGAACAGCGAAGAGCTCTGCATAGCGCCTGCATACTACACGTCGTTTTTTAAGTAATCTTATGCGTGCTTACAATTTTTTTCAAGCACATTATGATATGCGCGAAATGCATAGAAAAAGTTAATGGAGAAAATGAGATGCCTTGGAATCGTTAAGGGTTTCATTGCGATATCGATTTCAATCGACCGTGATGCATGGTGGAATAATAGCGAATTCATATGGACTGGTGGACGCAACGATAATGAATATTTCATAGCAGATATACATAGTTCCGTAGAAATTGAAAGAATCCACGAGCTAGACAAGATTTGCAATAAGATACGTCATTTTCATGTTTTATTGGGTCATTCGTCCAGAGTCTGCATCAATACTGTATAAATGGCACTGAATTTGCTCTATTCAAATGAATCACGACTTCCAATCTATTGAATTCTAAAACATGTCATCCAAACTTTGGAGGCTTACGAGAAATTCAAACTAAAAATCGTCTAGACTAGTCTACAGGTTTGTTATGATCCCACAATATTTGAAAGCAAAGTTAGATGAAAGCTATCCGGCATGGTTTTTGTATATTCGAAAAAAAAAACTCAAGCGCACCTGAACCGCTAGAAACACTAATGTTCGAAGAACAGTAGAAGAATCGTGCAGGTTTTGAGTGCATATTCCACCACATGCGCTGCTTATTACGGCCAAATTGTTTCAAATGCCATGTTTTACTTTTGTCTCAAGAATGCATTATAACTCATATGGTAGAAGGTTTCAGATATTACCACTGGCATGAATTTCAACGTTTATGAGAGCAAAACACGGGTTAATTATATTCGTTATCAGTTGCTTATTTCACAAAATTTTGAAAGCAGCATCTCATATAATAGGTGCGTTTTTTTGCTCCGATGCAGTGCAGAGTACAACTATGCCGCAACAAACAACGATCTAGTATAAAACAGCAGTGCTTTCGCTAAGACTGACATAGGTTGCGGTATTCGCTGTGGTAGCAGAAAACAGCTGAAAAAAAGGGAGAAAATAACGAGTATACACTACCACAATCGATAGAAAATAGAAAAAAAACTAACAGAAAATTCATTCTTTTAACTTTCTACACATTATGAGGGCTTTTTCTAATTTCCTAACTACCAAAACATTCAACATAACCCTGAAAACCCGAAAGCCACCTCACAGAAAAAAATACAACTTCTCATGAGCTTTTCTTTTTTCTGTCAGCACATTCTACACTTCAACACGTGAACTACAAATGAGGCATAGAATTTCTGTACTAGTGAATTCACTGGTGTAGGAGTGTTGTTGTTTTCAATGCGTCTACTCTACTCTCCGCTGGATAGAGGAGCAAAAAAACGCGCCTAATATCAATGAAGAAAATGCTCAGTGCTTGCAGCACTGTAACTGTAGTTGGAGTTTGGGGCTGCGATCCGAAAAATTTGCAGAACTTTGGGAATTGAAACATCGGTTATTTATTTTCATTGTAAATGTTTCCGGTATGAATACTAACTGTTAGCATTTATTGATACAAAAGTAGCACAACCGACTCGTGCTGGCAACCTTTCGCCAGTATCAAAGCCAAGAATATATCACATCTGCTTCACGTTGTTATATTACATTTGAAGTTATAGGAGTATAAAGAAATTTAGCGTTACCTGCAGCGAGTTTTTTCAAATAATCGAAAGCTTCATATTTGCTGTTTATTGTCACTACAATATCATAACCAATTGAAAATTCTACGATAAAACCGCCTAATAAAGATATTGCAAGCAAACACAAAACCAACAATAGCTGGCAACCCTATCATGGCTTTTCAACCAAATTTGGCTTGAATAATGTTTATAATAGGTTTCAGTAATTGTATGAAATTCGTATTGATTTCATGACTGCACTGGAAGTTATAGGGCAAAAAGTTTGATTTTCTTGAGCGAATTTTCACAAAAAGACACAAAAATTACCATAGCTGGCAGCACCAATCGAATTTTTCAACCAAATTTCTATCAAACAGAGTTTAAAGTAAGGTTCAGCTACTGTGTCAATTTCATGAAAATCTGGTAACTTATTCACATTTCATAGGGCAAAAAGCAGTTTTTTTTCTTTGTAATTTTTCAAGATGGCACCACTGGAACAGAGTTGCCTACAATTCAAAATCGCTTCTATCAGACTTGGCCCTACTTAAGTCCAATGCATTCTGTAAATTTCAATTCTATCTGATTATTGATTCGTTAGTCACCGTGAACAGAAGTTTTTGAAGCTAAAAATATAGGTTAACTGAGAAAGGGTTACCGTTCTTGTCCGACATGAAATTTACAATATTTTACTTTGACTGTGTAGATTAAGCATAAGATTTGTATACAGATTGGTTTTATTGTAGAAACGGACATTTTTTAGGATATTCGATGGTTTGAATGTTTTCACTTCCAAATTTTAATTTTTTCAAATTTAAGACACCAAAATTATCATAGCTGGCAGCTCCAACCGAATTTTTCTACCAAACGTGGTTTGAAGTAAGGTGCAGCTACGGTGTGAATTTCGTCAAAATCGAACGATTCAATCAGAATTTATAGGGCTAAAAGCAGTTACCTTTTTTTAGTGATTTTTCAAGATGGCACCACTGGCACAGAATCACCCGCATTTCAAAATCACTTCTATCAGACCTGGCCCTATTTAAGACCAATACATTCTGCAAATTTCAATAAATTCTGCTCATTCAATCGTGAGTTTCCGTGAACAGAAGTTTTTGATGCTAAAAACATAGGTAACTTGGGCAAGGGTTACCAGGCGTGCCCGTTATACCATATCAAATTTTTTTTTCAGTCTCTTTTTAGGCACCCAGCGCACACATAGGGTTAAAAAATTCCAAAACATTATCCGATTCACATGTAAAACTTGTTCGAAATTTATGTCGTCAACTTTATTTTTGCAAAAATTATTTGTGTACGGAATAATAGGTATATTAAAAAAATCACTAAAATGGCCGCCGGCGCCAAAGGGTTAAAGATTATTAACTTTTTGTGAGACCTGGCACTATTCTGCATATACATAAATGTGTCCTGAAAATTTCAGCTCAATCGGATGGCGCGTTCCTGAGATTTTTTCACTGAAATTTTTTGATTATATATATATATATATATATATATATATATATATATATATATATATATATATATATATATATATATATATATATATATATATATATATATATATATATATATATATAGAAATATGAATTTTTGGCCAAAGTGATTTTAATACTAATGTTCTTCTTCGAACATTAGTAACAAAAGTAAACATTGTAAGGCAGCGTGAAATAATAACACAATCGAAAATTGACATAAATTAATCCCAGATGTCAGATAATGTCGTTGGTCCAATTTAAATATACTACTAAAATGCATCAAATGAGTATGTATGTATGTCTTTTTGACACCGAGAAAATAATGAATTGTCGGATTGTTTCAGATGTTTACCTAATGCAATGACTTATTGCAACAAATCTCAAAACGTATTGGTGTACGTAGCATTTAATTTAAAGTACTTTACTGTTGACGGTTTCGAGCAAACAAAAAATTGAAATGATTAAAAACATTTAATTTTAGACAATACGTATTTCTAGAAATTCTCAAACAGTGTGACATACTAAAATATTAGAATTGTGATGACGTTAGTTTTAAAAATCGATACTATCCGGAACGATGTTTAGATATGTTTTGAAGCATTTTTTTCTTTCGTGCCACCTATATAAATAAGCAGGCCGTAAATATATCTAGCTCTATCACTAATTCAAGTTCCCATCCTCAGAAATATATTTATTAGTGAAGGCGAATTCCTTCCGTTCACGATCGTGCTTGAGCAGCTATTTCTTCTCAACCCGCTTCTGCTATGCTCAAGAGCACCTCCCTGCGTTCGTTCGCTAATAGGTCAACTGCGATTACACCTGCTATAACAAACACAGCGTTCCTGAAACTTCTGTAGCTGGTTGCAATGCGCAGCACTCCCCTACGCTGAACATTCATCATCCTAGTTTGCTTGTACTAGGACCGCGAAAGTTTGTCATCAGTCTTCCAAGCAAAGTAATAGCGAATAGTGCCCTATCGCATACTATTCGGATGTGCTCTTCATAAGTCAGCTTGGAGTTCAACATCACTCCAAGATACTAATCCGATTTTCTGGTCTCAAGTAGGGGAGAGTGGGGCATTGTAGCCAGTGGGGCATTGTAGCCACTAGCCTTTTTCTCAGAAACTATCGATTGTAGGACCGACCTGATTTTTTTAGTGAAAGTGAGTCTTTATGCCGCGATATTACCGACGGAGTTTCATGAAATTTCAGGTGATGTTGCTTTGTTTGTATCAATAACAGTGTTTGCAGTGCTCAAAAGTTATTTTGGCGTTTGCAGAACTTTTTGGTCCAGCGTTAATAATTCAGCTTGTAGAAGAATCGAGGTTAGTTGTTTTTGTTCGGAAAAGATTACCCAACACATCCATAGTACTATAGGTTACATTTATTATGTATTTATATGTTTTATGAATGATTATGTAAAAAATTGTTACGTGGGGCATTGTAGCCACTCTGCACGTGGGGCAATGTAGCCACGAATGTTACCTAGTTTAAAAAAGAGACATTAGTCGATGCATCGTTGTCATCCATATTTTTGGTTAGGAATGTCATTTCATATTATTTTTTTTGTGTAAATATTGCTCGTGACTGAATAAATTCATGAATAATTAAATAAACCGTCAGAAAGTCAATATTTTTCGAATCGTTGGATGCAAAGGAAATTTTCATTTCTTGTTGCTTTGTCTTGTTCGCAGCATTATGGTACGAAATTATAAACGAAAAACGATTCCGATCGATAAACAAAAAATAAAAGCAGCCATTCACGCAATACGAATTGATAAAATGGCTGTTCAAACGGCTGCCAACAAATTTCAAGTTCCAAAGGGAACTTTGGGAAACTGGTTGAAACGGACGACAGCGGAACAGGCTGAGAAAAATGCAGTACCAACATTGGTACGTGGAGTAAAAAAGGTGCGTTTTTATGTAGTTTCTTGAATTTTACTTTCAAATTTTACAGTTGGAGATAAAATTTTTGAAAATAATTTATTATTATCTCGTACTTGCCTGTATATCATTACAGAAAAATGATTGCAAACATAATAATTTGAATTTATAGAAGAAATTGTATTGAAACGAATGATAGAGAAAGAAAACAAATTTTGAAATTCATACGAGTTTCTTCGTACACCGATTTTTACTTCTGAAGCTGAGTCGATGTTGGTGGAGTACGTACAAACCTGCAACGACATGTACTACGGTCTTTCGGCTAAACAGTTACGGATTTTGGCGTACGAATTCGGAAAAAAGATGGACTGTCCTGTGCCTCTCACATGGGAACTTCCTAAAATGGCTGGTCTTGAATGGTTTCGCGGATTTTTGAAACGACATCCCACATTGACATTAAGGAAACCAGAGGCAACCAGTCTGGCTCGCGCCACAAGTTTCAACAAATCGAATGTTCGTCAGTTTTTCAAGCTACTGAAAGACATCCTCGATGAGTATTCGCTTTCGTCGTTCAATATATGGAACATGGACGAGACCGGAGTAACAACGGTGCAAACACCTCAGAAAGTCATTGCTCGACGTGGATCGAAACAAGTTGACCGAGTTATTTCAGCCGAACGGGGAACTCTTGTTACCTTGGCCATGGCGATTTCAGCTGGAGGACGATCTTTGCCACCCTTTTTCATTTTCCCCCGGAAAAAATATAAGGACCATTTTTTGAATGGAGGGCCACCAGGATGTGTCGGCGTTGCAAATCCCAGTGTATGGATGATCTCAGAACACTTTTTGAGTTTCCTCAAATTTTTTCAATCTCACGTTCGAGCGTGTGTTGAGGCCCCAGCTCTGCTTATTCTTGACAATCATGAGTCCCACTTGAGCATCGATGGGCTCGATTTTTGCAAGGAAAATGGTATTATTGTGTTGTCTCTTCCGCCCCATTGCTCGCATAAATTGCAGCCATTGGATCGTACCGTTTTCGGCCCTCTGAAAACAGCTATTAATGCGCAATGTGATTACTGGATGACCTCTAATCCAGGAAAACCAATGACGATTTATGACATCCCCGCGATCGTCAATAAAGCGTTGCCTTTGGCCGTAAAACACCGAAACACTGTCTCTGCCTTCGAATGCACAGGCATTTCTCCATTTAATCCTGATGTATTCCAAGATTATGAGTTTCTTTCAAGCAATGTGACCGACCGCGAAAACTCTGCTTCGACTTTTGAAAATAATCAGGACCCCTCTCCTTCTTGTGAATCTCCGAAGACTTCTGAAGCCAAAGACACGCTTGAAGAACCAACGGCCTTACATGTCTCTGAAAGCAGTGGGGTCGAAGAAAATCTGATGCAAATACTGCAATCTGTACGCCCTCTTCCGAAAGCCGGACCCAGAAAAGAAACGCGAAAAGGAAGAAAACGTCGCAAATCAGCGGTACTTACAGACCCCGAGATGATGCACGAATTGGCGATAGAACAAGAAAACGCCAAAAAAAAGAAACATCATGAAAAAACGCCCAAACCAAGAGGTTGTCCGAAGAAAACACAACCATCGAAAAGCGCTAATAACGGCGGAACCCGTCCCACGAGAAAAAAATCGCAGGCCAATTATCGGATATCGTCTGACTCAGAAGATGGAATGTAAAATTTTGTCAGCAAACTCACTTACTTGACTTAATATTTTCACAAACATATTGTTTTTGTATAAATAAATATGTAAAACAATGATTGGTTTTACTTATCTTGACATTTCCATTGAGTGGCTACATTGCCCCATGGGGGTGGCTACAATGCCCCACGATTTTTCGATTCTCTGATTTCTCGTTGGTTCAGATTTCTACTTTTTACAGATAAACAAATTACTCAACGTTCAAATAATTACATAGATTTCATAGTTAGATGTTTTTCAAATCCAGTCATGTGTATTACGACATAAAAAAATTTTTTTTTCTTAATGAAAAATCACTTAGACAAAAATGTGGCTACAATGCCCCACTCTCCCCTACTTTGGAGCCAACGGTCACGGTTATAATGGTTGGTATCCTCCCCTTCGTCAGCGGGGCAATATCAGTTTTTCCGATCGACAGCTGGAGGAAAAAGGCTCAGCCTTTTTCATAAGTTGATTGAGTTGGGCGAGGTGAGGATTTCTAGATGTGATGACTGTAGCTACATCGCCACCAAGAGCACATATTTGGGCATTTCATGGCGCAAGCAATAAGTATATTGAATATTCCACCGGTCTGGCCCAAGAATAAACTGTATGCAAAATAATTTTGCATAAAGTTCCCTGATTCGTTTCATATATTATATTGAACACTACAGATATGCAACATAGATATATACACCCTACAAAATATATTGAAAAGTACACCAAATTTTCTAATCGAGTATTGATACTGCCTTCCGATGCATAATACTTGCATGCAACGTGTTCTTCAAATTTCATTTCCTATTTAAGGAAATATTGTTAGGACGAGGCACACACGTTTACTGAATGAATACCGACACCACACTGTTTACGCCAACAATGAGCAAATCAATAGATGTTGCAAAAAATTCAATAGTTTCGCAAAATACTATTTCCCAACCATTTCCAGACCTAGGTTTAAAACTGCTCTGACTAAAGTGCTCACGTTATGAATGCCCTATCCAATTCTCTATCAAAAATGGCTATGTTTTTAAAATTCTTGTATTGTATATTTATATCAATTGTTAAATATTAATTGAAAGTATTTTTTGTAATAAATAAATAAATAAATAAATAAAAAGATTCATACATAAATGTACATCTGCCATAAAGCTTATGAAAAATATTTCTAGTATCTGCAATGTGATCATAAAATCATGCTTTGCAACTTAGAGATATCGAAAGCGATACATGGCGATATTCAGCCAAACACAACTAATATATGTTTTTGTCCATTACTACAAATTTTCATGCGTGTCAGCAACACAAGAAGCTGACAGGACATTATTCAATAAAAGCGTTTTCAGCTTTTAGGTATACTCTACTACAGTATTTCAGCGAAACCAATCCGAGATGCTTTCGTCCAATTGCGAAAATGCGGTTAGCAAATTGCAAAATGCTCCGACACCGAAATCATGTACTTTCAGGGCGACATCGCAATTTTATTAGCCTAATGCAGAAATTCAGTTCGTCTACAGTACCAGTTCGCAACTACTCGAAACCAACTCTTGCCATTTGTACATAGATCCGGAAAATGCATTTGGTACATTACGAGAGGGCGAGAAAATGCATTTGTTCTTCTGTATTTGCTATGAGCTACCTACTCACGAGTGCTTGCCATCATGTTGCAATGTATGCTCTCGCATAACCATCGAATGTAAAACGCCAGCATATACGAGCCCTCCTTCGAACACATTTGGATTTCAGTACATGTTAAAGACGAGTCTAAGGTGTGCTGTTTTGAATTGTACGAAAATGTGACATTCTAATTGCAGAATGCAATCAATAGTAAAGTGCAAAATCGTGTCAAAATGGAAGGCGTCCATAACGATATGATAGCGACCGAATTTGTTAAATATCGCATCGATATACGTACCATTTGTTTAATCAATGTGGCTGGAATATATTGTATTTGCAGTGTGTTGCGCTACTCTTGAATCAAACAAGATTTGCTTGAACGCTTTGAAGAAAAAAATATATAATCAGTAGGAACATAAAACCCTGAAATGTACTGCAACTTATCTTACTATTTTCTTTTCCTATATAGTTTTCTACTGTATTTCGTTTTTTTCACACTCTTTGCCACCTAATATAACGGACTGCGTAGCGCGGATGCATATTACTAAATTATGCACAGCTTTTTTTACTCAGTTCAATCAGAAAACTATTTAATCAATTCGAAAATTGCAGCTGTAAATATTGATTTTTCATTGTGCTTCCATCACTATCAAAAGCAGTAAAAATTCTTTCGTTTTTATAATTCGCTCGAACTCAATCTGTGGAATAACTTGTAGCTCCTTCAGTGATGCTTTTTTAATCTCACAGTCTGCGGGCCAATCGTATTAAAAGTATTATGGTCACTAAACTGATTTTTTTTTTGTATAATTCAACGGTTAAGAGTCATATGAACAAAATCAATAAAGTTCGTTAAGCCATAAACAAGTTTAATTAAATTAAATAAATTAAGCATTAGGACATTTTACGATTTTTCCGAAAAACTTGGTATGGCAAAGCCCTACTCAGCCTAAAAAGTATATCAAAGAAGTGGCAGCTAGTAAAATGCCACCGTTATTGCGTAGAAATTAATTTATTTTATTTAAATAATTTCGTTGCGCTTTTTAAAACCAATCTTGGTATGGCAGCCAAAAAAACTATTAAAAATAATTGTTACTGCAGTTTTGTTGCTTTTACTCAGATTACTTAATTTGTTTAATTTTATTTAATTTTTTTTTTAATTTGTGTATTAAACAAATATAATGTTATCTAAACGTTATTATGAAATGAAACATCATTTTATTTTAAAGTTATCGATTGAACAAGAGCAAAGTAACAAGTCGATATAGTTAACAATTGTTTATTACTAATCATCAATGTCAATGGAATCTAACGTTGATCATTTTCTGAACCTTCATTTTATAATAAAATAATAAAGATTTTATTGCAAATTAGAACAGGTTCATGTGGATTTTTTATAATTTTTCATCACTTCTATATAGTGGTTTATTATATTTTAGACAGAAAAATAAATTTCTTTGCCTTTGTGGAGCACAGTTTCCGCATGTTTTCCCCAGAATTAGTATTGATGATACTGCTAAAAAATTTATTTCGCTACAAATTTTCGAACCGCTTATTTTACAAGTCCAAATTTTGCAATATTTCGATATTTTATAATTTTTCGATAGAAATGCTTTAGATTTTTAATTTTTTGAGTCCAATGCAAATTATTGTGGGTTAAAACCAGTTTATCTTTTATTAAATTGCTTATTTGTTTTTAACTTAAATCAAAGTTGTTTAGCTACGTAAAACTTGGCTTATGTTTAACTTTTCCCATAATATGAGACGTTACTGAATTCTACATTCGTTGAAAAAATATTATTTAAAAAAATTTAAAATTAAAATTTTTTAAAAAAATTAAAAAATATTATTATAGTTTTCTGATTGCAAATTTTCATAATAATAAATGTTAATTGGAAATGTTTTTGCGGGATGATTAAAATTGAACAACTTTTTATTAACATTAAAAATTTTAATCTACATTGAAAATTCTATTTTGACAAAGTGGTTTCGAAAGTATGCACTGCTTCTCATCAGACACCAGCACACATTGCATACTTGACTGGCGTGACCAATGTTAATTGTCTATATTACTTAAAGTACCATGAAGATTCGTCAGTTTGATGAATTTTAAGATTTTCAAATTAAAAGTCAGTCTCGTAATTTGGTTAAACAAACCATAATAAATCATCTTAAATAAAGAAAAAAAAAAATCAAAATGGAGAAAATACTATCTTTTGGAATTTTTTAAAGTTCATAGATTATATTGTGCGCTTTACACTGCAGAGCTCGGTGGACTTTAACGTCAAATAAACTATATTTCTTTTGACTTACGTTAGGAGATACTAAAGGTAGAAATTCATATTCAAAATTCGCGGCTCTTTTACATTGAAAAAAATCCACATGGCGCCAGGAGCCATGTAACATAGCGCATTATTTATGGCGCCATACGCTATGTACATAGTACTCTGAGCTATGCAATATGGCTCCCAGCGCCATAGTGTCAGAATCTACATAGCGTGTGGTCCTATGTAACATGGCGCAGCATTTATGGTTCCACACGCTATGTACATAGTGCCCTGAGCTATGCAGTATGGCTCCCAGCGCCATATTTACATGGCACAGAAATTATGGCCCCACACGCTATATTACATAGTGCCATGAGCCATGTAATATGGCTCATGGCACTACAATTATAACTCGCAGCCATGCTGTGTGAGGGAAGGTATAAATGTCAGCAAGTGACATTAGAGCTTGGGTCTACATAATTGACTCATTTTGAACTGAAGTACTGGCTGCGATATTTTCGATACTTCGACCGGTGACTTTTCACACTGGAGCAGGAACATTCAATGGTGAGTATGTTGACTCGAATTTATCGAATTTATGTTTGGTAGAATTTATATTTTGTGGAATTTATATTTGGTGGAATTTATATTTGGTGCACTAACAAAACACATAGTGCCAGACGCCATAGTTTATAGATTTCTGGCACCATGTATATAGTCGATTTCAGTCGATTTGTGATCAAATATAGCGCCACACGCCATAGTACATAGGAGCAGATGCTATGCTTATAGCCCTCCACGCCATGTACCATAGCGTCTGCTCCTATGTACTTTTCGCCATGTATTATGGCGTGTGGCGCTATATTTTATCACTATCCCTAAATCGACTATGTACATGGCGCCAGAAGTCTATAAATTATGGCGCCTGGCGCCATAATTTTTTTTTTTCAGTGTAGACACTTTCTTATGTAGATACCGCAGCTACTAAGTTTACACAGATCTGTTGTAAGTCATTGGCCTGGCCCTCTTAAAAGGATCCCTACAGTCACACAGAGACAAAAACTTGTGCCTTCACGTATAGGACTAAAAGATTTTTTACTGAAATGTAGAGTTTAGCGACCTAAGCCTAAGCATCGCAGTGCCTGCCTGTTGCGGGGTAAAAAATGAAAAGGTCAATCACTCAGAAAATGTGTTTATTTTTATATACATTTTATACATGACTTTTTATTGAGTTCACATAATTTAATTTTTCTTTCATAATTTGAAAAAAAAAAAATTTTTATGCAGTTTTTTTCAATGGATCTTAGGGCCCAAGCTTGGTAACGTATTTGCAACATCTTATCAAAAAGTTAATCAATACTGCCTGGAGGCATCTCGATGAGATGGCCTTCTTGTGATTGTCCCACACTCAGCAAATTTTTTTACGAGCCTCATTGTAAAGACCATACATGCATCTAAATTCTCTTTGAACGGAATTCACAGACTCCAAAAGATTCCTGTTACATTATCTCAATCGCCTAGTTTTGTTAAATTTAAGGACCAATATGTAAAATTTTAAAAATAATGGAACCGACTAACAACAACAAAAAAGGACATTAAATTTTTTGTTAGCGTCCTTCATCAGACACCTTACACTCTTTGGGATTGTCTAAAACTTCGCTGCACTTTCTTTGATTATTGGCGCAAAATTTAATGCAAATTCACTTATTTTTTGATAAATTAAAATCTCAGATCGTGCCAACTCAAACGTTCCTGTTTTGAGAACCGACAAAAGACTATTCACTACAAATGGTAATTGATGAGCCCAAACTGTGCTGATGCTATGGAAGTATCGAAATTCGAAACATCCCACTATTTAATCCTCATATGTCAGAATGCAATATGTGGGAATGTGGATTTTAATACCTTATTTCTCGGTTCTATTATTAGATGCTAATTGAATTAATTAACGGTTGGCTTTTGACGACTGTCTTTTATTAACACTTTATTCGTTTTGGAAGTCTGATATTTTTGTAATATATTTATTAAAACTGCTATAAATTAAAAAAATTGAATGATCCAGCAATAAGTCATTGTTTTCATTCTAAGTCCTTGATAACAAAAACAGTACAAGCACCGATATCGCGAATTTGGAAGTCGAATAGTTTTTTTTTCCATGAAAGGTTTTGTCAATTATTAGGAGAGCATGATAGCTCATGGTCGTATTATCCAATCGAAAATAATATTTTATGCAGAGTAGTGCTTTTGTTTAGAAAATCTAAATATTTATCTTCGAGAAATTAATTCAAGTCATAAATATATTGAAATCAATTCCTATTAAAGTTTATTGGTGCAGAATCACATGACCTAGTACAAAGCTAGTGTAACTCGGTATCTACTGTGTTTAGAGATTAGACTATGAATAATATATTTCAATACATTCAAAACACCTCCAAACTCTGTATTATTTGAGTGCATAGACCTTCAGCTACAAAAAGTATCGCTTGGCTAAAGATTAGAAAGATCTGGAAAAAATAGAACTAACCTAGAATATGCCGAATAGTATCTCGCTAACAAAGCAAATAAATTGTGGGAATGCATGTACACTGAGAGTGATTTCAATGGGCAAAATAATTTTTGTCTGTTGAGCTATCAAACCAATTGTTCTTTGAAATTTAGCTTGACCTTTTTAAAGGTTTTTACCCTTGAAACTGTTACTTTTTCTTAATTTATTTTTCCATGGTGCATCTAAAATCCATTCGCTACACCTATCAATATTTGTTTTTAAATGGGCACCATATCTTGTCAAAGCATTACGAATCGCTAAACATCCGAATCATTTTATAATTAACACACTATTACGAACCGAGACCGTTTCGACCTGAATTACAAAATAGCATCAAATTTAAACATCCCATAAAATTTCCAATAACATCTTGAATTTTATCGATTGCCTCGTCCAAGTCAGTAATTCCTCTCCACTTGCTGCTTCGTCGCCATCATCGCGTCCTAGTCTCTTCTTTCTTAAAATGTTGCAAGACTGCACATTATCCAATTCACATAAACATCAAACTAAAACATAATTACACATCAAAGTTGCGAACAGTTATCGGCAGGACCACGTTCTCTATTGCAAACACAAGAAAACACGCGGCCAGCATCGTCGCTGGATCATTCAATTTTTGGCAAAGCAGACGTTCGAAATGGCCGTTAAAGTGTCCATTAAACGTTCGAACTCATCATTTGCCAATGGTAGACGATTTCGGAATCATAAAAAATGTCATCATCTCGGCTACTCCCCAAACTGAATCACTATCTCGTCTAAATGCTATTCTTGGCAAACAGTTTTACGACAACAAACTGACCTACGGAAATAGTCGTTCCGAAGACACGTTTCGGGGAAAACAAATAAATTTTTTGATATTCCTTCGGACTGCTGCAGCAATACTTACGAATATGAAGCCTTCGAGAGGCAATGGAGGTGTGCTGTTGATGTTAATAATGGCCCCGGCGTAGATTGTAAGAATTTTTATGGGATGGCTAAATGCATTTTTAGTTATATACATAGGTACGTCCTTCGATGGGAGATGTATGGAATTGAGAAAATTTATTGACGGTTTGTAATACTTTGTAGTGCAAGACTGCAACAAAGTCTATAGTTATTTGTAACTTGCCTGAAAATGATACAAATGAGAAAATTTTAGGCGGAGAGCAATTTCTACCAATAGTATACGTGCAATTAAATGTTAAATCTAACTGCAATCGATTCCATTCTCATACTATCAATTTGAAAATGACGGATTTTGATAACTCTAGAACTTCACAGAAACTTGATTCTACACTATCCTATTCGAAAATGATATCAAAGCCCAAGTCAGCAAAAGCTCTCTTTAAAAAATCAATCTGGCCTTCAACCCATATGCAAACAAGCAAAGGTGTACCCTCGAGATAGCTTTCTCGTTCTTAAAATTTCCAATAAGAAAAAAATCTGTTTTTATGTTGTAAAACAATAAAGATGCTGTTATTCAAATAAAGTAATAACAAAGGCCATTGGATCGGTTTCAATCACCACTGCATCGCTTTTCATTTCCTAACCGAAATCCCAGCGTTCCATGCTCACTCTACGTTTCGAAAAAAAGTGAAAAAAAAAATCTAATAAAAAGACATTCTGCATTATCCACCCCATTCGCTTCTGTCAATGACGGTATCAAAGTCGCTCTGCAGTGCGCCATTATATGCCCCTAACCGGTTCAAGGATATGCAGAAATCCATTTGAATGGGTTTCTAGAAGAGAATACAATCGAATTGCAAAAACACACCTTAATGGCATATTGTGGTGATTCGTAAATGGAAAATGGTGAAAATGTCACTTCTGGGAGTAGTTAAGGGGATTCCTTATCCATTCTATACACCACTGAATGAAACTTCCAATATCCATCGGTGGCAGGTCCCGGTTAAAAAAATCTACACTACTCAGGTCGTGTGCCTTTGCCACCCACTATTTCGTGGTTGTGCTCCTTATTCTTACACCTTTACCGCTCATACGGAGACTACGACATCATACGTAGGTAAATCCATTTTCGTTGAGATTTCATTGTTTCTCATACCCCTGACGAGAGTAAAAACAGCGATCGAAGCGAGAGAAAGGGTGAAAATGAAAGCCCTTTTTCGTATTATGTCTACGAGACAACAGGAGGGTTCAGGCCGAGTATTTACCAAGTGTGTAATAAAGGAAACGAAAAGCAAAAGACTTTCTGATTGTTACAATGCTCCATTGATAGCAGGTGGCGGGCGGTGGGTTTCAAGGAATAATAAACTGTAGTGTTGTAGTCTGGGTCATCACAGTTAAGATCATTTTTCTTCGATAGTAACATAGAGAATCCCTGGAGAAATATTTCCATCCAAATTTAATTTAAATCGTTATTTTTCGAATATATGCATATAGCTATACGCTTCATCTGTGATTCAAAGAATATGTGATTTCTTGCCTGCAAGAGTTTCTTGAGTGTGGATGAATGGAATGATTTTTTTTATATATTCAGGAGTCTCACACCAACAATAAGATTCTTGATGAATGTAAAAACAGATAATTCGTGGAAAATGTAGTTTTAGTGTGATTTTTGTTTAATTTATGTTTGTTGTGGTTCTTGTGCCCAATTAAAAATAAATAAAAAAATTAAATGCCAGCTTTATTCTCCCTTTCTTTTAAATGTTAGTCTTCTTCTTCTCCTTTGATATGCTACTCTTCGTCTTTTTCTCCTATAAATTTTATTTTTTCTTCTGCTTTAAAATGCTTGTTTTTTTCTAGCTAGACTTCTTGCTAGTGTTCGTCTTCCTTTGCTTTCATATGATAGCCTCCTTCTTCTTTTTATTTTAAATGATAGCTTTTTCTTCTTCTGCTTACATATGCTAGCTTTATTTTTCTTCTTTTAAATGCAAGTCTTCTTCAATATTCATTTGCTTGCTTTTTCATTCTTTTGCTTTCTTCCTCTTCTTTTTCTGCTTGTTCTGCTTTTAAATGCTATTCCCCATCTTCAACTCCTTTTAAATGATAGTCTTCTTCTTTTGCTTTTAAATGCTAGCCTTATTCTTGCTCTCATTTTAAAATGCTAGCCTTTTCTTCCCCTTTAAGCTGTTTGTCTTCTTCTCTCAAATGCTAGCTCTCTTCTTCTGCTTTTAACTGCTAGTCTTCAGGTAAAGGTGAAAGATAAGGGTGGCAAAGTTGTAAAAGAAACCAGTTTAATACTATTTGTCCTGCCGTACCAAAATTAGTTAGATGATTGAGATTGTTTTCGACCGAAAAAATATCAACCATCCTTATCAAAGAGGGGGGAATATACGAAAGTGTCAGTCACGTGTATGGAACATATTGCAAATATTCAAGTATAAAACCATTTGAACCACATGAACCAGTTCTCGTTTGGTTTTTTTTTGTGTGAATGAATGCATTATTTAAATAAAATTAGCAAAGAACATGTTAAAAATTTGGTCAATCGCCAGTTTTTTTTTCTTTCTGTCAATCGCCAGTAATTCCAGCATGCGAATACCATGTAGAAAAAACGACTCATCTATTGTTGTTTTTTACACTTCGACCCAGATTTGGCATCTTCATAAGAATGGAAATATTTCTCAGCAAGTCCATGAGCCATCAATGAAATCAAGTAGGTTTCGGAGACGGCGGGTGAGATAGCACTTCTCATATCAGTATCGTAAGTGCAACTTGTGGTCGAGCGTTATCATACTATAAAATTACTTTGTTGAGCTTCTCTTCGTATTCCGGCCAGTTGTCATTCGTTGCAACAATTGTAGTCGATTGCGATCTCCTGAGGTAGTTTTAATGGGTTTGAGGAACTCATAATAAACCAAACCCAGCTGATCGCACCGAATGCAGAGTATGAACTTGGTTTTAGAATCATCAAGGTGCATATCTCTCTACCAGTTTGTCAAGGGAAGATATTAATGGACAGTGTGCTTGCTGTTCCAATACTCTCATTGTGAAAGAATTGGTGCACTATTTCAAACTCTTGCAGATATTACTTCAGGAAAAGTTATATAATCCAAAATTTGGTTTGCTCTTGCATTTGTTGCATTCACGAGCCATGTTTATGATTGTCATTACTAGGGTTTTCAGAATTCCATTCATTTAAGATTTTGTTAGGTATAACATCATAGGCAATGTATGGGAATAGCAATGTGCTGTAAGAAAGAACGCAATAACCGGCAGCAATGTACTATAAGGTAATAGCAATTATTTTGTTCAATAGGTTTCAAAAAGTACCTGAAAGTGCCTAATGTTCCTGAGACTCAACATTCCAAAAGAAAGGTGTGAACTGGACATCTTCAGTTGAATTACACTTAAATCAAAATTAGTATTTGGCTTTGTCTGAGGTGTCCACCGCAGTTGACTTCCTGACGGCGTTTCATGTAAAAAATAATTATTTGTTTATCAACCTATGCCATACCGAGGGCGCTCAGATCCATCGGTATTCCGAATCGGTCTCTTCACTTTAGAATATAGTCGAGAAAATGGGCATCTACGTTTTGTTTTTATTTTGAATTAGTCTCTCTGAATGAGTGATTTAACAATGCATCGAACGCCTAAAGTTTCGACGACATTCACCACTTCCAAAATCATTAGTACCTTACTAAAAATATCAGCCCCAAAAAAACATATTCATAGCACCTCGATTTCATCAACTCCACCAAACTCAATAAAGCCTCACTCCGAAACTTCATAGAAGACAACTTCAGCTTCAACCATGATCAAATTTAGTCACCATCGTAACCAACACCACTTCAACCATTCTTTTTTGTTGCACAGCCTGAGCGGAGAAGAATCTTTTGCCAATTATGTTAATGAAACAATTGTCTCCCACACGCTTAAGAGCCTCTTGAATTTAAACAGTCTCCTCGTTTCTGCTCTCCCGTGGCTCTCCACATAGTAGAGTTGAGTAGTCGTACTGGCTGTACTTTGCAATACCACGTAATGTAGTCTGGAGAACAATGACATGAAACCGAACAGACTGACAAAAAAATCTACGTAAATTCGACTGAGCATTGTTCAAGTGACTTTGGAAGCCAAATTTCATTACGGCTAATTCCACTTGATCTGAATGCAAGGCTTATCCTACAGACATAATCTACTACAGAGTGTGATGAGCGAATGTAGCTATGCTTGCAATATAGTCAGATTGAATTTGAAAATCTGAATCTGGATTTAAATGTGGGAGAGAACATGTTGTCACCCGGCCAACATCACCGGATCTTTCAATTGAGACCTAAACTCATTTTGCAGTCTATTGACGTGGCACTGTGGGTATATCAGAATCATTTTATTTTACTATTCTATGCAGTGATGATATTGTGGTGAAATATGGTAGTCAATTTAGCATTGGAATCGATAATATTCGCAAAAAAATATTTTTCCATACATCTGTTTGAAGACTTGAGGAAGGAAATGTGTTGCGCAGACAATGGCAAGTGTGCCAAGCCCATTTTTCACTAGCCACCTGGATTAAAAACACAAACGCAGAATAGCATTTTGTACCCCCAAATACTTTTCTTACGCCAAATTTTTCGTCATCCAGATACATAACTACGATACTCTCTAATATATACCATACCCTCAGTGTAATAGTCAGCGCACTGGGGCAGCCAGTAATTCCGATTCCACTTTCATATTAACGACAAAGTCGATGCATTATCTCTGGTTAGTCCGCAACTTTCGAGAATTTCAAGTATCGAGTACTATTGCCATTTGTCTCATTGCGCTATCAGTCATTACCGGATCTTTTATTGAAGCAAATTGAATTTGTAAGCCACTCCAGATTTACATTCGAAAGCAAACCGGGCTCACTTTACTATTATTCTTTTGCATAATTGAGCGAACCGTCTGTGACATACCAAGTGATGCAAAATTAAGTACAAGTGCAGGCAAAGTGATGACTGGATGCTGGAAAACCGGAAATACTGATCAGATCAGTGCTTAGTAAATCTCGTTGCGCAGTGATTAGGGATTCCAATCCCGAACCATATTTTCAATCCCGGGATTACGGGATTAAAAAATCTTAAATCCCGGGATCCCGGGATTTGAAATTCAAAATACAACACAACAAAATAAGTCAAGTTTCTAGTAAACAGATTATATAATTTGCCATCATTTCAAAACTACAACAATAAGTAAGCTCAAAACTGTATAAAAAATTGCATTATTACTAATTTATATTATTGATGCAAATAAAAACAATAATTTTAATTATCCAAAACGTTGACAGTATGAAGACAGATATTAAAAATTACATCTATTACAAATTACAACAAAAAATCACGACAAAAAACCACAACAACAAAACACAACTCTTAGAATTGAGATACATAATAAAGTAACATATAAAAAATTCGGCCAAAGTTCATTAGGTTTTTTGGAAGTAACATTGAAGCAATAGCATAGCATCTAAGGTATCGTCTCCAAGCCTGCTTCTAAATTTATTCCCGATTTTGGACGCCTCGGAAACGGTCGAGAAATATTGGTACGCCTGCTCCAAACTATGCAAGTGCCACCACTTTCGAAAAGATTCATTTCTTTTGCAATGGTTTTAATTAGATTAGTTTCTTGCGGCATTTCATGATTGATTATTTTCATACTTTTGCAGCTCTTCTTGTAGCGTTAATTGACGACTATCTTGTTCTGATCAATATGGGTATCTACTGGGTTCTCTTCATTTCTTTGGCTACCAAGCATAGGGTTCAGCATCTAGATCATTGTAGTATTTTTTTTAATATTTGCGTTGCTTGGTTTCAAAAATAGAGATTTTATTTCATTTGGTAAATTTTCGCTGGTACAATGTGGATTCTGGAGATAGCTTAGCATACCACTGAGGCTCTTTTATTCGGTCCAATATTGCAATTTTCATAGCATTCAGAAGAATAGACCGTTTTTCTCCTAACAGCCTAAAGACAAATCTTGATGAAGCATTAGCAGTGCATAAATTAAAAAGTCTGCGACTAAAGGCCGTCACAGCCAATTTTACAGGGAGTAAAACTTCAATAATTTTCTGAATCGAATCAAACTCTGTTGCTTCTAATTGCTCTGAATATTGCAGGCCTATTAATTTATACTATTTTTCAAAATGGGAAACTATTCGAGCATTGTCAAGAGACTATTTCATCTTGTTTTACAATCCATTTAAAGGAGACAGTTAAATGCCTGGCTCGGATCCGACATAGTTTTAAAGATCGTTATTATTTTTCGTTGGAGCTTTTTTAAAATATAAAACTACCTAACGAATTTTCTTCATGCATGCGCTGATGTCCTTCGTCTGATCTAGCGTGTCTTGCAGGCGACCGGTTTCAACGTAGTTAGCTGATTCAGGACCATCCAAATCTTCGTGGTCGTCGTTCAGACTATCGGCTGCTTCATCAACTCTTTAATCTGGAATGGACCTCATATTATAGCGAACATCGCAAACTGCCAAGTGGATGCTATGCGCCAAACAAATATGTTGCTCTGTACCAACTAGTCTGCCTACTTTTCGCATTTCGTTTGACCCATCAGTTACGATGGTAACAATGTCTTTTCCTAGAGAAACATTAAACTCATATCTAGGTAGTTTCCAGCTGTCATTGATATTCTTACTCGCACCAAGCTCCAGTAAGAATTTACTAAGTAGATGTTTATATAGCGCTTATTTGCAGTCAAGGTCCATTAATCAAACATCAAACTGAACCGTTCACCTGAGATACTAGCCTGTTATATCTTATTTTTTATTATTTTCTTTATCCTGCTTGCATAGCCAACAACCTTTTTTTGATTGTTGTTAAGGATTTTGGTAAATCTGTGTATGCATTCGCTAGTATTAATTTCCTCAAATCATTCGATGTAACGAATGCACTAAATGTGAAACAGTCCATACTTATTTATTTACAAACCCCTTTGTATTCTCTTGTTAACTGTTACATCGGTTTGTTTTGCTCTATTCTTTACGCATTTTGATGTGAGTTAATTGTTTTCTCATAAATATGGATTCTATTTGCACTTTTCGAGTCTTGCTGTAACTTGATTGCCGATAATGCTTGACTCCCGGCCCCGAAATCCCAGCCAATTTCTGATCCCGAAAATCCCGGGATTAGAGCTCATCAATCCCGGGATTTTCGGGACCAGAAATTGGCCGGGATCCGGGATTTTTCTAGCAGTGATTCAGCTGTCGAACAGAACTTTTTCATTTGGAATTAATTACGCACCTAGGCATAGAAATAAAAATAGTTCGCACTGCAAAACGACCGCCAAGATCCTAATTTTTTATTTGCAGTATTGATATGCACATTATGTTTCCGACAAATGGTTCCCGTTTGGGAATAATAGGTTTTATTGAAAATTGCAATCAGCATCTTTGCATTTTCCGTTTCTGCTGGATTTAAAATGTGTGCCATGAACGCCGACAAAAAGAAAATTCAATTTCCAATTAGTGAAGCATATGTATAAGTTCTCGGGACCTCACCGGGGACACAAAACAATTCCGAAATGACCGTTCGTAATGAGATTACTTATAAACGAACAAATCACACAGCCGTCCCTGTCCGTAAAGTGTGAGTTTATCTACAAATTAAGGTAGACAGTGTGTTTTCTCTTGACCATCAGTCACGTTGCGTGCGCTTGTAATAATAACCAGTGAAAATAAATGGGAAGTAAATTTCTGGGGTGGATTCAATGTAATTATAGTTTTTTCGAGATTTCCAATAGAGAAACAATCCCTAATCATCAAATAGAAGGAAACTTTCTTGATTGAGGAAGTAAGTGCCAAATCAGCGTGGTATGGTTAAGGAGAGTTTATCGATATCACCCTTCGGTTGCTTAGTTGATTGTAAGGTGAAGATTTGATCGAGAAATAATTTGTATCTAATAATTACAGAAGGTGCTGATGACACGATGTGTATTAATATAGTAAATTAGTGTTTGATTATTTGATAAGGGTATTCGATTTTTTTTGTGATTAATAGGCGGATTCGACTAGCATTGCTTTGTTGGTGAGCGCACTATTGGGCTTTGTTGTTTGAAGAAACTGTAGGTACTCATGACTTGAAAACTTTTGTAACATCTAATCACATTCTGCGACTTTCAATGGTCAAACAAGTAAAAGCGAATTATAAGAAGAGACTAGCTGCTACAAGAAAAAGAGAATCAGGTAGAAAATCTAGTTGCATATACAAGGACATAGAGAAGAAAATTGTCAAAAAGTTCAAGACCAAACTCAACATTTCCGTTCGAGATATTTGCTGGTACATTCAAATCAACGATAGATCAAATCAAGAAGCATTACAACCTGAGAACATGTAAGGTGCAAACACCTTTAGATCGATCCGAGGAAAAGGAGAAAGTATTAAAAACAGGAGCTCGAAAGCCTTTAGACAAGACGTATGTCAAACCAGATTTCACGCAGATTCCTGGCCATGAATTTTCACAGCTGAAGCCAAGGGCGCAGTGAAAGAAAAATATAATTTGAAAAATTTCAATAAATTTCCTTAACAGTACGAGTACATGTAATGGCAGGCAATTTGTCAATACGGTCTAAGGACCGATATTATTAAAGCTGAAGGCATAATCAATGCCAAGGTTTACATCGACGAAAGTCTGCAGAAGCAATTGTTGTCTTCCATTAATAGGCATGCCCAGTCCATGTTGTTTTGGTCAGGCGTCGCAATAAGTCATTATGTTAGAAAAAAAAACTCTGGAGTGGTGTGAAAGCAACCACATGGCTTTTGTCTCCCAAGAGGCCACCTCAACAAATCCTCCTGAACTTTGACCAAAAGAACGATACTGGGCTCAAATGAAACGAGTTTTGAAGGAAAGCTAAACATTTATCTGCCTTAAAAAATGGAAAAAATCATACGAAATTCTTAAAGAGAAGCTTGTATAAATCAATCGAAAAAGTGACAGAAAATATTCAGGAACATAATAAATAATTATCTGAGTCTTTGATGCAATTTAGAAAGAAGCCCAAGTATATGCCTTTTTCCCCTATATGAGTAGCCCAATTTTTTTGTTTTTGATACTTTTTCTCTGATTTCTGGGTTAATTTACAAAGTTTAAATGATCATGTAAACTTAGAATTAGAGAATACCGAGCTCCGGCAATTATAATAGATATTGGACACATGACAAATATTTTTTTTGCGATCTGAGCAACCAGCAGAGAAATAAAAATTGAAACAACCTCGTCAGTTCTGCTGGCGATATCCGATTCAAAAACGAGTTTCAAAAACTGTCTGCATCCTAAAAAAAAGATTGATTCAACCACATTGCCTAACATGATGTTTGGATGCAACTAAATGAAAAAATTGGCAGGTTGGATACACACCTTGGCTATCTTTGGAAATAAAAAGCTCGTCGTTTTTCTGAAGATGGCATTTTTCAGACTGACTTGCTATAAAATTCCGGTAAAAAAAACCGAAAATAAATTTCGAATCGCCCCGGGAAAAACTGTTTACTTAAAAAATTTAAGATCAGCTGGCAACAATACATAATTCCAAATCTAAGATTTTCAATTATTCCTTCCATATGCAAGGTGGATCAGAAGCACCAGATTTCGGCAAACTGAGATCTAGGAAATAGATATCCGCTGAGCTTTATTTTTCTGATGAGATTATGCAGATCATAAAACTGAACGACAGTGGCCTGACTGTATTTGAGGGATATGTTGTAGAGCTCAACGATTTATTAAGTGGTCGACGCCTAATCCTCATCATTATCAAAGAGGAATCCTCTCTGCAATTAAGTTACCGTGTCTAAAATATTGACTACAGGTTCGATTTGATTGTTCTGAATGCTTACCAAGAGCACCAAAAAATCTCCGCGCAGAAGGTTTCAGCCTTTCCGGTAGGTTGCGATAAGCGGGTTAAAAAAACCTGTGGAAAACGGCTGTCTGACGCACCTGAAAATTGCTCATGAGCATCTGCATTACAAGGTGAAGGTAGTATTGTCGCTAAAGAATTATCATGAACTTCTGGCTTTTGAAAAAGGAAAAAAAGAGGAGCCAGACATTAGATCTGACAAAAATCTTGGCTTCACTGTCATAAACATAGACGAAGGTAGCATCCACAACTCCAAGGCAATGTGGGCTACTATTCCGGGTCTGCAGACAGTTTATTTATAATTACAGACTATGGCCACCTGAACCTCAACTAAATAAATCAAGACCCGGCATCGCTATCAAAATATACATAAATGCTATTATTCTATCAAACTTAGTGACAAAGACAATGTTGATGATATTACAATTAACATAAAGTCCAAGTCATTCTGGATCAGTTCATGCTAAACTGTACATAATGAAAGGTTGCTACCTTCCTGTTACTTTGTTAAGGGATAGATAGCAGCCATAAATGCACAGCTGATTCCACTGATAGTAGATTCAGACGCGAATGCAAATAATGATCTATGAAAAAGTTCGGACACCAACGAAAGAAGTGAATCACTTCATCTGCTCATCTTGTTTGGTAATCATATCATAGCACATATTGACAATAAGCTTACCTAAATTGAGGAGTAGAGTATACTCGGATGAGCTGAATTTAAAGCTGTTTTTTCGCCTACTTGACCATTGTAGTGTCATTCAGGCAAAGAGTGTGGCTATTTTTCAGGCAATTAACCAAACATTCAGAGTCAAAATTGATATTTTCATAGATAGCCAAACGGTTATTTAGTCCCTTGCTGGTCCCTGAGCAGTGTTTATGATTGTCGCTGAATGCCGTGCATCTTTGTAGGAGATGTCAAGACATTCGGCAGTCCAATTGGTTTTGGTACATGGACATAGATACTTTCAGGACAACATTGAAACCGACAAACTGGCGAGGCTTCGTACCTTGCTCTGGGAGGTCTCATGTTCCACAGAAGAATACCGATTTCATCGGTCAAATCAGCCATCAGGTAAAAATACATCAACACTGAAAGAAAAACTCTTGGTTGGTTCAACTATTTTTAATAGTACTGCAACGATTCATTCAAAATCGTTAAACGAACTACGGAAAATAGTTCTTTTTACTATCTTAATATAGTTAATTTAACGATATAAAAGTAGTTGGTTCTGGTTATACAAAAAATATCGCAACGTTCATGAAATCAACTGTTTTAATTGTTTCATAACCACGAAAATTAGTTGATAAATAGAAAAATTTTCATCAATTCACTCAAAACTTCAACGTTTCGAATTATCAACTGTTTTTATGGTACTTAAACTACTTTGCAATAGTTGATTTCAACAAACGTAATTCAGTGAGCAACGTCTTTGGAATTATTCTACGCAAAGTAGAATGGTTTCAATATTTGGACATTTTTCATGCTCCGAATGAAATTTTTTTTTGGTTATCAACCACGCGTCATGGTGCATAAAAGTAATCAACAATTATCTTATGGTTGTTTTAACTACAGCCCTAGTTGATGCAAAAACAACTAATGGCCCAGTCATTTTAGCATAAAAAAGGGGTCAACCTCGGAATGGAAGATAATAAGCTGAATTTTTGTATATACCTTCATTTAGAGGTCCTCAAAGTTGCCTCAAAAGTCTCATAAAATCTCGTGTCTGCGTCAAAAGTTATTCAAGGTCAAAGTTGAGAAAAAACAGTTTTTTGCGATTATCTTGGTTTCTATTGCTCCAATGATGTCCACACATAGGATTGAAATTGTAGAGCATAAAATTTGCGACACATTTTATCTGAAGCATTTTTTCATGCGCTCAACCATTTTTCCGATAGAGGGCGGTAAGCGCGCGCACTCAGCCATATGTACTGTAATGCAAGGTCAACCTTTAATTTTAAAACCTAATCATCGATTTAGTTCGACAGGGAGAGATAATTTAAAGTTTCAATTGCAAGTTTGTTTTTAATTTGAAATGCTTAAAAGTTTGCATAAGGAATAATGTACGATTGTCATTAATAGCAGTGTTACGAAAATTAATTACAGATAAATGATCACTTTCGTGCTGAAATAATCGATGATATCGCGGTAATTCAAATAAAAGATTGAATATACAAAGTATTATTGCTTTGTATATCCTTTTGGGAAAAAAATCAACTTTGATTTGTTGTTTTCTCTTTGAAAAGTACTATGACACTTTTAATTCCTATGAGACCATGTAAGTAGTTACCAAAAATTAAATCTTATAAAATATAGCTTCCCTTTTGGCCGACCCAAATTTTTATGTTACGAGCCGTCACTGTGGCTGAGTGCTACGTGCTTACCGTCCTCTATCGGAAAAACGGTTGAGCGCATGAAAAAATGCTTCAGATAAAATGTGTCGCAAATTTTATGCTCTACAATTTTGATCCGATGTGTTAACATCATTGGAGCAATAGAAACCAAGATAATTGCAAAAAACTGTTTTTTCTTACCTTTGACCTTGAATAACTTCCGACGCAGACACGAGATTTTATGAGACTTTTGAGGCAACTTTGAGGACCCTTAAATGAAGGTATATACAAAAATTCAGCTTATTATCTCTCATTCCGAGGTTGATTGCTAAAATGACTGGGCTATAAGGAAAATTGTTGATTTTACCAAGATTTTTCTTTCAGTGAAGAGTTTGGTAAAACTGGATGTAAAATGTTGTATGTAGCTATATATTTGGCTATGGCTACATCAGAGAAAATAAAAAAAGGAGATTTCCTGACATTTGACGATGCAGATTTTTAGGGTGGCAGCATAAAGGGCACTAAGTAAACCCTTCAGTTAGACGAACTAACGAAGGCATGTACGCTATTGCCGCTGCAGTTCTTTTTAAATACATGCCGACGGTTTCAATTAAACTGGCCATCAGCCAAAAACACTTAAAGGATACTACGAGTTCCTAAGCAGAAGGAACTTCTTGTGCCATCGGCAGACAAATGTGGAAAACATTTGACATTGGCCGCACTAGAGAATTATTCAAATGAAGTAGCGAATCCCTTATTGCAATGGTGGCTGTTTTAACTGGACATTTTCGTTTTGCAGGCATGCAATGTGGATGAGTGTCCCTTAAAACTACCTCTGTCGGAACTGTAAATGGGATGAAAAGAAGGAACCAGTTTTTCTCCTCTTGTGGAAAAATCCAGTCCTTGCTGGAAGAAGGAAGCAGATCCTTGGTTCTTACTTCTTTGCAAGCCTAGCCGAAGCAACTTCGGTGGATCTGCGGGTTATTGGTTGGCTGTGCGCTAAAAAATGTGGTATCTCGTTGGGCTCGTGTATGTCTAAGCCATACACGAGCCCAAGCGTTGGAGTCTTTTTTCTGAAGAGGACTGCGGCTGAACGTACTTACCCACCTTTGTCTTGCAAGATTCTCATGCTAATTATTGTGTGACGAAAGAAAAGTTTGAACAGCCACAATAACATCATCCGATAGATAAAAAAGCAGCCAGTTAAAACAGATACACTGATTCTGAGAGGTTTGATCATGAATATTTTTGAATCGTTTTAATATGAGAAACTCCAATAGATAAATGCTAGCTTAGCAAACGGTAATCATAATAAGCAAGAAATCGTTGCATCAGAACGGCGCACAATGTAAACCATTTTGAGTAAGAGGGCAACCCAATCTTTCGCGAATCTAAACGCAACTAAATTGCGGCATCATATTGGGTCCCGAATAATATCCTCTTTTTTCATTTTGCTCAGTTTCATGAAATAACTTTAGTTATTCTTTTCAGTTACTGACTCATAAGTCTGTTCGCAAAATATTTTGAATTTTATGACTGAAGTTTGGAATGCTAACAAAATATTTTCCATGTAAATATTTTTGTGTTGCTCTTTGAATTGTGTCATCCTTTAAATTGGAGTGGGTTGCACCAATTCTGTAATCATTTCAACGCAACAATTTTTGGGGTCTTTGTACATTCAAACTAATATTCTTCATTTATATTATCCGTGATTGTCAGTTTTTTACTACTTGTACTTTTGTTTTTCCGAATAGTCGAAAATTGATGATTGAATTCGAGATAAGTATAACCTTTCCAATGCGAAATTCTTTGAATTAATCTTGTCTCCACACTGTTCTTTTGAATTCCAACAAGCTCAAATTTCAAGCTTGTAATCTTTGCAGATGAAATATAATTGCATTCTTTTGTCTACATTTTTTCACAGGTTTGTTGTTATTTACTTGGATGAAAAATTGAAAATACATTCAAATGAACCAACTTTAGCTTAAAATGAATGACTTCTGTCATTCCTACTATAATTTGCGTCAAAACTAGTTTTTCCCTGTATTTCGTTACTGAAAAATAAACAAAAATCAGTCGCGATTGAAAGAAAACAACTGAAGAAATCTTCTTAAATCTAATCTGAATAAAGTAAATATTGCTTTGGTTGTGTCTCTTTCTGAAGCAACTTAAATTCTTTCAATTGCTAAACTTACCATGTTCAATGATTTTGTTATGAATAAACTATAAACCTAAGTCTTTACTGTATTGTCCATCCTAGCCTGTATATACCTATGTCTTTCACCGGTATTAAATATATTGGAAAAGAAACTTACCAATGATTATTTGGAAAATAGTTCATAGTCTTATTAAAACTTCTTCATAAAAAAAAACACAGCCTTTTTGATAATTTTTCATATATTCATCTTATTACAATTAAAAATTTACATACAAGCATTAAACATTACGTTTTCTGTTGTTTTCTAATTCTCATGAATTCTCAATTTATATTCATTCTTTCTTTGCATTATTTTATTATTAGTTTTTATTTTATAATAATTCGTATTAATTTCATCCATATTGTATCTAATATTCTTGCATCATCAACTAGTTTAAGATCCGTTCATCACATCGCTCAATATCATTCAGTCATACTTTCTCAATCACCTAACACGCATTCAGTGAATTTTCGAATAAATGTTTTCGATTTCGAAAATCATTTTACGAAATGTAACACAAAATGATTTACATTATATATCTTTTCATACACATAATGGCTAAGTGTACTGAATTTTCACTGTTTACCAGGTTAGTTGTTCAACTCGAAATATGTATGTTTTTTGTAGATTTTCATTTGCATATGTGCATTTTAGCAAGTTACGTAGTAGTATTTAAAAACGATTTTCAAAGTTTTTTTTTTGCAATATGTATGTTTTTGTCGATTTCGAATCTTCACTAATTTAATGTATGCATAAGTTTCAACTCTAAAGTTAATTCTTGTTCCATCGTTTTCACTTCCTTTTTTAAGATTTCACTTTTTTCGTATACATGAATAAGGCGAGCAATGGATTTTTTGCTTTGGTTATTCGGAAATCAAAATGCAACGAATATTTATAAATAATTGTTTCAATAGTCTACTTCGTCATCATTTGAAAATATAAACTGTATCTATGAACGTGTCATCATATAAATTAGATGAAAAAATTCTCCATTGTTATCATCTATGATAAAAATGTAAGTATGTGCAATAAAATCGTTTTTCATTGTTCGTATACACTTATTTGATTGTTAGTGTTGATTGATGGTTTACAAATTTACAGTCTGGCTATCAAAAGAAAATTTGTCCTGTTACATAGTGTTTTATCATACTTCTACGTGACCCTGTTCGTATCAAAACCTTTCTATATAAACTAACTTTTGTCTCTGGCTACTGTTTCGCGTATTTTCGTATTGTTGTCGAAATGATTTAAGCTCCTTTGCATGTTTTCATGAACCAGAAGTTAGATTAGTGATTGATAAAGACAAATTCATGTTACTCGAAGCTTACACAAAGCATTGATGATCTAATGATCATTACAATCCTGAATCATTGCAAAAGTGAAATTACAAATAAAAACAGTCCGAACATGATACTCGAATTACATTCATAATGCCCTGTAAATGAACTGCAGCAATTGAAATGAAAGCAATATTAATTATTGCCAATCGCATTTTACTTACCAATAATAAAATCGAAATGTCAAATGTTTTTACAAATCGTTTGCTGGTATGTTGTATATGTTCTAATTTTTATTTATTTTCTTGTAAATTTTGATAATAAAAATACATCTAAGAGCTAATTTCAGATAGGCCTAAAAATCGAATAGCATTCTATATAAATTCATGTTTTTATTAATAGTAAAAAATAGATTCTATGTAGTATATAGAATTCCAAATTACGTATATCGTCGAATGTATTGGTTTAAGTTTCTGATTATGATAGTTTTTATCATTTCTCAGCATCCATTTAAATTTTAAGCGAACATATTTTAATGAGCTGAGACTAACATAAAACGAGTTCAAATCAGAAAAAAAATGTTCAACTTAAATTCAAATTGCTAGGACCTTCTTGGAAGGAAAATTCCTGTATTGTAAACTAATTATTCTGTTCATTGCAATAGCCGATCAATAAAATTAACTAAATACTAATGAAAAATCCACTCTTTTATCCTGTCATATAGATCACTGCTTTTTAATTTTCTTGAAATTATTGAACATACTATTTAGCTCAAATTAAACGAAGTATTATTCTGATTGTTGCAAATGATTTTTTTTGGACCACATAAGCAAATATATATAGTTTTTGCAAAATAAACAAAAACAAAATCGAATTCCGCTGAATTTTTTTGTCGCCATTCCTGCCGCTTTGATTTGTCGATCTCTCAGTGCATTGGCGAAATTTGGGATTATATCTAGCATATGACTAGATAAAATTCATCAAGCGCCCAGTATGAGCATAAAGTCTCAACAAATCGAATTTAGCCTAGTTTACTTCTTTGATGGCATGACCTTCACAAGCAAATGTTTTAAATGTTTTGAATTTGGCTTTAAATTAACTTTATTTACTTCACACAAAATTAATACTTTTGTATGCCTAATATACTTGAGCCTGACTTATTTAAGCCAAGCTATGATTTTTATGCTGCTGTTGAATAATATTTTAGTTTCCAATATAAAAAAAGAAAGATATTAAAATATTTTAAAAATAAGCACTGTTAGAACCCTTTAAAAACCTTATAAATAAAAACATTTGTAAAAAAATTAAGAATTGATGAACTGATATTGATGCCATGTTAAATTATTAGCAAGTTTAAGTCTAAGAAAACTTTCACATGTAAATTGTCAGTGAATATCGGCTTCGGAGACGATAACTTATCTTAAAATTAAATGAACTCAAATAAAACATGATCGTCTTTTTACTTTGAAAGCTTTTGTTCCTATTTACCACAAAAACTGAGCTAGTTGGAGCTCTTTTTAAATAAGTATTGCTTAAGTACCCCATTGAAGTTTTGTGACATTTGAATTTTACTCTGAGAGTTGTAGTGAATACCCAAAAGTCCCTAATTGAAAATTTACTTGAGAACAAGGATTTACTACTGAATTTCATTACTGAATTTATTAATGATTATACGGAAAAGACTAAGTGAAAATAAAGCCATGCATCTTTTTATTTAGCTCTTTACGAACATTTTTTAATATATCAAACATTTATCAGGAACAAATTCTTCAAAAAAAGTGTTTTTTGGCGAAAAATTTTAAGTACTATTTATATGCTCAACTATCGCTCATATTTGTATCTAAAAACTGACGATGATGTGGTTTTCGACGTGATAGTTCGAGCTATTACATTTTCGCAAAATATTGCAAAGCAATCATCCAATAATCACACCAACCAAACAATTTTTTTTTGCTGTGCTCTTGATATCTCTAAATGCATTTTAATACTTCACCTTCATTTGTTTCCGCAACTTTCACAAGGCATGTATTGGCTATGATATGCCTTAAATGCTATCTCTAGGCTGAAAAGGTAAAGATCGATAGCTGTCCAACCTGAACTTATTTTCTCACGTTAAGAATTTGCAGTCAATAAATTGGAGCCTGAGAACACAGACAAATCGACTGGATAGAAAAGAGTTGAACACTGCCCTACTAAGCATAAACGTTCAACCTACATTTTAGTACTTTCGAGATATTCAATGATTTGTGTTTTGATTTGTACTAAAGATATATGGAGAATGGATCATTCAATATTGATTTTAACATACTTCCACATAAGACAGGTTTTTGTAGAATGATGTCATAGAGTATGTGGTTTTTGAATACACATAAAACGTTTATGCTAAGTAGGGCAGGACAGCTGTCGAACGATATAAATATAATTCAAGGTGACACTGAATTGATAGATTTTGATTGAAGTTCTTCTTTGAGCTGAAGCTAGTCTGGTGTAGTGGGTAAAGCAGGGCAAGTCGGGTAGGTACAGATCCATCAGGGACCGATACATTGGTGAACTTCATCATGGGAGATATCAAACAAGCGTGCGTCGTCTCTCGGAGAAAACCTTCTGCGTATCAACAGGCTCATTGGTGTACTGAAGGGACATGAAACTGGGGCAAAGAGCTCTAGCCCGCAGGTGTAAGGCATAGGGCGAGCAGAAGCATCCCAACTGAATCAAACCAAGACCCATGGGTACGGGGCTATAAACTAGGATCTGGTACGTAACGCATCACATAAAAGTAGAAAATTCTCTCATGATCCATCAGAAAGATATTTTTTTGTTCACTCTGTAGTGCAATTATCAAAATGAAGAACCAAAAGGACCGTGGTCCCAACAGCACTCTAGCGTATGTACTGAAAGCTGTATTGGAGAATCAACCGTCAACGCTGCTACGAATATATAATGCGTATTTTTGGCGGAGCGTATTTCGATTGCGCTAGAAAGAGCTTCGACTTCCTTTGATATGAAAGGGAAAGGGAGTCCCATCATCTAGGTCCAGTAATCAGTATGAGTTCAGTAGTGATCATTCAACAATTACTGTCATCTACGAAGTAATCGGTGTAGTACAGAGCGGTAAGGCTGCATGTCATCAGGCCAGGCAATCGTGTTTCTAGTGACGCTGGATGTTGGGAACACGATTAATTCAGCAAGATGAACAGATATTTTGGAACCCATTAAGTGGAATTTACAGTTAGAGATTATTTCAAATTATAAATGAAAGAAACCAGGGAAATGTCGGCAAAAATAGCAGCACAAGGATCCATTCTCGGCATGACCTGTAGAATACGGCATACGACGGCTTTCTGCGACTTGAATTGTCAGAAGATGAGCTCTTGGTAGGTTACGATGATGATGTAGCTGCTATTATTACCTTCGAAAATCTGCACTTTGCTCAGCTCAAATCAAGTCAGGTAACGAGAAGAGTTGAAAACTGGATGGAAAACCATGGTCTACATCTAACAACTGCAAAAACTGAGATAGTCATGTTGACGAAAAGAAGGATACTAACCGTCATATCTATGACGACCACCATCTGGAAATTTTAAAAGTATCCAGCCAGGATGGTGAGCGTTCAACGCAGAGGAGTGCTATGAATCACATGTTGTTACCTTACGGTATAAACGGGGTGTTGACCATAGTAGAGATGCTCGCAGTCGACTTGCAAACGAGTCTTCCTGAATGATTCCAAAGTAGGAATAAAGACGGCAACTGTGCAAGCAGGAGCGCGAACGCTTGTGTTTTTGGAGTACAATAGGAGCATGGACACCTAGACTGATCTGCGCCACAACAACGGTGACATAAATTTATTCCTGAACCAATTTCTATTACGTTATTACTATTTTAAGATATACCTTCATAGAATGGGGAAAGCCAGGATGAAATACTGGAAATATTGCATTGAAGAGACTGATGATGTACCTCAGACTTTTCTCAAGTGCCTCTGCTTGAGAAGAGAGCCAGAAGCGAGAGCATCGGCCCTATGACGACGAGGCCGATGCTTCGTTCAGAAGACGCTTGAGTATGTGTTTCAGTGTATTTGTAGACGGTATTACAACTGTAAAGAGAAGATTGTTGCCTTATAGACTCTTCCTGACAGAACGAAAGTAATCGTAGAGGCACTTGATACGTGCTAGTGGTACGGCCGAGTTGAAGTAATGCGAAGCCGGTTTCGGCTTGGACTATTTTGTTCGATGGGCTTTATCTTTTAGTGAGTAAGAGTCTCACTTCATCCTGCATCTTTCCCAAGAAACTTTATGCAGGTTTTTCGACACCCGTTCAAAGAAAAACAAAACAGCCCACAAGCAAGTAGTGCCCTGTGTACAATTTAAAAATCCACGAGCGTACTTAAATAAGCGTGGTGATTAAACCATACGGACTAAGCTCGGATTAAGCATTTTACTCTAAAGCTTAGTACTGGCTTCGATTTCACGTAAAATTTTCAGCAAAAATTTAGCTTGAAAGTAAGCAAGAGTTGTACTCACTTCTTAACATGAAAAATTACTTGGAAGTTGCTTTCATTTTGAAAATCCAGATGGCATTGACACATGTCTCCACTCATTTCATGTCTATTTAGTATGTGCTTTTCTCCATTGTCAAAAATTTCACTTCACAGAATGACTAGATAACGGAGACTAGTCCAACTTTAGCTTTCCGATTAAGTTAGTAGGTACCAGCTTTTAGCAAATACTATTATCTTTACTCTTATCCACCTTAGTTTCATAGCACTGCACGATGAGAGATAGAACATTTTGACAATGTTAGGCTCACAACGGCGCTAATGCGAAATTCGCCTTATGCACCCTAATTGGCCTTAACTATAAAACGTATCGCCAGATTTAAAAAAATACAAAACTCGGCAGCTGCTTATTCGATTAGAGTAAGGAGGTGACATACCTGCTACGTAAACATAAATTTCATCATAATTATGGTAGCTCTCAAAGTTCGAATTACCATTTCATATTTTATAGAAAACGATTTAAGTTAAAATGGCATGTGATCGCAATTAGTTGGTATAAATTGATGCAGGACCAAATTAAATGCAATAACATTATAGAACAATACGGTCGGTTTGTTGACTTATAAATCCCCCATCACCGAAGAAAGGCTACTCATTATTGTTTTCAGATTAACTTGCGCTTGATGTATGGCATGGATTTCAATCCAGTTTTCCAAAAACTAAACACCGGTGAAAACAATACATCACTTAAATGCCATTAACCAACAATAACAACCAAAACGTTAACCACTAAAATAAGCAAACAACAAATAAAAAAAACAACGTTAAATCATTTAATTCTCATTGTTTCATTCTTTATTCAACTAGGTTTTTTTTTTAAAAATTAAAATGCAAAAACAAAAATAATAAAATAATAACTGCTTTTATTCTTCATTTGTTTCTCTCATTTCGCAATAATAGACAACTAAAACTTTCTCATCATTTTCATTTTATCGTTCTATTTTTCGCTTCCACTTCTCAAAATCATTGTTCGCATAATTTTAATCTTTTAAGTGCTGCTCATTCTAAACTAAGTAGTTGTATAGATATTTTTTTTTGCTGCTATCCGAAAAATATATACACATATAGAATAATTAGTTGAATACACGAAATGAAACTGGTCTTAAACAAAAATGAAAGAAAAGAGTTCACAATACGACCGAAAAAAAATTATACTATACACAAAATTACTAGAATTAGGTTCAAATAACAACTATAAATATATATAACAGATTGTTTCGGGGAATTATCGCCTGCGTAAATGAACAAAGGCTATTTATTTGCTGGCTAATAGAGAAAATTGTCATTTGGATTTTGTAGACAGGCAAAAGATTTTTGGTCGTTAAATTTATCGAATGAATTTGGGTTTTGTATAAATATTTATAATTGTAATGTGTTGCATTATTGCTACATCGTTTTTAAGGGTGTCTATTTTTGCAGAGCGGATGTTTTTTTATTTCATAGATTTAATACAATTTAAGGAGCTCTGATTTTTTTTTTGAAAATTATGGTTATTTGAAATCAATATTAATTTATTTGCAGCGGTATGAATGTGTATGCAGGTTTTTTTGCCAGTTTTTCTCTAAATTAAAAATTTGAAAATTAAATTAATATATTTATAGTTAATAAGGTTGTTTTTACAGTTTTCCTTTTTCTCTTACAACTTCAAATTCTGTATATGCAAGTTTATAATAATAATCATAGTAAAGTTAGGATCTTTATTATTTTATTACTCGTATATGATTTTTTGCAATTTTTCGTCATAACTTCAATTATAGCGTGTGTGTATATGTATAGGTTTTCTTGTTCTCGATTTAGTATACCATTGTTTCATTTTTTGTATTTTTTCGATATTTTTTCCGTTCATTTATTTCATAATGATGCAATCGTACATAAGTTTATGCTAATTTTAACAGGATTCACTTTTTCAAGTTGTTTTTTATTTCGTATGTAATCATCAATCAATCATTCTAGCTGTTTTGGGTTCTTATGATCTAAGAAATATGCACTTTTTAATTCTTAAATTATTAATTACACAAAAATTACATTATTAGTATAGATTAGATTTAGGTTTTCATGTTTCGTTTACTCCATTTCATTATCAATGATTTATTGTTATAATGATTTGGTTTTTTTTTTGTTTATTTTAAGAATATGTTTACATTTGTTTACGTCCTTGTTTTTCATATGTTGCTAGGCTAAAAGCGACAGTTTTATTCATAGGGATGTGGTGTATGCGATTTGTTGATGATGTTACTTCCATTTTCAGAAACATGAATTGCGAGATTAACTTTGCAATTCTGACAGTCACCGAATACATAGCCCTACTTTTTTCGTTAAGAATTTGGTTGGTTTGAAATAGTTGGCTATCTTATCAGTCGATTCAATGTTGCCGTGCTGCGCTTTTTTAAAGGCTCATTTCAAGTAGAAATGTATATTTTTAAGAGTTTCTGCTGTTTTCTATGAAAACCTGATCGACTTCAATTGATTTGGTATTCACCTCCGATTACGCACTCTCCCCACGATTTCACTTACAACACACACATTGGTCATAGTGTCGAACCCGATCATCCTCCTTCACTTTACATAACAATTTTTTCTACTTACACGTTAAATTATCAACCGGTTTCACTGTCGATGATTATAAACAATTAATTATACTGAAACTTTTGTTTCGATTCACTCACACTGGATTGATTTTGCATGTCCCGGTTGCACGTGTTCTTTTAATGTTCGAAACAATCGCGATTTCACAGTTCAATATAATTTCGATCCATAGTTCGTTTTATTCGCTTGGAGAAAAGTAATAACAACTCGTGTGAGACTATCGTTGTTTCGAAAAATAAAGTTCTGAAACTGTTTGAAGGAACTCACTGAAAATCACGGAGAAGACTTCTTTTTTTCTACTCGAGAATTACACTTTGATGAATTTCTCGTCAGTATTTTTGTTCCTGTTCTTGCTGATGATGATGATGATGTGGTAACAAAACTATTTGCACAATTGATTCCTCTAAAATGCTTGTGTGCTTTTATTTAGAATTATTTAAGCTATGCACAGATAAATATAATTTCAAGATGAGCTAGGCTGGCTGAATTGAGTTAGAACACGTATTCGGCCGTGTGATGTTGATGATGAAACAAATAAAAACAAATTTAATAGGAGCATAATCACTGGGTGAGCGCTGAAAAATAAGAAAATAATAATATTGAAATAGGATGAAGTGACCAACAAAGTCTGGGAAGAATGAAACAGAATCAAATAGAAAATTATTTACCTTTTTTACACAAATTTCGTCGCCATGAACAAAATCCGAATTAAAACACAACAGCATTACGTATAAATATTACAAAATATTGTCCCTAAATTACAAATGTTGTCCATAATACTCTGCAGGTGGATAATGCGGGTAGCCTTGATGAAAACCTGGATCACCAGGCGGACGATGCATCATATGCGCCTGAGTGTCCATCATATAGCCCATAGCTTCATGACCGTAGCCTGATGGGCCAGGATGAGGTGTATAGACTGGAATAAAATAAAAAATTGTTTTCATTAAATAACATTGTATTTTTCTTCTTCTAAGTAAAAAATGAAAATGAAATGACATATTAGTAGACTGGAAACAAAACGATTTTTATTATTTTAAAATTTTAAAAGAATAATGGATATAGAAGGATAAAATATGAAATAAGAAAGAAAGTCATTAGTAAACTTCCGCCAATGAAAGCAGAACGGAAGAAAACTATATTATTTATTATAATATGCTTTTGAAAACAGAAGTTTTAAATAACTTCTATAAGGGCCCATAAAATTTTGATGAAATGGGTATAATAATCGTAGATCAAGCAAAATCCAAAAGGAGCCTCCTAGAACTTCAAAAAACTATCGACGTAAAATTGACTTTGTGATTAAATCGAAAAAGGCTGGAGAAACGGAGGACAGTAGCTATTAAAGACATAAGAAAAAAATAGCATGTTGTACCGCATCATGAGCACAGGTATATACACGAATCAAGCACGAAAGATACCTGCTATTTTAGCTCAAGATTTCTAACTAGACGAACGTTGCTCATTTTTAAAGATGATTGAGGTTTGGTTATCTTTCTCGAGTTGTAGTTGGATAAGAACGTCTGCTGTTCTGTTTATTTACTTAGCAGAACTTTATGAGTAATTTATAATGAACAATAGCATAGCAAAGAACAATTCTGATTAGAATATAAAAGTGCATCCGTTAAGATTATAATCAAACAGGTTTGTATTAACGAGGATGAGCTTTTTTTTATATATACGCAGGCCACACATCTGTGATATTGTACTCAGAGTGAGGTACCAAGCGCGATCTGATTTTGATTCCTACTAAAATTTTCAAGCTTCTGCAAAATTTGAGAGATATACCAATAAAATGAGCTTGAAAGCTGATTGTAAGAGCAGGACAATTTTTAGAACATATTCAATCTATTTTGCAAAATCATAAAATCAGTACTCTATCTTTAACAAAGAATGTAGCGCAAAGATCACGTTCGGAAATAATCATTTTATTCGCGAAATTGCGTAATCTGGGCGAAACTGACAAGTGAAACCTTACGAATAAAAGGTATTTTCTTGATATTTTGTGTCGTTTTTAGACAAATATTCGATAAGAGTATCGCTGAAAACGTCAAAAAGGTACACAAATAGTGGCGTTTAACTTATCTTCGAAAAATTCTGTTTTGAGTCTTCTCCTCAACAACTGCTTCACTTTGCTCTAGCCTAAATACAAAAATGAAGCATCTATGCAAGTGAAACCCATAAAATTCTTGTTACAGTATCTTACTATCATACGTAGAAATGAGAATTCACTTCACTTCACTTAACTAGCCATTCCGCTCATCCTTTCTTCCAAGCAATAATCCATTGCACTCGAGTTTTACTATAGTCAAAGGAGTCATCATGGTCAAATGAAAGTGTCGTAAAGTGTCAAGCACGCTCTACACTTTAGTACAAATTATGACCTCGGAATGTGCGATGAGTATCTTAACCAAAGGCGTTTATTCCAAACTACAACTCAACCGGACCAACCTTCATACGTATCCATATGTATATACCCGTTCAATTTAACTGTTTTACTACCTCTATCTTCCGGTCGTAAAATCCCTGGTTCTATCTTTTCACCGTACTTACTTATTCCCGTATGTGTCCGTCTTTTGCTGTCTATCAAAAACTTCTTCCAGCATATACAGACTCCATAGTGGGTGTCGGCAAAATGACACTTTCGTCAGATAGCAAGAGGTGGTGGTTTAGTTGCTTAAGGACAATTCTTTCGATTGTCACGACATCATAATTGGATGTTTAAGATGTCGATTTAATGTTGTGGAAAAGTGTCGAATGACAAATTAAATTCGAATTTTCGGGATGAAACAATGAAAACGAAGAGATATATCGGTTGTTTGCAGATAGAATATAATAGTGAAAGTAAGATGCGAAACAGGATAGTTAAAATGGTTACTAATTGATGCGTGTGATTGGGGAACATGAAGAAGATATAAAAAATATTGTTATGTTCGTTGATTTGGCACATCATACTCACCTGCTCGATTTGATTGGTCTATCATAGGTTGCACGATTCTTCGTCTTGCATTTATAAACCTGGAAAATGAGAAAAGTGACACATAAATAAAGGATATTTAAAACACATGCAAAACTTATGATAGAATAAGGGTCCAGTGCTAATCAAATCGCAAAAAAAAACTTGCACTAGATTCATTTAAGTGCCATACTTCGTCGAATGTCTTTTATCGCAGTGTAAGTTTTCTATAAATTAAAAATCCAAGGGATTTGTTTAAAATTAATTTGCTTAAAGTAAACATGACTTATTTTTATGGAGATAAATATTGCTCTGAGTAATAAAAAAAGAGCATTGTTTTTTACGAAGTAATGTATTTTCTGCTGTTACCAGTCCAATACTCATAGAAGTTATTTATGAGCTATTTTATGGCCGTTTTAGGCCATTTTCTTTATTTAAATCCTGTCAAATTATATCCTGTGGCCACAAGGGAATAGATAATAGGTTCTTGTTACTATGTCGTCCAGTGCTTGTCACAGTATTAACTGACGAAATGGGCCAAAGCGTCAAAGTATATACATACTCGTACAAGCCGACGAGAAAAAATATACTCAGATCCTTACCTACACGCAACATTTTCGAAGATGAAGTAATTTTCTTTAAAAAAATATGAGTCAAATAGTTGTTATGTGAGAATGAACAAAATATTTATTCACTTCACTTATTTGAATGAAAAAGGTAAGGGGTCAAAAAGGGCATTTCGAACGAATCATACTTTTTTCGAGAAACAAAAAACCTTTTACTTCTCTAAATAGTCTTTTTTTTAGCTCTATACACGGGGCCCGGTAGCTCTGCTCGCTAAGGCGTCAGGCCGAAAAGCGGCGTGCTACGTGGCCGGCGGGTTCAAATCCCGCCAAACCCATGGCTGTAAGTGTGAATGCGTGTGATTGTCTATGAGGGTGGCAAATGGGCCCAATCTGGTGGCCTAATGCTGGCCGCGTTCCCGGGCGCCCTCTTCACTAACCTAACCTTGCTCTATACACTTCGTCTAACGTTTAGACATCCAAATTTTATGCTTCTTCTCAGCAATAAGACTTGTCAAAATCCTCCGAACAAGCGTTTGTTTGTGCGAAGATTTCATTGTCGGATTAAAATTTTTTTCCGCCGAGCCATGTTGACTGATTTTCGAAGAAAATTATCCACGCTTTTCTCCGAATCGCGTCACCAGATCATACTGAAATTTTCAAGAGTTGTTGGTTTTTATAAGTTGAAAACCGTTTTTGATTTCTACGGAAACAAAATATTTGAAAAAACCAAGTGCAGAAAATGAAATTTAATAATGGTTCCTCGGGAATCTACAAAAGCTACAGAATTCTGCTTTCGGAGGCTTATTCCGCAAAACGATCGAGTTTTCCGTATCAATTATTCTCTGATTTGATAGAGCCTCATTTTTGCAAAGAAGGCGTAAAAACTATGAGACGGACATCCTTGAAGAGTTTAATGCCCAACAGCCATCACTGGGTTTTCCAATAGGATTCTTTTCTGACGCAAAAACCCCACATCACATTAGCATGACTGCAAAAAAGTAATGTTCCAGAATTTATAAGGGCACCAGAATGCTCTTTTTGAAGCCCAGATTTGAATTCCCTGGGCTACAAACTGTGAGCAGAATTAGAGAGCATGGTTTGCAGAAGACGACACTGAAATAAAAAGAGCCTTCAGGGGGATTTAAAATGAGGAGTAGCTAATTTTCCTTTATGAACTATAGCATAGATACCTGACCAAACAGAGTAAAAATTTGCGCAAGAATTAAAGGCGGCCACTTTGAATAATTTTTTGTTTATTGTGGGCTCAACAGTATTATTAAAGTGAACTAAATAGCAATAGCTTTTCAATTAGCGCACATAGCCTAGTGGACAGAGGCTATTAACGAACAGAGGCTATTAGCGAACAGAGTATGGGTTCGAATACAAATTTGAGCAGGGTTTATTTGTACTAATTTCACACTTAAGAAATAAAATATCAATAATAAAAAAAGAATTTCCACCACCGACAGTCAAAATACCAGAATTGTTTTAAACGGGGACAAATTAGCTTTTTAAAGGGGCTATAATGCATGGCGTCGAGGGCTTTAATACATAGCGTTGGAGGCTATAGTACATGACTTTGTAAGCTTTAATACCTAGCGCCTACTGCTATGAATTTTTTGGCATTCATAATGGACCCAGGTGCTATGTTTTATAAATAAGCTATGCACCAGAATTATAGAAACCACGGTCTCTGGTGCTATGCTTTTTTCTTAGTTTAACCGTAATCTACATTTGTTTTAATACAGGAAGACACGCCGAAGAATAAAGCTATTGAATGTTTTGCTGGAAAGACTTAAGGCGGTATTCTTGTCTGGAGACTCGATTTTGAGGTGATTTTACGGACGCAATAAAATAAAACCATAAACATTTTCGGTACATATTTTTTTACCAGTCTTTTATTAACATTGTGAAAGTACAAAAATTTATTCAAAAAATAAAAAACAAAAATTGAAAACTTGTCTCATGGTTCCAAATCGGTTCATTACAACTAGAGATATCATGTCAACCGTATCGAGAAAAGTAGTTCCGAGAAAAACGCGTAAGGTCTAAGATTTGAAAATATGCAAACAAAAAAAAATCGATTTGATCAAATTTCTAGACTAGAATACTTCCTTAATACTGAATTTCTTGTTCTCTTTTGCTAGTTCCAAGCATTAAGAACTAACAGGTGCTTGAAGTAGTCTAGCGTTCCGAAATAATGATAGGTAAGCGAAAATTCAACATTCATATCAAATGGCTATTACATGTAGAAAAGCAAAGTTATACATTCATTCGGGAATTGTAAACTCGGGAATCGTAAACTCGTACTCACAGTCGAAATACAGATTTAATAAAATATATTTGATCCATCTATCTTAAAACGAAAAGGTTCAAGGTCGCTGGGAATAACATTAAAGTCCAAAGGCCATATGAGAGGATAATTCAGCTTGAAAAATCAATGAAGAAGGCAAAAATATTTTGGTAAGAGATACTAAGGTAGGCCTTATTATCGATGAATGCCTTCTTTTAAGAAAGTGAAAGACATTTGATTTAACTGAAAGATGTTGGCGCAATGCTCGGCCACATGGGACTCGTTATAACAACAAACCTAGACTGGAATATTCAATAAGGGGTCATCTGAAATCTTCAGGGTTTATTGCGGAAAGCACAATATGGCTTCAATTGCATTGCACTTCCTTCATTTTTTTATTTTACTTGATTTCATTTTTCTGTTGCTAAATTTAAAGTTTATTCTATGCGTGTGGGAACACATAATTACACAATCCACAATTATACATTCACAATACACAATACACAATACTATAATACACACCAGAATTATAAAACACAGTAGGCTAAGTGAATTGAAATGTATTAAAAATAAAAGATACCATATAGTTGGTAAAACGTTAGGACGTGTGTTTGTATTTTTTAGTAATAAAATTTTATGGAAGTTAAATTCTTCCAAAAGCGCAAATATTTGTAACCGGTTTGAAGAGTTCTGTCATATGATTATTCATAGCTTTACTAGACAGAGTTTAGTCATTTTATTTTTTAACAACTCTCGAGTTGAATAATTATCCATTTTGATACCACTAATCAGTTTTCCTGGAAATTTCTCAAAATTTTCCCAACCCTAGGAGGATTTCATTAAATGTTTTACTAAGTCCGTATCTTAATCATAAGTTATTTTGAAAGAAACCTCTATAGTTTAATTAGCCGCCGGGAGAAAATGTTTTTATTCCTATTTCAAACCCAAAGGCCAAATAATATTGGCAAAAAAATTAAACGAAAATGGAAACAAGATAACGTTATTTCAGTATAAATAATTCCGTGTGGTGTCATAGTTACATGTCCCGCACATCACGATCATAATTTCCAATGTTTACCTGTCCCGTGGTCGTAAATCTGAAGCGAAACTTCAACGGCGCAGCGAAAAGAGATAGATTAATTTTATGTGAGGAAATCGGAGAAGTTCAAGCACAAGACGCTGAATAAACGAACGAATGTTGGTTATAGGAATGTTGGCTCGTCGTTATATCTTCGTCACATGCAATATGAAATTGTACGATAAAATTGTGGATCGAGATGTATAATACAGTGACGGGAAAACTCTTTGGAATGGGATTGGAATCGGTTAACGATGACTAGTACAAGTACTTCCCTAGTCAAGTCGATGTCAAGAGAGTTATGTCAGGTTTCTTATTTATTTTAAATGGAGTTCGCAAATCATTTCGTACCGTGCTGATATGATGGCACAAGGCGGCATGTATTTCACGGTAACAAATTTGAAAAGAGTACTATAATTGGAGTCGAATAGTAATCACTTAGGAAAAAGATGAAGAGAAAAGGACGATGACGATACCGACTGGACCAATGCTAGTAATAATTATCCTGAAAGTTTTCGTTTTCCAAAAGTATTGACCCCCAAATTTTTCGTATCCACCTGAAATCTAATTGTTGGAGATCAGCACTGCGAAAGGTATTCCTAGAATAGCACATCGAAGTCCCACGAGACACTACAAAGATACTACACTGAATTCGAAACGAAATCAAATGTATGTTTTTCCCATTTCACCCCTATTGTTCGTTTACGTAATTTATTGCCAAGCACATTTGTTCAACATTCACTTTACCAACACCTATTTTCGTCGTTTCGGTACCTAAACGCCCACCATCTTACACAGAACGCAAAAAATATATAGTTTCCGGAAGCCATATCCACAACCGCATCCTATGATCCAGAATCCGTAAACAAGAGGCCGAATAAATGGAGACTTAAACAAAATCGAAATACTTAAGGTGACCGGGTTCTATCCATTAGCGTAGGAGAAAAGTGAGACATGAAACAAACCATCTCTTGAATCCTATTCATCCTTGAAACTAAACGAAAGATTGCCGAGAAAATTCGTTCGTATGAAAAAAGCCGACCTGGGGACCGAACAGTCCGCCACCAGATCCAGCATAACATTATCGTAACGAAACCGAAAATGGAAAAAGTTTAAGCTGAACTTGGGTGCGACCTGTCTGAAATAAAGAAAATATAAGTGAGAAAGTTGCTTAGTTTCGTTCCGTTATTCGGGCAAATTGTTTTTATTGTTGTTTATTTGCACTTTTTTCACTGTTCTCTTGCTCTAGTTGCTGGAGGTGGCAAAAGGCAGGATATAAGGGCAATGAGTTTCATTTTAGGCTATCTTGCATTTCACTTTCTTGGCATGCACGCCCAAGCAAATGGAAATGGGCAGAAAGTAAGCGTGAAAACGAAGACGAAGAGCATCTTTCAGTGACTGTTTATCGGGCTTTTAACATTTGACAAGATAATCGCAATAAATTTTACTTAGAACTGTAGATAGCTTTTAGTCTCGCATTTCCCTGTTTGTTCTTTCATAGATTTGACTTGGTCTCTATTATTTCCATGGAAGCTACTTCAATTCTTTTTGATAAAATTCATCCACCCACTGACATGTACTATGGAAGGTGTGTGTGTGAGTATTTAGTTCAGGCTCGAAGTAGTTCTGACGAAGGTCCAAATACCAAAACTGAGCCAAAACCCAAAAGAGATTATAGTATTTTGATGACGATGGTTAAAACTGAGCTCCTATTAAGGTAAAGTAGCAGTTTTACAACCAGATGAACACAAGTTGTTTAGTGACTTCTTAATAATTTTCTGATCTAAATCGAAAACTAGTACATTAAATCGATGCAGCAAACTCATTTTCATATGAATGCTAATAAAATTATGCTACACATAAATCATCCGGAAAAGAGAAGGAAACACATTGCAACACCCTTAAACCAAAAGCTCAAATCCATCGCCATCTTAACGCATCGCTACGACGACGTCTCAATTAAAACCGTCCAATAAGTGTAGCCCAGAAATCAAAACGGAAATAACAGAACACCCACCGTCATTGTGATTTGTTTTCCTTCAAGGGTGGTCCAGAGGAAAATCTTCTGATTTCCGCATTGAAAATGACGAATGATCTCAGCAATCGAAATAACTATACATATGAAAGTCTGTCTACCGGTGGGTGAGTATCCCATTTCGTCACTACAGGACAGAACGCATATAAATAGTAGGGCAAGACATGCGCCCGAGTGCCCCATTCATGCATATACAGTATTTAGCCATGCATCAGTTGGTCCTGCACGTTCGACGTAGTCTTCATCCTTGTTGTCGTCGTCGCAGTCTGTCCATCCCATTTGGGGGATGCTTTCCGGTTCTTTTGAACGATGTTTATTGCATTTCGAACGGAATGGTCGGAAGATACTTTCTGGATGTCTAAATCACCCTGACTTGTACTTCTATGAGCAGCGAGCTTTTTTCAATATGCATCAAAATTTAAAGTCGAGATCGATATATGTAGTAGAAGGTGGCCGGAAAAAGGAAGATGTGTACCAGGGGTTTTTGGGAGTAATGCGATGATATGCAAAAAGAAAGATATTGACTATCAAAATATTGAACGTGTATATTTGTTTTCAAGTTGAAAGTTATTTAGAGGGTGCACCAGTTGTGCTTTTTATTTATATAGTGCAGATATTTTCTCACAGTTTTCAACAATAAATATTGAATGCGGATGGGCCGAATATTTAAGATGATTTAGGAAAAATTGTTATTCATGGTAGTAAAGTTTGGAGCTGATTCGGAAAAATTATGCTTCTTCAAAATAAACTTAAACGTATTAACAACATCATAATTAACTTGATCTGAAAAGCTATTTATTGCAAATCAAACACTTAATCTTATTGTCCCTAGAGAAATCTAATTGGTTTTGAAATTCGTTATAGTTTCACTTCATTCGCTCTGAATTTTATTCTTTCTGTAGTGAAACGTGCCATCTTCTCACTTTACTACATACTAAAAGAGGTCATCATTATCTCAGATAAAATGGGCTTTCAATTAACCCAAAACCATCCAAAAATCTTTCCGAACAATACTATCCTAACATAAGATCTTGAAAATATTGTCTCCCTAAACGCTACACTTTCAACGCTCAGAAATCAGAGATATGAACAGTAAGTAAACAGTATAGGCTACTGTGCTTATTTATTATTTCTGTTTTTTTTTTTAGCTTTTCTGCCTTGTGCTGCAGTAAGAAATTCAACCCGGCAGATCGATTAGATGTGTGATGACAATAGCGAAAGTGGTTGCAGCGGCAGAAAACAAGAACAACACATCAAATCGTTCGTGCAAAGTTGGATTGTGAAGCAAAGAAGATGGTCCCGCCGAATGTTGATAAGTGCGATAAGGTCTCTTGCTCTGGAAATTGTCGCAACCAATACGGAAAATTGCCAGAAAGTTACTAACTGTGGGTTGTCTGGGCGATGAAAAGAGGAAAGAATATAGGGCTGTTGATATCACAGAACTATGTGTGTGCACCAGTATATGTCGACGACGACAGTACGATCTTCTCCTCTTTTTCTACTAGTATGGAAATGTCGACGAAATATATCACCCGAGCTGACAGAACAATTCCCTTATCTGCTCTGAAAAGTTTTTTTTCACTTTTTCGATTTGTTCGGGTCCTTTTCACCCTGAGTTTTGTTGATTCGATATGTTGGTATGGTAGAGTCGAGATGATACTTTTTTTACGCTGATTTTGGGGAGAAAAGTTTTTCCAGGGTTATACTTCTTGCATACTCATTGATCGCTTGGTGGTATCTGATGAATCGAAAAAGAAATTGCAAAAATTGTTTAGTTGTTTTCCGAAAACATATTGCGTGAAGCTTAATATTATGAAAAACTCGGCACGTAAAACGGAAAATGATTGTTCAAATTTTACCTTACCATCCTCAAAGTACTGTTATGAATAACGTTCAAGCTAAAATAGAAACATATAAGGCAATAGTTACGATTAAGCACTTTAATCAACGAAAACTGCGGACATGGCCTTTTCACTGACTTTTGAAAAAAAATAGTGTTAGAATCTGCATAAAAATTTAGTGGATTTTTCTTCGAATTGCGTTTTTCGATTCATGCGTTTTTTTACAACTTGCTTTTAATTTACAATAAAATATAACTAACGCTTTAGCGTCGGTGGGTATTTTAGAGATATTTTAAGTACTTTTATAATTCTATAAAGAAATGACATCCAAAACCACCAAGTCTACGAAATGTTTTTCGAATATGCTTTTAACTAGGATATGATAAAAGATGGCAAAGAAAATTTGTCTAGTTTCTAGTTCCAATTTCTTCCTACAGAATCAACAAATCATTACGAAATTTACAAGAAACATTGATAAGCATGAAAAATAAGTCGGTGTAGTTTTTGGTTAAATAGTGAGCAGCCCCGCAGATATGACAGGCGCATAAACAGAAATCTTTTAAACTATCCAGACTTTTTTTTTCTTATAGTAAATAAATGCAAACGATCGATAAATTTGATGCTTCGTCTACACAGTCAAATTTGGATTTTTGAAATCCCACATAGCACAAGCCAGTCACCCTTTGCCAAATCACCTAATATTTTAGAACCCAAAGTTTGTTTTTTCACAGGATTTAGTGGCCTTAAGTAGCACCAAGTCTGATAGCAGTTTGATGAATATGCTGAAAGCCCTGCAACTGTGGCACCATCTTTAAATCACTCTCTATAACTTCCAACGCAGTCATTAGTACGAAACATAATTCACACAATGAAATTTCATAAAATTTCGGTTGCGAAATTAGGTGATAGCACCGGCAATTTCAACATTTTTTTATGTACTTGAAAAATTGAAATTTCAAACAGATGTAATTTAATAATGAGAATGAAATTTGAAATTTTCGCGGGCGGTAACTTTGAAAAAATTTCAGACAAAATGTTTGTTTTTTCATAGTTTACGAAAAATTTCTAAAAGTGCACCCATTCGACGAAATAAAAATATTCAGCGAACCAACATTTGAAAGAAGACTAGTGTGCATAATATACAATACTACAGAGCATACAAAAGTCTACTTTTTACTGACTTTCGAACAAACTTTCGAACGACTTTCGACAGTGGCGGGCATTTTAGTGAACTTTCAGATACCGCTACACTCAAAGTGGATAATGTTTTAAGTTTCGCTATGATCAAGGGTGAAGGTAACTCTAGGTGAGCACTGGTCACCTGAAAGTACGCAAAGAAATTTTATGACATTTCGAGTTGCGTATTAATGATTCAAAGAGTAAATTTATGTGAGTTTTGATGAATCTGCAGATAGCTCGAAAGTAGTGGCAGGCATGCAAAAGAAATCCATCAAATCATCCAGTTTCCTGAAAAACTGATGGGAGGGGGGAGAGGGGGAGTGGTCTTGTTCGGGGGGTCGGTAGCTTAGCTCGCTAACACGCCAGTCCGAAGCAGCGATCTACTGCCCGCGAGTTCGAATCCCGCCGTGCCCATGGCTATATTTGTTCGTCTTGTGTTGTCTTAACAGCCGGCGACTGGATACTAGCGCTCCATTAATTAAGTGTCACATTTTTGAGAACCTGTTTTTTTAGAGACAGATTGTCTTTCTGTCTTTTGAAATGGCTTTTTAGAGAATTGATCAAAAATAATGGTAACCATTCAAAAAATACCTCCTTTTAAGAACCCGAAATTTGTGTTCGCGGATGCTCATGAACGGATAATCAGCTGAAATTTTCAGGAAGTAATAATCTAAGTACAAATATAAAAGTTCTTTACAAATACTCGTACATTTAACAGTGTGGCAGCGGTGCCATCCTAAAATATCATCAATGAAAAAAATATTTTTTACCCCTATAACATTGATCAGATTCAAACTAAATTCATACAGTAGGCTTATTTTAATGAAAACCAAATTTGACTGATCTTTGGCTGCAAAGTGAGGATAGAGTTGCCAGCTGTAATGATTTTGGTTATAATTTGTTTTATTTATGCTCCAGGGAACGCTAATAAAACTTGTTTAAATTTTGTGAATTTCCAATTCCCAGCTCTGTAACTCTGGATGCAATCATTGAAGAAACGATATTTGCGCTGCATAGATCATACATCGCTTTGTTAATGCGAGGTGTTCGCATCATTTATTTATCATCTATTCATTCCACTATTTTAAAGAGATATGAAGGGAATCCAGGAAACTATCGTCTAACTGAGTGCCTAAGTAAATAAAAGCCAAATGCATATTGGACTTAAAGAAAGGGCATATGCCTTTTTAGAGAGTGGTATCAATTTGCAACGATCCAACTCTATCAGCTCTTAATTCAAATTCGAATAAATGCCGGTAGAGTTAAGAATGTCCGTAGCCCTCATGTAAAGAAAATAGTAGCATAAACAAAGTTGATAGTACTGCTGCCGCTTATGAATTGATTTCTTTTTAAACTGGCTAGATTTAAAAACTATACACATTTTTCTAACCACAATCATTTGCGAGTAAGTATATAGCACTATTTTAATCAAACGAACGTAGTTTTTGACGAAGTATAATGCAAGGTTATATCCAGTTGTATATCTTGAAAATTGCAAAGCAACCTAAAGCCCCCCACAAAAAAAAATACATACATACATATTTTCATTAATCGATACTGATAAGCAATGGGCTAAAAATTATCATTGCGAAAATTGATGTTAGAGTTATCTCTTTAATACGAACTATATTTTCATTTAAAGTGAAATCGTTATCGGTAGATAAGAGAACCTGGCACAAAATTGACATCCATACACCATCGCCCAGACGACAGGGTGTGACTAGCTTGACTTTGTTCTTCTTTTATATTTTCGCAATATGCAAAAGTTTAAACCTGATACACAATGACTAGAATTTTTCATTTTAAGGCGTAAAATTAACACTAATAAATATATGTAAGTAAATATCGAAATAAATTCAAAATAGTACTTACCAATTATTTACTTGAAGTATCGTTAAACCTGTGTCTTGCGCTAATTGTTTTTTCTGGTCCTCCGATGGGTACGGATGCTGAAACGACAAGTATAAAAATCACAGTATAAATAATTTACCCAGTACGATTTAGGAGAAAATGAGCAAAACTAGAAAAACAATGAAAACAAATAAAACAATACAAGAAAATTACATGGAACGACATCTGCATTTCAAATTAATTGTTCATTTCGGATTTTTGTTTGTGCTTTCAAACATCTGAGCCCTATTCATTCAGCATTTGGGTATTATTTTGATTCACCCTTTCGCAAGTCAACCATTCTCTCCTTGAACGTTCGTTTGTTCGTCGGGTGGTTGGTTCCATGGTGGTTCATTCGAAAACCGCTCGACTGTCAGTGGCTGTTCGCCTGTTTGGCGCACTTTCAATTGTTCACCGTTCTTGTTCTATCAAGCCGTACCGTTTGCCGTTTAATTTTCCATAGAATTCGTTCGTAAGCACCAACATATAGAGATGCGAGGCGGATATTGTCGGCGTATTTTAATCTAAAAATCTGTTCGTTAATTGTTGATCGAAATGAGTGAATTGTACGATGACGTCAAGTATTCTTTTTTCGAATAAAATTCTTTTGTCGGTAATTGTTTGCTTGTTGTTCGCGGAGATGAGAGAGCGATTCTTTGTTATTTTTTCACTGGTTCTATTATGTTGTATGTTGCCGCTGGTTTTCTTGTTTTTATTTGTGTTTTCGCATTTATTCATTCATTCCATTCACCGTTCATTTGGTGATGATTATTGTTTTGTACATTGAACTGTGCACACACCACACCCACATCTGGCGGAAGTATCTTTTTACGCGTGCCTAAATACAAAACAAACTATTGTCCGAGGAGAGGAATTATTCACGGGAAACGAGGGCGAATTCAATTGTTTTTGTTTTTTATAATGGCATCACCATTACCCGATCAGCGGAATAAAATAAACGGATTGACTTTGTGAATGCGTGCGTGGTGGCGGTGATAGGATTGTGGTGATGGAAAGGGTTGGAATGCGCGCCGTGATGTGTTTTTTCAGACTAGCTGTCAAGAGAGGGAGGGCAATCTGTTTTGAAACGACATAAAGTAGGACTACAATTGCGAAAGTTTGGTTCCGTTTTAAGGATCCGCCCCCAATGAATGCTAACGAAGGTTATGGATTTTACACATCAAACTTTTTAATCCAAGATGAATACATGATGATCATACACTCAGAAAAATTTCATTTAATAGAATCAAATTTAAATCAAAAGTTGAAACAATTTTGAATAAAAAACGAATCTTATTTGAATTCCACTTTATTATAAAAATTTTATTTTCATATCAAAATTTTTCATCATTTTATTAAAAAGAAACGTATATATGACGCCTATTCATATTTGAAAATTTTTGATTCAAACATGTTCAAATGTGATTTGGCGCCATATGGTGATGAAATTTTTCTGAGTGTAGGGATAAGCTGCTTGGTTGTATTAAGTGAATAGCCAAGAATTTTTCTCGAAATGTGAATTCGAAATGTGATTGAAACCTAGTCTTTAATTACCCAAAACTTAAAGTTTCTGCCATCCTGTACTCCTTCATCATATTTCACTGGGTGCACTTCCAGACTACTTCAAACCAAACAACAACCATGCACATATTGTTAAACATGCCAGCTCTCGAGTTCCAAATAAAAATATTTTGTTTTGGGTTTAATTAACCACAACCACGACCTATTGCAATTTTGCACATCAAACAATACAACGTCTCAGCATGTTCGTTCGACCACCTTAAGGTACGAAACATATTCCAGACAAGAACCACACTGCCTCTCTCCAGCCTTACTGGCTCTAACCTCATTCCACTTGTCCTTAACCGCTAACAGATTGAACAGGCAACGGAGTCGGTTTTCATCATGTACACTGCTCACCCGTGTGTTTCGTAGATTGTGTTTGAAGAGACCACCACCCCAATATCTATCCACTCGATTTATTTCATCCAACCAGAGCCCTATACAAAGTTCGTTTGAACATTCCTCGACACGGACACTTGCTAAGGATATAAGCAAGCCATGTCCGAAGCTCGTATACTATGCAAGGACATGTTTTGGGGGCAAGTGTAACATCAACAATATTCGAAGCCTACGACGGGTCCCATTCTATTATCGCGGGACTTTATATGGCTTGTTAGGCTCTCACTCTGCCATGTTTAACCTGGGCGAGTGGTTGGTTTGGGGGCGGATAAGAGTCCATTTCACTTGAACACCTTTGACATGTGTGTACCTTTGAGAGCACTACAAGAACATGTTCTAGTCCTCCACAGATTTCTTAGTATCGAACATGTAAGCAATTTATTACTGGCAAAACATAAAGTTGTAGTTTGTCGGCTATTCTATGGCTATGCACATTCGCAAGTACTCCAAATGATGCATTGGCAGCATTAGATAAGATTGTGAATCTGACTTTGGGAAGGACCATTATCTAAGTACCTTAATGTGCGACAGCTGGCTTTTAAGCCGATGCTCGTATAGTAAGAACTATGCTCACAAAGGACAAGAAATACAAGCTCAGAATATATTAAGCAGTATAACATCAGCCTATATAGAAATGGCAATTGTCACATTTTGGGTTCCAGCTCCCAACCGTTTCAAAAACCATGCTATTATTTGGTAACATATCATTTCGTAGTCAGATTCAAAACTCAAAAGCAAATATTTGAAAACTTTTCAGGAAAACAAATTCATTGTCCTCTCCCATTGATTTGAATAGAACTAAATAAATTTTCTTTGTCTGACTGTTATCAGGTGTCCTTATTAGCTTCTGTTTACATGATAGCTGTGCATCGCCAGACGCCACCACAATTGTACATCTTTCCTCGAAATTTCGATGGAATCATAAAAATTGTAAAAAAAAGTGATCTGACTTCTTATCACTACCAGATCAAACTTGTTGCATGGCGCTTCTCAACCAAAATGACTTCTGCGTTAGATATACAAACTTCGGTTCGAGGCCATAATTTTCTTATCACGTTTTATTACTCTTCATGCCTCTATTGAATTTTTTATTTTTTTCCATTCAGATTAGACTCGGTATCCATTGTTGTAAGCCCCGTATTTACGCATATGAAGCGCATATATATTTTCCTCTGCACATAGTGCGATGGCGAAGCATTTTTCGAGAATTATATTTACCTACGTTGAGGGTAAGCTAGCTTTATTCATATAGATAATTCTAGAGTGCCTCTGTGTGCACATGTGACGCGTACGATCACAAACAAATCATATTGACGCTTATCAGCTTGTATTCCCATTTCAGAAAATATTCCCCAAAATTCATAATACACTACGCTGACGCACCTTTCCAACCCAGTCCCGCTTCTGCAACTGTGAGGAAAAAGTAACAAATTTGGCTTTCCCTGCAATCGTTGCTGGTGTGATTCTGATATCATTTAGTATATCGTTTTCAGATTTCTCTTATCAGATGGCCATTATCTCTAATTAAAGTTGTTAAGCAAACATGGCTACTGTATTTGATTTTGTAGCTGTATTTTTAACAGTTTGAGCTTTAGATAAAGGTATCTAAGGCGTGAAAGTAATAAATTTGATTGCATAGGGATTTCAAAATACGATGACAGGAGAAATGTGAAAGAATGTCAACAAGCTTTAAGGTATTTATCGTTTTCACTACAGGCATAGATCGATAGATTCAACGGTTTTGGAATGTAGGTATGTACATATGTTTGGTGGTATGAACTTTAGGAAGCATTTTTTATAAATTTCTACTTAGGTACTGTAAGGTCAGTTGACGAGAATTAGTAGCTGCTATCATGTAGGTGAGCTGAGCCACATTGGCTCGATCGGCCGTGGGTATGACCAAAATGAGGAAATTTTCAATATTTTCAATTGATGCGAGGAGTGGAAAATGAGAGTAGAGTTACAGATTATGGTGATGCCGAGGATACTGAAAATGACTATAGCAATCTAATTTTATAGATTTTTCTCCGGCGTATTAATATTCGTATATGAATGTTTTGAACGAGGATTGTGGTGTTTTAGATTGTTAAACTTGGAAGCGTAGCTTACTCATCAGTGATGAAAACAGAAGTCTTGATTAAACATTTCTGTCAGACGAGACCTTCATCTCAAACTTATTATATTTTTTTTTTACATATAGCACTGAACAGTTGAGTAAAAACCATTAAAAAAAGAACATGAAGGTACACTGAGAAAACACATGGCGCCAGACGCCATAATTTATAGACTTCTGGCGCCATGTACATAGTCGATTTAGGGATTGTGATAAAATATAGCGCCACACGCCATAATACATGGCGAAAAGTACATAGGCCTACACGCCATGTACTATAGTCCGCCACGCCATGTACATGGCGTTGCGGACTATATTACATGGCGTGGAGGACTATAGCACATGGCGTGGAGAACTATAGTGCATGGCGTGGAGGACTATACTGTATGGCGTGGAGGACTATACTGTATGGCGTGGAGGACTATAGTACATGGCGTGGAGGGCTATAAGCATAGCGTCTGCTCCTATGTACTATGGCGTGTGGCGCTATATTTTATCACAAATCGACCGAAATCGACTATGTACATGGCGCCAGAAGTCTATAAATTATGGCGTCTGGCACTATGTGTTTTTCAGTGCATCTGAAGATGATCCAGAGTAATAGTGTTGATTTGAGCCATATTACATGGCTCATGGCACTATGTAATATGGCGTGTGGGGCCATAATTTCTGCGCCATGTAATTATGGCACTGGGAGCTATACTACATGGCTCAGGGTACTATGCACATAGCGTGTGGCACCATAAATGCTGCGCCATGTAACATGGGACCACGCGCTATGTAGATTCTGACATTATGGCGCTGGGAGCCATATTGCATGGCTCAGAGTACTATGTACATGGCGTATGGGGCCATAAATAATGCGCTATGTTACATGGCTCTGGGCGCTATGTGGATTTTTTTCAGTGTAGTGTATCCCAAATGTATTAAGGCGTTGGTACCTGGGTTTGCTGAGGAACCAGTCCATTGCAATGGGCCAATTTCTGTAGATCCCAATTTATGAAGTTCTGTGACGTTTTCTGTTGCCTCCGAAGCCAGTTTTTAGTGGTTCACGGCCAAATGGTCATCAAGCCAACACAACATTTAACGCCATGTTTTAAAGGCCATATAGACGGAATTTTTGTTTGATAAAGAGAGCTCTTTTCTGCAGTACATACCGTAAAGGAAATATGAGAAGAGAATAAAAAAAACTGTCATTGTCATTTGTGTTTGACATAACCAATATCCCAGTCTCGAAATCAGAAATCAGAAATTTCCAAAGCATTTGTTGCCCACCAAAGTTTCAGGTTGGACCGAATTTCGCTGTACATTTCCATATGTTCTTTTATAGTACCTCGGGCTTTAGATAGCACTTCACATATAAAGGGTACAATGATTTCGTAAAGCCATAGCTATCAAACTGGGTGAATAGTTATCTGCTACTGTTTTGGCGCTATGACACAAAATCGGAACATCAATGTAAACCAAATTTCATGCTACGGGAAAAGCTTTAATAACAGTGCACATACTTCTTACCGGAATCTGATTTGGATTCCGGTAGTTTTTGTAAGTACTGTGACAATTTCGCAGGTTTTTTCGTGTCGACGTTATTTAGGTACGTTGAAGGTTGAAGTGGCTGCCGATCTACAGAGACCTGACAACCGACTCACATATACACAAGAGAGGCCCGTTGTGATTATATATGCACCAAATTTTTTTTAAGCCCCATGGTATCCAACAGCCACCAACCAACCAAACCAAAATTAAACTAAATATTTACACTGTTTTTCCTAATTTTTCTTTTCTTGTACATAACATACTTTCCAAATAGATTATATCTATAATGTTTTTTTGGTACTACTTTTCACTATGCCGAAAATTCTTTGATAAATAAAAACTATTCAAGGAGATACTACTATCTATTACTCATTGTTCTTCTTCTACTTGTTGATGTGTTATTGAAAACGACCCAATTAAAGCATATATAAAAAAACTAAACAATAAGTGAAAACAATATATGAACAAGAATATTTATGCTTGAAAATAATTTATAATTTGAAAATAATTTATGTTTTGAAAATGGCTACTATGAGTTTTTGCAAAATAGCACTCTTCAAAAAGACTAAACATTAACAAATTTTTTATTGTTTTTTAACATTGGATTATATCGTGGTATTATTAGGGCGGTTTTTTTTTATCTACACTACTTGAAATAACATCAAAATACGCAGAAAAACTACTTAAAAATTGATTTACCCAGGACTGCAAGTTGTGTTTGAGAAAGTTTCACCTTTTAGACTGTAAGAAAGATTGCAAGGTTTTTAAATGTGTGAAAAATTGAATCCTTTGTAACGATTGAGTGTCAAACAGGATTTACTAAGTTTTTTGGTGCTGACAATTTTAAGTCTGGAAAAGGTGTGTCTTTCAGTCCTGGAAAAGATTGCTGTCTTTCACTTTCACTCCTCTTCATTCCATGCTTTTTATACTTTTCATTTTTGGCACTGCACGTTTTCCCATAGACCACAATGCTGTGGTCATCTTGAAACTGTATTTATTACACCAGCTCTTGCAATTTTTTTCTGATATTTTTTTCGGTTTTTTTATAGTTTCTTTATTTTTGCTTTTTTCAGAATTAATTATATTCAGAAGAAGAAATTCAATCTGGATAAATTGCTACCCGTGCAGTGCACCAAAATTATATAATTTTAATTTGAAAGCTACCAATCAATCGCTATGTCGCAATAATGTTTTAGAAGACGTTTCAATGTTAAAGTTGGTCCCTCTGAATTAGCGATTTGTCGTTTAGTGGACCATTTCCAGTGTCAGTAATATTGAACGCAAATGAAACAACGGCAAATATTGAACGCATGTAGTACCGTGTCTCAGAAGAACCTGTAACTTCGAGTTGTAGACGAAGTATCCAACATTACTCCATCCTTAATTACTCGGAGCATCCATAATTACTGGGAGGTCACGTTAGCTTATTTTACAGGGTTCAAACATATTACCGTACAATATATGATGTAGCACATGCACCAGAAACTACAGCGTCTACTATCGATGGCTTAAATATATAATAATGATTGAATTTCAACAATTTGAAGTGGAAGACAATGGTTTCAAACTCAAATTGATAATGTTTGATTAGGCTCACTTCCAACTAAAAGGTTTTGTGAAAATGCATGATTTCAGGATTGGGAGCATCGAAAATCCAAGGATTATTGACTAAATGCTATTGCAACCTCTTTCGTGCACAGTTTGGTGCGAAATAAGGTTCCGAGAATTTTTTCTATCAAAAAGGTATTGGTTACCCTCTATCATTATATACTTTGGAGAAGGTCAGATTTGGTTGACAACTACGTTATCAAGGTCTAACTGCCCCTGACTTATTTTCGCAGGGTTATTTGAAATCAAAGATGTAAGCAAATAAACGTCAGCTAATTGACAACATACGCGCCAGAATAACGGAATTACAACCAAAAAAACTTGCACCCACACTGAAATATGTCTCAAAAAGATCGCTTTTTGCGAAGCCGTCATTGGAGGTCATTTATAAGATATTATGCTTCGTATTTAGTTAAGTCAACTTGCTATGGTTTGTACCGTGTTGGCAAATTTAAAGCGTCAAAATTAAATAAAAACAAAAGTATGAAATATTTAGACCCTTTCGTGATTTATTGGCCTCTCTACAGTAGGGGAGGTATTATAGAAAAAACTCTAAATCCAGGGTTTTTTCTATAATGCCTCCCTTACTGTAGAGAGGCCCATAAATCACGAAAGGGTCTAAATAATTCATACTTTTGTTTTTATCTATTTTTGACGCTTTAAATGTATCTGGCAGCATTGCTTAGTATGGTAAACTGGAGTGGACTTAAAATACATGCTTGGTATAAACTTTTTGTTGTGAGAAGCTCATCGAGTCCTTATAAATTAATATCTAAAGATGGTTACGTGTAAGCGTATCGGAAAAATTTCGTTTATATTCCCAGAGAAAATTATTTCTCAGATAATTCTGTTTCTTATTAACTTAGTTTAAAAGCTGTTTTCAGTTTAAAAAGGTCAAGTGAAGTTTTATTTTTCCTTTAGTTCATATCTCCCTTAACTTTTCATTTGTCATATAAAATAAAAATCATCATTTATTATTGTATAACAATTGTGCATCGTGTGTCTAGGTTCTAAAACATGAGCGATTATGCGATATCGTAAATTTCCGGATCATTAAATTTTCTTAATGTTCCTATTGTAAATATTTAAGTTTTTAAATAAGTCAAAAATGCTTTCAAAGTGAAAGATCTCATCAAATAATTGAAACTATAGCTGCATTTGTTAAAAGCAAGCTTTATCAAAGTATTCATCAAGGATACAATCCGAAACAAAATCGTTTTGTGCAAGAGTAATGCTTGTAGCTTTGCAATAACAATACTATTAGCTTCAAACAGCTCTTCTGCGCCATTCTGGAGAGTTCTATTCGACTGTTCTGTGTTCATAGTTTTACTGTTATCATTAGGAAAATTTGGTTCGATGTTTCTTTGCCGAATTTCCGTACTAGGCTTAAGTAGTTAAAGCAACGAAATATTCGGCTTGAATCCAATTCTGTTTGAAATCGATATCTTTCCTTAGAATCGTAGAGCCATGTACTTCGTCAAAAGCTTTGATTGGTTTTTTTTCTAGTTTACTGTTTCGTCTAATTATTTTGGTTTTTCTCACTGACCGAAAAAATCAAAATTACGAGGTGGATCGAAAGCTTTCAGTTTTGTTTAGTCATTCGAGTATGGCTAAAATAAAGTTTGGCATCACTACGAAGGCGGCTGATATAGGACTCCCATTTTCAAATGTCGTGTAAAAGACTATCGCAGAAAGTTTTGTTATGCCTATAGTAAATGCATATTTCAAGTCACTTAACGAGCATTCATCGGTAAAATTGTAAATCAAGCATAGCCTTCGAGTTGCTACCCTTCTCATTTTTAAATCATCTATCAATACGCTCCGAACAGTTTTCATTTGTTTTATTATCGCAATCTTGTCTTGGATCAACCAGATATCCTTTGCATTCAAATTTCGTATTCCGTATAAATGTAGCCAGCCAAAATCCTATTTTCAAAAACTGCAGCTGATATGAGTTGGCACTACTCATCGGTTTATACTCCCTTCGATTATCTTTCAAATAAGCCTTTCTTCCATAGCAAACATTTTTTTCATGTAAAACTATAAGTAGCGGGTATTTTTGCACTCTTTCACCTTCACACTACTGTCAATACTATTGTAAGTTTACCTGTAAATTGACAAAGATCAAGCTTTGAATTGTACAAATCGGGACTCAAAATGGATAGCTAAGTAAACCTATCTTTGAGAAAAACAATTTTCCGGGGCGGATGCTTATTTCTCGTAGAAATTATTTTGTTTATTGATAAGCCAAGGAATGTTAATTGTCTGGTTCGAAAATGATACATTGAATTCACTGATGCTTTTTGAATAAATAGACTTAATGCTTCAAAAATGAATAAAACAAGTGAAAAATCATTTTTGAATATATATTGCATTTTTTGGGGAAACCACCCATATCTGTCAGAAGTTATTTTAAAAGAAAATTGCGGAAGGTCGATTACCAAATTGAAATATTTATACAATTTGCATTTTGGTAGCTCTTCTCCAGCTAGCAGGGAATGTAATTCCTTTCAAATCAAAACTTAATTTACAAACCACTATTTCCTCTTCAAGTTATCCATCCATAGGGTAGCTATCTTAAAACGAAGGTAAATGAATTCATATCAGATATGAAACCTATATGATTCGAGAAGTAAATTCATTGATTTACCAATGGTGGCGAACTAAAAAAAATGTTAGTTTTCTGTGAAAATTAGTAAGGACGAAAGGTTTCAGCTGAAACCAGTACTTGAAACCAGTAAATTGGCTTACTTTATAGAAAAAAAGTTCCAGGAAGTTTGCGGTATTCAATGCAATCATTCACTGAGCGATTTCCGTTGATTTTAGTCAAATACACTTGATATGTTAAGCCTTAGTCCGTGAATGATAATTTATATGCAATAGCCAAGCATGAAATATTGGAAAGAAGTGGGTTTAGTTCGCAGGAGGTGGGTCAAGTGTACTTAAATATAAAAATAAACCTGTAACTTGTAGCAGTTTTCTTCGAAATGTGTGATTAGAAACACCAGCCCCAAAAAATAAAGCGTGACAATCCCAGTTGGAAAAGCGTTGGAATTCATTACTGTAATTGATGTTCGATAGCGTAGAGAAAAGATGCATAGCAGCATGATACAATGCATAGCAGTATGAAGTATTAAAGGCTGGTACTAAAAAAAATTATTGGCCATCTTCACCAATTTAAGTGTTTATAACATAAACTAAGCTTTTTGTTGTATACGTGAAAATAGCATCAACTGGTATACATTGAAATATCTAGTAAAATAAAGAGTATATAGTTATACTTATACATGATATCTTCCTAATTTAGTTGGAAACAACAAAAACATTTTAAATTTAAAGACCTTACTAAGGAAAACCGGGTGCGACGATGAACTACGCTAAACGGTCATTTGCTTTGATTGGTCAAATTACATGACATCCAGACTATTCTAAAGTATTTTTTGATTCTGCCTTGTAAATGCAAATTAAAATCAGACTGTGTAAAATGAATAAACAGCCATCTAAATTGACGAGAGACAAAATCAATTCGTAAATACGAAAACAAAATAAAAATTGTCTAGGATAAAAAAACGAACCCATGTTTCAAAAGTAAACAGTGACTTAGAGTGAAAGTTGTTTATCCTAACTATTTGTTTATTCTAACTAAATTGTTTGCAGCTTTCACGCTATCTATGCCAGATTCCTTACGCTTAGAGGTATGCTGACCAAAGTAGGGTGTATATTACTTATATGTGTCACACAAAACTCTGACAAAAAGAACACGATTTTAAGCTCGCATTGAACAATATGTTCATTTTTAATGCTTTCTAAAACTATTTCTTGATCGTGTTTTTTTCTAAACACATAAAATAAAGTCAGTTGACGAAACTTGCATCATTTCAATACCTATAAATGCTTAAAATCCACTTCCACTCAAAGCTTTCGACAATACTGTCATTATATTAATGCAAACAAAAAAAAAGTCCCAGTATAATGGCTAACTGAACCAAACGATTCGATAATACCAAACATTATCCTGCGGCGTATTCAGAGCGCATTGCATGTATGCACAGAGAATAAATCAACTTAACCACATCCAATCCTAAAGGATAAAAGTGGGATAGACGCCCTAGGAGGATAGACGCCGCACCTTAAAAAAAGAGAATTTAAAACCAAATTCACGCTCTAGTACCAAGTTTCTCGGACAGATCTCGCCCCCACAGCTCAGTCCGCGCACGCGCTTCGACAGGACTGCACGTGTCGCCGCTTGAGTTAAAAAAACGTTGCAAAATTATATCGCGCTTGCATGATTCTTGTGACAGTGACATTTTGACGTGTTCAGAACTTTCGTTTTCGAAGGTAAGTTTTAAGTGTGTATTGTTATTTAAATAGTATGTATCATTTATATTTATGGTGTGTTTATAAAATTACGAAATTATTTAAGTATTTTTATTTATTTGCTGGGGCGTCTATCCCTACTAAAAAGGATAGAGGCCCCACTATTGACTGAGTATAGACGCCCTTAGAGGCATATATCCTCTATGACTTATTTACAGGTACTTAGGCTATAGGTAAGATTTTTTTAAATAACGTACCTATCTAGTTAATATGCAACTTAGTAGGAAAATTCACTTTCCAGTTTATTTATGAGCTGTTTATACCTTTACATGTCGTACTTCACTGTACTTGTAAAAAATAATGCAGCGTATCACCTAATTTCATTTTTTATTTTAGACAAAATGCCGCGAAAATATAAAAGGAAAATAGGGGCACCCGTTCGTGCTGCTTGGTCTGAAGAAGCCCTTTGCAAAGCTTTTGGGGAAATGGATAAAGGCCAAGTCGGTATAAATGAAATATCTCGTCGTTATGGTATTCCATCTCGAACTTTGAGGAGGCGATATGCTAAAAAAAACTGTGAAAAACTTACTTTGGGTAAGTAATAGAAGAATTAATTGCCCTAATCAAATTCAATTTAGGCACTGTCTTCTTAGTTTGTTTTTTCATACTTGTCCTTTTTGAATCCTCAGTTTTTTTTCTGTACCTATTAATTTCTTCTTTTTCAGGAAAACATCCCACACTGGACTTTGACAACGAGAAACGTCTCGTAGCGCACATACAAAAATTAGAAAAGGCAGGATTTCCCACAACACGACAGGATGTAAGAAGACTCGCTTTTGAATTTGCCGAGAAACTGGGTTTGGAAAATCCTTTTAACAAAGAGACATGTATGGCTGGTCAGCACTGGCTCAAATCATTTCTTGAACGACACCCAGAACTCAGTATTCGCCAGGCAGAAGGTTTGTCTATTGCAAGGGCTCAAGGATTAAATCGAGATGAAGTAAACAAAATGTTTGAATTGTTGCTGAAAATACTAACTGAAAATGATTTGATCGATAAACCTGATCGAATTTATAATACTGACGAAACTGGAGTTCAAATGAACAATAATCCTGGTAAAGTTATTGCTACTAAAGGTGCCAAAGTAGTAAATTCCATCACTTCTAACGAAAAAGGTGAGACAATGTCAATTATAGCTTGCTGTAACGCTGTTGGCAACTATGTTCCTCCGGTGGTCATTATCAAGGGGGTCAATAAAAGACCAGAGTTCCAAGAGGGTCTTCCGCCCGGAGCCAACGTGTACATGAACAAAACATCTGCCTACGTCAACTCAGAACTCTTTCAAAAGTGGCTGAAAGAACAGTTCGTGCCAATAAAACCACAGGGTAAGGTTTTGCTTATACTTGACGGGCATTCATCTCACACTACTGCTATTGATTTACTAGAATTAGCACAAGAAAATGACATCATATTGTTCTGTTTGCCAAGCCACACTACACAGGCTTTACAACCGCTTGACCGGAGTTTTTTTAAACCTTTCAAAACTTACTTCGCTTCAGAAACTAAAAACTGGATGTTGAGTCACAAAGATCGAAAAATAAATCGTTACATTGCTGGAAAATTAATAGGTAACGCATGGGCTCGCGCTGCTACCTCTTCTAATGCTGTGAATGGGTTTCGTGCATGTGGTATTTTCCCGTACAATCCTTCTGCTATTCCCGACAGCTACTTTGCTATCTCTGATAACAGCTTTCAAAATGTAGATGAAGGAAACCTTGCTCAAGACCAACCAGTAGCAAGAGAACTCGACGCTAATGCTGATGTGAATTCATATTATGTTGAGCCCCAGCCTGGTCCATCGTCGTCAACTATCAATAGGGAGCGGGAGCCTTATTTCGGGTTCTTACTATATGAAGATCTTGCAGCGGACGCAATTATTATTCCCTTAGAAGGAAATGTCAGTCCGTCCATACTTTCTCAGAATCATAATGTTGAAACTGTAGAAGTCATAACTCCAAGTAAATATCTTAACGAATGTTCACCTATCCCGAAAATTCCTGTTCCATTATACAAAAAAAGCAAGCAAGGTGCTGCCGTTTTAAATTCAGAAGAACATATTAACTCTAAGAAAGCTAAGTTGAAAGGTAAAGCTAAGAAGCAAACACCAGACAAACCTAGAAAAAACAACCAAAAATCAGTTCCTAAAAAGAAAAGACCGAGGTTTAGCTCTGAAAGTGAACAAGAGCTCGATGAATCAGATTCTGACCAGACTGAATCTGATAAAGAAAATACTCAATGCAGAGAATGTTTCGATGACTATGCAAGTACCAAGTCCACGGCGGACTGGATTCAGTGTCTGATGTGTAAACTCTGGTTACACGAAGATTGCACTCTATATGGCGATTACTGTAATAGATGTGGACACAAGAAGAAGCTTGCAGCTCTAAAAGCTAACCTGGCCAAAGTGAATTCAAAGAATAAGTAACCTGGCCAAAGTAAACAGTATCTCTATATTTGTTGATTATTTGAAAATTTTGATTACTGTTATTTTGATTACTGTTTTAAATTTTGATTACTGTTAAGAAGGAAGCTTTGTTTTTTCCCAAAGAAGTCTTAAGGGACGGATTTGTTTTAAGTTTTATTATTCCTAAATTTAGTTCTGTAAAGTTTTAAATAATTTTTAATAGACGTTGTTAAGTTGCTAAGTTTACCCAAAGAATGATTGAAAGACTGAGCCATTTGTTCCTATAAAAGTGCCATTTACTTCAGTTTTACGGTATATTTGGATAAGAAAACCTTATAATATATTATTGCAACTAAGAAAGCAAATAAACATTTTATTTAATTTTCTACGAATTTTTTTTTTTTATTACGGAGGCATCTATCCCATTGTAGGGTATCTATACTCATGTCGAAATTTTGCCAGGGGCAACTACCCCATACAGTAGGCGTCTATCCTCAAACAATAAGTTTTTTTAAGAGCCGAATATCTACAAATCTACGGTATGCATTGAATAATGATATGAGTAGATAGTAAGTATAAGGACTATAGTTGTTACAAATAGTTAACTCACTCGAATAGTGCTTTAAAAAAAAAGTTATAGTCAGCTTACAAAAAGTGGGGCATCTATCCCACTTTTACCCTAGACCTGAGAGTATGAGAGTGTTGTCTCAACACTATCTGTCGCTTTTCGACGTATAGCATTACTAAAACATCCTACCGAATGCGCGATACTGGTCCTCGATTTCACTAGACGAGTCCTTGTACTAAGCAGATTTCGAGCTTGGCGTGATGTCTATGTGTTTTATCAGTAGTAAAACAGACGAATTGGATTCAACCGAAAATTGTCCGTGTGAACGCATAGATATTAAGTGATAGCTATATGATGTATTTAAGCCGCCAGCTAGCTTTCATTTCGAAACGGACAACAGCTCAGAACAACAACGTGAGAGACAGGGTTGAAAACATTTTTATATTAAGCCAAAGAAAAGCAGCATAACAACAACACCATCAGAATTGGCAATAAGATAGACATTCAAAAGTTTTATGTTCAGTTTTGTAATCATTTATAGAATTTTCGGGGATCAATGAAATATCACGTCTTTGCTATACGAAAAAGTATAAGAAATCAGCGACGGTTTTTTCTTTAGATTTACATTAAACAAAAAAACAACTTATGTTTACGTATTCTAAATTTATTGCATGATTTTGCCGTTCGAATTATTCCACAGATTCGCCTGAAATCTAAATCTTCATACAAAAATTATAAAAATCAGATGAAGATTTCGATATACCATTATTACGCTGATGAATTTTCTCCAATCAAATTAAATAGGAGCACTTATCGATACAAGTGCTATCGCATATTAAATGAAGTTTTACAGTACAGTTTTTTACGAATTTCAAATTATAGTCAGTAGTTTTTTTCAAGCATTTTCTTAAACCCCAAAAAGTATATTCTTAAGTCCCATGAACACGACAGCGTTGATATGGATTTACTAGATCAGAAAAACACGAGCTACTGCACCTATCATCACCATTCGGACAAATCTTCTATAATGCCAAACTTCCATCTAACATAAGAAGCTCACCAGCTTCAGAGGGATCAGAGTAATCCTCCATTAGTCATATACACATCCCTTTTGTGTTTTCTATGGAAAAGAAACACCGTCGGAATTTCGTCTGTGAGCTCTGCATTGACGATTTACATCGATTCCATTTCCGACTTTTGTGTGATAGCTCACTGGAATCCAAAGATGGTCAAGGATAACCGCAACATGGGGTGCATAAGGAATAGAAATCTCGGTAAGTCCTACGACCTTTCACAGGTTCAAAATATTTCTCTGTATGTTAAGTGGAACGGCCGGTTGTGGGCTACCGGTTTATCTTCTATGTAAACTGTTCTTATCTAGGACAGAGCTTATCTATCTTCAGAAAAAATTATATTCTAAATATCTTATCAGTTGGGTGGAGTGAACTACTTGCGCGCCTTGTAGTATTACTTCTAAGCAATTTTAGAAGAGCCCACCCCATTGGGCGACAAGAAGAGCTGCTCACTGAAAGCTGTTGATGGCCACAATCAATTTCATACGTTGATTCGTTGCTGGCGTCGGTCTTATCGCGTCTTGCAGCCATCGCGACCGTTGTCGTACCTGCCCGCTTTTAATTGCTCCCATATTAGCCGAGTCGCTGCCTTGCTTTGCACATAATTAATTACTGTCACGCCTTTCTATACTTCTTATCTGCGAATTTAAAACAATAATCTGAAAATGTTTGTCATGCTTTCAAGTAGTAGCCAAGCACATACCAAGCAGCTACTCTTTTGCACCAACAACGACATCACGGTTTTCGTTGTGGAAGGGAAGCAGCCGGAAGGTTCGCTGTGCAGAAACTTCGGCTGCCCCATAGCTCTGGCAAACAACGCTATCGATTGACTGATGAAGAAGGCAGGTTCATTTCATTTCAAAATGGTCTTGAAAAGCAAGAAAAACTGAAAAACAAGAAAACAAAGTGGAAGGTGGACACGGACTCCGGCTGGCTAGCCATCTGTAATGGAAGTCATCGTATAGCCGAGTAACCGTGGCTGCAGACGTTTACGCGAACGCGACTTGATATCATACTCCGTTTTAAAAGTCAGGTGTAAAGGAAACGCAAGAAGCCGCCAGCCAGGTATCGCAGTGCAATGGAAATGATAACAGCCGCAGCACAACACCGACAAACCAGTCTTGCAGAACACGGATGGATATGGATGGTGCCGCAGGCGCTGGTTGGTTGGCTGACGGGCCCCGGTTGCATATTTAGACGATTAGCGATTACAATTTGACATGTAAACGTAAAATGTATGCAAAAATTTCCGCATGGCGTATGATAATGTTAGGGGGAGAGAAAAATAAGTTGTGAAAAAGCACTGTTCTTTCGGCTGTACTTACCAGATTAATATGGGAGCGAAGATAGATCGCGATTCGATGAAAAGTTTCAGGACGCCTTATAATAAATTTAAATGAAATGAAGTTAGTTGAAAATAACTTATAAATACTAATATGTAACATTATAAACTCCTACGTGTTGAATAATACTAGGCGTTTGGTCCAGAATTCTTTAGTAACTTGATTTAAAACTGAACCCATTTTTTCTGAAGCTAGAAACCAATCAAAGACTGAGATAAAATCGTACAATATAAAAGATTATTTTAAAAGGAAGGCATGGACATTTGGGACCCTTCCTTTTACGAGTTTACGATTAAACTCCGAATTTATTCCACTTAGATTCGATACTAATTGACTCCCACATGATGAGTATTCATAACCACTAATCAAAATTGTCGTCAATTGTTTACCAAAAAGCTCATTAAGTACCAAACGATGTACTCGCCGGCATACTCTTTTGATGTGTTACCAAATTATTAATAGGACAAACATACTAACGATTTCCAAACATATAAGTCGCCATTACGGGGACGTAAATGGATGTTAATATTGCTAACTCAGAACGAAAATGGCCCACTAAACTTAATATAATTGACCGAGAAAAAGTGTACAATCATGTTCTTTGATATCGGAAATCTACGAAATGCACTTGATAAGACCATCAAATATCAACTTATTTGCCACTTGGGCGGGGTTTTAGCTGTTTGATGATTAACAGATAAGCATAGAGGAACAAAAAACAAGTGGACGGGATTTTTATGGATAAGCCACATTCGAGTGAGTACATACCTATTTGTAGGTTGCATTTAGCTGGAAGTAGAAATAATTGGACTTAGTAGGCGGCTGCAAAAATTCGCTGTCGAAAAGTTTAAAAGTTACAAGGAACTACAATGACGGCGGCTGGCAGTCGCCGTTAAATGGATATCAAACTAGTCTTAAATATATATGGAACCAGTACCGCAAGCATGATACTTATTAATTTAGATATGAAGGCAATGACAATCTTCTATCAACAGATTGAGCGAGAGATTTCTTAAAGAAATTTACTATTTTACTTGTCTTTAGAGCACGGGAGCAATTATAGTACGACGACAAGTTGCTTGGCTCTTTTATTCCGATCACTCATTACTGGCAGAGTTGAAATTTATCGGTTAACGAAAAATTGCCCAATAACAAAGGCAATTAAATACATTTGCTTAGTCTTGTTTTTGCTTTTGCCTAATTATCATTTGATAGTCGTAAATGTAGCTCAAACTAAAATTATTTTTGAATTTCTACGTATTTTTTTCCCTGTGGATAAATCAAAACTAGTGTTGGCTTAATATATTCACTTACGAATATATTTTTTAGGTCCTCTTTGTTTTTTGATTAATATAAAAACAAAAAAAATTCCCAAACCTACATCAATGTCACTAGCTTTGAAAACACTAAAAAAAAATAGTCTAGAGCAAAGGAACCGCTAGAAACACAGATTTTCGAAGAAAAATATAGGAATCGTGCAAATTTCGAATGCATTATCTACCACACGTACTTCTTATTATAACCAACCTGTTTTTTCAAGCATATTCTATATCGAATGTTTACCTAATAAAACTTTGAAAGCGGCATCTCCTATGGCATGTTAATGCTCAGCGCTTGAAATGTAGCCAAAAGTCTACCAAAATTGTTTTATGTCAAAATTATCTAACTGTGAATTTCGTTTTCATCCGAACACTTCGCCGAAAGTTAGAGGGATAGAAAAATTTTTAGGGTTGCTATCCGAAAAATTTTTAAAATTTGGAAAATTTAAACATTAGTTACTTATTTTCATTGTTAAAGTTTGGCATAATATCTGGTGCAGGCAACTCTCTGCTGACGCAAAAATACCAAATTTGCTTCACGTTGACGTCCATCCACCCTTTGAATTTTGTTTAGCACTGCTGACTGCATTGGAAATTATCAAGGTACAAAGAAATTTAAGGTTAACAACCGAAAAACTTTTTGAATTGCCAAAATCAAAATTTTCTCCGTGTATATTGTCACTATAAGATCATTCTCACTCGAAAATATACTGGTTACATCGCATAGTCAAAAAGTGACAAATAATTACAAAAATTATCATAGCAAGCAGCCCTATCATGATTTTTCAACCAAATTTGTACCAAATTTGGCCCCCAGTATGGCTTTCATTTACTATATGAATTTTGGTTTGATTGCATGACTACACCGAAAATTACAGGGCTCAAAACTTTATTTTGCTGAGCGAAATTTTCAAGATGCATACCGCAGAGATTACCTTAGCTGGCAATTTTAAAATCTGGTGACTGGATCGAAATTTATAGGGCAAAAAACAGTTTTTTTATTAGGATTGTTCACATTTCTCAATTACTTCTATCAGTTCACATTTCTCAATTACTTCTATCATTTCTCAATTACTTCTATCCTAATTAAGACCATTAAGAGACCATAAAGAATTTAATATTGATCTTATTATCAATTCGTGAGTTCTTGGAACAGAAGTTTCGTGTGTTCAAAATAGAATGAATTTGATGAAGGGTTGTCGTTTTTGAGCAACACAGAATTTTAAAAATGTGGCTTTTGGAAATTAGCTTGAAATCGAAAGCGAAACCAATGTATTTCAAGTTTTTGAGACCGACTATTTATATCAATCATTGAGGTTCAAATGAGTGAAAGTTTTCTCCTTATTCTGAAAAATTAAACTTTAGTTTTGGACTCGTTTTTCTTCTTCTTTTTCGAAATTTTAAACAATGTACTGTTGTATATTTTACAAGGCTTAGTTTTTGGCTTATATCTACAAATAAGGTGCCTGCTGCGCAAATAGCTGTATCGTCAGTAAACAAAGTGATTTGGAATCTTGTGGGAAGTGAGAGGAAAGATTTCGAAAGTTGAAACTATGCTTGATTTTTCATGCAACTAAAAGCTGTAGTTTTGAAAGTATCATGAGACTGTTGTTTCTTTTGTTTGTGCTAATCAAATGCATAATTAATCTGACCTGAAAATTCTGATAATAATTCTTTGCACTGAAGTGAATCCACATGAAAATTCTTCTTACCCAATCCATTAGTTTTCACGAGTTTAGTTAATGGTATTTTCTCTTCGAGAAAACCAATAGAATATATTTTACCTAATCTTATATGAACTTAAAGGTTTTAATGCCACAATTTAATACATTCCTATACAAAAACTAGTAAGTTTTGGCAAAAAAAAAAACTTTAATCTATCTTGGTCGCCTGACCACCTTCCACCAAGAAAAAAATTTGCAGGGAAAAATTCTACAAAAATACATGAAAAACAAGTAACTAGCTCGACGAAGCATCGAAAATATCACAACTACTACAGCTCATACATGCATGTCCCTAGAACAAGTCATAAATGTCCCAGGATTATGTAGGCAGTGGATATTTTCTTTTTTATTTTAAGCCACGTCACAGATTCATGTCTTCTTTTTCAGACGAACAAAAACTAAGTACGGATGTTTGTTCGGCTTTTACGCTAAAACCTCGACCAACGAATAAAATGTGAGGAAACAACAAAAACATAAAGACTAATCAAAAACTTAATCCGATTTTGTTGTGGTTTGGAGCTCTGCTTGAGTTTATTTTACACAGTTCTGGTGCAGGAATGAGCTATGGTTTATTTTGAAAATACTGGCAAACACACATTTAATAAACTCCAATCAGGTACTGTCGAAAAATTCAAGCATCAACTGGCCTTTGATGTGAGTCTTGAAATCTCTGAATCGAAGCATTTGGATTTTGAAAAATAAACGAAACGCAGAGGATATTTTTTTTATTCGAAAATCTATCTTATAGTAAGTTGCAAACATCACTCAACACCGTATATATAGCGCACCGAAAACTCGGCCCTCATCTATTCACATCCTTATCGAATGATCACAAACAGTCGTTCCGGTTAAATTTTCCAAATCCTAAATCGGCCATTAAGCAAAACTAAAGCTTTAACAGCAAATTTAAGTGACCATTTCAACTGACCCGAACTAACGATACCGACAGCTATAGATTCGAATAGATGGACAAACACCATCAGCGGCATCGACTATTGAGTTTTGGGGCTTTCGCCAGTCCATTCAGGAAATTTAAATACACTCGAAAACGACCCGGACCCAACACCGAACAAAACTCACTCAATTCACTCTTGCTCTCGATCTACCATCACTTTGCCTGCAACCATTCCTACGTCCACAGATCACATTCTAACGGGACATAGAAATTTATCGTTGACCGGATTTAGATATTATTAGGTTTTAGGTGTACATATCGCACAAAATCCATCCATGCACACTCGTACTCACTCCACCCCGGAACAACCGGACCATACAGTCCAATCCAACTAAAGGCTGACACTATCCATTTTCGTAATATCCTTTCAGTCAAGGGTTAACGACCATTTTAACTGGGTATTGGTCAATTTTGAAATGTCTATCCTTTTGAGAATTTCCGCAATAATGTCCTGTGTACAGGAGCGTATCTTGCTAGTCTAGCTCAAGCCCCCCCTGGTTTTTCCTAGAACCCCTTTCCGTGCCATTTCCGAAACGATTTCAGATAAAACGACTGGACTTGGACTTGAACAGTAATTTCGAATAAAAATAAAGTTTTTTCTTGGTTTTAATGGTCATAAGTCGGTTGTAGAGGAATAATAGGACGAGATCGAACACCGAAAGTGCTAGCGACCGAAACAGGGTAATTTCCTATGATTTTAGTTAAGGACTACTCGATTTCAAATAGCTGTGATAATCATCTTAATGACCATTCTAATGGATATTTGAATTTTGAAAAAAAGATATATTTTTATTTGGAAGGTATCGACAGAGCACTGCTGGTGAAGAGAATTCTGGTCGGTTGCGAAACTTTTTTTGGATATGCATGAAATGCTAAAACTTATCAGAATGTGTCTACTCTTGGTGATATCAGTCGTCAGTAAAATTAGTTTCGCATTACGATACCATTCAGATGATAGCCTTTGGAGACAATGTCCAATGTTTCATTGGGCAGTATATCACGGAGTTCTTTGTTCTTTTTTCGATTTGCTTTAAGATAAAAATGCAAAATTTCGATTAATATAGCCGAATGAAATCTATTCACTATGCAATTCGTAAAAATAAAAGCATAAGTACGTATTTAAACAATGCGAAGGCATATCAAGTGCATCGGCGTTGTATCATGAAAAACCATCTTAATAGAGTTCATTACAATAAAATAAATTTGAAGATATTAACCTCTGGAACAAGAAAAAATCGATTTCCCAAGGGCTAGGGCTTCGAAAACTATATTTCAACAGAAGGTCTGGTTATCAATAGAAGCTTTTCGCCAAAGTTTATGGAACTTTGACAAGAATTTTCGCTTTTTTGAGGATTATTGCATTGAGATTTGCCACCCACCCCAGCGCTATATATGTTCAGATAACCTCATTCTTGACTGAACAACAGATTCCTTATACTCGTTGATTCGGAAAACTATCCGCATGGCTAAGCCGAAAATATCCATGCCAGCCTACATATATGTTGTATCAATGCTTGTGTCGAAGTTGTTGCAAGACCTTCTTTGGTCCCGTTCGTTCATTTGTTGTTGTTTTGGCAATCGGTACAAAAATCTTCTTTCCCATTGTAATGTCCTGACATTGATGAATTGCGGCTTAAGAGATGTTGTGAGCATTCGGTGGGAAGAAAGAAATAGGGAGCAGAGACGAGACCGAAGAAGAATTTTCCGGGATTTTTGTAATTTACTCAATGTATATTTACTATGCGGTTTAGATCGCAGAGGGTATTAGATTTTCATATCCCTACTACTGATCTCCATTGCCAAGGCTGCAAACCCAGTATAGTGCAATTGCGTATGAAAAGCGTTTCAATAAGATGGATGCATAAAAAGAACCGGTGGAATGATTGGAGATAAGAGGCGAAAAATGTTTTACTTCTCCTCGTAGGCCGAGCGCCCTATCGACACATATACTCAAGATATTTGTATACATCGGAAGCCCAGGAATAAATAAAACAATCGGATGGAAAATGCGAGATGAAATGTATGCGAAAACGTCTTTTTTCGGTGATATTAAGATTAAGGGACTGAGCGAGAACCAATGTAATCTAGGAAATTGCTTTATTCGATTTGATTTTCTATTTCGATAATAAATTCCTGGATAAAGTGGGCGAAAATAAAATAACTAGAACGAAGAGAATGTGATAGATTGTTCATATTAAAGAATGTAGTAATAGAATAGCTACAAGTGTTTTTCTGCTAAAACAAACTTATTTGAAAAAATGGTTAACATTGCAAAGTATAAAAATTATATTTCTTTGAAAAGAAATTGGCTTTTTAATGTATAGTTTGCAAAATAACTTTAACTGTAAAAGTTAGAAAAAATGTTTGTCCTTGAGAAACAAGTTTAAATTTGCAAAAAAATCATTCGTTGATTTCAAATATACCGAACAAATTTTTGCGCCCAACGTTGTTTACAGTAGCAAAACTATGTGGCATAATATAAAGTATCTTCTGACATATCTTGCTCCTACAAAAGCTCAAAAACTTAAATGAATAGTTTTAAAGAAGCAAAAACATTTGTTTTTTAGTGAAAAGGATTCAATTGATCTGGGAGAACAGAGGGTTACATTGCATAAATAGATTCCTGGAAAAAAAATTGTAAAATTACATACACAGTTCTCGTTTTTCTACAATATCCATTTAAATTCAAAACCGTTTTAATTACAGAGTACTTATCCTTAATTAGAAGCTCCAAAAACTGCGAAGGGGAGTACAGTGCCACATTTTTACTTAAATATTTTTCGCTCATGCTATTTTCTTCGTTTCACAAATATGCTAAAATTTTGAAATAAATTTGAAAATCAATAAACACTTACCGTTAAATGTTGAAACAGCCACGCTCTTAAAATATTTGTTGCTACTTTAGGGAAAATGCCACGTTTCTTTTGGTTCTTTTTGCCATTGGCATCGTCATCTTCTTCACCCGTACCCTCTCCACTACCTATACTCGCATTACTTGCATCACCTGTAATGAAAAAAATAAACAGTATGTATTAATAAGCGATTCAATTGGAAAATTACAATTAAATTGACTTTTTCAAGTAATTGTGAAAAATGGACGTTTTATTTATTTATTTATAGCTTCATAATGTACCAAAATCACCATAAGTATACAGTCAAGTAAATACCTAACAGATTTTCAGAAGAAAAAGGTGAAATGCTATATATAATAGAATAAAAAAATTTGTACAGTGCTTTATAAGGTGAGTACTGTATTTTTTTGACAAGAGAATGTTAGTGTTAAAAAGATCGAAATGATTTGAAGGAGAAATTAGTTTGGTACATTATGGATCCAGTTTTTTTGATGAAAATGATTTGAGAGCTGTTGCATTATGATTTTTTTCGCATTGGTAATGTGAATATTTATCATTAAAAAAGCGAAACACGGTAGATAAACTGAATGGCTCTATGTTCATGCAAAAAAAAATGGTTTTTCTTAATTCTATATTCCACCGCAGCTACCATTTTTCTGTTAAATCTATAATATATTTGAATGGTGAACAGTAATAACGTTCAAAACTTAATCGTCTAAGTATCGTTTGCTGCCAAACAAACATAAGAAAGCCTTACAGCTAGCAGCCAAAATAATATGATCCAGAAATTGTAAAAATTAAGAAAAATTCTTTGGTGTCTAAGTATGGAAACAGCTTATAAACAGTTTTTGCAGATGATGAGTTCAAATAAAGTTCCTATGTTTTTTCTGAAAACATTTGTTAATGGTTTGTATGTGATCACGTTTGATGTTTCAGCTTATTTTGAAGAGTTTTGCTTTCTAATAAAAGTGTAAATAATTTAGGATCATTAAAACAAAACAAAAATGAAAATGCTGTGGAGACATTAGTTCTCACCAATCTACTATCTAGCTTTTTACACAAGATCGCAACACACCATAACCAACATGGCCCGTTCCGTGCGACATTTATTGACTTGCAATGATCCATACATGTTTCGCCGCAATGACATTCAAAGCGTGATCACACACAGTACATTCGTTTGCAATTAGTTTCCAAATCGATTGCATATCGAGATTTCGTTCGTTGTCTTGCTCAAGCACTGCACCGAACTATCTACTTGCATGCAATGCAGAAAGCAATCAGCCATGTTACAATGTCGACGTTGTGTAAACAATCAACATTACTATGCATTGCATACTCATAAAATCGTGCACGATCATATTCCAAAAAAGGATACCGCGAATGCAACTTTCGAAAAGTGCACATCAAATTAAAATAATTTCTGAGACTTAATGAGGGGCTCGAAAATATTTCCAAGCAGGCTGAGAGCACCAGTTGTTCAGGTTGGTAATAATGTTTTCAATTCAACTGGAGAACATGTGCAAAAATAATAAGTTTGATTTCTACCTTGAATTTAACTGCAGTGTGTACTTGAATCGATGGGAATAGAAATGTTTATTCGCACTAAGATTACTGTTCTAAATACTAACACTCTACTAGTGCATCTGATGCACTTAAGTGGACTCGAATACTCATTCATTTGCTTCGTGGTACATACATTCGGCGGATCACAAATAAAAGAACAGCACCACTATTCGTTGCATATCTGCAATGAATTTAAATCACGATTAAAACTCAATTAACCACTTGACGGGTACGCTATTCAAGTCCATAAGACGCCATCAAGCCTGAGCCTGTTCTACGTAAACTATCTACATACTCTCCATCTACAGGTTGTATATAAATTGGTACATATGGCGAGTCTGCATACTTATATATCCATGATAAACATTGAATACGGTACGGTTTTGCCTGAAGTGTATTGTATACCAGCTATTATGCGGCTCCTCGACGCTAAACGCTAAACATATTATATTATTCCGTTCCGTCAGATGCCGTGCATCTGATAGCCTCAGTCGAGATAGATTTCAAGTACACCTCAAGAGTGATTTTACAATTTACAATATTTTCCTCGTTCGCTCATAATTTTCAGTTCATATTACACTCGCACATACTAATAGTACTAGGTTGGATCATGTCAAGTGGATATACTTCAGATAGTGTTCGAGTTGAATGTTTTCTCAAAAGCTGTCTGGAGGCAGGCTGTAGTCGAGAGATATGATCGTGCTTGTTAGGCGCGAGGTTTACGGACTGATTTGATTTCGAATAAAATTTTATTTATAATGTGCAATTTTTTTTTTTAATTGGAGCCTGGTGGTACAGAAAACATTTTAACTTAAATATTTCGTTGATAATATGCATTGTGGTACAACTGATAAATGTCTCTGAACCCTCTTCTTTTGCCTATGTTTTTCGGAATAAGCCTGAGTACACCAGAAACAAAAAAAAAATCCAAAAACGGTAAACATACCATCAATCTCCGTTATTACAGGCTAGTTTCAACTGATTAAAAATTTAGCAATTTATCAATTGGATTAGTAACCCTTGGCATGTTCTATTCTTCAGCAGTTTGGACAAGGTTGCAAGTACCTCTTCGCTTCTGCAACAAAACTAAACCCAATAATAAAAAAATCACATTCAATACACTTTATGGCTTCAACGATTATTACCTTTCATTGACATACCTAATTCGTTTCTCGTGGCATCACTGCCAGGACACTTGTCTGAATTTTATCGGCTCCCCAGTTGAGTAAATGTTTGACCGGGACCCATTAACAGCACCAAACACAAATTGTTTTATGTGTGTTTCGAGAGCCGATACCGTGGTAATACTCGTACTCGTAGTTAGTAGCAAGCACTCGAAAACAAGAGCATTTCGAACAAGACCTTTTTCGGATGCGAGCTCAGTACACACTCGATATTATATTAGGAAACGGATTGCTGAAGGGTTAAGGACACTCTTACTATCCCAGTAAACAATCGTAAAACTAACACTTCAAAATTTAGGTGCTCCATCGATGCGAGTAGCACTGGGTGGTATAGACTACTGGTCGTCCTCAAGGGCTTACGAATGCGAGCCAGTGCGGTGCGGTGACGTGCATGCGGTCGGAGGAACGTCCTAAAAGGTGTCATTAGACAGTCTTTAGGATAGTTGTTTAACTACCCCAAAAGATGTTTGAGATAATTATACTATATAGTGTAAAAGGTGTGCGCTTCGGATACAGGTGTAAGTGTGCTGAGGACTAATTTTTAATTGGCACTAAAGCGACGAGATAATGATTTTGAGGTGCTTAGAGGGATTGCAGTGTGTTGTTTAGATGCTGTGCAATGATAGGGTGTCATGTCTGTTATGGAAGTTTAATTAAAATTATTTAAATTTGAAGGTGAAAATAAATTGGTTGTGATGGGCGTGTAAGTGTTTTAAAGCTTTGAGTTTATTGCTCATAAAATTCAGGAAATTAGCTGATGTATAATTATATCTCAGTTACATGGATAGTAATGATATTTGCCAATAATTTGACGATTTACAAAGATTTATATTGCTAACAAGCCAGTTGATATTAATAAATTTTTGAATTCACTACAGATTACTATGAAGAGAAAACAGACTTGAATGAAAATAATATCAAACGATTTGTACCGTATTCCAAAATACTAGAATAATTGATCATGGAGAGCTGGTAAATCAAATTTGAAACGGTAGTCCTATGTGTTTGGCACATAACATACAAAAAAATCTATTAAGTCCAGAAGTATTCATACCATCTGAGGTGGGAAGCTTTCGTAGAAGGGAGTCAAAATAAATAGTATAATGTGATGAATTTATTGAGAAATTTTGAATAGAGGGATAAAATGTATTAACATTGCTACTTTAAATTTTGAAAAATTGTCTACAAACAAGTTCGCTATGTCAGATAGGTTTAACTTAAAAAACTCGATTCACGAGAAATATTGTGCGTCAGAAAGTACTTAATATTCTGTGGGATCTGGGAGCATAATTTGAAAACGTAGCGCTGGAAATCAATACTAGATTGCTTTTGACACTGAGAGCTTAAACTACAAAAAAAAAATTAGCAACAAAGTTCACCAATAGATTTAAAGCTCAAATGAGTTCAGGGGAATATCAAACAAAAAATATTTTACCATTCAAAATAACACGTTAGAATATATTACGTAATTGAGAATATAATAAAGGAAGCTAACTGTTTCATTAAATGCCATAATATCCCAAATAGATCAGTTGGGAGTGTGCAGAGTGGCATTTATGTAAGTGAAATCCACCCGATAAAAATTCAAAAAGCTTGAAGGAGCATTGTTGCTACTGCCCTACTTGCGAGACTGCAATTTTATTTCTAACCCTGAAAGATACAAATCACTCAGCATAAAAGGCAATGGGTTCTGTGCTATATTATCATAATTCACACTGGAAAAAACTGGGTTTAATATTAACTCAAAGAGGATAACACGTTCATATTATCAATGCTTTTAGCGCTTGAGTTATTTATACACCAAGAATGAAAACTCTAATAAGCATCTTGGAGACAATAGTCTAAAGTAGGTTAAGATAAAGTTGGCAGATTTTACTCCTTTTTAATGCATTATATCACATTCAATATGGTATTTAGTTTTTCGTGTAAAATCTAATTAACTAATAAATGTCTGAATTCAAAGTTGTAGACACGCAACAACATGAGTGTGGCAATCTTCACTATGAATATCGACATATTAAAAAATCTAATATGAATGATGTATTTAGAATGATGTATTTTTAAACCTAGCTGAAAGTTGTGATGGTCCCAAACAGTGATCAAGTATGAACGTTGTATATAGTCACCTTAATCACTGTTCGGGACTATCACAAAATTCAACTAAGTTCAAAAATATTGTGGCCAAAGTGGAGTTTACATATCAACAACTCAAACACTCTTTTTTTAAGGTTTTATATTTTATTTTCTTTGTGCAGCTTAATCTCTATTCGCGAACGAATGATTTTCTAATCAAATTTTTAACTTCCATCAAAATAAATAAATATTTTACATTTTTCTGGATATATGTGAAAATTATTGTATTTCGCCGAATGTCTAATTTTTGATGCATGGCTTAAAACGTGCTACAGCATTGCTTGGTTAAAAGTCAAATCTAAATCTTCGAGTTATGCAATTAAAATTCAATTAAATGTCATATTTAAATGATAAGTCACCGGTCTTATTGTTCTTATCCCTTCTTGTAGCTTTATCAAAATGCAAAATCTTATGGGCCTTATCAACGCAGAAAAACATATTTAAGTAATTTTTAAATCAACAATCTATTGACGATTTCGAGACATTCGCAGACAAGTGCATGCATGTCAATTTCATTGACTGAAAATGTTTTTTTTCATTCTATTTTATTCCAACGAAATTAAACAATCTACATTTAGTCCATATCAAATCCTCACCAAAAAGATTTCTCCATCGTCTACCAGATTGGATGTGGAAATAGACAAATGTCTGCTAACTGCTATCGAGGGTGTTTCTGGGCGTTGATACATGACAAGAAGCGAGCGAGTGAAAATGATATGGATAAATGTGAAAATCGAATTTGATTTTCATTTTAGTTTCACGCCAACCTTACGATGGAATAGAATAAATAAATAAATTAAAATCGGTTAGGGTAATCCATCAAGTTGAAGTCAAAGCAAATAAAATAAATACGTATGTGTGTATGAGAATAATTTTCAGGCAGCATTAACACAAATATAAATTCATTTGTTCGGAGATGCAGATAAAGGATACACAGTATACACATGGGCAAGCATAATTTTAGGCAGTGTTATATATTATTTTTTTATTCCTAGTGGATGAAACAATGGAGTTTCTTGGGTTTGGATGAATTATATATGTGTTTAACTATTTTATTGTTCTTATCGAGACGTTGGAGTGTGAAAATAGTCGATGTATTCACGCCTCTGGAATATATTTTCCATCTGTGAAAGGGAGGAAGAATGTTGGACCCTAGCACAAAATTCTCAGTTAATTTCCACTTTAATCTACTAATGGACAGAGGAAAACATTTCTTTGGAACTGAATTTTCCTCCGCTGCGATAGTGGTGATGAACGCAGAAACTGAAAGCAATCTACTTTTGGAGAGTAGAAGACGATGACAGGCTTTGAATTGTAGTGACAATAGTAAAGCATTTTTTAAAACATTAGTCTATTTTCTTACACATTATTTGTGTCGAATCAGTTAAACTTTTCAAGCATAGTCGTACATGCTGAAAATCTTAAAACCGTCTTCAAAAGACTTTTGTTTGAGCAGAGCTCAAGCGTCATTCGCAAATTTTAAAACTCTTCGATCCTGACATTTTAGTAACCTTGTGTAGAAAGGTGTTTCTCATTGATTTTTTCGTCCAAAGCCAGAATCCAAAACCATTCAAGTCATTTCGCTTGCTTATTCCTCAAGCTTGTATCTTTCACTTTCATCAAGATTCCCCCTACATCACACTAGACACTGAGACAACAGGAAGGCACATCCAGAACACATCTCGTGCTGCAAGGCGTGATAACATTATCGTGTGGGTAGCTCAACCGAAAAGAACCTTTTTCGAAAAAGTGACGCTTAAGCACACATTAAGAAAGTGTTAAGTAAACTTTGAAGAGAAACTACAATGAATGCATTCACACATTAAACACATCATGCTACTGCTGAACAATGACTATACACAATTCACCTAATTAGCTATGCACATTGCTCTCGTACGGCTCAAGGATCCATTCCTATATTCATTCATTCGCTCCATGCTAGGCCATCGAGCAATGTCAAGACATGATTCTTCTCGAGGTTTAACAAGCAAATATTTACTAAAACACCTTCCGGATATGCGTGCAGGCAGTGACTTAAAATGAAAACAAGGGATGACGCGTACAGTCGAATGCTTGAATTGCGACTAAAATGCTGGAATGGTACATTTATTTTATGATTATTTTGTGAAATGATGAGTTTTATGTGGGTATTGTCGTAGAAGTCGTTAAATATGCTCATTTCGGACCATTTAATATCAAGCAAGGAAATTTGTTAGGTGAACTAACGACAACAGGGTATGCAAGCGTGTGTGCATAGGTTAGTACTTAAGATTGCTTGCTTAAGAGCGCACGGAGTCCTAGACTGTTATGAGACATAGAAGTAAATGATTTTGTTGATGCTGGGCTTTCTCGATACTATCATTTGGTGGTGACATGAAATTGTTGGATTTGGATCTGATTCGTTTTAAAGTATCAGTTTCATAATTGTGCTGCACCTGGTTTAATCGGTCTTTAGTTTTGGTGAGAAGTACAATGGATTGTTTGAACAATATTTTAACTGGCAATGAAAAATTTGAAATAAAATAAAAAAGACTGCTGTCGCTTCGAAATTCGATCAGTATGGAATTCAATTTTTCATGAAAGCTTGATGGAAAATAATACTCCGCGATAAGCTTTTGAACAGCTACTGAACAACGCAAAATACAATCGTGATGATTGGATTACTAACGCTTCATTCAAAAACTTTAATTTGATTTCTTGCTAGTATTACATAACAGAGTTGTACTAGCATCAAAGCCATATGGTTTTTCATCTAAGTTTGGAAACAACCCCAACTCTCCGTACGTCAAAATCATTAAACGCAATTAAATACCTACTAGCAACTACAACCTAAAGACCAGCAAATGAAATAAAACCAAGCAATAAGCTATAGATTTGCAACGAGACAAATTCCTTCAAACCACTACATTATGCAGATAGCATTCTGAATTTCAATCTGTTGTTCGCCGAAGCTCAATGCCGATATTTTTCCCTTATTAGTATATTCGTAACTTGTGTAATCGTCTAAATTATGAGCTGAATTCTTAAAGAGACATGCAATCTCCGTGGCCATGCAACTTTTCACATCACGTCGACATCGTTGTCGCCGCCGCCGCCGCCGCAGTCGTTTATGGAAGAGACCTTTCGCTTCAAGCTGTGCAAGTAACAGTACGACAATATTCAAATTTTCTGCTTAGTGCGCGAAAAAATACCAAAAGATTACGAAATGCATTCAGACAAATAATGCAAAGAAAAAAAAGTTAAAAAGCAACGAAACCAATATTTAGAATAATATTAACATATGTCGACAATAATTTTTCGATTTCGAATTAAGTGTGAAAGAATTACATGAAATGCTATTTTGAAAGGAATTGAATTTTGATGCTCTGTTCAGGTACGTCGATCCGTCTGTTTATTCTTGATACACGTTGAATAAAGAAAATTAAGTTATTAGCTAACAGACAACAGACACTAAGTTACTAACTAGCAAACAACCAGACACTGTGTGGGCTATTGGATGGTATACAAAAGGAACTGTACTGTGAAGAAGTGAATGAAATAAATTCAAGTTGGTTCGTGTAAATTGAATATATTCAAACAGTGTCTAAGAGGATATTGCACGAAAGGAGTGTCAAACTTGTTGCTGGACAATCAAGGTGAGTTGTGGTTTAAGTAAAAAGTAGAATATTCGATAAGGTTGTTATTTATTGCATCTGTAACTTGAGCTTGAATAGCTGTAGACGCAATAACATGTCAAACGGATGATATGCTGTATTTTCTGAGATGCACGAATAACTAAAAAGAGCAAGAAAAGTTATGAATTAATTGACGGAATCAATAGTCACTATATTATTATTATTATTTTTGAATCATCTTTTATTGTGGAGATGATGAAATACTCAATATCTTACTTAAAAATTTGCATCGGCTCTTTTCACATATGAAGCTTGAACGAGCTACCGCATTTCAGAGACATAGAATTCATATAACGTGCATTGTACTCAATTTGTTTTCATTAGCTTAGATTAGTGATGGGCGATTGCGAGATGTTTTAACAATCGAGATAATCGCAATCGGCGCCACAAAATAATCGAGATAATCGCAATCGAGAGAATCGCAATCGATGCGCCAAAACAATCGAGACAATCGAGAGAATCGAGACAATGGAGACAATCGAGGGAATCCAGACAATCGAGAGAACCGAATAAACATCTCACCATCGTAGCAATCGAGAGAATCAAATAAATATCTCGCCATCGTAAGGATAGGTTTATCTTAAGTTAAAATCAAGATATCTTTAACTCTTTGGTGGCGGTGGGCATGTTAGTGTATAGTATACACGCCTCAGATTAATAATTTTGGAAATTCAGTTTTCATCAGACATTAAGATAAAGCGGGATTCACATTAGTACTGCAAATAAAATTTGATTCATAAACTTTTATAAAGACTTGAGTTGCATGAGCCCATGGGGCTGCGGTGATACCAATTCATCTGTATGTTGATTGTGTTTGACGGACGAATTGTTGTTTAGATTTGTAAGTTAAAAACCTAGATCAATAAGTAACCAAATAGTAACTTTGAATTCGAGAGATAATGGTAACTTATCATTGTGCATGAATTTTGAGCTGGTTAATTGAAATTTTAAGGCTAGTTTTCTAAGTGTACCTCCTGTAATGCTGCATTCTAAGATATTTTGCAAACAATCCCATACTTTTGAGTATTTAGACAAAAAATTAGAGATTTGGGCTCAGAAATTGACAAAAACTAGTCACCAATTGCTGTGAGTTGCGAAAAGAGTAAATTTGATTTCTTTATGAATCCAAAAAGTATTCGGCAATTACGGTCTTGCATAAAAATCCAATATTATGCTATGGGATTTGTTTCGTCGTTTTCATCAATCAAGTTCTTTAGAAGCAATGTTTTCCTTGCGTGATTTAAGCTCAATCGATCTAGAAATATTTTGCATGAGCAGTTCTTGTTCAATTTTAGTAGTTCAATTTTAATGTCACTTGAATGGTTCATATAAAACCTATTTTTTACTCTAAATTCTTTACATAGATGCCAGTGGAGAATTGGAGAGGGGTTTCATTGCTCCAAAGTTATAAATTTTATTTACACCACATATACACAAAAATTTGGCATCTTTCAATGATCCAACTATTACTACAAATACGTCATTCTGTTTATTGTCAAGTCATTTTATATATTCAACACTTCCTGCTTGCATCGAAACATGCAATTTTATTAGTTTATTACTGATTAGTATTATTGATTTTTTTTGACTGATTTTCAAAAAAAAATTGAATTAGAATTACTTTGTTTCTTTCTCAGTCTCAAATTTATTTATGAAAATATCTATGTTATGAGCTAATTTATGCCAAATAAGTACTTTTAGACCCATGTCCACAGTGAATTTTGAAAACGATAAAGTATCTCAAATGAACCGGAGTCCAAAAGAGCGTCTGCCGAAAGTGTGATGGACACATATGAGGCAAAAAAAGAATTGAATGGCCTTGGAGCAAGTTACTTTAGAAATGACCGTGAAGGCACTTAATTAGCATCCTCTAACCTACACCTGATGGATGCTGGTAAGCCGTTTTACTAATTCTACGTGGCTGAGATGAGATACTATAAAAACAGAAAGAGCTTGCTTCTGGAAAACGAAAAGAGCGCTGCGCACTACCATGCCGTCGAACTTCACAATAGCCGGAATTGAAAACAGAGCCTAGAAGAAAAGACATTGGTTCATAAATGACCCAGATGCTCTGAAGCATGATCTGATCAACCAGACATAAAACATGTTGGTTAGAAAATGTGCTAAAAATAAACACAAACACACACGCTGAAAAATGTCTCCACTTCCAAGGCAGACTTAATTAGATGCAGATAGAATTCGGCATGAAAAAATTAGCCAAAATACCCTCCTTTAGGTCACAAACCAGCCAGATAAAACAGGCCTTGACAAGAAGAAAGTCTTTAACTGGGCTATAAGGTTAATTTTCACCAATTCATTGAATGGATTTGTCTTTGTGAGTGGTTTAAAAATTGAAAATGTTTAGCTAAGTAGATTCGAAAGTATGCACTTTTTTTCTCAAAGCGCATACCTGACTGATGTGACCAGCCAATCAGGTTGCGTGCTTAATGTCATACTGAATATGTTTTATATTCAGCATGACAGCCTCAGTTATAGTGTTGATCGCTTGATCTGGATAAAGGGTACTACTATAACTAGTTTCAATCTTCCAATGGCGTCTACGTAATCTGCCTGGATTTGGTGAAAGTATCGCTTCCTGCTGACGTGCCAGAGTCTCTGATAATTGCTTTCTTCAGTGCCATATTGAAGAGAAGGTCGGTCATGCCATCTTCTGGTCGTAGCCTATTAAAGAGGCTGATTACTCTGGATTTAAATCCGGCTATTTTAACTTGGTTTGTTCTGTCAGGCATGGTTAAATATTTTACGATCACTTAAATAAAAACCATTACAAAAGCTCAGAAAACTAATGATCACGAGCAAATAGTTCGAAAAAGAAGAACTATGGCGCCTATTATATGTGAACGCTCAGCAATTATATCAGAAACAAAATTGATTTTTATCAAAAGTTGGTTAGTTATCCCACTTAAAACGCACAAAACAATTTTTTCACGTACATATATCTGATCTATTTAACAACGTTTACAACATTGCTCTTAGAAATAATTGTAAAAAACAATGATTAGACATTTAAATCGATTTCGAGACTTTGGATAGACTGGAATGTCAGTTTTATAGTTAATTGTTGTATCCTACAAACAAATTTCAATACAACAAATACAACAACAATCTGGAAAAAATTGAATAATCACATTAATCGGCGCAGCTTCATCTGATAGTCCAATTTCTTCCTATAACAACCACTCAATATTTGCAGTATTTAAACCTGAAGAGAACCAATTCCAAAGAAAATCTCCTTGGTAATAAATATCATTTCCAAAATGTTATTTTTCAAAGTTCCAAAGCAGAATATTTTTGTTGCAGTGCTAATTTATTTGGAAAAAAAATTTATTATTTTGCATTTGCAAGAGCTCCAATTTGAATCCAAGTAATATTTATTTGACACTTCACTTTTAGCCGTCTCGGATGTGCAATTTTAGGAAGAAAAAAATTTCAATCTTATGACATATTCCCCACGTCCGCATTTGCACATCTTTAATTCCACCTACATTCAGAATTTTCGCTTTAATCCGCAGCATATTGACACCGAGATGCAGATGCACGATCTTTCATAAGATTATCTTCATCGCTATCTCATCTTTAGCGTGATACCTATTCTAAATAGAATGGAACATTCGCTTAAGTCATAAGCCCATTTTAATAAATCTTAAAAAAAAGAAGAACTTTTCTAAAAGTGTCTGTTTATAACCTCATCGAGCACTCATTCTAAGCCTTTTTCGTCTTTTCAGAATCCAGTCATAATTCATTCGTGTCATTTTCAATGTTTTCCCCATCGGATTCTTTGAATATATCATACATTTGCTCGATTTCGACTCGATGAGGTACGATGTATATGGCTCGACATTTATAACCTTACTTCTCGAAAGGAGTTCCAGTATCGTGCTTGGTAAGTGCGGAGGAATGGTTTAATCTGTTTCGAACTCGTCTTTTTGTTTTTGGCTGGAAGAGTTAAGTGCCCGGCTCGGTCTCATCTCATCTGAAATGAGGAAATTGACATTCGATGTACCAGAGTAAATGATGCGCGCATGCGTTAACGCATTAGGAATGATGACGCCTCCTTTGCATGCATGCATGCCTGCACTCAACGATACGAATCTGATCTAAATTGAACTGATCTGAACCCGACGCGCTTGAAGCATCTTAGAAGATACATGTGCATATCTAAAGTGTATCTGTATTCCTTATGGTCGCTTTATTCGACAATTTGATGATACCAGTCATCATAGATACGAGAACGTACGAGAAATGAATTGTTTCAAGTGCATTTTCGTTTCTTCGATTTCGATTTCGATTTCCTAAGAGGTCCCGGGGAAATTTATAACTTCATTAATATAATTTATTAGCAGTGGAATCGATTAGTCAAGTAGTAGTTTATTAGCACTGGCCTGGTCGTATGGGAATGAGCGAGCGTGCAATGTGTTTATGTGCATGTTGGCCGCTATGTGCTGAAGCAATTAAAAATGATTTGTCTCGATATTTGTTTAGCAGAGTTGCTGATAAATATAACATTCAATGGAATATTAAATCAATTTTGCAGATGATTTATGTGGTGATTGGTGGCGGTAGCTAAATGGACATGGTGTGTTAGCTATGTGTTAATAGACTGTCTGCTGTCTGCTCGGGAATTTTCGACAAGTTTTCGTGGCGTGATGACTGCAGTTAGATACACAATTCAACGAAATTGATGCTACAATTTGATTTATGTTTGAGCTTGGTGTTTGAGCTTGGTGTTCGAGCACCTTACAGAAAATAGAAGCGCTATAATTTTAATTATGACAAATTTTAAGCGGTTTTAGTTCCATTGCATATACATTTCTAGTATTCATCCTCAAATCTGCAAGGCCTAGTAATTGCATATTTCATTTCGAATACAACTCATACAACATATTATCCGGTCGTGGAATAGGCAGGCAGGAGCCTCAACAACGCGACATCGACTTTGATAGCCTTTATTCCCCGATCCAACCCCCTACCTTTCTACATAAATAAAGAGCATTATTTTATACGGGCGATAAATGTTTAACAAGTCATTTAATATATAGTTCTGTGATTTATAGACCACACCATTAAATTGTGCTATTTTAATCAGAATTTTATGTATGGGCCGAGTGGAGCGAGTCATAAGAGTGTAGTGGCTTCTATTTTGCAAATCAAGGTAGGGGGCGATGTTCGGCGGTCATGATGGGTGGCATGTGGTAGCCTAGTGGTATAGAGAAGTGTGCCATTAATTCACGTGATTTTCAAGTCGATTTGAAATGCGAAAAATTATACAGATATCCATATGGACATTCGAATACAAATTGATATGGCATTTTTAGTAAAATATTTCGCAGGATTATCGATTTATTTTTGTTTAACATTAAATACATTTCATGGTGATTTGGTGCTGTTTTCAAATTGAATTTCTTATTAGAATGTATTTTGTAATAAAACGTAGAAATTGAAAGTCGGATGTCAAAAAAAAAACCATTAGAGTTAATTATTGTTTTGCATATGACATGAAATTATTTGCCTAAGTCAACTGAGCGTGATGCTTAAAGGAATCTAACGGTAAGAGGAAGCGAACTTTATGCTTATACCAATGCTTATCATAATTGTTGGATTTTTTGTTGTTGGATTGTTGGATTTGTTGGATTGTCGATTCTAAAGAAAGAATCCGTTCTGTTCTCTACTTAGCTGCTGATTTTTTTTAAAAAAAAACAATTGCTAAATCAACTTTAAACGGAATTTGAGCAATGAACTGGATATTTCACACCAGATATATTTTTTCCAGTTCAGAAACTTTCCCACGTACGACCAAAAACATTTCTTCCATGCACTAAAAGCAAATATCAGTAAATTTCGTTCTCCAATAATCCAAATTTGACCAATTATCCACAATTACCGTCATGACAACGACGGAGAAGATTGACGCACAAAACGACAAAAATGACAACAGAACCAACGATGATGATAAAGTTAGTTTCGTCTTCTTTCAGCATCGATCGATCTTCACATCCCAGGAATCGATAGTACTTAATAGTTACAACGTGAAACGTTATTCACGTTTCGCGTACCATACCGTATGTTTATGGCGATTATGCGCCAATAAGAACGAAACTTAAAGAAATACCTTTCAAAAGACTCCATCAGCATGGATACTCTGCGCTTCATACCACGTTTGTGTACATTGTAGAGCTTTCACAAAGGCAGGACAGCGGCTCGAATATAATCTTCAATGTTGTAAAATTGTATATGCCATCCAAAGAGTCTACGCATATCTTTGGAAACATTCGCCTTGACCCGAAAGGTTAAGAACATACATAACTGGTTCGTTCCAGTCGAATTTTTCGTCTTTTTAACTTTTAAACTTTTCCCCGATCCGGGCGCACATAGTTGTGCGTTTCGCTATCAAATCATACTGAAGACGCGAGCGACCCTATATGTAAAAGTAACTTAAACTAAATTGAAGGCAAGCTAGCTCTAGGGCCCCCAAGCCTTTGGACTTTTTGCGGCTTCTTCGATGGATGGATGGATTTTTTTGTGCTTATGTTCCTATATGTCTCATTCGATCATGCCTCTATGGCTGGTCGGGTTGGCTGGTTGGTTTTGATGAAGCTATGTGAAAAGTCGGTTGGCAATATGGAGTTTAAAGAAGATTTCTGATGTGTTCTTTGATTGGTGATCCATCATTTTTCTGTCCGACAGACGAGAATATTGGTATGTTTCGGTTTCAAGCCCTGGCAAAGTGAGCTCAACGGTGCCGGTTTTCTTTTTATTTTGCTGTTACATTTGGTGTTGTTTGTACGGTGAATGATCGTACTGGATATGAGTGAGTATAGTCCGATACTAGTTGATTTCGAGGCAAACGAACATCAATTTACGCTATTTCTCAGTGATAATGAACAGCTTGAAGCAAAGAGAGTGTGTGAAAGTCGATGTTATGCGAGTAGAAAAAGCTATCAAATCGAGCTAGTATTTTTGAATAATATCATTTGATGGCCCAAACGCTCAACAAAAATAAAATTTGCACCCAAATAGCAAGATTCTTTTGTGCACCTATTGCTATACAACTCAAAATAACTTTCAAACCTCGCGAAAATACCAGCAAACGCAATACTCATCTAGAAACCTAACTTTTCAATTTTAAGAAACCAACTCAGACAGCTTACAATTTTCAAATACCCAACTGCATAATTTTTTTTGAATATGGTGAAAATAGCAAACAGTGTAGAAACTTTAGCCAACCGCATCCTACTATGAGAGTCTTAAAAATCTTGTTCGTGTTATATGACTATATTACAGGCACGACTGAATGGTATTTCCAAACCCAGCCCAGCTAATGACACATTAAATGAAACAAGCAATCAAAATCGATCTGCGACTCAAAGGCGAAATGAAGATCGATCAGTTATTTCTGATATTGAATGGACTATTTAATCAGTTCAAGAGTATTTACAAAAGTTTTACTATGATTAAGTAGTTTTTCCTTGCCTGAATATTGCTCGCAATGTCTTCGAAAAAAAAGTTTGATACGCAAACCCCTGGATTAGAGTATTGTAACGGAATTCGATTAGCGACTATGCTTATCAAAAATATTTAGGCTATTCTGGTCTATTACATATGCACTGCCCTACTAAGCGTAAACGTTCTATCTACATTTTTTGACTTTTTGAGTTAACACCGAATTTGAAAACTGCAGATTCTGTTACATCAGTCTACAAAATATGGGAAACCTACTTTTTGTGGCAGTATGTTAAAATCAATAATGAAAGATCTCCCCATCTACCAAAAACGTCGCACTACTAAGCATAAACGTTCTATCTACTATAGATAGAACGTTTATGCTTAGTAATGGGGCCAGTTTTTCGTTTCATACTACTCGAAAAAAGTCATATCTGCTTAAAACCTATCTTCCACAACTATTTTCAACGTGAAAGCTTTTACTTCAGATGCATCTCAAATAAACGTATTTGTATCCATGTTTAAACTTTCGTCCCATTTAAAGATGTCCGCAGCATTTAGAATAAAAACAAAATCATTGAAAACCCCGCAAGTACCTACTAAAATGTTGATCGTACATTTACTCTTAGCAGAGCAGTGCAGTCATAACTTAACCACTATGTGTTTTTCAAAGTGTGAATTATATTTACAGTATTTTTATTTTTTTCTCTTCCGATAAAGTAGTTTAGATTATCTTCCTATTTTGATAGATAGGCGTATCGCGGTTTATCTATGGGTTTCAAGAGGCAATTAGACGATCAAATTTATCTTCTATGTCAAAGATATTTTTTTGCTATTAAGTGATTAATATTTTTGACAGAAAACATGGTTAAAAAAAACTAGCGCATAAAAACCGCTAGAAAGATTAATTCGAAAAGTAGAGAAAATGTGTTGGTTTTGAATGCATGTTTTACTAAACGTGCACCTTACTAAGACCAACTTGTGTCAAAAGTACCATTTTAATCAGAAAAGTGCATCGAAAGTCATAGTATAGAAAGGTTTGCAAAATTACCCCTCGTCAGAATTTTAAAATTCAAGAAATTAAAACACTTCTCCGGTGGTCTGTGCACCCCACTAATATGAGCCCAACCCCTTTGCGACAGATTTCATGGCAAACGAAAACGATGTACTTTGTTTGCGCGAAAAAAATGGTGTTGACCAGGACGCTGGGAACTTCAGAGTGCCCAATTCGAAATCATCAACTCGATTTATTTGACCAATATTTGATCAAGAATCGGTTGCTGGTATGTTTACTTGTTTGAAAAAGCTGTAAATGAAGTGATTTATCAGCATTCCATTCGCGCAGATATTGGTAACACTGTCGAGTTTTTTTCTTTCTGTTACATTTCTGAAGTTTCATTCACATGAACCAGATAATATCACTCAAGACTTAAATCAGATTTGTAGATAAAGTAGAATATTTTTTTAGGAGACACTCCACGATTGATCTCTAAATCTACATTTCAAATCTGGTGGAAGGGGTAAATAATACCTATTACATTATAATTTATCTCAACAAATGCTAAAGTAACTTCGAAACTGAAAGCTACAAATCAGCCACTTCTTCCACATTGACTACAAGAGGACAATCGTTTTTACATGAGTTATCTGATAAAAATATTAGAAAAATCAGGTTTTTGATATATGAAATAACGGTCTACACGTGATCTAAGTCCAAAAAACTGCAGGGCTTATTAATTGTTGTTTTTATAGCTCACCTTACCATAGAAGATTTAGATTTCACCAGCGCTTGTAATACCTTAATTATGCCAGAAACACCAGTAGCTAAGTGAGAGAAAAACATTAGCGTGCACAGACGGGGGCAAAGGAGGGCAATTTACACCCTCCACCACCTTCAACGAAAGTTAAGTAAAGAGTGTACCAAATTCCACATTTTTCTCGCTCCATGGCAGTGTACGCCTTTGTACGCCTATGGAGGAAAATATATCTTCCAAAATATCAGTGCTAAGTACATGAGCAGGAACGCTAAGAAAACTATTCATATTGCAGCCAAAATTTAGTAGATGATCGACAAAATAGGGAAATGATAACGCAAACTGGCTGAGAAAACTGAACAATGATACGAAATATTTGAATGAATGAAAGAATGAAAATGCCTCGAGAAAAATTTTTCAGTTAGTAACAATTTCCGAAACAAGGTCATTGGCATTAGCTTAGGTAATGAGCAAGTGAGAAGTCAAAGTACAAGTGGCTAGAAAAAAAAGTTTTTTTCATGTGAAATTATATAGAAACATAGGCTAGTTACGTGACTAAATACCCAAAAATTATAAAGAAACATAAAAATCAAACAATTTTTACTAATTAAGATAGTTGTTGACCTCATTCAGCCTGCATCAAACGATATAAGCAATAATAATAACAGCGGTGATGTAGACCCATTAAAAGCTGATATTGCACTTGTAGGAAAGATAATTAATTAGGAAGACACCTGCGTCAAATTGGAAGAAAGCTACTTGCTTATAATCATCTATTTTGTTTTTCTGATTAGACACATGTGTCAGGTATGGTCGACTCAAATCTAAATAGAAAAAAGACTGTTTCATTAATTAATTTACTTATTCATTTATTGTAATTCAGCATTTATAAGCAATACATTTCAGCTTTTAGGAACTTCTTCGCCGGTCAACGATCAATTATCTCTCACTTGACTCGTTTTTAACGTACTCCTTTAAAGATTGCTAGTGTTCTTCACATATATGTAGAATATCTAAAGAAATGTGGCAATTTATCGCTATTCTACTAAATACTACTCAACAGCTTCTTCAAACGTGTAGGCTATTTTCTGCCAAGTACTTATTATACATTAAAAAAATATTCTCACCAAATTCGTGAAATAGCTAAAGCAAAATCCATCTTTTAATTTCATTAATTTTCTTTTTGCTAACATATACTATTTTATTAAACATTCCACTAGCATATGAATCAGTTCAAAGCAATGCGATATGAAAAACTCACATAAGTGTTTTAAAAAAATAAGTGAACAAAAATCATATTACTTGTAACCCACGCTGGGCGCACTTATTTTAATCGAGCTCTGAAATAATTGGATGCATTTCAATGTTTCGAGTGCGTTAAATATTGAACGTTCAAACTGTTTTGTTAAAAGTCAAATATATTTCAAGTCATTCGAACTTGATTTTCAGCAACAGGAACGAAAAACATGGCAGATTTGATCGATGGCGAAAGAAGTTCATGCTCAAATTAATTTAGCGGCACCAATTTCACGACGACTCAAGTCCAGTGACAAGACTTGATTTACATAACAATTGATAAACTTTTAAAAATGTACCATTCAACCACATGGATATAATACAGAACATTATATCATCATTAATACCATCTTTACTAATTTCCATAGACAACAAACCATAGCTCAGGCGTAAACTTATCTCAAAAACGATTCTTATATCGTAGCGAAAGGTAGCCGATACTAATCAAACAAAATCTTCATTTTCACATCGATTCAAAAAGACTTTAAGCACCATTCGAAAGAAAACGGTTTATCGAAAAACATACCAAAACAACATCATCTTCACCAAAAAAAAAAAATGACTGAAACACCTTCAGATATTTTTGCGGTTCCCATATACTTTGCTATTCTTCATTCACTTGAGTAATAATGCACACTTAAAATTAACCGAGTAGGCATCAAAACCTATAACACATCCAGAATATACACGCTGAGAAATGACCGAAATCAATATATTAGCATCTTAATATTGTTATAGTAACAGCATTGTCCCTAATACATAATTTTAACAGCTCAATATTGTATGTTAGGAAGTTACAATATTATATTTGCAGTTTAACATTACATATTAAGCTGTTAACTTTTTATATTCAGAACATCTGTAAATATAAATGTTTTAACATCTTAACATAAATATATTACTATGCTAATATAAATGTATTAAGCAAGGGTGGTGAAATTGTTGGTCATACAACAAAGTACATTGCTTGTATTGTTAGTTAGGATGCTCATATTTTATGCGGCAATAGCACACTGGAATAACCTAATGTTCCGCGATCATCGAAGTTAAGCAGTGTTGGGCGCGGTTAGTACTTAGATGGGGGACCTCTTGGGACTATGGAAAAATCGTATCGACGGCGTGTTAATATTAATAATTGGTATACCAATATACTATAGTAAGACGTTAATATAACTTATTGCCATGTTACTATAATATATTGGCATGTTAATATATATTATTGGTGTGTCAATATAGCATTGTAAGATGCTAATATAACTTATTGCCATGTTACTATTTAATATTGGCCTACTAATGTAATATTGTAACAGAAAAATTCACCACACGCATTTCAATATATAACATTTTAAGAACGCTATGTGCGGGCAATATAATGTTATTGCTAGGTCAATATAATAATGTTAAGAAATGTTTTTAATATAAATATATTAGCTGCAAAATATATTAAGGGTAGAACAATGATTTTTCAGCGTGTACATACTATGAGCTCGCAAGAAAACCAAAAGCATTCAACATTTTTGTGGTGCAGTTCAATAGCTTTGGTGGTTGGTTTTTCTATGAAGAGCCATAAGAGCAAAACACCTCAGACATATGGTGTAGTGTACCGTCATACATACCGGAATATTTTGAAAAATATATTTTCCCACGAAACATCATAATTATCGGCTTTGCCCTCAAGTCAAAAGCGTTTTCATGATGTCGTTTCAATGATTGTTCTGAAACATGATTATCAAGGCTATCCCATAGCCTGTGCATTCGAGTATGTGGGTACAATCATTGGGTATGAGCCAGTCAGTCACTTGGAAGAAATCATAAGTCACGATCGTTTTACGCGAGCTAAAGTGGGATAGCGACAATAACTATCCTTCTCACATCTCAGCTCGTTTGACTGTTATTCATCTACGATATTTAATGGAAGGTCGACTTGTAAGAGACATCTATACATTTTTAAGAATAACTGAGATTCTTTCTTATTGAAATGTTTGTGTAGTTGCATTTAATTTTGACATAAAAATGTTTATTAAAATCAAATGTCGCACGAGGACTTTCAAGATTCCCGTTTTTTCTACGATAGCCTCCGCTAGCAAAAATTTAATGAATATCAACGCTTTTTGTTCAGCATCTACTAAGCTATAAGTTCGCCCCAAAAACATACACTTCATGCAGATCATTGATGAACTCAAAATTATCGTATCAGTTTGCTCTTTCGTATTATTGTATGTGACGCACATGTGATCATTACACAATTTCACATCATCATCAACAACAAAAAATATTTCAAGTATTCAGAGTTCTCAAAATCGTTTAGTCAGAATGCTCAATTTCACAGCGAAAACTAAATGAAAAAGCCTTCACAAGTCTAGAACATTATCTTCATAGAATCGATCTAAACAAGAGCCCCAAGAACTCACTCCTCGGCTGGGAGTGGGTACTGCTTGGTTTAATATATCCAGTGCTAAAGACCCTGAAATAATATTATAGGCATGTACGGTATGTTCGAATTGATCATAATGAGTTGCTAGCCTAAAGCGCATGCTCATTAGGCTAACAAACCGCTTTGTAATCTTCACCTAAAAAGTTCTCATCATAGAAATCCAAGATCAGCATCTTTTAAACAAAAACTAAAACCAAAAAAAAAAAACGAGGACCCGCTCACGGCTGTCTCGAAAACGCCTGCCTGCTTACTTGCTTGGACTTTACTGGAGGCATCATGCCCAATAATATGCATACCTACCTGCCACAAAAAAAAAAACTGAAAATTCAACAAAGATCAGACTTTAAATACATGATACGCCCGAAATGTATATTACAATGCGTCGAGTCTATCTTTCATTTCTTTTTCAATTTTTTTCGATCAAATCGGTGCTCGTCTTTTACATTATATTCTCTCAATATGTGATAGATGAGACTTCGAAATCTGAATCTTCTTCGATTCAGCCCGGCTGGTCGTAGTGATCAGTTAAAGATTTGCCTTTTATTCAACAATTGAAAGCCTTGGACTTTTCAAACAACCAAGTCTCCACAAGAGGAGCTCAAATTGACCCCGGACATATGGAACATATGTAGCTTTTAAATATCTATCCCAAGTGATCTGATATGAAGATTATCTTCTCGGATTTGTTCACGTTTTTTTTTTCATCTTGTGTATTTTTCTGAATGCTGGGATTAACATGCTTGCCGTCCATGAGGATCAGTGATCGTAACAAGTCAACCATCTGCACCAATCATTGGATGAAAATGATGAGTTGCCCTTTTTGATTTCGGCTGACTCTTTTTATTTATGTTCTGGCTGGATTCGACAGAGCAGCGTGTATTGTATCATTGGAAATTCTTGAAATTCATTTCAATTATCGACTCGACAAAATCATTTTTTGCCAGGGTTGATTTGCTTTGAGAGGCTTTCAGTTTATGCGTATATCCAGATGCTGATATGACGGTGCCCATCAGGAAATCAGTGCTGCACAATAGTAGGGAGCTTGAATTGGAAATCATTTTGATGAAAAGTCTTAAAAACCTGTCAACTAATGGATGCCGTCTAAAGAAATGTTATCAGCATGTGACAATGCAAAGCAATCAATTATTGAAGTCTTTGGGGCGAATTCCTCTTGATAAATAACACATTAGTTCCAGCAATGAACCCCATATGAAAACCAGGTCACATTAAAAAGGATGAACTAAACTCACATAAGCACAGTTCATACTCGTGGTTATAGTACTTGACACTTAAAAGTAAGCCGAGAAAATAGTTGTTGTAAGTTTTTCACCTCAATCAATTTTCTCTAATCACTACCACACTGTCATTACGCTTATTGCAATTTTTAACGCAGCTAAACCATTTTTTTTTCTTATTGAATTTTTAAAAATTATTTGTCAGAATCCTGCGAAAAACCCGTTTTCCAAATGGATCACTTGCAGTCATCATGAACCACAGTAACAAAAACAACACAACAGTTACTGAACACTATTATAATCATTCAAAACGGCTGTACTAAAGCAAAAAAGGACCGACATCTGACCTCAAAACCAAACGGAATAATAAAAACGATCACAAATGATGATGATGATCATAATACAGGCAAGCAAGAGTATCATTTTGAAAAATTTATATCTTAGGTATGTGATTTAATTGTGGGTTGTCAATAATTGGAGATAGTCATTTTGTATCTTTCCATTTCGGAAAAGACGAGTCACATCGAGAGGTTTGCCCATACGTATAATTTTCGATTTAGAGGGAAAAAATTGAGCTTTTAGTTAGGATTATGATTAAGGGGTTTTTTATTCAAATTGCTTTGTTTTCTTTGTTTTTTTTTTGAGTTGCGATCGAGAACACAGATGGTGATTTTACTAGATTGTTTTGTTGCCTGTTCATTAAATTATATGGTTTTTGAAAAATCATTTAATTTATTTTCTATCTGTCAGTGGACCAAATGGAGAAAATTTGATGGGAATTCAGGAATATTTTGTTAAAGATAATTTTGACTTTAAAGATGAAAGCAAGAAAAGAAATACTTTAATTGGTGCTGCATGACCTATATAAAATTGCCCAAAACGGAACATATCAAAATAATAATCTTTAAATTTAATCGGTGTTATAGATTAGTAATTAGTGTCAACACAACAAAGAGCTAAGGAAATCTAAATAAAAGCTTTGGAGAGACTTTCATGAAAGTCTCAATAGCATCATAGAAACTGCCATAATACCATAGAATCTACCCAAAAGCCACTAAGGGTATATAGGACAACTTGATGAGTGTTGATGACGACTACCTCCGGGGACACCCTGGCCTTGTTGCTTGAAGTACAGTTTCGATGACGTCAAATTAATTATGATGAAACGGACGAGGAAGTCGAATGCTTTGTGTGATTGAGATAGTAATAATTAAGCAAACAACCTCGAAAAGTTTCAATGTGCAATAATCTCTTTCAAACCCTCTAAATCACCATAATCAGATGGTCTACTACAAACTATAAACTATCACACAGGGAAATTATAAACTGTCCATGTACACATTTTTCGATCGAGCTTGAAACGTTATATACCAGAGCTGTAAAGATTCTGACGCCCGGGAACAAACCGGCTGACCTACTCTAATCATACAGGACAAATACTTTCACATCTTTCACATTGAAGACCATGACCTGTAAAGATTCTGAAGCCCGGGAACAAAACGGCTGACCTACCCTAATCATACAGGACAAATAGTTTCACATCTTTCACATTGAAGACCATGCTAACTGTTATATTTAACCGACTGTTATATTTCGATAAAAATGTCATTAGATAACTTTAAATTTAAATCAACTTTATCAGCTACAACAAGCTGATACAATGAATAGTCAAAGCATTGGATTCTAAGAAAATCGTACTTTGCGTCCTCATGGACATAGTAGAAGCCTTTGATAGTGCAAGACAAATTCCAGAGGAGACAAGCACTTCAAGAGGCAGCAATATGTCCGACTAAAAGACTAAGGTTCCGAGATGTATTCTTAGAGCTGAGGGAAGCAAAGCTTAGTGCGAACATTAAGAAGAAATGTTCGCAGGGAGGGGTTTTATCCCCCTACTACGAGTTCTACTGATTGATTACCTTCTAGCAACCTGCATTAGTAAACGCTTAAAAGTTCCTAAATGTGCGGATGATAAAATGTTAGTAATAAGAGGCTAACACTCGGGAATATTGAGACACAGAATGCAAAAGACCTCAAATGAAACAAGAGAGTGATGCAATAAAAAGGGTTTATCTATAACCTCTCACAATCTCATTCACGAGGAAAAGGAACACCTAGATAGGGCACCAAAATTCAGCAAGGAATTCGCCTGAATACGTAGCCCACCTGAGAAAGTCATCCAAATAAAACGACACTGAAGGCCACTTTGGTACTTTGGGTGACAAAATTAATGGTTGAACAAAATTGGCAATTTTTTCCACGCTAAACACTTAAGACAAACAAACAAATATTTAGATGTATCGCCTTATATGGGGCAGCATTGTGGTGGAATTCAACCAAAGAAAAAACCGCTGTTAACAATCACCATAAGCTTCAATGTTTCCATTCCACAAATAAACACGTGAGAGAATAGCCGCTCCTTTGCAAATGTGGTATGTTCATGGCTCAAAAATGGATTCTAGAGTAGAAACTATGAATAAAATGCATATTTTCCAACCAAAGGTAGCCCCTTTGCATCAAGCTAAATTATCTGCCGTGCCAAAGGCCTCGGAAATAATAAAGAAAAGAGTCACTAAAAGAGTTTCATCTTACTAAATACATTCAGTGAAATACCTGACATAATCGTGAATTTGCAGTTTTCACCAAGCCTACTGTAGAAAGGGCTCATTTTTAATATTCCTTTTAGTAACACAATAGCCACAATATTTCTGCATACATATAACAAAACACCTAGTTATAGGCTCACTAATAGCCCCAAAAACAGGACAATGATTAACAAAATGAGAGAAACAAAGATGTTCCTTGAATTCGACATAAACAAGCACTCGCTTGAAGTCTAAACCAAAAAATTAATCGAAACTAATGACCACAACATAAGAAAATAAAAGAGACACTTCAACAAAAAAGTATATTGAGCTAATTAGAAATGCGTGTCACGTTGGTCAATGAAAACTTGCACAAATCCGGAATGCAATTCATGCCGCTGATCTTGAACAATTTCGTGTGGATAACAACAAAACAGCAACAAAACAATAACTAAAGCTGCAACAGAGGAATAATGTTGGTCGGGGTTAGTTTGGTTCAGGTCTGGCATGGTCAATTGGTATGCCCATTACAATCACTACAAACAGAAAACATACTATCATTCATTATCACCATGATCAGTTAGCAAGATTCAAAGGCTAAAAAGTAAATTGGTAATTTGAAAATGTTTTTAAGTGGTTGGAATAAATGTCGCAAGCTGAATCTAAAGAAAAGTTTAAATGAGGTAATTGTTCGAAACAGGATCGTAAGAATAAGAATAAAAATTATCAAGTGCATAGAGTTAAGGGATGGTGAGCAATACAGTTGCTGGCCTAGTTACGTAGAAAAAAATTTGCATATTTTATCACACTATAAAACTTCGTTTATGAACATACGTAAACAGGTGAGGGGTCACAAGGATCTTAAATTGCTAAAACCATTCTTTCGACACCCGGTTAGATTCAGATCAACTAACCTACCAATATTAGAAAGCAGAGCAATAATTGCCTTTGAAGGCGAAAAACAAAGGTTGATGTTTTTATTTGATTTCTTTTTCTTTGATCAAAAGCATTTTTATTGAATTTTTTTTTTAAATTGCCAGGTTTACTTATTACAATAGAAAATAAATTAACACTTTTCCTATAACATTTCCTTCAAATAACTTAGCACTCCCCTACAAACCATCGAAGTTCAGTTCATTTACCGAAAAGCCAAAACAACATAAAAACGCTTCTTTTGACAAAGACTGCATTGACAAATGTCGAACAACAAATAACCACAATCGGATTCTCGGTCAAACTGATGGCCTCGCATTACACACATATAACGAGGCGATCTAGAACTGAATAAAAACGTTTTAGAAGGTGTTGAAACCGTGACAGGAATTCGTGAAACGAAATTTTTTTTTACTGTTTGTCTCTTCGTTGTGTTTTTTCCCAATATTTAATGATAAAAATCACTTTAGTCATTTCGTACGTGTTTGAATGCGATTTTAACAAATTTTTAGCACACTTGAAGAATCAAGTGTAAACTGAAATTTCAAATGGGGTTTATGTGTCCTTTGCAATTTTCCATATGATCTGACATTTTTCTTGTTTCAACCAAACACGACCTACATATTTTGTGGAAAAGTTTGATAGATTCTTGCTGATTTTTAATTTCTGGAATGGAAAAGCAGTTTTATCCTCGAGAGCCTACCGATTGATTTTCTACACGGAGCTTTAAAAAACTTCAACAAAATCATCGAATATTGCGGTGTTTTAATTCTCGCTACTTCTGGCTACAGAAAATAATTGTTGATTTCCACGACGTTAAAACTAAACAAGTTAAACATTCTTGCCTTTTAACTGCACAGCTTCTTAACTTTTATTAATTTTTTAATTAGGGTCCGCAAATATGTTCGAAACCGACCGAAATTCAGCAGCTATTAAAAGTATCTTCAAAAACAGTTAACCAAGCCAATCGCGTCCTATACAATTGTATACGTAGAATTGCATTTGCCACAACGAAGTGACCATGTACTTCCCTTACTATAAATGATTCGATCAAAATGTAAAAAAAAAATGAATGAAATTCTCCGAATGAAATCAGTTTGGCATCTAAAGAAGTGTTCTATCTGTAATATAATATCCCATCATCCACATCAACTTCATCAACCGAGTTGTTTGTACATACTATCTCGACTTACTGCTGTTCCACTTCTTCAGCACACTCAATCGTCTGTATTGAATCGCAGTTTTATTGCTGATCATAAATAATTCCGTTCACACTCAATTAGACTTGATTACGACCAATGCGATTCTTCTTTTGGCATCGCGGAAAACGAATCATTTGCATTATAAAAATGTTACTTTTGCTGCTGCAAATAATTTTAAAAACCCTCTTACACGTCAAACCAGCACTTTTCTCGGGCGCACCATCTATGCCAATAACGGCGACCACAACGATGACAACAACGTCTTCAGAAGGAGAGAAGTTCGAGCTTGTAGCTTGAGCACGCAATCAAGTTGGGGCTTAGGCTTGAGGCTGGAGATGGGCCTAAATACTTATGCACGGTTTATAGGCAAATTATTGCAAAAGTACATATTCAAAGTCGTGGTAAAACTGCGAAACATGCATTTTTCATGATTCATCAATTTCATTTCGGTTTCGAAGATTCATTATTTCGTTGTCTCTTTTATTTTAAGGACACCCGTTTCAGGATTTGTCTGGTGCACACGATATTACTCTTCGTGTAAAAACAGGATGAAAAGTGTTGGTAAACGGCAGGGCAGAATCGTCAAGTCTTGCTTGTGCTGTGATTTAAATGTCAAGGTACTCGCGGTTGGAATGGAAGTTTAAGAGATCGTGATAATTTGCATATACACATCAGACACGACAGTTGTTGTCTTAGTTATAATTCTTTTGACCATATGTTGCTTGCAGAAGCAATTTGTGTTGACGTTGCTCTTTTTACATTTAAATATACTGCTAAGGCTGTAAGGATTTATTTTGTGCTTTTGATGGAGTTTCTCATCGGTGCATGATTTTTGGCTCTTAGTGTTATTTCATTCCTTGCGTATAGAGACTAGATTCAATTTAATTAACTAATTCCATTATACTTTTTTTGGACTTGGAGTTTGAAGCTTTGGATGAATTAGAAATCGGGCCAAAGACAGGCGGAGCGTCGGCAATGGTAGTTGGTAAACTGTCTAGATGACTCAAGGACAAGCCAACCGCCCGACTGGTTTGTTTAGTTGTCCTCACAATTAGCAAAATAGAGGTTTATCCTTCAGTGGCGCAACGCATTATCACAAAGTTTTTAACGAACGAAGGCGCCAAACCGGCTGAAATTCCGGGCCAAGTGCGTGCACAGTTCGGAGAGAGTGACAACGAGTGAAAGCCTGGTGTACCGAGTTCAAAGAAGGGCGTGTAAAGGTAAAAACTGTGAGTCACCGAAGACGCCCCCGCTCCAACATTACGCCATGCAATATCGCAGCTGTTCGCAAGCTCATTGAAAAATATCATCGCTCCACTGTAGCAGCAATCAGTATCATTGTTGGAAGTGTACAAACCATCATCCAAAACCACCTTGAATTTACCCAAGAGAACAAAAGTGCGAGACTTGAAGTTTGTCAAACGCTTCTTGCTCGTTTTCAAAATGAACGGCAAACTTTTTTGCCACGCATTGTCACGAGCGGCGAAACTTGGGTTCACCACTAAAATCCCGAGTGAAAAATGGCCACTGTGGAGTGAGAAAAAAGGGGGAGCATCAAAAGTCAAAAATCGCTTGTCAGTTGGTAAGGTGATGTCAACGGTTTTTCGGGACTTTCAAGAAATTTTACTCGTTGATTTCCTTCACGATCGTCGTATAATAATTGCAGCTTACTACTGTAAAATTGTTGACCAGCTTCGAGCTGCATATCGGGCAAAAAAATGCTGTCAGCCCATCCGAGACGTCCTGCTCTTGCACGACAATGCAAGGCCCCACACTGCAGCTATAACAAAACAAAAATTTGATGAAATGTTCGATGATAAAAATGCATTACTAAAGCGGCAACTATGTTACCGTCTCATGATTTGAATCAGGTATTTTCTCACAGCTAAGCTAACTTAAAACCCGACGTATTATCATGGCCGAATTCTAAGATAACACAATTTAGCAGCCGGTGTTATATTCATTGAGCTATGCAAGGTATTCCCACGTTGTCCCTATTTCCACGTTGTCTTACGCCAGTAAGACAAAATATAACGATAGAGGACTATAAACTTGAAAACTTAGACAACCTCGTTTATATTGGGACGAACCTCTCGACGGATGGGAATACTGATGAAATCATACGACAAATTCAACTAGCCTGTTATTAATCGGTATTTTCGATGAGTACAGAGGAAAACCAAGCTCTTCATGTATGAAATAATCATTAGACCTCTGTTATGCTACGGAAGCGACATTTAGATGCTCTAAATACGCTTTTGAGGAGGATGCTGCATAGGAGAAGAATGATGCCGAGTCCGCTAATGCAACAAGCTGCATAATCTTTAAAACGAACCAGAAGTATCTACAAAAATTACAATGAAATAGTCACGTCGAACAAGTGAGCGAAAATTGAATCCTTATCATGGTTTCTCAAAAGTCGAGCGATCAGAGCCATACCAGCCAAAAAGGAACGCAACGGTTGAAAAGCAATATATTGTCAGTAGATGCTGACAATAGATCACTTTTAGGAGCACTGATTTGGAGGAAGCAGTCATTGAAACAAGACACCTGGAGGTATTGTATTATATTAAAGAGGCGATCGCTCAGTAGGAGCTGTAGTGCTACAGCAATAGGGACAGAGAGCGCAAAGAAAGACCAGTGACATTTTAAGATGCAAAATTGACGGTATCATTGGACTAAAAAATATTAAGAGTGTAAGAAACATTGACGGTGTAAGCCATTGCAATGCGCCTGATAGCTATGGAAATAGTCATTATAATCATAAACAAGGAAATTGGGCACCATATGAACTGAAACCAGGAATTTTATAAAGCGTTTTATCGTGTCTTAAATGATGTAAATGCTATTCACTACTATTGCACATAATAAAATACATATAATACATAATATATGCTTTAAGACGAATGAAAATACATTAAATTATATGCAAAGCTCGGCAATCTAACAAAATCAACGCCAAACCAAACTTCTATGGTTCAAAGGTAAGGCCTTTAACTTGGTAGGATCACATTGTTTTCATATATAATGAGCTGTTCATCAAACCATTACTGAAGATATGTATTAAGGGCACTTGATGCATTTGAATCAAGCATCGAAATGAAAACCGCCAGAATGGGAGCCCCGAAATTAATTTTCATGACGAAAACACATGTCACAAAACCGGTTGAAAAGCACTTGGAAAGTACTAGATGGAAGGTCATGTCTAGTTCATGTCTCTTGCGATTGTCACTTTTTCGACAAACGTAGAGTCACCTTTGCCAATTAGCATCGAAAGATGAGATTTTTTAACGGAAAAAAATATGTAAAACTCATTTGGTGAAGTTTAAATTACAATCAATATAATTTCTAGCCGAATACAAAGAGTAAAATTATTATAATATTTGAAAATTCTTTTAGTTAATACGTAGTATGTATTAGTTTACAAAAGTTCCAAAATACCACACAAAAGTAACTGAGATACGCGATTCCGATCATAAGGGATAAACTGTATGAAGTTAAGAAGAGAGGACAACTAAAGCCAAGTGATTAATTTTCTAAATCTAACACCCATTTGCAAGCGTCCAACCATAAAACGTAAGGAGCATATTCTATCAAATGAAACAATCTAGAATCATGTTCCTAAAATATTCGAACATTGCAAATTGGAACTAGCAGAGTCATAACAGTATCTAACAAGGAACTGCCAGTCAAAGCATTAAATATTCAAAATATATCCAAATTAAGAGCTAACCTGGATTCATGCATACATTTTAACTGAAAAATGATTAAGAAAAGTTCAACGTAAATAAACTCTTCACTATTTGAAATTATTCAGTGCACTCGAAACTTCATCAACTTGACCACAGTACAAATGATTCGAAGATATTTCACATCAGATCAACAACACACTGAAAGTCGTGGAAAATCTGATTGAAAAACAAAAACAAAAAAATACATTTTTGATATCACAGATCTCCAGGAAGTAGTGAGTCGATCTAAGAGCTCCATTGGCAAGAGAAATTGTGTGCCGCCACAGCTTCAACTTATCGGTATGTCTTACTTCACTTACTCTACAGCTCCAGCTGAAGATAGAGAGATCTCTAGGGCCAACTATGTATACTACGGTGTTTAGTTTCTACATCGTTATTTTTTTCCTGCTTCACCAAACCAAACGATATTCTTTCGCTGGTTAAAGATATGTAGCTGATAGTCGTTGTCGTCAACAACGACGGATTTAACTCAGCATAACATGACGACAAAAATGTTTCATTTTATCCACCAATCAATCACCTCACTCGGAAGATTCGTACGGCTAGGCTGGCGTGAAAAGAACGACAATTTCAGGGCGACCAACACAAAAACAAAAGAAGAAAACATGAAATAAAATAAGATACTGGTATGTGGAAAGAAATCTTTGTATCTCATTTCACGTCGACGAGTTCTCAGTCGAAGAGATTCTTATTATTTTTCGGGGGAATTTCCTTCGTAGGAATTTCTTCGGTCGATAGAGAAAATTGATACGGATTGTGATAGGAATAAGGTTTCGAGATATGTCCAATTCGAGATATGAAGGTACGTATGAACTGTCGTGAATTGTCAGATAGTGAGAATAGGTCCAACATGGCGTGTAGATCCGACGGTGGAGATATAGTAATGTACAAATCAGTCACACCGGCATTTTGGCCAATGTCGCATAGATTGCTTTGCCATAGCCTGCCCGAGTATTTCAAGCTGTTCGAATGCATATCTCACCCATCGTACCTGATCTGGGAAAAAAGTTAGTTGACCTGCATTATGAACCTGTCAGTAATTTAGCTTGCGGGCAAGTTAAGCCTTGAACTAGGTTAATTTATTACTGGGTTAGGCGGGAGCTTAGTAATGGCATTTGTAATAAACTGTGAAATGTTTCGTTGGATTTCGCTCGAGGTGAAGGCCGGCAATAAATCATAGCTCTAAAAATCACAGAATAGTGAATATACATATTTTTTTATTATCTGTGATAATTGGAACTCACTTCAGCTTCGCGTTTTATAGGTAAGTTTTATCATATTTTCACAACAAATTTTAATGTATCAAAAGGTTGAACTAAGCCAGAGAGTATGCTTATGAACCATTTTAATCTTTTGGCAACAACAAATTGAATCAAAAACGATCAGTACAACTTTCAATACTCATACTTTTCTATTACAAAATTATAGTACCTTCTGCAGTCGTTACCAGACAAAAACATAATTCAGTCATCGCTTACGTTTCATTCGAATCCCACACAATCAGCCTAGCTGAAACACGACCTCAACATCATATTCTAGACACTAAGTAAAGCATCAATCACGCTCTAGTCATGTCGCCTTCTACAATGTGTACAATTACGACCAGCCATAGCGCTGTCCCTGCGGGATCTCCGGCCTACACATCGCATACACAATGCACTTACACATACACTATATTATCGTCATTTGCCAGTAAAACCCTTCCTTCGACATTCCGCGCCCGATTCCTCATTCCCCTGCCATGTTTGCATCTCGCGAAAAAATTAAACAGCTTCAATAAATATTCCTCACAAATTCACAAGAATCGAACAGACATCTTAACGCTACCTGTAACTCATAATCATAAATTTATATTACATTTCTGATTGTTAATAATTATTATCATTCGTCCCGTGCATTTCCACTCTTTATTTTGTTATTTTGCGATTTTTCGATTTTTATTTTTATTTTCTTCTCTCTGCTCGGTTGTGATTTCAGTCGGCGCTCCCGTCTCATAAGTCCTTGGATCTGGCGGCTTAAGACGGAATTATACCGTTGGAGGAAAATTACAAGAAAATCATATCTTATACTTAGGCATCGTCCCGCGAGGACTCAGAGGAAATAAGCTGAGCTACAAAGTAAATGAACGAGCACGAGCAAAACAACTCCGTGGAATATCTATAACTCAGTCGGATGAAAGTTAATCGGCGAGCACGCATCACGAATTCGGTACGCCATCTTCATGTGAGCGGATTGCGAGTGGGAAAAAATAAAATGAAAACCAAATAAAAAAAAGAACAAGAACACATCGAAAAACATGGCAAATCTTTGCGAAACATAAGTGGGAGGATGTTACAAGACTCGACACGGTGCATATGAGAAGCATTTCTGCATCACATTTTCGCCATCTCATGCGATGATGATGCCCTTCTCTCGTGCCAGCCATGCATGTTCTTCCTCGTGGTATGGTGAAAAGATGCAGACGTCAGACGTCGCGAAATAAAGTACCAAATGTAAACGTTTATATTAGAATAATAAAATAATAATGTATTTACTTGTACTCGTATGGTTGAAATGTCTTCGAAATCCGCGTCTTGAAGCCTCCGCGTATATAGACGCTGAATATCATGCGAACCGATATCGCAACACATGTGTACGCATTCGTGCGCACATTCGATCCCAGAAAATGACGCAAAATAAAACAAACATGAGTTGAAAAATGCGTGGGCTGCGGTCACACAACGATTGAACAGGTATATTTTGTTTGCGCAGGAATCACATCAACTCAGAAGTTGGTAGACGAAGACGTTGTCGCCGATGACGCCGCACCGTGTGTCGTTGCCCCATTAAAAACACAACAGGGAGACGAGATTGAAAGACATCAGTTTTGGATTGTTGGAAGGTTGGATTTGTATAAGAGTTACCACATTTGGTATTTTCAAGCTCAGTTATTTCTGAGATTTAAACATAAAGCTAGGGTTCGAAAAGTTTTCGCTTCCTCCAACACCAAAATATTACGTGATTATTCGTTAAAAGTGTCCAAGAACAAAAATTATCGAAACGTGTTTCAAATTTAAAAGTAACAAGTAATTTGATAGCATACTTTGCTTTGTACTTCATATTAATTGATCTTGCTAAACATGTTCAGTAGGATAATCAGAAAACAAAACGGATGGAAAGAGACTGAGTATTTTAATGTTTATTAAGCTCTACCTAATGTCAAGGCAGTGTTCTATTCGACAGGCACCTTGTGATGGGAATTTAACGTTTACCTGAAGGATTCATCAAACTATTATAATTTACGAAGGCTTTTAAGATTGCAAAACTGACAACAATTTGGCATTTGTTTGTGTTACGACAATGAGTCGAAGAAGTTTTATAATGCTAGGTTCGATTGCCTAAAGCACTAACTTTTTTGAACAGCAGCAAAACGTTGTTCCTATTTCTAACGTATATATATTGATATATTTTAAAACATATTGATATATTTTCTTGGTTTATCTTATGGAGGAAAATTGATATGTGAGCTTGTTTTAAGATGAACAAATATTGTCAGCTATTAAAAAAATATTTTTAAATTTTTTTAAAAAGAATTGAAACGCCAAGCCATCTGGTTCAACGTTCAACTTTCTCTGTTAGTAGGCCCTAAATGAAAGGTAAGTTAATTGATAGTAAACGCATCTTTGTTGGGTCTCAGCAGGGCACTGGGAGATTTCAAGGACTCGTACTTCCTTTGTGATTGCTTTCTTCTTATTTGGTATTTATTGCGAAATCTGAGAGGCCGAATCAACATAAGATCGTCGGCAAAATGTAAAATATAAAATGGCCCTAATAATTGAAAAACTTTTTACGTCTTAGACATCGAGAGAGTTTTCAACAATATTACTGTTGAATATCGTCGACACCTTGCTCGTAGCCCTGACACCTTGGACATCAGCTTTGCTCAAAAAACAGGCAAATTGCAACCACCTCTTTTGGGAAAAAAGCGAAAAGAATAGTTGGCACGGCATCCAAGATTATATTGATACAAGATCATATCGCTACTTTTGTGAATCTTAATAGTTAACGTGATAATGGAAAATTTAGCTGCCTTTGAGGTTATAGCCTATGACGACGTAGTTGTGATAGTTATGAGCATCATCAGACCGAATGTTATCGGACCTTATGCACCCAGCGTTGGACCAGATCTGAGCCAGAAAAGTTGATCTTGGGGCAAACCCAACAAAGGACAATAAGAAGTCCTGAGTTGATGAATAATCCTGTGCGACCGCAAAACAGTCCTAGGCATCCATGCTTTCGCGTCGTTCCAGATGGCTGCTAAATTTATACCTTGTGCCCTTCGATGTGCTATGGTCGTCCTCACAGGCCATTATCTCTTTAAACGGCAAGCGCAACAGTTGGACGCTGGATACAATGATTTCAAAAGGGCTCTATACAGACGAAAAAAATTCATTCTCCATCTCATGTGCCAGCGTCCGGCTATGGCGAAGAGAAAATTCACAACACTCGAAGCACTCTTCCTCTCAAGTCGGACTGACCTACCATTGGTTGACCTATAGACGATAGCACAGCTTATAAAACGAGCCATATGTTTCCTGATTTTAGTGACTAACAAAGAGAAATTTACTGTGGCATCACATCCGGCCAATTTTGTGCCAATGTGCATCTTTTGGCAGGTCTCTGAGTCGATCGCTTACATTACTTTCATACCAGCGATACCAGATCCAGAAGCCGATTCTTTATTAGGCTTCATGAGTTTTATAAAACCCTAATACTGTATAGTATACAATAATAACATGTTCACAGGAGACGAAGCTATGTTTGTAGAAATTTAGACTATGTGCATGAGGATCTAGAAAATCCCATAATATTTTATAACTATATGGAAGGATATTATGCACAGCATTTTGGTGTAAGGGGCAATATATTCGTATAGATTTTGGTATTTCTGGAACTTTAGGCCACCCAGAATGCTCAATAAAGTAGTCCTACTACAATCCTTGCCTGCTTTGTGTGTTGCAGTTGGTAAAGATTCATTTACACATAATGCTCACAAGTATGGAGTGATAAGTTACACGACTTACTATACCTCTTAATTTGAATTTTCACTTCTGATTTGAGTAAAGTTTACTTAAAGCCCGATTTGTAATTATGGCTGTATTTGAACCATGGACAAAATGTACTAAAATCTGGTGATTCATTTATTCACCCTTTCAAGTTTACTCAGAAAGCTCAGACTTTTAAGAACTAGAGAGAAGCAAGTCATCAAACAAATGTTTTCTGGAAAGAGACTATCCATTCAAAAATTACGGAAATTGCTTTGAAATGAATGTTAAGGAAAGTTTGCAATAATATAGAAGCATATTTAATAACACAGGCGAACAATTATAACATTTTTTTGAGGTAATATCTATTTCACGAGCTAATACGATATATTGCTAATATTCAATGTATCTAGTTTCAATATTTTTCTATTTTCAGTCGATTAATCCTATTGAAGGAGTTTTCCACACCGCCTTCAGCTATTAAAATCATGAAGGAACTTCTATTTTGACTGTGCACGTAATAAAAATCCAAATTAGAGAAGATTAAGCCTATTGATGAAATGAAAATAAATTAGTTTCTTTTCTTGCAGATTCAATCGATGATTCAACGAAATTCTAATTCATTTCGTATCACTTGACTTCTGTCTAGTTAATCCGAAACTTCAAAATTTATGATTTCAAAGTTGACCTATTCTTGTAGGAAAAACAATTCTACCGAATTCAGAAAAATCAAATGTTAGCTTTTTAACATTGCTCATATCGAAAATTCTCCTTTATAAGAATAATATGTGGTTACCTCCTTCATTAGACCTACTTAGCTCTTGTCTCAAATCAAGTTAAATGGCTCCAGAAAACTCAGAAGTGTTAACCTTTATCATACTGTGTCATTAATTTTCTATCTTTACTAACACAAAAACGCTTATCTTTCAACTAAAAAAGTGGATAGTTACTTGCAGCCAACACTTTTCACTTCAATCGACACAGTACAAACGTATCAATGCAAGTATGTACCGCAAATAATATTGTAAGTTCACCGTGCAGGTCTACAGCAAGTTTAATGCTTGACTAGGTAATTTACCATCATTACCTGTCACTATTAGTTCTTGTGAAAATCGGAATCGAGAGCAAGTAACTCCTTTGCTTTTGGTCGTAGTCAAGCATATGTAACTACCCATAGTTTGGTAATAATGCATGAACGCTGAATACTGAACATGTACTTACCTACATATGTACATCGTACACAAATTCCATTGAAATCGGAAATTCATGTCTAAGATAGATCGATTCGTGTGAATATGTATAGGTATTGTGCCCAGTTAAGTTGACTTTTAACATTCATTTGATATGAAAACTGCTTGGAGCACATTAAATTATTAATAGACGAATGGTTTCGGTTAAATATCGAGGACCCAGGCAACCTAGTTAATAACGATCTTGATTCCGTCAGAGTTAGTTTTACTGGCTGATTTCACAGTAATTTTTGTTCAATTAGCAAGTTATGCTTAGGCTTTTGCTCGTAACCGTTACTGATTGATTGAGAAGAAGATAATCGAATTACAAAGGAAATGTTTCGAGAGTCTCGAGGAAAATGTCTGTGCATAGTAATTGATTTTTACATATCTGATATGAAATGAAAATAGTTTCCGACGTAGAGCTGTGTATCGTTTTAATAACGTTCGCGTTAGCGGAAGAAAACGAAAATTATGCACTTCAATGCGGGTTGGGTCTGAATTAAAGTTCAAGGTATTAAATAAATTGTGACTGCTGTCATTTAACCCTAAAATGGTACCGATGAGTAAATTTTACTCACATAGGGTATACATTTCGTCGCTTACCAGCCAGTTGGCCACTCCGACTGCCATGAAGCTAGAAGCTTTATAATCTTTTTATGTGTAATGATAAAATAATAAATGTACATAATACTATTGTTGCCATCTTTTTAATAAAAACATGTACCTAAAATCATCCAAAAATTTACCGTACCATTCCAGGGTTAAAGAATAAGGATGATTATTTAAAAACAATTGATCACAATCGCTGGTTATTTGCACCCTTCAATGATCGGGGAAGACAGACTTAAGACAAAGCTATGTTTTTATATCTAGTTATGCTGGTTTCAGTGAATTGCTTGAACTAAAGCGGTTAAGAAGATAACATCGTCAACAAGTTAAATGAGCACATGCTTGATGCATTAGAGAATCATCAATAATGATTTGCTTGTTAAACCCGAGTAATTAAAAATCTATTCAAATTGAATTGAACTAATCCCATGAAAATCTTTCGAATCATGCAAAACCACTACAAAATGTGCCGACAAAAGTGAATCATCAAATCGTACAACAAGATTTCGCCATTTCGATCATCTTCCTAACCTTATGCACTCAATCGTAATTCATAATCTCAACGAACCAACCACCTATCAAGTGCTCTTTCATTTAATAATCCAAATCGAAATTAGTATCGGTAATGTATTTTGCAGCTTTTCATAATCCGTATCCACATCGTTCACCTAAATCCGCATCATGCTCTTCATATATCATTCGACGAGTATCTAAACTCTATTGCATGTATGCCTGCATATCCCCCAGATCCTCCATCATATCCATTTGACTCAAAACCGATCCCGTTCTAGAGCCACGATCGAAATGCAACCACCATAGCGTTGTCTTCGCCAACATCACCATCTTCGTCGTCGACGTCGCCGTGAACTATCAAAGGAATTATGCCGATGATGATCATTCAATCGATCAATGTTATTTTCCGATCGAGTGCAGCAATGCACAATTTCTGCATAATGCACACTGTGCCGGTTCGAGATGATCATCAAGTACGAGTACGTACGAGTAGACAGGTTGGTTGGAGTCAACGGACATATTGCAACAATGACAATGACGTTGCTGATTCTGTATTGTGTTTGATGATGATGATGCTGATGATGAGAACGGTGATGAAGATGATTGTGATGATATTGCAAGTATCGATCGATCCTTTCGGTGCAGGTCACAGAGTGCAACCTGATAGTTTTGCGAAATTTTCGACTTCGAGGATGATGAGTTGTTCGAGATGATGGGCACTTGAAAAATGATCTTAAGCTCAATATGATATTAATGAGGCTTTGATGATGGAACGATATTGATATGGTTCGTGTAACACTCGCAACTTTGTCATGGTAAAATTAGATAAGGCATAGTTGTACTATGCCGGAGCAAAATACAAAAATACAATGCTTGACAGCAATTAAGTCTTGAAAATGACATGAACCTTCGTAAAACAGACAAATATTTGAAAATTAATAGTTATTTCATGAAATACAAAATTTTGAAGCAGGTTAAATTTAACATATATTTTAGAGCTAAATTTATTGGTTGGTAGTTCAGCTACTTGAATAATTCCGTGGCTAAAAAAATTATGTCCATGGTTTTAGAAATCATTTGACGGACAACCATTAGACTTCTGCAAAACTTTCCTTGGTATCTTCTCGAACCATGCTTAAGTTAGTGAAAAGTGAAGTGAAAACTGTAATGTATCGGGAAAAGATACGCAAATTTTCATATACGACATCGGCCAGTTCAACAGAAAGTATTTACTGAGCAAAGAAAGTATTTACTGAGGTGTCCAACTATCATAATGCAGAAAAAATAAGTGAAATTGTTACCAAGCAGAAACTAGACTATTAAATTTCCACATTAAGGAGGTAATTGGATCTCTAGCCCTGTTGAGAGACCTCAAAGCGTGCACAAAAGGAAAATCTCAATAGAGTAGCTCTTGAAACAAAAAAGCTACTTCATTAAAAAGAGTTTGTGTTGGGGTCATTTTGAACATTGAAGCCGCCTTCAATAATCCCCATTCAATAGCCATTATGGAAATCCTCAACACCATTAACATCTACTCTGCTATATGCAGCTGAATAAGCAACATGCTTAAGCGAAGTCTTATATCAGTGGAGGTTACCAGAGGGACACTCCAAAAGCGAATCTGATCTCCTCTCTCTTGATACCTGGTGACAAATAAATTTTCAAAGAGTTGGGAGAGCAAGGAGCTTGTGGTGATCATAGCCTATGCCGATCACAGTCTCGGGTAGGTTCCCACATACAATTGGCTGTCTCATTGAGTATGTTCAGAGGCTCGTTGGTGAGTGGGCAGAAACCGTGGTTATTGGTATCAACTCTAATAAAACCAATCTTACGCTCTAATCGAGGAAATAAAAGATTTCTAAAAGACACCCAATCAACGGGCACGCAACGCAATTAACGCCAGCAGAATGATGCTGGGTAAAACATGGGGCCTCAGCGCTGATCAAATGCACTGGATCTACACGTCGAAACTAAGGCTGACCTTGATTACAGGTGCCTGGTTTTTTGACCGGGAATAAAATCACGTTTGCTGGCATGGTGAACAGAGTTCGGCTCTCTGTACTACAGGTCCTTTAAACGCGATTCCTTTTTCTGCATTAAAAGTTCTGTTTCATCTTCTCTCGCATTATCTCTCTGTTGGAGGCGCTGCGGCAAAAGGTGTCCATGTAAAAGGAAACAAGATCCTTTGGCCACAAAGGACAGTACTGGGCGAGAGCATGGAATATACATTGGTGGGAATGAGAAAGTGGATGCAAAGCCAGTCGAACAGGCAGACATTCCAGTTCCTATCTAAACGATTAAACGCTAGATTGACTCCAATATGATGCAGATTACAGTGTGCAGATGACGAGCAACTCAGACCTGCAGGATAACAAATGAACAAATGTCATGTTGGGGTTATATAGTCTCCTAGCTACTAAATGCCTACTTGAGTTATCCTCAACTGACTGTAAGCATTATTATTGACCAGTGGTTTGAAATATCATTAGCTTCATTACTTGCGTGCATGAACCAGTTACAGCCATGTAGGAAGCGTCAAGAGCCGGGAGTCTCAGAAATAACTAAACTGATTTCATATCACTGCCTGGAAATATGGAAAACCAGGCAGTAGAGAAGACAGTAGAGAGGACGTTGAAGGACATCCTTCAAGTCACAAAAAGTTGTGTGGCCTTCGACGGTCACTTGGACTGAGCCTGTAAGGTCCAGGTCTTCTTATCTAATACCGTTGCGGACTAATTAGCTCATGCGTAACCTCGTGTTAACCAAGAAAACCTAACCTAACACAAAAAAATAAGCGAAAGTACAGAAAAATAATTCAATAACTCGGCAATTCTTCAAAGAAGAATTAAGGGGTAAGTAGTTAAAAAAAGAATAAAATAAACAAAGCTCCATAAATATAAAAGTTCGCTTAAAATACAAATAAGAAGAAAAGAGAGAGTCGTGATTCATTAAGTTTAAAGGTGTGAAATGCAAATACTTTAATTTTTAAATCATTGGTAGAATGCCTTAGTGATGCCACAAAATATTTCCTACATTTTTAAGCTTTTGTAGAGTTGAATTTTTTCGACCGAGGCTGTGCAAATGAAAAATATGTTTGCTTAGACTTGCTCTATACGGGATTCTCAGTGAGATCTCAACGGATGTATCAGATATATAAATAATTATATTTACCAAAAATATTGCATTGAAAGTAATTTTAAGCAATATCTTGGGAAGGAATATGAAACTTAAATCTAACACAACTCATAAGACAGATATACAAACTTTTCAGAGTAAATAATATTTGGAAATTAATAGTCTTCATCATTAGGAAACTTAGCATTCTCTTTGATTCGTTTACAATTTCATTCAAATGTTTATTATATTAAAAGTCAAACTTGAATTAAATAAGATCTTTCGCAGAGTAAACACATTCCAATTATTTTCCATTGATTGTGCTTTATTTCGATTTCAAGTTTAATTTGTTTTGTTGAATTTGATGTAAGTACAACTGTTTACGTTTATTTCAAGACTATTCTGTTCTAGACTTGTTTGAGTTTCACGTAGGATATAAGTTTCTTGCATCGATAATATAGCTTCAACGATTTGACAATCATAAGCAAATAACAGATACTCAACATCGTGGAAAAGAAGATTGTAACAAAATAATAATGACTTGAGGTACTCCAGAGCTTGGAAAAAATGGTTGGGAAAAAAGTATTACCTATAAGTGCAATGAGATTGAGATTCCGATAAAGATTATAGTCGCATAGTCAACTGATGAGCGGACTATGAAATTCGCACATTGTAAGTTTTTTTTACCTAGAAGATTATGATTGATTTTATCAAAAGTTTTGCTCATATCTATATCTACTGTATGAAATTGGAGGAGTGATGAAGAGATGCTGAAATGTATCTTTGGTAATTAAGTAAGTTTCTTGAAGTAGATCCACCTTTACAAAAAACTATGTTAATTGGATATAATCAGAGGCCTCATAATCGGTGTAAGTATGTCAGTGACTAAACTTTCGAATATATTCGGAAGGGTGGACAAAAGACGAACGCATGCAACGCTAATTCGATTAACTATTTATATATGATAAGATGAAACCACATTCTTATTCGTATAAATGATTCGGAAGACTCATTGAAAATCAAGACCAGAAAAAATAGAGCTAAGGCACATTTTTTTCACAAAAATGGTGAAATGCTGTGGAATAATTCGATCTAGTTTTCAGTTTGACTTTGCAAAAAAAATCTGAAAATGATTGCTCCTGAAAATAATTGTTTCTCTTTTCAAATATTATTAGCAATTCTAGTAAAAGTTGAATTTCTTCCCTCATTCAGAGCTATTTTATAATAAAATATATATACAAAAGGCTATTCTCCAAATTTAAATTGAAACTGATACTTTTGACCTGAAGTATCAGCGAAACGAATCCATCTTTTCGTTGATAAATATGTACCATGCACATAAATCACCAATTCAACTAGCCATCCCGGCACAATCAGCTTCCATCCACCAATCTTTCAAGGTTTTTTTTTTCTCGCACCCAATACACATGTGTACGTACATACATATACAAATATGATGATGACTTTTCTTTATCGTTGTCGTTTTGCACATTTGTTCGTCTTTTATGATAGTACTTCAGTCACTGCATAGATGCAAAAGTTTTATCTCCACTTATGCATTTCGGTGCATACACAGCAAACTCATAGTACTCCAAAGGAGGAGGTTACTATGTACTATACTAAATACCAGCCTATGCTATGATGCCATAATACTGCAGCAGCCATCCAAGCTAACAATTCTATACAAAGATATGATTTTCGCCTGCAACCAACTAAATCATTGCGAAGCGTCTATCTCTCTGGCCAAAAACGAACAAAGATCCATCCCATGCAATATTCTTGCCTTTCTGGTGTTGGGCGCTGCGCTCTTCATCTCCTTTTTGATGGAGGTTTGTCGTCGTCATCATCGTCGTCGTTGTGCATCCAATTCATGTATGCATTCAACGAAGTAGAGGATAACTCCTTCACTCTTCGCCATCTCGTAGCAGCATCGCTTCTACCAGTTCCACATGTAAAAGATTGCGTCCATAGAAAATTCTAACTATATTTGGTATAAATACTCGTACGGATATTGCTTTAGATTCACCCTTTCTTTTCGCCTCCAGTATATGAATCCATAGGATGACGCAGAGGATGCTGAGGAGGAGGAAACGTTGCATGTGATTGAAGTGCCAGAAGCGGAGTGGCAAAGAAGAGCAATGCATCCACTGGAGAGCTATTGGAGTGAAACCATTTTCTTTTGCCTTCTGAAGTCATCAACATCATCATTCGCAACGACTTCTATTCCCGACACCATAGAGATGGCCGTGATACATATTCTGACGTGGTCTTTCATTCAGTAATAGGTAAAAGCGTCTTTGCCATGGGCAGCATGTGCTATAAAAGTATATTACGATTGGAATCTGCAGAACGAACGTCAAGAAATGCAATTTGCTGTGCACTGCTGTAGAGCATCACAATTTGGGGCTGTAAATACTAAGAGGCAGCCACTGGTTTCAATTGGTTCTAGTCAATCATTAAATAATTCATGACTGAAATTTAGTAAGAAAAATATTTTTAAATTGTTACGGCTGTGCACATCTTTAATTTCATCTTGCCTATTGACAGCGTGGAAACCAACCCAAGTGTCGTTATGAAAAGCTTCAAATTTCACAAAGTCTGAAAGTGTCATCCAAACTTCAATACTATCATGGGACAATCTCTAAAAAAAAACTCAATCTCTTCACATCTTCACACATAGTATCATCATAGCACAAGCCTTAACATTTTTCCACCAGAGAAAGGTTCTGACTTTTCATAGCTTTACTATAACGTGGCGCAGCTATGTCTATTCGAAAATCCTCCACCATCATGCACTGGTACAGATGAAAGTATGATGCATACTCATTTGCACTCGGAAAATATATGTAGGTTTGGTGAATATAAGATATGTGATGTATGTGATGCCGTAGTGGCGTCGTTTTCGTCGTCGTCGAACCATCACCATGCATTGAGACTAACATATCCACTGCTCTCTATTTCTATCTATCTGCAATATACTCCTAGAGAATGCAATGTCATATCAGCCGAGCCTGGCGAAGGCCGAAGCTTTTGAATAGAAAGGTTCTTTATGGCGAATGGAGTTTTTCGAGGAAATTTATAACAAGCAAGGAAGCATTTCTCGTTACCGCCTGAAAGCATGAACATTGAAAGGATACGAAGTGTTTTTGTTGTTGTCGATGCTGGTGTTGCTGCTGATGTTATTTTGGCTACTAGTATTCATGAGATTGAGTGGATTTGTTGAAGTATGACTATGCATTTATATTTAATATGAGAAGTATTCCTAAGAATGTTATTTCGTTGATGCAGGCGGTTTGACATATTTCTGTGGGAAATCAATTTTTTGTTTGTGTTAGCTTTTGGAATTCTATCGAAGAGGGAATATATAAAAAAATAAAAGGCATGATACATAAGTAGTTAAAAACAATATCATCAAATCTAAAAAATTATTCGAAACAAAAGGATTTGCTCAATGAAAAGGTGCATTGTCTTATTGGATGATCAGAACAATATATTAATTTCTAAAAGATATTCCCCCTTTGTCGTTGGCAGAACTTTCTGTGGCAAAGAGACATGTAGTTTCTATAAACTGGCGCACTTAGAGTGGCCAAAAAAAAACACACACATAGGTCTGAAAACCATTTGGGTTTTATATTTGCAATTCTGAGCCAAGCGTAATCGCAAAATACATTCATGTTGGCTTTGCTTGATGGGACCAAAACCTCATAAATGTTTTTTTCACAAAAGCTCCATTTTCGATGGCAAAAATGCATGAATCACACTTTAAACTGTTTCCGCGTCCTCCATGTTCTCGAGATTTAAACCTGAGCGATTATTGGCTCTTTGCAGACCTCAAAAAAATGTTCCAAGATAAGAGATTTGACTCGAATGAAGGTCTTTTAAGTTGTTTAAAAGTTGATTCAAAATTATAGAAGCATCGACATTCTATCCGCGACAAAAAAAAACATTTATTGAAACGACGTTCGACGCTCAACTAAACGTGCAACAGCATTGGAGAAGGGTCGTTCTACGAACGCGAATGTTTTGATGCTTATTTCTCATGTATCATGCCAAATGGAAAAAGATGATCAGTACAGACTTTAGAATAGCGTTCGACCAAGTTTATCACTAGATTTTAGACGTTAATTCTGGTGTATCTCAAGGAAGTCATCTTGGCCCTCTTCTTTTTAATATTTTGATATCAGATCTATCGGAGTTTTTATCTGACATTCCTCATTTACTATACGTGGACGACTTCAAAGTTTACCATGTAATCAGGTCACCATCTGCCGCTTCCATTTTTCCAGTCAAAACTGAACTCCCTAGACTAATGGTGCTCTCCGAACACGCTCTCTCTTAATATTGCTAAACGCGACACGATTAGCTTCTTCAAGTTTGTGCTCAATTAGTTTCTTTCGGAAAATTGCAACTTGGCTTCATTAAGACGAACGAAAGAGTTTCAGAATCTCTGGACTACTAAATCCTTATTTATTTGACTCGTGCGTGTTCCTTCTTGAATATGCGTGTATCATCTGGAACACGACTTTCGAAATTTGCAGCCTAAAATTTGGGTCTATTAAGAAGCAGCTTTTAGCAGCAGGAAAATTTTTTCAATTCTTATGATTTCGCTAAACTACCTTCATACGAATTTCACCTTAAATGTACTAATTTATTACCCCTTCCGCCGAGAAAATTAATGTTATCTGCCTACTTCAGCGTCGATATCATCAGAGACGTGGTTAATGTCGACTACTTGAAGGACAAGTTTGTACTCAATCAGCACTTGAGAGTCACAAGATCCGGATATTGGCTAATATTTTATGAACCTTGAAATAAGAAAAGGATAAGACACAAAGAAGCATAGCAATGCATCTGACAATTATCTTTATAAATCATTATTCCACCCACCACCACCATGAGCTATAATTTCCGTTTCACCTGAAATGTAAATAGCTTTAAATCTGATGTGACAACTCAAAAAGAACACCAATGCAGGGCAGTTGCGAAACTTTCTGTGATAAAAACCTTTTCGATGGTCTGATGAGCTGATTTTTGTGGTTTGAGAGCTGTTGCCTGCAAAACTGCACAAAGTCCCCAACATATATAGTTAAAACACCAAGAGCTTAGAATATGTGAAATATTTCATGTTTTAAAATGTTAGCATTACTAGGCGTTTTTTCAGCAAAGGCTCAGCATTCGGGAGAATCAGACATCATAGAGTTAGTCCAAATATGCTGTTTAGATAAATTTAACCTCAAATATTAATCCCTCATTTCATAAATAAGACGAAGATTCTTTATGATATAGGGTTCTAGTACAATAGGACATATTACCCTGCACACTTGAGTATCAAACGTCACTCTTCACATTGCCACCCACAAACTCAATTTACAACACTGAAACATCAAGAAAATCTCACATTGTAATAGAACGCACCCCGAAAATATGTTGCTAATTCAATATTTCCATTATCCTCCTCCGAATCGACTCCACTCGAAAGACTAAAACCACACACAAACATTTATTGAAAATCACTTGGCGCCATCGCTGCTACACAAAGAACACATCCATTTCGAACAAAAACCAACATCTTCCGAAGAAATCTCAAATTACTACATACATATGTTTCTTGTCTAATTAAAGCATTGTAGACACCAGCCAGAATCAAATACTTCACGACCAACTATCAATCAAAAATCACCAAAAAAAGATTAATCTAGCGAGCACCTCTTTTTTTCTTCAATTCGGAAAATTGATTGCCCCCATCGTTCGAAAACTTTCGTCATTGTGTCAGTATGACTGTTTGTTTAAATCTTCCTTTCAATTACACAGCTCACCACGATTGCTTCAACGGAACGCAAGGCAGCCGTGTAGCTATGCGCCGGCAATCATCAAGTGTATTTGTTTTTAACTGTATCTGCTAAACATGGTTTTAAAGACAAAGTAGATATGTAGATGTACAGTAGATGACCGCTTTATACAGACCCCAAGACTAACGACTTAAAATCATATTTATGGTTGAAACAATTTATTTAAGTCGAAATAATTTCAGCGTCAAGAAAGTTACTTCAGGCCGACCATCTTTCAATTCGCAATAAGAGATTTTTTCAAGTTTTATCCAAAACAATCGGTGGGAAAAATTTAAAGCGAGAAGGCAAGCCCAAGTCATTCACTTGTCTTCCATATCATTGCATTGAGACCCTCATTTACATCAGCAAAATACACGATCTGCAGTTTATTGAACGAAAATCGACCGAGAATAGTCTTTTTCCGCAAATCATTCTGTCTTTGCATAAGAAGACACTAAGAAGCTTTCGGTCATTTTTCACTCCTAAACAAACCAAATGTAAGAATTTTTTTCCTGATTTACAGATATTACCTCAATCATATCGACAAAATCAAAGTCCACGTACGTAAACAAAAACAAACAAAAACGGATAGACCCCAAGCATATCGTGAAAAGAAACCAGGAAAAAACCACTTGCAAAGAAAACAACAGAAAGAGTAATTTCGTATTGATCAACGTCCACTGATAAAGGCTAAAAATTAATTCCGAAAAGTATCATTCAAGCAAATCAATTAATTACCCCGTCAACCGAGTGGACAAGATAAATCGCTTCAAACATAGCACATAAACCCCTGGGCTTTTCTGGACATATCGCAGCGCTGGTTGATGCGGTAATGCAACAGTAACGTTAACTTGGGAACGACAACGGTGAAACCTTTCCTCCGATTCAAATCTACTTATCGTAGTACAAGTATGCAAGTCTCAAGTTTGTGTACCTTTTTCGAGAATACAATAAAGAACAACCTGTGTCCATCAGGTTTAAGTTTCAGGGACTTAATATCGAAAGCAAAGAGCCCAGCTGTTTGGTGTTTTTGGGGCCATCATCATCAGAGCCAACGGATAATCAAAAAATTCAAAACTAGTCGTCGTATCTCTTGAGCAACCAAATCGGTATTTTCCTGTCTTTGCTTAATACCAACAATCAACTACACAAGCGAGGTAACCTAGCTATACAATCCAAACCCACGATCAGATTCGGCGACTCAATCGACTAGGTATCTACCAAAAAAAACAACGATGAAAATAATCAGCGAAAAATTTACACGAAAACAAAAAAAAATTGAAAAAGAGATAGATTGAAGTGAAGCTTTAACTTCGGGGTTCAGTCGAAATTTGCATATCGAAGAATGATCAGAGTGTTTTTAAGACTTTTTTTTGTTAGCAACGCAGCGCTTGGTGAGATACGTACAGATATCAGGCGAAGAATTTTTTTCTGAATCCAAGCAAAGGCCAAATCACAACACGATATTTGAAAAAGAAAAACGTTGAAATTGTTTGGGAGATTAAAAAAGGTTAACTGTGACCTTCGAGTACTTTGATGTGAGCTGATGTTGATTCGGTCGTGTCTTAGCATTGCCAAGTGCGCTGGAAAATATTTTTTTTTGTTTTTCAAATAAAAGCAGCAACAATAAACTTGCTGTTTCAATTCGATTAGTTGGTAATACATACAAGCCAATGTTATAGATTTCATGCTCTTATATTGAAGAGTAAAATGAATGAATCCCAGGAGAGTGCCCGCTTTGCCTCCCGCAATTTGTCGAATGGGTCTTGAGAGTGAGTTTGGACAAAATATAAAATCCTTAAGACCATTTAAAAGGTAGCTGTATTTGGTTTCACCCTGATCAGATAGAGTAGCAATGAAATTAAAAGTACTTACCGGGACTACCTAGGAAGACTGAGGAGTATAATCGCCTCGATGCATCCGCATTTCTAGCGTCTGCAGGCGATGACCATTCTCTTCGACACCACCGACCTGAAAGATGTTCCAAAAATCAAACGTTAATACTCTGCGGAGAAAAAAATTTGAAAAAATTTAATGTTTTTTTTTAAATGGTCTGGATATTTTGCCCACTATTGTTAAAAGTACAACACCTTGAAATAATCAACAAGAACACAGGTGCCATCTCATGGATCTGCTTCTATCAAGCTAGCTATTTTTGATGTTCTTAAAATTGTAAATTTCAGCTCGAGTAGTAAAAATGCAACTAAAAATTGACTTATATCTAAAACCAAATTTAAAAAGGAAATGAAACTAGCCTTATTAAATATCAATTACTGGTCCTGTGGAGTGAAAATACTTTTTGTGGAAAACTGCAGCTTTACTAAATAAACATTGCTAAATATAATGACGCATGATTGGTTGAAGAAATTTTGATGTGTCTAAGAAAAGAAGATGACGTATTCTTTATTCCGATGATATAGCACCAGCTTGGTGAAGCCGAAGAAAAACAGAAGTAAGTCGTCAGCTAACGAACATAACATCTAGCGAACTCACAAACTATGTCTAGAATAATAGTATAAACTTAACCGTAAATTCAACAGTGAGTCAACGTGAGCGCCTAAAACATTCGCGTACCGAAACTACAGAGATGAAAGATTAAAATTTAAATTTGACCTTTAAATACATTACCTATATTTATGGTTTGGAAATATTTAGCGCTGCAAGTTAAAGCGGATTTTTTATAGATATTGAAAGAATCATCCATTCTACAAGCATCAACTTTCTCAGTAAAATAATTATTGAAATGTTTGGAAATGATGTTTGTGGCTGAAATCTGAGTAGGCCACGCCATTCTTCAGGAATAATACTGCTTTCCCGTAAATACAAAAGCCAGAAGATTGTAGCAACGATTGATAACCGTTGTTGGTAAGTGCGAACGTACTTGGTTAACAATGGATACTTGTTGCAAATGCTGTACAGTATAAAACACAAAAAGTCTACTAGGTGTTAGAAAATTTCCAATTTATTGTTTTAACTTGTGCTACTTTCTATGCTTCATCGTATTTAACAACGCCCTAAACACTGATTACTTTCCAGACAAATGAAACACCAATAATAAATGTTCCTATTTATATGAAGGGCAAAAGTAAAGACATCCGCAATTTTCATTCAATCTCTCTACTTCCAAATTTGGGAAAGATTTTTTGAGAGAATATGGATAGAAATGATAAAAAACTACTAAAAAAAAAACTGATAAAAAACTACAAAATGATAAAAAACTACTGAGAGCTTGCACAGGTAATTCCTTAATTCGGCACGTCTTGCTATACGTTTATGATCGAATTGTGTCTCGCTTGAATGAGGAAAATATTCAAACAGTAGTGTATACGTATGATGTCGAGAGGGCTTTAAATTCTGCAAAACATGAGAGATTAATTTGATTTAGTTTAGAGTTCCAGAAGAAGTCATAAGACTTGCAGTAAGGATTTTTTACTAACAGCTTAAATTGAGCAGATTGTCTCATAGTATCTGGGATAACAGGAGTTCCACAAGGTTCTGTCATTAAACCAATTTTATATACCATATTTACCGCTGACCTTCCCGTTCCGGTAAACCAACCCCAAGTTAAAATTCTCCAATATGCCAATAGCACGCTCTTATAGCATGTTCACATAGCCACAAAATCACATGTTTTTGGGGCTATTCGCGCTTTTGGCTATAGTAAGATTCATATTCATATATTCATACGCCTTTCCATACAAATTAAAAGGCGGTATGAAACTTGGCTATCCAAAAGCATGTACTAAAATTCGTACCTTTATACAAAAGCTTGTACGAAAGCATTTAAGCAATCTTTTTATGCCTTTGCTACCAAATCATTGGAGAACATTTTGACGATTCAGCTCTACATTTGCTCTAGTTACCTCAGCAACCTATCAAACTAATTGCATTTTCCTGCCAAAAATAATAAATAAAGATTTCTAATTGTATAAGAATATAGGATTAAAATATGTATTCCTTCTTTTTTGCTTGGAGTTTTAGCAAAACCATGCCATTGGTGTAGCATCCAATTTTATTTCCATATTTCAAGCGAAAAACTGCCCGAAGTTAGATACGAACAGCATCTGTCAAACAAAACTACTGCAACGTAAATGGGGATTTCTACTTTTGAAAGCAGATGCGCGAATCGCATGATTATAAGTGCTATGTAAACACCCTATAAGTCTTAAATTCGAATAGGATATCAAACTAAATAACAGCAAGTCAGCTTTTTCTGTATTTCACAACCCTCCTTTTTTTATTATCTTCAACTATTTGTAAAAAGACCAAAGCTATCTCATTCGGAACTTTTAAGACTACTCCTAGCTCATTACTTAGATACTTTGGAATAGGTTTCCGCGAATTTTCGAACTATAATACTGCTGTCCGACGTAAAACTAAAGCTTTCAAATCCACATTTCAACGTATCAGACATATTTTAGCCAAAAAGATGGGCAGACCCCCAATGCTAAGTCCATTAGCTATCAGACCCTTATCCGACCTATCCTGACTTATGCATTCCTAACTTGCTGGATTACCTGTTCCAAGCCATGTTAGCCACATAGGAATCCAAAATAAACCTCCTGCATCAAAAGTTGGAACTGAACCAACTTAAGGACCAGTTTTTGGAATTTCGCCCAGAGAACTCCAGAACTGTACAGGCTGAGTAGTATATATTTTTAGTGTGTAAGAGAAAAATTGCGGAAGAAAATATTATAAAAATATAAAATCGACCAACAACAACAATGCCAATTAAATAATATTCTTAATATTCTGTGGTGCAAACTAAATCTTCCTTGTTTATGATTCGATTTTTAGACTCAGTTCGATCAATCAAACTGCAACTTTTCCGGATATCATTCGATTTTCACGGTATTTTATAATTCAATATTTCAGCAGTGAAAATAATGAGAAAAGTAGATCAGTCACTTATCGTACAACCAGAAGAAAATTATGTGTTTGAATATTGGTTACGTCTTTTTAAATTTGAAGTGGAAGACCTGATTATATGTATATTTGGAGTGAATAGTGCAGGTATGCATTATCTTTATCCAGAAAAAGTTGGGCCAAGTAAATTTTATTAGAGTAAGCAGTATATAGTTTTAATAAAAATTTTCCTTCAAGCAGTATACTTTTTTAACATACTTTTTTTAATTTATCATACATATAACAAACATTGTTAGAATTAAATTACATGTATGCTGTAATTATTTAATATTGAGCTGAAGTGCCGAAAACGAGTTACAATGAATTTTCAAATCAAAAACTTTTGGCCTAATTTTGTTGCTAGTTTCATTCGAGCTGGCTAACTTGTTTCGTTTTAAGGGTAGGGCGTTTTTAGGCTAAGAGCCAAAATTAGAGATTGGGTGAAAATTCAGTAACATCTAAGACCCAAGGCAATCTGCCTCTTTGCCTCCGCAATGGACGTTTCGCGTGTTCTGCATGTACATTTTTCAGGTTTTCATGCTAGCAATCCAACTCATTCATGCGAGTCTGCGGGTCCTACATGAACCAAGCTTCTTCCCTTGTGTTTGTGAGCATTGCGGCTACTCCAGTTACTTCGGCTACTTGTCTATAGAGGATGAAATTAAGCAGTATCCTTTTTTCTAGGAACCTATCCCAGCTGCATAGTACTAGCAAAGCGGCAAATTCGCATCCGTCGGGTGTAGATTGAAGGGTCCCCCGCTAATATGGAAGAAAGAACCTTCACGGTCATTTATAGGGCACCCTGTTTCATGGACAATCATTTTTTTGCCTGTAGATGGCCATGCATCGCTTTTAAGCAAGCTTTCTTCTTGGACTTTGGTTCAAGTTGAGGCCTCCTGTCGGTCCTGCTGACCATTTTTGTAACAAACTGCAAAAATCAGCTCGAAATTTACTTGGTTGTTTAGCGAAGTTTAATTTAACTTAGGACGTTCGCTTCAATTGAATCGATTTGTATTTCTCTAACCGAAAAATCTTTAAGACACTACCTAGATATAACAATCGACAATTCAAATATCCTTTTCAAATACAGTACCGATGCTTACATTACAATTACTAAACTTCTTTGCTGCCAATTGAAAAAAAATGACAGTTGAATAAGAGTTATTTGAAACTTTTTGTTTTGTTTTGTTCAATTATATTCATGTCCGCATTTCTTGATGAGGAATTATAGTAGATCTGTCAACATTTTTTCAGAAATAAAGAAAAAATAGCAAATTCCTCATAGATCCTAGAGTTTTTTCTACAACAAACTTATAATTGCCATTTTAAAGTTTGAAATAAACTTATTTGCATCTTTCATTTTGATCTTCATCAAATTTGTTCATTACATCCCGGAAGCTCCATGATGAAAACAAAATGAAATTCAAACTTGAAACTCCACCTATAAATAGCATATTCATTACAAACTTTCGTGAAATGAAATTTGTCGAAGAAAAAGAAAATACTAACTTCTACAATGCAGCCACAAGAAAACAAAGAAAAAACCTGAATAAAAAGTCCAAACCGCCTCATCCCCAGCCGATTAAAATTATATTTTACTCCACGAGTAAGTACTTCATGGGAATAGCTCGTTGTTATAATCTCGTTTTGTTTTCTTATACATAACAGAAAGCAATATAATGACAACGGCGAGGATCCAAAAAAAACTGTACGGAGGAAAAAGTGGAAAGGAGTTATATGACATAACTCACAATATACTAAAGCCGAGCTCTTGCCAGTTTTCTACTTTGGTAGGATTTCTAGCTAGCACCAAAAACAAAATTGCCGAGCAACAACGAGCAGGAGACGAGGGAAAATCAGTCCGCGTGCCGGTAACAGAGGTGGAGTTTAGATTGGAAGCTTAGGACAGATGGAAATAATAAAGCAACAGCAAAAAATAAACGTTATGAGAAAATAATCCTAGCACAGGACCTAAGCCGGAGAGCGGGCACATTTTCTGACATTTCCTTGAAATTTAGGACACAGAAAAGATATCCTTTTATTTCTGTCCCCGAAAAAAGAGATTTTCTCGCAAAGGTATATGATGTGTACACAAGCTTTTGGCTCTCTAGTTTATGTTGTTGGAGTAGGAGACAGAGCAGCGGCAGAAGGACAGCTCAGCAACCAACGAGCCACATGCACACCAAGATTCGAAATACAATAATAAGGCAGCATAAGATGAAGCGACACAGAGCAGAAGGATATCCTGGAAAGGTAGAAAAACAATAAATTCTGATATCTGAGTTGGAATTACATTCCCTCTTCTCTTGACGACGACGGACGGCGACAACGCTTTATTTTTCACTTTGTCCTTTGTCGTCCTGGCTCTATTGTTTTTCGTACTGTAGAACGACAGTAGTTAGGAATGGTTATCGTCGGCCATACGCCAACGCAGGCTGCTTCGTTGAAATCGTGAAACGATGGTAAACAGGAAGAACCAAATTTCTGATCCTCATTCAATTCGAAATGTCTTTGTTTGGATAACGGTAGAATTTTCTACGTTCCTCCTTGTCATCTAACGACTTTGAGAAACAAACAAACAAACAAATATCCGAGAAAACAAGGCCAACAGAGCAGGACAAAGTTCATCTGTGAACTCATGTTTTCGAGTTGGATGGGTTGAGTTCTTTAAGTTTTGTAGGTTTTTCTAACAAGAAATGTATTTCTAAATGTTCAGAAGCTATCTAAGACTCTTTCAGTGCATCATATATTAATGTTTTTCCATTCGAATAAATTTTGAAATTTATAGTTGAACTTGTTCCAAAACTGCAAACTAATTGCGAAAATTTTGGACGTCAACATGACATACTTGATTGAAACTGTAGCTGATACCGTGTAATTCAAAAACGACGAAGATGATGACGACACTCAGGGCGGAATACATCGACTACGAAAAATTCATGATTCCACTATAGCCGTGTAGTAATAATCATAAGAAACGATAGTCTAAGGACAAAAAGGACAAGAAATTGTCGCTCCATGCGGTAAAATTGACGGCGAACGACAAAAGAGATGGCGAAGAGGCCTTGCTTTGCAGAAAATAAGGAAAATAATACGCCCCTGTCTCGTTAGCCGCCAAGCACCGAGTTCTCTGCCTCACCAGACAACAATTGGTGGTAGTTTTTCTTCATGTGAGCCATCGCACAGTTGAACTGGCAAGTGAAAGCAGAAAAAATGACAACAAACGAGTCCTTTTCATGCTCGCTTATTTTTTATGCATATAGTACGAGCACGCGGCGCGCGACGACGATGAACACAAAGCAATGACATGAAATTGCATTTTTTATGAATTCTTATTACCTTTATGGCGCATTAAATATTAACTTGTGTCCCATGAAACACTGCCAATTGGTGCCGGGGAACATTATAAGAATGGCAACGACTAAAAGAATGACTCGATTTTCGGAATGGAAATGTAAGTAAGAAGAGTTGTCAGGCGGTGAGCGGGTGGCTGATGGAGTGCGACAGCATGAGATGTTCTTGTCTTCTTTCTTCGCCTAAGTTTTGGGTGGTGATATGATTGGGATGGATTTTGGGTTCCATGGAGGAGAGTTTAGTGATAGGTAAGAGTAGATATGCCATCGAAGGTGGCGGCGAAAATGTTATAAGGTATGATGTAAATGCGAAAAGTTTTAACGAACTTTAACGATTTTAAAGCAATTCCAAGGATCATTTCTCAGATTAAATCGCATAGAATATTATGGTTGTTGACTTTTCGAGTCAATTTAAGTTTACTATGGCCTGCTTACTCGAGATGAATTGTCTTCGATAATCTCGGGGAAGCAAGTGCGGTTAGGTGTCGTTTGAACGATACGAAAAATAGGCTGTTATAGCGGCGTGCAAGAAGTTTATCAGATGATTGTTTTTGTGTTAGGGGTTTCAAACAATTTCCAGAGAAACGATATATTCGACCTGGAATACGCAATTGTTTGTTTAGGAACAGAAGCTGCTGAATTCGTTACTATCAAGAAAGCTTGTGATTTTGTTGAAAAATACAGCTATTTTTCAAAGTTAAGTTGACCTAAAGCTGTATATTCATATTTATTTTTCATTTATAGTATATTTGATGGTGAAAAACTGCAATATTAAACAAAGTATTCTAAGCGCCCAACGTGGGGATATGTTCATACAAATTTTTGTGACTTTTATTTCTTTCAGTTCAATAATGACTTCACTCCCATATTTTTGTAGTTTTTTTCTGCCTGAGACAACAGTTAATATTGCCATCCAGTAATCATGTTTTGGCATAAACGTGATATAAACTTTTATATTTTGTGATCTTCATGTCAAATTCATGCGTTTACGTCCCCGAATAAGATGGTGGTCGAAAATAGTTGAAAATCTTGTGCATATATCTGTGCGCGTTTTGCATTAAGTGTGTTGGTTTGACTTAGAAGCAAGTAAAATATGGCAAGAATGATTTGATAATAGGTTTCAAGGATTTTATGTTTGCAGTGACTGCAGAGCAACTGGAGTTTTCTGAGCAATACTTTCAAAATACTTGGATTTTGTATTTTGAATCAGCTTGTTAGCTCATTCGGGAACAATTATTCATATCATAAATCTGAAAGGTGCAACGGAATTCGACAAACGGCCCAAATACTAGAAACGCTGCTGAAAGCATTGAAATTGGTGGGAGTATAGTCCAAGAGCCTCCAGGCATATGCTTTATATGAATATATCAAGCAAGCAAATAAACAAGACTATGCTTACGATGAAATATAAATCTCTCAGTAGCGAATGGTGTTTAAAAATGTTATACTATTTGTAGACCTTCATGGTATTGTCTTTTATATTTGTTACCAATGATGGTAAAATAATTCAGAAATCACTTTCAGAAAGAATGAAGTGATGGAATAAAATTATTTTACTTGAGTGCACTACTGGATTATTTTAATACACAAGGAAAAATATGATTAGGTGAGCTCCAGATTGAAAAAAATGTATCGGTTAGTATGCACAAGATTTTTCCAACATAAGATAACAGCCACCCTATTTTGAACTTCAAGGGTGGTTTTGATACTAGGATTGAAAAAAACAGAAACTGAACAACAAAATTCAAAATATTTGTTACCGAGCGAATTATGGGGTACTAATAAATTTCGATGCGTATCACAATTCTTTTGGATTATTGTAACTAATCACGGTCGTTTTAATTTACTCAAATTCAGTTGCTTTCATTGTAACTCTGACCTACGGTATAGTAAGAGCCGCATAGATGTGTGAGCTAAAATACTCGTACTTAGGTATATGTGGAAAACGTAGCTTAATGAATTCGTTGTGTAAATTCATTTATGTAAAATACTATCATCACAACACCTTTAAAAGTCACCCGAAACTATATTTCATTCCTAAAGAAAATAACACATCCTTTTTCTCTGCAAACCTTTTAGACTCTAACGATATCAACTTTGGAGTACTTTTTATAGCTACAATTTGCAGCAAGGTTCTTTGTAGTCAGGAGTTAGTTACTAAAGCAGTTATTGTTTTCTCAAAATCTTAGCTATACCGAAGTATTTGTATGTTTTATACATATGGCAGATACACTTGACAATTAATGAAATTCGATCAAAGCTCACTTAAGGCAATCGTCTAGTGTGTCAGAAATTTTTTTCATAAATAACATCTAAAATATGTATAGAAGACGTGGGTAAAAGAATTTTTCGAAATTTGAATCCGTTGAAGAGTTACAACCATAAACCGGAGGAAGTATATAGTGTCACCGTAGGAGGTTTTCGTTAACCCTTATACGCTTACTTTCGCATCGAATATTTTCGAGCCCAGCTCCTTACCTGGCTATTTTGTGTAACTAAATTGTACTTATTGTACACAGTACTAATTGTCAACTAACGGGTACCTATAACTGTTCACAAACTCAATAATCTGGACTTTCGCTCCGAAGCATCTTCATTCTGGTGCAAAAGTCCTCGAAATCGCCACATTTCTTGCTGTGCTAATCTTCAACAAAGGATTTGAACCTATCTTAAAGGTGATGGAAATCATGGGAGTAAATATTGGCCTAAATGCCCAAGCTTTCGTTCATCAACGTAACGATTCTCGCATCGACCGCTCAGAGAGACGCTTGAGCGATTTCGCCAAACAAGCCCGAATATCCAACAGAGAAGAGAAAACGGCCTTACAAGACTTCTTTGAAGAAGAAGGTGTACTCTATGGTTCAGGCATAGCAGATTGATCGTGAGATGAATTTTTCATCATGAATTATATACAACAAATTTCAAACGCGTTTTTTTTTGCGGGCAAAAATATATTCCGCGCACCGAAAAAAAACCCACTAAAACCACGCAAACTTCGCACCATCTTCTACTGATTCAACTCCACGAGCTTTTGTTAACCATCACGCGAAGAAACGCAGAAAGTTATTTTAGAATTTTATCGCAATAAAGAGTCTGGACCTGATCTTTTTCCTCCGATTTTCTTGCTTGCTAATAGTCCCCTTGCGTACATTTTATGATAGGATAATTTCTCCTGTTAGAAATTTTTCTAGGTCATACACAAATTCTAAAAAGACCACAGACGTTCTACATAGAAATTATAGGGTCACTGCCATTTTATCCAGAATTCCAAAATATTTTGCACGTGCAACAAAAGGGCTTTAGGAAAAATTGCTCAATAACTATGAATTCGTCAGTTTCAGTCTCGGAAGATCAGTGTGAAATAAAGAACGGATACCGTATTGACGAAGTTTACATTTACTTTAGCAAAGCTATTGACAGAGTTGACCATTCTACTTATATTTTGAAGCTGTCGGAATTCGAACCTGCCAGATCTATATTAAGTTAGCTTAATTAAGCCCTATCTTCATCATCAAAACCACATTTTTTAAGCAACTTTTGGCTGAAAATATATTTTCTACCTTTCTTCAATGTATTCGTTTCAGGTCTATCTGACGTCCTGTCAAAGACACACCGACTTTTTTCAGGCGATCTCAACCTTTATCATATCATTAAATCCAAATCCTATGCTGTTTTCCTTAAATCTAAGTTTGAATGACTTGCACTCGCCCTCAATATTGATATGTGTTAAGGTTGTAAGTTTTTCCCGGAAGTGCACAAATGCATGTCAGCTCTAATTGATAGCGTTATTATCTTTGGTGATATAGATATTGGATGAGAAATTCCACTTTACCTTTCATTATTACAAAATTCTTTCCCATTCGAGTAAACTGCAAGGCTTCCTGAAACAAACAACCAAGGAATTTCAAACCTAGTACCCCAGGATATGATAATTGACATCAACCTGTAAACCCTCTTATCGAATACGCATAGAGACCGGTTTTTCAGATCTACAAGGAAAGACTCGAGTCCACATAAAGGCAGTTTTTCCTTTTCGCCCAGAGATCAGCTCAGAGAGCGCTTACGACCTCATAAACTTTCTCATTTATTAGTTTCGACTGAATCATTTAAACTCAATTACACATTCATATACGACGTCATTAGACGCATTATTGGAACTAAATTCTTGAAAAACAAGCTGAAGATAAATATCTCTATAAGGAATCGTTTGCTAAACGAATATCCACATTCCGACCCATATGCATCTAATGAGCCGGCTGACTGATGCTACAGGATATGATATTCAACAACATAGGCAATCTTTATTCACCTGCGAAGTTCAAACTATTTTTCAAATCTCCGCTTGGCCAAGCTACATAAACTTCGTAATTTACTTTCATTTGTAAATGTGTTATTTATTTTGCGATTTGGTTTTTCTATTGTATAAAAAAAAAGTAAAATATTTTCTTCGTTTTCCGTCACTAGCGCATTTTTCCCACCAATCTAAACATGCCTTTCAGCCTTTAGAACCATCTCAGAATCGAATTTAAGGGCTTATTTTCAAAATTTAAAAGCTTTATTTAAATTAAATAAATATAGCCATAATACCTACTTGTCAATGAAGATTAAACGTTTTCTATAACACTTCCATGACGACGACACATTCTCACTTTAATATCATCGTCATATTCCTCAAGCCCATGTCACTAACATACTTGTAACTTGGTTTTCCTCCCGTAGTACTGCCCCCCATCGTGATCTATGCCTATTTTTTCGATATCAGGCAGTTTTTTGCGAATATGGACACTCGTCGCAATATAAACGGCGCCAATGACAACAGACGACCTTGCTTAATTTATTTGTAACACGGCCACTTTAATTTCCATGGGGAACTAACCGTTTCATCGCTTGAAACAAAGCACCAATTCGCAAGTTCCATCTATAAAAATAAACGCCGCCATAGTGCTTGCTAGCGTAGGGAAAAAAAATTCCGGATAAATTGATAGTGAAATCTTCTTGTCACTATGTGCTGCCAAAATGTCTACGAGCGTTCGAAACCGTAACTAAATTGCTTGAGAACGGCTTTCCCCAAAGCACAGTGACGTCAGGAATTGATATGAATGTGTGCGCTTACAAATGTATCTTTGCATGTGTGAAACTCCAAAATGAATAAGTGTGTATTTTAGATTCAACGAGCTATGTCAGTGGGTGTCACTTGTGACTTTTTTCTCCCTCATATGGGGAAACTCCGTATTTTGACTGGAAGCTTTCTGTTTACACTCACACCAACTTCTGTAACATGAAGAGTGTACGTATTCATTTGTCTCGCATCATGAGCGGGTGTATGTGCGCCATAGAGCCAGAGCTTTTCGCCGACTCCATGGCAATTTCGTGTCACGTGCTCGTGTAGTGGTAATAAAGTCGATTGGGAAAAATGAAAATCATCAACGTCAAGAAGGAGGGTTTGATTTAAGACCCAACCTGCTGTGACGACTACACCAGGCAGCCGGCGAAGACCAGACGACAATGAAAACAACACATGCCAGAAACGCAAGCAACAACAAAGCGCAGGGAAATCGCGCGGTCGTCGTTCTGCCTCCCATGACACAGCGTCATAACGCCGCGTACTTTTGCCCCGTTTCATTGACAAAGCAAGCAGTCGGGGTGGTTGCTTTTGTGTTTGCGAGGGCGGAATGGCGGCGGTAGAGTGTCGTTTTTGGTCGACTCTGTGACGGGTCGGTGCCTTGGCGACTTGACTTTTGCGGAGGAGGCGAGATTCTGCCCAAAATGCACTTGTCGGTAGCGGTAACGGCGGCGGAGACCGCTTGCATTGCAATTTTCTTTGGTGACGGCTGTATGACGGGAAAGTTTTTAACTTTTCGGTTTTTTTTTTGCTTCCTTCGTGTTTTGAATTTGCTTGAAAAGTGATTTTTCGGTAGTGTGCAGAAATTAATGCAAGTTTGCAATAAGGCGTTTTAGGTTTGAGTAAATCCGATAATTAAGGTTTTCAATGAATTACTGAATTCGAAATGCAGCGAGAATCAAATTGCGAATGCTTGTGATGTGCAAATAATTTAACATAAAAATTAATGATTGGACGATATTTTTGGAGTTTTCTAGATGTATACACAACATCCACACAACTACGAAACCACAAACCGAAACTTCATCATCACAACAACATGCGTGGGCATGGGGACATGTGGTCGCGGGCGCTTGGTTACTCGACGGAATGTGTCCATGCAAACCGGCCTCCGTCACCGTTGCTGCTCTTGGTCTGTTGCTAATTAGGGAATTAATCTGTCTCAGGTTTATGGCGACTGCTGTTGCGACCATCGCGAATAAATTAGCATCAGCGCAAAATTATTGTTATGAGCGTTGACTCGGATCGAGTTCGATTGGTTCGCATCGCATTCGATCGGCTCGCGAAACAGGAACAAGGACTGGCACAAATCGAACGAAGCGGCCTGGGAGTGACGACGACCCCACTGTGTGACATGATTTTGATTTGGTTGCGCGTTTGTTCGCGACGTTTTTAATGGAGCAATACCGACGGCTGGTACTCGAACGGTTTTGCGGTGTGAAGCTGCGAGTGAATGGAAAATGGACGATAATGGAGACTGAATAATTGGAATGGGTCCAGAATTTAGTTCAAGTAGATTTTCGTGAATTTGATTTACATAGAGTCGAACATAATAAATATTGACAGAGGAACACGTGGAAGATATATCAATCTTCATTTGGTGTAATTTACTGAGTTAACATTTGCATCAGAATTTCAGGTTTGTATAATCAACGGCTGAATCGAATTTGATGTATTGAATATAGGGCACTAAACAGCCAATTATTTTTCTGGTAAATAGCGATAAACCTGCTGATTTTTTCAGTTTTTCTTGCTGCCGGTTTTTAAATTTAGATTTATTTGATACTGTAACTCTGGTGTAAATCGAAGTTCAACAGAGATTTGCATTTGGTCACAGTCTACGATACAACTGCATTTTATTGATTTTGTCATGGCAAAAAAACGTAAATAAAAGTAGTAGCTATGATTATAATGGTATGTACCAAAGTTAGTCACAGGTATTTTGGTTTTGGTGTCGAATTTCGTTTGATTTTATAACGAGAAAATTGTCAACTCTTGCTTGTTGTTCTTACACTGAACGAAAAGAATTCGAAATTTTAACTAATTGCAAATAGATGACTTTGATTTGGTAGAAAAGTCTAAAAGTATGATTTATTCTTCAAAACACTTTAATTAATAAGGAAATCTAGATTAGTTGATATTACTAATCTTCTTTAGTTAAAAAAGGATCAACTGTTTGTAGAGTTTCTTACTATTGAAATAGAAAATTTTGCCAATATAATTTGCATGAATGTCTGCATTATAGAAAGTTTAGTTATTTTTATTGTAAAAATGTCTAAAGACAGTAAAAGAAATGATTAATATTATACGGAGATAATTAACAATTCATGATTTGCGGAAACAACAAATTGAATTAGTAGGCTGAAAATCAACCATTTTCTTTAGTAAATTATGACTATTTCTTTATATGAAATACCAAATGATTTTTTTCAGTGTAGTTAGTATTGCAAAAAACTACAATTGCAAACTCTATTATTATAAATTTTTTGTTTTCCAGGACTGTTTGTGGTTTTTTGGTTGACTGCTTCTTGGGTAGCAAGCTAATTTTTAGATTTTTTTCTAATTATGCTTCTTAGATTCTTTTTTTGAATGCTTTCCAGATCTGTTTATTTAGTCAACATAAGTGCATCACAGAGTGTTTTGTCGATTGATTATGTCTACCTTTATGTCTGATCAGATCTTTAATTTGTTGATCTTTAGTTTGTTTTCTCGCTTTTTTACGTCAGTTTGACGCTTATTTTTATGATTTTATTGGTCAGTGATTATTAGTTAAATATGTTTTTAGCTATTGAAATCATGTCACGAAGAAAGATTGCTGTGAAAGTGCTATGAGAAGTAGAAATGTCTTCGTTAGTTTTTAGTGCTTGCTTTTCTGGCTAATACTTTTGCAGCATGTACTAACTTGCAGTTTCGTACAGGTATAGAAAGGTAAGGTGAGTGAAGGCCAGCGTCAATATTTGTGCTCGCCACAATCTATTGCTGCTGGTGTTACTTAAGATCCGAATCCAATTTTTGAGCAGGAACCAAAGGGATTTGTGATAGCTCGATCAACATTTATTACAAGTTGGTTTATTGGTTCAGGCTATGACGAGAATTCCGATGAACGGCAACAACGTTGATTTGGATTGAACTGCCGTCGGCGCTCGATGCCGCTCAGTATCATTTAGTTCATTATAATTTTCCTACGGCAACTTCCATCGAATCACTGCCACCGTCTGTTGGAAGTGCGATAATAAGTATTAATGGCAGGTTACCCTGCCTATTAAGAAAAAAAGACATACCACGTATTCTTATGTAACATAGCCGAGTATTTATGGTCGCGTACTATATGTACAAAATAGACTGAGCTATAAATTATTGCCTCCAGTGCCATAATATCACACTTGATGAAAACTACAAAGTGTAGGTATACTCTGAGCTACATAGTATAGCTCGAAGGGCAATGCGAAAAATTGATTTTTGCTTCATAGCCAGATTTCCCATGCATTAGGAATGGGATTTTCTGCTATATACGCATAGTCTTGACTCCTTTGCATAGTCTTGACTCCTTTGCATAGTCTTGACGCACATTAGTAGCATATTATTTGCCAGCGCTTATAATACATGGTAATAAGGCTTTATACATAGCTTTGCCTTTATACATAGCGTTTATCCCCGAATTTTTTTCACAATGAATTATGGTCTCAAGCCCTATACTTTATCACATTTCCGAAATTAACAATGTACCTATACATAGCACCAGAAATTTATAAATCATTGTCTCTGGAGCTATGTTTTTCCCAGCGCATGGCGTGCCATGTTCGCCTTGATATGATGGCAAGCATATGAAATCATCAACACACAATTGGCAGCATCTATTTTTTCATGGCAGACGATTGGTAGAAAACAACTGATTAACAGTTGTCAATTGACAACTGAAACTTAAAAACCATTTGCGTTGGCCTGCGTTTTTTTTTTGCAGAAATTCCATTTTTTTCACGACACCTCTATCGAGTTTAGGTGAGATTGGTAGCATTAGTCGCGATTTTTTAAATTTATGGAGTGTTTAAGCCGTCAGGGTAGTGGAGCATGAATTTGAGGTAGTGTAACCCTAGGGTCAGTTTTAGCAGCCGATAACAATATGGTACAAGAAATACGCGGGTCGCTGCTCAAATGAAACAAAACCTACTAAAGTTTATCAACGGTCTTCAAATCCCATGGTCTTACTAGTACTCATATATGGATCCGAAACTTCAGTGCGCAACAAAAGGACTCTGACCTCTTAGCTGCGTTCGAGAGGAAAGTCTTGCCGAGAATCATTGGCGTCATATGTGAAAAAGGACATTCTACAACGATGAGTTGCACGCTATCTACCTAGAAGTAGATATAATTCCAAAGATAAAGCTCGGTAGGCTTTGGTGGTCAGGCGACCTATCTCGTATGAGCGAAGAGGAGAAATGATCAGGACCGGTGGTCAAATTTGTTCAAAATGGACAGGATCGGGTGCCCGTTGTACCGCCCATTAAAATTATGATGAAATTCAACTAAGAACCGTAGCAACTCCTGACCCAGTACCTACTCCGACTGGACTGGATTATCTGGGCTGAATAATCTGAATATGCAACAAATTGTAAGAAGCAGTTGGTGCAACCACGGCCTGTAACGGTAACTATGAAAAAATTAATGTGAAAACATCCACTTGAGTTAATGCAGCAACCTATCCTACCTGGACCTTTTATTTGGCAAACCAGTTTTACCTGAACTGGACCGAGGTGCACAAAACGCTATTATTATGCACCAAAAATTTAACGACACAAGACCATACAAAGCTTGTGACCATGACTACATACCGAGCATTGAATTGAGCTAGCTGCGAGGAACATCAGTTAAATCTAGGCCAAAGTGACTTTTAGAACTTATAGCTCCACGTTTGCATGCATTGATTGTGCATGAAGTTTCAACCGACGTCAGCTCCTAGATTCGAAAAAGGTTGGAAAAGGATTACCTTATTTTAATTTTATGTATAAACCCTCAAGAAGCTCAAAATATATTGCAGTAGCATCGATAAAACAATCAGATACAACGAAATTGAATAAAGTTACAGGGATAGTGAACATCTCATTTGATTCCAGCTCCATTATGTCTACATCTATAATGTATAATAAAAAAAATATATTTGGATCATCAAGATGAATTTTACACTTGTTGCAACCATTGAGGGTTTTTAGTGGAACTAGAGTATCGAAATATTAAATTATTTGATAAATGATTACAAGTCTTCTTGGATTGTATAAGTCATCAACCACCAAACCCAACATCAGGAGGCTTTAGCTTATGAGTGCTGTGAGGTGATATAAAAAATGGTGTCGTGGTTTTCTCTAACGATCATTATTCCTTCCACGTTCTTTATGTGGATTCAACTCCCAGTCAGAATTTAAACTCACATCATAGAAAAAAGTTCTCAGAAAACCTTTGTTCTCACTTGATCTGCAAAAATTCGAACATAGACAGTACCGCCAACAATAGCTTTATTTATATGAACTCTTTTGAAATAGATGATACTATGTGATAGCAAACTAATGGTTTCACGAATAAAATCATGAAAGAAAGGAATTTATATTTGAAAGTAACAAGATTAAGTACATTTAAAATGTTTAAGCGCAGTTGATGTGTCAAGAGAGAGCTACTTAAATAATGTACTCTTCAATTTATAGGTTGTGTTTCAAAAATGCACCACACTCCCCTGGAATTTTTTTTTTTCACCATCGAGCACACTCTCTGTGATTTTCCGGCCCTAAATAATAAACGCCTCAAGATTTTTGGTTCTTATCACTTTCAAAAGTTAGCAGAGGTGGCCAGTATCGTCACGTTGAGTCAGCTGATCCAGTTTGACGGAGCGGTCACTTGGCAGCTCTAACAAGCCAGCGGAGGGTGGCAAATGGGCCCAAACTAGTGGCCGCGTTCCCGGCAACCCTCTTCACTAACCTAACCTAACATAAAAATTTAAATTTTTCATTTTACATTTTTTTAAGTGCTTAGTATAAGTGAAATGTGTAGGTTCTTCTCAATCATCCAATCTATTGCTTCTTATGATTAATGTATAATATTCTCTAATTTACTAAAATGTTTTCGCTTTTATAAATTGTTCTGTAGTATGTACATACTTAGAATTTCAGTTTTTAATATACTTGTATATATATATATATATATATATATATATATATATATATATATATATATATATATATATATATATATATATTCATCCTTTAAATGCATCAACAGATGAATAACAGAATAAGATATATGCTGATTAAACAAAAGAATTACTAGCTAGGTCACCAAAACTGTGTTCATTTACTTCATTTGCTGCTTTTTCGGAATATGATTACCCGTTATAGATAAACATTCAATGCACAAATGGATTAAACGCAGTAATATCAGTTATTACTTAAATAACTCTAAACACCTGTGATCCGGCAAAATAACAACCAGTCGACCAACTGTTGATTGACGAAAAGCACTCTAGCTCTTAAGTATTAAACTATAATCCAATTACGTACGGTTTACAAAATACATCAAACTTCAGACCCCCTCTGGAAATGTATTTAATCCTACTTAAGTGTTCCTCACCTAGATGATAGCTTTTTGGACTTGAACCGATTCGATATCTTCGTTCGTTTGCAAAAATTAAAATCTATAAAAAAAAAACGTTTATCATTCGGAGATGGCTTAAGAGCTGATGAAACAAATTAAATGTATGCATTCGACGAGGACGATTGAACTTGATAATGCTTTGAATAAAAACCACAATCAGCAAAAGTTTTATATGAATTTCGCAAGGCTTTAATCTTACTGCTCCTTGAGTGAAATCTGCCAAAACAAACACTTCACTCCAACACAATAATACGCACTCTTTTCTCCTCCCCCGTTCTCGCGAAGCATCAATTTAAGTACCTAGACTTAATGAAAATGAGAGTAACACTCCAAAATAACTACAATATTGGAAAAAAATATACCGGTACAGTTCAATGTCCATCACAATATTAAATTAAATGTACCACCGAGCGGTAAATTGTTGAGATCATGAGACATACTATAGATATATTATTGCAGTATGATTTATAGCATTCGTTATACTGTTCCTTAGTGTTTTTTATGCTTGCGTTCAGTTTTATTCTGAATTCGATTTTTTGGTGTTTTTATCTTAAAGTCATTCGTCTCACTCCGTCTAGTGGTAAGAACTCACTATGCGTGGACTCGAGCTTACTTACAGCAATCTAAAGTAACTCTCTACCGATAGTCGATATAAGCCTCTATCTGATATAGAGGCTTATACGATTTAATCAATTCATCATAAGAGGCGGCATGGCCTGGCATGGACTCGATATACTTAGCTTATAATGCCGCCCGAACCGCCATCATATCGACAGAAAAGAAATAATTTCACTTAACAAATTGTGGCATTAAAGGTTCATAAATTATAATGTTGATGATACACAAAGTGAGCAAACGATTGAACAGCGATGAACTCTGCATAGCGCCTGCATACTACACGTCGTTTTTGAAGTAATCTTGCGCGCGCTTACAGTTTTTTTTCTCCCAAGCACACTATAATATGCGCGAAATGCATAGAAAAAGCTAATGGAGAAGATGTCATGCCTTGGAATCTTTGAGTGCTTCATTGCGATATCGATTTCATCCGACCGTGATGATAGCGGAATAATAGCGAATTCATATGGGCTGGTGGACGCAACGATAATGAATATTTTATAACGGATATAGTTCCAAAGAACAAATTGAAAAAGTCCACGAGCTAGATAAGTTTTTTCAATAAGATACGATATTTTCGTATTTTATTCGGTCATTCGTCCAGACTCTGCATCAATACTAAATGGTACTAAATTTGCACTATCTGAAATATTCATGACTTCCAACCTATTGAATTCTAAAATATATCATGCAAACTTCGGAAGTTTACGAGAAATTCAAATTAAAAATCGTCTAGACTAGTTTGCAGGTTTGTTATCATCCCACAATATTTGAAAGTAAAGTTCACTAAAAGCTATTTGACCCGGTTCTTGGATATTCGTAAAAAAACAAAAATAAATGTGTTATGATAGCGTCAAATTATGACACAATCGACAATTGACATAACACCGTTAGTGAATAATTGTGCTAGAATACGATCAGTCACGTGCGCTGTCTGGTAATGGCTGGTGCCTGATGCAACTTAGATCTGAGGCCAATGTCGTCGGTCAAATTTAAATATACTCGACGAAGATGCATTAAATGAGCATGCATTTGTCTTTTTGACACCGAGAAAATAATAAATTGTCTGCTTGTCTCCTTAATGCAACGAATCTCATACCGAGTTGTCGTGCATAACATTTAATTTAGAGTATTTTATTGTTGACGGGTTCGAGCAAAAAAAAAAAAAAAAATTGAGATGAATGAAAACATGTAATTTTTGAAAATTGGTATTTCTAGAAATGGTAATATAGTGTGACATCCTAAAATATTATATTTTTGTTAACGTTGGCTTTAGAAATCGATGCTATTCAGAACTGTGATGTTTTCAAGAACTTTTTCCATTCGTACGCCTACACATATGAGCAAACTTTAAGTATATCTAGCTTTATAAATGCTTTAACCTCCCTTCTAAAATCTCAATATCTTTTTTTACAAATCGCGAGAAATAGATTTAGTAAACGCGAATTCTTTCCAAAGGTGTGGAAATGTATGATTTGCATGGACAAAGTTTTTATAGTTTGTATTAGCTATAAGACCTTAATGGGCTCTGACCTAACTGGAAGTTCATTTAGCCCAGGATCAATTCTCTTTCAAAGATAACATTGACAGCTCCACGCTAGTTAGAAAATTTGACGATTTTTTTCACATCTGTCAAAGCCGAAACTTTATTCAAAGTAGTTTCGAAGATGTTGGTAAGACAAATATGACCCTTTTAACGAAAAATTTAAAGATTGGCGCCTTAGCCCTTTGATTAATGAAATGAGAAATTATAAATGAGAAATTATAAATAAACACAATAATTTTCTTTTAACTAACGAGGAATTTCTATTCACTTCAATAATGCGCATCAAATGCATCTTTGGACCTACATATATAGCTTTTTCGCTCATAGTTGTAAGGCAACAAGCGAGTTGGTAGAACTTCAGTTTTCTATCGGTAGAAAATAAAGTTAATGTAATTTTAGATCAGTGGCATACATTAAAGCTAGCTGTATATTGTTTTCTGTAGACTAGAGCCAAATGTTGTTATATTTTAACATTTTCCTGAGAACTCGGATAAGCTAGAGAACAATTATTATTTTTATTTAACTTATTATACTTTCAACATTGAATTTCAATCGAACACAATTCGATTAGAGATCTAATGAAGCAAATTCAAAGATGGTAGTGAATGGCTACACTGAATATTTAAATTCGTATACCAATTTGTTTATCTCGCAATAAGCGAAGTGTGCAGAGGCAAAACTACATTGTGATGATCCCTGGACTATGACAAATCTAGATGTAGGGCATCTCTGTTCCAGCGGGCATCGATTATACAAATACAATTGCTCGGCCGTAGAGTCAAAAGTTGAAACCTTGGTTCTCAACAAAGAGGAATGGGCAGGGGTATATCCTTAGAAACAGGTGCTGCAGAAATATATGCTTATGGCTTCAAACTGAACGGCAGAGTAAGGTGCGGTATCTTTTCCGCTGATCTGCATTTGCAATTTTCTTTCTGTTTACTAGACCACTGCGGTGTCTTTCTAGCGGAGATGCTGGCGATTCTCAAAACACCAAATTCGCTCAGTTACTGGGACTGAATATTTATATTTTCACTATAGAGTCTCTTGCGAGAATTTACATCTGTTCGAAGCTAGTCCTCAAGTGTAGCTAATTTGTACGTCAGGGAAAAGCGATATTAACGCAATCTGTTAGGCAGATGATCTTGCAAAATCAGGTACACTTTTCCCGGAGGTGCTCTGTAGTTTCTCGATTGGCACTCTGATGGCTTCATTTAAACTGACCGTTAAGCAAAAATATTAAAGGGACGCTATGAGGCTGGAAAAATTTACTTGTGAAAATACAATTGCGAAAAACGTCTGATATTAGAAACACTAGGGAACCATTTAAACTAGGAAGGGGGTATCTCCGTGTGACGTTGGATGTTTTAACTGGAAGAGACATGAGATGTGAATGGATGCTCCATTTGCCGGAGTTGTAGGAAGATGAAACAACTTTCCATTTCTTATGCGAATGTGCGACCCTTACTGGAAGGAGGCCGAAATCCTTAAGCATATACTTCTTCGCAAGCCTAATTGAAGTAGCTTCGGTGACCTGATGATGATCACCTGGTTCATTTCAGAATCGGCTACTGATTAAACTCTTCTCTGGAGTTTGTTCGGAGTGTAGCCGCGAAGCCTACACTGAGGATGGAAGTCTAAATAAAAAATTCATTTCAACTAAGTGTTTGAGCAATATTTAAGCAATGTTTAAGCAGGTTCAATAGAATGCATAAGAAAAGGTCTTGATTACTTGTTTTGTATTTGTGAATGAATATATGTAGTTTTTGTATCTGCTACATTTCAGGAATATCTATGGCTTTACTTATAACAGTAGCGTTAATCATAATAGAGTTTGATTCATTGTTCTGAAAAATGTCCTTATTTTGAGATCTTTAATTACTTTTGTAGTTATATTAAAAATTTATTAGTCAGGTTATTTTTGAAAAAAAAGTTTACATAAGTTTAAATCAAGTATGATAATTGCTATGATATTATGGCTCTTTCTAGTGCTTCGAATTTTCGCGCTTTGAGTTACTGGTCAATGGTAACCCTCTCCAAGCTATATGCATTGCCGGCAGACAACAGCGCTATGACGTTTTGCTTTTAAGGCTTTGACATCAACCAATCTTAATGGTAAAGAATCATGAGATCATTGTCTTCAGCGGATACAAAATAAGACCTAGTGAAAATCAATCACAGGAGATCAGAATTGGATGATATCAAACTAAACAAGGCATCTCAGTTATTTCCCAAAAATATTGCGATTGATTTCGATTTTTTTGTTTTGGGTTCTTTCGATATTCTTTTCTATCACAAAGGTTTGAGTATGCTAAACGATATTTTTGGCACAGTAGTAGACAAACATCAAGTAAATGTTTTTTTCTCTTTTTTGGAGTTGAGGTAAAGTACTTTATTATTTATACAATAAAAAAAATGTGTTGTTTGAATGTAAAAATGACCGAAATAATCAAGGAAATCCGTTAAAATTGTATCCCAGGCTGCCAAAAAATGCTGTGCAATTTATGAGGAGAATACACTAGCAAAATGTATATTACAGTTTTGGTTTAAACGTATCAGTTACGGGGAAATAAATGCGATGCATATTTTAAGGTAGATAAAATCTTTGCGAAAGTCGAGGAAGATGAAAACATAATTACTCGTGAGGAGCTGATCATTGATTAAAAAACGTTTTATATCATTTGGGTATGGCTGGATACAAAGAAAACTAGATGCTAGATTACATCATGAGTTGACCTCGAATAATTTATTGGATCAAGTTTCAGTATGTGATTCTTTACTTCGTCGGAATGAAATTAGACAATTCCTCAAATAGGTTCGTTCAAAAGTGTACCAAAGCCACCATTTACACCTAGAAAGATTTTACTGAGTATCTGGTGCGACTGGAAAAGCAGCTCCTGCCACCTGATACAACTGTCGACTCTGATGTCATATGTAAGCAACTAACTTGATTACTTCCAAAAAGCTCCCAGAATTGGCCAATAGAAAAGGTATGTTCTTCTATGACGATAATGCGAAACCACACGCATCTTCGATTACTTGCCAAAAAATGAAGGAGTTCGGTTGGGAACTTTTGATGCATCCACTTTATAGTTCAGTTATTTATTCGTTAGACGATCTATTAGTTTCGTTCAACATAGAGCTTCCTTAGTAGAATAAAATCAAATTATCTACAGGCTTGCCAAAACTGCTTGTACATATTTTTTGACCGATATATTAGGGAAGTTTTTAATGATGAGACCATGTATTTACCAGAAAAATGGCAAAAATTTATAAAAATTGAGTTTATTCGCAAGACCAATATATCCTTCGAAAGCTAGATATATTTTTATTTCTTGACAGATATCCATAATTCGACGGTAATCTGCCATCTTATTCTCTTGTGATCTTCTCTTATAGGCTTATAGACACTGAATAAGAGGGTAAATAACCCTCGAAATATTGATATCTGTCAAGAAATTTAAATATCTCTAGCTTTTTAAGCAAAAATATGATTTCATAAAAAATATTTTGCTTATATAGGTAGAAAAATCGCAACAGCTAAATTCAAATAAAAAATTATAGATTAAAATGATGCGTGTATACAATTGGAATAAATAAATGTTTGACATTTCGGAGTTCCCAGTAAGTATCCTCGCCAAACCCGATCGTCAGCCGATATCATCCAATAAGGCACCTTTAAGTTCTAAGCATCCTAAAAAACGCAGTTCTTCTATCGCAAGTAAGGTCTCCCTGGCGGTTGCCTGCCATAAAATCTATACAATAATTAAGGTCCAACCAGTCATGAGTCTGGTTACGCAGCGATACATATGTGCCGAGGTAAACCACCCAAAGCATATGTTGCCCCGAACCACAACATTCCGAACTGCCAGAAAAGTGGCATTCACATTGGGCTACTTTTTGCTCAATTGTTGCTATGAGCTGTCTGTGTGTAAAGTGGTGATGAGATACGACTTGACATATGCTCGCTCACGCACTGTACGGGCCCAAATTTTTACACGTGTTTGCGGATATAAAAAAGTGCCTTTTTGGTCATAAACCGGTCGGTTTTGACACTTGCTTATGTTCGTAGACTCATGTTTGGTTAGCGTTTTACAGGGGAAAAATAATATAAACTAAAGCGAGCTCATGTGGATGTTTTGCTTAGCTTAGGCCAAACAACAGTAAGCCAACTTTATTTAGTAAAGGAATCGAAATTAAGAAATTGCATCTAACATTGTCAGTCCTTAAGAAGAGGTATTTTCACTTTTCTCAAAGGCATCTAAATATAAGGTGACCAACCAAGCTAACTTTTGGAAAAGGACTGAGCGATTGATATTCTGATAAAACAATGAATTTCAAAAGAATAGGGCCTGGAAAAGCTCAAGCGCAAAAAAAAATCATTAGCTTCATAAGTACTTTCAGAATGGCCAATTTAAAATTCTAATAAAGTAAAAAGACTTTCGTGCGGCTTTTAGCTGACTTTCAAGCATGCAGAACCCAAACCTTAATCAACATAGAGCAGAGCTTTACTTATTTCTGTTAAATTCCCTTTGCGAAAATGATTTTCCTATAAAACTATTAGGGCTTAATCCAATAAGCAGCATTGGATGAAATAGCTATTGTTTGACTAGCCATTTTATTGGGGTCGCAAAATGTCTCAGAAAGTTTTTATGATTCTAAATAAATAGATTATTGGTATCGTAAGATATTATAGTTTCTTTTCAATTCAAATTTCAATAATTAACTCATGCGTTAACAGTTTCGAAGTAAAATAATATGAAACAAATGCAAAGCGGGCTTAACAAGATCTCAAATATTAATTTTTGCTGATTTCAAAGCAGAATTGTATTGATAATCGTGAGGCTCTTCGACAATATGAAATCAGAAAAAATCACATCATTTAGATTTGCTTTCCTAGTAATTTTGCAGTCAAAACAAAACAAAAAATGTAGGGGAAATAAGATAGCAAACCATCGACCTTAAATTATTTTTCTTCCTTTTACGCCAAATGGGGAACTGTGAGTACAACTAATTGAGAATAATCTCAATATTCTATAATATTTTAAAATAATGTGATAGTCCTCTGCTAGAATACTTTGCCTAGATGGTGAATTTTACATTTTGTGTGCTCCGCATTTCTATCATTTAGTCAAATGGAAATGAATCAAATTATTATTACCCTCAGAAAAATTTCACCACTTAATACTTTTTTAGAATCACTTTAAATTAAAAGTTGAAATCACTTTTAAATAAAAAGCGAAATTTATTTGAATTCCACTTTATTATAAAAACTTCTTTTTAAATCAAAATTTTTCACCATTGAATTAAAAAGAAAACGTATATGGCGCCCAATCATATTTGAACATTTTTGATTCAAAAATTTTCAAATATGATTTGAAAAGACAATTTTTATAATAAAGTGGAATTCAAATAAGATTCGCTTTTTTTAAGTGATTTCAACTTTTGATTTAAATTTGATTCTATTAAATGACATTTTTCTGAGTGTATGAATATTTAAACATAATTAGCACAGGTATAATTTTCAGTCTCACGGACGGGATAGTTTCTATTCAGAATTTCTGTTGTCGTCCAATAAATAGCATAATGTGACTCTTAAAGGCTACGAGGCATCTTGAAACGGTCTTAAATGATCACTATGCAATTCCAAGGAGGACTTTAGAGAAGTCTAGAAGAATATAATAGCTATGTAGCTTATCAAAAATATTTGAGAAAGCATCAAAAGCACTGTTGGATGTACTGAATACTATAGAATTTGAAAGTGCTCTCTATTTTCACTGCTTGAATGAATTACGCAGAAGTCCATGCACTGCATACATTTCTTATCTATGTTTGTATTTTCACATCATGTGACATTCGTTTTGGTTTCGTTTGTAACTCCTGATGTCAGCCTTTCCAATTCAAACCTTATTTTGTTCCTGCAACTTTCATTGTGATCGTCTTCCTCGTCATCAGCTTCACTGATCATGCGAACTCAATATCAACCATCAACCGAACACAATTTTCCATTTTGCGTAATCGGCCATTATCGCTTTCTCATTTATAATTCTTCAGCCCAACCTCCAATAGTCCGATTTCAATACACTCTCCATTATCCACTTAGAGTATAACTTAATGTCCATTGCTGCATGTACTTCCAAGGATGGGATTTTCGATCGACACTGAAACAAAACAAAAAAAATGGGAAGTTGACGGAAGAAATATGTATGAAACACATTCTGAGAGAAAGATTGAACGGATACCGCAGAATCACAGATAAAAAGACTGCCATTTTCATTTCTTTAATTTTCGCTGGTCAGCCAGCCGGGTGATTAGTTATAGAAATATTCTTTGAAATGGCAAATGTAAGAAGTTGGAAGGAGGAATGGTAGGAAAAAAATGCAATACAGCTACCATCTGCTGGTCATGGCCGAGTTGATGGTGATAGGAAAGACGAATCTAAGACTGTGGCGATCAAATACAATTCAACGCATCGTCGCTGTTGACCTCCATGCTGCTTCCTCTTCGATATTAGGAGTCGGTAATTGATCGCCAGTGATGGGGGAGGCAGCTTGATTACATACAAGCAATGCTAACGATGCACTAGCCATGCAGCTCATATCTGCACTTGATGCTGTGCTGCATCGTTACAGTGTAATGAATTCAATGAGTTAATCAATAGTTGTGCACAATCCGTTTTAGTCGATTGTTGCTTTTCCTGGCGATATAGCTGCGTTGAATTTCAATTGAATGTGTGATGTTTGAATGCTTCCATAAACTTCTATGTAGTATAGTCAAATGTTGCCTTAATGCAATTCCGTAACCGATCAGATCTAACAAAATTTAATTGTTTGAATAAGTCGTCACACTCCCATCACTCATTAAAATTTTCACATTCTCAAATTTCAGGTTTATGTCGAAAAAATGCAAATCCCCTTCCAAAGTTCTTCCATTCTGCAATTCGTTTGTCTCCCCTCGACTATGGTGGATTTTGCCTTTTTGGCTCTCTATCGCTCTCATTCATATCGCACTGCGCGCACACATCATTTCACGTAACATTAATCCGGTGATTTATGAGGGTCACGTGACCGTCAAACACACGAACGGCCAAATCAATAGCTTGCAGATCTGTTTTCGACATCCTGAATAAACCCGGCCACCCTCTGAAAATCAGATGCATGCACTTTCATTCGCCCCGACATAATCGCATTGTTTGCAGTGCAATTTCGGGGTGCTTTGCTGGTCGGATAATCGTGCCAAGCAGACATTGGTGAAATCGAGTTCTGCCTGATCTGATCAGCCCCACAGGCTAAATACTACTGCAGACGATACATCTTGAACCCTTTTTCGCATGGCCAGGCGGAGATGAACCACAATATCAAACTTGAGGTGATGTCCTTTATCTTTTCGTCCGGAACATAAAAGGTGTTGCTGAAAGTGATTTGCTTGGAAAGTGTCATGCATATGTGCTGACTAGTGAGCACACAGTTCCGCAATACATGAACCGCATCACAGCAATCAGTACAAAAGAATACTCTTTTGTGCAGTGCTCCGAACGAATGAATGCTATTGAATCAAATTCGGTAGGACGCTTGAGCGAGATTCCATCGAAAACAACGTTGAGAGCTCCGAGTGCAACACGTGTCGCGGAAAGTGTCAACGTCGATGGTGTCCATTGTCGTCCAGGAAATGAAGCATTAACATCACTTATATTGTGTGCAAGCAACGCCAATAATAATGCACTGCACAAATCGAAGTGGAACCAGACTAGATTGGATGATACAAAAGATTTCTCCTCAGTTGAAGGTACAGATTGTTTGAAAGAATATTTTTTATTCGATCTTAGCTTGAACCGGATCGAAACTAGATAATCATTTCGCAACTACGTTCGCTGCGCTCCCATACTTTCGATTCGCTTTCCACGACTTGTTTGCTTATCACTCGTGAACTGAACTGGCAGGCATGGCATGCCGGTGGCGTCATCGTCACCTGGCTGGCCACGGTCCCATCTATTGTTTGCTCATGAAGCAAAAGGTCCCATTAAAACGCTTTGTTCCCATCTCTACTCACTACCGCAATGCACGTAACTCGTTCCTAGCACACCTTTTCTCATCATCACTACGCACCTCTTGTGCTTCAAGCCCAATCGCAGATGGCCCCGAATTCTTCGATCTATTCAAAAGCCACTCAAACACGATGGGCTAGCTGTGGTCGCAGCGAAAGACTTCGCCTCATCGATCATCTTCCGTTTTATCGAATTGTCATTTTTATCACTATCTGTTGGCTATTTGGATTTTATGGAAGCTAACGAAAATCCCAACTAAATACACTGCTGTTTGATTCGAAATAGTAAATACGAGAGGGAAGCTACTGGTTTGGCTAAATCAACATGTAGATTTTGTTGGGAAGCATTTGTAGGATACTCGTTGATAGATACACTCATTGGAACGTGAAAGACACTTTTTCCATTTCTGTGGTGGCTGCACGTTTCGTATGGACTAAGATCGATGGCTTTTAAATGTCATCGTTGTTTAAAGGTGATGTAAGTAGTGCATGACATGTAAATATTGCAGCGGCGCTTATTGAGGGAGGTGGGGAGACTTTGTTTGATGAAAATTATCGAATGTGGAAAAGAAATGTTTGTCGTACGCAGCACTCTGAGTATTTCTGTTCGAAATTATGGGTTCAGCTTTTAAGAGTCAATATAGTGAGTTCAATGGACCCCAAAAAATAGTGGCTATCATTATATCTTTCAACGGGTTTAACTTTAAACTAACGTTTGCTATTGCTATTTTGCTAGCGTTAATCAGACAGGAAGCATTGAAATATAATTGAGGAGTGAGTATACCCCTATGGCATCTCTTGAACTAAACAAAACACTAATACAGACATTTTTGAAGTATGATATCTGCAATTTAAACTGCGACTATAAAAGAAATGAATCTTCTTGACTTGTTGTCTAGTGATAGATGGTAGATGCACAAAATTCAACGATCACATCGATTCGTTGTCATTTAGTGTTGATATTTTTATATTTTTGAATTGTGAAAATGAAAAAAAAATTAGTTTTAACGGCAGGCACATAGTACTGAGGAAATTCACGGCTAGTTCATTGCAATGAGAATTAAAACTTCATATTATTTCATTTGTTTCAAAAGTCTTAAACCTTTAACTTTTGTCTCAGTAATCCAGAACAAGAAAAATAGAACCTAAGCTAAGGAAATGATAAATAATTTGAAATAATCCATCAGCCTGCGCGCTGGATTCTTGTTCGAGCTAAACGTTAAAGCTAATGTTAATGTCGAGCTGTTTACTTACATCTTACGAAATACCAACATAAAAGTGATCATTTGAACACTCACCTGCAAAAAAATAGAAATACCGATTAATATTGATTATGATTTGTTAAGGAATTTACTATAATAAAATATAATATAATATAATAGTATATAATAATATAATAAAAGATTTAAAATAATTTATTTCTAAAGCGAAGCCAGAGAATACTTCGACTGTTTCGCAATCAGAAAATTTGGGAAAGGAATAAATATGCTTTGCTTAACTACCGTCTGCTCGAAATCTTTTAACTGACCCCAAAATTAAGCCAAACCATTTTCAGACATAAAACTTTAATTTACATCCATCAAACACTCATTACATCACTTCATTTGAAAAAAAAATCATCTGATAGTGTTTATGGTTTCATAAAAATTTCCCTTTCAATGGGCTGTCATTTAAATTTGAACAAGCGCACATCAAAAAGTGTCATACAGACTGAAGTCGGTTCGACAACAAACAATTCTTCTCTCATCTTCTCTTCTATTGCACTCTAGTCGAAAGAGGGACTCTAACGTATTGAACTGTTGACAGTTTAGCGAAGGGACGTGCGATGTTTGTACATTACGAAGCACCCGAAACGGGAACAACAGAACGAGGACTGCATTGGTGTGGTTGGAGACTGCTGTAGCGTCAAAACAGCACTTAGCCGCCAAACATAAAATTCAACCACCCAAAAATAAATTCATTGGTCGTTAACCTTGACACTGTGCGTCTCTCCAGGACATGTTGCCTGTATGGACGCGTTGCGTTCAAACAGTGATGCTTATTGTTCGCAAGCTTACTCTTCTAACAGGCACACAATGCGAACGACAATCCTTTTTTGCTAATAACCATTATTATCATTATTTCGGGACAATTTTATTTGTCTCTATGGGAACCTCTTTCAAGTACGACTGAGCTTTACTGAGTTCGTCCCGAACCTACACATCAGCGTTTAGTTGTATGCGGATAGAATACTGGTGGTATACATTTTGAACCAAGCCTATAGACCGGGAAGCTTTTTGCAGTACTAACACAAGGAAAATCATCTTGATTCTGTTTTCACTTCAAAGCAACAACACGAAAAGATGGCTGACATTTGGCGAATGTTTTTCGAAATGAGCCAGCCCTTCGGAGCCCTCGTGGCTGGCAACTTTTGTGAGCCTGTTGCATATGCCGTTTATGTTGTAGGCTATTGAAGTTATTTTCATGCCGACAACACGTACAGGCAGGCTGATGCTACTAGCCTCGTTTTTGGGCAACTATTCATTACACGCTGACGCTAAATGGTCGATTCACTGCGGACAACTTGCAAATTTTCATTCATTTCCATATTTCGTTTAAGCGCTCTCGAACGAAAAGGAGATGGAAGTGAGGTGAAATATAATTTAGCGAAATCTACTACCACGGCGACTGACTTTGTGTTATTTGTGTGTGTGTGTGTATGTAGCCCGAAAATGTATTTTTAGAATATATAAAAAATATCCTTCGCCAGGTACCGAGCTTTGACTGGAAGCATGAATCTATATTGAAATAAGCTGTTATTTCGTTTCATCTGCAGACATGATTGGTGTGTCTGATGAAGGAAGTAAGGATGTGTTTGTGTGACTGTATATGTGGTGCTGTATGCTGTGTGCTGAGTGGAAAGAGTCAAAGTGTGACAAGAACATGAACAATATGAGCTCCATGTCTTTTGGAAAATTTATGGCGGAAACGATTACACGGACGGATTTGCTTGTAAAAATATATTTAGAAATTGATGGAAAATTATTGAAGTGAATTTCGGAAACTGATTGGGGGAGCGAAATGGGAACTTTAATAAAATTTTTTTTGGAGTTGCTTATCTTTGGGATGGATATTGGGGTTTGGTTTCAAATGATAAGGTAAAGTAATTCCACGACAACTTTTGTCAGGTCTAGGTATGTAGTTATTAGAGAGCTTCATTCACACATTTTGTAATCAATGTAGTGATTAAACTCAGATAGCTATTTAGAACTAGGTAAACACAAAGCTCGATTCGAGGCCTTGCTAATAAAAAATAATATGTGAGGTCTCCACCAGGGAACCCACATGCTACAAGCTTGGGCGCTCTGCCCACTGGACTACACGAGCTTCATTTCAAAAGATAATGCAGGAATATTTTAGTCATTTCAAAATTTCAGTCAGAGTGCCTAGATAGGATGCAAAGAACAATTACTACTTCGAACGCAAGTTCACTTAGATTTTTGGTTGAAAAGACTAGCTCTGCTTGATTGCTGTGCTGCAAAACCTTAAAACAATCATCACAAGCTCACAACCACAAAGTCAACTTTTGGCGCCGAATGTGGATTCCATCTTGAACAAGGAGTCATAGATTGGAGTTTGTCACAATAAATATACTGAATTAATTTTAGTTTTGAGCCGTTTGTTCTTAGGGTGGTGCACATTCCTTACAAGTTAGCTAGCAATTGCGGTGGTATTTAGAAAAAGTTCAGGCCGAAATCAAGCAAACACTCCTTCACATTTATTTCACATTCAAAGTTTCTTTAGAAGAACTCTTTGAAAATTTGTCCTTGCATACAACCCATTGTTAAAAAAAAGTCATTCCCTGTGGCAAACACTCGTAAAACATTTGACAAGCTATGCATCCAATTATTAAATTAGATACAGAAAAAATGTTCTGCAAAAATTTTTAATTAAAATTATTATTTTCAATTACGCATAAATTTCTCGGGAAACATTTTTTGCCTCCTTCTCTCATCGTCTCGTCGTTCTGACCGCCTGCCATTACTGCAATGGACCTGGTCGCCATGACACTCGACGAAACATAATCCACGCGCTCCAAACAACAATAACAGCCACACCGACCGGCAAACAGACAGCCATGCAAACTCGCATAGCTTACATTAAATTGTAATTAAAATTCCGCAAATAGTATAAAAGAGTTGGGTCCATTTCTCGTCGTTCACGCCCCGCACTGCAATGCTGCCATCGTGGCAGCTGTGTAGCTTTGTTTCACACTCATTGACTTTGTGTATTCGCGTGTACGAAGGGACGTGCGCTAAAATTGCAACAAACCAATAGTGGAAAAATGGGAAAATCATTCAGCGAAAAACCAGCTAGCAGCAGCAGCGTAACGAAAATTAATGCCATTGGAAAGATGGTCGAATGAAATGAAGGAAACCAGTCTCGCCAACCGCAATCATAATAGCGATTGTGTGAATGTGCTATGATAATCATATTTTCGCCGGATCTGAAGAGAAAAACTAAAAAAAAAAAATCATGTCAGACGGAACAAAAATTTAAGTAAATTTGCAGTAGAGAGTTGTAAAGAAAGAGTTTTGTGCTCGCTCAGATCTTCAGGACGAAAGTTTAAAATATTTATTAAATTTCGCATAATTCAGGGAATTGAACAGCAAGGACAACGAAAGGAACGAAAAACACTAGCAAAAACAAAATTCGTAACAACTTTAACTATGTATAGTTGAAGTAGCACAACCAGCGAGCAGTCAAGTCGGCTGAATGGTGGACAGATAATGGGAGAAAATTAATTAAATTTTATAGTTGAAGGAGTTTTCATTATACGCAAGGACTAATGTTAATTGAAAGTGAACGATAATAGTACGAGACGCAAACGAATCAGAGAGGAAAAACGTGCAAGCGAAAACAAGTGAGTGACGTTTTTGAGAAAAATCGTCTGCCTGGCAATGGGTCGGCTAGCCGATGAGGGAATAAAGGGAAACTAATTTTTTTCGGAGACTTTCGACCAACATGAAACTATGCAGATTCAAATACTTTAATGAAAAATTTGCGAATGGTATGCACCATGAATGACTTTTATTTGAAAACTTTCAAGATTATTTTCAGGATTTGTGAGCTGATACAATGATTTCAGTTGGATAAAATTGTTGGATGACAGTGCATTGTTACGTTTATTTTTATAAGAGTTACATCGTAGACTACTCTAGCAAATCAAGAAGGCATTAGCTATAAGTTTTAGATTTAATATTTTCAAAACTCATAACTAAAGTTTTCTTGATTTTCGTTTTCAGTTTCGTTTTCAAAATCGACTTCATATATATAATTCGTAAAATATCAGCTGGTATGCCTCATTGAAAAAAATGATGAAAAGAACTGCGCTAAATTGATGGAATTGATTCTGTTGTTGATGTTTTTGCCGTAGCTACAAAGAAACTCTCCAAATCATACTCAAACTTGGTAAAATTTATCCAGATCTGAAGGGGTATTTTATTAGTCGATGCAAAAAGCACAAACAACAATTATTTTATTTGTTGACAGTTTTCAGTTCAGGAAAAAACCTGAATAGCATAGCACAATTTGAAAAAGACTAGCTAGAAAAATCAAAAGATAGGTTCGGAAAGCTAATCATAATATACATATTATATCTTCTGATTTTGCATGACTATAAATTTTTAGTTTATTCTAAATCACACCAGAGGTTTTGTTTGGACTACAATCTGGATCAATACGTGAAGATTTATTCCTTAAAAATGTACAAATCGTAATTAATGAGCGTACAACTCACTGCAAGACATCTGAGTCTTAAATATTTCACTCCGAGTATGATCATATATTTCGTTACTAATTAATTACTGTTATTGATTAACTACTATATACTGATGCTTTTTTGCTATTTAATTTTGCCGCTAAAATGTCTTTTAAAATGCCATCAAAATGTCAATCCGAAGATGTATTTAAGTTTAATTTCAAACTATAGGCACGATATCGTCTTATTTCTCAATTATTTATTGCTTTATTATTTTCTATAATCTTAAAACTATATTTCAGATTTTTGCAAAAATATTTTTTCACACGAGGAATTCTATTACTATCATCTTTATTCCACTAGCCATATACTCTTCTGCTTTCAAATCAATTTTTTCTATTATCCAAATTGTGCCAAACCATACCATACCAAATTGAAGAACCTACCTACCCTATATCATATCAACATAACGAACATACCTAGCTACCAAATACCAATCAGCTTTTTCCAATTCGAAGTAAGAAAAACGACCAAATGGAATCCTTTTGGCACAGTTGTGTCCAACAAATAAAGCGATTGGCAAAAAGGAAAATCTACCCAGCAGCAGTATCAGCAGCTCACGACAACCGACGACGATGTGGATGACCCTCACTCTCCTGCATATCTCTTTGTGGGGAAACCGTGAAAACCATATTACCGTTATATAAGTATAAAAGCAGGACTCGAGAGCATATCACCATTACGTTTTCAAGCAGACATCCCATTATACATACTATGAATGCCGAGTGTAAGAGGCAAAGGAAAGCGATCGAATAACACAAAACGAAGGCAAGAAACAAGGATAAGAAAGCAATGTAACGGAAGAAAATTGAGAAATGTGCAGAAACGGTGGTGTTTGTACGATACTTTGTTGTAGATGTGGAAACGTACGAAAGCGTTGGAAAAGTGTGCTTGGTTGGTTTGCTTGTTGACTGGCTTACATGCTTGTGTGACACTGTATCCGTACAATCTATAAAAAAAAACATAGCAATGATGAACACATCCTTTGGCATTCGAAAAAGAACTCGAAGATGAAGATGGGAAGAGAATTTTTGGAAAAACATTATGAGGAACGGGCGTGGGAAAGAGAACAGTCAGAAGCTTGCAAACTTCGAGGAGAGAAAAACAAATAAAATTGAACAAGCACATTATATCCGCCCATAAATTATACCTAGCGTTGAAAAGTCCTTACAAATACATCTAAGCTCAGGATGAAGTAAGATAGACACAGAAATAAAGGAACGATGATGGTGAATATGAGAAAAGAATAGAAAAACGTGAGCTGGGATAAAAACTCTACTACTAATTAAAGGAGTTTGAATCCATCGTTAATAGAAAGCCATTGAGTTGAGCTATAATTTTGAATTTATTTGGTAGTTGTGCAAAATATACAAGAAAAAAATTTCGCATATACCAAGAATTTGGAGCTTTTATTTCATTTTCGTTTGTGTATTTTCGTTAATTTTCGGAAAGGAATTCTTCTCAAAACCAGTAATTAAATATTTTACACAATCACCGTTCACATGAGATATGCTGAGAATTTTCATAGCCTTGTAAAACAAAAGAAAAAAGGTTAAATAAAGGTCTTATCTATCTATCTATATTTAATTTATGTTTGAAAAAGCATGTCTGGAATATGTATCTTTTGTGTGTGTTTGCTTCGAAGTCAATTTTTCAGAACGGAAGCAAAGAGGGTAGAAAATTGGGATTTTTTGAAGTTTCTGTTCATATTCGAATCTGTTTTCGGCCGTTACCAGAAGCAAGATGTGGAGAATGTGCATGCTGCAATGTGAATTTTGGTACTGAATATTTCTAAGGCAGCATCTACATGATTTTTTTTCTATCAGAGCGAAAATGAGTTTTACCAAGCGAATACGATCGAAGCAATTCTTTTGGGGAAACATTTTTTAAACTTAAAAATTTCACGTTTACTTGGATTTTGAGATTTTGATGGCTTTGATTGCTTAAGGCTATATCCATCCATTAGTTTCATCTTGAAACAGTTTATATAATCTTGTTGCAAATATTCTTTCACATTATATTCATATTATATATACATATATAACCTTCGAGTATAGTAATAAAAAATACAAATTATCAAGATTTGGAGGATTGATAAAGTTTCCATATCATATTTTTTTATTAATTACTTTGTTTATTATTTTCGTTGCTCATTTTTTGGCAAAAGAGAAGAATAATATCCATTTAAATACAATAAATATTGTTCGAAAACTGATGAATGGGTGAGTTTTAGTTTCCTGCTATAGTAAAATCAGGAGCTTTCATTGTATTGTTGGCTTCTAGAAAGATTTTATCAATGTAGATTCTGCAAGCTTTTTAATTTTCAATTGGAGGCATAATAAGCAGTGGTTTATTTTATGTGAATAAAATATATCAATCAGAGAAACAAAATGACTGAAAACTGTAGATCGTTCATGACATGCAATAAAGGAATATGTTTGTTTGAAATTTTACTTTAAGTACAAAAAAGGTTCAAGAGCGTTAATCATCCCGGCGTCCTGTTGCTACCTGCTATACCTCTTGACCAACGTAAACTAACCAGATACCTAACTGAGGAGAAGGTAAAATTCCACACCGACTTCCTCCCAGAAGAAAAAAATTTCCATGTGGTGATTCAAGGTCTCCATGGCTTAACACCAGTTGAAATCAAGGAGGGCCTGCACGCAAAGTGCTTTCATCCTTAAAGTTTTTTTCTTTACATTGAGTAACAGGACTTCTAAGCTAGTCAAAGTTCTCTTCCCGAAGACTGAGACCAGCCAATCTTCAAGGTTACACTCAACAGCCATGTGGTGGGCAACCATAGTACCACAACTGCCAGCAGTTTGGTCATGACACCGGTAACTGCAATGTCCAGACAAAATGCGTGAAGTGTGAAGGCGACTACTACTACTCGAAATGTACTAAGCTGCGCGAAAAAAAGCGTGAATTGCGGTAGTGATCATCTGGCCAGCTACGGGGGTGCTCTGAGAAATCCTAAGAAAGTAAAAAGGACGCTTGCACAGGTTACGAGAGTAAACATTAAACCTCTACCTCAGATTGCCTAGATATCCCTACACACAGTCCAAGCTTAAAAGTCCAAAACTAGCAAGCAACTCAGACCGGCGTAGATTAATCCCAACGTCACACAGCTGGCTACCACAGCTCAGATGTTCTGCAGTATGCAAGAACAGTTTTAGAGATTGATGGAGAAAATGATGCAAGGAATGCTCGCAACATTTCCTACCCCAAACTCTAATAAAAATCATTAATGTTCTTTCGCAATCATGTGTCCGTTCTCATTTGAAATGCATCATGTGAGCCATCATTTGCAAAACCACAAAGCTGATGTAATTCATATACGTTGACATTATATGCTCACCCAGGACACATCTCTCGAATTAGCTGATCAATACAATCTGTATCGTAACGATAAATTGACAAGAAGAGGTAGAGGTACCGCAATTTTCGTGAGAAGGGGCATAAACTATCATCCCATCAAAACTCCTACCCGACATCATCAATGTGCACACAGATTCTGTCGGCGTACATTTTTCCTAGGAATATAAGCTATTGGAAGAATAAGGTCCTGGGTTTCTTACAGGAGACCTGAATGTGGATCATCTCCAATGAGGGCAAGTGAGAAGTAACCGAGCTATAACGATTAACTATGGAAATATATATAAGCCTGAATCTCCCCGACGAGCCTTCACATTTTGGCAGAGCTCATAATCATGTCTTAGATATAGGACTTTTATACAATTTCCACCAAAAACTGTGATTTATACTGTCCGCAATTTATACTTGTAGGAGCTCCGCAGTGACAACGAATCACATCGTGGCAGAATTTAAATTTACAGTTAATGTTTAAATTTAGGTCAATAAATGCATTCATGAAGATATTAAGCTCAGTTTTGATTGAGACAAAGCCATATATTTTGTTAGTGTTGGTATTGGACTGAAAATAAGTATTTTGTATTTTCATCGGTAACAAACTCGGTTTCGATAATCGAATCAAATATTTCAGTTCCATATTTGATGACGTAACAAGCATTTATTACAAACTCAACTGGCTTACAAACATCGTCAGCTGTCGATAACGAAGAGAAGTGAGGCGACTCTATGGACAGCATGGAATCTGGTGAAGACAACTGTTGGCATATGAAAAAGTACTTCCGGTTTAAAACTAATTTGTTATGCCACCAATCTGTGGAGCTAATGAAGGACTACCCAAGCAAAGCTGTAGCCTTCATAAAGGTGCTGGAAAAGCAATTCCAAGAAAACGGCTTCTAGGACCAAATCCTTGAATCCACGCAAACAGGAGACTCCCGAATCAGACCAACCAACAGACCAACCTGTACCAAACACAATCTTTAACGCGTGGCTAAATTATCTGCTTGAAAATTTACTGACGACCTTAACAAAAATAACAAACGCCATCTTTGGTACGAAGAACTTCCCACAGGTTTGGAAGTCAGCGATTATAACAATATTACCTAAATCAGATAAATACCTCCATTTTGATCAAAACTGAAGAACTATCAGTCTTCTTTTCTTCGTAGTAAAACTCGCTGAGCATCTTCTTTTCGATCGGCTTACTGATGTAGTAGTAGAAAAATCAATTACGCCGGAAGATCAGTTCGTTTTCAAGCCACTAAACTCGACAGAGCTCCAGCTCGCAAGAGTGGTACAACACGTACGCACAGGTTGCAACCAAAGAAAAGACTGATTTTCAAAATTCAAATGCCACTAGAACCCCTGCAACTCATTGCATCTTTTCCAGGGTAGGACTTTTTGTATAAGAATTAACAAACACCTCTCTTGAATTCGGCCAATATAATGGTGTTTTTTAACTGCTAATGAAATACCTTTTAGATTAAGATTCTAATGAACGCCAAGAAGACGCAGGCCATCTTCATAGCAAGACGATGCAGACAACAACCACCACTGCTAGCTGTAAATAGTCAGCTAAATACTTAGGACTGACATTCGATAATAGACTTTTTTGGACCAAACACATAAAAAACAAAAGACGAACGACCAACAGAGTATATATTTTAGACTTTTTCACCTGTGAAAGCTGTTATAATCCGATAGGGTTACCCGCAAGTTTAACAAACTTCTGTCGAGCCTGATCTTACTAAGGATTATCACTTTGATGTATTGATCCAGTCGTGCTTTCACGCGATCATACATTTCAGGACTAAAAATGGATAATTTAGAGAAACGATATCGCTCTAGTGGGATGCGAAGTTTTGAAAATTGCAAACCGGCAGGGTAGATTGAGTATTATTAGATTTGCTCATCGTATACATGTTTTTCTAAAAGTCGAAATTTTGATCATAAAATGAAGTGACATTTCCTAACTTCCCCGTTTCTCTTGCTTCAAATACCAGCTATTATAAATCATTTCTTTTCAAATCACTGATCTACACAAATGCTCTTGGTAAAAACCTATAAGCCAACCTGCTGCTTATATGTATTTACACCATGCACAGTCATAATACCTATTGTTCTATAGCAACCAAAACGTCTAAAACTACAACAAAACCTGTCATTGTCCGTTTGGCGAACAATAAATAATAAAGAAAAATTCAAAATTTCCATTTCGAAGATTGTTTAACACCGTACATTTGATTTAACTGTTTCAAATCAGTGTTTGGACATAATTTCTTATCAACAAAGCATGAAATATGGCATATACTACTTCGGCAAAGTCGTCAATGGTGCTGTTGAACTTAAGTATGAATGATACAATGGGTGATCTATCATTGGAGACGTGTAGTGTATGAGAGAGGCTATTTAGCTTATTTGATTAGCTTATTTGATTTTATGGTGGTTCGATCTACGCGTTGAAGAAAACGCAATTGATTTGTTTGAATTGTGATCATATTATTGCACAATTATGCACTTTTGCTCTTGCAACCTCTTCCAAAATTTTGAATTTCTATGTTTTCGTGATATCTCAAAAGCTGACCTGTTGAATTTTTCCCACTCTTTCAATTTGCACTGAATGAAAAAACAAAGATCAGGCGACGTATTTAATTCTTCCAAAGCAAAATACGAATAGTATGGCACGTCCTTATGATATTCGTTTTTGTCCGGCAGACCTAAGTCGACCCATATCAGGTCACCCTTTCTCCCGCAAACTTGCAAAATATCCACCGCAAGCACTTTCTATTAAGCAGGAAGGATGACGACGGCTTCCAGCACGATGAAGAATTCAAAGAACTATAAGAAAATTCCAATTTAGAGTAACTTTTTCTGTTTTCCTCATCGAAAATGCTACGGTACATTGCATACGGCTGCTTTCCATGGTATATGTGTAGCTTTGTACAAGCTGATGTCTCTTAAAGAATGTAAGGAATCTATACGACCGTTTCACATAGTGGCTGAGGAAAGTAGAGGTACTGAGTTCTAGCCAAAACCCTCCGACGACGACAATGTTAGCGAATGGAAAAAAGTAACAGAATGAAGCGAAAGATGAGAAGCATACAATAAAAATCCTAAAAAGGATGGTTTCGTAGGAAGAGTGATATGAAATAAGAGGCGGTAACTAGAAGCGATGCCAACAGAAGTTTCGAAAAGCTTTTGCGAAATGAACGGAAGAAACAACAAAAATACGAAATCGACCTCCCGGAAATGCATACTCGCCGTAAGGTTTGTTGTATGAGCTTCGTCAACAGTCTAATCTAGACTCAGAGCTCTCTTTCCTTCTTTCGCATTCCGGTCACCTAGCTTCTTCCTCGATATGTTCGCAGTGTACGATCTTTCTACTTCCTTATTGCAATTTTCCAGACCAGAGAGAGCTTATTTTCACGAGCATGTATACACACTCTTGTATAGAGTATATGCCATTCAAACTGTTCCTCGAGTATATTCAACCTTCAGGATGTCTGGGAATAGAAGGATAATTCAGCGCGTTCAGTTTGGATACCATACTGCTGTTTCTCATAGGGAGTAGCACCGGCCTTTTGAAGGCACGAGAGACAATGTAGACGCAGACGTTACCATATAAGCTGGGTCGGAGCATAAAAGTGTCTAACTGGTAGCCAAATAGATGGTGCAGAAGTAAAGTGAAAAAAAAACAAGTAGAAAGCAGAAAGATAGGTTGCAGGGTGCTCTGAAAGACGACAAGGACGCCGTCAACAGCAATGACGACTACGACTATGATGTTAATGGGGTGCTTTGATGCGATTGGTTTCTGCATAGCGCAGACTCTTGAAATCATCGAATCCTAAGAAGTAAGATGAATGAAGTTGTTTTTGTTTGTGTATCGCCAGGCTATTTTTATGTTAGTGGACACATATCACGTCAAAATCAGAAGGATAGACAGAGCACTACTCTCCCTCGTTTCGCTTTTCTCTTTCGGTGTGGTTGCATCCACACGTTTGGATGTATATTCGTATAATGCAGGATGGAAGATTGAGAAGGAATAAAAGATGCAAGGGAATCTCTAGGACGCTTGTATAAGAGTACACCGCTGAGTTCGGTGTGGATTTCGGGAGCGACTATTGTATGTGTCTAGTGTACTTAGGAAAGAAGAGCTTTAGTTTTCATGGGTATAGAAAAAGATTCAGAAGCACATGGGTTGAATTCGTTTTGGAAATTGGAAATTTACGTTTGCTTGAAATTATTAAAGTCCTTTTAAAGGCTCTGGTTTGAGAGATTTCTGCCAAAATTCAAAACTTATTTAAGAGCTTTAAAGAGGAAACATTTCGATGCAATAAATTTTGTGTTATAATGATAGCACTTCTATTTGAAAGGCCAGTTAGTTAAAAATCAAGCTCAAATAGACATTAAAATAAAAAAAAAACCATCCCTTTTAATGCCTGAAAAAAAAACTATTTCTCTTTAAAACAAGCATTATCCGAGTGAACCTCACTCATATTTAAGATCCAGTTATAATATCACTATGATATAATTGCGCATTTTTAAAATTTAAAAACAATCCAAAAGGACATTCTAGGACTGCTTGACTTCGTAATGAAATGCAACACATCCTCCGCAAACAAATAATGTAATTTTCATAGATAGCTATGTCCATCCAAAGTATCCAGCCGGCATTGTCACATGCGCTCGCACCATCGTCAAAGCCTTTCGCGTAAATAGAAATCAATTTTAACGATATTAAAACGACAATTTTCATTTTGAGGTTTTACGTTAATTGCTTTAATAACGCGGTATGGTGGCAAGCCGATTGCATTCGATGCAAACGTTAGCGAGTAAGTACTTGATGCGATTATTGCAAGTGGTGCTGCCGATGAGTGCAAGATAGTGTGTGCGATGTGGTTGGGTCACTACGGCGTCGGACATTTGTAAAATGTGGTAGGCACTCTGTTACAGCACGTAGACTGTTAAGCTTTTACGCGACAGTGTTGGCCATGATCCTAGATAACGTGGCTGCAACAGAACACTATACTGTTGTGTAAATGAATCGAATTGATAATACTTTTACGGAGGCGCGTATTGTACATAGTTTTCATGGATATGACAAAAGTTTTTTTACAGTTGATTTTTCGCCATTGTTTTTGTGGAATGGATTACAATTTCGATTTCAATTGTTTTATTAACATACAGTGAATGGTTTGTGAGGTTCACAGGTAAGCTGCAGCAATTTAATCAGAGGAGTCATTGTTTGTTTGCCGATAGAATATATAGAGATTTTCGAAGTTTTTCATTTTAACGAATAAAAATAACGCTGGCAAACTAAACCGAGTAGATACGACATAGTAGCTCGTAAACAACAACTGAATATTATATTTGAGTATTATTCCCTCTTAAATCTATTTTGACTTCTCTTCGGAAAACTTCAAACTACAAACTTCATAGCTCCATTAATAAACCATTACCCTGTTTTCGCATAGTGCTCGCCAGGTGCGAATAGTGGTCACAACCCTGGGCAACATCAAGTACCGACACACCATCTGTGATTACCATACCAAATTGCAATCTGACCAAAATAAATTCCGATGCATGCAACTTTGTGCACAACTGAGCGCATTAATATACGATGACGACAATACGATGCGACGAAACCTTTGAAAGGTACCGGCAGCTTTTCAAAAAGAAAGTCTGCTCGTCCAATGGCCGGATTTTGCACAAAAAATCTTACTCAGTGACAAAAAAAAAACATGAAGCGCAGAACTCACATCAACAAGCTGTAGGCACATAATACAATGTACCTATAAAGACCACAGTGCGTTCGATTTAATCCTTTTAAAGCTGCGTGCCATAGTTTTGTGTAATATGGCTTGTTGATGTTTTTTGTGTTTTGTTTTTGTTACTTCTATGCATACTTGGTTTCTGTGGAAACGAGAATAAAACCAACTGCAGCAGCAGGAACAATAACGGCAACAACATTGACAAGGGCATGCCTTGCACTCTACAGTTTGGGGAAATGTGTGTGTATTTTATGAGACAAAAAATTACACATTGACAGTAACCCATACGGGAATGTGGCAGGCAACCTAAAGCGGATTATTCAAATGGCGATTTGAAGCCTTATTTAACATGTCGTATGCAATTTAAGGATTACAAAGCCAAAGTACCGCATAATGAGTTCGATGATTGTGTCAATGCGCTTTTTCGGTTTTTTTTCCAATGCACATTGTAGGTATTATCATATGCATTACGGTCGATTTTATAAGCGGTTTATGCACTTTTTGATGCATCTTCTGAGCTTATGAAGCGTATTAAGTTGTTTTTGAGCATGTCGGAAGACACGCTATTTGGCTGCGGTTAAGAAGGGTCATTGAATGGTGATTTGATTAAGGTTAGCAATCAACGTACATTAATATAATATTCATTTTAATCACAGTTAAGTGCCCTTTTTTAAAAATATTTTCACACTATATTTGTGTGAAATGGTGAATGAATAATTATGATTGAATTTGGATATTTGAGGCTAATTTCACGGCCTCTTGCTATCTTTTAGAAGTAAAGTCAGTTATATCCACGTTTGACATCAACTTTCCTCTGGGCAGTGATGAAATTCTTAATTTTTCATAAAACAGCTTGCTACTTTTCTTTGCATTCCCTTTTCCATCAGTTTTAACATAAGACTGTGAAATGGCATTTTCCCAGCTTCTTGAAAAGTGTCAAACGTTTTTTCTATCCACAAATCTGATAATCTAAACTAAGTCACTAACTATCGTCCTATTTCAATATATTAATCGCATCCCTGACACTTTTCGCCAGTTTTTTTGCTACTCAGCAGCACGGTTTCGTGAAAAGCCGGGGTACTACCAGTAACCTAGTTGAGTTTTCCCACTTCCATTGATAGTCACCGCAAAGCAGACGTCATATACAGTGACTTCTCCAAATCCTTTGACTCTGTCAAAGTAAAATTAGATCATTATGGCAAATCTGAACGCCCTCTTCTCTCGTGGATATCATCAATTGTATTCAATCGTACTTCCTATGTCTCTTTCCGTGGTTTCTCTTCGTCTCCTTTTTTCCCCTCTGGTGTACTTCAGACATCTATTCACGGACCTTTACTATTTAATCTCTTCATCAACGATCCTCCTAGAGTGATTGCTTCTCCTTGTCTAATGTAAGCTGATGACGTGAACTTTTTTCGCGTTATCAATGCTTCTTCGGATTATCTTGCTCTTCAAAACTATTCGAATTGTTTTGTTTCTTGGTATTTCTCCATGTCTTTTGCATTGCAATCTTGTGTTTTAGAGTGTGGAATATTTTACCTCCATATCACCACTCGATACGCTTCACGGATTGCTGGTTTTGTCATTTGTGTCAGACCTCGTTTCTGTTATTTGTCTGAGGATGGTTCAGCGATGGTTCACCCACTGCCTTATTTTCAAGTACAACCTACAATATTGTCCTTACATTGATCGTGGCGGAACTTCCCTTGATGAATGTTTTCTTTTTAAAGTTTTTCGCGGGTATTTGTCTTCATTCTCAGCGTGTTTTTTACGGAATGCCATCAAGACAGACTTATCAAGTCAACAACAAAGTTTGATGTATCTATTGCTCGTACTGACGTTTGTTTTCACTCGCCTGTTTTGCGTTTACTGACGACACATAAAAATCTTCAACTTGGCTCTCTCGCGCATTCTATTGGAATTTTCAAAAGTTTTAGTTCGTTGTGCACTTTTTTTTTACCTATTTAATCATATATAATAATTTTATTTTTAGGTCCCATTGTATTTTCTAACATCTTTAATCCTAATAATCTCTATTTTTACTTTTACTGCGTTCTAATTTTGTACTTCTGTTCTTATTCTGTATTTTTTTTCGCTTTTAGTTTTTATATTATTTTATTAATTTTGTGATTAGGCGTCTTGCCTGTTCAATGATTTTTTCTGAATAAATTACTGAATTACTATGGAGAGCAAACAAGAAGTTCATGGAAAGCTCTTAAAGAAAAGGGGCGAGGAAACTACGAGCAAAAGTCTTTTTTTTGCCAGGAAAACGCATTCGCACAGAAAGCTGAAGTTGCCATGGTCACCATGGTTGGAACAGTAGGTTCAAACTGCTTGAAAATCCACCCTGTTCCCAAGATGTAGCTTCTAGTTACTTATACCTTTTTCACGGCTCAAGGAACGACTCAGGGACAACAAAAATATTCAAAGATATGCAGAGTTTAGAAAAGATATCGACTTGTTATTTATTCTACTACTTATTCTACTATTCTGAAATTTTCGAACGAACTGCGATTTTGAATCGTTATTCAGAAATTGAATAGGGCATTCCGAACAATTTTTTACCTCGCAAAATGCAAAGCACATTGTTTGAAATGCTTTCGTGGCAGTCAGAGTTAGATTTTCAAATATTTTCAGCTTCTCATCTTACTACTTATTAGAAATACAACTTTTATTTAGTGCAAGAAACTGAAACTTGAGGCACTCGACCCACACTGGGCGCATTCTGGCGAATGATCGGTTTGATATTTACACCTTGAAAATTGTTAATAGACTTACTTTTATATTAAATACAATACATTCACCTTAAAAGTAAGCATCTGAAATCATATTTGTCATATGAACCACATGAGTAAAATGCTATCGGTATAACCAACGCAAAATCTACATACTATTCTCCGTTTATCATCCAGTAATTGATTTCTTATTGACTTCATTAAGCGAATACTCAATTTATTCTCATAGGCAAGTGAAATTTCTACACTGCCTGTCCACTTAAACAAAACCAAAATTAACCACCCGCATCAAGCCAACCCAGCCGGACCAACAGTTTAACTCACCATCACTTACATCCCACATCATCAATTCACTGATATTTAGACTTGTCCAAATTCTGCTCTTCAGTAAAATCAATTGTCCAACAATCAGACTAAGTGATTCATATTACAGTAGCCTTGTACTCTTAGCGGGTGTTGCAGTGCGATGTGTTCCCGATATAGGCCGATGTAGCCTGAATTAAAACCATGTAGATTGCGCACACGACCAATTTACATTTTTAATTTCATTTAACTTTTCTTCAACTCTAGGGATTGAAAATTCGATTTTATATTCAATAGAGAATATTGTTCTTTGGGTGGTACGTAGCATAAATATACACGAAGAGATGGATTGATTTGAAATCTTCAGATATATTCGAGAAAAAAATTAGATCGTTTTAGCATCAATATTCAATTTTATTGACATATGATTGAAAACAGTTGAATTTCTCGTAAAATAAGTAACAAAGGTTCAAATGAAAGCTATAAGCTTTTTTTTCAATGGACGATAAGTTCACTTGACTTGTTGAATTTCATTTCAGTGCAATAGATTGAGCAAAAATTAAAATGCTTAACATAGCTCCATTCGCCGGAGTAACTGTCAAGCAGTAGGTTTTTAGTTCAGAAATGAAATCAAGCCTCTGAGAAAATTTTCTAGTTCATTTTTGGGAGAATAACAAGCTGCTATTTCAACCCTCATCTGTTAATGTAGCACCCAGAAAAAAATATAATGAGCATTCCAGATTCATAAGCATTCGTTGCCGGCTCAGACGAAATACAGGCTGTAGACACTTGGTAAATGCCACCACAAACATTTCGTTGGCGTCATATGCATAGTTCACCCACGCCTTTCTCATCTCATGCATCGAAGAACATTCTATATTTGGAAGCGCAATACAATAACAAAACTCATCGTCATGTTATAAATGCAAAAAAAAATTGAAACCATTGCAAGTACATCAACCGGCAGGCATAGCTGGTAGCGTGCGTAAAGCGAGAAAACACATTCAAGATAATCAATTTGTCGCCTGGGAGATCACTAGAAGATGGAATGCTACAGCAGTTTGAGGAGTTGTCTGCTTGAATGCTGATGACACTCTGAGAATGGTATAGGCCGGTGGACAACTTTAAATGTGTGCAATTGAAAACAAATAATCTGTAATTTTGGCGAAATTCATAATTAATTATTGGAACAATTATTGCTCAATTATTTGCTCAAGAAAACATTCGAATGAAAAGTTTGTAGCAAGTAATGTTGACTGAAGTTGGGAGGAATGATATTTGTCTGAGTTTGCATGAAATTTTTAATGTGAATGAACTATTACAGCATCATGAACTATTCACAATTTACTTTGAAAGCAATCATTGAAATTGTTTCACACATCATTTTTGATCATGTTTCTATAAATACGGCTACGCACCAAAATGTTATTCAATCAAAAGCATCATTTTCTAATCACGTCTCATACAAACAAACAAATTTCGAATCGATAAATTTCTTCCTGCAAAATGATGATATAACAAAATAAAAAACAACTACTTCGTCAAAAACCTCTTCCTTCGTCTCAACTTCATAAATGCTAGATTTATTTTTGTACTTTCTGTCATCACATCAGCCAGGCAACTAGGCTGAACGGCGTCAGAAGGGGAATAACACCGAGCACAGCCAACAACCCAGCCAACAACGTTCATACGAACCGAACGTGATGAAAAAACATTGAAATTTTCTACCCTGTCATCCAGCAGTGGGCCATCAATCATTCTGCCTGACAATCAGCTGATTTCATAGACCAACTAGAACATAATAGCGTCACATGTGGGTCCCGGCTGGATGACGTCATGCAATTGATTCGATTTTGTGCGTATGAGTTGTGTAAGGTTATATTTTTCTTCCTGTCAAGTAGACGCTACGATCAGGCTCATTTAATAGGTTCGATGATCCCTTTCCGTTCCCGTTATAAATGAGGAAAAATTGTTGTTAACAATATGGCTGACTAATATAATGACAGCTAGCTAAGGAGGAGATACGAACGTGTTTTTTGAATTGATTTAAAAAAAACACAATGTGGCTCTCTCTTTGGTATCTTTTAGATAAAAGTTAAAGAAATTGGTTGATTATTGGAATGTGTTGGAAAGTAGCCCAGATATATCATAAAAATTTTCAAACAAAAAATTTTACATTAGGTGCATACTTAAGCTTAACTGCATTACCAAATCGATTTTCAAAATGTGCATATTATTTCAAAATTATAACTTTGTGGCTTGCGTATTCTCCGATACATATTTTTAAAACGTTTTTTTTTTTTTTTGTTCCAAATTCCTCAAGTCTAATTTTGCAGTTTTAAAACTAAACGTTTCTAATTTTCACCATTCTATTTCAGTTTTGCAACATTCACACCACACTGAAGCAACTCAATAAGCATTAAATATCGTGTGGTTAAAGAAAGCAAAGCATGAGTATAGCATCAGAGACGACGTCTTCGTAGTTGTTATCGTCTATTTTGTAGAGGGTTGGGAAAAATTCAATATGTCTGTCAGATTTAATGGCGGCCCGATGATAGATTCTTCGTAGTAAGAGCTCCAGAATTTGTGTTTGTCAACAGCCAATTAAAAATATTCGATTTGGTTTGGACTATTTTTGTCTTTGTTTTTTTGGTTGTGTTTTATTTTGAAATATGCGATGATTGAGCCTTCAGAGCTTTTGATGAGAACAACGAAACGGAATATGATAAAATTTGTTGTAATTTGCAAATGGATATTGGTTATTCAGTATAGAAGCCTAGGTAAGGTAATCAGTATTAGTTCAGAATATTGACGGGAAATGAGATAATTATGCACGAGTCTACGAGGCGCATCATGCTTGGCCCATGCAATATTTTTAAGAGCTATTGAGATGCTGCTCGAGACAGAGCGGATTCACGTTCTCTTCCAGATCTCTTACCAGATATTTTGTAATAAGGAACATGGGGCAAAAAACCATGCGTCATTTTATTGGTTTTTATTTCCTTGCTCATTGAACAATTAATTACCTGAAATCTTTTTTTTTCATTTAATGCCAAGGACGGGTGAATAGGAGACCGAAATTGATGAAATTTTGGATATTGAGTTTAGTTTCCAGAAAAAATTACTTTGGACCCCACTTTGAAAAAATTACCATCCATTTTCGCGGACTGGAATTTTTAAACGCTTTTAAAAATTGAACCCATTGAATTTGACTGCAATAATTTTGTAAGTATTAGAAAGAAAAGCACTTCTAATAAAGTTTAAAATATTTGATTTTTAATAATAACAAACTTTTTCAATATAAAATCTTCATTAATTATTTATGTTACTGCTTCAGTTTTAGTTTTAGGATGATCAACCAACATGAAGGACATACAGAAAAAAGTGTGGAAACATTTTTTGATATTCATTCAACATGAGTTTTGAATTTATGATGAAAATATTAAAGAAAATATGAACTGATATTCGAAACTTGTTTTTGTCCAAACTACCTTTTTGAACTTAAAAAAACCACCTACATCTAATCTAAAAGCTAATTTTCAAGATACAATTCCATAATTTTTATCAATTCACAAAATAGTGAACAAATGCAAGCTGCGTGGAAAATTTGCCTTGAGCGAAAGTGTCAAGTGAGCAGTAGTAAATTTTTCGATTTTGAAAGCTGACCAAATTTAAAAATTTGATCTTTTCTTATTGGTCTTCTGATATCAACCATTCAACTTACGTGTTTCTTCAAGGCATAGAAGAGTCAACAGCACATGATCTTAGGTGTGGGCCAAAATATTGGCCACTTCAAATGATGATCTTTATCTTTCTCAATGCCAAGCAGTTTCGTTGGCAAAAAATCATTCATTTGTTCTTTCTAAGTAAGGTTGGTGAGACCGATATCCTTTTGTTTAAAAGCTTTCCAAAGTGCTCATCACGAATAAGAAAACAAGCCTCCGATCTGGATTGAAAGCACAGTGTCAGCCAGGAACACGAAAACGGCAAAATGATTTGAGAATTCTCTCGTGGAACGTTAGATCTCTCCACAGAGCTCGATACTTGCCCATGTCTGCCTAAAATATGATGCGAAAATCATGCTTGAAGATCTGAAAGCGAAAACAGGTCAAGAACAGGTATTCAGGCGTTAGGCGGATACCTGTAGTTAAGTTGAAAGCACCAATGACACTGGACTCCGAGTCAAAGAGCCAAATGCATCGAAGATATCCACTATGCCACCTGAGTATTACCTGATGGAACCACCTGCCAACCAGATGAAGCACTTCTGGAGCGCGCTTGCTCCGCATCACTAGAATACTAGTGAAACCATTGGTATTGCGTTAGTTCTCACTCCGAAAGAGTTGAATTAACAGGGAGTATGTCCTGGCAATTAATGAACCAGACAAGATCACGCCATTTCGGGTAAAAATGCAAGTCTTGATTTGTCGATGGTCCCGTAACATCATGCAGTCATGCATAGGCTTAAATAACTACTTTAAGATGATTGCTAGGCGTGTTTTGAGATAGTTTGCAATCTTGTTGAGCTCCTGTGATGTCAAGAACGTTGACTTCGGGAGTACTTAGAGAGATGTTTTGATGGTAGATGCCAACTAGTGACTGAACGTAAGAATGTTGCCTATCGAGCAATGCAAAATTGTCGTAGAAAGCAAGCACTTGAAGAGGAATATAAAGAGTTTTAAAGAACGAAGAAGAAATTTGAAAGACAGAAGAAAGCAACCTGGGAGAAATACCTGATCTATGAAATTGAGAACAATGGCCAGACCAGGCATTGAGGTCCACTAAATAGTCCGTTGTATGTACAACATTTTACAGCAAATATGGAAGAAGTACAAAAAGTCTTAGCTCGACTTAAATGAAAAAAAGCATCGGGAGATAATGACACACCAGCTGAGCTCATTCAATATAAAAGACCAACATTGGATCAAGCAATCCATGCTATCACAACATTCAGCAATTATGTGCTTATAACAATGTTGAGTACTTCTTATAAATTATTCGTTGATCACCCTCTATTTGAGTACTTCCTATACTGCCTTACTAAGCGCAAAAGCGGTATCTAAAAAAATCGAAAGATTGATTTATACAGCATTAGAAAGCTTAAAACAATACGCATCTAATGAACGAATCCTTTTAATGGTATCTTATTTAAAACATATGGAAAACACTTTAAGAAAGTTCTTTAAATCTAAGTACCCGATGTATCCAAGAGCGGAAGACCACTCACCGAGAAAAGTGGAGTAAGGAGAATCCTCCACCAGCTCCAAATGAACCCAGTTTCTCGTCGCCTATCTCAATTTTACCTTAAATCACTAAGGGAATTAGAAGTACATATATCAATATTACTACTTATACAAAACTTCAATAATCTCGAAACTCGCTTTCATTGAGATATCGCTTTTGCGCTTAACAGGACAGTATAAGATAGCCCCAAACGATACAGTTATCATTGGACATTATGAATGAGGCTTCATCCCAAGCCCAACAACCGATGAACAAATTTTCACACTTATCAATTATTATTTATTTATTTTTGACTAAAAATCCATTTTTACAGGCTAATGTATATTTACAGAAAGAGATATGTTTAAAAACGACCAGAAACAAACTAGAGAGATTAACGATTCATTTAATTGAAAGTATATATGTTTCAAAACTAAGTGCTTCATTCACCGCGAAGGGCAGAGAGAAAGCAATAACGAAGATCTCTACCTGATCGATTAATGTTACGTAAGCACAACTTATAGTCAAGATTATAGAGCATGGAGCAGTGAAGTAACTCGAAAATTAAGCGCTCGTAAAGGGAAAATCGTCCGGAACCTAATGATAAAAATAATAAACGATCACTTTAACCAGAGTAAGGAAGGTTGAGTTTAACACAAAGAACAAGTAAACCTATGCTAAACGTACGCTACCCCATCATTCAGATATTTAGAGAGGGAGATAACAATATGCTCGGACGCTATGAACAAATGGAGAAAAAAACCAGGTGGGGACAGGTAGAGACGATAGTCAAAGGAAGAGAACATCTAATGACAAAACCGGACAAACGGGAGTCCTTGGCAGTTATGTACGCAACGTGCTGATCAAATTTGAGCTTTGGATCAAAGAGTTTTCAGAGCACCAGTCGCACAGACTAGAAATAACATTTTAGAATTGGAATAAGTCATTGGTAAGTAGATTCAATTACTCTGAGAACCTGGCAGCCATCAGCAAAAAAAAGGGAGGTCATTGAACAAATCAAGAAAAGGAGCACATTGATAAAAATTAGGAATAATAATGGACCCAGAATGGAGCCCTGAAGAACTCCGGAAAGCAGATAGAGTTGGGAAAAGGTATGACTAGAAACATAGAATGAGAACCAAGACACAAGAAGACCACACAACCCATAGCCTCCAAGCTTTGCAAGCAAAAATTCTATGATCACTAGAATCAAAAGCTTTTGAGAAGTCGGTGATTTCCCTTATACCAATATTTTATTGTCTGAAAGTATTCCAGTAGGACCAGGAATGCTTATTGCAGTAATGCAGTAATTATTCCCAGTAATCATCGTCGAATCGTTTTCGCATGACGGCACTGATGAATTTAACATTAGAATGTCATTATAAGTAACAATAGTCGCTCCGTTTTGCATTACTCTACCCTTCACTGTGCATTACTTTGTAATGCAGTAAAGTAGTTAGTAGATAAACCCACATGGATTTCTGTACCACAATGATTCTTTTTTGCATTACTTACACATTACATTGTAATCCATTATTTTGGAATTCATAGGCATTAATAAAAGAGTGCATGGTAAAAGCTATCGATGATTATGGTCCTACTGGGATGAATGTAACATACATATATTGAAGAGATTTGATGCACACGAACCGTGTATTTTGATTGAGTTATAGACAGAGTGGAAGGAAGGAGATAAAAAAAATACCACACCACTTGTTTCTGTTGGTTTAAAGTAGAAGCAACTAAGTTTGTAAAGGATACACGATTAGAGGCGAGATACCTACCTTTGATGAAACCAAGTTGCTCAGGGGTAAGGAAAGAATCTAAAAGAGGAAGCAGCCTGTTCTGAACAATTATTTTCTGAACAAAACGAGCTTTAATAAAATAATGAAGAAGGCTAGTGTTATGTCTAGTCGCCACTAAAGCTTTAATATAACACTTAATTAAAGGAGAGCTGGTATTACGTCCAGTTAAGACAACACAAGACGAACAAATACAGCCATGAACACGGCGGGATTCGAACTTGCGGGCAGTAGATCGCTGCTTCGGATTGACGCGTTAGCGAGCTAAGTTACCGACCCCAAATAAATAAATTTATAGCATCAATGATTCGATAGGTCTCAATAATTGCTACATGGGGTCAATAAAACACTACTCTATCAAATATGCTTTGAAAATGGACCATCTAAAAACAAGGATAATTCGAATGCAAATGTACCAAAAAATTAATTTCAGCCTCTATCTATTATACATGCAACTTCCATCAGTCTTCAAATCATAGCCACTTTAATACATGTGTACACAATTCAATCAACCACTCCGCTAGTAAAAAAAACTTAAAAAACAGATGAATGAAAATAATGCGAAGTTATTGATGGGATAAGTCAACCTTGAACTGTTTCATCACGGCAATGATGATGTCGATGACATAGAAAACCACAATGACAACGACAACAACAGCAACAACAATGACGCATTGGAAACGAAAACAACAGAATGGAGGTAAGTCAAAAAAGTCAACATAGCTTTCGGCTGAATTGCCGTAGCAAGTGACAATATTTCCAATAGAATTTAGTCCGTCGCCGGTTGTTTGACAGCTGTGACAGACTATTATTTAGGGTACTTAATTTCACTCTGCAATGACGGGATCAATGGATGGGACTGTGTGCATGTCACTCGAGCACACCGGCATACTCTGAAATGACCCACTCTTTACACGCCATATCTAGTCAAAAAATATTAGTAGTGCCTACTACTCTTCGTCCCGAAGAAAAAAAAACAATAACAACACCAGCAACATCAAAAATTTTATGAATGAAAGTGAATAAAACAAAATAAGCATCATCCTAGCCCAGCCCGCTTAACCAAACCAAAGAAGCGAAAAAAAGCTTGTGCAGTGATAAATTAATTTTTTGACTTATGGACAGTTTTTGACGGTCGGCTCGGCGGTAGTTGTGCTTCTGCTGCTTCGCACAATAACTGGGAGCCAAATCTATTGACCAAGCCATTCTATGGAAGTTGTGGTGCGCGAAACATTCATTCTATATTAAACGATATAAAATATGATGTATTATGTTTCATTAGATGTCTCTCATATGTACACACACTTCGCACGCGTCTGAAATGTTGCTGTAGAACGAGGAAAATATTTTATGGCAAAGTGTTGGGAATGGAAAGATGGATGAGATGGGATTTGTTGTCGGCCGACACCGCTTTGGTTCGATGACCCATATTTCAAAATAGATTGACAGCTAGGCCTATACGGGATTCCGATAGATGACAAGCCGATTTTTCGGATAGACGGTGCTCAAAATTTAATTCTATGTATTGATTTTTTTCCATAGATTTAATGTTAGAGCGATGACAACGATTCCAATGAAGGTCAGGATGCAATGAAAAATGAAATATTTAAGGTCTTGGAATAATTTGAAGTGTTTCAAATTTTTTAAACAATTTCGGTTTTGATAATTTGGTGGAAGGTCATTTCTTTCGATTACGAACTGAACTTTTGTTTTCGTTATTGCTTTATGTCGATGATTTTGATCACAATGATATTTTAATGTATAATTCTTAGATAACATTTTCTCATGAAGTAGACTCGTGAAATATTTCCCAGCGACTACTCACAGAGCTGCAATTCCGGACCATCCTTTAGCTGGCATTGAAACCGAATACCATTTCTCATTTGGAAAACAATCGATTTGCTAAATGTATTGCTCCTATTTTATTGTATTATTTCATTCTTATGGCACATAAACAATCTATATGCTAATTACTTTTGGGCCGGCACCATTTGTATTGACTTTCCTGTCTATCAGATCATGTTCGCACTGATTCGCTACGGTATTACCACCACTGGTGACTTGGCTAAGAATACCTCTCAAGCTACTGGCGTTCGAACAGGCAGCCATGTTAATAGGAATTTCAAGGTTCATCTTCATCGCGGCGAAGCAATGAATGTCAGAAGAACTTTTACCAGAAGTCGTTAACAGAATTCGTCACGCATGTAATCTGTTTTTCGATTTGTTGCGCGAGACGAGAGAAATACGTCAGTATTCAAAGATAGAAGAGTTACATTTGAAATGTTTCAGGAGCTCAGATGCAAGTGAGGCGGTATGAGATTTCGTAATGTAGGGTGAAGGAATGTGTCGGAATGATTGATTTTTTATGAATAGCTAGGAGCTTAGAATAGATGAAATAGTTTTAAATGTGATTATAAGAGTTCTTTTTAACGTTTTGCCGTTGGCATGGGTCACAAATTGCAGCTCAACCAATAACCAACATTCTTTCCGTTGCATAAAATTATGAATATGTTCTTTAAGCCTATTTGATCACAGATAATAACCCTCATGCAAATCCAAAAAGTATTTTTTTGGAGTTCTGCTGTAACTCGTAGGAAACCGTAATAACTGTTTCAATACGCTCTTTTCAATGCTATCCAGAGCAAAAAAAACTTATTTTTGGATCGTTAATTGCTTTTCCATACTGAACAAGATCTTATTGATCGACTACGATGATATAGCGACTTTTTGCTTCGAATCCCACACTCGTTTAAAATATCCAAATTATAGTAATTTTCCAGTAATTATTAGCTAATGTGGTTTGAATTGCGTAAGAATGGCGCCTAGGAAATTTCATCATAGTTTACCAATAGATGAGGTTAGAAATAATTTCAGCTTTGAAAAGAGAGTGATTATATAGCTGACGAAGGTTTAAATGAAACCTCAGTGTTACCTGGGTTAGAGGAAGGTTAGCATTCCATGATGTTGTATCGGTGTGAGCAAAGTCGGCATCATTTTTCAATTCAATAACTTCCACTCCAATGCCAATCTCTACCATCTAAGTATGTGTAGCAAATACGTCCGTCTGCCTTTGAATATTGAAGCTCTTGCAAAATTTATGAAAGGTTTGAGCCCGATTAGCTCTAATATTAAACAATAAGGTTTTTAAATTGACCATACATTTCATACAGCGAGTTGAATCAGCATATTGTGTACAATTCAATCACATAATCATGAATCATGAATCAAAATATGCAATTTTTCATAATCAAAATCGTATTGCCTACATGTTAAAAAGATTCAGAACATCAAAAGCAATTCCAACAACTCCGTCTACATTTCGCACACCACTTTTCATAAAATCATGATTTCCGTCATCGTCACCATCGTTATCGCCACTCATATCAAAAGCTGGGGCGTACACGGTCACGTACTGGTCAGTAGCCAGAGCAGCTACTCATCAGAGGCCTCTTAAAATTATGGGTCATCAAACTCGAGCGACCCATCAATCCGTTTTAAGTCAATCAACAATCAATCGATTTGATCGGATCGAGACGACATTGCAATCGATCCGGGGTACATCCCTTCAGACAGCTGTGTCACATTTGTCCATTTTATTATTCGCCTGTTTGGCGGACTTTGCCTGCAGTTTATCTCGCGCCGCCGAATAACTCGACGCCGCCGTCACGATTGGAGGTCGGGACACACACTAGTTAATTGCTAGTGGTGAACACTGATGATCACTGCAATGATGATGATGATGAAAATTGATGGAAGAATACCAATCGATACATTGTGCATCTGGTAATTAATTTTTGTGGATCGCGCAGACGTCAAATAAAATTGAAAGCCGCGTTGACAGGGATGATCAACCCTATAATTTCTAAATAATCCATGAAAATCACAGTAAACCGAAAACAGTCTGTCTCAAAATTCTTTCTTTCTTCAGTATTCAATGCACAATGCTAACCTGGAGTTATTTCTGAGTTTCACACCATACAATTCTTCGATTTTCCTTCGAATTAAAAATTCTTCTTTATTTTTCGCTGAAAAGGTTCTGAGCCCAAAGTGAAAAAGGTGACCGAATTCTGACATCATATTCTTGGCGACCGCCAATCAAGAGAATTTCATTATTTATCGGTCGCGTTGATCAGAATCGCAACTGCTACCTAAAAAGAATTGAACATTTTCGAAGATGAAATACGAAACACACTCATGGCATGCTTAGCCCAGAGACCAGGTTCAGTTTCCAAAAAATATATATTCTTTCTTGTTGCTAAGACTTCAAATTGAATGATTCGAAAGGGTCAACTTTAATCAGAAAATCGATGGATGGAGACGATGAAAATGACCGAGGACTGATTTGGAGTGTCTTTTTGAAATTTATTCATGAAAAAATGCTAATTAGAACCCAAAAGAGGTGTTTCTCAAGCTTAAATTTTGTAAATAAAAGCGAAAATTGGTGTTTTAAAAAAAACCGTTTTCAAAAAATTTGTTTTTTTCTTTTCATATATGTATCTAGGTCTGTCAAATCTGCAGATTTTTCGAAATTTTAGGAAACCAACAACTAATTCAACAGTGCATAAAAAGTTAGACGTATAAGTCAAGTCTGACGTTTGTCTCTTGCGTCAACTGATCCTTTTCTAAGAACTTGAAACATAGGGATTATAACATTTAATTTCTTTTACTCTTAACACTTTAAGCCCTCACAAGAAATTTAACAATTGATTTTGTCAAAAAGGAATACGTTGAAAGTACATTCAGATAACGTTGGTTTTCATTAAATCGAAATAATTTATAAAACTTATATTCCAGAAGCAACTTGAACTGCATCTTCTTTCCTGTATGTTTCTCTTCTTAAGTTTACGGTTTACACACATTTACCCCCATTTCCATTCTCATTCATTCTCATGCCCTCCATTTCCTCTGTTTTTCCATTAAAACAATAAATTTATAAATTATTCATTTAACTAAAACACGAGAAAACAATTTGCTTCCAACTTCTTCGAATCGATTCCCTTGGACTTCACCGTATCCGAGTCCAAGACATCCGTCAGGACACATTCGTTGTCCATAGACAGGAGAGAGAGGAAAAGGCTGGTTATATCGCATGATGGAAAGGGAGTGGGTGTCCGTACTTCACGCGACTATCTATGTTATTCCTATCCTTGTAACCGGCGCACATGCCGCAAGTCAAGTATTCCCAAAACAACTTAGGCAACAAATGATTCTTCCTTTCTTTCCTTGTGCAAGCTGCCAAGACGATTGGAATATGTATCTACTGTAGTACCGTAGGCCACGAGGGTGCAAAATGAAGAAGAATGAATGAGTCGCAGTCTTTTTTATATTCCTAGTTGATCCTGCTAAAAATGTTCCGTGTTCTATTTCTTTATTCAATTTAGTAGTTTTCTTACCGGATAAGGGACTGGAGTGTTAAAGTAGAAGGAGGGCAAAATGTTTTGCATCGACACCCACCGACAAATTCAAGGGATGGTATTATCAATTTACTTCGATTATCGAGTCACGATGAATTACAATTTCGTGCAACGCTATGGCCTTCGAAAGGTAAGCATAAGTAAGCTGAACTTGGAAAACTGGGTAGAATTAAGAGTTCAGGTATTATATGTCGGAAAAAAGTACGAAATCTAAAGCTTTAGAAACTGTTTCTGGCTTATTAAGAGTGAGGGTGTGACAAAATAAAAACGGCATGACGTAACACCATAATATAGTAAGCGTTTCTAAAGCCCTGAGAAGTAAGAAGAATTCGAGTAACAAACTGAACCACATTTTTCTACTAAATTAATCTTTAACATTGGCTAGAAACCTTTAGTGATTACATCTCGCACTAGGCGAAATTCGCTTTGAACTGAAATTTCCATATCATTATTGCATTGTTATGCACCACGGTCAAAAATTATGAATGTAGGAATAGATGCAAAACAAAAGATCCTTACGTTTAGATATTGTTAGCCCATAAAAAGTAAAAATTGGATATTAACGCAATCATATTTTCGCTTTCTATTACGAATTTACTTCAAAATACTTAAAATTCAATTTTAAAGCGATGTAGTCTTGCAGTCTATTAATAATGTCCGCAAAAAGTATGCATACACCTGAAAGTATATTCCACATTTATATTAATTTTGCTTTAAACTGCATAAATGAACTTGTTTTAGTGTTTCGTTTGATTTTCTCATGCCTTTCTTATGGCATGTAGTTACATTGGCATAGAGTCCACAAGCCTATTTGTATTTTGTAAAACTATTGCATCCCATTCCCTCGTAAGAGCAGTTTTGGCATCGGTTTTGTTTTAATATATTTTCTCACCCTTTTGTCTAACAAACCTCAAAAGTTCTTTATAGGATTCACATCCAGAGATTTGGGAGGAGTTTTCTTACACTTCTTTACATTATAGAGGATCATACTGAGTACTTGGGATCATCATCTTGAATAAACACAAAATCATCCCTAATGCTCATATTTACTGCACTTTAAAAAAAAAAGTCTTTCAAAATATTGATGTATTTCACATGTTCAGTAATCCCATTAATGAAAGCTTAATTAACCCATTAGTTCCCACACATCTCTTTACAAGAACTGATGCAATGTTTTTGACAGATAGATATAGATTTCGCTTCTGAAGCTCTGTGTTTTTTGTCCTCTAAGTGCTGCCATCAGGACCACACAAATTAAATTTACTTCTACTTGTGAAAATACTCTTTTCTACAATATTCTAGAATTTTGTCTTTGTAGTGAAGGTCGATCTTATTTCTGATTTTCATTAGACACAAAATATTGTTTTTCTGTCAACTCTGCCGTGATACCCTGGTACTACTTGCAGATATACTTTTACCCAAGACTGCTTTCAGTTTTTTTAAAGACGGAGCATTTTGACTTACAATAAAACTATCAAGCTTCGTCAGAGGTCAGCTAATTTTTAGTACGTGATCAAAATTTTTTCTAGGTGAAAACGTTCTGACAAAACTCTGGATAGTTGACTCCATTCTCCCGAAGCTTCGTGCAATTTTATAATATGATTTTCCTTCCTTTTTGATCTTCAAATTCACTTTTCGTTTTTTTATTCAACTAACATTTGACAACATTCTCTAATTCTTCAACATTTATTAACAGCCACTATCACAAGAAAACACAGAACTGATCTTAAGTTGAACTGTCTCCTCGGGGTACTGTAACTATGAGAATACGAATCAAATTGATTTTGACGGTTTTTAGAATCCCGTAGATTTCACACATTTTGTGTATGGTTTTGACGATTTTCTTCAAAGAAATCGTCCAGTATCTCAAATTAATGTTGAAGTACATAAATCTATTCTATAATATGATGCTTATTAAATTTATTTGTTCGACAAAATAAAGAATCCATACTATTTTTTATGAAAAACTATTATATATGCATACTTTTTGCAAATTATATATACTGCACATATATACTGCATATATACTGTTATATATGCTGCATATTGTTGCACTGGTTTTCTTTGCTAACAATCAAGGAACCCAAAACGAGATCGTGTCCCAGGAATATTTTTTAATGGAAAAAATGGTTTTAGACGATTAACTGTAAGAATCTTTAGTGACCAAAAAGAATATAGTTTTTGTAAATGAGCTGTAGCATTTACTTATATGTATAGTTTTATACTTAAACTGGAATACAATAGCAGCTGCAATTATAAGCTGCACTGAAAGAAAAATCTTGGTAAAATTAACAATTTTCCTTAGTTGTTTTTGCGTCAACTACGGGCTATAGTTAAAACAACCATAAAAAAGTAGTTGATTACTTTTATGCACCATGACGCGTGGTTGACAAACAACGTCCGTGGTGCAAAAAAAGTAAGCAACCACAAACAATGGTATTCCAACAATATACATAGTACGAGATAGGAAAAGACTATAGTATGTAATATAAATATAGTTTATGTATATAGTATGAGGTAGCCAACCTAATCCTCGTACAACAGGATTTAGCAATACAAAAGACAAAACAAAATGAATTTGGTTGATGCCTTGGTTGCATTGACCTTGGTTGCATTGTCGCTGCATTGCGATTCACCAAATTCAACTGCGGCATTCACGCCTCCCCCTGTGGCGCCGCTGCCGCAATGCCGCTGTTTTATGTTTACAGTAAATTTTTTCACAGCACTTTGCCGCAGTCCACTGCGTTTACCACAGTGGAAGAAAGCGTCATACAACGGAATATAAAGGCTTCACTGCATAACATGCATATGAATTATATCGAACAGCAAACCGAACATAATTTTGCCATGTAGTATATGAAACTTCTATGATAGAATAGGAGTATGAGTATGAGGAGTATGAAAAATCAATAGTTTGCTTTAGTTGTTTTTGCATCAACTAGGGCTATAGTTGAAACAACCATAAGAAAATCGTTGATTACTTTTATGCACCATGACGCGTGGTTGATAAACAATTTCATTCGGAGCATGAAAAACGTCCAAATGTTGAAACCATTCTACTTTGCGTAGACTAATTTCAAAGACGTTGCTCACTGAATTACGTTTGCTGAAATCAACTATTGCGAAGTAGTTTAAGTACCATAAAAACAGTTGATAATTCGAAACGTTGAAGTTTTGAGTGAATTGATGAAAATTTTTCTATTTATCAACTAATTTTCGTGGTTATGAAACAATAAAAACAGTTGATTTCATGAACGTTGCGATATTTTTTGTACAACCAGAACCAACTACTTTTATATCGTTAAATTAACTATATTAACATAATAAAAATAACTATTTTCCGTAGTTCGTTTAACGATTTTGGATGAATCGTTGCAATACTATTAAAAATTATTGAACCAACCAAGAGTTTTTCTTTCAGTGTGGTTAGGTTACGGTTTTCCGGTTGACTCAAGCTAACGTATAGACTTATTGGTCCCTAGCGATGCCAGAAGCAAAGACCAGGAGTTACGAAGTTTATCCAAACTAGCCATTAAAGTCTCCAGACCTTTTTTCGAATTTGAGTATCTCCTTTAATCTTTGCTCTACCACGTGCATCAGGTCCACCAGCCAAGGCTCACCGAAACAGCACTGTCTAAATTTTCCCAGAGCCAACACAGGAGATGCTGAATTATCTCTGAGACTTTCGGCTCCAGACACTTCCTGCAGGTATCACTGGTTAGGATACGCAGCTTCGTGACGTAAGCTAATACAAGACGGTGGCCAGTGGCCAGTATTTTTTTCAAGTTGGTATTTGATAGCTGCGATGTTATATGAGCCCCACATGACCCTGATTACCCTGCAGGCCTGAGTTTCTCGTCATCTGCGAACCACAACCTGCATCATAGTGGATTCGATCAAGAACTTGTCTGCTTGGATAGGAATTGGAATGTCTGCTGATCTAACTAGGGGTAGACCGGTCGTATTCTTAACAAAAACAAAAAAAAAATTAACCGGGTACTTTCGATTCTTTGCTCGTAAAATCCGTATTTCGAAAACGTAAATATCTTTGTAAATTTTATAATACAACTAGTACTTTTAATTTGATTTTTTTAATTTTTAATTTTATAATACAACTAGTACTTCGATTCAGTTTTATCTTCCTGTAATCGGTAACTTTATTTTCTGAAGCTTTTGGAGCCACATATTCATACATCAAGTATCCAGCTGTATCGTTCAGGTGTTTATGAAATTTCCTCAACGTAAATAAACTTACCATCTGAACTTCTATATGAAGGCACATGCAAAAGATGAATATCACCAAACTTACCATCTGAAACGAAAGAAAAAAGTATTCAGTTTAAGCGAACAAATTATCTTAATAAACATTCGAATTTATTTATAATATCTCAAAACTATCGGACATAAACTTCATATTTTTATATCAGCTCAATATTTGTACCTACTTAAGTATCAGTACTGGTATCCCACACCAACATTAAGATCTGCCACCAAAATCAAAACAAAGAAAGTCCGTAATACACGCCAAGCACACTAAATGTGTTCTCCAAGTACAAACCAACAAGCAGACAAAACTTGTTCTTCCATCGACAGCAGTTCAACGATGGGATCCGATCATTTCGCAATGATCATGACACAAAAATTGAATCGAAACTACACTCAACATTCGCACCGGACTTTGAAGTGTTTATTTTTGGCCATTTCAAGTTCTCTTTTTTTCATCTGGTTCGTTTCATATTTGTCTACCTTCTTCATATGCTGTTCAGACGTATTCTTGAGCCTCCCTGGACCCAACAATACAGTAAATGGAACAGGTTCTCTTTCTGGTTGTTTGGTAAAGATCAGCCATATCAAGATCAGAACCGGGAAGGCACCATATTTTACAGACACAGGCAATATATTTTATTTTATCACACCTTGGATGAAGAGGTCCAAAAATCATATCAGAGTTTACAATACTAACGGGAAAGTTTCAAATTATTAGAAGAGTTAAGGTGACAAATTTTACCTACTGGCTTCGTGGGAGAGTGAGCTTAAACTGCTTACAAAGTGATTGGTTGAAATCGTCTAAATGAAAATGTGCCGCAAATAAAATTAATAACGAGAAGAATTTTATAGAACTAATAACAACGTTTCGAAATAAGTTGAAATCTGACTTTATTGTAAATATTTTTAAAATCATTTTTGTTCGTATGATTCTCAAATTGGCACAATTTAGAGACAAATGCTAAATATTTAGGCAGTTATTTTATCAGAACTTTTATTTTGACAAAGTAACTATTTCAAAGTCATCCAAATGTAAGCGAAACACATTTCCTTAACACTGACAACACTACACTGAAATTTAAATCGTACTTTGACAGGTCTACTGATACCTATCAGGTGATTCATCTTCGATTTTAATCTTCCTCTTCTCTTCCGAAATCAATGCAACACATCTTTTGCAAGCCCATCGAATTGACAAATTATTGATCACATCGCCATCGATGACATTGCATTGCACGTTTGCTGCCAAAATCTGCACTCGCCACAGACACCAAGGATTTTTGCATTAAACAATAAAATTTCTCTGCATATAGGGCTTGCTGTCGGGATGCCGGAATTTGTGTGGCTGTCACGGAGGTGCAATCAAGATTTTTGATATTTTCATTGTCGCTGCTTGACCCGTCACGTTGTCAAAACTCGCGTACCTAGCCATCGTCAAAGATGCACTCGAAAGATACACATCTTTTTGTGTGCACCCAAAATAATGAACCTTTCATAAATTCAGTGTATTGATGTGGAATTCTTGAAATTAATTTCAGTTACTTTCGAAAGCGTAGCGACTACAAAAACTTGAAAATTAAAATCATCAAGCCAAGAAACATTCCGTTTCAGGAATCTTGTCTCGCAGAGGAAAGAAAAAACGAAAATTAAACCAAGTCTTCTTGTATAGTAGCATTTCGTTACATCTATATATGACATCCAGATATTTAAATCCGATAAATGCATTCTTGTAATCTTGTACTTGTTGTCCCCAAGGTACGTTGTCGTTGTTGTCTTGTTTGATTTTTGTGGGTTCTGTCTGCGTGTGCTCATCCATGGTTAAAAGTATCTGTCGATATTTTTGATTCAGATTCGAAATAATTTTAGATGAATATTGTTTCCGATCTTTTGTTTTCATTCCCCCAAATCAGATATTCATTGGATTCGGATGAGTTTTGTAGCTGTTAGTTTTTTCCTTTGTTGCTCTGTGCCTTTCGTTTGAAGATGGGGCTGGATCTACTGTAGACAGACAGATACCCAGACGATATCAAAAAAGTAGCAATGCCGATTTTAGATCAGGAAAAAATTGAAATGGAGTTTGTTGTTTTTTTTTTGGTAGAAAATGAAACTTGATATTTTTAATGGTTTCGAAAGATCTAAAAAGTTTGAGAGTGAAATCTTTGAAATGCTTCAGGGTGAAACTGTTTTAAATAGGCATAAGCGTAGATATGTTTCGTGGATTAACTTTTCGATTCGAGGAAGATCAAGGTGTTCCAACTTTGAAATTAAACTCGGGTTTTTAATATTCGTACACCTTTTAATTGCTCGTCCAATCCGTTAAAGGTTAATGTTTGATTAAGTTCTATTTCCAAACGAATCTTTAACACAGTTCTTATTCAATTCAGTACTAGTTCTATTAAATTCGATTAATTTGCGAATCTTTAATACTGTTCTAATTCAATTCCATACTAGTTCTATAAAATTCTATTAACTTGCACCCGATCAGAACTCGAATCAAAATCTAACTGACTTTCTTTTGAACAATAAACACATTTTCAAAAATGTATACCGGTAGCTCCCGCTATTTTTCCATGTACCGCCAGAGTTTAATGTATTGTGACGATTTCCTCATTGTCCCATGTGACCGAGTCAGCTGTTGTGTTGCACTACCAAGTCTAGGTTGTATGCCATTTGTGGATAACGCAGTCCACTATTTTGACAACTAGTGTGCTGTCATTCGGGCTGTTGAACCTTAAACAGGTAAGCAAAATGAAGATTTTTTATATTTTCAACAATCAAGGAAACGGGCAAAGCTAACCATAGGAAGATTTATGTTTCTAAATCAAGCAAAAAGCTTAAGAAGAAGGAACTATTTTCGTTGCATTTTGAATTTAATTCGCTGACTATTAATTTGGCTTTCTATTTTCAATTAAATTCTTCATATTCAGCTGATAAAAATGGGGTTTAATTTTTTGCGAGAAAAAATCTATGCACGACATTTTTAGATAATTTTTTGGCTGCCTGAACTGTCAATACAACTAACTATTCAAGCATTATTTGAGTTTTTTTGACAGTCTTGTTACTTCTTTCACAAGGTACCTAAGTTGTAGCTACAAATAATCAATAACAAAAACGTTCGTTTTAAGATGTAGCTACAGATGATTAATAAGTATTAGCTTGCATAATCTAGTTTTAGTTTGCAATTAATCCAAGAAATTCTTGTTTGCTAGCTTCTTGGTCCGTGCGAATGTATCTTTCGAAATTTTTTACATCTTCAAAACTCACTTCTAAGTAGTCAATAAAATATGATGGCTTATGCAATTGATTGTTCCGTGGAACATAAAAACTGAAGTTAATACTTTAATGTAGCGTCAGGAAATGATTTTATAGTGCTAAACACTTTTGAAAAAAACACATGAATGTTCATTTTTTGACCCCTTTAGTGTTATTCTTTACTCATTCTGTGTGTTTCACTACTAATTGCTATGAAATATGGGCTTTCAATTGCAAAATATTAATTAGGTATTTTTATTCGAGTTTTTATCTACTATAAATGTTTGACGCCTTGACATGGTTGTAACAAATATATCATCATCAAACTATTACTGGAAAGAGCCGATGCTATCCAGTTACACAGTTTGAAGTTATAAGTGTGCTGACCAACACCAGCTCTCTAGCGCAATCAGAGTCTCTCCCACTTTTGTTTCAAATAAAATCTGGGTTATCTAAGCAGGCCTATCTACTCGCTTATATAAGTTGGCAAGCATAATAAAAAATAAGAAATTTAAGAAAAAAATTAGAAACTTTTGAATAATTTTAAAACTAATAACATAAATTCGAACTAAGGTTAACTGGAAATAAAGAAAAATGTTTGTTGCATGATTGAATTCCAAAAATGAATAGGGTCATCAATTCTATTATAAACAAGATGGTAAAGAAGTTTACTGAAACAGCAGACAACTAATACAGACTGATAGTTGGAAACAATGTATGGGTCACAAGATTTAAAAATGACGCCTTTCCATGATGAATAATGTTGAAAAGGATAAGATAAAAACGCAAAGAAAAGATGATCGAGATGTGATTAGGACACAGGAACTGAAGGTATGCGTTTACTTCCAAAGATAAACAAACAAAGATAGGTGAAGTACGAGAGAAGTCAAAAGATATCGAGGTAATTGGTACATATTTAAAGGAGGATGAAGAAAAGTAGCAACTACACCACAAATGGCCTGAAGATTAGTAATGGAATCAGAAACTGAAGAATTGAACGTAATCAAACGGCTTCAAACAATTTGAAGCATCGATGTTTAAAATGTAATTGGGCATTGCCCGTTTGAGTACTATTTAAAGCTTCAAAGCATAAACTAGGTAATTCCTGAAGGTCAGTGGGCGAATTCGTTTTTTGTCAAAATGTTTACTTCCAGATAGATCTCTGACAATTTACGGTTGAAGCGTCTCCAGAATCGCTTTCGATTTTCGAACGATTCTCTATAACGAACGATTCTCTTTCGAACGATTTCTTCTTTAACGCCGATAACAGTAAATTCTCTTCGTCAAGTTGATTATGAATTTGCTGATGTTATTTATGACAATATTGAAAATGTCTGGTATTTTGTGGAAACTTTTATTGAACTAGTTGACCTGATGCGCAACTAAACTGTGGTTCAGGTATACGAAGTTGTGGTATGTCGTACCAGCCCATCAGAAAACTCAAACTTTGTGACCCATTTATGTCAAACAGAATGGAAAGCCTACTTAATATCCCATCACAAGCTTAAGCCAAGTTTTTCAGAAAAAGTAAGAAGATTAAACAGGGAGAGATGGCATCTTAACTTATGTATTTCTTTTGCTTAGAAAGAAACTTTGCCATCTTATCATTAACTCGATAGCTATGCATGATAGGTAGAGCTATTTCTACTACAGTTGACATTTTTTCATGCAAATTTGGTGCGAATTATTTAATCTAAAAAGCAAATCAAAGTATATTTCATTCTACAATTTAACTGCCTTTGTTAAAGTTTCTGTTCATTGTCCGTAAAAAAAAACTTAGATATAAAATAAAATATAGTATTTGAGGATGTAAAACCATCCTAAAACACCCCAAAAACCATAAATAATATTATTTACTTAGAACACAGCAATTTATAGCGGTCATATCACTTTCAACTAAGTATCCCAAATTTTTTACAATAATTAATATATTACCCATGTTAAAATTTCATCTTCATGTCCAGCTACTCGACCCACATCAAATGTACAAAATATTGCTGGCATTGTAATAAAACTAAATACAAGAGGTGATAGTCAAGAGATACAGCTTAAGCCTACACCATAAAAATCCTTTGTTAACGCCACTCATTATAACGTTTCGTTTCGCAGATAAACCCTATATATAACATAACCCTTGGCAGTAACAGTAACGGTGCTCACCACTGGTTTGTCTTATTTGTGAGCATTAACGAACAAAAAAGAAAAACACTAATTACATAAATAATTAACACTTAGCTGCCGCCCGAAAGTCGACGAAGAATACTTCGGAAAATTACTTTTTAACGAACTAATGAGGTCAGTGGCAGGGAGAAGCGCACGTGAACTGAAAGAAAGTTTCCAAAGTTGTTTCGTACAATATGATGTCCCTAGAGCCCATCCTGAACGAATGAAAGAAAACTGAAATCATCATACGAATAGATACGAAGTGTGTGTCAGCGTATGCTGCAGAAATTCACGAAACTCAAAAGTATGTTGGTCCAAGCACTTCGGCTAGGACTTCTGAGAGAAAATTATTATGTTATATATAACTAAATAACAATTATTTTCATACACTTTCGGATAAGTTGAGAAATCACAGCGTCATCCTGTGAGTCGAATTATTTTTTTTACTCTATTCTAAGCGCGGTTAGTAATATAGTTGACATGACATTGGTATGCTACGCAGCTTAGAAATATGATTTCTTTTAGAATTTTGTCAAACTCTTAAGTTGATAAGAAATTTTAAAGTATCTTCTGTCATAGCTCCAATCGATTTTATAATGCCGATATCATTCTGTTTTCCACTGATTGGTAGCACAAGATTGACTTTCGATGAAAATAGTGACACAAATTGTGGGCTATCTAACTGGACACCAGATGTTTTTAGTCCTTGATGAAAACAAACGACTGGCATTAATTCCTATTACTCTAAGAGCAAAATCCTTCTTTTTAATACATAAAACAGTTGCCATCGGTTTGAACCCCCACAAAAAACGTAAATTATTTTCGCTGTACGTCAAGTGTGAAGCTTAAGCAGCTAAAATTTTGGGCAAACTAAGACTTCTGGAGAAGCTATGGCATGAAGAGTTAATTTGTTTCGACTTATCCAAGAAAAAATTAGGATGCAACAAATATAAATGCAAAAATTTATTGTGAAACCCACAGAAACTCCTTAGCAGAAAAGCATGACCGAAAATACACCGTGCCTTTTAGGTTTCTTTTATTGTGAAAAATGGCTTCATTTATGTCCACTTAGTTTTCGTCTGAAATATGATTGGGGTGATGCCTAAAAGTGCTTGCTTTCTGTTTGAGGTAATCCAGTAATAATGGTAGAATGTGAAAAAATATAATCCTTGGACTGCTTGAAAGTGAAGAGGGCAGTAGTGCTAGTCCAGCAACGTATTAGCAAACCCTTAATTTGGAAAATGAAAACAGAAAAGCAGATTTATAAAATTAGAAGTGACAGATTTTTAGCAAATTTCATTTTTTACCAGATGCTTGCACTGCGTATACTCTTCTTCTCTAAAAATGGGCTCAGGGTTATGGTGGTTCTGTGATTCGCCAAGTGAATAATTTGAACGAATTTTCAATTATATTTCTGTTTTGAAATAAGTAATTGCGATAGCAAATCTTTTGGAACTTATATGGGATAGTTTTATTTACTAGAAATTATGCGCCCATTGTGGGTAAATCTAGCTAGACTTTAGTCTGTCAATTTTAAAATGTGTAAAACTGTCATTTTGAATCAACTAAGAAGATTTTAAAATTTGATTGTAACCATTTATGCCCAACAATTTCCCATTATGAAGGTTCCTAAAAGCTGCAGAGGTCTCAAAATTGGTTTCAAGGGATCTGAAAGTATTTTTATTTTTCAATATCAAAACTTTAGTCATTAGAATTACTAAAGATTGAATTAGTGAAGCCAGTAGATTTTGAATGGTTGAAATGGTATCGCAAAGCATTTTATGGTTGAATAAAAAAAACGATTAAATGGATCAATTTATCGATATTCTTCAATGAACAAAACTTAATTACGCTTGCTATGATGCCCAATTTGATTCGATGAGTGTCGTGGAAAATATTTAACTTCAGGGGCAGTCATTGATAAAATTGGCAAAATTCACTTTTTATATGTTTTCAACGCAAGCCCGCCACTCACTGGAATGCATACCAATTTTAAGATTACGACCAGGATGTCGAATAATTTGTGTAGCATATTTATCCGCATTGTTAACATTATTCCTATTGTTCAAGTCATTGTCTCTAATTACGCATTCTATAGCATTTACCCAAATTACTTCCCCTATTTCACTTATTACACAAATATGTAATTATCATTGCCTTATATGTATAATTACAACATTGGAAGGACATTTTCCTCGAAGCCTATTTACATATGGTCATCACTCTACCGATACCAAACAACTATTCATTTAGGATATTCATACAACTAATGATCTACAGAGTGTATTTATTCACTTCAACAAATATTCTAATAGCATTAGACAGTTGCTGGAATATCGGTCATTTCTTGCAACTATGTACGAGTACATTTAAAAGGCCTGGCAGGCAGAATAACTTCTTGCCCGCTACCATATTTACGAACACAACACAGCATATGGCAATATGCCTGGCCACATCTATTGATTATTTTAAGTAAAACTACTGCTGAGAAATTAAATGGATCTAATTGGCATAGACGCGATATTTGTTGCTTGTAGCGGTTAGAATAAGAAATTGATTTCCTAATTAGTATGGAACAAAGAATATAGGAATGTTGTACTATTGAAGCAATTATTTGAAGGTTTTTTGTTAAGTTTGTCGTCATGAGCGTATTATACTTGAGAGTTCAGCTAAATTTTAATTTACATTATCATTCGATAATTCTTTCTGATGCCATATTAACTGCTGCTTTTTGTTTAAGCTTTAGAGCATTTCATTCAGCTCTAAGCATTTTATTTTGTAAATGCAACAAAACCAACCATTTGAAGAGCTCATGTCATGTTGATTGCTTTAATTGGTCAGACTTTAATGATACATACGTCTCTAAATGTGTGCACCAACAAAGAGCTATTCTGGCTAAATCTACGCAAAAATAGTGTATGCGGTTGATATTATAGCAGACAAGGGAAGTTTGTACCCATTTTTAATAAAATCTATCAAAGCAGTAATGATTTTGGTAATTATGTTATCTCAAGCTAAAAACTGATTAGCTATCGGCATGTTAGATGAAATGGTAGCCAGCTTATCATCTCCGTTTGGTTGGTTACGTTTTGTAAGCTATTCTTTTCAAACTAATTGGCAATTTCATTTATTTCAAAATATTTGAACTTTACTGGATTTGCCGAAAATTACGTATCTTCAGATAGCAAGACTTGCGCTAAATCAAAAGCGAGATCCTTTGAGCGCAACATCAACTATGACCCGCTTCTAACCGTTGATCACCAAATAAACTTCCAAAACCAACTAGCGGGCCCAAGAGAACTAAGCAACTTCCTTCATTAACTTCAATTCAATTTTAATTCACTGACCCACCGATCCAAAACAATGACTTCAAATACCGCCATTTACATTTTAATTGCTCTAGCGTGCAAACACTAAATAAATGCACCTTTGCTTATCTTCCTAGCACTGTAAAAGTGATGATGGACTATCGTGTTTTCACCACACTCTCATCAAGTAGATTCAATGTAGTGCCGCAAACTCCAGTGGAGACTGTGCCTGCAAGCCCAAATACAGATTGACTACGAACGTAGTAGTACGTCGTCAAGTTCGGTTGGTGTACTCACGAATGAATTTTCCTTTTCGGTTTGGTCACGATGGTGGATTCAACATAAAGCCCAAAGGCAGCAAACCTATCCCCACTGTTCGATTGAAGTTTCTTACTGGATTCTACCACACTCGAGCAGCGCATCAAGCGTGTGAAACATGACTTTACGGTGTTTCTTAATTTTAATTTATTTTCGAAAATTAAAATGAAATGCAACCACTGCTCCCGCCAGGCACTATAGAGCTGCGATATCAGAAGTAGACTTAGAGTAGATATGCGATGCAAGTACCATCTAAAAGTTACATACTTTCTTCGGTATGGTGGAATAGTTCGTCGAGTCTGAACATTTAGAGTAATGAAGGCAGTACACGAAATGATTGTAATCATATCGAGAATGCTGAGTGTGAGGATGACCGAAGAAAGTCTGGGGGCCGTTACAACTTATGCTAGAAAAAAACCAAAGGATTCTTGGATTTGAATAGTTTCCTGAATCAGTTATCTTCGTGGTGAGTTTGATTTACGAAGAACTTCAAAAAAATTACTAGAAACTAGCATATCTAAAGCCCGAATCAAATGGAAATATGTTATCGAAAATCACCAGGAAGATATTGTCAGTAGCCAAACCATGCGTCAGATTGCCTTTGCCCAACAATTATCAATTTCCGCAACATAAGACTTGGACGCCAACTAACACCAGTTTTTTCACTCATCCATGTTGGATGATCCTCTGCATGTTACATATAATTTCGTAACGACACAGTTCACAAGTCGAATACGAAGGATTTTAAACACAAGGTGTTCTATGCCCACTATTCACTCTACTTGCGCATTAGCGTTCACTTTTTTAAATACTACATACAGCGTGCTATCGTCATCAAACTTGCAACGCTCAGTGAGCAGCATACAAACACTTGATGGATATATCCGTGAAATCCAACAATTCCGATTAAATCTCTCTCTGCTTCCTTTTCCGCGCACTCTGGCCTCTAACTTAGAACTATATCGTTCAGCTAAAAGCGTAAAAATGGTAAAATCGCTCAGTGCATCGCGACCTAAAATGTTTTCATTGAAGGAAATTACTCGCTGATTAGTAAGAGTCATGATTAATCTATGAATCGAAATCAAATCCAAATCCGTTTTAGACTCGTTTCGTATCGACTCACGCTGTTTTAAAGCAGGAATGAGCTTTTGAGGCGGTGAATTGCACACAGATACTCAGTACTTTTTATCACATATACCAATCATTTGCCAATTAGCATTTCAATGAGATCCCAATAGATCCCCGGTTTGATTTCGCGTCGTTGAGGGATGACGTGACGATAAATAAACGTAAGTGAGTAAGCTACCAATTAGACTTTTTCCGCAACAATCATGGAATACGAAAGCAAAAACAAATCGTTCCTAATCCAAGAGACGGCAAAAATTATTTCGCTCCAAAAAAAAACTTCAGGCTAGCATAAGCATCGTTGTGTTAGTCGTTGTCTTGGCAGGAATCGATAAATCTAAAAGCATTGGTGGCATCGAAGGCGCGTCGAAATTCGCAAATAATTAAGCGAGTCGGAATCGAGAAGTCAAAAATTTGGCGCGACCGCAACAAGCGAGATCGGTGCCCGAGCGGAACACAATGACAAGACAGCAAATTTCTTGTCGAGGTTTTCAAAATATTTCGAGGTGTAAATTAATGTTGCCGGATTTGATGTGTGCTCTCATCAGTTCATCACATAAAATACGTGTACGAGAGTGCTACCGATGCCGGTGCATTTTCTGTAGCGCATTCCTCTGTGCATCAGGGTCACCGACATCACCACCATTATCGTCATCACCATCATCATCGTAGTCGTAGCCACTGCAGAATAAGTCCTGTTGGCTGCATCGATTGGCGAGTTGAGTGCGGTAAAACTGCTGCCAAAATTCTGCTATTTTTTCGATCATTCCGTCCACAAAGGAAAATTTTTCGATTAAAAGCCAACCACAGGGGAATGCTCTGCCTGCACCGATGTTAATTAGTCGCTGCTTCTGAGCATCAACAGCATCAGCAGCGACGAGAAAAAATCATGACGGCCCGATGGACGCGATGCTTTTTAATTGTTTCATTACAAATGCTGAAATGAAGAGTGCATTTTGAGTGCGACTATTGCATATTTTCGCACACTGCAGCGCCGACCCGTCAAGTTTCTACGACAACGTCTCACCGCACCACATCACACCACAGTCAACATTCGGCCATTATTGTTATATTGCTGCACAGCCATACATTGCTGGCCGCCACAAGAGCCAACCATTAATTAATCAAGAATTGGCAGTTCATTAAAATTAGATGAGGTGCAATGAATTACATTTTCTGTTTTCGTTTTTCGACAAAATGCCTGGCCGCGACAACGGTATTGGTAAACATGTTTGGGTATGCGCAAAGTTTTTCGATGTTTAGTAATTAGAGGTGCAAAGCAAATAATGATAGAGTTGATTTCAAATATTTACTGGGATTTTTCCTGGATTTCATTAAATTTGAAGCTGAGTATAGAAAAAAATTAAGTTGTGGTATTGAAACTGTAGTAGCTAATGACTTGAATGCGGTACATTGACAGATAATACATGATAGCTTCCGAAATAATGTTGAAATTCATGAAAACTTTCTTCAAAAACAAACGTAATCTGGTGTATTTCTCTGCTTTCAATACTTTCTACGCATCAGTCTTCATTCTTGATCTTTTTGCCAATGATCATTAAACATTTCAAATGCAGGTTATCGACTATTTCTGAATAAATCGTAGCCATCTGATATCAAATGCCTTTCTACAATTTCGGACGCCAACGGTCAGCAATAGGGAGTTCTGGATGCTGACTAAAAATAAAAAACCTCTTGGTCTAAAGTGCTTGGCTTCAGATTGGCTTAAAATTATGGGTCAGAAACTGATGCATGAAAAGTTTTTAGTGTTTATTAAGTTTCATTTAGACAAAATATAGTACATTGAAAAAACACATAGCGCAAGACGTCATAGTTTATAGACTTCTGGCGCCATGTACATAGTCGATTTGGGGATTGTGATAAAATATAGCGCCACACGCCATAATACATGGCGAAAAGTACATAGGAGCAGGCGCTATGCTTATAGCCTTCCCCGCCATGTACTATAGTCCTCCACGCCATGCACTATAGTCCTCCACGCCATGCAGATGGCGTGGAGGGCTATAGTACATGGCGTGGAGGACTATAGTGCATGGCGTGGAGGACTATAGTACATGGCGTGGAAGACTATAGTATATGGCGTGGAGGACTATAGTATATGGCGTAGAGGACTATAGTATATGGCGTGGAGGGCTATAAGCATAGTGTCTGCTCCTATGTACTACGGCGTGTGGCGCTATATTTTATCAGAAATCGACCGAAACCGACTATATACATGACGCCAGAAGTCTATAAATTATGGCGTCTGGCGCTATTTGTTTTTTCAGTGCATCTGAAGACGATCCAGTTCGCATTCAACAAAAGGCCACGAGCCCTCTCAGTTCTGAGCATCTGGAGGTAGAGCAGTTGATGTTAGGTGTTGGAATTCTATCCACAAAATTCCCGAGGGATAATTGACATCAAAGTCCATATCCTCTCCTATACTCAAGAAGCATTACTTAAATTTTACTTGCTGACATTTATACATCCCCTCACACAGTATGGCTGCGAGTTATAATTGGAGTGCCATAAGCCATATTAAATGGCTCATGGCACTATGTAATATAGCGTGTGGCGCCATAATTTCTGCGCCAAGTAGTTATGGCGCTGTGAGCCATACTGCATAGCCCAGGGTACTATGTACATAGCGTGTGGGACCATAAATGCTGTGCCATGTTACATAGGATCACGCGCTATGTAGATTCTGAAATTATGGCGCTGGAAGCTATATTGCATGGCTCAGAGTACTATGTGCATGGTGTATGGGCCCATAAATAATGCGCTATATTACACGCCATGTGGATTTTTTTCAGTGTAGCTTTATGTACTGTTTGCAGTTTGATTTGGGAAACGTATTCAAAGAAATTTGAAAAGCTAACGATTCGGTGTTTTTTGGGTCCAAATTGGAGTGTAAATGTAGGAGACTTACTGCAAAAGTAACGTCGAGTGGAATGTGAACGAGACTGGTATAAGTACAAAGATATTTAAAACAACCAAATGATGTGCGGTATAACAAATGGAGCGTTTTGAACATAAAATGACAAAAGGGTGATGGTTACGAATGGAAAATAAAGATGTGGAGCTATAAAAATTTTATTTCATCAACTTGCAGCAACATTAAATTTAGTAGAAAAGAATGTTTTGCCTTTCTGAAAAGTTTCATTTGTCACTAGCCAAAAATATAAGTTGGAATAACAAAAATTGCAGTATTTTAGCTAAACTCAAATGAGATCATGATGTGTCAATAAAGCTTAGGTTAGTTCAATTGGTGTCAGTATTTTTCATCCTAACTATTAAATTCAATATTCCCAGGTCGAAGCTTTAACATTCAATGCCCTCAATTTTATAGAAACAATGAACTGAAAACATTACTTGACATATCCGAATATGTATTAATAGAAACCTAGCCGACTCCAAAATCAATATTTTCTAGGTGAATTGAGCTTAGCTGAGCGATTCAAACACATATTCAAATTATTTACTTTTTTGAAATACTCCATATCTGCTCTTCGCGTCTCCTATCGCCCACACCACTATTATTATATTCAACTAATTGCAAATAGCTGCAGGCCACAACTGCTCATTCAAATATCATGCACACACTAAGCATAAAACAAAACGCCAATCAGAAATATTCATGGGGAAATGTGATATGACCAAAATCAAATTGAAATCTCACAAAGTGGACAAGACACGATTTTTCAATTAGCTTGTACAGTTTTTTGAATATCATTTTCACTCTGCTGCTCACACTCATATGCACTCCAACTAACACTCGATTGCAATATTCCATTCGGCTAGCTAGGCGAGGAGGATTGCTGCAGCTGGACTATTGGAGCTGCCGAATGAGTAAGTGCATTAGCGATTGAAAGAATGTGACTTTCATAGATGCTTATGGTATGGACGTACATATTTTTGGTTTTCGGTTTTTGTGTTTTAATTAAATTTGTTGATATTAATTGAATATCGTGTATTGAATGTTCATGTTGACTGTATGATTTCACTTGTATGCACACATACAATTTAAAGCTAGATAACTACGTTAAGCTGAAAAACGTAACACTGTGGGAAGTGAATATTATCATACATATTATTTGTGTAATTTGCATATATTGTGGCTGGTTTTAAAAACCATTTCATGTTATTCGTGCCCCCGGAATCGAAAGTAATGTCGATACTGAACGATGTGACGTGATATGACATATGAGATTTTTGAAATTGTATAATAGACATTAAATGAATTTTATTTGCATTTTTGATGCAATCATATGAATAATTAACAAGTTATTCCATTTTTAGCAGGTTTTCTATTCAAACTGGTGTTTAGTTTGTTTGTTTTATTGTTTTTGGCCAATTAATTAAGTGAAAGAGATCTCATAATTTTCTTCCATTTCGAATAATCCAGCCAGACTTCCCGAAAAATTCAGATAGGCCCTACGCTTTTTACTCTATATACACAGCCGATGCTAAATAATAATTTGATAATTCGATAAAACGTACATATATAAATAAATCAAATAAAGATCCTCTTATATCAATACTTTACTAGATGGAAGCTTTTCAACAAAAAAAAAATATCAAAGGCGGATGCATTTTTCTTCGCCCGCAAGCGAAGTAGGGTAAATTTAGCAAAAAAAAAAATATCCTGGGCCGACAATGTGTAATATTTTGGAATAAACCCTGACCAAAACCTTAAATTTAAGGAGTACATCGACGAGATATTTGCAAAAAAATGGTGCCATATCATACTGTATGCAAAAGCAGCACGCACAAACATTTCCTTGACGTGGCGCAGATCAAGTTTGCGCATGTCCAAAGTGAGGCTGCCCAAATTAGGGTATTTTTTACTGTTTGGGGGTGAAAATGGGGATGACAAACATGGTGATAGATTTTGGGGGACATTGGAATATTCTAAGCCAAGCAGTCACAGCTTTTAGTCAATACCGTTGACAAAATCATGCTTCCGTGGAATTTGTTGTGAGAATGTGAAAGAAGTGTAGAGTTGTACATTAATTTATAAAACCTTTATATTGATGAGAATAAAACGTAACTTGGTAAAAATAATTAATGCCTCGGAAGGAAAGTGAAACTACTATTAATTACTCTTTTTTCGTTTGTTTGTTTTTTAAATGTATAGTATGTGATAAACTAATGTCGGTAACTATAGCTCCCAAATAAATTTTCTTACTTAACACTTCATTTTTAGTAAATAGCACTGAATATACTTTTGATAGTTTTTCACAAAAATTAGTTCCAAAATGACACCTATTTCTTAAAAATATATGTATTTTATCACACAATCAATGTTCATACTTGACTTGTAAATACTTATTTCGAACATGAAATTGCATGATTTTGAATTGTTTTCTTTAGTTTAAGAGCATATATGAAAAAAAGATTGGTTTTCTCAGCAATAATTTTGCTTTTCAGACCTTTCTTTCTGAATTTGTGTCTGAAAATGGCCGTAATGATATGTATGAGTGGATAGTTTGGATGAAAACTGTAGTATTTAAACCAGAATTTGTAGCATGAAAGCTTTAAAAGCAGTATTTCTTTTCCTTTAATTCTTCAACATATTCTGGTCTAGAAATTTGATCAAGTCGATTTTTATTTGTTTTGCATATTTTCAAAGTTTAGACCTTTCAGAATAAGCTTTTAGAAGGATTTTCGCAAATTCGAATTGGTTTTGGAGTTACAGTTATTTTTGTGACGCGCCAACTAAACCAACAAACGCGATTAACAACGAATTAACCGCTACGAGCTTCTAAATAAGTTCGATCTGCTCGTATGGCTGAAAGAGCTCCCGAAAATCTCGCTTTTGAAGTTTAAGAAGGAACATTGCATGAGACGGGGATCTCTAATTTAAAAAATCGAGGTATAACATACCATTAAACGACTCAGACTACCCGAAACGAGACTCCCAGCTTTAAATGCGTTTTTCTCGAACCTACTTTTTTCGATGCGGTTGACATGAAATCTCTAGTTGTAATGAACCGATTTACGTGAAATTTTGCACAAACCCTCTCAACACTAATAGATTCGGTATGACGTAGGGTTTTTTCAAACTTTTTTTTCTACTATTTATAAAAAATTTCCAAAGTTGAGAAAATGAGGCAAAAAGAACGATTTTTTTTACATGGACGCCATTTTGTGAAAAAAAGTTTTTTCAAATCGCCTACGTCAGACTAATTCTGCATTTTGTATGTTTCAGACCACCAGGAAGGTTGGCATCGTGTCAACCATGAGACAAGTTTTTTTTTAGCCCTCACTTCGCCCGCCTGTATCTAAATCAGTTTTTATTTTTACTTTTTTATACTTTTAAAATGTTAATGAAAAACTGATAAAAAAAATAGTCACCAAAAATGTTTTTACAATTTTTTATTGCGTCCGTAAAATCACCTCAAACCTCTAGACCAGAATACTGCCTTAATCATAAAAGTATAAACTAATAGAAGGTATTCTCTGAAGTAAATTAAATGCCAGGAGTAATTTTACATTTTTTATTAATTTTTAATTTATATTCTTCCTCCGACTATCTTTTGAAGTTGGTGAAAAGGTTTTTCAGCTTTGGAGAAGCAGTGCTTAGTTAAACATTTAAATACAATATTCTTGATGCAGCGAACCAGATTGTGGAATTTTTCAAGCAAAGCAGTATTTTTTGGGGTACCTACTTTGAAAATATTTTGGCCGATTCTGCAGAAAATAACCTGACACCCCTGAAAACAAAATGACACAGTTTGCCGTCGAAATTGACCGTGCAACCCTGCGCAACTCCACGCTACTCAGTTTTGTTTGCTTTGACGAAGTTTTGAAGCTATCTCTTCTTTTTGAAAGCTATTTCTGCTTTCGAAATTATAATATTTAAAACGAAGTTCCAGCACGGATTCAATGTGTCACAGCCCACAAAAACAATTTGATAGCTGTTCAAAATATATCACTTCAATTAATACTTTTAAAACACCACAAGACAGTTCGATTTTGATACTGCTGTTGAACTCATTGATCGCTTGTCAATCTTGCATTCGTCTAAATTTTAAGCCAAATTTAGAAAAAATTTCTTAGCTGCCTATTGTCGTCACATTATACGCATTGAAAATGCCTTGATAATTGGTTCATAGACAAGGACATTGATTACTTAAAGAGTATTGCTGCATAAACTCCGTTTTAAATTTGTCAGGGAGTTTTTCTTTAACAAAAATGCTCACTTTCATTGAAATTTAGGATGTCCATTACTGGAGCTAAAATTTTGCCGGCGACAAAATGTCCATAGTTAGCGATTTTTCCAATATGGTAGTTTTTTATAGATTATGGTTTGAAATGAAACATCTATGCAGTATTTGCGAATAACACATGAATATCTATGTAAGTGGTTTTTAGTTATGGGCATGAGTATCCATTATTGATCTGGTCATTACAAGATTTCCATTTATCTCCTCGTCCAATTACTAGTATTTTAATCTACTCAACTTGTAATTTAATGTTGATAAATGGCATATTCGCTCTTATTATTTGAAAATCTTGGCACTTGAAAAAAATATACTCTACGCCGCCAATTGAAAATGCAATAAAATATGTCAGAAGATAGTCAATTTTTCTGTTGCGAAACAGAACTACTGCTTGCAAGATGAGGCATCTAACAATCATCACAAAAAAGGGACTATAAATATTATTTTTAGTATTATTGTACGAAAAAATTTTTTTTATAAAAAGTAATAATAAACAATATATATTTGAAATACATATTAGGTAAATACTATTTATTAGGCTGCAATAAGTTGTCGTTAGTTTAGTTTTAATCAATAAAGTGTTCGGCTCTGAGTTTTCATAATTGCAAAACTATTAATCACTGGCTTTCAGCTTGTCTACTACTGGTAATATCAGGTTCATCTAATTGTCTATTATAGTGTATAAAAAGATTATGACGAATATAGTCACAATTAGGGCTATTCATAATTTTTCGAAAGATTTTACTGGAAGGGTCATGTTTTCGATTGCAGGCAAGAAAAGACGTCTTGCTCGTTAAGTTATTTTGAGATATTTTTCTGATCATGTTTTACTCCAATGATCAAAATTTCAAAGCACAAGACTTAACAAACGACAAAAGAAGCAGTGACAAAAGTAGTCACAGACTTCTCACAAGGATAATTTAAATCGAGCTAACTCAACAAATAGTACAGATTCAGAAGCAGTGCTGTAGCAGTGCTCGAACTATCAAAAATCTAGGCAGAAACCATATATAGCAAATAATTCTACATGCCCATCGAAATCCCAGCAGAAATGCGAATTGTCAAGCCAATGAGTAAATTTCACGATAAGGCCGAGTATCCACTAAAGTACATTCACATGTTTTTACCTCAACCCGATAATAATCCTTTAGACTATATAGCATTTGTCGCCGATGTAGAATGTCTCCTGCGAAACAGATTTTTTCCCTTAAGTACCTTTAGATTTTTCATTTCTTCTTATTCTCTCTTAGTTTTAAAATATCAAGGAGTCCGCGGACCCCGTTCGTTCAGCTCCACCATTTTTTATCTTAATTTTTAAAATATCAACGAAGAAGACAAGAAAAAACAAGTTCGCGATTCATTCAAAACCTGTGTATATGCCAATCGGATTTTCTTCACTGGCCCGTAAATTGGTCGAATGGCATTACCGAGATACGAACGTGATCATTTCAACACACACATGCCGATTGACTCGGAAAAATCGAGTTGGACTAATTTACTTGTTAATAAATAACTATCTTGAACGATATGAAAGGTATCGTGGTTTTCGCATTATACGAGCCTAGCTGGGAAGCAGGCTACAAATTAAAGATGCGAATTCTTCTGATCACCAGTCGGTTAGCCTAACCAAGCGATGCTGCGATACTTCAAAGAACCAATCCGTGTAGGATGGATTTGCTTCAACAACAAATCGCTAAAAGATAGGCCTGAAAACTGGCTGCGCATTGTGCTGTCTTACGAATCGCATTTCCGACGAAATCGAACCGGACGAGATACACACTTTTCGAGACCGCGACGGATTCTTACGCCCAGCCGCCAGCTCCAATCGTTCAGTTTCAGTTCATTTTTATTCAATTAGCATCAAATCCCATCGCTTTTTCATCGTCTGTGCGTATAATGCATTGCTCTTTAATAATATGCAGAATTTATCCTGCGACGGCAAAAGATTGAAACGATGCTTCTGCAGTCAAGCAACTCTCAAATCGGCCATGCTTATCCCCGCCTGGCGCGGGTTAATTACATCGCCTTTATGCATGGATGCAAAAGGTCTCCGGTCACTTAAACTTTACCTCATTATCGCCATTTTTTCTCGACCAGCAGAAGTTGAATAACTTGTGTTTAGATTGAATTTAACCCTGAGATTTGAATATCAACTACGAGACTCAACCTTGAATTTACTCAGTCGATGATGGCAAGGCTGCTGCTTTTAAAAACTACACGCTTGGTCACCACATAGCTTGTAATCGACCGCAAATCAAATATTGGATACTAATGTGTTTTTAGCCAATGCCCGCTTAGTGTCAACTTAAGGGTTAACACACATCCAAATATATTCTGCTGTGGCTTCTTGATTCTTTCCGAATCACAAAGAATTGAGGAAAAAATTGCGATTACATATCTATCTCCAACTGTGATCTAGTCAGACGCTGGTGGTGTTCGCCCGAAACCAGAATTCCTAGTCAGATTTATTCTCGGCGGCATGAAATCTAAATGCGTTTTTATCTAAACCATCAATCCATGAATTTCAGAATAGGCAAGGCCGATGGTATTTCGCTACTATTCAGGCAGACATCTTGATTGGTTGGTCGCGAAATGCTATTACTACTCGTGCGTGCTTGAGCTCAAGAGTGTGAATACTAATGTTTTAAATGTTTCAAAACACAAGAATCATTAGATGGAGTTTTTTCTTACTGCTGTTGTTGATGGAACTGAAGCCGGTTAAATGTATTCAATATTGCATAATTGGTTTTTTGAGTAATTAGGTCCTGATTCGAAAACTAGATTTCAATTTCGGTGAACTTACAGTTTTTATTGCATCGATGAATGGAATTAAGTTTTGTTCAGTTATGTGTGGTATGTTTAAGCTTGTGTCTGCCAAAAAAACGTAAGTGCAGGAAATGTTTTCAAAATAAAAACCAGTATTTTGTTTGACATTGAAATATATTTACACGCGCAGGACTTTTATGCAAAGACTTGCATTCGAAAGTTTGAATTTAATACGATTTTTTTTATTCTAAAAAAAAACAATCTAATAATAGTCAGCGAATTATCATTCGAAATTTTTTCATGCTAAAAAATACTTGAAGCACTTAAAAAGTTTCCGGATAATCAAAATCGGGACGATCCGAACTGACATCATTAATATGGAGAAAACAAGGTTTGTGGAGCTGAGTTTAAGAAAGAAATTCCTGGTTTTAATTCTATTTATTAAAACTTTTAGCCGATAAAGGCTCTAAGCAAGATAAAATGTTGAATTAGCTTCGAACATGCAGCACTGTGTTAAATTCAACACATGAAATAGCTTTACTATTCTCTTTTATAATGTAAAGTGAAATTGATTTCCTTGAACCTTGAAAGTAAATCATATTGTCAACCAAACCAAGTATAGTATTGCGGAAGAAGTACTTGCTATATGTCAGTGAACATTTCTGCCCTACTAGGCATAAACGTTCTATCTAAATTTTAGTACTTTCGAGATATTCAATGATTTGTGTTTTGATTTGTACTGGAGATATATGGAGAGTGAATTTTTCAATATTGATTTTAACATACTTTAGATAAGTTTTTCAAAGATAAGTTTAGTAAGATAAGTTTTTCAAATTATGTAGAATGTTGTAATAGAGTATGTAGTTTATGAATCCGGTGTTGACTCAAAAATGAGAAAAAATGCAGGTAGAATGTTTATGCTTAGTAGGGCAGATTTGTGGTCACATTGTCAAATTTAGGGCAGTTGAGTGGGGGTTGTTCAGAGAGTAACCTCTTGACCCGCCAGTGTTTAGGCAGGTTAGGCTTTGAATGAGAAAAAGCGTACCTTAATGTCAATTGTTCGAACAGGTCGACGTCATTGGTCGTAACAGGTTGAGCTTATCGGCATGAATTAGGAGGAGAATATCAAACAAGTGCTCCGATATGTTCGAGGAGCTGACATGAATTTTTCACAGACAAATTTCGGGACTGCGCAATCATCTAGTGATCATTAGGGCAAGTCCTAGACCAGTATATCAAAGAGCTTTTGGTACTGAATTTATATAGTTTCAATATGAAGATGGTGGAAGATTTAGATGATAGAAGTATAAATATTTAGTATAAAATATCAATAATAAACATCATCAGTTTAGTGGAATTTGAACGACCTCTTGTACATTATTGTTATTGTTGACCAACCGACCAATAAAAAACGGATAGCAAATATTAACTAAACAAGTCGACATGATGTTTCTAGCATTGTTAAAAATGTAGTTTTCGGGCTTAATTTAGGTAGTTATGAAAGTATTTTTCACGGAAATGGGCTAGCACGTTTCATTTTCAAATACCTGCTTTCGCTTTAGGTCTTAGACTTTTTGAACAGGACAATGTAAGAATTACTACAAGACTGAATAGGGTTATGCATAGTAAAAATAGTGTTTAAATTTATTATATATAAAGTGGAAAGTTCAAGTCATTGATGTTGCAAAAATTTATCGAATGATTTTTTAGATCTATATCAGAAGGAAATTATAACCAGTGTAATCCCAGCTGCTGTACGGGCTGGGTAATGTAATTAATGTGTTAGAAACAAAATTTATGCCAAACAAAAAAAAAACAAAATAGTGTAGCCGCTAGATTTTAAGTTTTTTTCTTGTTAATTAAACTGGATCTAAGTTAGGTTAAGATTGTATAAATAATTTATACTAAAACAAATTTCAATTCAAATTCCATTCAAAGATCTATATCAGAGGAAGTTTTTAAGCCTATTTTATATATTTCAAGTGCCAAACTTCAGATGAGCATAAAAGTTGGGGTCTTCATGATTGCTTGTGAGTTCTTACGTAAATATAGTGCAGCAAATGCATGGCAAAGAAATTCTATGCCGTTCGTTGTTCCGTTGATGTGAGAAGAGCTCACTAATCATGTGAGTGATTGCTACTTTTGTATCACAAAAACAGAAGGAATTTCAAAATCGCAAAGTGTCCGAATTTTTTTCCTTCTGTACTTAGGACAGTTCTTGATAACCAGGAACTCCGGTACTGATTGCATTTTTAAACCTGTATAACATTTTCATCAGGATTTGACCCACACAACTTGCGACCCAACATTTTAATCAACTACCAGTGCAAATCACTTAATAGCGCACAATAAAATAAATAATTTGTACGTGATCTAACTAATTGTCAAAACAATAATTTGAACTTCTTGGCTCCAGACTTCAGCTGTGGTAAAAGTTCGACTGTTTCACTTTATCGAAAACGAAATGTAGCAGTTTCATGTTTTATAGAATTGAAGGATCACCTATCTGTTGTGATAGTGGTTTAATGAATGAGCTTAAATTGGCAAACGTATCTTTCAAGTGAGAGTAATAGACACTATACGAGCTAAGCAGAGTACTGGCTCCTAGTGTGTCGGGTCCCTGGTTCAAATCCAGGTCCGCACGAGATACCGTACACCGAGCTTTGAGTGCACATAACTGTGAATTAAATCAAGGGTAAAGCGAGCTGTGAAACTATTCACTTCATACTCGTATATGTACAATGATTCTAATTTTGTGTATGAAGCTCTCTAGCAGTTTCAAACCCTATATCCAACAAAAGTTGTGGTAGACAATAGTAACTTATTTTCATAAATTCGTTAATATGCAGGTTAAAAGCAGTATTGCTTAAACAAAAAACCATATATTCCTTTAGTCCATTCAATGAAAATAAAAGAAACTTATGCCAACTTAGAATCACTTTGAATCGTGTTTAAAAATTTAAAAGTCATAAGTGAATTGGTAGGACTTCAAAGGAGGTTTTACAAGGTATTGCTGTTTTATGTGAATATGGGACAGTAAGGCAACAAAAGAACATTTCAATAAAAATGTTTACTCTCATATAACTTTTTTTGAACTTGATACTTCAAATATAAATTATACACCGCTTGTTAAACCAAAATAGGTGCTTCTTCCGATTCTCCATGTTTAGCTTGGGCTAATGAAAATAGACATGAACAAAAAAGTTAATCGTTTCAATTACCAGAAAGAATTATTTTATGAATTGATGCAAAACTAGAAGAGATCATATGTATTCGACTTCAAAAAAGAAGCTTCTGGGTGCTTCCTGTTTTCAAGAAAAACCAGAGTGTAACATGTTCTTAAAATTGCATTTTTTAAACATCCTGTTTGTTCTTTTTCCCAGAAAATTAAGTCAGTAAGCGTCGAACCAAAAAAAACAAGGTTTTAACAAGCTACCAAGACGATGAAAACAAGATACCAGGGTCACTGGAACCCATTTATGTGTGGTGACTATTGCTATTTTTTGTATAAGAATATAAGATAGTGTTACAGAGAGCAAGAGGAAAAATTGAATGGTTTTGCCGATGTATGACATCGCATGTAATATATTTTTACTCACATAATCTTCAGTAATGTACATTTTGCGCAGAGAGAACGAGATCTGGACCTGAGTAGTAAAAACATAAGAGGAATACCCTTAAGGGTAGGGTCTTTATTGCAATTAAGCTTCAATTTTTTTTTTGGAATAGTATTTGTCTCAACATATATTGTCTGTGCTATTCGAGAGAATTGATGGGATATTAAGAATTCATCGATTGGAACTTCAACCATTTTCATTTGAAGACAAATATTCTTATGCATGAAATAAAACCTTTGATGGATTTCTCAATGTTTGATATTCTATTCTCTTACTAATGTTCGTTCTTCACAGTTTCAAACTTCAAAATTTGATTTGCACATAGCCATATGGAATTTACATTTGGGGGCTAGTTTCATGCGTCCTCTGCTTTATGTTGGTTTTAAATTGATAAATATATCGTATTCACTAGCTAATATTTTTCCCGGTTATATTAAAAATTCCTCTAAAAAATCGCTATTTAAACTACTTGATACGATCCAAAAAGAGCGTTTGCTGTTGAACAGCACAGTTTGCAGATGAGTAAAACCGTGTGCAGTATTCAGGTTGCAATACAATTGCAACTTAATGATTCGGCATCCAAAATCTATTCTAATTGGCTATGGGGCTCGGAAAATCGTATACTGTCTAAAGTATGTCTACTTGAAAATAGAGTAAATAGTAATTGATATTCAGATTTGTAAATTTGTTCCCAGCTTATTAACTTTCCGACCGCAATGGAGTTTTTTTACTGAAACAGTCATGGCTAATTTTTACATTTTCTGCTGATGAGCTATGCGTATTACACAAACATTGCACTGAGAAAAAGCACAGTGCAGGAGACTATAGGTTATAAACTTCTAGTGTCGTATACATTGTTGATTTCAGGATTCTGATAAAATGAGAGCGTTTACAGCAGACGCTTAGTCCGCGGATTACACACCAAATTCCACCTGCTGTAAACACTCAGTAACCGACCCAAGCGATAGGTCAGCCCACGATTTCAAGCGACCTGACCTAAAATAGGCCGTGGACTATTTCACTGTAAACTTACCCGACCTAAGCATTGATTTTTGCGCGACTATTAATAATATACATATACACGTTGAATTTGAGCTCGCAATCATCTCTCTTGACTCGAAATCATTTAAGTAAACAAGTTTGAGAGACAAATGAAAAGATAATTACAATGTATGAACTAAAATTAAACTCAATGACCAGCTGTCACGTACCAACGAGGACTCAATTCAACCTGACCAAATTTGAGGTCAGGTCGCATTTTCTCCAACCGCTGTAAACCCTACCAGTGTAACGCCTAGAAAAAATTCATAGCAGTGCAGTGGCGCTCTGTATTATAGCTTGCAAAGTCATATATTATCTCACCTCGTGCCATATGTTATAGCCCTCAACAGCATGTATTATAACCCTGAAGTAATAGCGGAAGCGCCCATGTTTTGGAACTTTTTCATCAATGAGATTTTATTTCTTGATTTTTAAATTGTTGCAAATAATTTCTGCTCCAATCCCGATTCAAACCTATGACCCTTTCTTAAAAGAGCAGACGTCCTGATTTCTAGGCTGCGCTAGCTTATTGGGAGCTTTGTAATTCAAACAGCTTTAATGCTATGTTCGGAGAATATGTTCATAGCAGTTGGAGCTATGTTACAACGGAGTTGAGATGACATAAAAAAAAACAGCCATTTGGCCTATTGAGCCATATTTTGTAGCTCAGATCAGTACATACGTAGCATGTGTGACCAATAATGCTACACTATGTTACATAGGATTAAGCACTGCGTGGATTTTTTTCAGTGTATCCGACTACTTGATTATGCTCTTAGGCTGCGATATTCAGCAGTGAGCAGTGGTCAGGAATGCATCTGCGGGAAAATGATGATGTTTTGCAATAAGTGAAGCGTTGGTCTATTTTCAGATTGCTGCCAGGCAAAAGTACTAATGAAACAGTTGAAAACTTAAGGTAGAATTCCAAGGGAGATATAAGCTTCTCTAGATTTAAATTTCATCTCTCAGGCTTAATTGCTATGCTTTTCGTTGCAGTAGCAACAGTAGCCATTTTTGTAGGCTATCAGTTGATACATAAGAAGTTGGTGTTTTTTAATGATACATTACATAATTGATACCAAAGTTGAAGTTTGGAGTGTTAAAAAAGATAATTGTCTACTTTCTTTGTCAATGTCTAGCTGATATTCATAGGGTTTGTAGACATTCGGTTGAACTGGTCATATACATATATGCAATAAATGATTGCAGTATTAAATTAAAAGGAAAGGATTAATAATTCTCTTTACTACAGATGTAGAATCAAGTTATAATTTAACGTGATAGCTTTTTCATACTGAAACGTTCTAAATAAGTCATGTAGTGTCCAGTTTAATGCAATATGTCTTAACAAACTGAATTTTTCTCTTCTCGAATGAAAACAGCATTTATGCATGATTTGGCTGCCTATCATCTAATCAGTAAATGCGAATAACATACATTTGCATAATTTGACTATTAAAATAAAACAACTTACAACAATAAAACCAATCACTTTTCATGTCATGTCTAGTAAAGTGCATAGCAAAATTACCAGTCTCACAAGTCCATATCATAAGTATGCCATAGGCCAGTTGTACATTTTCTGCATACGATAATATTCTCTATAAAATATTTGATGCCGGTTTAGTGGTTATTTATGTCGCAGCAAAGAATTTCTCAGCGTAAACGACTGCTTCCAATGGAATTTACTACAGGCCAGTAAACAAGATAGAGGTACAATTATGAGAACTTCAGCAGCAATTGCAACAGCAGCAAGTAGTTACATGATCCAGCGAGAAAGAGGACTCGGCTTAGCTTATAATTAGATAGTTAGTAGACAATCGGTGGAACAAGATGCTAATGCTGCTTATGCTGTCATTGCGCTCGTTTAAAATCTGAAATGTTTGCGGAACGCAGTGGCTGCAGAGCTTTTTCTTATGTGGGTTTTTATTTAGCGGTCGTGATTCTTGTTATAAATGTTTCCAAAAAGCAAAAAAATAGTCTAATTGATTTTAAATATGATTAGTTTTTGAAAGCACTAGCAATCTTTCGAAAAACTATTGAAAAAACCCCTCATCCATTCCGCCAGTCTGCAGTTAACTTCCACTCTTACCGGCAAACAACAATGTTGCCTACTAAACAGCATGCCATACACAAATTATTTTGTCCAGCAACTCGCAATCATGCAAATATCCTGCTCAAACAACACAGGAACCACAATTTTCCATTTTATCATTACTAATGCCAGCATCTTGTAATATCTCAGTGCTCAATTCGAGCTCATTATCACTGCATTTTAATTGAGCATTAAATTGTGTTGAATGGCAGTTATGCTATTAGCACATAAGATTGCTTTGAATCAGCATTGCTGTTAGGTAGCGTTGACTTGCCGCAAGCTGCGATGCGAAAGGATCCTAAGAATTTCAGAATCTTAATTGAATGGAGCAGATTCGCTTAAAAACGAAATGTAATAATTATAATGCACTCACACATACACAAATACAGATAAGAAGGCATCAGTAGAAATGCACAAAAGTGCAAGGTTACGTTCCCCTTAATTATTTATTCTGCTGCAAATTCAAGCAAAAAAGTATCTGTTTATTTCGCCTGAAACAAGTCTGATTTATGATCAGATGAGTTTAAGCGAAATCACCCGATGAGTAATTGCTCAATTAAGATGAAATCCAAGATGAGCATTAATTGCGTGCATGGTTGGGAAGGTAGGAGATAGGTTCAAAGCTGAATTTAGATGACAGAAGCGATACGGTATTTCTTCAAATGTGTCTTCAGACCTACCACACACTCTTTCTTTCAATAATTTGCTCATCTCAGCTTGAAAAGAAAAATGATGGTCTCTGATGGATGCCGGCACCTTCAGTCCCAATCCGAAACCGTCCACTGAAATGATCTACTGTGGGAATCAACTCAGTTTTCGATTAAAACTCCATTAGGCGACAGCGCAGAAAACCAAAGAAAAGATATGGTCCCGTACCACCCACATAATGATTGCCCATAAATTTTTTAATCTTTCTTTATTAATATGTATCAACCATGTGTTTATTAATGTTGTATTGTGTCTTCGGACTTAATCGTATGCGCAACATTCCGTGAAAAGTAAGAATTAGTGTGTTTAGTCGCTATCGGATATGTAGGCAGAGGTATCATATTCATTTCATTTTGCCCCATAACATTCTACGATTGAATCGAGTGAACGGAACTTAACTAGTAAATAGTTTGGCGGCAACAGCAGTGCGCAACGGCGGCAATCTTGAATACTTGCCATTATTCAATTTTATTGCCTAGTAATTTTATCGAATACGCATTATACCTGCATGTAAGTATGGATATGCTCAGGTAGATATATTCATGAGCAATATTGACATATAAGTATATATGTTGTTGGTAGAGATGGAAGAAGGTATGTAATATGTTTGCCATGGTATTAGAAATTATTGCTGCTTGGTGTAATTATTCAGAGCATTGCTGAGTTGAGTTTTTGTGCATTAAGTGTCTCAATGAAATACGATAGCGGCATAAGAATATTAATTTCATTTTCATTGTGCAGAAATATCCAAAAAAACACCGATGGCCTAGTTTTGTTGAAGTGCTTATAAAACTATATGGTGCTTAGTGTAGTTTTGACTACAGGGATTATGTCAAAAATCAAGCAGCTACGAAGTAAATCACCTCCTGTCATTGATCTAAAGTGCATCTAAAGCTATCATTAGTTTTGACATTCATCTACTTCTCTTTTGGTTGAAATGAGGAGATGTTATTGTTTTGCATCTCTTATTTTTTGACAAATACTGTAGCTGGCCTTGTAAGTACAATCCTATTTCTCGTGATGATTTCCTTTAGGTGTGGGATCTGATTATTATACACGTCAAATTTGGCATCTTCCTACGTAAGCTTATTGTTCAAAACGTTTTTTGAGTAGTCAATTGTAAGAGATCGCTATTTGAATATTCAGTGCATAATCTTTCTAATAATTTTCAATTCAATTTAAATAAAATGTTCAAATAAAAATAAATAAAAAAATAATATCAGGAATGACTGAAAGCAGCTAGTATAATACAATTTTCAGGCACAATATGACGAATCAGCTACATACATTCCCAATAGTAGAAAATCAAGAAATTATTCATCCTCACACAAGCGAAAATACAAAACCATCTCAGAAACCAGAGCATCAAAAGAAATGCAGAAGCTTCAGCACAAGGACTATTTTTTGGTCGACGAAAGTTGCTGTACTGATGTTGAAACTCATATTGCAAAATATATGCTAAAATGAGCAGAAATCGCCATAAAATTCAAGTTGATACTCAGAAAAAAACTGAGTTTAATAACATAAGCATACTCACGTTTCACGCTATACTCTACATTAAGTAATTTGGCTTACCTGAAAAATAAGAAAACACATATTAAAACTATGTCGGTTGAATAAACAATGAAACTTGAAAATAGTACAAAATTTAATACTCAGATAATAGCACTAAATTTAGTTGCTTTTTTGCAAATCAGTAATGCAAGAAAAACGCATCATGAATTTTAAGTTCAGCACAAAACTCATAGCTCTAACATTTTCACACTGCCGTTCTTAAACTACTAGTTCTTGGATGTCAAACAATTGCCCGAACAAAGTGCCCAGTACTTGGATAGCCAGCGTTGGAATGGGCCCGCCAACAAAGTACAGGTTAAAGGTTAATACTTTTCTCCTATTTTTTAACGTTGACTCAAGCAATTACTGCAGTCTTTCCATTCGTTTTTACATAAACTGTCAAGATAATGATTTGTCTGATTTGTGTAGTTATTTCTACTTTTTAGCTGGTAAGATGAGCTCTCAATCTACCCAATTGACATTAATTCATTATTTTCTTTCTTTGACGTACATTTTCAATTTTCTTGTGCCTATTTTGTTTTTACAGTTTTAATTTGTATCAAGTAGTGTGGAGAGTAGCTGAATGCATGTGTGAGATAAATCTTCCTGTGTTTGTGTATCCACAACTTGTTTTAAGCCATCAAAGTAATTGAGACCGGACTAAGGCACTCCACACACGGGTCGTTCGCCATGCGATGCGTGAGATATGCGTTTGACACGCGTGGAGCTTGCGAGAAAACGATTGCTCTCATCCTCGTTTCATGTCTGCAGACGGGCCGTCAAGAAAACGTCATTACGTTTCATAAAATCGTACAATTCGGGGCATTTTTCCACTTTCCCTACGAATTATACGTTGCCGTCTTCGATCGCACTTGCAAAAACGACTAGTCGGTCTAAAACGCACTCAAAACGAAATGACTACGCTTCTCACTCTTCACGATTGGCTGACGCTCCTCACTCTTCACGATTGGCTGACGCTCCTCACTCTTCACGATTGGCTGACGCTCCGTTAGCGGCCCCCCATTGATTTACCTAGCTTGTGACGACCAAGCGTAGAATTACCGCATCCTCGACGATAGCTCAACGACCCGCGCCTCAATTATTAATCACATTTTTATAGCCTCTTCACTAGCTTTTCTCCACTAGTCTCTTTGATTACTCTTTTCTGGTGAAAATGCAATCTACTGTCGTACATTTATACCAATTCGCTAGATTTTTAAGATTTTCTTATGCAATGGGGGTTTCGAATATACGTTTAAATATCAAGTGGAGAAATGAAGCTTGGTCTTGATGGGAAAAACAGAAAAATATATTCAAACACATCTGATATATTTAAAAATAACATTCTTGTTTATTGCTTACACATGCAATGAATAATTAATCAGAATAAAGCCTGAAAAACGAAATATTAAACATATTCATCTGGACTCTGCCCACACTGGGCGCTTTAATTTCCAGACAATAAAAACCTCGCAGTTCATGGCATCTTGTGTCTGAAATCACCTCGTAGGTGAAAACTGTACCAAAACAGCTCGTAAAAATCTAGTGCCAAAGGAAACCTTTTTTTTTTGAAATCTTACGAACACTCAAGCTTGCATTAATTGGCAACAATACTGAAAAACAGCATAGGACCACTACTTCTGGCACTAGGACATAACTAATTTCGGGATTTTCACAATGTTATATAGTGCAAAAGGCATAAATGTAAGCGCTCTATAATATAGCGTGGAAAGCTTTGTAGATAGCCTTCAACGCCAGATATTAAAGCCATAAACTCTTTTTATATTTGTTACACTCAACACCGTGTATTACAGTCCTGATAAAAAGAAAAGCAAAATCGAAATTCTCTCCGTTTTGGACATTTTTCGGATTTTAACAATTCCTGTTGACATTCGGATTCAAACCCGTGACTCTATTTCTTCAAACCAACCGCTCTATCCACTAAGCTACATGAGCTCTTCAGAAATATATTTTTATTTGGCCTAACTTAATGGTATTTGCTCATAGTAGTTGGGACTATGTTACATAGGAGTTGCCTGAAATGCATGGATTTGATATATTTTATAGCTCTGTTGATATATTTTATGGCTGTATGTCAATAGCGTATGCGACCATATATGTTGCACTTTGTGTCACAGGAGCACGGGCTATGCGGATTAAGATATTACGGCACTAGGAGCTATATTTTATAGCCAAGAGAACTTTATGCATAGAGTATGTGAACATTAATGCTGCGCGTTGTTGGCCAAAAAACCAAATTATATCAAGCGTACAAAGTTTCATTAACCTTAAACCTAATTTAGGAGGTTCAATCAAAACGCAACATATTTCCATGGAAAATCTCTCGATTTGTAAATTTGTGTCATATCTTAAACTATTTCAATTAATAAGCAATGGTTTAGGTTCGCGACTACTGGCCCCAATACTATAAATTCAGCACTACTTTGTTACATCCCTACTATAAACTTTAAAATGATTATTGCACCTTAATATTCCATTCAAATTTCAATTAGGATTTCCTTCAGTTTCCTTTTCGTTGATATCACTCGTATTACTCAGACCACTCACTCACCATTCACCACCGTTGCTACAACGACATCATTTCGACCACAACAAAAGCCAAATACTGTTCCCAAGGAACATAATACTTTTGTAAAGTGGCCATTAGGAAATCTCTTACAGCATCCCCAAGAAGACGTTGCCGGTCGCTTGTCTGTCTGTTTGCTTGCTTGCGTACTATCTTCATCTTGTCGTGAAATTTCTTTCGTGTCTCCAGGGGTGAAGCTCGTGCGATCCAGAATACTCCTGAAAAGCAATGCCTAAAGATGGCAGAAACCAGTAGATATTTTATAGATGTATCATCTGTTAGGCATGCCGAATTCGAGTGCAACACAATACAACTGAAGATTGGCATCTTTACGCAAGGAAAAAGCTCTGCGTGTCCTTGTTGAGCGGAAAAAGCGCAACAATCAGAGCTAACTTCTTGCGAGCAATGTATTTAGACGTGAATTCCTAAACGGAGTTTTCCGACGCGGGAAAATCATGAGTATGAACAACATTTTTCCTCCCAGTTGAGACGTATGATTTGAGTGGTTACTATAGGGCTCTCAGATCATTGGCATCGGTTCCGTCAAAACATCGTCAGTGTCGTCTCAAGTCAGTCGTAAAATTTCGCCAAAGTACCATCTGAACTTAGAGTAAAGCCAAACATCGTAGTATCGTTGTAATAACAATAATAATATGGGCAAGTCACAAGGAAATGACACGAACACGCGAACAAGGCGAAAAGAATGTGGGAGCAAAAACGTAGGAACAGCAATACAACACATAGATACTTTGAAGAGGTTGAGTAGCGGCATAAGCTATGTCGGTCGTAAAAATTACGAAATAGTAATGACAATGCCGTAAAACAGGAAGAGATGTGAACGGGTCAATATTATGTTATGATCGTAAAAATACAATGTGATAACTGTTTTTTATTGAAAAATCACAGAGTGAATTGCCATGGGGTTGAACTTGTCTGATGGAATGTCTTAAATTTGATACGTTACATGCAAGAACTTAAAACATCAGTTTTGCTACGGAGAGAAAAACGGACGAAGTTGTATATATTTACTGGCATATTTTTAAGCCTGGTGAAGTTTTTTTAGTTTAAGTAATGATTTTTTAATGAGTTTATGATTTATTTGTAATCTTCGATCATATGTTTATAAAAATTCGTACGCAATTGATTTTTGAGTGTGTCTTATAAATATGGCACAGGAGAGATAGAAAAAAGAATTACTCTTATTTAGCGGCACGTAATAAAACCGCTAAATAAAAAGTTAGTGCGAACTAAAATTTAGTCTACTCAAAATCACGTACATTATACGACAAATATTCATCGATGAAACATCTTTCATGACTCGGTCAAATATCATACAATCAATATTCAATCAAACTCACACAAAACATCTGTGCAATCATTATCGATCGATTGATCGTATCTGCGGATCACTGTTGTGATCTCGATCGCATCACATCGCATCTCAAGTTGACAATCAAAGGTGATAAATTTTAACGATTTGTTACGGACCGTCGTAAGATTTGTTGCCATCCAAGAGGTGTTACAGTCAAGTCGACCGCATCGTATTGCGTTTTTTTTTTTCGTGAATCATGACAAGATACAACTTCGCAATGCCTGGCTGGCAATGAAAAGGACGATCAAGACAGCGGTTAATACGGCGCGTATTTTATTTCCAAGATCAGTTTTATTGATGTGAGAGATCGATAAAAATTTCCATTCAGTGGTTTACTATGCGGAAAAACACGTTCAAATTTTCTATTCGAACTGACGATTGACTTCTGGGTTTTGTGTGATCCATACGTACAAGTGCACAAAAAAGTCGATATTTATGATCATGTAGTTTGGGTGTTAACCCTTGCTAGAATAGTTGGGTTCCCGAGGCTCATTGCTTCAACTTTGAGGATTACACCGTAAATCGAAATCTTTCGAACCCAAAAGCCACATAAGCTAAAGGAGATGACTTTGGCATCAAGCTACTTAGCTCAATGTCATGTCCAGTCATCTATCTACAGGCAATATTTGTGTGACATTTTCGTCGCTTTTCCTTCATTTCACTTTTCCTTATTTCAGGGTTAAAACCTGTCAGCCCGTCGTCTCCACCAGCATTCCTGCCATATGAACAACTAGTGAGATTTTGTTTCTACAGGCATACGACAATCATCTTGTACCATGGCATCATATTATAAGATTCTGATGTTAATGAGACGGTAATTTTGTGTTTTGCAGGTACTATCGTAATTGAACTGCTCGCCAGATCAATCCATCGATCTCTCTTCGCTGATCTACCGATCGTTACGAGACGATTTACAAAACCATAAGGAAATTGACTTCACTTGTCACTCTGGTATGCCGAAACGTCGTAACTTTACCATCTCAGTTTTTCTCACTCCATACTTTGCAAAAAGACTTTTACAGCATTCAACGAGCGTTGTACTGCTCGATCTTAAGCCTACCTATGGTCTAAGGATAGGGCGGTAATCATACAATACACTACGTACAAACACGGAAAAGGTAAGAAAATTGCTTGATGGCTTTTGGCTTGCATTACGAAAACAAAGATTTCCTTAAAGAGAAATTATATGCTATTGTCGTGATTCCAATGCAAAGTGCTAGGCCGTTTTCTGAAGAAAATAATAACACGAAAAATGATTGTGGAGAGAAAAAGAAATGAAGAAAACGATCGCAGACGGTTATATTTGACAACTATCATCACTATCTGCTGCTACTAAATTAACGTCAACGATTCAGTGGGGCAACGAATAATGTCTTTCTTTCTTCCGATTCCCTGCAAAGCATTCCAAACTACTACAGCCGTTGGCGAATTGATTGGCCTGCAGTAAATAAGAATACATTGCCTTATGATTTCGTCGAGTGTCAGTAGAAAATTGTAAGCAAATTGCATTGATCGCGTATGAGGTAAATGCCGTTCATGTGACTAAATTTGAAGTTGATTTAATGTGATTCAAGTGCTGAGTACACACATGAGGCTACGATCACATATTGTTTTAATTGAAGTCGTGGGGCGTGAAATATTTGCATGTAATTATGTAAATTGGAAACAATTTGTAGACATGTTTAATATGATTTATTGCGAATTAAGACATGATAAGAGGTAATTAGTTTCAATTTCGGAAACATGTTGCTTCATAAACGAAGAAAGCTGAATCAAGAAAGTTGATGGCTGTTAAGGAGATACGAGATTTTCTTTGATGATATTAACTGTCTTTGGGCATAGAAATAAACATAAAAAAAACAATTTCAGCAGGGTCATGAAAAATTATACAATATTTCAGATCCAATATATTTTTTTTATAATGAAATAAAATAAACCATAATTAAATGCATAAACACTCTCCCATATTTTTTCTCCAATTTTTAGGATCCTGGAAGATATCCGCAAAATAGTCAACACAGGGAAACATAGCACTCAAAATGTAATGGCTTGTTTTAGATCGACTTTAGAAAGCATACGAAATCAGCCCTGCTAAGCATAAAGGTTCTATCTGCATTTTTCTTGTTTTTGAGTTAACACCGGATTCGAAAACCATATACTCCATTGCATAATTCTACAAAATTTGAAAAACCTATTTTGTGTGGAAGTATGTTAAAATCAATATTGAAAAATGCACTCTTCATGTACCTCCAGTACAAATCAAAACACAAATCAGTGAATATCTCGAAAGTACTAAAATATAGTTGTGCTTATTGGGCAGAAATAATAACTTTACACTGAAATAAATCCACATAGTGCGCAGTCCTTTGTAACAAAGCGCAGCATTTATGGTCGCATATGCTATGTATCAGGTCAGTCCACAGGTTCCCGCCTATTTTCCCCTAGTGATTTGTATATCATAGTTGTTGAAAAAGATGTAAGTAAACTACATTCCCCCTAAAACTATATACAGTTAGTCATTTTATAATCAGTTTTTGACCACACCGGAAAATGAAGGTGAAAAAAATATGGAAAATACTAACGAAGACAAGAAGCATATTTTCTACTTTTTTTAAAAAAGTGGTAAAAATGCTACAGCAGATATAAATACGGTTCATCGTGAAAATATAATTAAGGTAAGAATTGCACAGGAGTGGTTTAGCAAATTGCGGAATGGATGCAATTTGCTCAGAACGTCCCACTGAATTTGACGACATGGAGTCAAAGAAAAAAATCTGGTGGAGGTAGAACCAACTTTACCGTGGATATGATTGCAGAGAGCTTAAAGTCATCACATGGAATCATTTATTTGTACAAAAAGCGACCACAAGCCACCCAAGAAAAATTGAAGGAGTTTGACTGTGAAACAATGCCTCAACCAACATATTCACCAGACATTGGTCCAAGCGATTTTCATTTGTTTCGAAGCCTGCAGTCGTTTCTAAGTGGAAAACTATTTGAAAACAAAGATGATGTCCAAATCAGATGAACAACATTTTGTAACTCAAACGATAGGGAATTTTTGCCTGTTCTGTTTGACGCGCTGCTTCTAATTAATTCGAACTTTAAGAGCAGTTGAACTCCTTTCTGCATTCCAACTCCTTCCTGCAGGGTGATGAACTCTTTATTCCGCAATGGGGACTTTGGACTCCCCGTAGCTGGGGCTGGGTTACACGCTGCTCTAAACGCAAAGTTTAGAGCACTAGTGAGGTTGTCAACCACCTGATCCAATTCATGGTAGCAGTCGATGCTGAGAGCAGTAACAAGTGAGGATCAGCCTAGGGTTTAGAATAATTTCCAGTCGGTCCTCTTTCTGTTAATAAAGACTGCCTGGTCAGTTGAGTTGCATCAAGCCATATTGAAAGATGAGTACATATCATCAGGCAAAGAGCAATCCTTTAAACCATCCAGTCACGAAGTAGATGCGAGTGTCGCCCACTGACCAGGGTAACGTCAAGGAACTCCCTACGATTTGAGGTTATGATAGTCAGTTCACTGTCATCATTGGCGGTGAATACATTATGGGCCAGGATAAAATCAGAAAGTGCCTCACCTTGGCCAAATGCGCATACTACCCTGAGCAATAAAATATAGCCAAAAGGAAAATCCCGATACATCATGGGCTTTTAGACTAGGTACATAGTCTCAACTGCTATATAAACTAGCACCAAATACTATGAACATTATTTCGACACATATGACAATAATGGGATTAATAATAGCTTTCCAATAAACTTGTGTCTCTTAGTGGGTAAAGATCTTAACGCAAAACCTACCAGCACCGGTAAATTTATTGTGTATCATTAGCTTTTGTAGACGCTTACAAACAAAATTACAATTGTTGGGACAATTCGTGGAAATAATAGAAAATTGCCACAGAATGAAAAGATAAAATGACTCAGTTTTCAAGCAATTGTATAAATCAAATGTCATTACGCTTATAGTGTTTAAACGTAAACCAAAACAAAGTTATTATCCTAAGTTCCTTCCATAAATCAATAGAAATCGAAATAAGTAACAAAAGTATACCGGAAACTATTAGGTATAATTGTACAGTATTTGGTTGCTACGTAGCAGACCAGATGTCAATGAAATCAAAAAGCTGTAGGTGGCCAGTTCAGATATTTTTCAACATTTTAGACTTCGCTGAAATAAATAATGACTGGGTTTTGTATAAAGAAACAACGGGCGAAAACATTTTGTGGCAAGTATTTTTATTCCAATTAGATTCAGAACTCGGCGCTGCACAAGAAAAATTACAAAAAAAGAAACCTTCATTAGTTCGTTCTAGTTCGTTCGTACGCAAAACATCCCAAATTAAATTTTGTAAAGATAAAAAAAACTATAAATATTTGTTGGAAGTGCGAAATGTATGGGGCAAATGTACATTTCATAAAAAATAATATGTAAAATATGCAGCAATGCCGAATAAGATATATACCGAAGAAGATATATGCATACATAAGTAAAAATAAAAGATTGATTTTGTTGTTTATCATACACTAGACAAAACAATATTAAACATGAAACAATATTAAGTTTAGTTGCCCACATGAAAAACTGAAGTTGTAGTTTTTTGAGCTCATAATTGAAATTATAAATGAAATTATAAAATTAAACAAAATTTCATGAAAATTCTTTATAAAAAAATACTAAAATGGAAAAATCTTCAATTAACGGTCAATTTGACCGAGCGCGGTAGGAAGAACCGTCAATAGACTCAGGGTTAAAGAATAGGATCACGGGCTTGAATCCGAAATTGAGCAAGATTTATTTTTAACAATTTAAAAACTATGAAATAAAAATAATGATTGAAAATGGGTATTTCTGTCACCTAAAATATTCCTTCGTTTTTACTTTACGCTTATCAAGGCTATAATGGATGGCGTTCGGGACTTTAATACATGGATTTGCAAGCTGTAATGCATAGCATCCACTCTTAAGAATTACATTATGGAATATCCCAATTTCGAAATTACCCATGTATCTATCGCCGGGAGTACACAAATTATGGTCTTTGGCGTTGGATTTCTTCTCAGAGTGCGAAAAATTTTCAAGCTTTTCAAAATGTTTATTTCGGCACGAGTCAAGTATTTTTGCAGCAGGTTCTTGAAAAACGCTTGCAACGGGTTCTTATGTTATATTTGAAAACCGTTTTCGTCTTGCACTTAGTCTGCATAGAAAACCAGCTTGCAAGCTTCCATATGCCATCTTTTGTTGTATTCTTTTCAAAAACAAAGCATCGTATAATTATCTCAATGTACGTGGCATCAAAGTTTGCATAAACGCAATAGCATGCAAAAACGCTACATAAATTCACATCGTCTTCAATTACACAATTCAGTGAAAACCCGTAATAGATAAATGGTAACGGGAGAAAATATATGACTGTTATTTAAATTAACGTTTTAGAGACATCATTTTCTTTTACTGGAGCCATTTACAATTCAATTAGCTACAAGTAACATTCGCATTTTCTAGCCTTGTGCAATTATTAGGTTAGTTAATTTGCTGTCGTTGTTGTTGCTGTGCTTCTATCGAGTCGATTGCGTTTGTTACTGTTATTACTACTGCAACCGACTAGTTGCTACCAAGCTACACTAGAGAAAGAGAGAGATCAATTCCAACAAAGAAATTACTAAATCCAATGCAGAAACAACAACGAAATTATATTAAGGACGCAAAGCTTCTCTGTTAAACTAGAAAAAAAACGCGTTTCTCAGCGCAATGCAGATAGCTAGCTAGCCAACGATTCAAATGCAATGAGCAAACGCTCAGATGTGTACATACATACTTCAATATTAGCCGGGGTTTGTTAATACAAACTCACTAGATAGAGTCAGTGACGAGCTCAAACAATTTGAAGTCTTCGAGGCATGCACTTTGAATATGCCATGTATGAAATACTTATTCGCTTTGCATACCACTTAAGACAATTTAAATTATCGTTAGGCCTCAGAACGATTTGTAATGCATTTCAATGTTTTACGACACGAAAGTGTTGCATTAACTTTAAATTTTATTATTTGTAGAATGAAGGAATCGCATCCAAGTTACTTGAGACACTAGTTGAGCCAAATTAGTTGGGTTAAGATGCGTAAAAGATCATTCATAAGTGGACTCTGTTCTCATACAGACAACTGCTTTATTTGACTGCGCGGTTGAAGCAATTGGCTAGCTTTTGACTGGCAAAAAAGTAGTATGTAGTAAACAGGCAATTTAAAGCAATTATTTTGTTGAGTGAATATGAAATGCAAATCTGAATATAAAATAAGTGTGCTTATTAAGTGAATATAAATAAAAATCTGAATATAAAACAATGTCCCACAGACATGCCATATGTTTCAATGTTTGGGCAACGTGAACAAATATAGTCCCGCAAATCAGTCTCCTCATATTTCAAAGTAATCTTTCTGAAAACTACAAAAATATACCCGATAGGTTCTTTTACGTCACCAATATAGACTTGATGAACCAACAGACATAAGCAACAAAAAACTAGCACTATAATTAAGCACCTTGGATCAAAAGTCGAATAATAATAAAACCAGGAAATATTTCTACAGAAAACTTTTCGTTAAAATACTTCCGAAGAAAGTGTTGCCGCATAATTTTTAGGACGTTATTCAAAGATAGAAAGACTGAATTCTATAGAATGACATATCTATAAAATTTCATCCATTCATCATCATAAATGTTGCAAATATCATCTTTAAAGTCAACATTTCATGATTCCCAATATTTTCGAATTGTAAGATACATTTATAAAATCCATACAATAAATATCCTCGCCAACCAAATCTAGCATTTCACCACATTCTACGAAAACCAAATGCCAAGCAACAATATGATTTACTTCATCATCATCGATTGCCCCACTATCGCAATATTCATCATCCATAAAATCTTTCATCAGTAATTACACAGAAGTGTTTGTAGCCAAATCGTAAAACCACCATCCGAGGAATGCGTGTGCGGTTTTCCAGCTATCTAGTTCAAAATCCAGTACGATTCGTTCATTCGCTGCAACTATGGTACCAACTTGGAAGCCCGGACTGGCAATATAACTTTTTTATGATAAACACAAAAGATCGGATCGGATCAAATCTCGATCTGCAACAGTCGTGAATAAAAGCAATGAAAGACATCGGAGGTGAAGAAAAAAGCAACCGACCAGAGCACTTGAAACGCGCGTTGCCACAATACGACACCGACGAGGAGCAAAGACCAAACCGGGCGTTGGCATGGCATCCTATCGTCGTCATAGCTCATTTTTGCTCCACCACATCACATTCTGACAGGCACGAGCTCTCGTACGTTTGTTAATAATAAAATGACCGAGAAAATTGTAAACCTATTAAAGTGCAATAAAATCGAAGCCATCATAGTCAAGTCGGTCGTCTTTAGCATTAGAGAAAAAGTGCTCCGATCAGGACCGGAATCGAATAAATAGATACTCAATCGCATCTCCACTAGATACAATTCGATTCTTCCTCAGCTTTCGCCTAATGTTTTCAATGCGGTACCATTTTATTATCGCATCCTGAGCAGTAGTCGGTGGCATACTCAATTTGTGGGTAGTTTTTATTGCACTTTTACTCTTATTTCGATAGTGTCATTTGATAGTTGGCTAGATACGTGAGCTGGTACGCGGTAGGATCAGACCAACACCATGAAGTTTCCGCTACTACCAGATTGTTTTTGCTACGCTTATGTTACGTAGCCAGCAAGCCAGTGTGGCTTTGATGACACATTACATAGGCGCAAGAGTGTAAAATAGTCGTACGTGCACGATTCCAGTTGCACACGCAATGCTGTAGCCGATTGCCGCGAAGCTGGAAAAATACAGCATATCAGACCAGGCCAGAGCTCTAAAAAGATAGAAGTCGTTAGGAAAGCTATAAAAATTCCACACGTTCGATAAACAAACTGGCGAAAAACAATTAGTGATTGATCTTTTGAAGTTTGGTTATTGTATTGTTGGTCGGGGTGGATTGTTGCTGCTGGAGATTTTTTGAAATGGATGTGTTCATGCAGAGCACAGGTTATAGTCTGCTGAAGTGGAGTCTGTGGTTACAGTAGCAAGATGCAAGCAATTTTTTCTGGTATTTTGAGATTTGTGTGAAGTTGACCGGAAGAAAGATGCACGAGAAATTCTTTGCATTTGTTTGTAGTAAAGTCGGAGACCCAAACAATCCAAACCGAAACTTACCCAGGTGAACTACAAACCCAAAATTAAGCCAATGATTCATAAATGTCATCAAAGCAGGTAGCGTCGCGGCAATCAAAATAAACCATTTTCGAGCCAAATTCATAGATTTTCGGCACAAATTTATAATATTTTCGAGTCTAGGTCATAATTTTTCACACCAAATTCGCAAATTTTCGATATCAATTCATAAGTTTTCGAGTCATATTCATAATTTTTTGGAATCAAATTCATAATTTTTCCAAATCAAATTCATAATGTTCGCAAGTTTAATTCATCGTTTTTTCGAGTTAAATTCATACATTCTTAAAGTTAGCTGATAGTTTTCGCACCGAAATTCATAAATTATGATCTTGAAGTGCAAAAATTATGAACTTGCCGCAAAAAACTATGAACATGACTCAACAAAATTATGGATTTGATTCGAAAAACATATGAATTTGAAAGAAAAATAATTATTTATTTTTTAATAATTATAAAAAATATGAACTAAACCCAAAAATATTATGAATTTGTATCAAAAATCTATGAATTTGTCTTCAAAACGGTATATCATGTTAATTTTTAAAGCTTCTATTTCACAGCCAATGTTATGTAAAAGAGCCAGCCAAGTGTTATCGTATCGTTTGATTCAATAAATATCAAGATCTAATGCAACTTAATTGAGAGATTATATTCGAAATACAGTTTCAAGTGAACCATCTAAAAAAAGGAACGAAACAACCACAAACCACGTGTATAACTAGTTTTAAAACTTTCAATCTTTTTCGTTTCGGTTTTCCATTTCGAAATAAATCTTCTTGCTTTTCCCTCAAAATGCCTTTGATAACCAATTCGTCAAACTTTAAGAATAAATATATTACATTAATACTAGACTAATTCGACAATTTCGAATGACAATGAACAGCCTCTCGTCTACCCTAACAATCAAAACTGTCTCTAAACCAAACACTTCAATTATTAACGTGCAATTTCTTACCACACTTTACGACATTTTTTCTCTTTTTATTCCTTCAATTATTTTCCAAGGATTTCGATAAGAAAACACGTCACTGATGACTGTTTAGGGCGCCTCACTGATTACATTGCTTTTTGGGAACACACCTTTACAAATTTCCGTTCCTACTAATAGTCCGGTGGTCGACTAGCTTTACAAGCGGAATAATTGTCCTGGGCCTGTAAACGGTCTCGGTAGTGTGAAGTCGAAGCATAAAAAAGGTGTCCAAAAAACTATAAACTATTTTAGTAGTCATCAAGTTGGGAAAACACCCAAATTTTCATGGAAATGACAAGCAGTAATCGAACGCAGGGACACGACGATAGCGAAATTATGTTACATCAACACCTGAGTGCTATTTTACGAGCAGTATCTCATCATGCATGTAGATCGAAAATCATCTATTTTCAGGACTCTTTTTTTAGTTTATGTTGGACGTTGCTATTGTCTCTCCGGTTTTCAGGGTATCTCTGATAATAACCTAAAGAAAATACGAACCCCGGAGTATTTTGTGTAATTTTTCATGGAACCAATTTTTTCTTATACATAATTATCGGGTCACGTGATAGAATAATTATGTTCGAAGCCCTGTCCACGTGTAAATGTTTACTCAATTCGATTTTCCGTAGTTTGAATAGGTGTCAATTAATTGTCAGAATCGATCCAAAGTATTTGTGTGGTAGAAACTAGGGGAATGGACTAGGCATTATACTTGTCGAAGCGTTAGAAGAGATTTCCGAAAAAGAAGTTGTTTTCAATTGGAAGACTACAAACTGAAACAAGAATTTATTTTCTACGCTCAAATATTCACGAAAGTCATGTTGCAAAATTCAAAAGCCATCGTTTAAGTTTTTTACCCACTCACCTGGAATGAATCAAATTAACTAAATAGTAACGAGAACAGATTTAGGAGAGATATCAATCCTACTTTAGTTTTCAAGCACCAGCTCAGTAGTCCTGAAATGCATTCAAATGAATATTTTTCCAGTGGTGATTTCACCCTAATTTCACCAGAGCCTAGAATACATTGAGCTAGTCAACAAGTCGGTGTTAATTCAACGAGACTTGGAAAAGCCGGTAATTTTGAAATCAGTATTGTGTTCAGTTTTGTGTCCTTGTTTATGCACGGGGTGAAAACTTGAAATGCACTGTATTAAGACAGTTTTGCTATTGTTGCGTGCAGAAATGTGTTGAGATCAAACCAATCGTGTCAATCATAGATTGTAACTAGGGTAAAATTCGGCAGTTGGTTTTTGAATGATCTTTTAGATTTGATTTCCAATGAATTCACACACACGATTTTGAAAGCATGGAACAAAATAAATTTTCAAGTATTATACTTAGTTTGGAAACTAGAAAACTCTACCATGCATTGTATTTAAGTGTGTGGAATATCTGTCTCGAATTTGAACGAATCCACATTAAATTCGGAGTGCTCTGAAGATCTTGATCGCAAGTCGTTTTTAAAATTAAAAGTCTCTTATGAATTCAGACCTCTATCGATTTTCCAAACTTCTATTTTTGCAAATCTTTCATGGTGAAGGTTCGAAATTGTGATGGGAAATAAAAACAATAGCATAAAGGATCCTAGAAAGTTTGGAATCAAATCGATAGCCTTGGACGTTTTCCTCTAACACTAAACAATTTTAAAATAATTGAATTTGCGGGCTGTGTGCGTCGTTCAAGCCTAACTTGAAAATTATATCGCTTAATAGCTTTAAATCTAGTAATTTGTACATTCATATCACGTTACATAAACAAATTCTCTTAATTACTTAAAATAATCGCAATAAAAATCGATAAACAACTATATATTCAGTTCGTTGTGATTGGGACGAACACACTGTACTAGGGGATGGCAGACAGCTGAAAACCACGGCATTTTCTGCTAGACCCCATGTGTATACCGAACAAAATATATTCGAGCCATGAATACAGTAAGTGTTAAATTTTTTCCAACCCTCCATCGCCATCGGCATCTTCATATACTATCCATCGCGACCATATCCACATGCGTGTATCTACCCTGCATCCAAGAAAAAAAGGAACACAACAAAAACTAGGGTGTATTTCGTTGCCAGACCAAAGTGGGTAGAGTGAATATAACGAAAAATATGAAACATTTTCTTGCATTATATGAAATTATTTTTTTTACCTCGATATTGGGATTCTCCGGCCGTGTAAAGAATTTTTTTCTGAGAAACATGAAGAGTACTGCATAGGCCTACCATGCTTTGTGCAAAGTGGTATACTGGATTGGGTGGCGTGAAATACGACGACCCTGACTAATATGCCGAAAGAAATTTTATTATTGAAAATATGGAGCTTATGTGAAAGATGTTTCAGACAAGTTATTGGCAATTTTGCAATTTTATGCAATATATACTTATGTAGATACATTGTAGAAGGGAGTGATGAGCAATCGATGTTTGTAGATTTAGTATGCAGGTTGAGCTGCTGGTATGAAAATACTGATATTCAGGAAAGATATGTTAATTTGAATAGGAAGAATCAGGTTATTATGAGGATGGGAAGTTGTATGGCTGGTTGTATCTCCGGTTTTTTATATGGTACAGTAGAAGGTGCATGATGATATAAACGATTCGATTTTGCGAAGATTTTTTTTTTATTCGATTTTGCGAAGATTTTTTTTAACTGTTGAACAATTTTGCGCAGTGCTAGAGATGCAAATGCCCATCTAAATGCAAATGCCCATCGCTGCTAGGAATCTTACTTTTGATTTTTTTACCAATAGTTACATTGTGTTCACCCACATACTAATAATAGTGAATCCTGTGAAGTTCTATGATTTTGATGGAAAAGCTAAGCGTATACGCACTAGAAGCTAAATTATTTGAATAATCCAAGGGAGCAAAAAAATTTATTCAAAGATAGTGCTAAAAACTATAGAGAAAATTTAACTTTAATAACTATCAGCTCTGTTAATGATTTGGCATTAGTATATATTTATTTGCTATGTATTTTTATGTCTAACTATTGAGAATTGGTACCTTATCTAACTGAAAGCTCACGCTTCTTTTGCTAGTGGAAAGTTTGATTAGACCGATATAATTTTAAAATCAAAATACAAATTATCATGCTAGTAATATGGCTACTACCTTGAAAATTTCCTTCTAAAGGCCACCCGAGAATACACTAGATTAAAAATCTTTACCTTCCATGAATTTCTCAGCAAATATTCAATCAATGGCTATGATGTAGTAGGAAAATTTCATTTTAATTTCTGCGGAAGGTTACCCTCCTTTAAATTGTTCACCCACATCTGGCAATCTGTAAACATTTTTGCATTCGCTCTACTATGCTGCCCTACTAATCATAAAAGTTTTATCTACATTTTTATCAGTTTTGAGTTAACATCGGATTCAAAAATTACATACTCAACTACATCATTCTACAAAATATGAAAAACCTATCTTTTATGCAAATATGTTAAAATAAATAGCGAAAAAGCTCCCCATCTACAAAAAACGTCGCACTACTAAGCTTAAACGTTCTATCTACTGCAGATAGAATCTTTATGCTTAGTAATGGGGCCAGCTTTTCGTTTCATGCTACTACAAAAAAATCCTATCTACATTAAACCTATCTTCCACAACTATTTTGCAACGATTCATACAAAATCGTTAAACGAACTACGGAAAATAGTTATTTTTATTATGTTAATATAGTTAATTTAATGATATAAAAGTAGTTGGTTCTGGTTATACAACAAATATCCAACGTTCATGAAATCAACTGTTTTAATTGTTTCATTACCACGAAAATTAGTTGATTAATAGAAAAATATTCATCAATTCTTTCAAAACTTCAACGTTTCGAATTATCAACAGTTTTTATGGTACTTAAACTACTTCGCAATAGTTGATTTCAACAAACGAAATTCAGTGAGCAACGTCTTTGGAATTATTCTACGCAAAGTAGAATGGTTTCAACATTTGGACGTTTTTCATGCTCCGAATGAAATTGTTTATCAACCACGCGTCATGGTGCATAAAAGCAATCAACAATTTTCTTATGGTTGTTTTAACTATAGCCCTAGTTGATGCAAAAACAACTAAGGAAAACTCTTGATTTTCCATACTCCTCATACTCATACTCTTATTCTATCATAGAAGTTTCATATACTATATGGCAAAATCGTGTTCGGTTTGCTGTTCGATATAATTCATATTCATGTTATGCTGTGAAGCCTTTATATTACGTTGCATGACGCTTCATAAGTTAATCACATGACAGTGTCTTCCACTGTGGCAAACGCATTGGGCTGCGGCAATACATTCATGTTTTTTGTCTTTTGTATTGCTAAATCCTGTTGTACGAGGACCAGGTTGGCTTGGCACAATACACATCAGCCATCGCTTGTCTATTAGACCATTCAACCTAATTCAAACAGAGTTAATTCAACCTAGTAGTGATGCCAACCTATGGTAGGAATCGCCGCTAGCAGTGCGGCAAAATTAGAAATTTGGCAAATTCTGCCGCAGCGGCAAATTCGGCCGCAGCCATTGTGCGCGTTACCATACAAATGTAAAATTCAACAAACATAATTCCACACTGCATACTATGTATATTGTTGGAATACCATTGTTTGTGGTTGCTTATTTTTTTGCACCACGGACGTTGTTTATCAACCACGCGTCATGGTGCATAAAAGTAATCAACTATTTTTTTATGGTTGTTTTAACTATAGCCCGTAGTTGACGCAAAAACAACTAAGGAAAATTGTTGATTTTACCAAGATTTTTCTTTCAGTGTACAAGAACCTGATACTTCGTCTCAGATGCTTCTTTCAGATCAATGAATACGTAAAAAAACATGGGATTTTCAAGAGGAACCTGGAATATGCGAGTACTGTAATAGCCGGAGGTCATTAAAGCTCTTCTAAAAATGATGACAAAATAGAGTCCAGGACACAAAACTGGTTGGCTCTGACATTATAGACATAAGATCGGGCACTATTTTCAAAATCGGAAAAACTCATCTTGGAAAAAGATGAAGTCTTGAATCATGGACTTCAGCCCTGTCGACGAAAGACAGTTAACGATCCCCATGCGAACGAATTCTTTAACCGTTTGGCTCACAAGTTTCTAGGCCTCCACTGGAGATAAGAATGAAGCAGTGAAAGATGATTTTTATAGCCATCTGAAGAACTTGTATAATTCTTTGTCAAAAAATGATGTGAAAGTTCTTCTGGGGGAGTTCAAAGACTTCAAACATATCGCAGAATCATCGATTAATACAGCATTCACGATTTCTTCAACAACAACGGACAAAGGCTTGTCGACTATCCGTACAAAATACGCTTTATTTTAAGCTCTACTTATTTTCCGAAGCGGAGCATTCACCAGGTGGCCGCAGCTTTTATCAGATCGATCTCCTTCTAAGTCAAAAGAGGTGGGTGTCCAGTATTCTGCATATACCACTTTTTTGTGGCGCCAGCTGTGATTTCGACCACTATCTAGTCAATACCTAATATCGATGCCCAATCTCACTCACATATGAAACTAGAGCAAGGTCAGGACATTCTCGTAGGCTTAATGTCTACAAGCTTTGAAAAAAGACGGTAAAAGCTGAGTACATATCTACCCTGGAAATTGAACTAACTTCAACACCTGCCTTGACTTCTACCAACGAATTCTGGCGTGCCATCGAGGAGGTAAAAAATGCAACAGCAGAAAAGTTATACACAGCCAGCGCATCAGAAACAATTGGCTCGGTGCGGAGTATCAAGCCACTCTGCACGAAACGGTTACACAGCCTACAAAATCTATATAGAACAACAAACGAGAGACAAGAAAAAAAAAATCAAATCTTTCGTGAGTAACTAATATTGTAAAATTGCGTGAATTACAGAGGTATTTCTGTACTTTGTGCGTCATCCAAGCTGTAGACACACATATTAAAATTTAGGATTTTACATCGTGCTGAGAGTATCCTTGGAGAATATCAAGATGGAGAATATAAAGATCAACCGCAGCCCAAATAAATACGGTCAAGCAAATTTGAACACAACACCGATGGTCATCCGATCTTCGTTGACTTCAATCCGCTTCAACCTCTTTATGTAGTTCGGAATTCCAATAATGTTTATTTATTTATTTCTTTTAAAATTTAAAATATTTATTTTAGAATATTTTAGAACTCCTTCTACCCAATTACTGAGCTCCTGAAATCTTTAATTTAGCAGTCTAGATCAGATAGACCAGAAAAAGACTTGTTGACAGGGAACCCTGTTATTTAAGTCAATGCAACTAGAAGCCTACGCTGAGGAAGTAAATGTTATGTCACGTTCCTTCAACGACGCCAAGGAAATATTTTATTAAAATATTTTATTTTATAATTTGCCACGAAGACAAAACAAAAATTATGACTCAGTTAAGGAAACGGACGTCAGTAGAACATAATAAAATAAAAAGAAACTGTAACCTTCAAAACGTACACCACTTCGTGCACTTAGAGACGAACCTCTAGAATTGATCCCTCAACAATATAAATTGTAGTCTTGATAAAAATACCAAAGCAAAATTGAAATTGTTCCCGTTTTAGACAATTTCAGGATCTTGACAAACGTACGTATGAATAATTTTCTCAATAAAATGTTATTTCTGGATGACTGCCAATAAGCTTTGCTCGAATCTGAATTCAAATCCGTGACCCTATAGTTTGAGAGCCAACGCTTTAACCATAGTTCTTTAGCCCGCTTTAATGATATTTAGTGAAATTAGGTTCATAATTGTTGGGGCTTTGTAACATAGGAGTAAGATTATGAGCATAGCAGAAAAGCCCGTAATCCATGGAAATTTAACCCTTATAGCAAAATTATATAGTTCTTTATGGAAAGAGTATATGAGCGTATGTGACCACAAAGGCTGCACCATGCTACATAGGAGTATGTGCTATCTAATTTTTTCAGTGATTTACCAAAGATTTCCTTTGCTATCAGTAATCATTTCTGCTTTTTTTTTTATCAAAACAGTATATTTTTATATCTAGGCCACTTGCATGCAAAAAGCTTTAAAATAAGCCTGCTACGCACCACATCCGAACATAAATTATTTTAACTTTTCCTCACACTGGTTCGACAAAAAAGTGAACTATAACCCAACAACATACACAAATCAACCCTACTATATCCAAACAACACTGAATAATTAGCTATTCTGAATATGGCATCCATGTATATTTTTTCATCATATGTTACAATAAAAAGTTATCACTGCTACTCAAAAACCTCAACATCTCCCATTTACTATGTAAAGCTTTCAATAAATTTTTCGAATTAAAAACTTACCTCAACTACCAATAAAAGTGACTGATTTCTCATTGAAACCAATTCTATCTAAAATATTTTCCAGTTGATACCTAGATCCCACACACTTCTCACAATCATTTAAAATCAAAATTTTTATAGCATACCAATCCGCAATAAAAATTTGATAATACCAATCATAAAAATCATCTGAACGAATAACCGCCATTTACTTTACCTTTGCTACGTTTTGTACCAAATTATGGATATAAGTAATTTTCAACACTCCCCGACCAACTAAACGAAGTCATAAAATGTTTTTTGATGAAAAAATAAAACTCAACTTTACAACCCAGAGAACTAAACTAACAAAACTTTAAGCCACACACTAAGCATGTGTTTTTTATTTATTTCAGCGAATAAAATTATTTTCAATCTGCATAAGCATAATATATTCTTTCGTTTGAGCATTGTTTTTATTGCAGTGATTATGCGTTTTTATTATTTCAAATCGTAGCTCGACACAAAATAAATAAAACTGAAATGAATCCTCCTCAAATCAGCAATCCAACTCGTCTTCTGATTAACTGTGAATCAATAGTCCATAAATATAAATCTAAAATGCTTCCAGAAGGTTGAATTTTATTGTTTTTCAGATCCAGGTTAAAATTTTATAGCTTTTTGGAATACTTCATGTGATATCTCGCGCATTTTGGAACGAGGGGATGTAGTGCGGCAGTGAATAGAGGTTCGAGCGACCACAGAACAACCTTATTAGGCATTTTGTCGTGAAAAATAAGAAATAATCAGGCACGTATGATGTGGATTATTGTGCTATTATTGATCGTTTCGAGCAATCGAAAAAGAATCAGTGGCCAATAAAAGTAATATAAAAATCGATAATTTCGAAAATATTCAAACTCGTAAAATGTCATTAGACGGAGGCTCAGAAAATTATTCTCTTTTTTTAGCTGGCAATCGCTGTCCATTTTACGATCGGATCCCTATAACATTTTTTCCGGTTGCGATGGAAATCCAACACCGAAAACTGGTCTTTACACTGGATTATTTGCAGGGAAGGAAATGCTGGGATGTTGGAAAAAGCTTATCACAATACTCTAGGAGAATGTTTTAGACCTTACTCAAGTTAAGTAGATGAATTTGAAAGCTCCAAAGTGAATGCAATTCGAATAGGTGAAATAATCGTGCAATGACTTCAAACATTCAACAAAATTACAAACGTCTCCTTTAGGGTTTTTCAAATTACTTAATAACTCAATACTAATCCCCATTAGCGACAAACAGTATGAGAAATGGTCAAAATAATCATCATCACATATTCATTCGCATACATATTCGAAGCGATTGCATTTGAAATTTTTATTACTAATTTGATCGCGCCTTGAATGACAATCATCCTTCGGTTGTCTGCGACACATTCAGTCAGTCCGATCGACAGTGAAGAAAACGTGGCTGAAAAATAATAAAAAGTAGTTCCAACAACATATGTGATAGGAATTTTAAGATGACCTTTCACACGGTTGCAATACTTGTTCAAGTGCTGCTGATAGCTGATATTGCCAATAACCATCATAATTATATTAATACGATGCGCTTATTAATTGATAACAATAATTTCGATTCGACGAGATCATCATATTTTTCCCATTAATTTCAAACCGAGCGCCCTTGTTGCTGGTCCGGCAACCACGACAACGTCTGGTCAGACAAAATGTTGTCTATAGCGATTTGTATACAATTCAAATATGTAGATCATCTTGTTGGTGATAATGCCATTGATTATTCCAGGCGATGGCCCGATAATATTTATGTTTGTTTTAATTTATTTTCAGTCTATTCACACAAGAGTCTCAAAAATAAACATTCTGTTCATCGCGAGTATGCCCGTGCTTGATATCATCGCCGTTGTAATTTATATACGTATGACGAATTAAAATGTTCGTTGGCATAACACGATCGGCGCAAATTATCTCTCAATTAAAGTCTAATAACAATTAATCTTTTATAATTTATATGCGAAAAGTATTCGCTTGACCGCCGCTAATGGTAAATCCTAGTCTTTCTTGCGTTTGCCTTCAGCGGACTATAAAATCATAATCAGAGCATTTTTTTCGAGATGTAGAGAGCATTCTTGGGCTTTGACCTAGTCCGTGATCCGTTGATAATACCGTACTTAAAACCACTGAAATTATTTCGAATGCGATGCTTTATGGATTTATATTACAATCTTGCAATCGGGTTTTTTTTTCTCTGTGGTTTCGTTGGGAATTCTGGTATTTTGGATCTAGTTGATTTAATTGATAGAAAGAAAGTACATCTAGTAGAATTAATCGATCTTTTGATGATCCCGTCTAATGATTTGGATTTGCTAGTACCGGGAAATTTTTGTTGGTTACATAGGAATTAAAGATAGTGTTTCGTTCGATGTTGAAATAAGAATAGCGTCGAGATTCAGGAATGAGCTAATCAACTTCTCGTACCAGACAAATTTTTCCTACCTTTGACCAATTTTTAAAATGAATTTGCTGGTAAATTACTGAAAGTATTTTGATCAAAACTGGTGTAAAGTATATTCAAAGCAACATACACCATGTGTCGGTTGGACAAACCTAATGTTACGATTTCGGTAAAAAGATTGCATTCTAAAAATGTATGTCTTGATCGTCGCATGGAACCGCAGGCTTTTGCTCGAAAGCATGCAACCGTAAAATATCGGTACAGTAATCGCATGCGAGTACATACACGGTAAAACCATTGAATACAACGGTTGGCCCAACCGTTGAAACATGTATTTGCCACTTAAAACCTATTGGTTGGAAGGAATAAAGGTGGCCGAGTCCAACTTAATTTATTTATGTGGAGCTACAGCTCAATTTTTGAATGTCAGGAAATTCTGTTTAAAACAAAACTGGCTTGAAGCTTAAATCGAGCGTCCTTGTTGCTGGTGGAACAACCACAAAAACATCTGGTCAGAAAAATTTGGCTAAAGCATTTTTATGTTTAGTTTTTGAATATATGAGAGCGTTTTAAGTAACATTTTCATGGGTCTATGCCATCTTGAACCTTATCTTCAGCCGACTTATTTGGATCACATTTAGCATGTTTTCGGCCTTATTACTGTGAAAATTGACAACACCTAGCAAATGTCAATAGCATTAAATATCCATTTCTTTTAAATTTACCTATTGGAAGATTGACCACTAAATAATAACTTACTGCCAACTTCTTGATGCGACTACCCAACATTTTCTGAATACGATGAACTTATAAAACTAGTCAAATTTCAGAAATCACAGGGATTTGCCACGTATTTACTAGCTTGAATACTGATATACTTTCTAAAATTATAAAATAATATTTTTATATCGTATCGAATACGCGCATTGAAGAACCAAAAATCTTTCATTTACATTCATAAGAGATAAGCGACTTAATGCCAATTTTCAGCTAGACTCTCGTCCCCCAGCACCCACGAAAAGTAGTGATGCTCTTGCATTTTAAATTTAATCTCAGTCTACATACAAAGCAGCTTTCGAGCTTTCACGACGAAACGAATGATAATGATCTTTGCTGCTTGATTTATTGAAAATTGAAATTAGCAGTATGGATCAGAGAAGGTGAAAATAAAAAAGAAATAAGCTAGAGCCATCAAGATCTAAATCTAGAAAATACCCAATAATTTACATTTTAAAGTTCTTCTTCTACCAACATTTATTGAAAATAAGTTCCAGACACAACAAAATCCAAAAACTTTTTGCTTTCTATAAAATTATTGATAATTTTTTTCGCTACTGATCGTAAATTTTTCATGTTTTCCTGCAGCTTCGTCAGTTCTAGACCTATCTCACTTGTCCTTTCAATAAATCAATTTTCAATCCACAAATCAAAAGACGACTCAACTTCATTTGTCGGCGAATTAATAATCACTGTCCAGTTAATGTCTATCTGATGTACAAGGAGAAATTATGTGTGGCGATTTGGGAAAATACCGCAATAAACTGCACGGGTTAAGCTAAAATATTTCAGTGACGACAAGAACAAGAACCAAAAAAAAGGTCAGGAAACGACTTTCATCCAAGAAAATTAATATTGCCGTCGACTGCACTTTCCGTTTTGCTTGAATTGCATCATAGAACAAAAATACAGTGCTTTCTGCCCAGTTTTCATTTCTGCGTATCTTTGGCGAAATGATCATGGCAATATCGTCATAAAGTATTTGCGCTTAATAGTTTATTTGTGTACAAGTTGCCAAGATTTCCCGGTTTAAGGCCTATCATAGGTCACTGGACTGGCCTGACTTATATTTCGGCACATTGTTTAGTAAATATATTTTGCATGCGAGCAAAAACCGTTTCGCTAAGCGATTAACACGTCATTTGGCAAAATGAACTGCGCTTTGTGCGCAGCAGATGCAGTTCGTGCAGGAAGAACTCTGAACCAGATATGCGAGCATCGATCCATCAATCGATCAGAGTTGGTCGGTCGATGGACCGGATCGAGAGCATTGCTTTGTGTCCAGTTCAGATAGTGCATTAAATAGACTGTGCATTGGTATTGCAAAAATGCATTTCCGCTTTCGATGCAATATGTGATGAGTAATTTGTTAATGGTTTGGATTTGGACTTTTGAGTTGGAATTTCCGACGCAGTTTCTTTAGTCATTCATGACATGATGCGTGGGCGATTTCGAGTAAATGTAATAATGGGGAATAAGATTTTTCAGAAAATTTTTATTTATGTACATGTAGTTTTATTTATGGAGTCTCATTTTGCCGTTTTTCGACTTACCGTTGATTATAAATACCTAAATCATGCATGGTTATGAAGGCTGCACCTCTATTCTGCATATTTATAGGTCTCTGGTTCGAATCCAGGTTTGGACGAGAGACCGCGAACCGAACTTTGAGTCTTCCTAGTTCTGGGTAGGTACCTGAGTTAATCAGGCTAAATTGAGTCGTGGAGCTAATCAGTCCACACGCGTATTTACATTGGTTGCAAATTGGAGAATGAAGCTCTTTGCCAGCTTCAACTTCCAGACCCGAAAATAGTTATCGTGATTTTACTTTACTTTATCGAAGACTAAGACAATTGCATTATCGATTCAAAAATAAACGTCAAATCCGTTTTAAGATCGATAGTTTATTTTTTGAAATAAACTTAAATCAACTAAGACTACTATACAAAGTTGAAAGCAGCTGAGCATGCAGAATTTCATTCAGAGCAAATGAACATTGATATTATCTCAGTAGTGAAAACGAGTCACTTGAAAAAACTCAAAAGTTGAATATATACATCTTCACAAACAAATGAACAAAGTCATAACTATGATGAAGTAAATAAACTTGAAACAATAGGATATCTAATCTGATGTTTGTAAATGTATTTTTTGAGGGTTCAAAACAATTTCAATTATTTAACGATTAATTTGAGAGGATATTGTAGTACAAAATTCAAGCGCCCAATGTGGGCTTTGCTGTCATAAAAATAAGCGAAGTTTCAATAACAAGTTTTTCAATTCAAGGAATATAATACGAAACATGATTTTAGCCATTGACATTTCGGGGGAAAATCTATTTGGGACAATTTTTGGTATCCTTGCCTCATGTAAATAATACTATAATTTACAATGTGATATTGAGACAAAACAACAAATATAGCTTGACAAATTATGTATCAAAATCAAAAATAGCCTGAAATATTTTAACTGTTACTCATGAGCAATTTTGTTGTACAAATAAATCAATGAAAATAGATATTCAACGAATTTCACAAAAACCGAAGCAAAAATATTTTAAGGCTCCATACAATCAACACATAGCCCGAAAGCCACAACAAATCCCCAGAACACGTCACTTAGCATTTCGTGTCTTTCAGTACCGTATAAAATGATGAATTCCTGTACGAACCCGTAGAGAGCACACCTACTATGGATTATCAACAAATATGACAAGTCATTATTCGTCAACAACAAGAAAAAAGAAAAACATGCATTTCATCATGGCTCATTTCGGCTGACCCGGTCACCAAAACATGGTAGTATTATCGTAGCAGTCGATGCCGCCACAGAGACTATAGCGTCCAACACGACGACGATACATACCAAAAAACCGTAACGTACCAAAAATTTTCCATCCTGGTTGCTTCCTTCCAATCCATTAGCATTTGATAAAAGATCTGATATTGAAAGTTGGTAACGCACTTACTAAATTAACAACTTAGTCGCTTGTGGCAGGACTAAGGAGGTGAAGCAGGGGTGCGAGGACTAAATAAAACGGTAGAGCAATGAATTCGGCAAAATAATGAACTGAACTGCACACAGGTATTAATAAGAAAAAAGTGTGTGGTGGAAGTAATAGAATGGTATTTATTTGGCGGCTCTCGCATATGAGGGCTAGCTATATTTAATGAGAGTTTGAACGAACATTAGGACTTACTTGTGCTATTAATTTCTAACGTAGTCGAGAACTGCAATTTGTCCACATTAGTGTCAAAGATTCGAAGATAAAATCGACGGTGTGAATGATATTGACCTAACTTTCGATGAAGGTGGGTGGTGGTGGTGGTGCTAGTGACATGAAAGTTATATGGAATAAATGATTTTCCAAGCAAATTGAAAGCGCATTAACGGTTTCATGTAAATGTGTACGTATCTCTACAATGGCAATCGATAGCAAGTATTCTGGCTTTTGAACTATATCTTACTTTCCGTTATCCTATATGCCTTGATATAAGCAAGTGAAAGGTGTCCTTAGTAAAAAGCAAAGTTGTTGATCCATTGAGAAGATTGATGCAACCTGGGCTGCACTAATTTAGCAGAAAGGTACAAAAATTCTGCAGAAAGAATTCTGCATCTAAGCATCGAGACAAGAAAGAAAGTTGAATCATTTAAATTTAAGCCTAAGACACAGGAATCATCTTCCCGCTCTCTTTTAGTTCGGTTTGATCCTCCGACCTCAATGAACTTTATACTTTTTACGCTACAGTACCGTGACGAACAGAAATAAGCATCCGAAAAGAAAACTTTATCTCGCGAATGTTCATTTTCGCTTCACCGTTTCGGATGGATGGCTTCCAAACCATTCGTCTCCTGAACGACGAACATATACTCTAATAAAAGAGGAATAGATTCGTTGAAAACACTCGGATCTGATCCAAAGTTGTTGTGAATTATTGGGGCTGCCTATTAAAACTGTTTACCGAAGCTTTTCCACATTTTCGCTTCAGATACTGATGGGTTGGGTTCACAGCTCTTCCCTTTCACTTCCCGAATGCGCTTCAAGAATTTCGGAAGGCTTCAGGGAGTGGCAGTAATTCGTCTTGAGTATAACTCTTCTTATACGCCGTGAAACGAAGCAGTTGTGAAGGTTCTGGAGCATTAAATGCTCCGTTACGAAGAATGCGATAGCGAAAATGGTGGTTCGAGTAGCGATGGTGGTGTGAGTTGAATGATTAAGGCATTGTTTGCTCTTATTTTCATGCACGGAGATGGAGCACGTCATGGTTTAACACTTTTCGGTGGATGATTTTATCGTATTTTCCACTCGCTTACAGTAGACCGCAAGTCCGGGGTGGAAAGTGGATGGAAGCACAAAATTATTTCGAAGTTTTCCATTAGACTGTAGCTTTATTTAAAATCGGCGATTGAAGTAATAATTTGAAACAAGATGAAATTCCGGGTTGCTCGGCAGTGGTTTTTAGATTGATATTATCGAAAAGTTTTCAAGTGTGTCTATGAAGCAATGTTGTTCAAAGATAGAAAAATACGAACCAAATCATTTCAATGAATATGGTTTAAGATATCGAATTACAAGAATTACAAGAGCTAAATCAGTGGATAGAACAAACGCAAGCTCTTCACATATATGTCTTATTTGTCTCAGTTTTGCCATTGCTGCCCTACCGCCACTTCTCAGCCTCAGAAATACACAAACTGGATCGAATGGAAGTGAACAATTCTGTTGTGCTTGATAACCCGTATCGAAATCGAACTGACATTCCCTTATTGCAATTTTCATTTTTCCTTTCATTCCACTCGAAGAGGTTTTCATCTTTTCTCAGTTCGGTGAGGTTTTTTCGCAAAAGTTTTACCTTAAGGGAAACGATGAGTATGTGGTATGAGTGCAAAATTCTTGAAGCTATTCGTATATAACTTCTACATACTGATTTTAGGTAAAATATGTACATGAAAACTTTACGGAGTGACTGATTTTGGTACTCGTGAAATTTCTTTTGCAGTGACATTTTTGTTCTTGTGTTTAGCTCGCTGTTTATAGAAAAAAACATCGGTTTAAAGAATTAATAGAAGGAGCAGGTCATTTGGAAGCTTTGCCTGTTTGAAAAATATATGGACTATATGTAAATAGGCATGAGACTAATATTTGCATGGAGATGATTAAATTGAACTCCAAAAGAGAAAATTAATATGTACTTATTTGTTTTTTTTTTCAAGATACTATGCTCAAGAATGAATGCCAGTCGTAAACAATTAACTTGGAATTGTTCTGAGTTGATAACAATCATGCCATGGAACGTGTCATCAATATTTTGCTTATCACTCAAAATAATTGGTTGCATCATCGACGACGTTTGGTCCAAAAAACCCTTCATCATCGCTTTTTTCTGGACAGTCTACGGATTCTTTGAAGTCTAAGCTGGTTGAAATCAGTAACGACTTTTCAAGAAGTAAATGTTGCTTAGCAGAAGCAAGAAAGAAACGAACACTGACGATAAAATATCAGTCAGCAGCTGCCGGAACGTTACTAAATCGGGAAGCGAAAAGCGCGTGAGCGAGCGTTGAAAAACGTTGATGGATAGAAAGAAAGTGGGTTTACTACGGATTGTATCAAATTTATTGCAACGTAATGGAATGAAAATGTGATAAACAGTAAGTACAGCTTGTAGCGAAAAAAGAGCAGAAAAGATTATAAAGAAAATATTATCGACCTTTCCAAAAGCTTTCTCGTCAAAACTTAAGATTTCGAAAACATATCTAGGAATCAAATGCAAAACTAAATTAAATTTAAAATGTTATCTTAATACACGGCGTGAAGAAAATAACACTACTCAGATAATAATATAACTCGAATTTTTCTTGCTACATAGACTGTACGACGTCTTACGACTAGTTTACATCATATAATACCTCTGGCACGACAAAGGCGTTTTTTTTCATCGAAACGGCAGTCTTTTAAAAGTTCTCGGCCATCAAAACAAGTGAATTGAATGGCAGCATGTGGACCAAGTCTCACTAGATGCGACGATCTAGCGAGTACTATCCATTTATATATTGTATTACGATAAGTTAAGTCATCTAAGCCGGGCCAGCTAAGACGCGAAATTCCATCGGGTCTCCGGAGCAACAACAAAACTGAGCACCTTTTTGTTACTGTTCACTTTTTCTCGTCGCACAATACGAGCACAAGTACGTTATAAAAGCGTTTGCCGACATGCTCAGCCTTGGAAAAACGCTAGCCTTTTAAGATTTTCAGGCAGCACTTTGAAGCCGGGCAAAGTCACGAGAACTCTATATAGAAACAGAAAAAGTCCAATACAGGCTCATAGAAGAAATAGCTAGCTGATCGGCTAGTCAGTCAACCAACCAGCTCAAGTCGATAGGCAAGTCACTGTCGTCTATCGCATGCGACTAGAGTAAAACATAAAACGGTATTTTTTCCACCATCAACCATCGTTTCTGTAGATGAAAAATCGAAAAATAATGTTGTATTAAGTCGATCTTTGCGAGAATTGACTTCAAGCACAAGTTGAGCTAGCAGCATTTTTGCAATTCTGTGGTACAGATATGCCGTTCGAGATGACGGCGAATGAGTATCGGATTCAAAGGCAAATAAGCGCTGTATGATGGCTTTCGTCAGCTTTGATATAATTGCTATCTGATTTCAAGTGAGTCCATCGATAATGTATGATTCAAGGAAAACAAAGTTGATTGGGTATTTATCAGTTGCCGTTAGGGCCAGCGATAACATAAATTTGACAAAAGACGTGCACATCTACAAAGATTGATGTAAATAATTACCTGCAAAGTACTTCCACTGCCATTCCATCGAATCTCATTGCTAAATAACGATCAAACGACCATATAATAACAGAGTCATGTCTACTATTCCCTGACTGATTATCGTCAATGAAAAATTTATTTGCGTTCAGGAAGATAAGCTTGAGATTTCATTTCATTTTCCGAAGTGCCTTCGAGGTGAATCTACTCCCAATCTTCAAAATCAACGAGACAGTGGTCTGGGCGCGATATTACCATTCAAAAGCGACAGCCTCAAGCTGTTTTTGTTTTGATTTTCGCCTGAAATGCAAATATATCCATTTTGTACACACAAAGATCCCCGGTATGTCCCTGCGTTTGTCAGGACAAAGAGGATTTCCCTAAATATCCCCGACGGGATATAATACATACAAACAACCGACGGCTGTACGAGTTGCGCTGCGGATACGGCAAATCAGCCGGGCTCATGTGTTCCGGATAGTAAAGGGTACACAGCTAAAGCACAAAGGAATATTGTGTGTGCGCAACTGGGCATGTAAGACAGAAAGCCAATGAGTAAACCAGAATGAACGGTACTAAGTCATCGGCATGAGGACGAATACAGAAAGGGATGACGACGACTTCGAAACACACAAACATGGGGTTGGCGGTCGTGCCGAATCAGATCCATCTGACGACAGCAAAAACTACCACGAGGACGACGGCTTTAAATTCGAAGCAGATTGCAAGGATTTGATGCGATTATAAAATTTCAATTGCTTGTTTAGTGGCATTTTCTGTTTATTTTCGTCCGAGGCGTCTCACTGTGACAGTTACAACCTATCTATCTATCCATCGTCATCGAATAGATGCAGGATCGTACGCATAAGTACACTTGAAATCCATTGGTAAGAGTTCTCACAAGAGTTCTCAAGCACGAACGTTACGTATCCGAGCATTACTCAGTTAGATACTTGTCCCGTCAGTGACAGATGCGTTCATGCGATTAAAATAATGTTTGGTTTCACTATCTACTACGTAAACTTGTTGGCAGTCGCAAATATGTTGTTCCTATATACTGGCAATGTTTTGCCTTTTTTCCGTTGGATAGGTCTCTCGATTATATAATTATGTTTTGTGGCGACCCCTTGAAGGTAAAATGTCTGCACGAATTATTTGTTTGTATCGTATCGACAAACGGTGATGACAACGAAAATCATCCGTTGCCTGGAGGAGTTTTGTTTTTGTTATTATTGTACAGTTTTACTACCATTTAAGACAACATAGTGAAATAAATGCCCATTATTGGATAATCATAGGGTATTATGTCGAGAAATGATGTTTTTTATAGGCGTAATGGATTAATTTTTGGTTAAGTAATAGAATGAAAGAATTTTGATGATGGACAAATTGAATTTTTGACACTAAGTGTGTTTCATGAAGACGGGTATCGGAACTTGAAAAATTGCTCATGTCAATTTACCTCAGTTTTCTGTTTGTAGGGAATAAAGGGTCAATCTGAAGTAAGTTAGAATAAGTGACAAAAGATGCATTCAACCAAAATACACCTCATTCATTCGTAATAAGCTTAATACTGCTTAGGATTGAGTCCAAAAAAAATAAGCGCCCAATGTGGGATAATACATTTTATGCCAATGTAACTTAAACTTTAAACCGAATTGATGCAAGACGGGTGAAAAACAACTATCTTTTAGTTATTCAAATATTTTTTAGTTTCAATTTATAAAAAAAACATCAAGCAAATTGCTACTGATTCGATATTAATTTTCCTCGAACTTAAATTTCGTAGATAACTTAAAAAAACTAGGAATAAATACATTTTGGACATAAGATATAAATTTACCAATGTCTCTATTTTTAATTATATTACACACTGGTCAGTTGTATTCAACCATTTGTTGCGAGCGGGTCTTCTAGTAGAGATGTTCATGTGAAAGATATATGTAGATATTTTTTTTGATATGATCTATCGAAACTCTATATCGATACTTTGCGATATATCGAAATGTAAAATCGATTTTTTCGATAAAGTAAAATATATATATTGGATAATTTATTTTTTTTATTGGTTTTGGACTTAGGTTGGTTTGGTTGGGTGATATTACTCGGTTGGTTGGTTTGGTTGGGCAATATAGGGGGTTGATATTGTTTTTATGTATATTTTGTACGTGAATATCTGCCACAATAAAATTTAAATGTTCAATCAGATAAATTATCTCATTATTCCAAAGAATGAGCACATAAATTAAAGAATTTCTGAAAAATTTACGAAAAGTGCACATGTTGGTAAAATATGGAGTATACTACTGCTACTGGACAAAAAAGCAGGAAATATCCTTGGGATAAATTCCACATTCATTAACTTAGAGATATTCATCGAAATAGAATAAATGAAAAATTCTATTATGTAGTTAAATTTGAAATTCGCTTCGACCTCTGGTTCGAAACAAAGAGGACAAAGGCAAATATTTGTCCACGTCATCTATCATTATTTTGACTTTTGACATTATTTTGACTGTCAAATTTTGCTCATGAAAATAAAGACATTTATTTTATGATGGACTGGCTCATCTCAAATTATAAGAGAACATAAAATAAAGAAAGTAAATAGATTTTAAGGTGTAACAAAATATTATAGAGGAAAATTTCAAATAATTTAGGACAAGGATAACATCATATCTAAAGTTTTGCAATATCTTAACATGTGAAAAGTTGTATTTATTCTTAAACTCATTTCTGAGCTTAACGTTTTCTAACCCCCACCCACAGTGACGAGTTGACATATTGGCCTCGAAAACGTAACCGTAAACCTAAAATAGCGCAATTCAAAAGGAAAGATAAGACTTCATTAACAATAAACAATTAAAAGAAGAAATATAGCGCAAATCAATTATATATCGCCTTGCTTATTTTTGTTCTCTTCTCTTGCTCGATCAGCGGTTAGCTCGCGTCGCGTCGCGACACGAAAAACGAAAAATTGTTGACCAACTCGTTTTCACGGCCACCTTACGATATTCTTGTATCGAGTATATTCATATTTCTTAAATATCGATATATGCTGAACACTCCGATCTTCTATTGAATTGTTTGGTACCCCCATGTTTCTATGAAAGTTAGATATTTGGCAAAATAGATATGAAATGTTAACTGATTGTATTTTTGTGTTGATTTTGATAAAGTCTAGGAGATTCTCAATCGTTTGGGGCTTTAAGTACCAAAAACTAGGCGAAGAATTTTTTATGTTTCGATTTACGACAATTTCTATTAGGACCATCAGACCATTGCGAAATTTGGCTTGCGCGATTTCTGGTAAAGTTTACAAGAGCGGAAGCTCTTTGCGACAATGCATGTTTTAGAGCACTCGAAACGACAGATCTGAAAGAAGTAAGTTGAATGTAAGGGCTTTAATAACATATTACCATATCCTCAACCAAATAAAAACATTCTTCCCCTTTAACTTCTTATGCAGTCACTATAACAAAACAAAACTCACACCATGGATTGGTCTAAGCAAAACATATTTAGCAGGCTTTTAGTTGCAAGTATGGGTCATTTTGATCGTTTTCATACTAAATGATTACCAAGCTATAATTTAAAAAAGCAAGAAGAAAAACAAATGTTTAAGTGTCCTTACTATTTGAACTTTTGCGTGCGTCAGCTCTGAAAATTTTGTTTACCTCTCTAATTCCATTGCAAACATCGAATCAAACCTCAATTCACAGAATGAATTGACCTAAGCGTGAAGCAATTAAGGAAATACATTTTTAATTACGACGCTACTCCAGAGGAGGGATGCCCATCAAAAAGAAGCAAAATGGGCGAGTAAAATTCTCTGATATCAAGGTGTGTTTGCGGAGCTGGCGGAGGCGAAGCTAAGGGTGGACACTTGGAGGGGATATCCACAGGGAAGGGTATTATCCCCCTGCTATGATTCTTACTAGCTAATGGCCTTCTCGTGACTCTCAATAGTAATACTGTTCTCCGCTAAGTGGACGACATCACGGTTATAATAATGGATCATACATGGATACCTTGGTTTTCTCCAAATTTTGACTCCAGCTATCGCTGATTTGCCTGTGTAGCCACCCATCCAGCCGGGGACCGTCCGCTCGAGTTTCACCAATATTTTTGTTTGGAGTAAACTACATAATAGATTCTAAAATAATGCTTTCAAATCTGAGTAATCTTTATTTTATTATGAATATGATGTAAACGTAGATTTTCCCGATTATCGGACTACACCCATGTAAGCTTCTCCAAAAAATTTTACTGACAGTGGCTTATTCGTACTATGATTGCGCCCACAAAAAAACATGTGAAACTTACCTGGGTCTGATGTATCTAACACAGGTGCCTGTTGTGATAGGGGTCCAGGTGTACTTCCAGCGCCCGGCGATCGTGCATCGTCATTCATGGCACCACCATATGATAACGACGAACTTGGAGGCCGCTGAAAATACAAGAAAAAGCAAAATATGAAAATTAGTTTCAAGCTTGTTTCATCTGATAAAAGTCTGAAATTTTCTTCATGCCCTTAAATCTAAACATGTCTTACTAACGCCAAAATTCCAATCAGTCATCTTCCAATTAAAATCCCATTTATTCATACGTTCGCACCAAATACACTTTTGGCTCACTGTACGTACGTACTTCTACATACTTAGAATCATGAGTGGAATTTTCTAAAAATAAAAAGCCAATTTTAATTACGAATACACGTATTTCACGAATGAACTAAAAATAAATTGATGCAGGACGTAGGCATGAAAAATTAATTTTGTGGATATCGATCGCCATTATCGTCGTTTTAAAATCGTGTCGTTGAACTGAAAAGCTCTCAATCTCAAAATAGAATGATCCATTTAGACTTGGTGAGCGAAATAACCATCAGAAGTTTGGAATGCAATTTTTACCTGGAGTCTTATAAGTTATGATGACACTCAAATTTTGAGGCAAATTTCGAACAAATTCATGGAAAATTGACTAGAAGCCCGTCGGTAATTCACCGAACAGATATTCGCTTTTTCAATTATGCCTAGTAGAGGGACATATTTTGGCCCAAATGATGTCCTGAAGTTTAAGTTTTGTGATGAGCAATTTTTTTTTTTTGTTTTTGCTGATCAATGTCTAAGAGGCAATGAATGTAGTAAATGCTACTAGGGGCTAACACACGTCCTTCAGATAACCAGGAACATTTCTAAAATAATAATTAATTTTCTATCTTAAATCAACGACAAAAGCAACAACGATCAGCAACACCCAGAGCACATAATCCTCGTCCAGCCAAGTGAAACGTGTGATTTCGCGTTATGATTATGCAGACAGCGTTCGATTTCGAAAATTTCGTTGACTGTCTTGTCTTCGCTGTCGACTTCGGTACTGCAATTGCATTTTGAAATTTAGCTCTTCTTATTGCATTGCGTTGAGTTCACATGTGATATGCGATGGCTTTACATGCTTGTTTGTTCACATGCTACTTAGACTGAAAATTAAAATAATATTCTCCTTCGTGTACACAATATCCACTTTCCCGCCATGGATATGATATTTTTAAAACGGGTTATTTTTAATCATTCTGCACTTGGTCAATCTTCTGTTTATGTGTGCATGATGATGACGAGATACAGCGAGTTTGTCGCAGTTGTAGTTGCTGTCGTCGTCTATACTGGCGATTTTTAGCATTTGGCTAAATGTATTTACGTAAGTAACGTAAAACGGTTGCAGGCAGGCGGTAGCCAGCGAACATTTAGAATATCAATCAGTGAGTGGTAAAATGAGGCGCAAAATGAAGAAAAAGTGCTTGCGAAATGAACGACACATGAAAACCTTTCGTTTCGCGATGGCATGATGAGAATAATCGAAAGTAAATGGTCCGTCTAATTGTTCGTTAAATATTTTAAATAATGCAAATTGCATGCGGTAATCATGTCTGTGGGAAAATCGTTAAAACGAAGGAATTTTCAAGTTTAGACAGTTTCAGTTGCTGCTTGCTGGCGAGTTTGCGATTTGATGACAAGTACGAACTATATTAGTATGTATATTATTATAGGAAGCTTAATACATTGTGTTGTGGAATATTTTTTTGATTGAAAATTTTAAGCAAAGAACGCATCACTGAGCTCGGAAACTAATGTCATGTGATACAACTTTTCCTCCACAGTGGGCGCCAGAATGTTGCATATCTCCTTAAGCCTTTTGAATACAACAACACAGGTCAAACTCCAAAGCAATAAAAAGTCATAATTTTCAAATAACGTTTCCATCCATCCGCTCTATAATAATATTCCTTGCTCATCCTTCTGCCCAGCTATCATCTCACGATCTCTGATATCAGATTCAAAAAATTAAAAAGCAATTGCTACGAATTAAATCGTCCAACACTCGTTTTAAACGATCGAACGGTGCGCATTCTATTGCATTTCAATTGCATGGCATGTGCAATGAATAAGTACGCCTCAGCTGTGGATAGATGGGCGGACAGACGACAGACGTCGACGCCGACGACGATCGATGAATGTCTTTTCGAATTTTGCGTGCCTTGAATTTTATTATTTTTTTAAATGAATTTGAAGCGGACATTTCGATTCTTCATACTGGTATATCGGCTGGCAAATTCTTGAAGAGTTTTCACACAACAATAATTGCCTGAGTGCGCGTAAATTTTTCAAAGCCCACTTCTTGTAGGAGGCAGTTGTCATTGCACCAGACGGACTATTATGTTGGACTATGTCGGACAAGTAAGTCAGACAAGGCTGCTGGTTGAGTGGTCAGGCCGGGTGTGTTTACCTCTGGCTGGCCACCTTTTTGTCTTATATCGTCAGTCGAAGATTGACATTATGCGAATAATAATCGCGTGAGAGTGTTTGATATGCGCAACTTGTTGGATGTGAGAGAATTGCAAGAGGTTGATTAGAACCTGATGTGAAGGATACATATTAAATTATTGGAAAGGTCATTAGAATTGCAGACAGGAGTCGTGAAGTCTGGCTCTGGGACGACAGAGATTGTAAATGTTTGTGTATGTTTATAAATAACTCGGGAAGCTCATGCAGAATTATGAACTTTTGAGCTGTTGAAAATATCCATTTATTCCTATTTCTCAGGTATTTTCTAGATTTTTTCCATTTAAATCTGTGAATTCAGCTTATGACATTCAAAAAGAGTCCTGACTATCGATTTCGAGCCTTTTTTTTATTTTGGGACACAGCTCCAATGCTTGCCAGTTATTGCCGATCTGTAGCTTTAAATACAAACGGTAACCAAACCAGTAATAACGGCCCATATAAGATGATTCCTCTCCAGTTTCGCCAAACACACAAAAAAACCTTCCTGGCCGTTATTACTGGTTTGGTTACCGTTTGAGCCATTTAGCCGCCATACACCAATACTGTGAGAAAATATTCCTAATTATTTCTCACAGTACTGCTGTATGTAACTCATTTTCAGGCCCTGAACAGACTGGGCAACAGTATAAGAGTCAGAATCTTCTGGGTTCCCGGTCATAAGGGCATTGATGGAAATTATAAGGCTGTTGCGTTAGTCAAGTATGGGGCTAGTCTCCCGCTTTCGGGATTGGTATACATCCTTACTCCTATCCAAACGATTAAGTTCTCAATCGACTCCAAAATGATGCAGGGTGCGACGCGCAGATGAGGTGCAACTCAGACCTGCAAGGTAACCAAAATCATGTGGGGATCATACAATCTAAAGTGGAGCAAAAGCTGAAGAACATCCTTCAGTTCGTGAAAAGTCCGGGGCCTTTGATGGCCGCTTGGACTTAACTTTCTTTCTCGAGGTCCATTTATCTGGTATCACTATGGATCACTCAATGTGTGGCCTTGTGCCTGCTAGTACAACCTAACCTAAGCGTACTCATTTCTTAGCTCCATTAACCAACAGTATCAGAAATGGCTTGATTTGGCTCCGTTCGGCCAAGGTTTGGCAGATAAAAATTTAGTCCATTATTATTATGTTCCTTTCCGTCAATTTCTTTAAAGATTCTTTATGTAGGTATCTAGTTTTATTCCAATGATTCAATACTGTCTTTTATTGATTTTCAGCTCTTGGACTACTACAATCGCTAACATGCCGATCTACTTCGATCATTTCAATGAATTTATCGACATATTCGATGGAGGACCTATCTGTGCAAGATGCATCTTTGAAATCAAAATTATCGAGACGGTATCGACTTATGCGCAGTGATTGACTGTGACAGTATTGATACTTTAAACTAAATTTACAATTTTGTAAACTGGGCTTGCTGTTTTCGGAAAATTATTAAGTATACCAAACTTCTCCGTATTCACATTAACCTATGGCGCGCTAAAGCTTGCAACTCAATTGACCGAAAATAAATCAGAACTTTTTCTTAGGACGGATAGTTACTTTTCCAACTAGTATGATCATGAATATTTGCGGCAAATGCATCACGAGATGCTACCTGCACTGAAGCTACCTAGCGGAAAAATAATGATCTTCTTTTTCCTCAACCTATTATAATCTTGGATTTTATGGAAATTCCAGGACCAATAAGAAAACCTGATAGATGCAGAAAAATCGTTCGAGAGGGAGTGAATTTTTTGACAACATAAGGATGAGAAAATTCAGTAACACAAGTTGAATACTCACAGGATTTTTATGTATTATGCGATTAACGAATAAATTCAAAAATGACATTTACTAGCAATGTTTTTAGACTTGTACAAAAAATTTGATATTTGACGTGGGATGAATTTTCGAGGTAACATGCCAGAAGTTTTGAAGTATATTTGCTGTCCTTGAATCCTCTAAAAAACTCTAGCGCAACAGAACAACTAGAAAAACTAATGTTCGAGGAACAGTAGAAGAATCGTGCATATTTAACCACAGGTGCTCCAACCTGTTTCGAGGGCAATGTACCACTTTGATCTCGCCAATACATTTAAAATAATAAGGCAGAAAGGTTTCCAGGGTTGCCACTTTTATGAATTTCAAAAATTAGCGAAGTCAAACACTTATACTTATATTTAATATGGTTTGATTATCTTACAAAATACTTATACTTATATCTCTTATCGGTTGCTTATCTTACTCAGCTTTTGAAAACAGCATCTTCCGTAAGACAAATGAAGAAAATACTCAGTGCGTGTAACACTTCATCAGCACTGCAACTAAAAGCTAACCCCAACACTGCTTCTTGTCAAAATTAAGCTACCCTATGAATCTCGTTTTCATCCGCTGACTTCATCAGAAGTTACAGCGGTAGAAAACTGTTTGGATTTAAGAAAATTTAAGCATTGGTTACTTATTTTCATTGTAAATGTTTGTGATATGAATACCTAAAGTAAGCATTTATTAATACCAAAAAAAAAACCACCTCGTGCTGGCAACCCATTTCCAGCATCAAAGCCAAAAATATACCACATCTGCCAAAAGTTAAAGTTAACCTTCGCTGCGAATCTCATTTCGATCCGAAAACTGCATTGGACGAGGTGCAAAGAAATTTAGGGTTTCCAGTCGCAAAAGATTTAAATTTTCTAAATCCTAATATTTGTTGTTTCTAATTCTAATTTGAAAATTTTATGATAAACTCGCTTACAGATGATATGGCACAAAATACAAAAACAATCATAGCTGGCAACTCTATCATGGTTTCTCAACCAGATTCCTACTGAATATTGCCTACAAAAAGGTTCATAAACCATATGAATTTCGTTTTGATTTCATGGCTGCACTGGAAGTTATAGGGGAAAAAGCAATATTTGCCTGAGCGAATTTTCAAAATTCAAGACACTAAAATTATCATAGCTGGTAGCTCCAACCTAATTTTTCAACCAAACTTCTATCAAACGTAGCTCAAAGTAAAGTTCAGCTTCTGTATGAATTTCATTAAAATCTGGGGACTGAATCAGAATGTCTCGGGCAAAAAGCAGTTTTTTATTTTAGTGATTTTTCAAGATGGCACCACTGGTACAATTTAGCCTATATTTCAAAATCGCTTCTACCAAACTTAGTCTTACTTAAAGCCAAAACAATCTGTAAATTTCAGTTGTATTTGATAATTGCGTCGTGAGTTCTCATGAACAGAATTTTGTGATGCTAAAAATATATGTAAATTTGGGTAGGGCTACCGTTTTTGGCCGATGTAGAATTTCAAAAGTTTTGCTTTGGCTATGCACACAAAGCATAAAATTTTTACAAGAGTTTCATTTTGTTCTAAAAAACGACAGTTTTTCAGGAGAGTTGATGATTTGAAGATTTTCACTTTCAGTGCCTGCCGTAGCTACAGGGTTGCCAGTATGATCATAAAAAACTACATAAATTTATAGCTTAGTAACATCAATACTTCTTGTAAATTTAATGATGATTAAATAGCTTTGTCAAAAGTTATTACAATTCAAAAATTTCCAAATTTTCCTAATATCTTTTTAGGCACCTAGCGCACACATATGGTTAAGAACTTCCAAAATTTTATCATAATTACATTGAAAACACGTTTTAAACTTATTTTGCAAACTTAGCTTTTTTAAAAAATTACTTGCCGATAGAATTACAGGGATATTTGAAATATCACAAAAATTGCCGTAGGTTTAAAGTTAATTAACATTTGGTGAGACTTGGTCCTATTCTACATACTCAAAAATGTGTCCGGAAAGTTTCATTTCAATCAGATTGCGCGTTTCTGAGAAATAGTCACTGAATTTTTTTGATGATATATGTATATGTATATATATATATATATATATATATATATATATATATATATATATATATATATATATATATATATATATATATATATATATATATATATATATATATATATATATATATATATATATATACACATATGTGAATTTTTGGCCAAAGTTATTTTAACACTAATGCTCTTCGAAATTTAGTAAAAACGTTCTCTTATAATTCAACTTCCGCAGTTTTTGCAAGACTTTCCAAACAAAATAAGTCAGTTATACTTAAAAGTTGAAACAGATCGGTTACAATTTATTCCGAATATCATTGAAATCTTTAGAAAAATCACTATCGGACTTTGAAAATCCAAAAAAAAAATTGAGTAGGTTTAGCTCCACACTGCGAATATTTAGTTAACACTTTTGATGATAATACGTCATTTGGGACCAAGTTCAAAGAGTACCTCAGAATTAATACACTATTGTTATAGTTCGATCGGTTGAGTTCTGTTGGCCGCATATACATTTTCATGAACCTATGACCAGAATTAGTAGCAAGCGTGTTTTGAATCATTAACACATTGACCGCCGTGTCAGTCACCCGTGACTGACACTGGAATACTCCAATGGGGCTATGTCAGTCACCAGTGACTGACACTGAGTACATACTGAGTACTTATAATTTCCCACAAAAATGCATCAAAGTAAATTAAATAATCATATCTCTACATAATTTACTAAATGTAACTTAAAAACAAAGAATTTTTTTTTTACATTTTATGAAAAAACCTGTTGGCAGAGAATGTGTTAATAACCATTTTATTTGATTCAACCGACAACTAGAGATCAGGCTGTCAATACGGTCAAACTCATTTTGAGAAAAAATATGCTTGGCAGCTTTTCACCACTGAACAAGACTATTATATCAGACTATTTTTTTGAACTGATTATAACCATAGATTAAAAATTCATTTTTTTGTGATTAAAACAGGCAGTAAGAATAAATCACACTATATTCAAATAGATCAATGAGATCGTCAAGAGGAAACAATAATATAAAATTGAAAAACTTTTGGATAAACACTTGGATCGTATATAAAAAAGCGATAAGGGGAAAACACTCCACATTGTTGATAAAACTATGACCGATTCCCTTCACAATTGTCAAACAGACAAAAATACTAAAATGATCATAGCTACCATTGACCATTAACGAATACTCAAGCAGATGCAACCTTTGGCAAAGTACATGGTATTCTATATTTTTCATCCAACCATGTCCTCTTCCCATCCAATACCTAATTTATCAATCACTGGTTAGCTCGAACGACATGAAAATTTGGACTTCCAAATAAACATAAATATTCGTGTTACAAAGCCAATAATTTGGATGACAGTTTTACGCGTCTTTTCCAGGCAATAATTTATTCAAATAGAATTAAAATAATGAAAAAGATTAATCATTAGTTACTGCACAATATGAAAAGGCCGGTTAACTATGTCAGTGATTCCGAAGAATAGAATTCAAATTACATGTTTCAAAATTCTAAAAACATGATTTGTTGAAGAATGCAGCGTAATTAAAGTTTATACAAAAGTTGGAACATTGAATTCATCACTAAATTATTGTGACACATATTTAGAATTTTAGCGCAATGGAGCAAGTGATATATTTCACACTAGAAAACATATGCTCTGAGAAAACTCCTATAATGCACAATACAGTGAATATTCAACGCTAATATCGTCACAACCAATGCGGCATAATATTTCACCAGAACAGGGGACTTGAAAATTCTAAGCCAATTAACAACTCACTCCACCAGCCTTACTCTAAAAGTAAAACCAGCCCTCCACATCACCTGCAACAAATAAAAAATCAAAAGCTGCCAAAATCAGACACGTTACGCAAATAATCTCTTTAAAAGCGATTTCAGGGGATGAAACTCACAAAATAAAAAAATCCATTTTCACTCCCGTCCAACCAAACCGCCCCCAACGTGGTAGCAGCAACGTCCCAGTTTTCTCTCGGAATCTTTTGCATGTCCGTATACTCACAAGTATGAAATGCCGGCAGTATGTAATTATCAAATTAACTTTCATCCATCCCCCAGCTCCAATTCATCCTCTCAACTTAACGTTTTTGTCCACCCCCGCTACCAGGCTGCTTTGTTTTTTTAATAGCATGTCGACTATTACTTGGGAAATCCATCATAATTTTCATACCCTTTGCTGACACACAGGCTAACAGGCAGCCCAGGCAAAATATTGAAGTTTTGGATTTTTAATGAAATTCACAATATGCAAGAGTGGTGAAGAAGGGTTGCGTAGTCCTGACGTCGTCATCCACGTTGTTGCCGTCTTCAGAGCCTGGCCCAGCAATCTAGTCTCTGCAAATTTGTGTTTTCTTCGATTTGGAGGCGGAGTAGCGCGGCTTTAGTCAGTTTCCAAGGCTGCATGTGTGATAAAATGATTTCGCTCTCCTCGAAGGGGAGACGATATGACGGTGAGCGTATTTTAGTCTAAATGGCACACACATGCTACACATAACATATAATTTAATGACGAGAAAGTTAATTGTCGAAAAGTAATTTTAAGCCCTTTTCAATTTAAACCAATGGCACAAATCAGCTGTTACAGTCACAGTCGGCGTTGCGCTGGCGTTAGATAATTGTAGAATGGCCAGACCTTTGGCGAATGAAGGGTAGCAGCTTTCAGTTCTGCTTTAGTTATTTCTGTTCCATTTACATCATCACCATCGTCAGCATATGGAATGAATGAATGACAAAGGACTTTATGAATTTTCTATTATCCTTGCAGATCATCCCCTATCGAATTTCTCCGGGCTTTGATATTTCCTACGATGGGTCTTACAGCAGACATAATTGCAGTATTTATCGAGAAAACATACACTAGTAATGCGGAAGCATGGGAAAACACAAGAGTTCCCACTGACAAAGTGCAAATAGTGTAGGGATTTTAAAGTGAAGAGCGAAAGATGGAACTACTAAAGTCGGGGGTTAAGTGCTTTTTGCAAACCAATGAATATTTCATAGATTGGTAACATTATGGGAGTGGATCCGCCATTTGAATGACGACGACAACTACGCTGATGAAAAGAAAACTATTGCGGTCGATGTAGAAGATTAAGTCTGATAGAGTAAATATTGAAACTAGGGTGGAATATCTAACAACCGGACGATACATTTGCCTGGTTTTGAATTCGTCAAGGATGACTGTTTGTTGTTGATTCTTGTACTTAACACGCACAACCACGATTATTATGTGCATTGAGTAGAACAGCAAAATAATATACGGACTTTACTGTTACTTTGAATTATCGATCAATCGGTGGGAAGATCTATTACCGGGCCGTGTCGAGAACAAATTTCAAAATTGTAGCTTTGTTCATATCGAGATATTTATTTCATCTTATATAGCTCTGACAGGCAGAAGTTTACCTCCAGCATAGCACTTTCTGTGTATATTCGACTTCTTCCTCTCAAAAAGAGTATACGTAGGTTTTGATTTCATTTCTTATTTAAAAAGTATTCTCGGAATGATTCTCGCAGTATTGAAAATATCGAAATTGATGTTGACAACAATTTTTAGATATTAAGCAAACCAACTAGTCAACTTTCCAGGGGTGAACAAATAAAATATTCATCACGATTATTTGTTGTCGCAATAATTCAGTTTTGAGAACATGACTTGCTTCTTTTACCCTCAAGATATTTCATGCATTCACTTAGGCAGTCAAAATTGATTTCATTAGCTAAAGTAGCTTACACATACTTGCCTGAAAGTTTATATCACAACAATCTTATATTTTCGCTACCCTTTACCTATAAACTATTATGAATGCACCTAGCTTCCTTAACACAAAATTCGAATTTATCTTTCCTCATAAGTATCTTATGGATCAAAAGTTTTTCAGACCCAATTCAGCATAATAACGCAGTCCAACCACCTCAAGCCCACGTACTACAATCATGCACAGTGTCCAATTGCAATCGTAATGATGACGTACTTTTTAACAGGGTGAAAATAACAAGTCATGATCTTATTCAAAGCTAACAATTTTATAGGCGTAAGCGTGTTTTTTGAATAATACACATGAACGAATGGTTTTCACCGGTTTCGTTAAGGTACTGAAACTCTATTGAGGCTCTGGTCGACGTGAAGAGCCTTTCGATTTTTTTCTGATGCATTCGAATTGATAAGAAAGCTCCATATATTGAAATACCAAAGAAAGAGGAGCTTCGTTCGGTGTTTCGTTTCATTTTGAAGACGCAGTAATTTCGATATCAAGCATATTTCTAGACCCTGAATTCACTTTGCAAAATCGAATTTCACTGGCTATCTTACAGACTTCTTGGAAGTATTCACCAACAACAAGCCATCTGTTCCCGCTAGACTTTATATTCAAGATTTTTTCAAATACAATTTTTCCTTCGTCACTGTCTCCTGCCACAATCTACTTTAGTTTCTACAGTCAGACGAACGAAGTACACAGATCAGCCACCAGCAGGTCTATACTTATTTTTTACTAGAAAGAGCATGATTTTCATTTTTTTCTTCACAATCGACCTAAAACTACCGCTCATGGATGTCCGTCTTTAACGTCGTCATCGTCATAGTCGTCCTACAATCATTTCATCGTTTACCAAACTGTCTACTTATATATAATTTTACAATAAATTCGACCTCGGATATCGGTCTCGTCGATGAACAAAGTGTTTCATTTAATAATAGCCGTTCGGAAAAGTGGTTTAACTGAAAAGTCATAATCAAACTGAATCGAAGTCTTTACGAGTCATGCAGACTAGCTCAGTCCTAGACTTCAGGCACATAAAAAGCATTATACTGTTCCGTTTGATTGAGTTGACATTCACACACAAACCTTGCTGAATGGCGGTTAAGGCCCTGGACTGCCTTGCTTCTGCGCTTGCCTGGCCAACTTCAGAGAAAAACATGGAATTCAGTGGTGGAGAAAAGCCGAACCTATAATTAAAGTTCAGCAATTAAAATTGCTGAGTTTGCAAAAGTCTCTCTCGCGAGTAATTACTAGATAGTGTCGAAATCTTGAAGATATTGATGGACATAGCACGCGTACTGTTAATTGGAAATGATCGGTGTAAGTAGATAGGAAAAGTATATGATTGATGTATGTATATGCATGTATGAATTTGAAGGCTCAGATGATGAGGAAATTATATTTGGGGAATAGGGTTTCGAGAACTAATAATGGGGGACATTGAATTGACTTTTAATAGCATGTTCTTAGGAAAACTGTCCGAAATAACCTTATAAAGTAATTGGAAGATTGTTGTTTTTTCAAATTTTGATTCAATTTTCAATATTTTTAGTTTAAGCAAACAAACTGCGAAGTACTGATTTGAAATTTTTTTGTATTTTGATTTTAATCACGAAATGCAGCACAAAGAGCTTCTACATACTTCCCCCAACCCAAGATTATTGCAGATAAATTCCCTTACTGCCAGTTACAAGTCTGTCATGCAGTTGTCAATTTTCTTTCGCACAAAATTATGAGAATAATAACCCACCCCGAACCAGCTCAATGGTCGTCAAGTGATATCAATTTGTAGTTACATCGAGAGACATACGAAAGTAGGCCATTAAGTTCGCGGAATGGAAGGTAGGTAAAAAGTGGAAATAAAAACGCAAATGCATTTTTTTTCAACATATTTGTCTGTTACTCTAATATATTTTTCAGATATTTCAACTAGTTTATACTGCTTCTGTAAAAATGTTTCTTTGTCAGAAAAGTAAGCCAAAACGGTGTCCTCCACTTTTTCATTGTTTAAAAACTTCTTCCTACAACTCTTAATTATTCATTTTTGGAAAGAGATAATTTTCACTGGGAACCAGGTGAAGCCTGTAGGATCTAAACTCCATCTGATCTATCTAAGTCCACGTTATGCAGGGCAGCCAACGCAAAACGACTCTTGTGAACAGAGGCATTGCAGTGCAAGCGGACGTAACCTTTGGTCAATTTTTGTTTTCTGTTTTCTCTGATAGCTTCTTTCAACCACTCCAGAATTGAAGCGTTGTATTCTCCTGTTATGGAGACGCGTTTTATTTTAAAACAAACAACGGAATTTTTTTCTGAGCCCCAAAAAACGGTCGCCACGACTTTTTCAGCAGACTATTACACCCTGAACTTCTCGGGTGGCGGTGTGCTTTTTTTGTGGCACTGCATAGAGTCTTAGGTTCATAATGATGAGTCCAAGTCTCGTCTTCAGCTTCGATTTGATTCAATATTCCATCCTCGTCCTCACTACACAGGTCCAAAAACGCAAGACAGCACTTCACGTGCTGTTGTTTTTACTTGCGTTGTTTTTACTATTGGCGTGAGCATTCTCGGCACCTGGCTTGCACTGACTATAGTTATGTCAAGTTGATCGTGAAGAATATTTGTAGTAGTTAAATCTGACAGTCGAACCATTTTTGCGAGCTGTCTCGTCTTTAGCGTAGCATCTTCCAATATCACCTTTCAGACTTTTTGAACAATTTCCGGAGTGGTCACTTTTATTGGTCGACTTTCGTTGTTCGGTGAGGAACTTTATAACAGCACGGTACTCGATTTTCGAACAAAATTACCCACCCTCGTATGTTGCTTATCTTTTTTTCTTTTTTGGATATTTCAAAATCAATGTGGTTACCAAGTCCCTAAAATTTGTACTGTTTCGAATTGTCATAACATAGCAACCCAGAGAGATCACATTTTTGGGCACAAAAAATAAGCCCAACTGGTTCTCGGTTAATGACCAAAACCCAGAGTTGAATGAAGTATAGGGAAACTCAAAGCTTATGAGATTTGATTCCCAATTTGCACTTCTACGAAAAGGTCAATTTTCCCGCACTCTCATACTCCGTCTCGATGGGGTCATGTATTGGAGGTATGGCAATTTTATTTTTATTTTTTTGAAAGCTACCAAAAGCTACGGTTGGTGGCTAGATCTCGTTTTTTTTCTCATTGCTGGTGGTATTGAGTGTATCTTCAAAATATATCTTAGCCACCGAAAGGTGATCAAAAAGCTGAACAATTAGTCGTTACGTGGTAAAGAGTATCGAATAAGAGTCAGGTGAGAGATAATTGAGGACGGTTACCCATTTGTTATGGTAGAATGAGCATTGTAACACTATGCCTAGGGTATGAATAAAAACTCTCTACCAAAAGACATGGGTTCATTGATCATATGAAGGCTTGTCTTGATTTTCATAATGAAAACCTTCACGTTCACTCAATTTTTTGAGATCAGGACCTAAGTTTGACCTACTTGGAGGTTATTACATAGAAAAAACTCCAACACAAACTCAAAGAACCCATGTGCTCTTTGAAGCAGGTTTAATTTTTTAACAAATCTAAGCAAGCTATATTGGAAACGGAATCCTAGATTTGCAGCTTTCGACTTCTGTATGATTCTTTCCCTACTTTTAAGTTTCCACCGAAAAACTGGAACGGAAAGCGAATATGAACAAGATGAATAAATATTCTTGAAACACTACCAATATATAACAAGGAACCATCAATTCAATCCAATATTATATTCTGTTCAGAAAAATTAGAACTACTCTAACATTTACTAAGAACGAGAACAATATATAGCAGTTCATAGCCTTATATATTTCATCTAGTCTTTGGATCTTTTCAAAAGCCAGTTGAGTTACTATTAGCATACCATAACAATTTTTCGTAGAGGTGTCACCACAATTCTATCTCACGCTTAAGATAAGGCAATGTAGAAGATGATATTTTATCAGCAGAACATTAAGGTATTTATGTTTTTGGGTGTATTTATATTGACGGATAAAGAATGAAAATAAATCCTGATTTCCAATCAAAACGTTGGAAACTTTGTTGTCAATAAAAGACATATGGTCTTGGAAAAAAAGTATTACGATCATCGCACATATCAGCTATAGAAGTCTGAATTATTTTTTGGACGATTCCTCTATATCCGCATCGATTTTTTTCTAAGAAATTTATTGACATCCACCATCTGAAATGAATTTACTGAGAATGGACAAAAAATGTTATTGTCAACAATTACTTGAAGAGCCTAACCTTGCTCATTCAAAATAAGCGCAACTAGTTTAACCATCTTGTTTACTAAATGAATATAATCGTCAGATAAATGCAATCTTCTCTCATAGAATTATACTATCAGACAATTTTTTATCTCGTTTCGTTATAGATGTCAATTAACGCTTGTACTGAATCCAAGGAAAAACACTAAAATAAAGCTCTACGAATGCAACTGAAAATCATTCTTACTGCTGAAATTACGACTGGATCCAATAAAAGTTACAATCTTGCTGATATCAAATTTGGCCCCCATAAACGCGAATTAAATTTGCGTCATGAGCTCAAGTGCATACTAAACTTTACTCCGCAACGTGGACTCCTTGACCGAAGCGATAGCCACTAGCCACCAAAAAAACCTAAGCCGTATCAAATAATTACCTACTGATGAGATTTGCTTTATCACCCATGTTTCGTTTTCGTCGTTGTGCTTGTTGTTGTTTTCGTTTTTTATATGGCTATTTAGTGTTCCAGCTGTTTGGCTTCTGCTGAACAATCAAACTAACTACTAACTGAGCCGCCTAACTCATTTGTTTGCTAGTTAATCTTACTTCACCACACTTTACATGCCCGTTCGAATTCGTTACTACGCCCCATAAAATACTATGAGGACGGGTCGGAATTCGAAATGGTTAAAATCGATGCTCACTATCCGATATCGGTAATATTGGTAGTAGCGAAATTATCTTATTTTTTGTGCGCCTCAGCTGCTGTTCTCATGATCATGTTTCAGGTTCAAAACACTCTTCTTCGGTTTTTACTTAGATTATTGTTATTACTGCAAAGCTTTCGGACACTACGAAGAGCACTTCTTGTTATTGCTGGTTGGTCTTATGGATGCTTTGTTTTCCTCAGCTTTTTACGCTCTTAATTTCTTAAAGGTGTGCTATTTGTTTTGTGCTGTATAGATAAAAACCAACAGCAGGCTTTGGTTGGTATCAAGTGGTAAAGTACACATTGCACTCTCATTTTATTCATGTTTAATATAAAAGCTTCATTGTTGATTTTTTTGCCGGGTTGTTGATATTGGAGGTCAAAAGTTGGTGTATGAGAGAGATAATGGCAATGCAATCAAGTTTTCGATTGTAGGTAATATTATGAGTGGGTCGATACAATGCAAATTAAAAAGAAAATTGGAAAAATATGGTGTCCAAACAGATTGCGGTGCGATCTGTTGATTATACGTGATTTTCAAAACACTCCGTGTGGAAATGTAATCGTTTCAAAGAAATGCAATAATACTATTACTGATATTTACTTCATGGAAATAAGCAAAGTTTACTACCTATAATTCTACCAGGACATATTATGTTCAAAGCGAAATACCACAGTGATTTTTTATCACATTTTTGTGCTACCTCACTACTAACTCCCCAATACATCCGTTACAAATGTTCAGGGCATGTTTCAAAATACCAAACACAATTCATTCGCCGTCCATTGAAATTATATCCCCAAAATCACAATTCATTTCCTATTACATACCGCAATTTTCCACGGTAGATGGCCTTTTGTTATGAAAGCATTCCGAGCGCGTCTTTCACGTCGTCCATATCATCCTTGCGGCTATATACCGAGCCAAACCAAACCAAATCCATACCAAGAGTAATTCGTCCTTGCTCTGCGATTCAGCACAATAAACATTTCGAAACTGAGAATAGATGATGACTCCCTCGATTCGACGACTGCTTTTCTAATTGGCATCCATCGCGGTGGCTGAACATTGACAATGGCAATTTCATCCCCTTACTTTTCCCACGTGTTCATTCGAACAAAGAAAAGAACTCCGCTTTCGAGAGGTCTTAGTTGCCGTTGTCGTCGTTTTGCACACAGCTGAGCCAGTTATTGTATGGAGTTTCATGTTTCTAAGTGTTGCCGGAAATGTAATTGCAAGTAGATTTGCTTCGGGGCTCAAAGATTCAAAGCTTGTTGGATGTTTGTTCCTTATTCTGTTGAAAATCTGTTAGACATAGTAGCGAAACGCTCAGGTTTCTTGCAGGGACGATTATGTCAAACACATTCAAGAGTGGGATTGGTCGGTGTCGAACTGTTTATTTAGCTAGGTAATTTTGGATTTAAGGTTGGATGCAGAAGACACTTCATACTGCAGCCTCACTTTCTATGCCAATTCATCTAAACTCATTTTGCACTTTGAGTTGATTCTCATTTGGAGGCACCTACCACCGCCATCGGCTCGGAATACACAGCCTTTGTGAAAATTATTAATAGGTGACAAACGCGTGTCACACACCATCTACCATGCAACACGACACAGCACACACCTCCAACAGAAACTGAAGGGACACAAAACCGACTTTTATTTTCAAATGATTGTAGCTCTCTCTGATTATAGTGATTTGGGCACAATGCCCTCAAGACCGATGCTTAGATCAAGCGCGAGTTCCCGTCGCCCGTATGATGGACACGAAACGCAGGCGTGATTTTTCTCCATTCCTAGAAAGGGGTTTAAGAGAATATCATTAGGACAAATCTAGACGCGTGTGCGCCACATCCTTCAAAATTATAGTCCTAGGAGTCGCTATTATATCAGCACACCTTATACTAATTGCAGTGTCATACGTCATACTCGAATTCCTCTCTCTTCTGAAGAGGGTGCCACACTCTATGCTACCTAGCACTATTGGACTGTGGTAGAATCGTTCTTGCAACCTCATATGAAATTATCTGCAAATGACCATAATCCGGATTTGTGCGTTCATGTGTGGAAAAGTAAAAACAATTGTGCGGAAGGAGACTTAAAAGGTCGATTGGTCGGTCTGTTTTTATGCGCATATTTCCTAATGCAAATTGGTGAAATGTTAGTGTCGGTTGCACAAAATCGTTTTGCATGGTAAACGGAGGCTTTAGCTTGAAGATGGTATGATAGGTCCAGTTTTATGATGCTACGGGCTAAATGGTTTTAAGAGCGGTAAGTTAATTTGAGAAATATAGTCAGAAGTTAAAGTGTGTAGAAATTAAATTGATGAGCACTGGGAAATGAGATGGAACATAAAATTTCAGTGTGGCAGGCAGAAGCAGTTTCCTTAGCGGAAATCTGTTTGGTAAAAATGTTTTGACTGGTTTTGCATGCTTCCTAATTCTGAAATGACTCTTACGATAGTAAAAAGGCCAGTTTAGATGGTGACTATTCCACTCATGAAAGAATTTTATATTCTTAGTAGAAAATAAGCTTAAGATTGTGAAAAACGGACAAGGGCTGTGTTTCATTATGTGTTCAAGTAAATATGAACCTGATGACAAATTACTTAGCCACCATCAAACCTAAAGCTAACATAGCCACATAAGACAACTTTGTTTCAAATAAGAAAATTTGGACAGAGGTGAACCAAGGTCTGCTATCAGGTCGTTACTGAAGTAAATTGCACAAGGTAAAATGTTAGCTTGATTTTCGCATCATGCAATTAACCTAGCGTTTTACAGTATTTCATGATTTTGAAGAACATTTTAAAATCAAATCAGCGTTTTACAGTATTTCATGATTTTGAAGAACATTTTAAAATCATTATAGTATCTACGATGAAATCACTTAAGCCCATTTTCAATGAAATTTAACAGATTCAAATAAACTGAAAACTATCAAACATATCCGGAACATATACCAAGAACCTCATTTCACCTTACCACAAATCACATAGTCTCCTTAAACGGCGGCTCATTTCTCAGTGTCTTCGGCGTGATGTATCACCGCGAAAAAATAATTAAGTTTTTCGCCTTTGGCGGCCTTGAGACGTTGAAGAATTACATCTATTTACAAACACCTTCGAAGGTATAGTTGCCGATTATATGCACATGTCTATAAAAGCAGGTATGCATGCAGTCCATCAGACCTTCATGGGATAAACTCGCATATGTATACATAGTTTTGCAAGTTTAACATCCAATTTGAATACAACCATAAAATTCTTAGCCACATGATGATCGCTAAAAGAGCTAATGGAAAGAATACTGTCGAAGTCAATTCGTAACAGAATATAAATTTTCGGTTGGACATTTTTACAATCGTGACTTGACAAGATTTCGCTACCACTTACAAAATAGTTAATTTTTTGAAATGTATGAAGGGATGATATGCAGTTTTTGTATTCTTGGATTGATTTTATTGTTATCTTAGCTTCGACATTGTCCAGTAGGTGATCTGACACAAATTCTGATTCGTTTCAGTTATTATTTGAGTTAAGAATCGAACGTGAAATCGTCCACTGAATGCAATTGATAATCGATGCTCTTTGAATCGCATCTGCTTTTGATATCCCAATTAAAACGCTATGTTTAGACAAAACTTTGAACGTTAGTTGATGCGAACATTCCTATGCTACAAATTTTATAAAAAATCATGTTGAGTTAATAAACTTTGAGAACTTGGGCTTTTCTCCAACTTCTGCTGGGCTGAAGAGCTCAGTAGCTACAATTGCATGGCTAACCTCAACTATGACATTGTTTTATAAATAGAACTCGAATTATCTTACGGTCCTCTACTTTTCAATTAAGAAGGTTTTATTAATAACCACGTCATCTACTAATACTGGCAATAATAAATACTGGCGAAAATAGGTCTAGATGTACGAGATTCTTATTTTTTCACATTCGAATTAGTTTCGTTTTAAGCATGATTTGCCCACTTGCAGCACAACCTAAAAGTAAATCACAAGCCTTTTTCACAGGCTATAAATCTACAACAAGATGATACGAACACAAAAACAACGACCATTTAGACTAGGGTCATGTTACCTTTGTAAATATTTTTATAATTTTCAAAATGATCTTCGTGAATTACATTCTGCATTTTAAATTTGAATTTAAAAAATTGAGCCAAAAATAACCAGCCTTCAAGATATCAGTTAAAATCAAACGTTTGTACGACAAAATCAATTACACATGTTTTCTCTCAAATATATTTTCAATATACAATCTTTTATGCGATTACTCATGCTTTAATCTGTCTGTTTCAATTAAAAATTCATGTTCAACTATCCACAAGTCTCACCGAAAAAAAAACAATCAAAACTTTCAACCAAATCCACGCTGATAAGCGATGTTTACTCAGCATTCTGACGACGATCGTGAATTTTTTTCAGGAGCCAAACTAGATTACCTACCTCTATATCGGTGATCAATAAAAAAAATATGATATCACCGATACAATCAATTTCAGCGTAAAATTCGTAGCAGCAGTTCGCAACAACACTGGTAGCTTCCAGTGAGCAAGACATTTCGATGCGTTCGCAGCATGATACAATATCGGCGCTACTACAAGTAATACAAGTATTCCTATGTTCAACAACACAGTACTGAGCGTACGCAACTATAGTACGTGCACGGCTAGGTATTTTCATATTTCATCGTTGCAGTGTCTTATCGCATCGCAACTGATAAGATTTAATGTTTTTTTCTTCGGAAATGCGTGTGGCCACATATAATGATTTTGATTGAAAGAACGATAGATGATACCGAGACATTTTTTTCCCAAAAACTGTTCAACGACGAGAAGAATGCATGCACTCGAAAATACTTTCTTCATATGTATACATAGCGGATAGAGAAATTGTTTTGAATACATATTACGAAGAAATAAAATATTTAGTCTAGATATAGATCATATGGATTAGATTTATACGGTATAGTGAACGTTAATGTGGAATACACCTACACGGCACTTTTTTTACACGATTTCGCTTTTGCACGGTTTTAGAAATTGACCTTTTCCCCCCGATTTAAAGGATATTTGAAAAGCGGAATTTGCATTTAGACGGTTTTTTAGTTTAGTTTTGTATTCATGGCCATTTGCAAAATGCCCTATGCCCTTTGCTCCAGAAGGAGTGAACAGGAACAAGCGAGTCATTTTCAATACATATAATATAGGTTTATTCACAAATATGTACTGACGACTGTGTAACTGATCTTGGCGTAAATAAATTCTAAAAGTTTTTATTTTAGTAGTATAACTTTCCGTTCGAGAAGTAAGTGCAATTAATCTTTGAATTCCAAACAATCCCAAAAAAAAGATAAGCAGGCGAAGAAGAAAATGATATCTCTGGAAACCAAAATCAAAATTCTCGATTGTCTCCGCAAAGAGTGATCGATGTGATTAAATTTCATTCTATGAATGAAGCTACCATAAGGACGATAAGGAAAAATTGATAGTCGATCAGGAAACGCGGAGCAGGTGGATCGTCTGCAACCTTAATCACGGTTTCATACGTAAGTGATGTTGCGATGGAAAAAATGGAGCAATCTTTAGTGATGTGGATAGAAGACCAAATTAAAAAAAGGGTTCCACTTGCAGCTTGAGTTTCCAACGTCTTCTTCAGGAAAATAGCACAAACTTTTAAGTGCAAGCCTTGAGTGGTTTGAGAGATTCAAAGAGCGGCATTCTCCACACGTTCTTAAGCTAAAAGGCGAAAAAGCCTCAGCTGAATCGTGTGGAGTTGAACAATATCCCGCAAAATTTACTGAAATGATTGCTGCCAACTCAAACACTCCGGATCAAGTTTCTAACGCAGGCGAGTTCAGTTTATTTTGGCAGAAAATGCTATAAAGGACTTATTTGATCAAATCCCACACAACAGTAAGTGCCCACAAGCCAGCAAAGAATCGAATAATGATACAGTTCTGCAGCAACGCATCGAGAGATGCGTACAGACGATGGGCTCGAATTAGGAAATCATTTCTAACAAAATGCTCCGAATACTGAACGTAATCTTCGATTCCAGCGAGACATTGGTTAAAATTTACATCAGTTTGAGGTTCTATAAGGATCTCACAAAAACCGATAGCAGCTTTTAATGACTGATATTTCTCAACCAGAACCGCTGTGTAATGATGAAACTGGCACCAACTCATAAAGCAAATAAAGTTTGTGTTCAATTATGGATAACAATAGGATCCTTTGAAGGATCCTTTTTTACAATATCATACTTAACACATGATTCAAAATTTTGTGATTTTATTATTTCGGATTATACTTAAATAAAAAGACGCACTTAAATAAAAGGAACCCTTAACCACATTTTAGCTTGTTTTTGGTTTCCACGGTTTTCCTATGGACATTATAGGATTTCGATTTATGCGCTTTTCTGTGGAACCTATCTTCCATGTTATTCGAGTGATAGGTGTATTTTGAATGGAACGATTTTGATTCTTCTTCGTATGATTGCGTAGGGAGCAACGATTTCAAGCTGAAAATTTAATCGGAAGACTTTTATGAACCTTGGCAAATTAAAGTGCTTCCTAGGGAACTCACCGCTTTCTACTTTCTAAATTGAGGTTCATTTAGTAAACTGGATATGGCTGGTAGAAATAAATTTGTCAGATACACACCACTTTCCATTGTTTACACAAACAACACAGAAAAAACAAACAAAATATCCACAGAAGGATTATTTGGCCATATTAAGGATCCTGAATTATGAGCCTGAGACTTAAGTGATCTTCATCGACCGTTATGTAGTGCTTGGTATATAGCACAATGCTGGAAAAACTGGTAACACTTGTTAAGGAATGGTTTTCTTCGATAAGAGCCAATGGATTATTTTAAATAATATTAAATAGCTTCAAGATAACCTCATTTGACATAACTCGAAGCTTTGGGGCCAGGACTACATGTGAAAATAATTCATTGGAAAGTATTTCATAGAAAGTATTTGATAGAAGAGTTTGTTTTGTCGTGGGTTGCATTTTTCCCTTTCCCCTTTCTGCAATCAGCCTCTAGATCGAAATGGAAGGACCTTCATTATTTGAAATGGAAAGATCTTCAACATTTCATAGTAAAGCTCGATGAGCACCGTCACTGCAGTTGCTGGCCAAAAAAAAGTTTGCTCTTGTTTTCGCTTGAGAGCTTCCTCCAACAACTAGTGAGATTTCTGTTACTTGGCATGTGCCTTCAAGTCAAAGTTGGCCCTCGCTCTAGACAAAATGGCTTTGTCGTTTTCATACTTCCAGAAAGATTCAACGGCAAAGTGAATTAGTTTGATGAATTTGTTTAGTGAATTTGTAAATTACGTTATGAAATTGCTTACAATGACAACATACTCATCATAAATTTTAGAATATGTTTACAACTTCATGATACTGAGTTTTTTGTTCGCTTTTCAAAAATATTGCTGCTAAAGGCCATTGGGTTTGAAAATCAGTCCGATACAAACTTTCATGAAATTAGGATTTTGATGCTATGTGCGCACAAAAAGATCTCACTGTTGATTGGTGAATGAACCGCACTTTGTTGTAGTTCCATAAAATGATAGTATGTCTGATTGGGCTAAAAACTTTCAGAAGTCGATGTGAACAAAATTGCTTAGATTATGAAAGCAAAGATTATCCCAAATTTCTATTCAAATATACAGTTCATCAGAAGATCACGATTCTAAATTTGTCAAACGGAAATAAATACCAAATGTCCTAGGAGCCAGGAAAATCACAGTCATAGCGTTAATCTCTTAAAGCGACATCACTTAATACAATGCTTAGTTCAGTTTCACAAGCAACGTATGGTGACGGATAATCGTCTCAAAAATATTCGAGCTGTAGTTGCGTGTCAGCGTTGCTGATTCTGGAAGGTTTTTTTTAAACCAAGAACTACGAACGAAGAAACGCAACCCAGTTTTTAACCAGAAACAAGAGATGCCAAGAAGTAAAGTCTTAATAATTATAAACAATGGATATCATTATAATGTATTTTCAGACTCGAAAATGTTTGCTACTGGCTAATATTGCTACTCAAATACATTCGTGATACTATTGAGAGACGTTTTAAGGCGACCCATTTTATTTTTTTTTCTGACAGTTCTGATTCATAGTTGTTACAGGCCCTATACCATTGAATTCTGGTACTTGTCAAAAATCTAGAATATCCCATATCTTAAAAACAAACCAAGACACATCTGACATCCTCTTTGAAGTCTTGTCCCGTCTTCATCACACTACAAGCTCTAACTTGAAAAATATTATCCAATCTTTTATATCTAAATTAGACCATTTTCCACATTCTTCCACTCGGGTAACATAAAATAATAAAGATTAAAATAAATAATTCATATTCCAAATACGAAATCATCTAGGGACTTCAAGCGACGTCGACCTGTATTGGAAGATAATTTTCACGTGCACGACCCCGCTTTATCGTTTCTGTTGCTTTGGCTTTCCCCACGACTATTACTCGATAGAAAACTCTCTCGGCTCGTGGCCCCGGAAAGACCAAGTTGAAAATTTATCCCCTGATGGGTATCCTCAAGTGATCAAGAAACAATTTCTTTTCTCAATTATTTATGTGATAAGCGGAAAAACTCGAACCGTCTCTGCCAATGGAAAAACCCCGAAAAGGAGCAAAACGATTCCAATACACGTTCTTCGGTCTTTTTAGCAGAACAGCTACACCGCACATGAGTATTACCATTCATGATGATAGCTTGGAGTGGCTAGAATAATATAAGAAGAAGGAAATTCCGTTGTATTGCTATACATAGGTACTTGCTTGAGATGCTCCTGCTCTGCCAATGCGAAGGCATTTTGGTTCAATTGAAATCCCTCAAGGCTTTCGCGTGGCTTATTCTTATTTTTTTCTTCTTTCTCTGCTGTTACGGAATTTTCTATTGGGGAATTTCTTTAATATTTATGCTGACGAAAATTCCTTGATACATATTTTTTATTCCTTTGGCCAACAAATGCGGTGCAGCCCAGTTGGGGACTTGTTGGCGGTCGAATTTTATTATTCACAGCACAAGGATTCTTTCCGTTTTCTGGGCTGCATGAGAGGATTTAAGACTTGGGAACAGTAATTACTCGAATTTAAAATGACGTGGCTATCTCGGGTGCTCTGGGGCGGACGTTTTGAGTTTATTGTTTTGATGTCTGACATGAATTTTGAAAAAAATATGTAGTGATGGTAAAAGTAAAATATTGTCTATTGCTTGGAGTAAATGGAAATGCAGGAAATATGTTTCACTCGAAAACGACGCCAGTTGACAGAATCGTCTCCAGTCATAGGTTTTTAATGAGATCTAATGACTCTGAGGCTAAATTTATTGTAACATAATCTATGAATATTTTTGAGCACGGCAAATTGATGGATAGCAATGCTTTTACAAATCAAATATGGGATTTATTAATGAATCACATCAGCTCATAAATATTTTCGCAGTCAATGCGACTCAAAAGTCAAACCGAATCGATTTTCAATTACACTTTGTTTTTTTGACGCTTCGGAACAAAACATCCTTACAAAGCTACCTTCCCTGCTCGAAAATCTTTTGGAAAATATCTGCGGGAAATTGGTGATTGTTTTTCACGTTTAACAACATTAAATATTCACTCTGTTGTCAGGACACATGACTGAACGAGAACTTCTATCTTTGACGTTCTGTTGCATTGTTTGTTATTTCTTCCCTCTGTCGTTTAGCCATCTTCTTCGAGAGACAATCAGGCAAGCATAAATAGACTAACTGGTATTGGAATTGATGCTGTCAAGCAATTTGTTTTAACTTGCGAATTTTATATGGGAAAATGTATCGTTTTGTGGATACCAGCGGCACTTACCTTAATACACACTGTCAGTTTATGCTTGAATACGGTCGTTCTTCGTTGTTTTACTGACATGCTTACATGCGAGACAGTAAACACTTTCGTAACAAAAATTCGTCAGGTGTATATTTTCGGTGATTAAGAGGGATTCCCAAAGAGAGAGAGAGGGAAAGAGGGGGAAAGAGGGAGTAAAAACATAACAGTTTTTGTACATAACGGACACGTGCATGTGGAGAGTGTGTAAAATATGGAATGGATTTATCAATTATTCATTGATTGAAGTTAATTTTTAATCATATTTATTGAACGTTCTATTTATGCCCATTTCATTAGTTGCATGTATTTTGCTAAAATTGACGATTCTTATTCTTGAAACAAAAAGAGACAAAAGACGCTTAAGTTTTTGGTTTGAAACTTCATTTAAGAAATGCTCTCAAAGCATTTTGACAATTAAGATCTTGTCAAACACTAAAAATTTAGTTATTGCTTGAGCTTATAATTTTGATTTACAGCAATCCTAGGTTTGTCAAACAAAATGGTGGACTTCAAATCGAGTTTTTTCAACTGCGAAAGGAAAACCAGCTCAATTTGATGTACTCATTACCCAAAGTACACCCCCCCCCCAACCGTAAAACCTATATCGGGTCTTGGAGTTTAGAGTGGCTAGAGCCCCATTTTTGTAATCGATTTTTGTTCGAATGGAAAAGTATTAGCGTCACGTATGGCACCTATATAGGCACCTATATCCGTATCTGGATTTAGCCTCGGGATTTAACACGCTGAAAGCTGATGCTCTTCCCACTATGCTACACGAGCTGCTCCTTGTCCACTATTATATTTTTAATTTATATTTTAACATTTAATATTTAATGTGTACGCCACAGTTAAAGATTCACAAACGTAGGCTTGTTGGGCTGTCAAACTTGTAGCGTTCTATATTTAAATGCATTATATACTTCAAGAAGCTGAAAAAGGACTTTTACATCATGAAAAAAATTGCAATTTTCTTGGATTTATGAGTGAAAGTTTTGAACCGTCATCATTGGTTACTGTGAACAAAATATAAAGTATAATGGCAAAAAAAAATTTCCAGCTATGTCAGATAGTAGCTTATTTATTGTATTTTAACAGAAATAGTGATTCTTTGCAACGATTACTTTCGGGTTTCTTTCGAAAAATTAACTGAAAAACCAAAACCTACAGATAAAAACTTAACAATTCAATCATAATTAATTTCATTTTAGGATTTGTCGGTTTCAGTCTCCAGTTCTGCTTTTATGCGGCACCTTCGATGGCGTCATTCGTATTATGAATACAATAATATACCCGAAAATCATCTTGCTCTTATTTAAAATATTCATTCTCACACTCATCAGACTTACCAAATCACATTCGGGAAATACCAAATGACAACCAACACTCTATAAAATTATGCAGATTTTAATAAATCTCATTCCAATCCATCTCCCGCCATAAATACCGCCCATTCACAATCATCTCGCCCTTCCTGACTGAAAAGTTTCCAATTAACTCTAAACATAGATAATCCTCGAAAAATATGCATAAATACTTGAAAAATGAAGTTTCACACCATTTACAATACCCTGAAAATCACAGAATCTAACCCCAAATCGTACCCGAAGTATCCTTGACTCTTAACCATCCACTCTCTTCACCCTTATTCAATTCTTTCCTGATGCCACCATGTTCATTGCTCACTTAACTCATTAGAATTCTGTTCTGATTCGATTTTCATAAGCACTAAAATTGGTTCGTTCTTTCGTGCCCGGTACCAGCGAGTACACATCGGGAACCCGGTTTACAGGAGTCCTCTAACTCTGGCGTCAGCATTCCCAATATCAAATCAGAAATTCATTTATCCCGCTGGGGTCAGGGCTGAGTGGGATGCACATGTGTGCATGAAGTAAACTGAAGTAGAGCACCAACAGCAAACCCTTGCGGCACTCTCGTATGTTTCGAGATATACATAAATGAAAGCAAAGCGAAACAAGATGAATTTTCTCGGGGTGCGAATTGAGTAACGGGAAATTTGAGTACGGCTCGGCTGTCGGCAGCGAAGTCTGCGAAAGATTACCTCTTCATAACGTAAGGTCTGACACCCAACATCCAAGATCTAATTGCAGAATAATCAAATAAAACCAGAAAGTGTCGTCCTGGCAAACGAATGAACGAATGAAAAACCGTATCTCTTGTGCGGAAAAGAGGGTTGAGGAGTTTTCAGGAAATTTTAAGGAGGTAACTGAAGATGGGATCTAGTATTTATTGTAACCGTTTTAAATTACCAAAGAATATCCTCTCTGAGTTAATTCGCAAAAAAAAGTGTTCACTTAAATGTTGAGCTTTATAAAATTGCTTTTTTTCAGATCCAATATTTTCAGTCTTCGTTGCTAGATGATATACAACCCCGAACCAGACCTAAAATTCGAATCCAAATGCCACGTCAAGGCACCCTTAAATTTTGCCGTCATACAGAATGGAAGAGTGAGAAAATCAACTATGGATGATTTTTATCATGGAAATCCAAAACCAGCACTAGCGCCAAGGGGTTGGTATTCCGTCGATCAGGGTTGAATCGGAATCCAAAGCACATGCACGGCATCACTCGCTAGGCTTACGTACAAAGGAACATAGGAGTGGTACCACAGTAAGTGACGGTGGATGTTAATCAAATCTTGTGATGTACGTGGCATAAACCTAAAAGCCCGGAAACACAAAAGATTCCCGAGGGTTGTAAGGAGTCAAAGCAAACGTTTCGTTCGTTGCTCGCATTCGTTCGTTTTGACAGGGTGGCAATGGCCCGGCTAGCACTGCTGTGATGAGTCAAACTGTATTTCACATTGGTAATGGCAACGACAATGCTGGATTTTGCTTAAAATCAACGACGATAATGACGACAACAACGAATAGTCGGAATCATGTAGTAGAGTGCCATGACTTGAGCTCACCGAGAGCGAGATTGCTATCAGCACCCGACTGAGTTTTGTTGTGCGTGGCATGAAAATGTTGTGTTGCGCTCGCGATAAAATCGCATGACAGGCCAAAGTCATCAGTCAAATTACTATCTCATGCCTCATTCGTGTTATCCAACATTTCAGTTATTGTTAGGAAGATTCTGTTTGGGTCTGGTATTTTTGTCGCTGCTTGCCTGTAAGCGTACAGTGTACTTCAGGTAAACTCGCAGTTTCCATTATCTCATAGAAGATGGTGACGTTTTAAAACTGACGCCTACTCAAAATCTTTGAGATTGCAGCACCGATAAATGGTAGATGAGTCGAAATTGGTTTTCTGTAATTTTGATGCAAGGTGAGATACCATAATATTTTAGTGTTTGATTCTAGCAACAATTTATTCACACATCTGATGAATTTTAAAATAAATAGATCAAAAAGGCTCTGTGAGCTCGAATAATAATGATCTGAGATACCAAATTTTATTTTACCGAAAGTTTTTGAGTCTGAGACTAACGTCAAGATGTCCTTCTACTAGAAGAATCACTCTGCTAATTTGAATTAGCCGATAAATTTCTCGACTCAGTGTCACATTGATAGATACAAATTCTGAACGCAATCACAGATAATTCTGCTGAAAGGTGAAAAGATCTTGTCCGCAGCGATAAGAGTCATGCACGTATCAAGAGCACTATTTGCAATATCAACACCATACCAATACAAACTGCAATCCAACATTAATCGCATAATTAATTTGATTCATGTATGCAAAGTATTTCGTGTTACATGTCATACTGAATACTTATCTGATCGTTGTCGTTTCCTTGCACAGCAAAATAAAACCACCAATCTTGCAATCTTTCCCAAACCAGTGCATACATACCAGAAGTAGGTACCTAGTCGTCTGTGGCACTAAGCGGAGACGAGAAACAGGAAGATCTTAACTCGTAGATCTGTCTTCGAACGTTCGAAATCACATGTCCTGATGCTTAGCGATATCATTACAAGATCCACTAACAGCCGCGCCAGTCACTAAGAAAGGAACCCTCCGAAATCTCCGCATGCTTGCTACTACAACCACCAGTATGGCCGCTTCGAATAGTTTTGTTTTCGGTTGGCTGACTGAAACACTTAAGTATGGAGGTGGTTCACATTGCACTTAGCATGTTTTCGGTTCATTGGTAAGACCGTGCGTGGATCACACTCCTTGCCATCGGCACTGCAGACAAACAACGACGCCTAGAGCTAGACAAACGAACGAATGAGACAACACACTGCAAGATAAACGACGATCTCAATCAATCTAACTGCAAACGACTCTGAAAATAGATCTTCCTGCGATGAATAGAGATGGATTGGTAAGAACTTATGAGATCTCGAAGTTCAAATGGTTCTACGTCTGTTTACCGATGCTGTTAGTGTGTCATGCTGCAAAAGATTGGCAACATAGCATAGTCGAAACAATAGGAATTTTTCCGTAGAACTAGCTGATTCGAGCCACCCAGAAAATCAAAAATTGAGGATTTATGTTTAAAATATTTATTGGCTCCGAATTTCCCCCAACTAAAGTAACTCGAAAACAACAGCAATGCTCCCTAAGTCCAGTTCTGCTCAAAGCATGCCATCATAGCCAGAAAATTTAAAATGAAAACCATCACTTCACAAACTATCAACACATTTATCCATTCTAAAGTTCAAGTTTTAAATCTTCTCAGCGCTAGCACACAACATCAGCTCAGTAAATACATACAGGACTACATACTAAGTAACACGAATACCCAAACATCTAGAAACGCATTCTGGTCTCCTCTGAATTTTCTTTTCATTCATCCCCAATATGTTGTGTTTGTGCATCGCCTTCATCATCATCATGATTTTAACACCAAACTAAATCCGTTTCATGTTGACCAGTTGTTGCTGTCAATCATCAGCCCTGCCATCTTGAGACAATTTCGATCGATTAATTTTCTTGTCACTCAAAGATATTGAGATTCGTTCTCCGGTGCAAGCGGGCATGGATACAACAAACAAACTGATGTGAAGAAATTCGTGCAATAGTTTCGGAATGAAATGGAAGGAGGCTGAACAGCATTCATTTCCCCTGGCTAGTAGAAAATGCATTTCATTTTCATTTTCACTATTTTCTTTTCATTTGACGCACACACAATAATGATTGATCAAGAAGTTAAACCGGAAAGACGGAAAATTTCAATGAGAGAATGTGGTAGCAGGCTGGGTTGATTTGAACACAGGAAATCGATTTGGAGTAGGTTTATGTAGATTTTGGAATCTTCATTTTATTTATAGTTTCTTCGGCAGATGATGCCGGTGCTGATTTTTTTTTTTGGGATTTTCGAGTAACAGTTTGGAGTCAGACAGATTTAATATCAAGTGTCCTTAGCTTCTCAGGGCTGCGTCTAAAAAGTGGGACTCGCAAACAAGAAGCAATAGCTAATAAGATAACCAGACTTTATAAAATAACCATATTGCAAATATAACTTAGCGACCAAAATAAAATCAATAGATCTTACTAGAAAAATCCAGAGAGAGGGAAATAGACTTCGGTAAAACAAGCACATAATTTTGCCCCATTTCTACTACCATCTTTGAATTTTCCAACATTGACAACACTGTATTTATAGTGATTTATTCCTTCAGTTAAATTCGTAAAAAATACTGATGTTTGTTTCGATTCAACTCATCACCCAATTCAGACTTCGATGTTTCAGGTATCCCTTTAGACCAGGTTCTGTCGATTTTTAAAGTGTGAGCGATCTTAGTCTTGCCAAGCATTTTCTAGACCAGCTTGATTGCATTGGTCAGTGATCCTTGTTGGTCAGATTTGATCTTTAGGATCTAACCAAACTTTTCAACTCTAGCCAGATATCGTATAATTTCAGTTCAAGATCTACTTATAGGGTGTGAACAGCCATGGTTGTTCAACAAACTATATTAGACATACCAAAATATTAAGGGCAAAGAAGCAAGCTACTTTTTTTTCTTCTTTTGAATCAATTTAAATTAAACGTTACAAATATCATATAACCTTGCTGTTGGTTGTATAGGTCGTTCAAGCTCTACAGTGTTCTTCTTCTTTTTCTGCTTTAAGATATGTTTGACTTTGTATGTCGCTTTTAAGTCGCCTTTTTTAAATAATATAATATCACCTATTTGGTCTCATTTAATTTTTCTAGTCCCTCTTTTTTTGTCAACGAGTGCTATAAAGTGCCACTAACAAACAATGCATGGGGTTCAAACACTCACTTGACGCCAAGATGAGGCAACAGAGAAGAAAATGAGGGTTCTCCAAGGAAGCCTGCAGCATTAGAGAACAGTTGGCAAACTCAACACTCAATTTGTCAGTGAGCCTTACAGAAAGAGGAATTCACGGTTTTCGAATGTCAAAGATTACTCAATGATCTGGATTACTAAATGTTTGACCGCACATGACTGAGGTGGCCACTATGGTGTGGATCACGTATGAGTAAAAGGCGGAGAGATTACTTTCATAAGCTGTTGCTTTTCTTCGAATGACTCAATGCAAAACTTCGGAGATTTGAATTCACAGGAGAACACCTTTGGTAACGCTGGCAGCCATGTCATGATCGCGGCGACTTCAATGCTAAGGCTTGACGCTCAAAGACGGCGTATGGTAGAGATGGTGTCGAGGTTGAACTTGTTGGTGTTAAAAACGGGTCCTACGACAACATACCGAACGGTCGGTGTTGGCGAATCCTTTCCCGATGGCACCATAGTATCGGACGGACTGGTGGCCCTCGTGAAGGTATTGTCAGTAAATCTAAGCCTGCAGGAAAAAGCTCCGCCTATTAGGGCCTCAGAGACCCGTCAAGAAGTCGAATCTACTGTTTCAAACGCCGTTGGGTTGATTTGCAGAGCGTTCGATACTTCAATGCCCCGACGGCAACCCGTCCATGGAAAGCGGGAAACTTACTGGTGAAACGGGAGGGTCCTTGGTTTTCAGTAGGTGATCTGTCTGACATACCGAACAGCTTTCGAAACTTGTTTCCAACTGTTGATGCCATCTCGGCAGTGATTGGGATGGTGGCCATATCGGAGGAGGCATGCCACAGCACCAGACCAGTTGTTTTACCGGTTACGCTAGATGTTCAAAATGGCTTCAGTTCGGTGAGATGGGCCGACGAGCATAGTTTCCGTATTCCTGACTACTTCTTGGTTATGTTTCAGGACTATCTAGGAGATAGACAGCTACTGTTTGAAACCGACGATAAAACAAACAAACAAACAAAAAACACTTTACGCATGTAATTTTTAAATATAAAATGTTTATGTCTTGGCTGATTCAGGACTCAAGAGTTTTTCGTTAGCACTTGACAATGGCCTGGATATCAAACAAATGTAGGTCTGCAATGACTATCAAATAAAAGTCGGCCTAAGAATCCTATCCTATGTTTTATTAAAGCGATTAATTATGAAGCCAAAAGGCTTGCGATATCAAAAACTTCGATAATAAATTGGAAAAAGGAAAAGCAAATACAATCTTTCAGAAGACTGTTATTGACAAGCTTAAGGTAGTGAAAAGTAACAATCAAACAGATGTTTAGAATGAGTTTATTAAAAGCATGAAAATAAATAAATTAGTTTCATAATGCTTCATAAAATAAATAATTCCACAACATACTTAACAGCGTAGTAACCGTACTTGACAATTTTTTTTCTCCAAACAATCGATTGTTCACTACTGCTATTACATTTTTATTATTTAATTCAACAAGATAGCATCATCAAGCCACTGAAAAACTTCACTACTGAAAAATCAAACTAATTATCGTCAAGCATGTTTCTCATCTTTTCAGTAATGTAAATAAACGATTAATTGCAGATAACACAATTTATCAACGATAAGATGTGCGCTCAACATAAGTTAGTACAGTTTTTAACTGTGCCAAGTTTAAAGTCTAAATTAAGCGACACAAATATCGCACGAGATATTATCGGTCATGAATGGGAATGCAGTGCCACTGAACATTTTTATTAAATTTCCGTATTCGAGAGAAATAAAAGTACAAATTTAAATTTCGTTTATGAAATTGGACTTATATGTGGGCTCAATATTTTTTCTGCAATCAGACACTGAATATATGCTGTAAGTTTTATTTGACCGACCTCCAGATTGCAGTTTTTAAAAAAATTTTATCATGAAAGTCTCCTATTTATTCCTATTTATTATTTATTTTAATTTACTTTTCAAGCTTATTTTTTTCGAATAATAAAATTTGTAGAATAATTGAAATTAAAGTTATTCTATGAATGATTCAAACCAATGTAAATAATTTTAATTGAAATCAATCAATTTTGAAACAAAATACAAGCTAATGTTGAATGTGTGCATCATTGAATTCGTATTTCATTTATAAATTAATTGATTTCAAATAAAATTTCCTAGAAGCATACAGCCGCATCTATTGAAAAAAAAAAACTAAGAACGTCTGCTACTATCCATTGCACCTGCCTACATTTCAAACACTCTCCTTATTATCCTCTTTAGTTTGCAGCGTTTTGTTAAAAACTCATTTTCTTCGACAAGGGATTAGACTTTCTTCCTGGAAAGGGAAAATCCTGTAAAAGTGAAGAACATGCATGCGACACTGAGACGTCATACAAAAAAACTCGCTAGTTATACTCATCATTCATATTATTCCTTTTTCTTTTCCATTGGATCCTCAGACGTTTTTGTCCCTGGCGTAGTATAATCCGAGCCGAAGAATGTATTTGTATTTGAATGGTATTTTTAAAAACATCGCACCCGCCTAAGGCGATTTGAAAGGGTTTCGAATTTTTCGAAGTTGAAAAGATATTGGAATTAAATTTGAGTCTAGTTTTCTTGTGTGGGATTTGTTTAGTATTGTAAAACGAAGGTTCGAATATTTAAATTAAAACGAAGATATTTCAAAATAATTATGATAAGCTTGGTTTTCGAATCGCAGGAATGAGTACGAATACAAAACTTACAAACGTTTGCCTGTTTAATGCTTAAAGAAATTTTATATGGCTGGTTCTTTTCTCTTTTAACAAAAAACGTAAATTCATGAAATTTATTTTAGACATTAAATTATTTTTACGCGCAGACCATCAGTTATTTTATTACGCCTCCATACCTTATTGAAATTTTTATTATTACATATTTGTTGATATCACATCACACGTATCCTATTTATTCATTCGAAGGGGATGGAACAATGGCAAATCTTTGTTTTCACCTCGACCGCGACATCTCAAATCCTGGTTAAATCAAATGTGAACTAGAGCACGACTGTCGATATTTCACCTAATCTCGCCCTAGCAACTAACCCTACTACCAGCAAATAAAAAATCACTTAAAACTACCTCAGCACAGCAAGACGCATCCAGCGCATTATTTCGATTCCTTGCAATTGAATGAAAAAGTAACGAATAACTATAGTTAGCCATATCACAGCCCACAAACCTACCTCCATTCGCGTGATCAGGATAAGACCTACTTTCCATTCATTGCACAGTCCCTTCATAACGCAATAAGGCGAATTTAATGAATTCACCGGACTTATAGTATGGTTACTTCCATGCTGCGACCCTGTAGGCCTACGGGCTTACCTGCCAGTGTGCTTGGCTAGCCTAACACCACGATTCGAATCGTTGTGCGTCTTATATATTTTATTTTTTTGATCCGATTACGCTAAGCCACAGCTGGATACTATGAATGCGTTTTAGGATTTGCGCATTTTGCACAACTCAATTAGAGGAGGCTTGCAGGCAGGCCACACTGTTAGAGCTCTTTCTCTTATTCGCTAGTAGATTGGCAACGTTTGGTATAAATGTCTTAAAAAATGGAGATTGTGGAGGAAGTATGAAATTGAGCAAATGGATACGACCTGAAAATTGAAAGTTCTTATTTAAGTAGACTAGGGTTCTTTGAAAGGTTTCGATAAAACTACTTGAGCGATCTGGGTTAAATCGGATGGTCGATTAAATATGTAACGGAAATTCACCAATGCAAATTTATACAATCGTATTATGCAAAAGATTCAATATGCATTTGAATGTGGTTTAAGGCAGTATAATTTACTTGGTAGAGTTTTAGAAAAGAACAAGAAGATAAGTGAAATTCGATTCTGCACAGCTATCGATGAGTGATATCTTAGATATGATTTTCACAATACACTCAAATAGCGTTTTGATAGTGAAATCTTTAATGGATTTGATTTGATTTGCTGGCCAGACGTACTTAAGGGTGGAAAGATGAAAATAATAGAGAAAGTACGTAATTAGCAGCCTTATTTATATAGGGGACTGTCCGTACTTCCCCTAAAAAGGCACTCCTGGTTCTGCTTTATTGGCTTCCTATCGATCTACTTGTCCCGCAACATTCGAAGTCCACAGCGGTAGTACAAAATTGTGGCGATGTCAAAATCTTGGTGCAGCGGACGTTGGTTAAACTGTTGCCAAACCATCTTTGTCTCAGTGATTTGGGACTCAAATCTCAAGCAGAGAAGTGTGAAGAGCACATGATGTGAAAATATATACCAATGGCTCCAAACTGGATGACAGAGTCAGGTGTGGTATATTTTCCACTGACCTAAACTTAAAGTTTCCTTCTGCTTTCGAAACTATTGTTATTATAGTCTTTCAAGCGAAGCTGTTGGCGATTACTGAAGCAGCCAATTGCTTCTTGTGTAATAATATATTCGGACTGAGGATTTGTACTTTCACTGACAGCCAAGCGGCTATAAAGTCCCTTGCTGGAGTTTACACCTCCTCAAATATAGTCCTTGAATTTCGTACGTATTTTAACGAGATGTCGGGAGATTCGATGATGCAACCGTTTTGAGTGCCAGGACAGCGGGACAGCAGACCAACCAACAAACGAAGGTACACTTTTGCCGGAAGTGCTTTATAGTCTCCCTATTGTGATTCCGATGGCGTCAGTTAAACTGACCATGAGGCGAATAATACTTAAAGTTCACTTTAAAGTCCTGGGTGGAAGAACCTTCCTATGCAACCATTAGGCAATTGTGGTAAATTTTGACATTGGTCGCACTCGGGAACTTCATAATTTGGGAAAGGAATCCCTTCGTTCAGCGCAGGCTGTCTTAACTGGACACTGTCTGTACATGCAGCGCGGCTAGGTCTTCGCTACAACTATTTCTGCCGGCGCTGTAGAAGCGAAGAAGAAGGGGGAGCAGTTAGTTCTTCACCTTTCATGTGAATGCTCGACACTCGCTGGAAGAAGGTTGAAGTCCCTTAGCTCATAATTCTTTACTAACCTAATTGAAGTGGCTTTTGTGGACCTGAAGGAAATCACTCGGTTAATTATGAACTCAGGGTAGCCCTCCGCTTACTAAGGGTTGTGCACTTCGCAATGCTGTGTCACAATGAGCCCTTGTGGGTCTAAGTGTGTCTTCTCCGGAGTCTATCTGGAGGAGGCATCCATGTAACATAACCAAACCTAAGGGCTGGGTACTGGGTAGTTTCCCTTTCTGATAGAATTCATTCAAATGGCAAGCTCATGTTAACGCAAACACTGTCTGCAGTAAAAGGTTGATAGCAAACTCTCATGTACTTTAATATAATAAGCAAAGATTTGTTAAGCTCCACATTTAAGAATTTATACAAACAAAAAAATGTATACATTTTTATCGAAACCCAGAAGTTAAATGCTCATGAAAAGTATTATTTTCAAATTATATTCACTAAGTATTTGTATTAATCGTTAAATTTAGATAAAAAGATGCTACAGAAAGAAAATCCTTGCATAATTACTTGTCAAAATTAGCATACAAAAGAATTCATGTGTACAGAATTTCCGATTTCTATGGTATAAAATGGTTCGAATATGACATAAATTGGCAACTCCTAGTTTGTTATGGGAAATGTTATGTTGGGAAACTGATGCGCAATGGAATAAAAGTGGTGGCAGAGACGATTAGGATTTTTAAGAAAATGATTAAGAAAAACACTGAAAACGTTTTTACAGAAAAACATTTTGACAGGTAAAAACGAGCAATCGTTCCACAAATTTACTGTAGTTTTTTAATCCAAAATAATCCAATAGGGCTTATTTGATGTTTCCATTGCGAAATGTATAACACTCGCAAAAAAATCAACGTTTTTGCTAACAATGCTCTGTACATCGAATCGGAAATGTGTCTGAAACGGCAAAAAACTGCAAGTATGCCTTAAATTTAAAGGGAATGGTCAGAAAACACCAATGAAAAAGAATTAGCTGACTAAATTGTTTGTGAAGAGACTAAATACTAGACTCAATATTCAATATCACAGTAGAAAATAGTCCAAATATTTACGTTTCTTGCTTAAAAATGGCGAATTCGTTTAGAAAAGCTATTTTTTATGCTACAAAGTTGATCCAAAATAATATTTCAGCACACAATTTTGCATTTGGAATGCTGAACTGAAACAGTATTTCGTGAATGAAAATTGATTAAGGAACTAGGTTCACATTTTTTTGGGTTTCCGGGCTAATTCGGGCTGATGATCGCTTTTCATCTGGCTTATTTGACTTTGTTTTGGTCTTTACCCATCCTACGTTATTCTTGCGTTTCAAGTTAGTTCAATCAACAACCGGCAAATGCTGTATAAAAACTAATATCCAACCAAATATTTTGTATCGTTATTCCTTTCATCGATTACTACGTTTCGCCTGTCATTATCTTTATCATTCAAACCTACATAATCCATGATCTCCTGCAATCGCACGCTACCAATTTACCAGTTTACTGTTCCGTACAAGGTAGCTGCATATTACCACTTCGAGGCCTTTAATTAAATCGTTTCAATAATAATTGTGACAGAATCAATAAAACATTAAACGCGTACTTTGAAAGCATGCCTGACCGGTGACCAGCAGTGACCAAAACCGGCAGCCGTCATCGTACTGCAATTAATATGCAACATGGATAAACATTTCCGTTGATGAGTATGGAATGGTAGCGGTCGAGTTTTTTGGGGAAAATAGGAGATACACAAATTATATAATAGAACAAAGGGAACAGTCTTACACATTACACACTGGCAAGTAATTAGTATAATAACCTGCGGACATTGCCTCTACATTGATTTCGAAGATAATAGAAGAAAAAGTGGGGTGCTATTGAATCAAGGCTGACCATTACAATTAACGGAAATGGATCAAACTGAGAAAGAGTTATTGATATATGGAGCATACCGAAGCAGGAAGCTCAAATCTGTATCAAAGATAGTGAAAGCAAATGTCATTGCTTTGTAGTATTTGGAAATAACTTGCAAGTGACAAACTAAATATAATTTCCCTCCATTGAAAACGTGAAAGGAGATTATCGAAGATATCTTGCTCCGTAAATGGACACCAGTCCATTAAGATGACAAGACGATTCTACGCTCTGTCTCTGTCCAAATATCAACAAGTGTACACTTCATCTAATCTTTAACCTTTATATTTGAGGGGCTAAATAAAATTCACATGAACACATATACACTGTCCATTTCCATCGCGCACCAAGAACAGGTTGCAGCCTCACTTCAAACAGCCCAGTGGGAGTGCTAAAACACTAACATTTCAAGTACCATTGAAATCAACTATTATGACAATTTTCAAACACAGTACCCACAGCAAGCTTCTCAACTACTTATGCCAATACCATGTTCAGGTGGAGTTTTTACTACTGATACTTTTCCTGCTTGCTATGCTTTCGCTTTGTCTCTACTTCGTTATTCGCGTATATCAAACCGAACCGCGAAACAAACCTACAACAACCTAACCAAAAATTTCTGTACAATATTATACACGGACAAGACATGGTTTAGGCTTTGTGTTCCTTAGGCGATGCCAATCGACATATGACGGGTTTATGAAGAGAAAATCACATCATAATGTTTTAATTATCTGCAGTAGTAGCTCGAGAGAAATAAACATTTGTTGCGGTATGTGATCTGTCATAAAGTTTTTACTTTGGAAGTGGACGATTGAAAATACAGAACCAGATCGACGGAGAGCAAAATGTGCGGTGACCAAGAAAGGAATGTCGATCAGCATGAAAATTACACACCATATTCGAGCGTCTGGCGACTTTGTTGATATTGATGTTTTTGTAATACTGCGTTGCTAAGCTGCAGCTTTTTACTCTCGATTGTTGACTTTGAGGGGATTTAATTAATCGTCTGTGTCCAGTGCACATTTGGTTATCGAAATCAGGGGAAAAAAGTTGGTATGAGCCGTGGGACTTAAGTCGATTACAGGCATGTGACGAAATTCACGATTGCAAAATGTGATTGTGACCATTGTTCAACAAAAAATCTTATTGAATAGATCAGCTGCTAAGCCGCAAATACTAAACTAATATTAGCGTCCAATGTGGGATTTAAATGTTTGAAACAAAAATGCTGATGCTTTGCTTCGTTAATTTCCATGAAAAGCATTTGCTGCCTTCACGAAAATTATTTTGGATCCAAATGCTATCATCAAATCAAGATAGCATTTGGTAACGCTATTTTGTTAAGTCAAAGGAGCACAGTGTTAATATGCTAGCTTTTGGGATGTTGAGGTTGAACTGGACTGTGGAAGTTATTCAGATTCTACCTAGACCAACGTTAATTAACAAGTCCTTTAGTTCAATATATCTGAAGCCAACATCCGTAGGAGTCCTTAATTATTTTTTTTTTTTTTGTTAATATGATTATAACAATAAGTCTTAAAAAATTGAGCCACGAATAGATTAACCTAAAAATATTTATTCCAGCACAAGTTCATGATGTATCTGATTTGTATTTTGATCACATACTTTTCATTTAATCCACAATAATTTTCAATGTTTGCGTAACAAAAGAACAGCCAAAACTGCTTTCGCTCTTGTCATCACTCAATCACATTCATATCTTCGGTCTGAGATATTTTTCACTTTAATCAAAAATGCTTCGCTTCTGCTTTCAATGGTAAATTTTAATCCTCGACAAAATCAACTTACTTTCATCTTTCTCCCTTGATTTTGCGACTAAGTTTCTCAACTGCCAAGTATATCGAAACAAATATGTACTCGTGCGTTTACTGTGTGGCTGGAATTGTTTTAAATCCTATTAACGCCAGCGTTAATTACACTTTAAAATAACATATACACATAACTTTGAAATTACCATCAGAAGAAAAAACTAAAACTGATAGAAATAAAGAGCGAGGGGGAGATCGTATTTCCTTAAAAACTGAATATTAGCGACGAAAGATAACAAAGCAAGAGAAAGAGATTGCGGGTGAAGTCGTGGGGAGTGGGCTGCGTAATAATTATATTGTTATGCGTGGTTCTTTTTTTGTGTGCTTGTGTTGAAAGGTGTGATATTGCTTAGTAAAACTAAACACACGAGCGTTTGGGGTTGGTGTAAAACGGTTCATCTTTTGTATTGATGTTATTGTTTGTGTGCCGTTTCGCACAAAAGTGTGCTTGATTGAAAGGTTGAGTGGTGTCAAGATTCATGGGAGATGGCTCATTCAAGAGATGAATTTGATGAGGGTGGTTGTTGATTTGGTTGATGTAAGAGTTTCGGGCTGACTGAAGGAAATCTTAAATATTTTCCGTTGATAATTGGACAGTATTGCACGTGCATGAAATGAGAGGAATGTGGGTGAGAATTATGCAGAGTATTTTTTTCTTAAAGGCCCTTATACTAGCACACTGGAAACAAATCACAAAGCACATATTTCGGAGGCAATATATTGCAGCAGTTATGGTTTAATACAATTTTGATTTAGTAGCCTGGGCTATGAAATATAGCTCTCAGTTCTTTAATAGCTCACTTGATAAAAAGTAAATAGCGAATACTCTTTTGATACATATCGTCGAAATTATGCTCGGATCCGCTATGCACATAACATCCTGAGCTGTAAAATATAGCTACAAAATCCATGTGGGTTTTGCTTCATAAAAAAGCTAGCATGTGTTATGGGGTTTTTTTCTATAAACAAAGTCACAGCTAACATGCTAATGGTTTGAACTCCTATACACATAGTCTTGACTTTTATGTATATAAACTCGGCGCATATCACTCTAGCTCGCTATATTACATCAAGATCTGAAAAAAATTCAGCTGCCTAGCGGTGCATCAAAAACTCTAGAGTTCTTAGTTTGCATCAAAGCTGAGAAGATACTTATCCATAAAAACTTTATTTTACCAGCTATGGCAAAGCTGCTTGAAAAAAATATTTGTGACAAACTTACAATTGTTTTTGATCCTTTCCCTAAACGAGCAACAAGATGGCTTCGGAAAATTCAGGTCATTTCCCTCCAACCTTATGATAATAGTCTAGAAAGTGCGTTGCAATATGCAAACAGGGTGTCAAATCGATCGTATATCCGTTGATATCAATAAAGCTTTTAATCGCGTATACCATGATATTTTGAAACATAAGCTCCGAAAATTTGGTATTTCAAAAAGCCTTATAACTGGTTAAAAAATTATAACCTTCCAATCGAGGACAGTATGCTAAATTCTAAGGATTTTTCACAAGTAAACAATCGTCTCTTCTGGGGTACCCCAATGCAGCCACATAGGGCCGCTTTTGTTTAATATTTTCATTTCGGATCTCTCGGAGGTGCCATCCGACGACACTCCGCATTTTTTTTATGCGGACGATCTGAAAATATGGGCTATCATACTATTCAATCTGCATCTAATGCAAATTTTCTTCAGTTTAGTCTCTTGTCGCTTGAGCAATGGTGTGACTGAAATAAACTTACTCTTAACAGTAATGTAAAGTAATCCCCCGACAAAATTTAATCAGGTCTAGGAGTTGCAGGTGGTAGATTAATGTGATAACATGTGCAGAGTGATTATTTCCACAACTCGCTTTATCCCGGATATATATCAAGTACCTAACCAGAGCTAGATGACCTCAATACTCGATGTGCGGTCTCTCGCCCGCAAGCTGCATTTTAATCTTCAGTATGATAAAGTGAGTTTAGCCAGAGCTAGCAAGAAGCTGGGGCTAATTAAAATACTTGGGAAGGAATTTAAGAGCATATGGATTACAACGTCTCTGTTTATAACTTTAGTTCGCCCATCCTCGAATACGTTTGCATCAACTGGAATCCTATATTCCAAGTCTCTTAGATTGGGCAACACTTTCCTCAAGGAGAGCGGTATCATGTTCATGCTTCGTTTTTGATGATGTTAGGGGTTTGATTAACGTTGAATTTCTTCGTTAGTTAGCTAGTTCTTCTTGTAAGACAGACTAGGCAGTCACGTCTTGTCAGTGATCATCAACACCAAACTGTCTATGGAGACAGGCAGCTCATAAATAGATACTTTAAAATATTTAACTAATTTTCAAACTATTATATCTCATTTAGCTTTAAACCATTGAAAAAAAAAGTCAACTGGTTTAAGTTTTGAAACTAAATCTATTTCCTTTCCTTAGAATTTCCAGCCAGTCAAAGATCTGCTGAAATTTATCAACATAATTTTAATTATGCTTAAGGAAAACATGTTTTAAATTGTTATTATTATTGTTTTTTTGTTCCTCTTGCTTAAATAATAAACAAATAATCGAAAATTTCGAGAAAAAAATTTTGACTAGGAATCTAGGAATCTTGACACATCTTATTCGGTAACAGAAATTGACTGAAGTGGGGTTTTACTTTGTTTTGCTCTCCATCAGGACTATAATACACGGTGCTAAAAGCTATAAACCCTAAAATTGATGGCTCTAATACATGGCATTAAGGACTGTAATTGTCCAAGGAATAGTTCATATCACCTACCACTAAAAAAACTTTTGCTATGCATAATACTATGCACATCACACAAGCAAAACATAAATTAAGGTAGGAAATATTGTAAGACCATCAAAGTTTTGGCCATCTATGCCTAAGTCATTCGATTCTCAAAATTTGTCATGGGTATTTTTTACCAACTAAATTTCAGATTTTTTTTTAAACAAAACTCGATAGCTTATTAAAATGTTATGATTCTCCAATCTGTATATGAACAGAGACTTTTTCCTAATTACTTTGGCTCTTTAGGGTACTTACACAAATCTACGTATTGATTTTATTTATGTTATGTTACTTATCATTATAATCTACAGAAACGTTTCGATACATAATAACAATAGACGCTTTGATTCCGTTCATTTCGCTTTTGTGTTTTTCTCCGGTGCGGTGAGCGTTAAGTGCACGGTGGCAAAAATCCGCTCTAGTAACCACCATTCCTCTTAAAATTTGTCCATTCTTGCATTGCTAATGAATGAAATACGATGCGCAAACATATCCTTAATCGCTCCCCAAGTTACATTAGAAGAATAGACTTATCATAGAGCGTATGTGTGGGTACGAAGATGGTGGTAGCACCCTCAACGAATTCGAGAATTATTATATTGTATAAAAGCATGGCGTGTCTTTGAATTCAGAATGAAAATGGTGTTCAATGCGAATGCTGTCTGCATTAGCGTGAAAGGATTTCGTTTAAAAAAATGTCGTAATATAGTCTCTGTCTAATAACAAGCACACAGTTAAGTCGAAATATTTGTACAATACAAATTAGAATGAAGGTTTTGATTGGATTACAACTTAGCAAAAGCTGAGGGCAGCATTTATTTTCTGTCATACCACAGTTGTTTTTTCTGCCTTGATCTTAAAACAGTATTAACCTTGCTTCCTAGCCATCCATTTGAATCCTACCGTACAGTATTACATAATTCTTCGAGTCTCTTTCCACTTTCACTCAAAGAAAAATAAACCAACGCTCGCGTGAAAGCCAAATTGACGCCAATTACCAGTCATCCACCCTCTAATCTTATATCTCATGGGAATATCAGCATCAGAATGCCTCGTTACATCTCATTCCGTAGCAGAACGAACGCATTATGAGATACAGGAATAACGTAGCTCTCCATCTCTCTCATACCTATCAAGCATTGAGGAAATATATATAACAACAGCAGTACTAAAGATACTTCCCTTTGCCTTATTGACTAACGATACAAATAAAATCTTTGCAAGATGTTGCCTTAGCTATTTGAAACAAAATAAAGACTTTATCAAAAGTAAGAAAACGAAAAAAAAGATAAAAAATCGAAACGATTATTGAATCCTGCTGCATTCACTAGACAAAGAATTCTCATATTCCAATCATTTTGTCCTTCATCCTGTTTTATGAAACATTCACATCTATAGATATTCACAAATCTGACTCTTTCGCTCGACTTGCATTTGATTCGTCCAGAAGACTAAGATCACAACAAATATAAAACAGCGACTGCTATTCTGCGAGACTCTGCTGGATGATTTATTGCAAGGATTTCTTTGCCCATGTGTACGTAAGTCGTTCAGTGCTTTACCCCGCCCAATATAAGCGCTTTCTTTGGAGATGTAGTGTTTTTTCTAGCTTTGAGGGTACCTCTACATATGCGGACGTATGTCCATAGGATGGGCAAGGACGGTCGAAGCAATTGTTTTGATTTGGACGAGATTTATGACTCTGTACAATTGTTCTAGTTCAGGACATTGGAGGAGAGGGTTCTACTGAGAATCGTGAAGAATATAGAATAATGATAAAAGCGAGAAATTATAGGATGTCCGGTTACTAGTTAAGAATTTCGGCAGAATACTTGGAATCGGTTGCTTCCTAGTTTGGGTACAATGTCTTTTGTATAGAGCTTTATTCAGTAATTTTTGGAACAAGATTCAGAACCCAGTTCTCGGTGCTTACTCTGTGGAAAGAAGGTGTTATAATTCAAACCTTTGGTTTCTAAGCGAAGCTATATAGGAGATGTCATGAATATTTCACCAAATTTTGACTGAAAACCATAACCATTTTCTAATTTTGGAAAATCCAAAAATGTTGTAAAAAAAAACTCAAATTATTCTGCTAAAGCTCGTTTCATTTTACCAGCACCATAGAAATAAAACGCTGGTTTGTAACATGCCACAGTAAAATATGATTATTTTGGTGTAGCATTGTGGAACCCTGTTACGTGCGAGAAATAACTGAATTTATTAATACTGAAGAATACCAATAATAATCCAATTACATGATATTAATAGTTTTATTCTAGCTTTTAATTAAGCTTTGGATTTTTTTTCGGGTTCGAGTTAAAGGAGTAAGTTGGAAACAGTTATATGTTTTCGTTAATCATAGTAAAAGCGACTTAAAGTAATCTGAAAATCTACAATAGCAAACGACACTTTGAAAGTTTCTCAGCACCGAGTGGATCACGGAACACAAATAAGAAGAAATATTACCACACATCTGAAAGAGGAAGCATTTGATTTAACGGATTAAACAACTCAATTGATTTCTTATCACGTTCATGTTGAGGAGACCACACAACACAGGCATATTCAAAAGCAGACCAGACACAAAATCAAAACTAAGGATGGTTGCATGGATTCTAATGTTTGCGATGAACTTAGGATCAAACCTGACAGTTTGGGGGCAAGATTGACCAAGTTCAAGGCATGAAGGCAAAATCAGAGCTTGTTGTCAAACGCTTTCGCAAGGTCCTTGATCGAAGCAAGAGAAAAAATTAGATGGCTATCCAATGATTAGTTGAATAAAACGTATGAGAAAAAAAATGTGCTTGGTAGAATAAGCTTCCTTGTTTTACACCAGCTTTCGAGAATCGTATGATTGGGTTGAAGGAAGCTATAGTCTTCAATGAAACTTATGCTCACGAAAAACTTAAGATCCCGGCATAAAAGAGACATTCACAAGCCAGAAGTGGAAGCAGGACATTCACATAAAACAGAAGAAGGAGAGGCCACTGGATAAAACCTCATGAAATACTATTTTTAGGCTCAAACGGATGAGATATAAAAAAAAAATCAAAAACGTTGGCGAAGTTTGTGTATACGACGTGAACGTCGTTTAGCCTCCAGAGCTTTAGCAACGAAATTCGTAATTTTTTTTATGTTGAGTGACCCGGTAGGAAATTGTGTCGTTCCTTTACAATGCGATACCTATATTTAATTGTGATAATGTCAAGCAGGTATCGTTCAAAAATTTTGATAAATTTTTATAGAGAATCGGCATTTGGAAAGGCTCTTATTAGTAATAATGGTCAGAAAAATGGTAGATCTCAATATTAAGCTAAAGTTCTATTACCAGTTTCTTAAAAGTCATAAATCATCTGTAATACTGAAACTTCTTACCAGTTTGAAACACTGGGTAATGTGGCTGTTTTCACAGACAATTGCATGGATTATTATCTTAAACCATCTTTTAGTAACTACTGGTTGCTAAAATATCAAAACTTTACCTGTTTCCTAAAAGTAGGTACAAAACTACAGTCCATTCTTGCGCTGAGCCTTAAGTTTGACCTAATCGTGCATATACGTTCTTAACTGACTTATGCCAGTGGGAAACTACTTTTCGTTAATTCAAAATTTCGCACTGGTTTCCATATGTTCAAAGTACTAGAATTATGATTTTCATACACAAGTAGACCTCCCTCTAAATCCTCCTTTCGTGCACATTAAATAAATATGCTTATTTTTTCGAGCAAGCCATTTGACAAACGAAATATTAATGAACACTATCTTCGCTTCTGGAAATACTGCTGGAAGTCAAGCTAAGCATTGTTTATCTTTTATCCTTAACAGCCTTCCAATCCCAATCAATTTTTTAATTAAATGCGACAATTGCTTCTTCGATTGATACAATACTTTCCTTCTATCAACTAGCACTTTGAGCTCATTAAATCCTATCAAAGAAAATAATGCCTTAAAGTAGCTTTTTTACACGTGCCATTGAAGTCAACACCAGCGATTAAAGTTTTGAGCACTTTCACAAAGTACAGTGCACATATCAGTGACCAGAAAAGCGAATCAATGAAACAGGAGAATACATTTCTTTTGATTTGAGATTATCCGTTTAATTGCAAATGTTCGCACTTGCAATCGTTGCACGCACGGCGTGTTTCAAAAAGCTTAAGCTTATTAAAGTTATAAAGATACTTTGTAGCGGTAAAACCTTAGATTGGATCAAGTCAAGTGTGGTAAAGAATTGAATGGATCAAGAGAAGTTCAAAAGTGTTTAATTGCAAATTGTTTTGAGATAGAATTACACAAAGAATTTGCTTTCCTTTGAGTACTGGCGAATAGCCCAGGAAAGTTTAATGGGCAAATAAATAGTTATATAGGCAGAAAGTAGATAAATAGATCGATAGAAAATAGAAGAATGAGACAAAAAAAATTTCGCAAATAATGCATATCTGTAGTAGAAAAAAACGCGATGACTTGGTCCAATAAGCATTAATCGAATGAGATATGGAATAACACTGAAGCAAGGAAAGTTTTCAACAATTTTCGAAAGACACAAGTAAGATCTTGTTTGTTTTTGGCAACGACCAATTGAATATCAAGCGTTTCACCCGTTTTTTAATTCGAACTTCAAGCCAAAGAATTCGGGAGTAATGTACGTAACTAAGAATTAGTTCACCGTCGTAAAGAGTGAAAGCTTTCTTATTCAATTCCAGTTACCTTCGCAGTTTCACCATCATTGATAAGTCAAACCTCTATTAGTAATAGAGTTGATGAAAACAAGAGAGCTTATCAAGATGAATTCAAGTTAGTAGACACTCTTTGGAAAAACTATAATTTACTTGTGTATTCCTAGAATATATTTTCATTTACTGCCAAAGCAAGCAATTCAGTTGCAAGGTTTTGTAGAAGAAACGGAGGCCACATTAGACAGAGGAGAGTTTTGAGTAATCGACGACAAGGATAAACGATGGTGACTCGATGATATATTTTGTTAGCGCCACAGGTTATGGTTGCTGCCTTGCAGCTTTAATAATTTAATATAATACAAAAAATTAATTGTTGTTTATTTTTATGACGACGAAAAAAATAAACAAAAAAGTTGAAGAAAGGCAAACCATTTTTAGACATATTTCAATGTTTCGCTAGACTCCACAAACTTTCAAGGTTCAATGGAAAATTCTTTGTTACACGCTTCACCCATGCCATTCAATATATTTACTGCAACTAACTTTCAATGCAAAGACAAATAATTATTGTCACATTGCCAAGAAACTTCCTCCCTACGAATTGCAAGAAAACTAATTTGAATCCAACCAGGCATCATCTGCAGCACACTGACACCAACTAATTTTCCTTTTGGTTATCAGAAACTCGCTGACTCTGCTACCAGCCCATCGGTGAATTCAAGCGCCCAATGTGGGGATTCGGTTGTACCTAGAGTATGCTTCGATTTTCGTCACACCGAATCGAACATCATCATCAACTTTGCATTCATCCTTGAAAATGATTAGCCTACGCGCGACTGTAGCGGCCGTGCGGGGAAAGTGCAATGAACATGACCCGATTGCAATTTCTGATTGTCGCGTTGTCGCGTTGCACGATTAGCATCGCAGTATCATTGTCGCGTTCCGTTCCTTGCTACGGCTCGATGCAGTGTTCGTTTCGTCCAGTGTGTGTGTATATGTAAGTGTAAATGCTTGTTGCAATTTAACCTTCTGACATAGTACCAACATTAGTGTCGTTGAATGCAAAATTTATCACCACCTCATGAGCAGGCAGGCAGACACTCGATGAACGACGGACGCGCAAAGTGCCGAGTCGTGGCCAGGTTCAAAATGGAACCAAAAACGAAAACAAACATTGCAACAGCGACGTCGACTTGGGCACTTAGCGACATTGCGATCTGTGCAGTATTTTCAGTTATTTTAAATGACAACGTGTCCTTTCGATTTGAGTTCATGATGTGTTCTTTTTTTAGGAAACTCACGAGATTTGAGATAAGCCGAGCAGCCGAATTTTGTCAGAACGAAGTAAGAATTCAATCTATTTTCGTGGGAATATGCTTAAATCATGTTACCCATGGCATGTTTATGGTGTGTTGCTTGGATTTTAGAAGTGATTTGATGCGAAAGCGTTGCATTTTATCAGATCGAACTCAACTTGCTGCACACGTCCGACTTTATCATCTGTTCGCAAATTATGTCAGCGGCCAGATTTCTTATATCCATGTAGACATATCATTATTTTGTCCAAATAAAAGATGCAATAAGCTGTTGCTACAAAGTATCTTCTCTCGGTTTCCCTCGGGGCACATTTTTCTTTACCGTTTTTCAGAGCTTTATTGCATTCATTTTCATATCATTAATTGCATTTCACATCTCATTTCCTCAATATCGAAGATGATCAGGGCGGCACAAACGACTGCCAAGACGGCTGAAAATAAAAACAGCTGCCACTTTTTTCGTTATTCTTTCTTCGGGGACGGTATGCATACAGTAAATGCAGTAGAATTCAGTTGTGGCAGTAGTGGAAAAATCAATTTGGATGAGAAAATTGTCTCGAAGAAAAATTTCCGAAAATAGATACACAGCAGCAGTAGTAAGTAGCTATGGCAAACTGCTGAGTGGTGGGCAATGGTAGTGATCTCGAATGTTTTTTTAGAATATGAATGTGCTCAATTTTGATATCGTTGTCAATAGTAACAGTATCGTTGATAAATTTTTGGATTAGCTCAGGGATTCAATGGTATGGTGCTTTGAATAAACAACAGAGACGACGACCTATTCTATTTTCACCTCTTTTCTTTGACCGTCTTTCTCTCTCAGTCAGCTTGCACGGTCGGTGTATATCTTCGCTTCCTTAAACACATCGTCTTAGCACTTCCCAGATAATTGAATATTGGTACAAGCAAAAGTACAATCGTTATAAATTTTAGTTACAGTTCATATATTAAGTTATATTTCTGTCCTCATTGACATGTGTCCAGAGAAAAGTCTACAACAAACTCTGGTATCTTTTTCATTAGGGTTTGTTGCCTCTGATGTGTGATTTTAAGTTCTCTTTGAACTCTATCATGTTCGCCGATTTTACCGAGATCGACAATTAATTGAATGATTCAATAGCCTGCTGTATTGGGTCCATTTTCAATCAATCCTTTCTTGGAGTTGCAACAGATAGGTTTTTTGCAGTCCTAGTTTCTCTGTTAATTGTTACCAATACAGTCGTGGGATGTTTGTTCATTTAAAATTATCGCTTAGTATTTTGAAAATCACTTTTCCCCTCTAAAAATTAATTAATTGATGGATATTTAGCAATTCATTTTACCGGAATACATCAGTTCTCGAAAAATCGTTTCCAGTTTATTTCCATTGTTTCCAATTTTTAAAATATAACGTAATAATTTATGCAATAATGCGTAAATTTGAGTCATGAAATATAATTTGAATGTATTTCATATTGCACTTTGGTCCAAACATTTCCCAGCGTTCCTCATTGCTAGATGATGTCGCCTTACAATTGGTATTGAATGCTTGGATATTTCAAATACTGTGCCACAGATATTCAAAAAAAAAATCAAATGACATACCATATGAAGATCAGCCGATACAAATTCTCTGGAAAACAAGTAACTCTGTATTTGATGCTACTTACTTTCAAAGTCCGATAAGAAACAAAGAGAATTGTGACACAAACGAACTGTGAAACAAAAGCAACAAGAAACATGTGACCGAATCTCAGCCATAAAGAAGAACATCTGCCAATCAAACTTCATCAGTATTCAAAAATTGCACTAACAGCCTTCCTATTTAAATTCAATGACTGAGTCAAAGAAAATCCAACTTACCGCAAACAAATTATCGCTTTCGTAATGCTGGCCAATCACGCAACACGCAATAATTTAACAATTTTCCAGAGTCTGTTTCAAGATTTACTAGCCACCGAGAGCAGAACCTTCGAGCGATGAATACTTACCTCACCATACCTGTAATTCATTTATACGAAAATTAAAGGGCCTGAGGATCACGTGACCCCGACTTTGACCACAGCTCAGACCTATCATCAAATTAATGCTTCTCGTCTCAAGGGCTTGGCTTGGACAGATATGATAAAAACTTAATTTCGAATCGATGTCTCATTTCTTGCGCAGTAATATTTGAAGAAATTTGAGGACAAAGTGTGATAATTTTGAGGCGAAGTGAATCTGTAGCTGATGATGAGCGGTCAACGACAGTACGTAGATTACGTTTCTGCCAAAACCACTTGACGATTCATTTGCCGAATTCTCGTATTTGAGACCGTTGGTCTGGAACATGAAATTTAAAAGAACCTGATACATTTTGGTGGTTATTGCGGTTGATTTCGAATAATGTTATTCATTTCAATTTCTTAGATATTGTGATCGAGAAAAATTTGTAGTCAATATTGTGATGAGTGATTTCGAAACAATGCAGGTACTTATGTCGAGTTGATGTTTTATTCATTGTTGTATGTAAATTACAATAGGCCAAAAAACGCTATATATTAAACTGCTCACAATACAACTTATTTTTTTCATAAGATAGTTACGCAATAGAGATAGCTGCTCAAGAATAAACTTTTACTTAAATGCAATTGCACAGCGAGGCAAAACAAAGCCGTAATTCAAAAACTGATTTGGATACTTGATTGAAATTCAAATTTAAAACCAATTCGTAAAAGTTTCAAATAGTTGTAAGGACAACTTATTTTGGGCCGGCTGCAAGACAAATGCCTACTCACACTACATATAATATAGTTTTTAATTTGTTTTAAAGTAGATTGGTGGTCAAATTTATTTTCAATAAGGGACCATCGATGGACACATTAAACTTCAGAACAAATACAAAGGCCTCCTCTCAACAGTATATATGTGTATCTTGTCTAAAAACAAAACCCTGAAGGAAAACTGTATAAACCAGAAATTTGGAAAAATCAAAAAATCAACCAGAAATATATTTTTCAATAGGTCCGCAAAATTCTATCTCTCCTGATCGTTTATATTACACGTCGGTCCACAGTTTAGTTTGAAGTTATTCAATCCAAAACCGAAAGCAACATGGATAGCAGTATAAAATGTTGCGACGCAGTTACACGGACAATCTGGGACAGAAGAAACAGAAACATCAAGAAAGCAAAAGTATCGAAACAAATCAAGAGCTTCAGGAATAAAAATAAAAAATATTAGAAAACGAAGACCACATATACATGAATTAAACAAAAATTTTTTAAGTCACAAAACAACGGTGTATGATATTTCCGTCTTCTTAGTGGATTATGTATGTCGCTATAAAAGTTCTTCTGTTAAAGTTTCAATACCACTGAGTGTCGCGTACCCTATGAGGCCTCCTCATGCGACGACCACGACGTTGAATTGAAATACTCTCGTCGGCGGTTTGGTTTTTGGCCTCTTCAAAGATACGGTGCCATAGAAGATTCACAACTTTTGTGTGTAGGTTTTCAGCACATATAGGTTTTGAAAGAAGAATCTCCTGCTGGGAAACGATTTTTCGGAAATTTTTTGGACAGATCTTCAATTTCAATCCTATATTCATTGGAAGATAGTTTTCCGGGCCTGGTAGTGAAATGTCGTTCGAATGCAAAAGTGGTATGGAATTTAAAGAATATTCTTTGGATAAGCTACTTTGATTTGATTTGTTTTTTTCTGTAGCCCTGAGGTGATGCGTTGAAACTCGCTTCTTTTTTTTAGGGTTCATTGCAGAGAAGAAGAAAAATAATTATTTCTTTAAAAGAGTGAAGCTGAATTTGAATATTTGTAGCGATATTTGTCGCCAATGGCCATCGTGGTTTTGGCAAATTATTTCGAATAAGAATTTCCTTGTTTAAGCTGGTGCCAAACCACAAATCTTTAAAACTACCAGAACAAGAGACCTGTAATCAGCTGCGCATGCAAGTCAAACGTTTCTCCAAAGCTTGAAAACGTCATATACAGGAAACTCATGACAATGAAATCATTTGGAAACTAAGAAAGGGATGGGTGGTCATTGATTCGCCAATAATCATGTATCATGGTTGGACTGTAGGTCTCGGTTTCCAAGAAAATCTATGTCGGGTACAAGCAAATGAGTGCAGTACTCAAATAAGGCTGTTTTTTAGGTAGGTGAATATATATATTTAAGAAAAGTATTGCGGGTACTGATCTGTATAAATAAGACAAACAAAATGTTTTTCATGTAAAAAAATTTTTTAGGACCCTGGGGAAAACTCAACAATAGTTTTTTTATTTTCAACATAGATATTCAATCAGATTTGTCTCAAGTGTGCCCATATTTTGTTATCACATCATCAAACATAAACCGTAGCTCCATAGCACAAACAATGGTTTTAATATATCTTTCAATTTTGATTTGATACGTGAAAACTATCACAATGGCCTAAAAAAACAGTATCTAGCACTAGCGATGAATAATAAAATTATATTTTGCAACATCTTTCATCCCACTGGATCTTGGTTTGGTAAAAAAAGAACAAAAATATTTATGATGAAAATAGCAGATGGATTATTGTACCAGAAATAAAAAAAACATTGAAGTTTTTACGTTAACAATAAACAATGCGATCAAACACTACATAGCTTTTATACCGCTTGAACTGACATGCAATTTTATCATCATTATGAAATGAAAATTCTTGTGGAGTAATCGCACTATTCCTGATCGTTGACATTCCCAGACAGAAAACGTTGCTGCAAATCAACATAAATGACGTTATAAATAAAGCTCAGACGTTAGCAGTGCTACCTCTCATTTGCAATTTATTGCAGGTTAAATTTTTCATATAATCAACATGTAGCAATGAGTCCCAGAAGAATATACAGGAAATGCCAACTACTAAAAGTTTCCTCGTATGCTGTCAAATACATTTGATGAATGCTTTCCAAAAATACATATTTCAAAGCCACAAATCCACTTTCAATTCATATCCTTTTAAATCCAAAGTATATTTCCTACCAACTGGAACCACATTTAAATCCTTCTCAACCTATGATGAATATCCTTCTCTCAAATCCTCTTTCGAAGATCCGTAGAGTAAATAGAATTCACTTCATGTCCAACGGACTTTAAAACGTATAGCATGATCCTTGTCCACCGTTAGCTAATAACTCACCGACCAACTAAACTCTGTACATCGATGAAGTGTTGAATTTCAAGGATAATTTATCAAAAACGCTCATTTTCTTTATGAATGTTTCAAATTACCAAATCCATACCTTCGTCTGGTTGAGAGTATTGAACCGCATTATGATAGTATCGTCCACATACTTTGTGTTCTCCGCGTGTATAGTATTTCTCAAATTACTTGCGCCAACTGATCACGGAGGATAAGAGGTCTGAAATCGAGCTAATAGGGCCCACAGTCTCCAAGAGATCAATTGACTGATGTGTCGAGTAGTTTTTGATGTTGGCGGCAATGCCGATGAGAAGGCAATTGGATCTATAATACGACAACGATGATGTTGATGGTCCAGGGTGGGCAAATGTGCATGCAAGTCGTCCCCGTGACTTGGCCAAGTGTCATTATCTGAAAACCATCATTATCATCATAGTCTTCCATTTCATCTCGGTACATCTTCTCTCGTATCGACTGAAAATATTTTTGCTTTTTTCTTGCCTTCATGTAATCGGATCCTAATCCTGCGAATGACTGACTGTCGTATAGTCTCTCCCCCGTGATAACATTGTCGTTCACTTGAAATTTCCATGCATTTTTAGTACGCACGATGACTTATCATACATTGAACAAATGTAGCGTATTTCTGAATACGAACCATAAATGTAAGGACGAAAAAAATGTGTAATTTTAGTATGGATTCCAGTCATTTAACACCATTCTATGGCACGCGTTGCTGCTAAAGTTATGTCAAGCTTTGGATCGTTTGGCCGATGAATTGTAGAGGGTTTAAGCTTACGTTCAGGTTATGCAAGGTCCTGCTGGGTAATTTGTTCAATTAGTGGGATGAGAATGTGCAGTTGAATGGATTCGATGGAATCGCGTGACCATTCAAGGCGTGGAAGCTTTTAATCGTTATTAGGTAAGAAGATTATATTTTTTCTTTGTGAAATCAGTATGATTCTGAAATTCAATGTAGTAACTAAGCCACGATGGTGAGGAATCAAACAGCAATTTGTATATTATAGCCAGTGCTGATCGTGTTACATGTCCATTTTTAATTTTTCTGATTAGTTTTCGGCTCAAGTTTTTACCCCGCAAAAAAAAAAAATCAAAATACTATATTCAGTTTAGGAAATTGCTCAGCGCATGCCGTAATTCTGTGAACGACGTAAATCCGAAGCCAGATTTTCTAGACCAGGTATATTGAATCTGGGTCTCCAAATTCAAGACTCGACGAGTTTGTTTGATTTTTTTCGAATCGAATTAGTACACACTGAAAATAAACTCCCATGGGAAAGAATCACAGCTATTCTTATTGAGACACACATATGTTTTTCGCTGTCAATTTATCACTTGAACAACGCATTGGCTAAATTTTACAAATTAGTATGTTGACTACTGACTGTGAACAAAAATAGTGGCTGAAGTAGTTTTTATCACTGAGATAGTAAAAATGGAGTATAAATCGACGGTATAACTTTCCACCTATCGATTGCTAGTCCCAACGACCTACCAAAGATAAATAATGAAAATAAAGATACTCTGTGAACTAAGGTGCCAAACATTTTTCGGTACAAAGAATTTTATTTCATACCTATTAGCTCAAAGCTAATATTTCAGTTGCATGACAGCAAAACAATCATGAAGATTTCAAAACTATTACGTCAACTCTTGCCGCAAAAAAATACTAGCTTAATAAAATCCTATGCCAAAAACTGCAATTAACATGACCATCACAATCAAAACTTGAATATTTTTGAGCACTTTTGAGCCACTTAACTTTTGGGTCACTGGAAAGCACTTCAGGGTCAGAAAATCAAAACAGGTTTCGTACACACTTAGTCCTACGAAAAATTTTTTGATTTGAAATGCAAAGGTTTTGTACTGCTCTTTGCTAAACTCATGTGGTCGAGCGATTCAAACACTGGTTCTGTGGCGGGGTCTCTGGTTTGAATCGAAATTCGGACGTATAACGAACTTAGGAATTTACCTAGCTCTGATTAGGCTCATAAGTATATCACAGGCAAAGTAAGTCATGGAACTAATCACTTCACTATCGCATATATTGATTGTGAATCTGTGAATGAAGCTCACTACCCGTAAACCCGGCAAAGGTAGTCGTGGAATTACGATACGTAACTTCTCTTTCCTAGGCCTCATTGTTATAACCAGCCACGTGCGAAACATAGTCAAGAGAAGGAATTGGGTGACTGCGAAAGTTTTTTTGGTTTCTATTGTTGTTTATCAGCTGTATAATTATTCTTTTATCAACTACATAGTTATCCTTATTAGCTATTATAGTGTTCCGTACTTCAGGAAGCTTTTTAATTTCATCAGCATACAATTCTATGGGCTTGAAGCTGCAAAAAGAATCAAAATTGTGGCAGAGGTACTAATCGGATGAGGCCAACTCGGTTGAGTAGGCTGGATAAATCATTATTTCCCATTCAAAGCCTGCAAGTTTTTGTTGCGTAATTGCTGTTACGTGAGGTCTTGCATTAGCTTGGTGGAGCAAAGCTGTCTTCCCACTGGTGAGTGCAGGCCTCTTTTTTGTAAAGGCACTAAGCAGAAGATCTAGTGATTTACAATACCACGCTGCATTAAAAGTTTCATTTTACTTGAGCAGTTCAAAGTTGATAATTGTACACTGATTCGTACAAATTTGGCTTCGGGCTTGACTCTGGTGTTATTTCCTTCTCGTGAAATGTTATTTCCTCCCGAAAATGTTTATTCCCAATTGCATTACATGCGGAGATTCTAGCCACCAATTTTTTTCTGTCAGTTTATGTGGTAGCCATGAGGATAGCTTCGATGCTTGCTCACCCTAGTCGTTCAATATGTCTGAGCATAGTTGTTTAGTGGACTTCGAACTTTTTTTCAATTTTTGCAGTCAATCATCGAGCTGAGTCGGACGCCCTAAACGAGTATTTCTCGAATCATATTTTTTTAAACCGACGTTGACAAGTCTCTTCATCAACATAGGCCACACCGTTGTTTCCTCGAGTATTTTTAGCCACCGTTTCCGCGTTATTTCCTTTTGTGTACCATTAGGTTTCTGAAATAGAACCGATCCAAAGTTGAATTATTTTCCGAAGTAATCGCACTGAACATTTTAATAGAACTGATACTCCTTTAAATGCAACGATACCTCCTACCACATAACCAAGTAGAAGGAATTTCATCTGTGCAGCTATGTTTATTTATGTGTCAAGCAAATGAGCCATAAAACCCGCAAAACTTTAGCGATCGCACAATAGTTCGTGCTCTGAACAGGTCTGATTGCTGGTATTTTTCATCAAATATTTATTTCAGTTTCTATATTATTTTAAAATTGACGTTTAAATCAGATATTTTGGGCACTGGGTGACATTTGGATCTAGTTGCGTGAGGATATGTTTGACGTTTGGCGATACATCAACAAATGACAATAAGCGATTTTAAATCACAATGTTACTAATTTAAGAGCTCTCCTTGTAATAATATTTAAACCTAGTCGCAACAATAGTTAATGCATCAAATTTAGCTACTTTTGAAACTGCACCAGAAACTTCCACAACTCCACGCATTTCCAACTAAAACACAAAATTTTTCGTTTATAATATAGAACTACAATATTATATTTTCCATAATATTCATTCTCCACTATCTTCAGCATCGTCATCATCATTATCATCATAATCATATCATTATCAGGTATTTTTTGTTTCAAGCTTGTTCTAACAAGTCATCAAAACAAAAAATGCATTTACGTATATCATGTTTCATTGAGTTTTACCTCATCTTTGTATTTTTTTTTTAATTTTTCACTTCGTATTAATCAATTATTGTGATTTCAGTATACTTCTTTTGTAGTTTGATTTTGTTTTGTTTTTTTCGAGTTAAATTTATTTCTTCTTCAATAGTTTATTCTTTTATTTAATTTCCATTTGTGTATAAACACTAAATTGTTAAAAATTTTCAATTTTTTTCCATTCATTTTCATCATTCTTCGCACAAATTTTTATACACAGCATAACGAAGCAACAAATTCTACTACTAAATAATAGACAATAATATCTCAATTTTTTTGTATGCTAAAAAGTTTCAATCGAAAATAAAACATTTTATCAATGTTAAATGAAATAGAAATAATAATAGACAAATGTAATAAAAACAGAGATTATTGCAGAAGTAGTAAAATAAATCGGGTCAGGATTTGAATAAAATTGTGAATTAACTAGAAAAAAAACCTATACACTTCTATAACGGTTACAAAACTTGCATAAATTATAACATAAATGCAAATCACAAATTCATCTTATTAATTTTTTCACTTATGCAATGAATGTATTTTGGCTGAAAACTTAACTGGAAATTTACACCGTCAATTGCATTAAATAAATCAACATTGAATCTAAATTAAACTAAACATCAGCACGATTTCTCGCTTTCATGAGTTTGCAGAGACGGGATTAGTTTGAAAAAAAAAATACGATGCCCATATAGCTTTACAATTAAAGCACAATTACACATTCTGATCATTCCTAAAATAAACTAGTTCATCTGCTCTGATCTTGTATTTCAGGCGAATGCAAAAACAAGTGTTGCATTTAAAAAATATACATCACCCAGATATTTGCTAAGAACTAGGAATGACATTTGTCGGGGAAGAAAATTATTTTGATTTGTAAAATCGTTAATTTGCTTAGTGTCACTTGGCTAATTTAAAACCTATTTATGTATTAAAAAGTATTATACAATGTTCGTATACGCTCAGTTTGAACTTAAGTTACAGGTTTTAACTGTGTTTGTGTCCCCAGTTGAAGTATCAGAAATGAAGTTTTAATAAAATTTAGTCTAATTTATTTTTATACTGATTTCGAAGATTATTTTGAGCTGGGAAGCGTGTTTAAAGAAGAAGATTAGTTATTTATCTTTTTTTTTCAATCTTTAATAGTGACGAGGATTAGTTCTAAAACAATCTAGAAACATTTTATTCATATTATTCATTGTTGAAAATCAGAATTGTTTCTTGTAAGTTTTAGTATTGTAGGATTTATTATTTATTGTATCGATCGAGCTGATAGGGTTCAAATTAAATAATTTCAATGTCAGTTTTCATTATTGATGCACAATTATTTACATATGACACAAGCAAAAAGCTTACGCGATTTGTATTTTATTTGTTTTATTTTATATTATTTAAGGATGTCTATAAAAATATGATTTATTTCGCAGAAGAGATTTCCACGCTCAAAAGCTTTAAATTTAAATTTTTTGTTCGAATTTGGCAAGATTTATTTAAAAGAGTTAAACAGGAGCTGAAGTTGAATACATGAAAGCAGAAAGAGATGAAAATTGAACTGCTGCAATATGAAAAAATGCAGCAGATTCAGATGAAACAGATATAATAAAATCAGAGAAAATAAATATTTAAGAAATTTACATTAACATGTTAGTCTAGTACATTTATTCGCGTATGTATTATCGTATACTATCATTTAAATTCCAATTAGAAATTTTAATTTAATAATTATCAATGTACATATTATCGTATTAAGTTAAAACTGAAGGAACAATAATTAATTCCGGTTTAACAAAACTCCTCAAAATTTCTCAAAAATGTTTGAGAAAAATCATATCGAAGTGTTAGTTTTTTTGTTTAAGTTATAATTAATTTACATTTTTTTATTATCTATTACGTATCTTGAATTTAATAGTAAACATATAACGATCAGTCATAAATTTTACGTATATTGTTTGCTTGCTGCGATTTTTGTTGTTGTTATAGTTACTGCGGCAAAAAGTTAAGAGCCCGTATGAGCTTGCTATGGAGTTTGTCAGAAGGTTTATTCAATATACATTCTGAACTCAGACGTGATGGTGAAACATAGGGCTTGGGAAGCAAATGGTCACTGTGTTAGTTGTGCATACACTTGTCCGACATAATAGCGAGAGAGATCAAGGAAAATATGATGAAAATTCGAAAAAATGAATGCATGTTGTTTTAAAATCAGTCAATATGATTGGTTTAAAATGTTCATTTGACAGTTATTTTCAACAATTATGTTCTGCTGATTATCAAATTATCAACTAGATGAATTTAAGATACATCTTTTTGAAACACATTCTTTTCGCGTATTCTAAGAAGCAACTGAGAGATCAAGAAAAATTATTTAAAGTGGTTCTTGATAACTCAAAATGTTGCTTTTGCGAAACATTGGATAAACGATCTCACACTATTATCTGCCACAAATGGTGTTCCTATCAGGACCAAAAAAAGGTTATAGAGCTCAAAGCAATTGCCACATAGTTGAGTAAGTCTTGAAGCTACTCGATTAAAACTATTCGTTTCATTAGAATATTACGTATATCCAAGGGGGGCTAGAATTTCAATTCAATAAGACCTTACTTAGCGAATAGAATTATTTATACAATTACGTATATATATTTACTCCAGTATTTTCATTTAATTTACTTCTAAATACATTTATACATGCAAATATTCAAAAATATTCAACAATTTGACTGCAAATCCAAAAAAAAACTGAATCACTTTCAAATATCCAATCAATTCAAAAAACGAAATGTATCCACTATTGTTCGTTTAAGATCTGAAATAGAGACTTTATGTGGTTCGTTAAGTAATCAAATTTATTTATTCAGATTCTAATAATAGAAACAAACTAAACAATTGAATTTTATTGTCAAATTGCTGCATACTTTTGATTTGGGATTGGCGAGCTATATGGGCCTCTTGCAAAAACGAAGTGTTTCTCTCTCTCACAACTTTCTTTTCATTTTCATTTTCGGAATCGTATACTCGTGATGTTTTCATTGTTAAAAACCAATATTATTATTTGCATTCTACATTATTCTTGGAACAAAGCCTTGACCACGATTTTTTATTGTAACCATTGGTATTTTGATTTTTTTTTTTTTGTGTTTTTGTTTTGTCTTCAATTCTTCTTGGAAGCTTCTTTTCATTTATCTTACATTAAAAATTTACATAGTTCTCTGGATTTTTTAACTCCTTTTGTGATCTTAGATTTTATAAAAACGAATTTCTAAACAGTTTCGGATTGAAATGGCTTAAAAAAATAAAACTGTTTTGCAACTGAATTTTATAAGAAAAATATCAACGCAAGAAATCGAAAGCAAATGGGCAATTTTCCAAACATCTGGAAATATGCGGACTTAAAGTTTAACGCAAGAAAAATGATTTTAATGAAAACAAAAATTTTAAATTTTCTATGCAACCATTGTGACACGTATGGTTCGATTTTGGTATCTCGGCGTAACGATGGTAAGAGTTTTTGGATTCATCCAAAATAAATTTTAGATCCAAACCCAAAATCTGTACTGTATTGCTCATTTTGTTGGGACAACACACCAGCTATTTAACCAGATTCCAAATGATTCCAGTACGTGTAACAATGGTTTTAACACATGGTTTCGATAATAATGGCCATCATTTCGATTCGTTTTTATGTTTTAGCTTTCTATTCGAATGGTTTTTCTTTCGGTTTATTTCCGGTTGTTCGTTTTTTTTTTGGCATTGTTTCAATGTTCGTTTTATCTTTGCTTTTGTTTTTATGATTGATTTTCTTCCGGCTTTTAATGTATTTTTTTTTTTTGATTTTTTTTTTAAATTATTTAATCCCAGGGCATTGTGAGCACCCGCTTCGTTTTTGCAAGAAGGTCGTAATCGTACTACGAACATGGGTGCACCACCGCATTGTAGCTCGCCAATATAGGACCATGTGCTCCCGCGAAGGGGGTACTCACAACGTCTGGTGTACTAGCTCCATCGGTGTGCGATGTCGAATCAGCATTACTTCGTCCCTCACCATTCGCTGAACTATTCATTTCTGGTGGTTTGGTGGTGTCCCGTTCGTCAATCACTAAATCTATTGGCATTTTACCCTTTAAACATGATATATACCGATGACAGAAATTATCGCATAATTCATGAACCTGAAAGTGAAAAGAAAAAAAATTTGATAAGGAGTTTGTAGAAGAATTATTGTTTAAAATATATAAAAATCTTAGTCAATAAATAAAAAACAAATATTCTCACCGATCTCCAACATCGAGTGAGTCACTTAATGACTTACAAACAACTTCAATTTTTTACACAAATGGATAGGTCAGTTTTAATGACCTGATCGGCAAATCTCCAAGAAAACTTTGCCGGTAATCTTTAATGTAATTTCGCGGTGAAACCTTTTACGCTACAGCATCAGAAAAACAATCATCCAAAACACTACATTTCGGCGTTCTGAGTGATTAATGAAATATTTCCGACGATAGCCAAAACAAAACCAAAAGCAAATGACTCTTCGAACACGACTAATCGCAGATGATGATGAGCCACTCATAATGAGACGTTTATTAGCCTATTCGGTACTCCATAAAAAATACAGTTCTGAGTCTGGCACAAATACGAAGCACAAACCAATCTAAATTGCAATCGACATTCACAGCACAATGACTCATTTCCAAGCTCCATGAAAAATCCATTCTCGTTTCGGTCGACTCAAACCCACAGCTATCCGGCCAATAAGGAACTCGAATAACAAGCAGTTTTTTTCCAATTCATTCAAAATGATGTGATTATTTCGAATTCAAAAAAGCATAAGATGCATTTTATGACACCACCACCTAAGATAAGTGAAGAATATCAACAGAACGCAGTTTCATTCAAAGTCTATTGAACTTCCGCAAGAAGCGACCAAGACGACAAAGAAAACGGGTATTTTACGACATTATTGCTTCCATTTGAATAAAATGTGATACGACAAAACCAAAACCACCAACACGTCTTGCTGGGTGTACTGTTGCACGATTACCCAACAAACATTGTATTCGGAAAGTATAAAAATCATACAATTATCTAAGAAAACAAAAACAGTCACCAAATCAAAACTATACAATAAAAAATTTATATGTGAAGCTAGTTTGTTTCACCTCTCCGATACCTTCTTACTTGAAAACAATGATTTTTCGAGTCTCTCGTTCTGCGTGATCTGCATGATTTGAGTTGTCCATCTTATTCCAGTGCTGTCTCAGATTTAAATTTGTTATTTAGTCAGAAGGAAAAAAACAGCAAACCAGCCGGAATCCAAGGTGGTTACGGTGATTGCGTGGGCGGTGGAAGACTTGTGTACAACAACGGCATTGACAGCGAACAGAAAACGCAAAGGTGAAAGAGATAAGGTAATAAAAATTAAGTACGATCTCAGTAGATGTGATCATCATCATGTGGGGTTGTTCTTTTTTGATGCAGGGATTTTTGGTTTTATTTTGTTTATTTGGATGGCATAAGCGAAAAGGAGGAGATAATTACAACAGGTTGGTGCAAGTCATTTTCGTCCTTAAGCGATGCCGCATATCGAAAGAGAGTAAAATAAGTTTCTTACACTGAATACCACATGAAAATTAAGTACACCGCGAAAAAACATAGCGCCAAAGACCATACTTTATAGAATTATTACTCAAGAGCATGCGATACTTAATTTTTCAGGCTATATTCTGTAGCTCGGGTAGCTCACTATATTTTATAGCTCCAATGAGAGCTGGTTAGGAGAGTAGCATTAAAAACAAAAAGTGGGATAGGATTGTTGTTGTTTTCGATGCGACTATCCTCACCATTTTTCGATAGAAGTGCAAAAAAAAACGCAACTATTCTATACCACCACAAACGCTGCGTTGTATTACAGTCTATGTGTGTCAAGACTAAATGCGGGTTTCATGCATTGAATTCGACTGGAAACGAACGAAATATGAGCTTGATAGCATTTTCTGGACCAATGAACTAAAAGATGATAGCTCACAACTAGATGGAACAACAAAATATCAAGCCAGAGCTTCAAATGATCTCAAGGTTATTAAGAAAAAATGGTGAGAGGTAATGGTTCAAAGACAATAGTCGAAAAATCACGCTGCAGCCAACATTATACCAATTGTGTAAACGCAGGGTCTAATGCTCAGTGGTATAGAGTATAGAATATTTCACATCGCATCCAGTTAATCAATGATTTATTAGCAGGAGATGTAGTGCCACAAGGCCACCAAGCTCAACATAATTAAAATGGTTGCATCACTTAATATGAGCTGAGGAAACTATACAAGAGGTTGCTGAAGCAACTGAAATAATTGGATCAGCTGGTGATATACATGAGGCTGGTGATATATATGAGGTTGGTGATATATATGAGGCTGGTGATATATAAGGCGCATTAATGCCATTTCACCAGTGTTTGGGGCGGTAGCAAGAGTAGAGGAGGCATGTGACAGTGTCCGACCCGGCGTATTGTAAGTGACGCTATGTGTCTAAAATGCCTTCAATTTAGCTATGTGGACAGGAGTTCTTCTGGACGGCAAACATGACTTCCGTATTCCTGACTATTTGTTGGTTATGATGTGGGCTCTTAAGGGACCGATGATTAATCTACGACGCTGACGCATGGGTTCGAAAGAGGAATACCAGCTCATGAGCAGCGCAGAGGTCAAGCAATGGCACTGACGTCTGGAACGTAATTTATGATGGGTTGTTGCACCTGAAAATGCCCACGGATGTGTTTTTTATTTGTTGAACTGATGACATCGCAACAGCAATTACTTCCAGAGTTGCCGAGTTCGCCCAATTCAGACTTAATCAAATCATGAGGAGGTTGGAACGGTGGATGTCCGATCATTGGTGTATAACCTATAAAGCAGCTTGTACGCTCTAATAGGGGCGGTTTTTTTGCGTCTCGATGAAGAGCTGATTAAGGAAGGTAGCGTTCAAAACAACCAGAAACCTGCCCCAGTTGTTGTTGTTTTCAAAACTGCCTACCCCAACCAGCTCTAGACCGAGACGCAAAGAAACGGCACTAGCTTTGATGCCAAATAGTAGCTGCATTGTTTAGCGCCTTTGTCAAGAGCTGGTTATGATAATGGTTTGCAAAAAAACATCATCTGGGACAGGATTGTTGTTCTTGTCAATGGCACAAAAAAACGTGATTATTGTGTGCTAGCAAGTTTTCAGGTATGTATGGTAACACTGATAGAATTTCAGTTTTTGCTGAAAACAGAAGTGGATATCCCTATTTTATTCGTATTTCCTGAGACGACATTTTTGTTGCATGGTATGATTCGAGTTGGTGCTTGATGCAAGCTAATCACAGTAGGTACACATAGCGATTTAGATGGCAGTCTTTGCCTGAACCGAGTATGTGATAATATGCAATCATCTAAATGACACTTTAGATTAACAATAGCTAACTTTCAATTCACGTGATCAAAATATATAATATTTGAAACAGTATATTGATCAAAAATATACTTTTTTGACGAAATTATGTTATTACAATATAACATGGACATTATACTATTACAATATGACATGGCCAATTACAAAAAATTCCAGAAAAAAGACTATCCTTTTATCCGAAACCAAATAAAATGCTATAAAATCGATCAATCACTCCATCCGATCTAACGCGACATCATAATTTCGTACCTTTCAGAAAATCCTCTGTTTTACTTTAAAAAAAAGTCACGTCAGGAATGTAAATATCATGTAACGCTAAATAAGAGATCGCCCCTGAAGCACAAGGAAAATATAACCACTATCCATTTATAGAAGGACAACCATGTTGTGAATGCCTAAAACCACTCCGAGGTACACTCAGGCTATCTTTACAATACAATTCCGATGGCATTGCAAACGGATCCTTAGCTACAATTAATACCTTACACGATCATTGCATATTTTCAGCATGCTGATTAATAAACCTGTCGTACTGGGAAAAGCAAACAGAAGTACGCACAGCGAGAATATGAACAAGAAAAATTAAAAATCATCACAAAAATATGAAATAATATTCAATGAATTAATGCAATGTCATTCTTCTTGTTTTCTTCAAGATATTTTATTTTTCTGCAGTCAACAACGAACAACAACAACAGCAAAGTTTCACATTAAAGTGGCTGTAGTACGAGTAGGTTGCTATATGTAGGTAGGGTAAGCACAGTGAGCACAAACTGATTGATCATTATCAATTCACTGATACGATCGTAATGCAGTATGTGTCGTATACGGAAAAGCAGATATGATGATCTTCATGTCGCGTTTACTGTCAGATACGAGTATTATTGCTTTGGTTGCTGCTTGCGTCAGGAATCAAAGTAGCGATGAGTGAAATCAACGGGATTTTATAATAATACAAGGGCAACCACTGTCTATGACTCGATTAAATATGGTTAGAAAGGTATTGAATGGTGTTTTTGGGAGAGGGATGTGAAAATCGAAAGTGAGCACCACTGCAATACTAGAGCGAAATTATTTTAGTTGATCATAAATTTGAAATGACTTTATAGAACAGAATGCCTACTTTAAAAATGAAACAAGTTTTGAAAGTATTTCGTAAAAAAATAATTTAAACTTTAAAGCTAGACGTAATTCAACTTCTTGGCTAATGTCTTGTAGTCTACCAAAGCACTAGCTTTGATTTCTGTTGATATATTGGAATATATATGACTCCTGAAGGAAGCAAAGCGGGCCAAATTTTAATCGGGTATCCAACATCTCCACATCGCAGCCCGGAACGCACAACTCTGTACCCTCGCAAAAACCTGTATTGTGAACAACCCTCTTAAGTTATTTTTATCTTACATCTCTTCAAAGTAGTAGCTTGAGTTTTTGATAGTGTGCACAGAAACCAGAGAGTGGGTACTAACGGTTTGTGACAAGCTATATTTGGAAATGGAGGCAGCAAAGCGCATCCGAAGTTTGGATGTTATCGGTCAGTTTTCCAGTATGCAAAGATTTGGATTTGTATTCAAAATGGATTCTTACTCTAGCTTATTAACCCGATAATGTCCAAAATATGTGCTCGACGGTACTACGCCTACAGCCATGATTGCGAACCAATTGCATTTTACGGCCGGGTCACTTCATTTTTTCCTTCATCTAACGCATAAGAGTCACGTGAAGATGTATCACGCAAATATACTTCCTTGTTCTGTTTCCGAATGAATCGTTGCAGTTCTTTGATAATAGTTAGCCAGGTAAGCCATAAATTACTGGTAGACTTCGCTAACATGAATGAAAAATTGACCCAAATGTAAGCTGTTCAGCTATTCAAACGGCAACATTTACGTTAAAATATACTGAGAGGAATTTAATTGATAAATGCTGCTTCCAACCAGTTAGCTTTCGCCTTAGAGTATAGGTTGTTTGTTGTCAAAACACTTTCATTGCAAAATGAAGCTACAAAAAGCCACAGAAACACATTATAATTAAATGTGATTGCAGAAGTATTTGGCAGCATTTCGAAATTGAAAAATCTAACTGTATCTGAAAGAATTTTACATTCAATCATTTCCGATCTCTCTCACCAATCCATCAATCGAAAACAATCTGGAATATGTACATGTAATTTATCAAGAAAGCCCATGCAACTACTGTGCGTTTATGTTTATGATTCGAATCATCCGCACGGTGGTAAATCCCACAATTGTGTAAGGAAGATAAAGATGAGACATATACGAGTATATGGACAGCATACTCAGGCTAAATGGAAAATTGTTGAATAACTTTGCATTGTGAATTCGACAAGCATACTTGTATGCATCATATAATGATGATGCATACATACATGGTGATGTTGATGCCTCGTTGCTGCCAACAAGAGCGCAAAGTGAATTTATAGGATAGCAAGTAAGCAGTTAGTCGTATAGCTGAAGCTTCTTCCTTTCGAATTATAAATAAAGCATCATCACATCCCAGGCAATGCATAAAACACTACACTGCTCAATCTGCTGTTGTGATGCATTCAAGAAAAATTTGTTATGCACGACATAAAATAAGGAAAATTTGTCGTATATTGGCGTGTGCGTGTATAAATTCTTATACGAGGACAAGAATTCATGGAAGTTTTTTTTAACTCTAACTGGAATCTGCCTGATTTCTGAAAATAGTATTCCAGACTCGTTGCTGTGAATATTGCGTCTGTGTTTAGGCAAAACATATATTTCACGCATTCTTGCCGAAGCAAAGGATTATGTCAAATCGAAGTGAGTGACAACTTGAGTAAGTCTCGGGTCGTCCCATGATTGTCGCTACAAACAGGCAGGTTTTACTTATTCCTGGCGTCACCATCATTATTTTCAGTGCAACGACAAACAAACAAGCTCAACGCAAGACAACATGCCACAAAATATACATATGCCAGACATTCAATGTATCATCCAGATTTTTTTTTGTCTGATCGCTCCTCTTCGACTGGTTGGTCTTGTCGGTCATTTTTTGACAGCTGAACATGAACAATTCAATCCGTGAATGTGACGATAATGTCTTATTAAAATTTTCACGCTGCCACAGGATTTTTATTTTCAGTAATACATATTCTTCGCAACGTGCGAAAATGGTAAAATAAAAACGATATGTTCTACGTAGTAAAGTTACAAGAATAAGACATGCGTACGAAAGTTGCATGTCGGATTGTTAATTTGACCAACAACAATAAAAACACAAGTTACACATTTCAGAGAACGTCGCGCAAAGTACTTAAATTGCGGGAAAATTTATGAGTCTGGCTTTGCGGGTACATCACTTTTGTTAAGTAGACGCATGTGCATTAAGATGTTAGTTTTGAATTTAAGTGAGTTTGAAACATAAGCATGATCCATCGTACATAGAAATTGATCTTTTAATATCAGAAGCACAAAACCTGTGAGGCGAATGCAAAGAAATGAAACCAAAGAGGTCGTAGGATATTTAGGTGTTGTTATGCCTTTAGTTTGATATGGGTTTAAGACTAAAATCATCAGAAATCTCCGTTCTTTTCGTATGTTTGACCCTATCAAGACTTTATACAGAATTTTAATGTAAGGGGATATCTATTGCTACCGTATTCGAATCGGCCACAAACGTCATTGCTAAGGCATGAAAACTGAGCGGTTGAACCAAAGTGACTGGACACAAGATGGATATAGCAGTACGTTGGCTCATTCTAATAGTTTAATTAAACGAAAATATTATTTTACTTTCTCCAATAAATCTCTGAAACATCCAGCACGAGCTTTCATAATCAGCTGGGAGCTCTAGTGAAAATTTTCTAACAACGGAAATTCCAGTCAATATTGGAAGACTTAAGTTGCCAGCAGTTAATCTTGGCATTCTTTTGTTTGTAAAAAAAAAAACCGTCAATTTTTTGACCTAAAATCAGTTGAAAAACTAATATGCAGCAACCCAACTGCAACTGCATTCAAAAAGAAGACTACTGAAGTTTAATCGGACTATCATTTCTATGCAACGCACATAAAAAAAACATTTAAGGACTACTGCAAATCAAAGCTTTGGAGCTCCTAACCTTGTATCACATATGCAAACAAAACTGAATTCAACTAATTTAACCAGCAAAGAACATCGATCCTAACGACTTTGTTCCTTTTTCACTCGATGGCAACCATCCATCCACTCATTCTATTCAGACCTAAATTGCAAAATAATTGCATCACGATCATCGAAAACAATTCAAACCCCTATAATATCTTCATTGCCACTCATCAAAACTTTATTTACACCCTTTTCGCCAAAATGCGATTCCCTCAAGCCTCCGTCACATTTCGATTTGTGGCTCACAATCTGCATCTAAAGCCACTCGGGCTTTCCACTGTGCATACTGTGTGTGAAACCATTTTAAAATATAATTGAAGGACCGACTAGAGTTATCATCACAGTTGCTTTTTGTTAACTCGAAATCATGTCGTTTTGTTGTTCGTCATGTTGTAGTTCTCGTTGTTGCTGTGTTTATTTCTTTCGATAATTACGTAGCATCTTAATTTTGTTGTGTATGCAATTTCTTAATTATTCCACATTGGACGCCTTAGTGTCAGTCATTTAGTTAGTTAACACTTCGATTGCACGCTGCATGTTGTCTAGATACGAATATTTAGATTCGAGCGTATTATTTCAAATGGATGAACGAACACAAAAAACTAAAACAACGACGTCGAGTAGAGTAGACTAGATAGCTGCATACTAGAAAGAATTAAGTGTTTGCATTCGTGTGATTTCTAATAGACATCAGCTATTAGTCAAATGGACATAAAACATGAAGTTGCATTCCCCAACAATTGTTGTCTATGCTGTTTGTATTTCCTTTGCCTACTGCACTGCACTTGCTTGGCAGATTGCTCAGTTGTGCACCGAGACTTGGAGTTTAGAGCGCGTGCAATGAAATGCACTTCTACAGTGTTGAATTGTTTTGATATGAAAACATGTTATTTTTAGACGACATGACCTTGTATCATAATGCTTGATGGCGTCGTTTTAGTTGCAAGCTATTTCAGCGAACACGAATGATTTTTTGTGACCTGCGCTGTTTGTATGAACAATCAGTGCTAAGTGAAAATGTTGGAATTCGGAAAGTGCTAAGCATTTTTCGATAGGAAATCAAACTGGGATAAGTGCTGTGGTTGTCAAATCATGTCATTTTAAGTGCAGTAATAAGACGATTACTTCGGAGACTACTGAAGCGAATGAAACCAGAAATTCAATAGACAGGATAAGACACCTGAGGAGAAATTATGCGTTAATTCTCTGGTTTTCATTATATATTAGTTCGCGCAAATAGTCTTTTTCAAAATATTTGCAAGGAATTCAATTGCAAGAGTAAATAAATATGGCTGTATAAAAAAACAGGAATAAAGCTAACAAATACGTTCAGAGAAATTTTATTAATTAAGGCTGGAGAGCCGGCAAAGTTTATTACTGAAATGATTTTTCTCTATTGAAAATCTATCACCTCCATCTACACAGATAAATAGATAAAATGCAAAATCCAGCATAGTATGTGGCTTTGAAATCTGGCGTTTTATATGACGCTGAATAAATAAAATATCACAAGATGGAAAATTAATCTATCATAGAAAGATAGTAAATAAGATTAATTCAGATTAAATTCAAAATGAAAAAGATCCTAGAAGCAAAATATACGTTAGATCCGATAGCATGTACTAGACATTTTTCACACTGTTAAACGCAAGCCACTGTCTTTACAAAAGAAAACATTCTGGGATCGGGAACAAACATCCACTTTTATTCCTGCCTTTTGATAAGTAAGCTTACACAGCACTCTTCCTCATAAATTTAATCTGCGTCGCAAATTTTCACCTAATTATACTATTTACATAGCTCTAGCTGGGCTCGTCTTCTGATTCTACATGACAATGACAAAGAATAAGCGATTATCCTCTGCATACACTCAACATCCCAGTCGAAGCATAGGTAAAGAAATGCTCCGCAGAGGCAAATATTTTCTTACGCAACAGCTTACGTCAACATATGTTCTCTTACTCTAGTTTCTCCAGTCGGTATACTTGTCATGTTCCTACAATTCTTACTATTCTTGTTGGACAGGAATTCAGCAGTCTCATGGTTAGGTTCTGAGAGAAAGATCTTCAAGTACCTGGCCACATCAGAAGATATCCATCTCTCTGTACGGCTATTGACTATCTACTTCCAAAAAAAATGGCATATCCTGATGCGATCGGCACATATAAGCATTCTGCAGTGGAAGTGTTAAGTCTTTTTTTCACAATACCATCAGCAATTTCGTTTAATTCAACACCGCAATGTTCCAGTATTCAGAGCCGTGACAGACTTTAATAGCGCCCTGCATTCTTAGACAATTTTCCAACTGACCAAGAGCTTACGTATCGGCAGTAGTGCGCCTTGACTGCCGCAACAAATAGCGATAAGCTTTTCCCTCCACTTATCATTAATAAGTCATTTTCCAATACCTTGCCAGCATCGAGGCCTGTCTTGCAGGAACGATTCGAACGATTCTTTCTTGAAGGTACACACCAAATTTTTATGTTATTGATGATATTCTATAGGCGATTCAATCATCTTCTTTGTTGCTCTGCTTTGCTATCTTTCCTGAGTTTTTATAGTTTTTGGTGACACCAAGGGACCATCTTGGTTTATCTGCTCTTGCTGGTTGGGGAGGCCTCTTCATAGCTGCCTAATATGGTTTTATCCAGATTGTTTAACCGCGATTCTATTGACTTTGACGACTTTATCCTACTACTAGGACACGCAAGAAGTCGACTGATCTTAGCCCAATCAGTGTTTTTTTTTGGGTTTCCTTTCTCCACCACGGGTATAGCTAGTTAAACTGAGTGGATATAGCTAGAAGTTAAAATAAGTAAACCCTAAGGGGAGATGTCATTCGATTTGCACCATTCAATTATTGATTCAACAATTCAAAAAAAAAAAAGATAAGTCTAGGACTTCTGTTTGGTAAGGAATTCTATTCGCGGTGAAAAAGGTGGAAGAACTCCCAGTATTAAGAGTCATCAGCCACGCAGAAGTTACAAAATTAAAGAACCTGCCTGCTCTGGTATTGTATTTGTTTCGGAAAGTTAGCATCGCAGTCCATTAGAGATTCCATTCTTTCTGATTCAGCGTATTGAACCAGGTCATTTAGCTCTTATATTGGCCGGGGACGAAAGGAGTCAAAAGGAAGGCAAGCTGAGGACTTTTACCCTAGCATCATCTCCGTACTGCACAATGACACTGACAGGTACCGGCTTAAAAATTTTCAGAGCATGGTACCATCAAGCAGATTGAAAGCTAGAGCACAAGTACACGGCATCGTTGACCTTTCATCAAGAAAGTTCTCTGTTACTTTGACTTAGCTGCTGCCTCAAATCCACGTTTCATGTTCAAGCATAATGAAGAGGGATGTGAAGGGGGAGGCGGGAATTTTTCGCATAAAAAAAGGACGTAGCTTTGGCATGCAGCAAGTTGATTTGAATAAAACTTAACCCTGTAGGCAAACAAATTTTCAGAGTGAATTTCTGACCAGCCTCTTTGCAGGGTCCTTTGATTAATTTCGGCGTGATATTAGTAAAATTATTCTACAGGAGACTGGATCCTTGCGTTGACTCATGGGGTAACATCTTATACCACGTTGGTTCTCCTTTGGTGAGTTCAAGCGACTGACCTGGTGTCTTTTTTATTGAAAGAGTCACAAGCACACGAATTCAGTCCAAAACACACGACTATGGTGTCATTAAAATGTTTTTTTTTTCAAAAATAAGACATTGTTCCGATAAAGATACGAACTTTGTGAAGTGTCAAAGTGTCTCAGACGAAGGCGTGGTTTAAGTTTTAAATCCGAATTACATATGATTATTTCAGTGTGCATTCAAAATAGGAATAATTGATTTCACCAGATTACGTATCACAGATATTACCGAATCGGCATGCATGTGTTCGGTATGCAAACAAATAACAACAAAATCACCCCGATACAATATACCAAAATACTTACAAGCCAACTCCGAGAAACGAAAAAATAGTTTCTGCTCAACTTCTTTTTATAGAAATAAGCACACTGATATGAACTTCCGATTCTATGAGTGATAGACCCTGTTCCCCCTTGTAAGACTTGTCCAAGCCCAAGATGTCAACAAAGCTATCAATTTCACTTAATCATCCCTCTTAATTGAAAATCGATGTATGCATTTCAATTAAATCGCATACGCATTCATGTCCAGTATCTTTGGACGTACTCAAACACCTACATGCTCTCATCGTTGCACACAATATTCACGATTATTAAAGTCATTGGCAAAATTTTATGACTGATCGTAGTGGTTTTCATCAATTGTCGAACTACAGCTGCAGCCGCGTAATAAACTGCAGTGTGCGCTCATTCAACAGCAGCAACATGGGTATCACAAACGTTCGATCCAAAGATCATTTCACTATACAGGCAATTTATCATCCAAGCTACTGGTGAATAACCATTGAATATGCTTGTGCTTGGTTGCGTTCCAAACAGTTCTTGTCCTCGATAATTAACCGATCGCGATGATCTTGACTCGATCGAAGTGGATCATCAGTGGCTGAAATGGTTGAAATACGAAAATGCGATTGCTATCTTTCAATGTATGTCGTGCATGCATTTTTGTCATTAAAATATCCTCAAAGTCCATCCATTCACATGAGTTGCTATCGTACTTCTTATTTTTCACCATACATATGTAAGAAGGCCCGCAGAAGAACACCGATATATCTACCGACTGTAGATTTCCTTCCAACTTCCTTATACCTTCCATACGTATTCTGAGCATGAATGGCGGCGGCTTTTTCTTCGATTGTCTCATTTCGTTCCGATAATAGCAGATGATCTGGCCATTATCGTTTTCGTTGTTTCAACCAGTCTTCTTGTATTTATTCGGATCTGAAAAAAAAGACCAATATCGACTGAATGCTGCAAAAACCAAAACTGTAACTTTTGTCTTCGCTATGTGATGAAATCAAACACCAAAAGTGATAGTATTTTTCTTTTGCCGAACTGCATGCCAGACTGGTAGTGATGTAAAGAAGATCACTGGAATTTTGTCGTAAACTGTTGCCAAGTCGAACACGCTCGAAAAGCGTTTAGTTTCAAATGTAAAGGAAAAACTTAAATGCCCACATTCATTATTATGAGGATAGCGCAGATCGCTGGACAAGTGACGATGGTGCTAATGATTCGGAACCCAAGAATGAAATGGTTGAAATGAATTTTTGGATGAGCATTTAGAATTTTTTGAGGGCTGTTTTCGTAAGGACGTTATGCATGGTCGGAATATCAAAATAAAATTGAGTCAACAGGGATGGTATTTCCAAATGTGGATAGATAGAGTGTGTCTTAGAGTGTAGTTTAAACTGTGAATGAAAAAAGAGTGATATTTAGTTAAATATTTTAACTATATCCAAAATGATCACAGGACTGTGCATATCGGTGAGCCATATTTGAAATGTTGGCTAGTACCCAACATAGTGTGATAAAAGCGGACGAGAGAATCAAAATCAACTTTGAGTTCTATTTAATAGTTTGTAAGATAGATTACCTGAAAGTTCCGAGGTTGACAATCATCTGAACAATACGTTCTATCAACTCAGCATACTAGGATCGTCATGTCAAAAAATAAAGGATTCTGTTCTAACGCTGAACATACATAGCTATATCATTTGGTTCACAATTTTATATATATTGTACTTGGTTTGAAAAAATTTCACGGTTGCCACCATTAATTAATTAATAATAGGTGCAAACTACACAAAGACTAATAAAGAGCAATAAAACCTCTCATGAAACGCTAATGAAATTTTTATAATTCCATCAATACACTACTGGACGGACAATTAATATTCGCAATTTTGTATTTTTTCACCTTTTAGAATTTAAGATTTAAAGATTTATCTTGAAAAACTATCCTTCGAGTTATTCAACATCAATGAAAACAAAACACAAGTATCCACATGTCAGTAAACCTCTCGTCCACATCCAATTCGGAACCCAAATGTTGTGTTGCTTTAAAGATTTTGGAAAACATAACTTTTTGAGTGTTATTCTTTTGCGTTTTTGTTGGTATACACAGTCTTCTCTTTCTCTCCATTCACTTGCGTGGACATCTTAAGAAAACTTAAGATAAGACCAAAAAAATATAAACGAACAGTCCCACCAACAGCAACTGAATATAATAAGTCAAACCCGGTGAAGTCAGTAGGTTTATCTTCGCATGGGTTTCTGTAAACGTACAGTTTCTTCTAAACACAGATAGAAGACGTTGCATAGTTCTTTTATATAGCCTACGTAGATACATATATGAAAATTCACATCAGAACAGAACTGTTTCGAGTCCGGAACGGCAATGGATGGAATTTCGCTTGGTCAGATTCTTATCAGTACTCCGTCGATTTCAGGTATGCGAGCCAGGTTTTTTCGAATCTTTGTTTTCATTTCGAATGCGCGACTTTTTCCTCTTCTTAGCTCTTGTGTTTGTTGAGTCTTTTTCAAGCTTGGTGCTGCTGGGATCATTTTTTCATTTCTGAATGATTATAGTTACGGGGACTGGTACGCAAGCACTCCAAAACTTTAAACTACACTCTGTTGGTGTTGTTCAAGTTGTTTTCAAAATTTTTCGATTGTTTTTTACGTTCGTTGCACCTACTATATTTTTCCACAGTTTGGCACTGTTTTGTGGTGTTTTCGTTTGAAAGTGGTCTTGCGACGCGGAATGATGATGATCACCACCAACACTACCACGATAATGCTGACAAAGATCATGTTGATGATGATGATTGTTCACGACGATCAAGTCGATCTTGGCAAGAGAAAATTAACCAGTCAAGTATGTGACACACATCTTCATAGTGCGTGATATGTATGCGATCTCAAGCACTGCAGCCTCCACCTTCCTCACGCTTTTAACGTTGATTCAGTGAATGTAGCCCTGTATGGTTACAATGCAACGCTTTGAGATGGTTGCATTCATTCAAACTGCATCATTTTACTTTGATCAGTTTGTCATTCATTTGTCTTTAACCTTTTCATTGCATGACCATCTGTGTAATAGCCAAACGATCGGGTGGAGACAGGGTGATAGTGGGCATTTCGTGGGAGTTTAGTGGAGGTGTGATGTTTATTTACTTACCTATCTCAGACGCCTAGAACTAGGTAAATTAAACATCTTTGATATATTGGAGCCCATTCGGACATTATGCATAGCGCTCACAGTCTTTGGCTATGAATTAATCCCTGTAAATTATTTTCACGATTTTTATTTCCAAGCTTTTCGACCCTAAGGACTGAAACTTTATAGTTTTGTTGCCCAATACCTGCTCCAGTCGACTATGGAAATCTTTTAACTTTTACCGCTTTTAATGATTCGAAGAAGGGTTACAAAAGGCTGATACCAAAGTATTTGCAGAGCAGCTAGATGTTAAAAATTTAATTCCGATGCGGTAAAGTCATTAGTTCTTAAAGTTTTTGTTACAGAAGTGGAAAATGCAGTTTTCGCTGAATGCTTGCACTAACTACTTTATAAAAAATACCTGACCTATTCAGCACCATAAGGACAATCCAATTTCTGAAGTGATCTAAAAACATTCGAATGCACAGGGACTTCACAAACCACCCTGTAACAATGCATCAACAGAAAACTGCATATGGTCGTGGATGATTTGTGATTAGAGACTTCATGGTGTGATGCGTTTCAGTTGCGGTTCAACGCGCAGCCATTTTGAATTTTGACTTTTCGCTTTCAGGCAATCACGCTTAGATCATGGTCGACACTCGAACTATTCATATAAGTGTTGACGATAGAGCGTGGTATGCACATGCAAATACGACTTGTTGGCGAGCATTGAAACTTTCACCAATGTAGTCCTTTGAAACTATCGATAGCTTAGGAGTAATTACTATTTCATTTTAAACCTAGGCACAAAAGCAAATAAAATTTTCGCTCATGTGCCGAATTCGTCCTCAAAGGACTCTTTATACGAAACGAAAATCTGTCTGAAGGAACTGAAATCACAGCTCTAAATTAAGCAACATAAACTGGAGGATTTGATTGTCTGTTACATCTATTTCCTTGCAACCCCTTCCGAAAACAGGTTTTATTTATTTCTTGCATCAACTGTTAATTTATGCTGCACAAGTGTTTGCACTTTAACAGCACTATCAGTCTGAGTAAATAAGTAATTGCATTTTAACTGGAGCCAGACCACTTGAAATCAAATCATTGTGTGTGCACACTTGAGCTGATTGATCGATTAAGTACATTATTTGCTCACTTGTTGTCGTTTGAAGAAATTTTATTTGCAGATGATATTTGTTTTGGAGAAGTCGTAGTGTTGGATCATTTGGATTCCAAGGGTGAAGTAGTGTGAGATATTTTCAACTTATTCTTTCATTTTTCATGTCATTTTGGTTTTAATATTAAACTATGTCAAATGGAAATAAATTATACTTAGCAAATATTTCTTTGATATATTGCATGTCAGAAGCATTTCCCAACCAACTGTACAGCATTCTATACTTATTATTCCTGGATTCGATACATGACAATATTTAGCGCTTAGTTTTTGGGCCCTGATCTTTCCGGATCTTCTACTTTCAGATTTGTGAATTAATTAATTGAACGTTCCTTGAAAATTTCTTCTTCTAAGCTTTTTTCCTTAGATTTGTTAAGATTGCATATTCGCATGTGCAAACGGGGATCCTATTTTCTTAACGATATGAAAAGTGACTTTGATGTTATCAAAAACGTTTTTGAGCGCTATTGATGTGTTTGAGCGCTGTAACTCTTTTAATTCGATTTAAGCAAGCATCTGCTTAAATTGAAAAAAATAAGCAAGCTGGCTAAAGCTTGATGTAACCAATCAAACTAAAGTATATTTTCAACAGTTACATGACTAAGCTTTGAAGGGTTTTATAACTAGGTGTTCAAAGGTTTTGCGATAGGGTAGTGGAACACAGCCACATTATTTTACTGTCTAATCTAATACACCAAAAACTTTAGTCTGCGCTATCACTTTTGATAGTGGGAACACTCAGTCTCTCAAAACTTTTTTTAGGGTTGCGTTCAAATAATTTATGCATGCCAAAAAGTAGGTTCGTTATGAAGCCGTCATAACATTGCACTATTTCAAGAGTTGAGAATGTTAACATGGTGAATATTTGCAAAATTGAGAATCTGAGGAACAATAAATATCAGGTGCTCCATGCGAACCTGTTGTACTTAATTCTTCAAGTTGAATCAACGTGACACATCAAAACTCAATTTGAATGGAAAAGATTTGCTCGTTTACGATCCAGTGACTACAAAGATGCACCATTCGACTTTCTGGCTGTCTTCCAATCATCAAGCAAATCATCATCATCAACATCTCAGTATACCTATTCGAAATCATTTAATTTTCTTTTGTTCATCATTGTTTTTTCTTTTAATTCTTATCGTACCGTGTCAGGCTGCATACTTTTCGGACTTTGAATTTTCCACGATTCTTTCCAGACCCTCTGCCTTTTTTGTCTTTCTGACAAGATGATTTTTCTGATAATTTCATTGCGTTAAGTACTAGCACACTCACGGCTTTTAGATACGAAAATTCAAAATTAAGAGTGGATAATGGTGGTAGCCATTTTCTACTTGAACATTATTAAATACACCTTCACGACAACGTACAATGACATCAAAATGCGAACAATAGAAAGCAGTAAAACAAAAGATTGACCTGTGAACATGAAGGAAAATTCTTGTGCCGGGTTTTTCTACATGCCTACTACACTGTGTTGACTATGTATTTTTTTTTATTTTTCATTTCACCAACGACGAATGACAAATCGGTAAGCCAGTCACTGAAAATGTACTCATGCAGACTATCTATCTACTTTTTGAATTCAAACTCAAAGCCGTGAATAATGCGCGCAATCATGAGAAAATATGTTGGCCCGAACCAAAAAAAAAGGGATTCACTGTTGATAATCAAAAAGACACCTAGTCGTTTGTACATGGTATTCAAACGGGCAGTTTTTTTATTGGAAGATCTCTTTGGTTGAATGTGATTGAAGTCAGCCAAGCGTTGATCTTGAAATTGGTGTGGGTTTTCTTGTGACCGTCGCAGCCGTCGCGTCAAAATCCAGCCTACACCCGAACATTTGATGGTTTTCTCACTGACAAGAGTTCAGGTTGGAGGAACAGCAATGATAATTTTTGGGTTTTCAATCAAAAGCTTAATTATATTCATTTGTGTTGTGGGTGGGTGGTCGCACCGGTGGGCATGACTAGGGAGTGAAACAGATTGATGCTGAAACCAGAGGAGGTAGATTTGTATGGAAATATGTTGCAGTGCTCGGCAAGTTGCAAGAGTTTTGAAGAATATCTGCATCCAAAATAAAGATATTTGGTTTTTTTGTGGTGCAGATGAAAAAATTGGTATTTTTAGTAAGAAAAGAGTTGATAAAGAATTTTCAAATTTGAAAGACAAGTCTGCGGATTAGTAAATTAAAATGAATCGAATTCCAAAGCTACTCTACTATCTCTACTGCCATAATTTTTTTGAATTTTTAAAGACACAGTTATCGAAGCTAAAGATTGAACCAAGTGTGCATTATTATGTGAATGAGCGTTGCTAACATATGAATGGAGACAATTTATGTCAGTCGATAAATACTTCCTCCATGAATACATCCGATATGTGGCATCAAAAATACTCTGGCGAAGTTGCATGTCTGCTAAATAATGCTGCCGTAAAGTATGTCAATTGTGTGTCTAGGAATTGATTTTGATAGGACGACGAGATGTATGAGAAAAAGCAAAAATTAAAGAAGAAAATTCACACGCATAGTTCAAGATCCTATGGATAGAAACGTGGGAAAAAAACAGAAGTCGATAGAATTCGAAGGAAATTCAAATAAAACAACAAACAGTGGCAAATTATTCGAGTCATTCTTTGAGGAAGGAGGACTATCAATCGTTGACATGTGGGATTTTTAACTTCACAAAAATTTGAAATCAAAATGATGCGATTCAAGGGCATATACAGTCAGTGAGATTGATAAGACGCAAAAAAACAATTTCTAACAAAAATCGTTATTCTTTATTGCAAGGAATGACATGTTTTTAAGATGCTGAACTTAAGTACATCATTTTAGCGATTACTGATAATATTTCCTAGATCCATACGAAAGATTAATGCAACATATTGACTTTGGTTGACTCAAAGAGCGAAGTTGATTTTGGCCCAACAGAATATTATACAGTATTTCCAGGTTTCTTTTGAAATTAAGAATGTTAACGTTGACGGTTTAGTAAGTATTTGTTGTATTCTAAAAATAAAATAAATTTCAAGCCATAATTTCAGTAATCATCTCTCATCTCTCATGCCGGAAGAAAAGTTTCTCACTGGAGAAAATAGTTTCTAAAAATTACATGAAAATAATGGGAAAAACTGTAATGAAAAGAAAATATATATTATATAAAAAAGGACTGGTCGACAACGTGGTCATAATCTAGCTCTGGCATCAAAAAACGTTTGAACGCTAGTCGTACTGCAAGATTATTGGAGTTTCCTGAGACTATTAGACGAGTCCAGCAAATTTCGTCATCCACTGACCACATAAAGTAAACAAACCTTTGAAAAGCCCTATTTAAAATCGTGTGGGGGGTGATAAATGAAAAAAAACGTTATCTTTTCAGATGAAAAAAAAATTAATTTAGATGGACCCAGTGGATTCAGTTGTAATTAGCATAATTTATGCAAAAATAATATTCTGTTAGTCTTAGACAATGATAAAAAAAAAACTGCCATCCTATAAGCATGAAGGACAGCCTCTTAAGGCTTTGATTTTATCATGCGACATGCAAGATGCATCTAATCATTCATTACCACCATCATCGGCTCTTCAACCGGCGTCCGCTCCTGGCCCCCGTCAATAAATTTTTCCACCTGTTCCGATCGCGAACCGATGTCATCCAAGTAGGCACTCCTAAGCTCCGAGTATCCTGATCAATGCCATCTCTCCAGGATAAAAAACCTTGCCCCTCGTTCTCGTCTGCCGTATTTGCTGCAAAGGGTTTTCCGAACAGGCTCCTCTTCATTCATACAAGCCAGGTGCCTTGCTCAACGGAGTCTACCGAGCTTTATCTTTGTAATGATATCTACTTCTAGCTAGATCGCGTACAACTCATATTTGTAGCGCCTTCCGAATCGCCCTTCTTCACATATGGGGCCAACGATTCTCCACAAGACTTTCCTGTCGAACGCGGCTAAGAGGTCAGAGTGCCTTTTGCTGAGCAAGACCTTGATATCGTTCAACAGAAGCTTGGATGTTCGATTGAGATTTCGGGATTTGCAGAGCCTTGACAGCCTGTAGCAGGTTTTGTTGGATTTAAGCAGCCACCCGCGTATTTCTTCCTCTATATTGTTATCGCCTGCTACAATTACCTTAATGTAGTTGAAAGATTGCACTACTTCAATTCAAATTCATGTTTCACTATCTTGATGGTTTGGCCAATTCTACGTGTTCTTCATTGGTGTTTTGCATTGCGATGGACCATTCTGTCGCAACTCAAATTAGAACCAGGCATATGACGTAAGCATTATGTGGTATTCAAATGATTTAAGCACTATTTTCTCTGATAATCGTTTCACTTTTGATCAGATATTGCTAACACATGTGCATCATACTTAGAATTTATTGCAATGGTTGCTTATAGAGAGTTTTAGTGTACTAAAGGTCCATTTCAAAAATATCACAGTTATTTTGCGAAATACCTCCTTTTGTTTCCATGTGTAATACAAAAAAAAATATTTGCTTTATCGACCTCATCTTTATCAGGTACATGTTTCAGGCGAAATTTTAATGTTTGCTCTAAAAACTAGCAAAACACACTTCAGCCAAAGATTTCATTATGTTCACAGAACATAAAAATTTTTCACTACATCAATTAGAATTCAAGCTGAGTTTCGTTCTTGTAAATTAAAATTCATATTTTTAGATTTAATTAAGACTATATATTACAAGTTGTTAAGCTTTGATCATTTTCATTAAACCGCCGCTGAGCAAACAAAAAACGTTTAAACCTTTACTATACATATACAACTACTTTCAAAGCCATGAATGGAATTTTATTTTTTTATTCATTAATTCGTGAAAAATTCACTAATTTTCAACTTTAACCATGCACAGAAACCCATTATCACTCTCCCAAAAAAATTCAAATATTTCTGGTTTATTTATTCTAAGCATACAAAATCTTCACTTATTGCACTTTAACTAGACAATAAACCTGTTTAAATAATTTTACGATCGACGCTCATATACTGCAAAGTCCAGGCTCGGCCAACTGAAGTCGATAAAAATGAAAGCATCAAGAGTAAAGAGACAACAATCAAACACACAAACAACACCACATTTTTTTGCCCGATCTCATCCGAAGTGACTAATTACCATTATTAAACACTTAAAAAGTACTCAAACCAACGCGTGGAAAAACAAATAAACATACTACATGCCATCGAATAAGCATCGAAGAGAGTAAAACATAGCCAAAATTGAATTCGTAATAGTTTGAATATTATACGTCGATTTCTTAAAACACTCTACATAACAAAAGGCAATTGAAAAGAATGAAAAATGGGTAGGCAAGTTTGCTTGTAGTATAACTGAGAGACCGAAATAAATTAATTAACATAAAATATTCAAGTAGAAATAAAGAAATGCATATGAGAGAATAAAAATTGAAGTGAGACATGATCGTGAAAAATGGGCTAAGAAATATTGCTGATAATAAATTTACAAATGAAGCTACTTAGAATTTTCGGAAGTATCAGCTGAATGAATAACATATGAGTGAGTCAATTTATGGTTGTTGAATTTTACAATTTCAATGATTTTAATGTGAAAATTTTTCGGTGGTGTGTTTATGAGTGTGTGAACGCAGGTTTAATAGACTAATAAAACTAAAATTAAACTATATGCATTTAATTTAAAAAAAATATATAAATTCAAAGCAAACATGATAAAATTTGAGTGCAAAGGAGTCTTTGGATAGTTCGCAATTGCAGTAGCTATGATTGAGGCCCGAAATTTTCATTGCAACAATAGACAGCTATGAAAGTTAAAGCCACTGAAAATTGGGATTCATTTATTGCATGATCCACTTTATGCAAGTCGAAAACCTTAGGAAACTTAAATTTGTTTTGCCCAGTGATTTTATTTATATTATTGATAATCCATTTTTATTCAAAACGTCTTTTTGAAATAACTCATTGGAATATTTTTAGATCTATGAATTAGCAGAATCAACATCGATTCAGTGGAAGGACTTGAAGCGTCCAGATCACAAATCCTTAGACATTACTTTCATTAAATTCAAGCAGTATTGAAATAATTAATATCTACCTTGTAAACTAGAATACTAGTATAGATGTTACAGTGTCATAACGACAGCAACGACCATAACAAAATGGCAGTGCATAACTTCCAAACCGATATGACAAGGCCTGCCAAAACTTAAACATCAACTTGGAAGCGAAATCGTGCATTATCTAATTGAATCATTCTTCTTCAAATTTACAGGAATCAAGCCACGAAATTGGCACAAGCTTTAGGCACATTTCGCGAAATAAATTTAGTCATCAGTGTGGAATTTGCATTTTTAATTGTTTCGCTTTTCCATTTTCTAAGCGAAAAACATTAGCTGACAATAAAATTCAAAAACTTGTCTGTTTTTAAGACTTACCCTCTCAGCACAATACGCTTACAACTAATTCTCATTTCCATATCAAATATGGTATCAAATAAACTATCCAACAGCCGTAACATTTCTACAACTGTCATCCACATTCATCTCTCTTGTCTCATCCCACATACATTATCGTCAACATTCACGCCAATCATTTTATTAAATGTATCAGCAGACGCGACAACATAGTAATTATTTCATTAAATTGTGATTTAGCTCGTCAACAGAACACTGAGTGAACACTGACTGATTGAGCAGACCCTCTGACTAAGTGAATAGGCTAAATGACATTGGTAGTTTACGATGCAGATTTCGGGATGGAATTGATGAAATTTCACTTTGCATTCATACACACTAGTCAAAGAATAGAAGATAGTATATTGTCTCTTGATGGGGGTTTTCACGTAGTAATCAAAGATAGTGGTAGTTTAAGTGCAACGATGATGATAATGATGCACAAGATAGCAATGAGGTTTAATTGTGGTTATATGAGAAATAAGTGTGACAATAAAAGTGTTTGAAACACTTTGTTTTGGGTTGTTTTTAATCAAATCACGGGGGATATTGAACTGAGATAAGAGTGATAAGATTTAAAATTGACGGTAAATCTTTTAACTTTTTACAGTTTATTGCGAATATTTCACTTTTATATGTGGACATTGTGGACATTCTTTGCTCCGTTTGCTACTGTTTTATATTACCAGGTAGAGATGGTATCGTGCCGGTTAAAATGAGAGAGCACTTGTCCTCGACTCATGCCCAAATATAATGCCTGCTTAAGACATTCATGGATTCTTATCAGGTGGCAGAAATCAAAAGTTGTGTTCTCCCAAGGCGTAGAAATATTTTAAAATTCCACAGAGGCTTGTGGCGTGTGGGATAATCTGTGTCTTAGATTCTACTCTGATCTCAAAATCACAGCATGCTTTTATGAGAGGCATATCTGTACGTACCACAGTAGAGACTGCTAAATAATCACTTGATTGCAAGGACTAGACGCTAGCTACATTCCTGGATGTCGAGGAATTGTTAAATAATGTGCTCTCCCAGGTAATTGTGAATGCCCTCCAAAACCTGGATGTCAATTGGCAACTAGGCGACTTTATAAACCAGTTACTCAAGAGTTAGGTTTTATACTCATCTTTGGGTAGATCAGGCGCACCCCAGCAGCAGTGTTCTATCTCTTTTGCTTTGAAATTGAGCGCATAATGAACTCCGAAAGAAGCTTGGTCAAACTCGGATATAAAAAGATAGCGTGCCGAGATGATGTCACTATTGCCATATCTGCGAAATTTATCTCAGCCCTATCAGAAAGATTTAAGCACTTCAAACTTATTCTCTCACAATAACGTCAAGAATGTGGCCTAAATGCTCATTTTAGCATAACAGAATGCAGAAGTATAGGGGCCTATCCTTCGACCTATCGAAGCTTAATAGAACACCTAGTTATAAGCCTTAAAAAAAGTAAAAAATCTATTATAAAAGTGCTCACAATTCATGGTATGCTCTTTACAGGTGTATAACTTGGGGGGTTGGGTCTTCGCATCGTCTTCTGGATTTACACTAGCATTATGGCACTAAACCTGCTGTGCGAAGCAGTAATTTGATTCCCAACTATACTTACGGCTGCAAATCAGAAAATGATAGAGATTCTGGGTAGGTTAGCAGCCTTACTGAAAACCTAGACGCTCCATACTATCCCAAAAAAGCACTTCTAGTGCCGTTTCGCTGGCTTTTTACCGATTTGGTAGGCTTGCAAGAGGCGAAATAAGCAACGGTAAGATTACATTGTTGTAAACCTTGGACTAAAGTAGACCTGAGCCAGGCTAATGTCTTAATCCTGTTGTATTGGTCATTAATTTTACTATTGTTTAACCGTCTCTGAGCCAAGGATTTGATGCCTAGATTCTAAGCGGAGAGGAACGGGTGAGAACACCTGCTGTATATTTTTTATATTTTCCACTGATCTAAATTTGAAGCTCTCATTTCACTTATAGGGCCTAATTGAGGTATTGGCGATTTTCTAAACGACTAAATGGCTCTTATGTAATCAGATATTCGGAGTGACAGCCAAACTGCTACACAATTCCTCGCAGGAGCTTACACTTCCTCGAACACCATACGTCTCTTTAAGAGATGTTGAGACATTCGATGATATAACTGTTTTGGATGCCAAGGAAATTGAGGAATACTGTGAAGTGGAATATCTTGAAAATGGTTGAACACTTTTACTAGAAGTTTACTGCAATTTCCCGATTGGCATTTCGGTGGCTTCAGTTGAATTAGGAATGAGGTCTCTACATACAATGATAGCTATTTTAAGAGAAAGTTGTCTGTTTTTCAGGAACGTGTTGCAGATGGGTGCCAGTTACAACGGCTTCTACTTGAAAGAGGAATCAGTTTTCCACCTCTTGACGCATGCCCGGTCCTTGTTAGGAGAAGGAGGCAGACCCTCAACTCATACTTCAAACAGAAATACTTTCAGTGGATCTGACGAGCATGACCATGATCATTGAAGACCGGGCGGCTATGTACTCAAAAATGTTTGTGCGCTAAGCAATGCTATATAACAATGGACCCATGCGTGCCTTCTCCGGAGTCTGATTGGAGGAGGTAGCCGCGGAGCTTGCCTACCTACCTTGCTTTGTTTTATATATACTCTAACAAAATGGTCAGAAAATGATCCTAAATTGTCTTTATTGCTCACCGCTAATAGAAATTAATGTATGCATTAATTTTAAAGGCGAATAAAAAATAATTCAAGCTTCAAGGTATTGATTACACAAATGAATTGATTATTCTGTAACATAATACCAAACTTGTTGCGTGGGTGGCATTGAAATTGCGATGCAAAAACATTTTTAGTTTGAATGGACCTACAAGCAGCAAATACATATTTATTAGTAAGAACTTGCATTCAGATCGTCGCGCCCTGGGCAGAAAATGTTTCTTTGAGTGCAACAGAAAAATAAGCAAACTATTTAAGTTCAGCTCTCAAAAAATCCAAATTGAAATATTTTAGATCAAAAATATTTTGCTTAATTTTTCCTTCATAACAAAACAAACCTCTGAAATAGCCTCCCAAATCGTAACCACAGCAACGAAAACGAATCTTGTTTTATTCTTTTTTTCTGTCCCAATCCAGTTTCTTTTTTACTTTTTCATCGAGTCGATTTTTGTCCCCACTAAAGCATATACATACGTTTGTGGGCATTAGCATTCAAAAATTCCTATTCAAAGACTCTGTCTAAGAAGAATTTATAGGTACGAGGTCGGTTGAAGTAGAATTTTCTGTTAACCAGATACCATTATGAACGGATTACGCGGCTGTACCATGTCTGTCCTATAGTTTTTGTTCAGATGAAACACTCAAAAAATATACATATATGAGGCAAGAAAAAAACCAAGCCATAATTATTATCGACAGGCAAGCGACACCTACGTGTTCAACAGTTAAGGAATCTTGGTTTTGTATTTCCATGGGAAAGTGTTCAGTTTGAAGTTTTTTCTTTCTTTCGATTGAATACAATTAAGAAAAAACATGTTTGAATTAAATTTCGGCAAACATTTTCTTTGTTTATTTTGGTTGATGGTGAAATCTGTGATTTAATTTTAAATTGATTACGAGTCGTTGAGATGATTTTTGAGTTGAATATTTTTTGCATATATGCCGTGAGTATTGAATATTTACGCATTATGCTAGTCGACATTATTTGTAATGTTCCAACTAACCCTTTGAGGGCCATTGCTAACCACCGTTTCAAAATAATTTTTACCATTTTCACATTGTTTCGCGAGTTGACAATAGGTGCGTTTTTCGCTTCTCGATCAATAGCAGGTTAGGGTAGGCAGCATTGAAAACAACAACTGAGGCAGGATTGTTGTTGTTTTCAATGCTGCCTATTCTAGTCTGGTATTGATCGAGACGCAAAAAACGCACCTAATATTGCTAAATATATTGGCATCTTTATTTTGAGCGGTCTCAGTTATACGAGTATATACTTGTCATTTTCGTATAGTTTGTATAACTTGCAACGCGTACGCTGAAAAATGGTGATTGACAAAAATGCCTTAGCCTCAACGGGTTAAGCTATTTCAAACATATATCACATAAAAGACAATGAAATTAGATTTAGTTAAAATATATGTACTTTAACTAGCCTTTACTTTTAACAAAATCAATTAAATTAGGCAGATAAGCTAGATAGCTTGATCCCTAAAAGCAGTTAAATTCCGAAAGTGAAGAGGAATTAGAGAGCATCGCCAGATTACATTAGAAACAAGAACTTTCATTAAAAACCAAATTTTGTATCAAGCCGAAATTTTTATTACTTCGATGGACAATATTAATATTTCCGGGCAAATTCATAAGACTTATTGAAATAATCATGTTGAATGTGTAGGATTCTTGTGTGAATGATATTTCAAGCTTTTGATATGAGCCAATGTATGCATTTAATATGCATTTGCCAAAAAGCATTTTCAAGTATTTACAAAACCTTTCGATGCATAATTCATCAGCCAGTCGATTTCCATCCCCCATTAGTTGAAAGGTAACGGTAGTTTTGATCAAAGAGATTTGTTTTAATGATAAAAATATTTCCATTTGAGTTTAGATCATGCAGTCTCCAATTTTAAAATCATTTCAAGTTTCATAAATTTTAAATTTAAATTTGAAAATTAAAATACACCAATATGACAAATCATTCATCTCCAGGAGAAATGTGATTTATTCTCTGAAATCCACAAGCCAACATAATGACTACTAATTCGGCTAATAAAATCTCAACTTCCTGAATTTTATAGCCATCACACCTCGGATTCTCTTGTATACACTTAACGCATAGCTAATCATTCAACGTTCTTGAATACGATTTTCACCAATATCAACTCGAACCATCATTCCCTTTTATATTCCATCGTTGCATACAAATGACTATCCAGGCGTCATCTTAATCCACTCACTTATCATAAAAGACTTAAAAGCGATTCGATGTAGATTTCAAATGAGATACACTTTTATGACACAGAGGCACCCTCTCTAACTGGCAACTACACTCTTCCGACAAACAATGAAAATAAGAGCCTAAAAACTAGGCGGGTGAAACAAAAGAAAATATACTTACTTTTTCTAATTCTAACAGGTGAAACCGAAGTACTTGTATTGCTTGCACCATCTGTAAATAAAAAATGAAAATTTTTTTTTAGTTGAAATTGAATGGGGTAAAATCAGTCGAAAATGCAGTTCATTGAATGAAGACTAAAATAATAAAATCGTATCTTTTACCTACTTAAATTCAAGTTCGATACAACTATTGAGAATGATTTTCTGCAACAAGTCATATTTTACCATGTACTTGTTATTTTTTTCCACGAAACTAGTTCGATCTTTCGATATTCAGAGAAAAAATGATTATGATTAATGATAAAACCTTGTACATTTTTGGGAGCTGGGTTCGATTTGCGGTGCGAATCTATACCTCGGCACGTACATATATGCCAAGATACAGGTATATCCGACGTTGCGCTCAAATCGAATATTCCAAACAGATATTGTTGTTATTCTGTTCAAGCTACAAAATGTTGGCTGCCGGTTGAATAGCTAGTCCACTGTACACTAAGTAGGATTATATTTACGAAAGAATCGACTGGCGGACGGCTGGAAAAAAATTGACCAAGTCGCGCAACAATCTTTTCAGGGTTTTTGATATTTTTGCGCGCACACACGATTTGAGAATCGGATTATGATCGAGTCTCTTGAAAAATCAAAATTATCGTCGAACGGCCGCAGCAGCAACACAGCAACAATAGCTTCCCGGCTAAAAATAAAATCCACAATGAGCTGGGGGCTCAAGTGCAAAAAAGATATTTCGAATCCTTTATAACATGCCGCGACGTCCTTGCATTTGACTTTCAGTAGTTTTCACATTTGACTCAATCCGACTTGATTCGATTCAATGATTTAACTCTTAAAGCGAAGGAGACATAGAACTGTTAAGGTCCGGTCAGAAAAAAAACGGTGATGCTGCTGTCGTCTAACCGATCAGTTCGAGTAGAACAGTCAGACACACAGACACACGGGCGGATGGAGTTGACGACCAAGTGGATAAGGATGAGAAAAAAATTTCAGGCTGAGAAACCTGATTTTGAATATAATGTATGGATTTTTTTAATTCAGAAATTTGAAATGAGATGGTCATTCTATCTGATTTAATAAAATCCGAACACTTGTATGGATATGTCGTAATAATGTATTCACTTTTTTTTTCTTTTTCTGGTGAGGATTTTAGGGTTTTTGTCCGAGCGCGGTGCTCGAAGGTGGACGGCCAGTAGGTAGCTGTCCAATAATTCAGATTTAAAAACCTTCAAAAATTGAAAATCAAAATTGTTTTTTTTCGGCTACGGAGAGAACGCTTGCGGGTCAGATAATTTTTTTGAATACGATTCCTTAAAAAACCGGTCCAGGTGCAGCGCAATTTTGTTCTCATGCAGTGACTGAGTGATATCTAGCACGCATCGATTTAAAGCTTCTAAGATAGCTTTCAACACAGCTGCTATATCGTGCCACAAAAACTGTCACAAATATAGCAAAACTAAGAATGGGAACATGATGATAGCAGATGCTTGGAACAACTGATGGCATTAAAAATATCGTTGTCGAGGTTGGTAGCTTATGCTTGCTTGCGGGCGGAGGAACATAACTGATTTCAGCTAGTTTGAAAAAACTGAATAGCTTCATCTTCAGGTACGAAGTTATTTAGTTTAGATTTAGAATAAAACAGTCCCATATGATTACATAGAATTATTCAGTTCTCACTTCGAGAAGCAGCACCTTGACAATGCTGAAACAAAGCCACAACCAAAGGTTTGAGCTTATCGACACTCACCCCAGTGCTCCAACTAAATTCAAATGCAACAATGAGCAAATTGTTCTTGTCTGTCCAGAAGTCACTTTACATATGAAAATAATGTCTTTGCTATTAATCTTCGCTTTGATGAACGTCAAAACGAAATCAAAATGATTTTTTCCCACCAACCTATTACCATGACAGTTAATTTTATCATGATTCAAAATATTCTAACAGTTTTTTTTTCTTCAAAGAACTATAACTGAGAACAAAAGTAAGAATGAATTTTATGAAATTTTTCCATTTCGCCTTCTTCATTATAGATTTTTTTGTTTTGTTTTTGATAAATTATGTGATCAGTTTTTTTCAATCATTCGAATAAGACTGGTGCAGACATGGTTCAGGTTCAACTCGATTTCGTTGGCTAATGAGTTTTTTTGACTCGGATTCTAAACCAGTGGTGAGAGGGATTAGTCTGATAAGGGTATTCCGAAATGAGTTTGGGAACGATGCAGTTGAATGGAAGTCAATTTAAATTTTAGGAGACGAGCTATATGCTGATCTGAAGATTGGATTTTTTTAAATGAACGTTTTCGGAGGAAATAGTGAAATGATAATGATGCAAGAATCGGTGGTCGGCTGCTGATGAAGTGGGACTTGGGATACCCTTTCTGAACCCTGGGATGATCGATGAAGGGAGTTAGCACGATTAGAAATAGCTCAAGATCAAGATCATAGCTTGTGAAGATAGACCACATGAGACTGACTTGGTGAGGTCAGTGGTCGTACATCAATATTTTGTAGTGGTTACAGAGAATGCCTTGCACTATCAGAAATTAATGATGTGTTTTGGTTTAGCGCATAGTGCTTGCTTTTCAATTTGAAATTGTGTTGATAGTGACATTTTCAAATTAACAATATTTTTAAGATAACGGGCTATCTATCATTTATGCTCCAAAATATATCACAGAAAAAAATCATAGGCTCATACTCGTTTCGACGGCTTATAATATCCATGATGGATGTGCAGAACCATATTTTCTGAAGCATTTTGTAAGCTTGAAATGCAATTGATCAGCGTATTGATGATTGGTTTGAATTTAAAATTTACCCGCTATTACTACACAAAGGGTTATAGCTGAGAAGTCAGACAAATGTCCGGTCAGTTAAACAGTTTTTTGAAAAAGTTTCACACAATTTACTTTTATATTGTTGGGAAAAACGGCAAGCAAGGCATTTAGCCAAATTTAAGCTTTACTGCACAGATCTATTTGTGTATCAAAATTGAAAGAAACATATTCAGTACTGAAATAGGAATATTTTTCTCGTTCAAGATCATGATTGTATCAACTTGATTTATTACTAAATAAAATAGGAAAAAAAACTATCTGAAATTCGTTTGAAAGAAGCATCAGCTCTGTTGCAAAAATGATAGAATTAAGCCCGATGCCCTGGCAAAATCGGTTTCATAAAATTCAAGTCGATACCTTTCAACTACTTATATGACACTTTGAATCAATTTTCAAATTGTACTGCGGTATCAAATGTCTTCATCGGATTTTAGTTCGGAAGGTAGAAAAGTAAAGTTGAAATCAAAAAACAATTGAATTAATCAACCTTTGATTTGATAATATCCTCTTTCTCAATGATGAATCCTAATCTGCTATATGGAGAGATTTTGAATGCCTCCAAAGCTGCTACTGCTAGCTGAAATATTCTTCAATATAATATTTTACCAATATATGGCACTAAAGACTCCGCAATAGAACAAATAATTGTCATTTGATCCCAAGTCTTATGCTTCGATTTCATTTCTTCACAGTACATTATTCACCATTCGATTTGCTTTGCTCATAGCATAATTGAAAAAATTGCATAATGTTACGTCATAAGTATTGGCTGGCGGTGCACTGTAGCTTCTAGCAAGGCTACGCATTGCCGGTACTACGGAGCCACACGTCTCCCATATGACTGAATTACTCACATAAAATCTAGTATTTTTCGTAGCAATCCAAAGAAGCGTAACATCTCTACATATGCACGGTCATAATCATATGCGATATACTTACACAAATCATAAAAATCGTCGTGCACAACAATAAATGCCTCGTAATAACAATTTTTACGGTGCTATATGCATCCTACCAGTTGAGCGAAAATAAGATCAGTTGTTAGTGTTTGACGGGTGACTTGTGCCACCAAAGAAGTAGACGTTGAAGACGCTAAGTAAGTGTATGAGACTTTGTGGAATTGTCACAAGTACGTTACGTTGGATGATATTTGCACAATGTGATGCATGTACACTGCGATGTACGACTGTAATGATCGATGCTCTATGATCCATGGATTTTGCACATTTCACATATGACTTGGACCCGACACGTAGCTGATGACGTTGAGGAGGAAGGGAAATGACAGGAAATAGGTGGTCGTGGTGTAGGTGAGTGACAGGTCTGAAAAATAGGAGTTCCGGACTTGGTAATTATGTCGAAAACCAAAATTATCACCTGTTGTTTGAGTTTATTGATTCACGGCTTGGAGAAGAAGTGATGTGTACAATATCGTTGCAGCGTTCTTTTTAAAAGTAATTCGTATCTGCCCTGACTCTTTTTTGGCCACATTATCTTTCGAAAAGGCTCTCCGATTGACAGCATACGACCTAGTATCTGCCGTTACCGTCCTAATGTGTGCCTTCTTCAAAAGTAAGATATATACAATGGCAAATTCTCAAATACTGTAAATATCAATCCAAATTAGAATCCCGGAAACAAATCTGTCAAGGAGAGTCCATTCGTTTCAATAATGTATAGAATTGTAAGAATACAGTGATAAATGTAAGAATACAGTGATAAATTCAGTAAAAACAACGGCTTTAGTGACTTTAAATCCCAAAATCGAGAGCTGGAACCAAATGACTTTAATTTTTAGAGAAACCAAAATTTCCACAAAATTTTGATTTTTGACATGTATGCCACGAAGAATTATCATTAGCTTCAGTCTAATTTCATCCTAATTTTTCGTAGTTACTCACTTTTGGTGTGTGTTGCAAATATATTTCTTGTTAAAAAAAATCATCCAACCTATATCGGAGCGGCGGTAAAAGCACTGATCTTCCACAAATACAAATCGAATTCAGGCCCTGAATAGATTGGGCAACAGCAGAAAAGCCAAAATTTTCTTGGTTCCCTGTCATAAAGAAAATGATGGAAAGGAGAGGGCCGATGCGTTAACCAAGCATGGGGCCAGTCTTTCCCTGTTAGGCTCGGCAGGCATCCCAACACCTACCCAAACGATCAACTCCTAGATTGACTTCAAAATGCGATATGCATATGGCAAGTAACTCAGATCTACCGAAATCATGTGAAGGTCATACTGACTGCAAACGGCTGGTCGGCATTATTACTGGCCACTGTCTTGTAGCAGCGAACGCAATGAAAATAGGGCTCCTAACAAGAACCACCTGTAGGAAGTGTCAAGAGCCGGGAGTCTCAGAAACAATCCAGCATCTCATGCGTCACTGCCCCGCACTGTGGAAAACCAGACAGCGCTGCTTTGGTGGGCCCTGGCTGGTGTATCTCTTGCACGTGGCGGAGTAGAGGCTGAAGAACATCCTTCAGTTCGCAAAAAAGTTTGGGGTCTTTGATGGCTACTTGGACTGAATACTTTTATCTCCATATCCTCTTTTGGTATAAAGCCTATCCTATATCGAAGATGGAAGGAAGGACACATTACAGACAAATATTTGAACTTCTCAGCGACATTCTACGACATCCAAATATGTTTGTGTTAAGAATCTTTCGATTTTTCAATGTATTCCAGAATATGATGCATGACCTCGGGATAATTTTTACTATCTTAACCTTACTGCCATGTTGCTCCTTGTACAGTGACCAGAACTGTTACTGAATTCCGACCAGCTCTTAGGGAGGTGTCGAGGACACAAGGAAATTCGGGGCAACTGTGAGACCGGTGAACTATCAAGGCCCTTACTATTACAGGTCTCCTGCCATTTCACTATATAGGTAGATATCCATTAGATAAAACTAGCCATTACGCAAAAATACCTTGAGGACGGTAAAACATCCTTGGCTGCAGAAATCATCCTGTGGGACCGCTCGACTGTCTTGGTGCTCCATGGCTGCACGTCGCACTAAGTCGCTGCCGAGTTTAACCAGTAGTGCACTCCGCTGTATTATGGCCGTTTCACTTCTTCTTAAGACAGAATGATTTTTGCCCCAGCTGTAGCTCAGAGAATGATAAAATCAATGGAATGCTTTTATTCCCTGAATAAATATTTAGAATTTGATTGGTAGTGTTAACAAGTGGTATCGAATGATAGCACACTAGCTCTTGTGTTTCTTAGTTAGAATCCAAACATTAACGACCAGCCGTGATCACACAACAGGCTTTTCGCTTTCGTATGAGAGGAAAAGTAATTGGTGGAACTTATCATTTCGCACTTCAACGTCGGCTTCAATCCCAAGACCCGCAACAATACTGTTTAATTTTCCAAATTTAGCTTTAAATCAAACGGAAAGAGGTCTCGATGAGCGCTTAAAAAGAACTGATCTGACCAACGACAGATCGAAAGAGGCCCTTTGAGGTTTGGCTTGCCCAGAAAATCTGCTCATTGCTACTCCTACCCTATTGAGAAACTCTGTCTAATTAGGTTTTCCATTTTTACTGCTAAGCACACAAATAGTCATATTAAATAATGTTCTCATACAAATTAGCTGCCATAAACTACATTTTCTTTCAATGGTTACACCACTTTTATAGCCTCATCTTATGGAGCGATCCTCAGAAGACTGAAAGCCCTCATTAAATTTATAAATTTTATGAAAACATTTATAGCCTCAATTCAGAAACTCTGCATCTTTGACCATATTCGAAGTTCCATTGATTTTGAAATTCAGCATGATTCAATCTATACTCTCTCCACACATGTCTACCACCAACGAGGCTGCCACCAAAAACCAACAGTATTTGTAGTGAGCATCGATGCAATAATCATCATCATAGCTGTTGTTATTGTTGTCATTATTGTTCTACTCGTCTGTTTTCTGCGGCAGCTATACGACATAAAACAATATCGTGTATACAAGCGTTAGTGTTTTGTTTTTGCTATGTTGTAGATCTGGAAGTCGAATAATGGTCATAAATCATATTGTGTGTGAATTCATGAGACATTTAAATGCTGATGGTGTGTAGTTTTTTAAGTATTTTATCAAAATCGTTAATATTTTCTTATGCCTGTTTGCTTTTGCTGTTTCTGGTGTATTCTTTTGTACTACTACGATATAAATTTTTTATGGGTTTGTGTTCTTAGTGTGCTTATTCTCTATCAGTTTTTATACTTTTCGATACAAACTGAAAGAGATTTCCAAATTTCAAATACATATTTTTAGCTGTGATAAATGGTGGGAGAGCATTTCGTAGCAGAAATAAATCAATACGTTTTCGGGGGCGATTTCAATCGTTTTCTTTCACTCAACTAAGTTTGCATATGCATTGTTGCCGCATGGATAAGGTTGAAGATGCTAATAATAAATTAAAATGGTCTTTTAGTCTGGTTCTGGTGAATTATTCATTGAGTTAAATGGTTTGACCAAAGTCAATGGTGTGAGTCTTTTCCAACAAAAAAAGGCTAGGTTGTACAAGTCTTTATTGGAAGATGGTGACAGCTTTTCGAGGACATAAAATTCATGCAGAATATTTTGATGTCGTAGCAGAATGCCATAAATATGATTGATTGGAGTCATTGGACTCGAATGCTTTGCATGGATTGAGTCTATTTTGAGCTGAAAAAGCTGGTTTTTTGAGCAATTGTTTTCCTTCAGGCCGTTAATGCAGGTTTAAAATTTTTCCGAATTATGTGCAGGAAAAACAGGCTTCTGGGATCTATGCATTTTCATAAATAGCATCGCTTTTTATTGATCATTAGAACCTAAAAGTATAAAATCATATAACAGATCAAAGCCACAGCATGTTAGGCAATGATTGACTTCTTTGATCAACCATAAGCAAATCAGATTGGTGCAATCATCGAATTGAGTACAACCAATTTTGTTTTGGCGCCATACGCTATCATCCAAATATTTTCTATTATTATCGCAAGAAAATCAACTTCATTTTCCTTCGATTTTCCGCTAGTCACACTATTCAAAAACGTTGTCGCCACACTACTCAAAAACGTCTTTAAATTTTTTTTTACTCACAATAAACCCCTCACAGCTCCATCACCGCCCAGCAATGATATGCTGTTCTTATTCCGCGCTCGCTCTTAATCAAAAAAAATACTAATGTGTGATCCACGTACAGAAATTGGGCTAACGATTTGAACTTGCACGATCCTGTAATGTAATGAAGCGGATAAAATTAGATTTATCGAAAAATTTGGCACGGCATAGTACGATGTGGCATGCAATAGTTGACGCGATATCGTCAAAAATGTGCTCAACTCTTGTCGTCGCCGTCGTCATTGTCGTCGAATCATCTTCGTTAATTAATGTGGTGGCAAAATAAAATTGATCAGCGCCAATGATGCATTTATTTCTGTTTGAGACGAATTCGATTTGGATCGACGACGGAGTTTCGGCCAGAGAGAAAGCATGAGTTAGGCCAGAGAATGCAGGAAAAGCAAGACACATTTAAATTTAGAACAGGTGAAGATATGTGCCTAAATTAGTGACGTAAGTCATATAATAGGAGTGAGCTGCAATCATACACTTTGCTGATCACATTTAATTTAGAATATTGATTGTAGACAGCACTTGCTATTTTCAATCAAACTATTCGCGCTTGGCTCACTTCACTTACAATCTTAATACGGAAGCAGAATACAAACGACAGCAATAGCGTTCATTTGTTTTGAGCTTTTGTCGTTTTTTGTTTTTCAATGGACTCTCAAGTCCAAGTGATTCATGGCAAATATTTTAATTATTCATGACAATATCTGTACGAAAGATGACTTTGATCACCTTCGTTTGGAACATTGTTTCGATTCGAGTTAATGTTTCAAGCGCTGAAAGGCTATGGAGGCAATTGAAAAGTTGTTTGTACTTGCATATCGCCGTATAGTGCATTGTGTAGTTGAATTGTATTTATTGCACATGAATTAAAATAATCTAACAGTGTGTAGGCAAAAAGGATAGCGAAATAATTACCCTTTTTCTAAGTCTGTTTTGAAAAATCCTACATAATTTCGAGGGAAAATGTTACTCCGCTATGAGCTTTTCCTTGTTACATACTGTTCTTTCATCAACTACAGATTGAATAATGAATCGCTAGATATTGTTGCTTGTTGAGCTTTTCTTAGTTATTACTGATACAATTATATGTTTGCATGACTGTTTACTAAACCAATAAAATACAGAAAGGTATGGATAATATATTTTGTTCATACTTACAAGTGAATCTACTTCGGGATCCGCCGTATAAAAGGGTTTTTGTGATCGTATCTGTAACATCAAATGAAAAAAATATTCGATAAGTACACCTGTCGATTATCTATTCTTAGTTTTTTAACTAAAATATTTTCGAATAAGTTTTATTGTTTTATTTTATGTTTCGTTTTTTTTTTAAATTTAATCAACAATTGACATACAAATTAGTTGGCATTAAAATATTAAAATTTTAAACAAGAATTAAAAATTATAAATTAGAATAAATTAATCAACATGAAGCCATCAAACTATCGAAATGCCACTATCAACGTGATTGGCTAATAAACGTGTCAATTTTGGGATACTTTAGATATAACAACTCTCATGGCTCGGATTGAAAAAATTATAAAATTTACAAAAATTAACAAATTCTTACACCATCTCTGGCTATTTCTACTACCAAATGAAAAATGGCATATCATCAAGTTCAGCTGCATTCAGCTGCAGAAATTATACTAAATAAACATCATCCGGAGCTCAAATTTAAGCCCAGCTAGTTGAATTTTGACTCACTTCAAGTCAACAGAGCGAAGTTAATGATGAGTGAAAAACGAGGAAGAAGCTAAGCAGCAACCGAATTTAACGACACTTGCTAAACAGCGATGACGATGGAATACAAAAATTATGAGAAGATTACTTAGAGCTGTATGTTGAATATCAGACTTTCAGTTTCAGCCAATACAGGCTGCTTAGTCAAAAAAGCACAAAATTAAAAAAATAGTTTTGATTTATACAATGCGGACGATCTCTCAAGCATATTTTTTAAGACAGTATTCATTAAATATATAGTCTTTAATATAACATGTTTGGTTTACCACTGATCTTCAAATATCACCATGGCTTCTCCTAAAACGAATTATTCATTTCTTCATCATCAGCATTCACTTTGAATAAACCAGAATTATTAAATTAACAGCACAAAAAGCAAAATTAATATCCAAAACTCTATTCAAAAACAATGATCTGATCATTTTATCATACACTTTACAACAATTCTACCCTTTAATATTCGAACTACTTAACAGCATATGAACCATCATAATGTTAAAAGCACACTTTTTGAAACATCAAAACTTCATATACTCTAGTCATTACTCAAAACCTGCCGAAACATCATATCTGAAATTGAATTAAATGGCTAAGATCATGCACAATCATAACAAAAAGAATAACATGAGCCGTATGTGAGCATCAAATATACATTATCGCGTTTAATGGCAAAAAACACAATGGGAAAAAATAGTTTTAGAGGTCCGTACGATTTGAAGAAGTTTGCATGTGAGTATACAATTAAGTCCCCGAAACTAGGCATATTAAAGCTCGTAATATGAAATAAGTTGATTTTTCGATTAATATCTGGTAGATTTATTGAAATAATTGTTGGTGAAATGGTTAAAAGTTTATTGTACCTGCTTTAATTCAATCTTCTATATTCGAGGTGGGTTGAAAAGGTATGATGATTATTATTGCCTTGGATCAAGGTTTGATCGTTCTTCTGCAAATCATTCTCAGATTTATAGACAGCGTAAAGATATTTCAACTAATAAATTATGAACGTTTGTTTCTCTTCTAAAAACAATCGCAGCATTCATTGAAACCAGAGTAAACAAAAAAAACCATTTTTGATCATATTGAGGAGGAAATAAAACTTCCACTTACTATTGCTAAATTAATCGTCGGTCAACGATGAGACGTTTTTCAACAGCCAGCAGATACACCTCATTATTATGGCAAAACGTTAACCCGCGTGGATCTTAAACATTCCAGTTTATGCAAAATCTACGCCTGATCTTAAGTATGGCAGTAGCGCAAACTGTATTACTGCCAAAGCTACACTTATTCAAGCATTCGCTCGTATCTCACAATCCCATTACCTACTTATTTCATTTTCACATAGACATAACACTGACTAAACTTAAAAATGATGTTCTCGAACACTTCAAATTCTGCTCAAGAATAACACCAACAAAAAAAACCAAGATACGAAAAAACTCCACGTTTTGAAAACAAAATTTTTCATTCTCACGTTTTTAAAAATAGATGGAAAAATAAATAGATTCAACGACAAAATTATATTTGCTTTTAGCACCCACATCTGAACATCACGGTATTTAATATAGAAGCAAAAAAAACATTCAAAAATGTTCCGAAACATTTTCATTAAGCATTGCGAATATTTTTTTTTTTACAGATTTTTGTGTTTTTCTTTTTGGTACACAGTTTGGGAATGTCTGTTTTACGCAAAAAAATTGACAAGCCGATGTTGGCCAAGCATTTATTGCTGAAATAAATTTTAACAGGATCGGAGTGTTTGGATAAAAGTGTCACAATATAATGAAGATTTTATAAATAAGCTTCCGCACCGAAGCTTATATGATTACTGCAAGTCCTTGCCAAAAAAAGCCTTAGTTGGAGATTTAAAAAAAGATTTATAAAATTTTTAATCAAGTCTTATTTTTATTAATATCTTAGCTAAATCAAGCTCAAACATACCTCAAATTTAAGCTTAACAGAAAGCTTCATCAATTCAAAAAGCAGACTTTATGATACCTCTACCAATCAAGGAAAAGGTACAAGAGCAACTCCAGGAGCTGACGGTATATTAGTTGAGCTGTGCTCACGTTGCACCAAGCCATGCTTGAAATTATAATGCTCCATACGTGGAGCATGAAGTGATACCAGAAGACTGGTGGAAAGGCATAATGCGCCCCAAACTTAAGAAAGATGAAACAATTTCAAAAGTTTTAGAAACGTGCAAAACTTTCAAAAGTATAACACCCTTCAGTAACTGCTATGAAAAATTCTGCTCTATCCTACAAAAGTGGTTAGCTTTGTATGCTTAAGTCATCATCAAAAAATATTCAAGGTGGCTTCATCCCAGTCAAACGGACAACTGATAAGATTTTGGCCTTTAGGCAGATGATTTACTATTGTCAATAAAGAAACTAGAAAGAAAATTTTAAATGGGATTTTCCTATAAGTGAAAGATTTTTAGTGCCATTTACAAATATTCAGAGCGAGGGAGTTGGCAGAGCGACAGTTTTTTTTATATGTAAAGATAATTTTTAAGATGTTTGTAAGATTATAGACATAGAAAGTTCATTTATAAAAGGCAAAAATAATATGGAATCAAGAATGGATACTTGCGGAACCCTAGAGATGCGACCAAAGGGGATTGAAGGACAAAAACTGGTAAGTAGTACACAGATATGGTCATGTACTTAATAAAAAAGCCAAGAAAGAAGCGGTTTGGAAAATCCATACCCTTTCAACTATAATAGTTATCCAACTGTAAAGCGCAAAGTCAGTATACAGGAGATCTACTTGTTCTTGTTAATCCGAAGTACTCGTAGATGCGACGATGTTCGTGAAAAACAAAAAGTTTATTAGAATATAAGAGTGGACCTGATAGAGATATTTGGCTTGTTATATACTACGCGTTTCAGAAGTTTACTGGAGCAAGGAAGAAGGGAAATTTGCAGCGAGTTGATGAGATGGTAGTCTTGACAGGAGCCTCTTGTCTAAAATTTTAGATTCAGAAAGGGGCTTGGGCCACTTATCTTAGGTCGAATTTAGAAGGCGGTGAGGCCCAAACAACAGCAAGATCCCTTAAACAGCAAGGTTCAGAGGCTAAGAAGAATCTGTCAATCTTCATAAATTCCAAATTCTTTACAAATTGAACGGTAGTTGGGTTTGGATTCTTTAGAGTTTTTTACGGGAAATTTTTACAGTTTACCAATGCGATGAAAATTTCCCGGAGGTAAGACTACAGTAAAAAAAAGTATGGACAGAGAAATACACAAAGAGGAGTACATTGATTTCGCCAATACTGCTATTGTCAAACCCGCTCATCAGTGATACGACTTCTAGAAAATCGGTGCGAAGTAACGGCTAGATATAAGGACAGGAAAAGAAAATATAATAAGTGATCAGTGCATAGAACTGAGTACATAAGGAGAAAAAATAGTTCGCAAAGATCTCAAAACACCGAGGGCATTGGAAGCGGAAACATCATAAAGATGCAAATTTACCCAAACACACATTTAACCGAATAATGACATTGCAGAGCCTAAGAAAGAGTTTTGGTTATTGGATCAGATGGCCAACCCAACGTTGTCAAAATACTCTTAAGCTTAAGAGCTGAGCTGAGATACACTGAGAAAACACATGGCGCCAGACGCCATGATTTATAGACTTCTGGCGCCATGTACATAGTCGATTTAGGGATTGTGATAAAATATAGCGCCACACGCCATAATACATGGCGAAAAGTACATAGGCCTACACGCCATGTACTATAGTCTTCCACGCCATGTACATGGCGTGGCGGACTATATTACATGGCGTGGAGAACTATAGTGCATGGCGTGGAGAGCTATAACACATGGCGTGGAGGACTATACTGTATGGCGTGGAGGACTATATTGCATGGCGTGGAGGACTATACTGTATGGCGTGGAGGACTATAGTACATGGCGTGGAGGACTATAGTACATGGCGTGGATGACTATAGTACATGGCGTGGAAGACTATAGTACATTGAAGAAGCAAATCAGTCAAAACAGTGCTACTTACCATAAATGAGCACACGGAGAAGTCACTTGCTTGCAACAAACAGGCGCTGGCTGCATTTAGAGTCGCCGAAGGAGCCATTCAATAATATGCGCCCTTAGCCGATTGAGAATGTTGTCGATCTATCGACGATACTCAAGTATCACTTGCTTACATTTATATATCCCCTCACACAGTATGGCTGCGAGTTATAATTGGAGTGCCATGAGCCATATTACATGGCTCATGGCACTATGTAATATGGCGTGTGGGGCCATAATTTCTGCGCCATGTAATTATGGCGCTGGGAGCTATACTGCATGGCTCAGGGCACTATGTGCATAGCGTGTGGCACCATAAATGCTGCGCCATGTAACATGGGACCACGCGCTATGTAGATTCTGAGATTATGGCGCTGGGAGCCATATTGCATGGCTCAGAGTACTATGTACATGGCGTATGGGACCATAAATAATGCGCTATGTTACATAGCTCTGGGCGCTATGTGGATTTTTTTCAGTGTAGTAGGACAGTAGCAGAAGGTTAGAGGCAGTTAAGGAAATTTCAACATCCTTGTTCTTATCGCATTTACTTTATAGTTAAGTCACCTGAATCCACCACAGTTCTACTAAACTTATTCATATCCCACGCTCATCATAGCAGATTTTTATATATTTTCGCCAAAAATTTTTTGTTTGATTTTTCTTTTCATTTTTCGGTCAATATTTTGCAGTTCGCAGCAGTTGTCCATAAATACTAAGCCAGTCCCCATATCAAAGTACGGGAAAACAACTACGAATGCAAAGCTAGTTCAACCGCGAAGGGATAACAGCACTACGGCATAAACCAAATCAACAACGCGGGCGAGGTATCATATGCCTAGTGGAAACGAAAATTATATTTGGTTGATTTGAAATTACGAAATAAACGAGACGACTAGATAATCCCTCGGCAGTCGTAGATCACTTTAGCAAGACCTGATACTGTGGCGGCAAAATGTGATTCGTTTAACCGACAAACATATGCATGCTTCAGGACCAGTTTAGACAAAACAGCTTAAGTAAAAAGATTCATCCTCTAGAAAATATACTCGAAGGCTGATATAATGCTTAGAGGCATACCAAGATAGCTACAGCAGGTATGCATGCTATCTGAATAAGTGCATGCATGCCCAGGTAAGAAGAAAAGCTTGCGACCAAGAGAGCTGTGGAGAAAGGATGAGATAAAACAAAGTGAAAAAATTAATGGACTTAATTTGGTTTTATCGCACCGGCGGTTTAGTCGTTTACGAGTGAAGCCATTAGCCTGAGCACGGAGGTCTAATCACATACACATTTCGATGAAAGAACACTTTTGTTTTTGGGATTTGATTTTTTTAAAGGGTTGGTTTAGTTTAATCGAGTGAAATTACTGGATAAAAATATGAATGCGTTAAAACGCATATGAAATAGTACAGATACATGGAAGCTTGATCAAGAATGCTATAAAATGGCGGAAATATAATTTTAATTGTTGATACATGGAACATCGAGGAAAATTTCGACCCAATATAATATATAAGGCTAAGCCAAATTAATGGTTGGCTTATGTTGTAAATTCAATCAGTAAATTGACCAAGATTTATCACTATGATTATAAATATGACACTAAATTCTTCATCGCAAGACGCAATCATTAAACTATCAGAGAAGATTTTTTTCAAGTTTGATTTTTTTTATGCTGCAATATGAACTTCCTTGAGTACGTCTGTCTAAAAACATTGAATTCTACCTCGATTTTATTCCCCAATGAAATTTACCCATTTATTTGACTTTTTTATGATAATTGGTTGAAACTTGATTTCCGTCCTGCTGCAGAAATTCAGCATTCATCACTTTTCAAATCTGTTCTTCCTAATACGTCGCTACAAAAAGCCTGCGCCCAACGTGGGCATGTCTTACAATGTCTCCTTGTCTAAAATTATACAGCATCTCTGACTTTTCTTTGGCAGTTTTACCTGCAATTTCAAAGCCGAAGAATCGGGAATTTCAGCAAGGCGAACATTGAATCTACAATTTTCCTCAAGTTACTCATCCGAGCCCCGTATCGTTTTCCGAAAGAACACAACACATCATATCCACAATTGAAAAATGGCCGAAACTGATGAGACAGACGACCTGCTAAATCGAAAACTTTATGAAACATAGTTTTCGATCAACGTGCATGCATACTTTGTATTTCGAATACGATGATGGATTTCCAAGTCCATCCATGCCCTCGTCGACGTTTTCTACTTCTTCCTCCATTCCACCGCATTATCATTACGCTGTGGTTTTGACATGATGATTGATGCTGCCAATACCAAACGCGTGCTTTTGGCTAATGTGAGTGCTTCGTAGCCAGCACTTTATAGAAAATGGGAACTATCTCTTCTCCTCAGATGTGCACAGCAGCGAAGCTAAGAAAAATCTTCTAACCATATTGACAAGGAACGAAAAAATACAAGTGGTGAAAAACAAAAAAAAAAAACATTTCAAAGATTGTTATTACATGCGGCTTGGGAGAAAAAAACGCGTTTGGAAACCATGCTGTTTGCATGGTCCAACCGAAAGAGAACTTGTCGATTCGTATCGGCTTCCACTAGATTTCACATTGACTAGACTCGCGGGCCTAGATTATGTCGATGAGCTAGCTAGCTGCTAAGATAAGCTACATAGCTTAATGTTTTTTTTTTTCAAACTACACTAGCCCAGCATCCGAAGATAATAATAATAATAATGGGATGACCACAACAACGACGACCATGCTCTCCATTTAGCTGTTTTTCGAAACCGAAAAATTACGTTTTTTCGATGATGGAATTCAGTTTGGATCCATTTAGAAGACACGAAGACATGTAATTTGCTGGGTGCTTTACTTCTTGCACGTTGCCTGATGAAGATTTAGAGTAAAATTTCAGCGGGAATTCGGGGAAAAAAGTGTATTAGATAGATAATGTGTGGTTTTTTTTGTTGCGCTAAAAACGATTTAGTGTAGACTGACTAGCCTGATTGCATTAGTTCTGATGTGGTGGTTTATTGTTTTACGAAGACTAGGTGAGTGAATAGGTGCGTTCGTGCACAAAACGACATCTACACTTACAACTGGCTGCTGAGAAAATTATTAGAAAATTTGTTGGTTGATTTGATGGTAACAAACTGTGAAATACTTATGATGATTTCTAAGTATGCGATTAATACAGATTTCTTTCCAAGATGCACGATTTTTGACTTATTCTTATGATTTCAAAAGCTGTACTGAAAAATTGTAGGTAGATTTCACATGAATTTCAATGAAAAATTTAATGCGAGGCTAGAATGAATTTCAAACACAATTAAAACATTCTAGCTCGATTGTATTGCATTAATATTTTTTGTGGAGCTTATATTTGATTAACGCTTTTGAAATCTGTTAGTAAAAGTACTTAGTAATCAGCACCGCTTCACTAGTCAGGCTTTTTTCATTTCGGTTATGTTATCAGTCGTCAGCCACCTTTACAAATGACCAGGTGAAGGTGGTCAAATTTCAGGATGCATACTTCCAACATTCAGCAATATATCAGCAAAAAGACTACATAGTTATTATTTGTAGTTACATTACTGTGCATACACCACATTATTAAGTATAGAATATGTTATAAGTACTAAGTATCCTTATCTAATTTTAAAAAATATCAGTTTTACTCTCTTGCTCACCATTTTGTCTGCGAGGGAGATTCATAAGTATTCAGAATAAAAATCATTCTAAGTGATAGATGCAGTGTGAAATGGAAAATGCAAGCCAGTTTGGTCGATGGCCCTCCTACAGTAACAATTTGAGCTAGGCTGTATTGTAAGAAAGACAAAAAATGGATCCTTATTCCTTACAGTCTAAAGCAGAGGCTGTATAAAGATTAATTTTGCTTAGGATTATAAAACTAACGGGTTTGAAAAATGAGTACCGAAAATAGCGTAAAAAAAATATTACCTTTTGTGAGTGGAAGACAATTAGCAATAAAATTGAGTAAAATATATAATTTTGTAGACTGACAAGACTGAATACTGGATGCCTTACCCTATCTGGTTTTATAATAAGCATTTGAACACCATTATCAAACTTAGGCTATAGAAACAGATACAACATTGACTCGCAAACGAACATGATAGTTACGCGATAGCTTCAAAAAACAGAAGTCAACCTGTATTTCGCTTCGATAACGCTATTCAACAAAACAGCATAAACCTCTCAGATCAAAATCAGATATAGTCTACTGAAAAATATATACATATGTGACTCTTAAAAACGAGTAATACCACAACATTTAGCAGACACCCAAGACAACATAGTTTTTCTCTTATCTTATCTCCACGCGTTCAATCAACATGTTTACCAACAACAGAAATAAAACAGCAATAAACGACAAAAAACATAAAACGACATGAACGATTTCATAGACAAGAGACTAGAAGCAATGTTACCAGAAAAATGTCTTTTATATTAGTCTTGCGTTGAACACTTTCACAATCTCATTCAATGGGTTGCACAGTGCATTAGCTAGGAGCTCCCATGTGAAGAAAGCGCCTCTAATCCATTTTCAGCTTCAGACCAGCAAACTTGGTGGTTGGCTCTCCGAACGTACACTTCCTGTAGAATGCATGTATGTTCGCTGGTTTTCATTTTTCAACCGAAGAAAAACATTCAAATCACCTCATATTTAATTAGGAATCACAGGAATGCACCTATGCACATAAGAAACCGTCAAATTTGACTCCTAGCTTTTCTCTTCGGGTTCAGTGTTTTCATATAATATGTACCGTAAAATTACTTTAGTATCAACACACAGTACAGAGTGTGAAGCAGCTTGGCGAGGGACAAGAAGGAATATACCAATTTTACAATGCAAGTGACAAGAAAGCAGAGAAAATACCATAACATAGAACAAACTAATATTTGTTCTAACACACTGCTGTTTGCACTTGGATGTCAGCTACCTATTTCGTATCGGACAAGAAATCTAAATGTCAATAAAAATAACTTACTCTAGACTTTTCATGCATGACTGCCCTGGAGACGACAGTAATCACTTTTGGTGGTAGCCAGCGTCTGGTTTTTGGTTATACATCTAGAACTCTAGCTAGGTCAGACGCTCAAATCGGAGCTGGCAATTGAATTCAATGGGAGATATCGCATTCTATGAGGAACCCAAACAGTTGTACCAGACCTGCGAAATTGACGAACGCATTTTGGATTGGCATTTCATGGTCCGGAAAAAGCTTTTGAAATTTGTGATTTCGCAGCATCTGAGCTTCAATAGTTCCGTTTAGAAATTGTTGAGTACAGGTTTCATGAAAATGGCTGCTAAACATACTTGGTAGGCCTGACAAGTTGAATTTTCAAGCAGACTAAATTTGCACAGCCATGTCTCAGGCAACAAATTAAATTGTCGTTTCAAAGTAAAGTTTCTTTATACCCTATATGAAACGTATTTGTAATCATGCGAGATACTCACTACTGCTAAACAGAATGCCTTGCATACTGTTTCACTGGTTGATCTTATCGTGTTTCCAGAAAACGAATAAAAAATCTGTAATCATTTAACTCCCTCAGTTAGTTTTTCTGGCGTCAATAATAGATTAGATGTGTTATGTAGTTATTCGATCTAGAGTGAACGTTGTATTAGATTTATCGAGAAATGCTTTTCACTTGTGACACCACTTGAATTTGGTATGAGTATTAGCCCAAAAATTGGCAAGAACATTTATGGATATAAAAACTTGCTCATGGATTAGCTAGTAATATCAAAACACGTTTTTTTATGAACACATTATTTGCAGAATCAATTTGATCGATGCAGTAATAACTTCTATTCTAAAAAACCTATTACACAAACTGCCCAAAATCATCGGACCAAACAACACCAATGAAACAGCAGCGAGAACAAGAGCAAAAGCGAAAGCACCATCAGCAAAAGCGGGACTATTTGTCAATTTGTGGGGCCATAAATTGCGACATGATTTGTGCGACCGGCGCAGCTCAATTTCTTCTAAATCTACTATGTATACTACTCGTACAGTTGTGGGGTAGGTCAGTGTAGCATAAGACTTTCAAGTCGAAGAAATGGATGATGCTTACCACACAGGGTGATAAATTGCTTTTTGACACATTACAACGTGCTCGGCTATAATTTGCAATTTCGTGAATGAAATAGTGATTCGAACTGGTTTTTGATGAGGAAATGGAAAGAGACAGTGAAAACGAACATTGAAAGTGTTTTATTAAAATAACTAATAAATTAAGTTCTTAGACATCTGGAATTATGAAGAACGCATATTTTGGAAAACATTTACTATAGTTGTAGTAATTTTTGACGGCAACAGATATTTCATTGCAAGAGCGCCGATTAAAGTTTAGAGAAGTGAGATTGATTTTGCAAGCTTAGATTCAAATGCTAACAGTTATATTATTGAGAATAAAAACGAAACCGAAGGCTTTATTAGAAAATAACCATTGGGACTTGATTTCTGATTGCAGTGAAACATTGGGTGTAGTAAAAAGAAATCCATTATTCGTGCATGAAATTGAAGGCTATATTTTGCACAGTTAAAATGATCCAATTTCCGTTAAATAAGCGCCGTTTTGTCCGATAATTTTTTGCCATTTCGAAGGTTATATGTATTACACCTCTCTCATAGAAGCTCTCGTTCCTATTGGCAAAAAAAAATGGACAGTCAGTTTTCAGAAGCTTCTATTTAGGCGACTTTTTCACCAGCAAAATCGTTCGCTATGGACAGGAACAGGTGGTAATTACCTGGAGCCAGGTTTGAACTATAAAGTGGATGCACAATAACTTTCCATTTATGCTCCCGGAGCTTTTGGCGTGTTACTATCGATGTGTGTGTGGCCTGGCGTAGTCCTGTGAATTAAGAATTTCGCCGCAGTGGAGCAGCTCAAAGTAGATGGTTCGCTGCCAATCCCACCAAACACACAGCGAAGCCTTCCTGGCCGTCAATCCTGGCTTGGTCACCGTTTGCGCCGGCTCACCACTATTCGACCACGACCGTTGTCGCTTGATGTTGTCGTAAGTGATCCATTTTTCACTACCAGTCACCATCCGCTTCAGAAATGGATCGATTTTGTTGTAATTCAGCAGCGTTTCGCAGATGGAAATTCGGTCCATGAGGTTTTTTGGCGTTAATTAGTGTGGCACCCATATCTCGAACTTCTTTTTGAATTCAGACTTAAACGAATGGCTCTAAAAGGATTGGCTCCAATGTTAAGTATCTCGGCAATCGAATCAGTACATGACGGTCGAACTGGACGATTTCCATAATTTTAACGTCATTTCCGACTATTGGCATTCTTTGACATCGAAATTACCGGTTATGGAATCGATGAAACCAAAATTGCGAGTAATTGGCTGGTACAGTTTCATGATTATATACACTATTCACATTTTCAGCAACCTGGCTTGCGTTTTCGTGTTTATCCAAGAAAAATATGGCGTATTTTATCTTTGCTGGTGTCCATCTTTGACGATCGCTCAAACAAAAATGAGTCAAAAGTTTCGCTCAAACAAAAATGAGTCAAAAGTTTTGTTAATACGAAATGTCATCTTTTCAACGCTATCTACTATAACCCGATCAGACTTATACAACGCAATATACAGATTACTAAAGCCATCTACTGGAAAAATAATGGATTTCTTTTTACTACACCTCATATATTAAATATTGAAAATATAAGCAAACAATTCAATGCTACAATACTTTCATTCGTGCTGACGCTTAATGGCATTGAAGTATAAACACTTTGGGCTGAATACGAAATGCTAGAATGCAATATACTAAAGCCTAGAAATAATTTGAAAATCGACCGGTCTTATGACGGAGATTACGATTTCTCTCAAATCAATAGTTTGACGAAATTCAAAGAGTGAAACTTTTTAATATATGTTGTGAATTTAAAATGATATTTTGTAGTATAATATACTTGATAATTTGACAGTTTCTCAATACCACGTCACCCCAGAACAAGCCACCACTAGCACACTCCCTAATCAACTTAACTAACAAATTTAATTAAATCGAGTTGTCACCAAAAAAAAAACCGCCAGTTAGAACCATCAAAGACAATTTTCTTCAACATCCTTCGATTTCAATCACACACAACAGACTTTTGCACTTTTTCATCCTATTCCAAAACAGCCAGGAATTATGGTGCGTTTTTCTTATCGCATTGTATTATTTAGGTATGCCTTTTTTCAGTTTTATACCTGGCCTGATACGTTTGTCAATTCATTCTTCTTCTCGTCGATTTTCAACACACTCCCAGGACCACTTGCTACCCTCCTCTGTCACCTTTTATTCACAAGCCTTGTTTCGACAAGGTCTTTGCACTCCCCGCAGGCTTCGCGGGCTGTTCATTTAGCTGCCATTGTCAAAATCGCTCAGCATAAAAATATGCGAGCTCGTTCAAAACCTCTATGAGCCTGGGACCAAAAAAAAACTCCTCAGTTCGCATAAACTCGATTTCCAATTTTCAGTCGATTGTACTAAGTGTGTACACGTTCATTGTACTCGGTAAAAGGATATGGTATAATTCGAAGGAAAAGGGTCTCGTACGGTTTCCATGCACTGAAAAGAAAGGAGCGAGCAGTGACTGGGACTGGCTGGCTGCATTGCATTTTGGGATTCTTTTCGACAAATCAGGCATGCTGAAGCCAAAGGGAAAAGTAAAATACGTATGCATAAAGGCCACAAGAATAACTAAAAGTTTGTATGCGCCTTCCGTTGCGTTTCTAAAAGAGCATTACCGAAGTGGAATTCATGAAAAGATTTGATTTTTTCCCTGTAAAAAATGGTCGTCAGTCGCTTTGCTTGGAATGAAGTTTTGGTACGTTATTTTTTTGGACCTGGATGCCAATGTTTGGCAGTTATGCGTTGAAGCAATAGAAAATATCGAAGATGAAAGGAAAAACATCCTTACTGACTGGATGGTACAATGAAAACAGCTGTTGAAAAAATTTCTCTGATCAGTCCTACTGCTTTTGTTTGGGTAGACAATGAAAGAAAGAATAGGTTTTTGAAAGTTTGGCTTTGTTGATGATTGGCTTTGTGTTTTTGAGGTGCAAAAACGAAAGGCTTTAATTTTTGTATCTATGTTAAAATGCAGTTTATGATTAAGTTTGACCTAATTACTGATCGCAAAATATAATCTTCGAATGCACACTTCAAGTAACAGTAACGGAAGAACAGATTTTTTTTTGGATTTTAGTCATTTTTTGATACACATACGAAATATCTAAGAAAAGTAATATCTGTAATTTTTCGACGAAGACATAAGCGAATAAGATGCAAAGCTTGAGTGCAAGTGAAAATTGAACAATGAAAATTGATCAATTGAAACCCTGCTACCTTTTACTCAAAATTGTGTTTTTTGGACTTGCAATCCGATACCTTCATATGTTATGTGATATATTTGGAATTTACGTAGTCTCTTGATACAATTAATACTCTGTTCTTTTGCTCAAGCTTTTTAAATACTTAGTATTAATAACCAATGAGAGTGAAAAAACAGTCAGAATGCTCGAGAATCATTGAATAAATTTTTGCTCAGATCTATCAGTTGTTGGACGCTGTCGTTGCTGCAATAGACATCAGGTCTCATGAGACTGAAGTCGAACTGTGACAAAAATTCCAATTCAATCCAACGTTGACACTAATTCAGCACAGAATTGATTCAAATCATTTCTTTTAAGCAAGTTTCATGTCTCGTTCTAAGACTAAAACAACAATCACAGAAAGACCACCACTATACCCCCAACGACTAAAATCACGCGCCAAACTATTATTTCACATAATTTCCAAACCCAAAACACATCTAACAACATGTTTACTCCATTTCAAATCACAAACATATTCGAGGGTTTGTTTACATTCAAAGAGCTGCTTATGATTTGGTTTCAGAAGGTCGAAGAAATGGAACGACATAGCTTTGGGCCCATTTTTCGAACGTATGACCCAGCGATCTTTTGGCGCCGTTTCTTAAGAATACATTTACTCACAAAAACAATTTTTTATAGTGTCTCTAAACTCTATCAAAGTGTGGCTTTTATAAATACTAGCCTACGGTCTCCGGATTCTACAAACTGTGCCACAGTGCCCGAAACTTCGATATACTTTTCAAGATTATTTACAAAACTGAACAACAGTGACCGGGTGGCCAAAAAAGTGTATCTTTAAAAATGAAAATACGCGGACGAATCGTTACGATCGCATCCAACATTTTCAAACATAAATACTTCTGCGTTCTGAGATAGATGGATCGATCTATGGTTGGACAGCGGATTTATTTTTGAAAGATTTGAAAAAAGAAAACGGCGGACGCGATTTGAAAACTTTACGCACATGGAAAGTAAACGCCGCAACGTCGGCAACGATCCCTAAAGTCTACTGGTCGATCGACGGACATGCGAGCGAACGATTCATTTCGACTTTTTGAATAAACACTTCGCGAGCTAGAAATAAATCAACACTGAGGAAAAGGATCTATCATGATCATGTCATTTCACACTGATGCTATTAGTCGAGAAGATGGATAAACATTTTTCCATAATTTAAATAATGCACGAAGGAAAAAAAATCCTATCAGAATCAAAACTATAGGTACAGTAGATGAGGGCTGAGCTGAGATCTGTTGGATCTAACTTTGCTTTTGTGTGGATGGCTCTGTGTTCGTATGGATATTTTAGTGATCGTGATGAGTTTGAGGGATACGAGCATGCCAGTCGCAGACGTGTAATGCGTTCGTATAGACAAACATCTATTTTCAAAATGTAAATATTATAAATAGTATGGCAGATGTAAATTTTGAAAGTTCAGGCTGGTGTGTCTAGGGGTGTAGCAGCGGTGAAGGAAGCGAAAGTCTCGAAGATCATTTTCTGAAATATTGAACGAAGCGTAGGATAAACAACATGATATGCATCTATTTCAGAACGAGAATCGAAAGCGGATGATCTGTTACTTGGCGTTTTTTTCATAACGGAAATAGCGCTGAATGGCAGAAGAGCGGAAAATGAAAATGAGTTTCCGTTTCGTTGTAGCTGAATCTGAGCCAAACGCATATCTGTGTAGTTCTAGAAACATTTCATCTGAGAAAAATACCTATTAAATGTATTCTTTTAGTCTCAATAGAGCCAGAGTATGCAAAAAGTATTCAAAATAATTCGTTTCAGTTAACCTTTTTCAGTGACTATCACAAGAAGCTCACATTCTCATTTATCACTGATGCAAAACACCAATTTAATTTGTTAATATGCTCCACGTATTTTTCACACTCTGTGCGGAACATGATCCCTCCAGAATACAAAACGATATCCTCAAAATTCAAAACAGATGGACACAAGACGATCTCAGCTCGAGCCTGAGCCATAACACAAAGTTTTTTGCTTCACTTGAAACAAGACACGATCGACGATGAGCCCTTATTATCCGGTTCTATAGTATCCACGAAAATATGAAAACCATAGCTCAAACTGATCAAATTACTCCCAAAAAGGCACTCCAGGACAGGCGATGTTTTCAACTCACATTTTTCAATGAAAACGAACATTTCCTGCGATGGCTGCGCATTTCAGGGGAACCGAATATGTGCATTTGAAATGCAGCATCAGTACCAACCACTGAATGTTTGTGTGCGACAAAAACAACGCAGTCTTACATTTCAACAGAAGAAACGGAACAAATTAAGCCAGTCGACCGATAAAAAAATGTCAGGAATTTTTCGAAATTCATCAGGGGCCATGTAGACTGCCGAAGATAGATGAACTCACACCAAAGAGCCAATGATCTTCTCCTTCCCTCCTGCACTGCATACTACCCGCGTCACGGCATCACCCTGCTCGACTTTTGACAATATTTATTTTTGAATGTTCCCCTTGGTATTTAGCCGGGAGACACAGCTCAGCAGCCTCCACATGTGACAAATGTGACAGAAGTTATTTTTTAATTGAATGCGACCCTCAACATATCAAAAGCAGTGTGATCATCAGCTTTCAGAGGACTGTGTTCATTTTACATTCGATTGTAAGATCACAATGCGAGTATGATTTTCACATTTTTCTTTCGTTTTCAACCAACGCAACGGAATAATCTGACGAAAGCGAAGTGTTACGAGCCAGTCAATAAGATTTTTTCATGTGACTCCAAGGAATTAAAGTAAATAACGAAAGAAATATGGAATTTCGTTTCATTAAAAGTGATTCGAAAACCAAGTCTAGAAAGGAAGCAACACGATTTTAACACTTTTTGGTCACATTCAATATGGAACGCGGTCGCGGTTGCTGTCACGAGCTTCTAGAATTTATGATGGCTTTTCAAAATACATGGGTCTTTCACCCAAATGTGAGAGCATCAAGTCTTTTGTCGAATCCACTCGGTCGTTGTCTCTACTGATCTGGATACCTAGGCAACTGAAATGCACTTTCCGTCTACATAGTCAAAGAATACCAACTCCCTGCACTGATAATCTATTTTGAGGCAAGTTTTCTTCCGCAGTTTTTTCTATCGCCAGACAAATTTACTGGACACGAGCCCGAAAAAAACAACACGAAAAACAAAGTCAAACAAGTTGTGATTTTTTCGTACAAAGCAACTGTCGAAAGTTAAACATCGAATAAATTGAATTAGTAATTCAAAAAGATGCTGTGATAACTAATCCGAAAATTTTTGTTTGATGGAATCGAGTCGATAGCGGGTGTTTACGATGCAATTAATGCTGAAAGAAAACCTAAGGTATGGACAATATATGGAAAATATGATGACCATGTGTGGCTTAAGTGGTTTTCGGTAGAATTATGAGATCGTATTGGAAGATTTTTTGTACAATTGACCATTCTGTTTTAGAATGTTGAATTTTTGTGGAAACAGCCAAATAAGTAATTCAGAATCAAAAGTTATAACAATTCGATAATTTGATTTCAAATATATATCCGGTTGGTGCTTTCCCAGAATTGAATTCCATGCAGAGGCGCTTGAAGAGGAGCGTTAATGGCCAGGTTTGCAGGCTTCATTCTATTTTGAGTTTCATCTCTTCCGAAATTCCGTAAGTATACATTGTAAATATATATATGTTTGACTGTGTTTCTTGTAACATTTTTGGCTTTAATTGGGCTCCCCTATTATGTCCCAGGAATTTCCAATGCTTTAGCAGAAGCAACCACTTCCCACTGCAGTTTCTTTAGTGTACACCAACTGGTACGAAATAAAATATGCCAACAAACACATTAACTTTTGTTTACATATCTCTTCCTACCGCCGAAAAGTAGTTGCCAACAACCAAGTCTTTAGATTCGCTATAAAAATCAACCCCCACCCATTTCTATAAAAAAACTCCCCTACCAAATGTCATCAAACACTAGGCTGTGATGGTTTTTCTTCCATCTACCATGCAACATGGTACACCTTAGCAATAAGACAAGGCATTTATACACTTTTTATGCGAAATTGAAACGTAAAACCGTCATTACAAGGTGGGTGGAGTCCAATAAATGGAAATCGAATTTCCCTCTGTTTTCTTTCACTTTTTGTTTACCTGGGTTTGAATGAATTTATTTTGCTATGAAATACATACAGCTGGAGTAAGTTATTCATAAGTGAAGAAAAAAACATCCCTAGGAAATAGTTATTGGGTTGCTTTTTGTTTCTTTACCTACATCAGCGTCTCTAATGCCAACATTATAACAGGTAACATCGTCAGCCAACAGAAGTGATAAAATCCAGCTAGAAAGGTTAACTTTTGGAAAAACAAGGAATGAACGGCCATAAAAATCGAACCAATCAATTCGGTAGACTAGGATGCAATAGCGAAAGGGTTGTAAATCTGCATTCCAGAAACGAAGAGGAATAGTAGACAACCTTGGTCCCTCACTGAGAAAATCAAGGCATATTGTAAAATTCTATCCATTCAACAGCTGTTTCACGCTTGTTTATCTGCAATAATTTTAAATTCTTCGATTCAAACAATATGTTTATGACTAAGTAAATTTTCCTGTTGACCTCATCTCCGCAAACCAGAAAACAAGTCAAATAAAATTTATTGCTTGTCCTTCTCAATCTCTACCTACCTATCCTCTACACCAAGGACTCTCGGCCATTGTGACATTGTCATGTTTTCAAGTCAGCTCTGGTGGTTGACTCTCTGCCATCGAGGGTGTTTGACACGGGTTGAATTCACGTTAATTTTTTTATGACTTTTCATGTTTGTAAATTCTAATCACTTTTGTTACCTAGACCAATAATTATAATCTACCAAAAAGTCAGTCAAGTTTTACCTGGCGCTCGAATAAGAGATAGTCCTTCGAGTTCGTGCAAATGCACAAACTGTGTTTTAATTGCAGTGAAGATTTTTTTCTTTTCTTACCTGTTGTGGAAGTGAGGTTCAGATGAAAATCAATTGTGTTTGATGATATTATCCGAGCAAATCATTCATAGGACAAAAGTGATTCTGAGAAGGACTGGACTGGCCTAGCATGTACGGGATTTTTCGAAATTTATTAACAGAGTATATCTACGAATTGTTTTTGAATTGTCTAGGATTGAGGTCGAGTCAGCACTAATTTCGAAGGTAGTAACTACATAATTTTAATGTTCAGAATTGTCTAAAAAGTCAGTTTGAAATGGAAGAAGCTATGAATTGGACTTTTTCTCGCCTAAAGAGAGCCAATTTCATACAACGATGTGAAATATTCAATTATCAGTCGATTGCCCGTACGGTAACGTTGTTAAATGAGTGAAGATCCGATGTTAAATATTTGATGATGGTTTGGATAATCCAATTTATTTCACACGGCAAAATAATAAGCTGAAACATTCCCGAAGCCGCCACTCTGCTTATAAAAAATTAAGCCTAATTTGTTTGGTCGCTGAATATTAGTTGCTCGTATTAATTATTCGAACTTCAGCCTTTGTTCGATATATTCCTATGAAATTTTTATTTTAAAATGCAGTTTCGCTTCGACAACAAACAGTGAGCTTATATTTCTCCATCATCAAAGCCATAATAAACATATAGTCATATTTTATTAAGCATCATATCTGTCAAAATACTCTAATCTCTCATTTTCCCAGTCAAAACTTCTTAACTTCCATCAATTAACGACTCCACCGAATGATTTAAATGCCATTTCACACTTCAAATTACACTGACTCATATCTTTTCGTTTTCAAACAACTCCAACAAACGGAAGTACCAAGTCGATATTAATTAAAACCAGGCCATCTTCTATCAAGATACTCAAAAAACACCATAACAAAAACATTCTCATACCAGCCTTGTTTAAACCCATCTCACATTCTCTACTTAAAAAGTGCATTACGCGCTTCATTGAAACAACTCGCACCACATTGAGCTCACTTAAGGAGCCTACTGGATTGTTAATGCATACAAATCACGACCATATGGGCTCGACGATCAACATCGTCGTCATCATCATCCACACATAAGCTCAACATCGTTAGTCTTATCATATTGTCCCTTTAAAAACTCACTGGTATTCTCTACCCTTGGTCTTCCTCCCCCTAAAAACAAAAGATACAGTGCACTGATCTCCAAATGATCAGATATTTTCGATGCGAAACCGAAAAGCCCCAAAAAATTGCCTCATACATACTTATTTTCAGTTGTGGTTTTTTACATACATTGTCGGTTGGCTGGTCGTTATGCATTTTATGATCTTGTTGATTATGTCAATTAATGGCAGACGTCCACCGCAGGTCTTGATCGTTGATCTTGTTGCATTTTTCGTTAAGACGTTGACTGAAATTTGACTTGTTGACTATGAAGTGTCCTAAAATATGTGGCTGTGAGACTTTTTGGCGAGCTCTATGCCACACATATCAGTTTTTTATGTCGTGACAACGAGAAAAAGTATCAAATTTCGTTGCATGGTTTTGTCGTTGCATCTTTCGAGAACGATACGAACTTGAAAAAATACGTAATGTATTATTTTAACCATGAAATTTTTTAGCAAGCAATGCGATCGGGATAAGATAAATGAAAAACCATGCATCATTTTGACTGTTCATGATTAACATAACAGTTATGCTATGACATGAGGCATTGTAGAGTCAAGTTATTTTGAAGAAGGAATGGGAGTGAATGCGTGTACTTTAAGTAGAAGACTATTAGCGAATATTTACAAAAAATAGAAATAGCTAATAAAAGAAACTTTAATTTTGCGACCATGATTGAATGATTTTTGCAATAGAAAATATGTAATCGAAAAAATATCAAGATAGGTGTAAAAACTTCGGCATTTGAAAATCTATTTTTATTGAGCTGTTTATTAGCCCTGGCTAGGGTTTTGTCGTAGTAGAGGTTGAAGCGCATCTTGTTATCCAATACTACGCCGAGATCTATAATATGATCAACCCTATTCAATTCGATGTTGTTAAGGCAGTAAGAATACATTTTGATTTTATTCTTACGCGAAAAACTTATTACATGGCACTTTTCAATGCTAAGATTACTTGTTAATGTTAAGATTCAGATTATTCTCGTTGCACCACTGTTCGAGACATTGAAGCTTGAATTGAAAAAGGGTTGAGTCAGATTGCGTGTTTACGTAGATTTTTAAGTCGTCTGCAAAAAAGAGATGGGGTATACCAAAAGTATCTCAGAGAGATCGGATATGAAGATGTTAAAAAGCAGTGGACCTAGACCACAGAAGATGCGAAAACTTTTTTAGATAAGTGGTCTTGGCATTTTACAAACTGAGTTCTATAGCGAAGATAAAACTGATTAAAACAATTAAGAGAGGACCCGGATATAAAAAAGTTTCGTAGTTTGTATACCAGAGTTTGATGGTCAACCCGGTCGAAAACCTTACTTAAGTCAGTATAGACGCGTCAATTTGGCTTCCTGTTTCCATTTCACAGAGCACATCAGAAACTATCATGAGATTGGTGGAAGTCGATCTACCCTTACGAAATCCATGAAAGTCGATAATGCGAGTAAGTTTTTCACAAATTTACCTCTCAAAGAGTTTCGATAAAAGATAGACCTCCGATAGTTGTCGACTGATCTTTCATTACCACTTTTGAAAACAGGTGTAAGGTATGAGAATTTTCAGAGTGACGGGAAAACACCACAAGGATTTATTGAAAATCATGTGCAAAGAAGTGATTAATTGATTTGCAAATTGTACCAAGAAGAAAGGAGAAACCAAGTCAGGGACTGGTTTTTTGCTGATCTTTAGTTCACGAAGCGCTTCAATAATAACCTCTTGTGTAAGTACATATCCATCGATAGGAGGTCTTGCGATGATTTTAGCAGACACGGTTAAAGTAGTGGTTTTCGGCGAGCGAAAAGTATTTTGCGAAAAAGTTTCTTGGCGAAAAGACGACAAAGATCTATCAGAAGAACAAATCATTTTAAATCAATTACATGTTACGAAACTTTTTAAGGCAGTCAGCAAAAATAGTATATTGAATTTTGCTAGGCTGCATATTTTTTTAGTGCAGTACGCGAACAAGCAGGAATCAAGAATTTCTCATCCGATTTTTTTTCAAAACCCATTTAATGAACCATATTTTATTGGTTTGTCCCACACGAGTTTTATCCTCATCTATTCAAGAAAAAGTTTCAATAATTTTTTCAATTCACCTATCCTTAAAGAGCCACAAATACTACGATAGTTCAATATTTGATTTTTAAATTGATACCACCTGGAGGTAGCAACTAAAATTAGTTTTGTGGCACCTGTATTCCTTTATATCAACATAAATGAGACAACGGGCGACTATTTAACACTTTAACATTTTTGCTATGAGTCCCCGAAGCTGCAAAACATAACCTGCTATAGATTCATCATCAACGTGGCACAACAGCCCGACGTCGGGTCTTGGCCGCCTGGATCGATCTCCTCCAATTGTCTCAGTCACGTGACCGCGTCCTCAAATCTTGGAACCCCAATAATTGTTCGGCGTCCGCATAGATTACTCAATGCATAATAAATTAAAAGACATTCGAAAATTAGCGACTTTTGAGATTTTGTATTAAGAGTAAGACATATCCTGGGGGGCCCGGTAGCTCTGCTCGCTGAGGCGTCAGGCCAAAAAGCGGCGTGCTACGGGGTCTGCGGGTTCGAATCCCGCCAGTGCCATGACTTTAGGCGTGAATGCGTGTGATTGTCTATGAGGGTGGCAAATGGGCCCAAAATGGTGGCCTAATGCTGGCCGCGTTCCCGGCAGCCCTCTTTACTAGCCTAACCTAAGACGTATCCTGGATTGGAACACGGAATGTGAGTGTAATGTGAAAGAATGCTACGTAAATGCTAAAAACCCATTAAGAAATACCAGGACTAGTAAGCCCATTATATCAATTGCATCAACTCTCCACCAAGTGTAATCACCATCCCATGCGATCATGTATATGTTAGGAAAGGTAGGGCTATTGTGATCTGCATATAAAAACACAAACATATGACCAAGATCAGAAACAGACTTCTTTTTTCTGAATCAAAACAGAATCTTACTGCTTGGTGTTACTAGTTTTGACAGTTTTTGATGACAATGTTGGAGTCGCATCACACGACCGTTATCTATGACAGTACGAAGATTTATGAAGTACAACAATATTACAAGAAGCATCAACAAAATCTTTTCAAATTTTGGGACACGATACGAATTCTAAGAGAGACAAAGAGAGAATGAAATTTATATTGGTTTGATTACATCTGAATGCGTGATAGCTGTTTTGCATGATGCCTCGCGGTCAATGCAGTATACATATTTCGTGTTCGATGCGAGTCCATTCCTGCAACACTACTTTTGCTTAAACGTTTTCTCGATCGTGTTTTGTGAGTTGTATGTCATTTGGATCATTTCGATTCTCGTAGCTTAAGATTGTGTGTAGGTCACGGATTGTTGGAAACACGTTCATGCCATTGCCAATGCAAACGTTCATCACAAAATCATATGTACGCAAAGCAAGTAACATGGAAAAACACATCAGAATGATGATGAGCGAAATCTTGAAGGAATTTTTTTTTTTCGATGTGGATGTACAGTGCAAGCTGAGATTGAAGTGAAGAGATGCGAAATTGAATTAGGGCTACTAAGTCAAAAACTCTTATTTTATTTTAAAAACCAAATCTGATGATGACAACATTTGCTTTTGTTTTAAATGCTATTCGATCATTATACGTACGTGCTTACAACAATAATTTCAAATTTTCAACTAGAATGGTAATCGTTTTCAAAAAGTCTCAAATTAATTCATTTTAGAACCGTACTTTAATTCTTTCAACGATTGCTGCCAACCCATGCAAAAGTGCAATGATTAATATCTCCACCATGGTCAATCAAGTTTGTCTTGACAGAAAAACACGTTTCATGAAGCACAAAACGTATCCCAAAACTTCTTTCTTACACTTCGATTACGTTCATCTCATATATACCTCCCGGTCAATGTTGTATCTCTAATGAGATATGTGATTCGATGCATTTCATGCTGCTTTGGTTACAGTCACTCTGGTGTCACTATAATGCATTACACCAAATGTCCCATCGTATTTCTTCAGCTTCTTTTTCACTCGCCATACGTTCGCATCATGATCCTCATGCTGCCAAACAACACGTATACTGAATGAAAACACCATTATATGGATCTTCAGCACAAACGACAATAGTAGAGTACACCAACTGGGACGACACCACCAATGATACCGTCCGTTCGTTCCGTCACTGCTCACTATCATCAAACGAATGAAGAACAAGAATATTTGAATATTTCACTACACAAGCTTCAGGCGCTGAAGGGCCTTGGTCTAACTAACAATATTGCGGTTGGTTGAACTTGAATGAATCGTCTTTTGTACGTCTCATTAATTTTGTCACATCAAACAGTAAGCACAATGATGAACAACATCGACAACATGCACGAACAAAAAATCATATCATTTCTTTTTCATTTAAACAATATCATCAACGATGCGACATGCTGTTACTCAATGAATCAACAACAATAGCGAAGCGATATAACATGCATCACAGAAATTACATTATTTCTTGAATAGAATCCATTGAAAAACATTTGATCTGCATGTGATGGACGCAGAATCCATGGTGGCTAATAATGTTAGCGCAAAGTTTCCCTAAAAAATGTCGATTATTTTTGATGATGAAAGCTACCGCTGATTTTCCTGCAAAAACGCAGATGAGGCGATTATTGAAGCACAGAATACTATTTCCTCTCTCTCTCTCACTAAGAAAGCTGTCGGCTTGTAGTTTTCAAGTTTATATTCGAATAAAATTTAAAAGAACAAATGAAAACACATCAGATTTGTATTTGTTGAGTAACAAACGATCTGCTAGTGTTTTACATTGATTTTTGGAACGCAAAATTAGGAACTCCCACAGGGTTTGTTTTGAATGTGAATTGTGTGTGGTGAAAAACAAATTCATAATAAAATACCATGAGGTTACATTCGGCGCTTTTTTTAAAATCGCTGGTGACCTCTTATTTTGAATCAGTTCAGCAACCAAACGAAAAGTTGGATGATATTCGGTTTTGTGATGGATATATATGTATCTTTCAACAATTGGTGGCTAGAAAATTTCAAACGTTTTTCATCGCCATCAAAATTTCATACTTAGAATGTGTGTGTAAACCCAAATTAATGATAAATACAAACAGGCAAACGCATCGAATGCACAAGGTATACTAAAAGCTTAGTACGCGATTTAGAGTCTAAATTAGTGTTGGAAAATGTCGTGATTTTCCAATGATCGGTGAAACGGTGATTTTGGTTTGAGTGTATGATATGATGAGCAGAGCTTACTTTAAAAGAACAACAAAGGATAGCACTAATTTTATTTTCAGCAGCCAAATATAAGAATATCTTCAAAATGTGTTATAAATAGAAGTTAATATTCTTCACTTTAGATTTTTATGACGTTTCTGAATATCGTGCTTAAGATATTTTACGTCACACCATATCTAATATAAAGGCAACTTTAGCGCATAGGAGCCACTAGAAAGGCTGATTTTGGAAGAAAGCAAAAGAAAATGTAGAGATTTTGTTCCATATTGAATACGGTTGAAATGCCTTTTAAGTCAAGTTCTTGTTCTCACGATCAGATAATCACATCAGCTATTTAGGTCACAGCAAAAAGTCGCACCAAAAAGTCAGAATCACAGTTTTCACTGGATCTGTGACTTTCGATCACAGTGATTTTTCGTTCAGATTTTTGTATGTAATTTTTTGCTATGACTTTTGGCTGCGATTTTTTGCCGTGCGATCGTTGTGATTTTTGTCGCAATCGTTGCACTTGCTGCGGTTTTTTCCTGGCATGTGAATTTGGAACTGGTGTTCAAATCGAATCTTCTGAGTGAAATTATAAAAAAAGGCCGTGATCCGATCAAACTGAAATTTTCAGAAAATATTGACGTATATAAGAAAAAGGTTGGTGTCAGGCTAAAATACAGTTATGATCGACCCTTGTACGGTGGCGGAAATTATTGTGATTTAGATGATTTTGAATATGTGATCACCGCTGCTACCAGTGATTTTTCATTCACAGTGAAAAATATCAACGATTGATATATCAGCCCGACACTAATTTAGATTCTACTTCACCCGGTATTTTTTACATCATCTAATTCTTGAATCGTCACAAATATCGTCAATTACATTGCGTATAAGAGTGATAGAACCTCCTATTTTGCAACTGGTCAGAGAATGAAAGAAATGTGATTTTAACCATCGATCTGTATATGAGATAATATTTTTTTTTTAAATAAATGGGCTGACGGCGTGATGAAACCACAATACTTTCTGTAGAAATAGGACGGTACAAAGTGTGATAGACATTTTGCAATGAATGTTTACCTTCCAGAACAAATATTCGAAAAACTGGATTTGACCTGAAAAGTGTCAGCTGTTAGGTAATTCAAGAAAAAGGTGACTAAAATCTCAAATAAAAAGAACAATAAAAAAAACTCACAAGCATAACTAATTATCGACTAAGCTCACGTACTAATGCATACTACTAAAAACTAAATTTTATAGCCGGCGGGCTTTCAAACACTGCTTTTTTATTAGTAGCTTCTTGTCAAAATTTTAATGACATTAGAGATAGTCTCATCGAAACAGTTCAAAAAGTTAAGTTAAACTCGAAAATTGTCAAAATACTGTGCTTGAAACTCAAATTGAACTTGTTTTGCGTATCAGTAAATTGTATGGTTTAGTGATCTCTTCACCCTAGATATTCTTGACTGGAGCAATTCCACAAAAGGTAAAATGTTGTGCTCATTTTCAAGAAATACTAATAAATTAATAATCCACACCATTTCAGGCCAATACACAATTTTCATGTGTGTCGCAAATTAGTTTGAAGAGGGCTATTATGTGAATTAAATTTACTTCTGGCTCATCTCCAGGTCGCACATTTATTACATATGTCTGCACTTCAATATTAAGGTACTACTATCCTGTAGAATGGTGAAAATAGTACATTTTTAAATCTTTTTTTTTTTCAATGAATTTATTATTTAATCAATTTTAATTTTTTGTATCAAACTAAGAATACATCGAAGTTTACAAAAAAAAATTTTATTTATTTTTTTTCGTTTTCTACATTTTAATAGATGGCGCTCGAAGTTGGGTAGTTTAAAAAAACATGACTCCATGGCGGACAGTTAACCTCCGAAACGGCTAGTCTGAAACAAAAAAATCAAAATGCATGCTAAAAAGGAAGGTATTTCACAAGACAATTTACCACATTTAGTAAAAAATCGGTAAAAAAAATAAAATGGCGGACTTTTGAAAAAAAAAGTTAAAAAAAGTGACTTTTTTTCAGCTTATTTGTTCTATAAAATTTTTTTTTATGTATTTTTCTCCAATTTTCTGGTAAATTGTCTTGCAGCGGACTCTAACAAACAAAACAAGCCCAGGTTTATGTAAATCGGTTCAGCCAATCCAGAGATTAACTGTCCGCCATTTAAAAAAATGTTGTTTTGAGAAAAACGCGTTTAAAGTTTTTTTATACTATAATAATCTGAATATTATAAAAAAAATTTGTTTAACGCTTACAAATAATCAATCAGCAATTCCTGGACCATACAAAAGTATTCCAGAGTCTATAAATTCCTGCTCTTCTTCCTGCTGCAGTTGTTTTCTTTGCAAGCGGGCTTCCTTGCTCGCTGCAGTAGCCGCTTTCTCCGCCATTTGGATCCTTTCTTCATCTTTTTCATATTTGTTTTAGTTTCTTCATATTTGTTTTAGTAAATTTCACATGGTTGTTGCACTCTTTACATTTTAACATACTGGCCAACGTAGAAAAAAACGAGGGAAAAGGACAAAATACAATAAGAAAAACCATCTTCGAGTTTAATATCAAAATCACTTGTCGACAATTTATTCGCAGAGGCACTCACAAACGATGTATTTTGTTCATCCGTGTGTTGATTGCCTTGAAATTGTCGAGTTGTTCTTGCCTGTTTTGCTTTTTTTGCTTTAGTAGTTTTGCTACATTTTTTATACGAACTCATTTTTACATAAATCGTAACGCACGTGGGCAAAGAGAAATAGAACTGAATACAATTTACATCCATGAACACATGTATACTTGTATATATACACACACACACACACACACATATATATATATATATATATATATATATATATATATATATAAATATATATATATATATATATATATATATATATATATATATATATATATATATATATACATACATATATACATATATGTATATATATACATATATAAATGAATGATATTTGATCAAAGAAGGTAAACATCTGTCGAAGAGCGCCAACGTCTATGAGCACCTGCGATCAGTCCAAAAGGCGCGCGCACTAAAACTGCTATAGCTTCCGCGTTTTTTCGAATTTCTTCTTAAAAATTTAGAAGGTCATTCTTGAAGGTGTAGAAAATCGGAAAATGTAAAAAAAATAAAATCGATTTTTCCAAAATTCTACAGGATAGTAGTCCCTTAAATTTCCCCAGGCAAAACATAGATTACATGTGGTACTTTAATAGCGTTTTGAAAAAAAATTGATATAAAAAACAAAACAAAACAGTTCAGGCAAAATCACAACACGCAAACCCATCGACAATAAACCAACCTACAAAAAACATTAAACGTTCAGATAATCATTTCCTAGCATAATGTCATACAATCAAAAGATACTTTTCGGCAATTTTTCCTAGCTTAAGTAAGCGACAACACAACAACACAAAAAAAAACAATCGCTAACTATCAAAATCAACCCGCAAAAGAATCGTCCATGAAGAAATAATACAAAAAAAAATTCAAGTGAAAATTGTGGGTTCTAATTAAGTGTCTTTTGATACCCGGTCATTATCTACTGCCTGAATTTTCTGGGAGGCTTCGTAGTTTATGAGTGCTTAACATGGGAAGAAAAAATGAATTTCGACAGCATATATTCAATGAAAATATATATATATTTTCCATTATTCCATTATCAATAAAATTGGTTAATTGGTCAACTCACCTGTTTACTGAACATTGCTATATCCTCATTAAATGATTCTGACGAACATACATCACCACCTTGCACACCAGGTTCTCGTGGGGTACACGTGGCTAATTCACATTTTTCAAATATAAGCGCCAATAATGGAAAGAGGGGATGCCTGAAAATAGATAAAAGAGATGGAAAAATGTTTAGTAACAATTTCAAAAATTGTCTAGAGTAACGATAAAAATGATTATATTAAAAATTTGGGCTTAAATTTTGATGTTTATGCATCATTTTAATTTAAGTTTTAATCGATTTATTTGGATTTTTTATTTTAAAACTTTAAAAATCAAGTATATGGCTTTTCTCGAACCTGGGATTCGAAATTCATTGTACAATAGATTTAGGAATTTTATATGACTGAATGTCAGTTTGGTTATTGAAAGACTATGTTTTCTTTAATTGTTATTAAAAACAACTACGATTGATTAAGAAGAATATAAAAATAACGCAAAATACTAAATAAAATCTGTACATTTCCCAGAAAATAATTGCTGTGGTTTTTTTTTTCAGAATAATCAAGTCGAAACAGTCGCTTTCGCAAAACGAATGACTGTGCTTTAGAGCCATTCATGACATTTTCAATCTTTTTCAGATAGACCTCACAGTCATTTTAAAGCCACCAAGATACCAAAAACCATAATTTGCGGAACATTAAACGCAAATTTAAATACTCGTGTTTATTACGCATTATAGTGGCGACACAGGACTGACTGAATGACTGACTAACGACAATCTGGCGCTCTGTACTAAAGGATGAGCACGTGTTGCTTCCGCAGATCTTCAAATCTGAGTAAAAATAAGTCTCCAAGGTCTGCACTGACTATCTTCACAGGGTGTCATAAACCAAACTGAACGAGATATATATTTTCCTATCTACTCCCAACAATAAACTCCTCTTCATCATTATAACGAGAGCTCCCTCCACCTTCTGGCTCTCCGTCGCTGGCATTCCAAGGGATCCATTCTGGCATCCATTTGAAAACCGAAGAATATCTATAGTAAAAAGTAAAAGTGTTGCCAGTCGTAAAACTCTTTAAGTACTGTTTTAAGAGGGCATACTCTGGTTGACGATAACGATGATCATGAGACGAAGACGACTTTTTAAGTACCTTACGATTTCAAATTACTTCTGATCGTTGTACGCTTTCCTCTCCTAAAGTCAATCTCGATCTGTGCACGATTGACATGGCGGCGTCTCCTTGGACCTCTATTTCTCGCTTTTAAAGAATTTCCTTACAATTGTTGACTTTTGTTTTTGATTTTTATGCGTGTGCGGTGCTGGCTGTGATAAAGTTGACGCACGACTGCTGTTTCTGATGCTGATGAAATTAGAAATCATACTAGCAACCAGTTTGTATCTGCTTCAATGTGACCGTACTATGCATGGAAACGATTGAAGTTTAGATCGAGTTCCAGAAATGGCCTATTTCCGAAGATTTTACGACACATCACAGCCCAACATAGCATATTGTACTGGGTGCTTATGAGTCAGTTCTGAACTGAAAATAATGATTACGGCGAATAGAGATGGGCTGCGGCGTTGTTGTGGCTGAATGAGTTGTGAGACCACCAAAAGGGATAATTAGTAAGTTCATAAAAATTAGGCTGTTAAAAGAATGTAGCAGAAGCAGTAAAATAGAGATCGCTGAATCGAAGGAAGTGTGTCGGAGAGCCATGGTAATTTTAAAATGGTTTGGTTTCTGAAGATGTTATCTTTGTTATAGCACGTGCTATCGTAAAACTGCGGAGTAATTAAAATGATGTGATGTTAAGATGCGGCGAATAAAACAGACGATCATAGATGGTGATGTGCGTAAGTTCGAAGATTTGGAAAACTCAGCTAGAACTGTCGTTTAAAGTTTCAAAATTGAATTAAATAGTCATAAACAAATTGTATTTAATGGTGTCGGGAGTACAGTATGAATTACTTTAGAGGACTCAGTCATATGAGTCTCGGGTTTCCTATTTTGTCCTAAACTCTATTGTGGGCATTTATATGAAACGATATGGCCATTTTAACCCTGGTCATTTTTATCAATGATCGAATACGAAAATATACTCCCATGACTTTGTCCAATGCTAGGAAATAATTACGAATTTGCCAAATTTTCTTCCATAAAATCTTTATCTATTCACTTCCTTCCCTCTCCAAACATCAAATCTTACACCCAATCACTATTTACTTGACCTCCCTTTAATTTTACTTAGTCAAATCCCACTTTCCCCGGCATTTCCTATCACATCATAAAATCTTTTGTGCGAAAAAAACAACAAGACAAGATAAACGGACTCAGAACTGGCGCGAAAAGAAAGATTTTTATCTCGTCGATAAAATGAACTTTAGAGCTCCCATCAAAAAATTCAAATGCACATTTCCACCCACAACTACCTAATGCCATCAGCAGCATCATCCGCCAAACTCATTGCCACGGAGCTAGAAAACATGATAATGGTTGAACCGGTCGGCAGGGACATGACACGCCATCATCAAGCCGGTTCCTTGAGATACGCGTCAGCTAAGCTAGCTGGGGCCACAGCACTCACTCACTCAGCGAAAAATTTAAATATTTTTGTCATTAAATTTTCAACCGCGTCAACATATCTACAGATTCATAAAAAATGGGCAATTTCAGCAGTTTCGCTTTGTGGATTCTTGGACGATGAGCACTGAGCAACATCAGCACAGGCAGATTTCATGCTGCTTTAGTTCAGTTGAGCCAAGCTCATCCGTCGTTGTGAGGGGCTATTAAGTTCCAATTTTTTCATTCACCAGCTTTTCAAAACGATTGTACTTAATTGTGTGATTGTTTCGAATCAAATCGGAAACTTAAAATGTAACAAGATCAAAACGTCGCGTCGTCTCCATCAACGAGAAAATAGCAAAGGAATTGATTGTTATAGTGAATTGTTGCATTGAATTGTTGCAAATCGTTTTTTTCTTGTTGCGCGTGAAAAATAGTAACTATTCTAATTGCAGATGCATATCTCGATGGGAAGCACACAGATCGACAAACTTTGCTCAGGCCACGAGTACCGCTTTTCAGAGCGTGATAAAATTTACTATCAAAATGTGAACGAATAAAATAAAACAAGATTTAGATATTCACACCCATAACGAAACTTTCTAGCATAAACGCGAATTAAGTCAACGATTAATTACATCCGGACTAGCGTTTTTGAATGTAAACTAGCGAGAGACCAGATTCAGATAGATTGTTAGATGGATACGATTTTTACTGAACGTGTCGTAAAAGTCGACACAAAATCGTATTTAGAATTTACGGCTGGTTCTAAAAAGTATGTAATTTAATGATAGCTTGTTAAAAAGATTTTTTTTTGTCATGCTAGTCTGACAAAAAAAATATATCAACACCAGGCTGCAAATAATGAAGAGACCCAGTGACTACCATCAGCATTTATTGTTTAGATGGGGACAGCAAGCAAAATACCTGTCGCGTTCATTTACCGATCCGACTAGTAGAAATTCGACATTAATGATTGATACACACAACTCATATCTAACTTTGGTATTCGTCCATGTAGTCAAATATACTCTGAGACATCTATGGTCGCTCCTACGGTAACAACCTATGAATCAAAACTTGCCATAGAGAAAAATCATGACAAAATTGTCGCCCAGGTGGGCGGGTGCTAAAAATGTTAGCATTTTATTACCATTTGGTTTTTAGGCCCACTTTATTGCGCTAGCTTAGTCGTAGAAGATGTCGATATGTACTTTCGTAGCTTAAGTGGATTTTGGATTGATGCGTTGACGCTTTTGAAGAACTTTTCATTTTCGATTGTCATAATGATGATTATAAAAATGATGTCAGATATTTTATGATTAGTGTTGGAATGGTTGGAGGATATGATGTGATTTGGAGGGAAGCTATAAAATGAGAGTATATATGGTTGCAGTAATTGAATGTGAAGAAAAATTTGTCCGTTCATTGTCGACTCAAAAAGGCGAATCGAAAGCTTAAGGAATTTCGTCAAGCAGTTGATCTTGTGATTCGGTTTCTCTACTAAGATGTCAGTCAATACCCTTGGCTTCGTCCTTTTCAAACATCAGTTACCTAGTTCACTTCAGATCAATATTATTATTTTGAACTAACAACCATGCTCTTCTGAGGAAATTGAGCTTAGGGGCAACTATCGAGTTTTTTATTTCAGGTTCTGCTCAATTATTGCAGGTATCTTAAATTTTAAATCAAATCAAGGGCCAAATGAGTTTTGTTCTGAATCTTTTTTTTCCTACGAAAAAAATGTTCTAACATGAAATCCCTAAAGCAATTGAGACTTAAGATTTGGGATGTAGCATGACTTGTGTTTTCCTTCGCTTTCTCAGAGTCTTGTTTTGTCCCTGTCATTAAGAGCTTTTCCGCATTTCACCCGTTAAGTTAAGCTTCAGATACATTTATAACCTGTAAACTAATCCAACATATGTCAATGCAATTTCAACGCTTCAACGAATTGAAGTGAAAAAAATTAATTTTGTTTTACGACACCCATTAAACATGGAATTATATCGCTTTTACGTTTCTTTTGCGGCTGGCACTTTTGCCGCTCTTCGAATTGTGACCAACCATAGCCAGGTCGCAACTTGCTAAGTTAGAACTTAGTAGTGCACCTACACCTACCTATGATCAAGATTATAGTTTTTATTATTATTTTTTTTTGTTTTCGTTTTGAAGCGAATCAACCGCTGCAGCAATGCACATAGTAATTCCAGATGACTGCATTTACACGGTGGCAGTATGTACTGAGCACCGTTTTTATGAAAATCGTTAAGTACCGACTAACTTGTGCAACTTCTAATCAAACATATGCTGTGGTTATCGATTTGATAGTGTCCATTGTATTGTTGTGCTTGCTTGTTTTGCATAGTAGTAAGAGCGTCAGGCTTTTCATGGGATAAATGTGTAGAATAATTTTATCCCGAAAGCTTTTCAAAGCAATATTGATCAGATTCTGAATTGAGCTGTTGTATAATTTATCATTTTGAAGTAACTATGCCAGAAACATTTTTATTCCTTAATGAAATTTAATAGTTGGATCTGGCTTTGAAAGAAAAATTGATCGTTGTATAGCAACACAATCTCCCGTTAGATTTAAATATGCTCCTACAGCATTTATGGAGTTTTCTCGACTTGATGTCCAAATCAAACAACACCGGCTTCGTAACTACGTTGTCACATCTTTACGATCGCGGTTTATTCGTTAAAGGTGCATAAAATTTTTATGCAAAAACCAATCAACGCGACATGCAGTCCGGTAGTTAGTCTTTTAAGTGGATGATAAACCTTCCTTCAGAGTAACATGAAGCTGACGAAATAGGATTTTATGTGGATTGTTCTGTTATTTTTTCTTCAGACATGCAAAGAATTAATCTGATGTGATGATTTAAAAACTAATAATAGTTTAATGAAACCGTCAAGTTGGTCCTGGCTGGTCATGGTCGATGTTTTGTCTTATAAGTATTAAATCAGTGGTTCTAATCAAAGCTAAAAATTCATAAATATTTGTCTTGCTTTCATACTGGCTGCAGTGAAATATTTTCTAATTTATACAGATAATTATGTTCTTTACAATTTTCGCATAGCACATTTGTCCTAACTTTCATTCTATTCGAATTTTTGTTGTACAGAGCACTGTTAACTATAAATCTGTTAATTTTCTTTCGACAACGAGTCCTTTGATATCCAAGATAGTAGTCCTAAAATGTAGAACCAGAAATCCTGCACTTAGTTGCAGGCTGATCTGATAGATATCGAATTTCCCACTTGGATTCTATTTGAATTTTTATAAGATCTAGTCTTGCATCAACTTTCTGTTCGTACTGTTCTTCTCTGTAAACCAATAAGGTATCATTAGCAAATTCACAAATTTCAGCCGAAATTTCATGTCCACTGTGCTTTGTGTATCTGAACATTAAGGTTATCATTTAATTCATAAATAAATGTCGATAAATGATGAACAAGTGAAAAAGGTTGTTAACTAAAGCTTCTTTGCCTGCGTTATTTAAACCATATAAAATACAAACTTCCTTTAAGTCCAAAAAATCCTAGCCAGTTCGAAATTCATTGCTATTTATATTTTGACTTTTTTGACCTCTTTATAATAAACCTCCTTGTAGTAGACCTTGAAATTACTGTATTGAACCAAGCCTCTAGCCACTTCATAGTTATCACAGATTTTTTGGAATTTACTGAACACTTGGATAAAGGTGGTTTGAATATGGCATCGACCAATTCCGTAGGAAAAGTTTGGGTTAGAAGAGGGATCTGAAATAATTTTTTTATTCATTAGCCGTCACGAATGTGAAAAGATTAGGACAGCACTTGGGGATACTTAAAAATCTTTTAAGTTATTTATATTTGAGTGAATCCAGCTTATCAAAGAAATATTTCACTGCATGAAAATAACTATTATGTAAATTTAACTTTCTTCAGCCACTCCAACATTCTGTTGCTAATGACTAGATTATTTTTGATATTATAATTATGATTAATAAAGTGGGTTTTAAATTTTTTATGATTAATCAGAAGATTTTTATTAGTGCAGACTTTTATGAGTTTAGAAAAGACATCCTGCAGGTTCTCTAGAGAAGTGAAAGGTCCTTTATGAGCTCCGATGAGCATAAAATAATTGAGATTTTCTAGGTGCAGCTTGGCGGTGTACAGATTGAATAATAGTAAGGCATTATTTATTTATTTTTCTCGCCTATTGCCAGATTACTTTCGTTAAGGAAATGATTCACCCAATAAATGAACTGCATATAAATGTCCTACATTTGGAGAGTCTTGTGTACCCGCATTAACTCTTCCATATGCACAAAATATATCAATTCAAAGTATCATGACCTTGACCTTGTTGAATTTATATACTTTGATATAGTAACATATATGGTTGTCACAAATTTTGATATACATTCCTTTAAGATTAGCATAACTATTATTTGGTATATATCAGGTTCTTTACTAGGGAGATATATCTGAAGTTCCCAATGAATCGCGGATTCATTACAGACTTTGAGATGGGAGCCACTCTAATCGTAATCAGTTTGGATTCAGGACACATTTTAAAAATACCCTCACTAAAAATTTCAGTCAGTTTTCCTTTACTTATGGTGTTAAGTACTGTCAGGATTTCATAAGTTAGTTTATCCGAGCCCAGGGTCGACTTTTCCGTGTGTTTGTACAGAACCTCTGCAAGATCATGTGGATTAAAATCGATGAGATAGTTACTATTAATTTTAAAAGGCAGGATATAATTGTTTCTGCTTATTTTGTTGCCTAGTACTCCATGCTGTTTTTCATATATTGCTCTTACTAATCTTGAAGAATTTGTCAATGTAGGGTGATTGTTCCAAAAGTCATACCATTTTTCTCTCACACCATGGATCAGACGCATTAAAACGATATTTTAAGTAAGAATATTATTGTAGTTCCAAGTACTGCATTTTAAATTTAATTTTAATGCGTTTGATTTTTCCTATGAGACAAAAAGGGTAAGCAACCGATTATTGGAGAAGGCCGTCATTAGCCCTACCAAGATTTTTTGATACTTCCTTTTTTTTTAGCAAATATCGACCTTTTTACGCTATCAAATTTTTGTCTCCTCTTCCTTCACAGCTCCTTTTCATCTATTAATTCTGGTGGAAGAGCTATTCCGGTATAATATGTGTATGAGGAGCTATTTAAAATTTTTAGGCAGAAAACCTTGGAACTAATGTTCACCAATCTTTTTCTTCTTGCATCATTGACGTGTTCTCCCCAAGCATAATACCATGAAACAAAATCCACTCACTGTTAGTATAAATACAGAAATACTGAAATTTGCAGGAGTATATAAAGACATGAAAACTAAATTTTCATTTAAGTTTATGGTTTTAACACCAATAATTTCTAGATAAGATACAGTATTTATCGGAGTGTTATTTTAAAAGGATAGCGAAACCACCAACCATACTATTTTCCTTATTTTCAAAGATCACATTATAGCCTTGTATTAAGTTAGGGTTCTTAAAAATTTGGTATAAAAGAATTTTTTACAGCAATGCTATATCAATTTTTAAAAAATTGTAAACTATTTGTCAAGATCAGTTCTATTTTTCTTTAGACCTTGAATCTTGAGTGACTCATTCAAAAGTACAAACACATTACACTTATCTAGATATTAATAGTATAATTTTACATTTTAGCATGGCCCTTAGGCCCTAGATGTGTGACATTTTTTTCCTCGTTTTTGAGTTATATATCTTGAATGTTAGTTCTCAATTTTATATTCTGTTGCTGTTTTTCATGTATCCCCAAAATATTCAGTTGAAGATCAAGCAGTTTTTCGGTTTCAGAATTTTTGAGTTTTTTAGTAAATTCAAAAAGCTTTTTGATGGGAACCCATTCAGCTGAATTTGTCATAGTTATTTAGAATATGTGATGCATTTTTGTTCACTACTTTATTAGAATTAGTTTTAGATTTACTTTTATAGAGGTCATGTATTGGATTTCTGACATTGGCTTTCTTTATTTCCTTATTTTCTTAGTGATACTTCGTGAGATTCTAGCTGATTTCAACCGGATTCTCGTTGAAAATGGAGCACACCCAACCGAGATCTAGCTCATAAATACAATGGAACAAGGACGACAAGAAGGTTTTCTGGGACTTGTGGATAAAACATCTCATTGAGATCTAACATACATTATCTGACCATCGTAATCCATCAGAATCTATCAGCGAATCTTTTATACACACAGTCCAAAGTACACAATCTGCAAATTTCTTAATTGTATTTATCCAGAAAACAAACACTAGCAATTACCATTATCAAAACATCACTTTTCAATCAATCCAAATCTAAAGTTGCTTTGTTTCAAAATACTCTCAGACTATTTTCAAAATGCTCCCGAAACTTCAAAGAAACTTCCGGCATACAAAGAGCCGCCCCGAATAGCACCTTAAACAATCACCGATTCCATGCTCCAATCTGTCTTGCTCCACTGAAAACTAATATGTATCTCCATGCCGTGCTTCGTCTTGTAGGAATGCTGATCCCTTTTTTTTATTTGTACGGAAGCTTTCAAGCAATTTTCATTTTCAACATACATTTTTGTTATTTCAATCAAATCAAAGCATTTTCACACATTTTCTCTTTCTAGTCGTCTCGAATCTTAAAAATACATAGACGTACATCGAATCGAACACAAAGAAATCGATCTTTCAATCACTACTATGTCCATACACTGCGCAAAAATCACAACGGAAGTTTGGGATTGAAAAATATAAAACTAACCTAAAAATAGGAGTGAAAATGTAAGATCTCGTATTTGCTCTTTGTTTTCTCTTCATTGATCTCTAGTCAAGTTGTTTTAGTGTTCAAGCAGAAAATTGCCTAAATTTCAATTACCCACTGATTTCCGATAGATATTCGTGTAACGATTTGTCAACATTCTTTGGTATATGTCATTACAAAGAAATAAACAAAGTTAGTTGTTAAAAGTGTGGGATTTGGTTAGTGTATAGAGGAAGAATGAGAACGAATAAGTTTTTCGGAAAATTCTAGAAATGGTTTCATGTGAATAAATGAGAGTTTCATCACTGAAATGAATCCGATTGAGGCAATAGAGGATTTTTTTGGAAGTAACATTTAATGTCAAATGACAGATATTATATTTTGTGTTTTAACTCAATGCTCAATGAGCAATTATTTAAAATCAAATAATGTCTCCTTTAGCTAAAATATTGGCTACAGGAATAAGTTTTCGGCATTTTTTATAAGGTTTCGTTAGGGTGTTCTTCTCGTGTTTGACAAAACACTGGTACATGCATTTTGAAAGTGTGTTTGTTATTTTTGAAACGCAGTAGTTTACATTGATTCTCAGCTGAACGAACGTATGACATTTTATTCGAAAAAAAACTGCATTTTAAGGATATTCTGCTACGTTACTTTTATATCGGCACAAGTGCGGCTGTAACGCATCGTTCGCTTACAAATGTGCATGGTGACAATCCCCCAACTAGCACAGCCAGCAAAAAATGGTTCACAAAAATAGTTATATTGATATAGGCGACAAAGCTTCAAAAAATTCGAAAATATTGGACTGATGAAAGCTCATGCAAAACGTTCAAGAAGCTGCCAAATACATTGTCAATACAACCAGGTATAACGTTGTCAAAATTAAATATCCACGGTTCGAAAATTATATTAGATAAGATTTAATGAGATCAAAAAGGTTTTGTGTAGTATCAGCTCCTCACACTGTCCGAAACTATTACTGACTTTTTTTACGATTGAACTTTTTCTTTCAAAGCTCGGTCACCGCACTACACTCCTCAAACGGCTACACGTCCTATTCTTCAGATATCGATTTTTCGGATTTTCATTTATTTCGGTTCATGCAGTTAGCTCTATCTAGAAAGTCATTCCTTTCTTATGAAAATATCAGAACTTGACTCCAAAATTTATGTATAAAGGATTCCATTTGCTGATGGGCTATGAAAGATTCCATTTACTGATCGAAGATGAAAGAAACTTATTGCTTGCAAAAGCGCATACTATTGTGATCAAAACGAAAGGTCGCTTTTGTTATAAGGTGGATGATCTTTATTCATAATTTTAAATGTATTTAATCGAATTTCTAAGTTAATCAAAGTCACGATAATCGAAGGAAACTGTTAATTGTGACGATGTCCTTTGAGCAACTTTGAGTGATACTTGTGGTCAAGCTACACCTTTGTCACGATATTCGCTCAATCGATCGTTTGCAGCGAAGCATTCTATGATATGCTGGTAGCCGGAAATCGTTCAAATCAAACCAAAGGATATTTGATTCTTTTCAGGCACAAACAGCTTTTTAAAATAGTCTGAACTGATTCAAGTGAAATGTTCAACATATCAACAATGTTTCTAATTGTGACCAAATTTTTGATTTGCTTAACGTATTGTTCATTAGCTGATATTTGTGGACGGCTCAGATATTTTGCGTTGTGAAGGTTTTTTCTGTCTGTTTGGACCTGTTTGTACCAATTGTAAATATATTTTCTGATACATCGTGGTCAACGAAAGCCTTCTGCAATATCGTTAACATTTCCGTTACAGAAAACTCATTTCGCTAACAAATTTTAACACATCTTTTCTCAATATTTCAAAAACGAAGATAAAGGCATGAAACTTGACACAGATGTAATAAAAATAAGTTTTCAGTATCCATAATCCCGCGTAATTTCAGACAAGTCACCTTGAATTACTATGTGGAAAACAAGGCAGGAAACTTATTCCATTGTCCATTATATTTTGCTCCTAACTATATTTATACGCTTTGTTCATATTTTAGTTTTCTCTGCTGGTTAGTTCTTTCTATAAATATGTTAATAGATTTTTAATGCATTATCAACCCTCCCTGCGGATCATTTACAGCTTTAAATCAGAACAATATGTAGTTATAACTTTGAGAAATTCAAAGAAATACTACCAGACACTTAACTATTATGTTGGGACTGATCAGTTCAAACGCTCTGAAAATGTAACCATATTCGTACATTAAAAATTACTCGGCGCATTTACTATTTTTTCACGAATTCACTAGACTACAAATAGTAAAAAAATACACTGCCAACCTACTTTAGATACTAGCGCACCGGTAAAATTATCGAGCATTGTGAGTCAGTGGTTTCAAAACTAGATTTTTTGCAAACCACCTCGAATATCGCCCCAATGACGCATCGTCACACCGATAATTATTCCATTACTTGTTACGGCGGACTAGCTATTAGTACTCTTTCATAGAAACAAAAATACGAGTCAGAAATTTTGTGCGGTTCCTCGATGAATCCAAAGGAATAATTCGACTTCCATTTTGTGACATTGGAAATAGACGGTACATTTTTGGGAGACAGAAAAGTTGTCAAACCGTATCTACAACCCATTTTCAACCATTACAAAGTTATATTATACAAAAATTAAACTATGCATAAATGCATCCTTATTCGACAAAAACCAGTTCTACCCCTCGTTGTTCCAAATCATCTCGTATCTGCATTGGTCCACCGCACGATAACATGGCGTTTCTTCCGATTACCTACCATAATCGTCGAGATGAAATTAGCATAAATTATCCGAATAAAAGGCAACGTTCCTGAATCGAAAGCCCATATGTACATGGCGGCACATGTCGTTTGTACGCAGGTATATCAATGTAGCACGATCAAAAATGATGATCATCATGATGGCTGCGAAATCTTCGATGTAGCCAGAAAATGCTGGATGGCCCTAGGGTAGAGATAATTTTTTACTGTTTTATTTGAATCGGACTGGCAGTGAACACATTGACGTTTGGCTGCAACTAATAAGGAAGGAAAAAGTGGTCCGATTCATCGTAGATTTTTGAAAGGATGCGTTTTAATTGAAAGGTAGAGAGACAGATGATTCAAAAAAGTGAAGAAAAGAGTGGCAAATATGAGAAACAGCCATTGTCTGCAGCAGAATCAATATCGAATATCATTTTTACAAGCACGCTCCTTCAGATTTACTTAGATGGCTGTAAATTAGATCAAACTTAGAAAATGTGTCATTCACTCAGTATGTACCAGTAATCATTCCATATTTTTGAAAATTTTTTGTACACTATGCAGTCTAGTTTGTCTTGTTACCTTTTTTCATAATAAAAGCAGATAAAAATCACTTTTTATGATGTTTTTGGTTTTTATTCATCACAGTTGAAAAAAGTACAAGCAGTAGCTATTACTTCATATAAGTTCTATTTACCAAAAAAAAATGGATAACGTGTTCGTACTTAGTAGCTTCAGCGTTAACTCGACACTACATACTATTTAATTAAAATAAAACATTTCATGAGGCTATATCATACACTTAAATAATAAATATTTAATGAAGATGCCGACTTGACTGATATGAAGATAGTTGTTTTAAAGAAGAAAACAATTTTTACGAAGAAAATTGTGTTCGACTAGAACTCGCCAAATCAAAGAATAATGTTCCATAAAAACATGAAGTTTCCGAAAACAAGCTAACACATTATTTTACCGAACAGGCAATCTAATCAAACTAAAAAACCATCATTCTAAATCTCACGCCAAACGAAAAAGCACCACCAAAAAATCAACAACTAACCATTCCTAAATGCCGCTCATCAACAAAGACTACGGTCCTAATTAGTACGCCGAAAACGTCGCAAGCAACGGCGTCAATTTGAAAGAATTGAGATCTAATCGGTGACATAACTCGAGGAGACATGAATATGAAATACACCTATATATTGTTGAATTTGGTTGGTTTTTCTCTAGCCTACCTACAACACGGCATATATAGTATATCTGTGTAAAACACCCTATGAATAGAGACACACATTTTAGTATGCAGATAGGTAGAACTGCTATGATATACCGCACCTAAATATCTGAAGTTTTTGAATTTCGGAATATTAAAATGCCGGTTTTTTACTCCACGTCGATCACGTCCAAATAATTACCATATAAATGTGACGATCTGAAATGTCACCGATACCATGATAAACATGATGAGGATCACAACGAAAGTCAGATGATGCTGATGACGAACAGGATCGTGATGATATTTTTTACCGATTAGGTTTGTTTGAAACATACTAGAAAATACGGTAGGCATGGAACCTAAAAACCGCGCAATTTATTCGATGCGGAACCATGAAACACTCTTTGCAATCACCAGAACAAATCCAAAGTCGAAATAGCGTAGACTTGAAACGAAATGAAAATTTAACTGGGCCTTGATTGTCTGACTAACAAACTAACTGATCGTGCTGCTCCGGGGTCCGTTCCGTACTTTATTTCCATATCAAACATAACAAATCAATAGGAGGCAAACACCGCAACCAATCACGATCAATCGATCCAACTATCGATCGTATCATGCATGCGTATGTTGTATACATAGTAGACGAAAATGAAAATACACCATAAATTCCAAAGAAATCATTTGTCTGTTCAGAGAGTTGACCAGTCATCTCTAGACTCAAGCAGCAAGAACATAAAAAGAGAAAATAGATAAAAATCTAATAAGATGATCTCTGACATATCGATCAGTCATGATTTATGGATTTTCTTACTTTTTATGGGGTATCTATTAAATGACGATAAAAAAATGATTCAAGCCACTATGGATATTTAACGATTCTATGATTTGATCTTGGATCGATGATGTTCAGGAGGATCTTGGGATGTCGTTGGGTCCGGCTAGTGCAAGATGTGAGGAGCGAGAAGCAGATGAAGGCCTCATTCTGTGCATTTGTGATGCTCGAATATTTCAAGCATTTCAATCGACTACGATTAGTGAGTATACAGCATGAAAAATTCGCGCTAACGATCTCAAACTGTTTGTAGATGACATAAGAAGATGAGATATTAATTTCGGTCGTTGGCTTTGAATTACAAATATTGGTGGGGAAAGGAAAGAAGAATCGATTGAGAGAAAAAAATAAATAAGAAATCGTGAGTCAACAGTGGTCTATGATCGCGTTCTTCGACGAAGTTTTATTCGATAAAAAAATTGTGTGCCCTACATGATATATTCAACAAATGTTTGATTTAATATTCTGGGTGGCCAGAGAGTTTAAAAACTTTAACATACTCATTTTTCCATGGTGACTATTATCGAGCCGCCACATTGTCCAGAGCACAAACTGGCCGTAAAATTGTAAACTTTCCTTAGCTTGAAAATTATACATTTATCGGTGCAAACTATATAAAATTTTGGTAGATCCTTAGGCTGCAGGTTTTTTTATTGCCTTTTGTTATCTGGAGTAAAACAGACGAATCCACAAAAGAAGGAGCATTTCTGAAATATACCTCATGTCATTTGACAAACCAAATAATTGAATTGCGTAAATTTGGCAAGTCATTACAATGACAATAGTTCAAACTCATCACGATATTATGACAGAGACGAATACGAATTATAACACATTGATTAAAGAAGGAACAGAGCCAAATTTATAATGTTTATATCTGCCGCAGCATTTATTATTGGCAGATATACCCTAAAGAAACAAGATCCCATGGTCAAAAAGGATGTAAGCACATGAAAAGTTGACGCAATGAACCCGAAACGTAAATTTCATTGTAAATGGATTGACTAACACAACATTATATGTTAAAAGAACAAAACCAAAGTTTGGACATATTCTATGACACTAAGCATTCTCAGCAAAAAGGGTACGGATGATATGAAGAAGAAGGCATGGGTTCATTACCAAAATATGTCAAAATAAGTTTTCAAAAACAAAAGTTAATTGTCAAAAGCATATGCAAAGCAATAACAACTTTTAAATTCACTTTTTTATCATAAATCACACACACGGTTTTTAGCTAAGCCTAGTACAGGGTGTCGCGTGACATTTGATAGTAATAAAAAATGAAAAAAAAAAAAACAGAAAACATATTTTTTATTTAATATTAGAGATTTAAAATTATTAGCATTTAAAAAGTGTGTCGAGCCATTGCAACATATTTTTTATTTAATATTAGAGATTTAAAATTATTAGTATTTAATAAGTGTGTCGAACCATTGCCATTTTTTATAGGCCACACACTGGTGAAGCCATTTTTTGAAGTTTGCTTGCACTTTTTGGAGCATTCTGATGGGTATATCGGCTATTTTAGCCCGAATGTTGTCTTGTAGTGCTTTCAAGGTTTGGGAACGATTGTTATAGACCTTTGGATTCAGATGGCTACACAAGAAAAAATCACATGGATTAAGTAAGGAGAGCGCGCAAGACAATTGAAGTCCCCTCTCAAAGAGATAAGCCGCCAAGGGAAGGTTTATCTAAGAAACTCCATGGAAGTTCACGAAGTGTGCGCTAATTGCAATTGTTTTGCCTCAAGAGTAGGCTGAAAAAATTCCTGGTCCGCGATCAGGTAGCGTTCCGAATTCACAGTTTTACCTCAGCCGTTGTATTGAAAAAAAAATAAGGGCCGATGATGACTACCCGGGATACGGCGCACTAAAAAGTGACTCAATCAGGATGGTATTCAGAGCTGCAGGGTTTTCTCGCGAAGTTTCCCGGGATTCTTATCACTCCAGTATCGCATGTTATGCTTTTTAAGGCACCCAATAATGTGGAAATGAGCTTCGTCTGAAGAGAACACAATTGCATTACGGGGTATGGAGCTATGCATTTCAAGTTGTTGGACCACCATCATTTTATAGGGATGCAAACAAAGCATAATTTATTTAAAAATGCATAATTTGGTGAAAAGAAAGTCTTGAAACGTCAAGTTTTTGAGCAGAGCGTTTGGAAGATTGCTCTATTGCTGCCCGAACACGTTCGATGTTTGCTGCTGTTGTGACAGTCCTCTGCGGTCCAATTCTTATCAATGCGACTTTTTTTCTTGTCCTGAATGCATTCACCTACGACATAATAAAGCTTCACGGAGGATTACAGCACGGAGGGGAACAGCAAACCATAAAATAAAAGCACGGTGCACGTCATTGATAGAGTGAGCGTGCGAAAAGTAAGTCTCGAAACGAAATTTGAGACTAAATCACGCGAGAATACAAATCTCTCAGCCATCTCCTCCAACAAAATTAAAAAAAAATTTAATTTTATTTAGAAATATATGATTAAAATATGGCTTCATCCTTTTTGTTACTATCCTGTTTTCAAATACGAACAGCATCTGTCAAACAATACCACATCAGTGTGATGTAAACGTATTTTCTTGCTTTCGAAAGTAAATATCATAATAACATGATTATGAGTGCGATGTAAACAGCCTAAAAGATTGCTTTAACCGTAACACAACAGTGGATTTATGATTCAAGCCGCTATTAAACAGAGTCCGAGCAGTCGCGACTGGCCGAGCTAGAGATCTTTGATTTATCCTGAATGTGTGCAGAGTGTAAAATTCGATATGAAAAAACTTTTCAAAGCTGCTAGTATTGAAATAAAGTCGAAATCGGAGGTTGTTTGAGAAAATTTTCATTGACATTGTGATAAGGTGATAAGAAACAAAATACTGTGAATATCGAAAACAGTCTTCAACGAGATGCTACTTTCATAAACTAAATAATTTTGTAGGTACGAGCTTTGGATTGAACAATCAAAAAAGCTATCAGATTTCATCCGGAATAAAAAGAATGTTGAAGAATCTATATTCTATATACCAGTAACACTAAAACATTTTTGCATTCACTTTGCACTTATTCTTTGAAACCTTTTCTCTAAAATTTTCATGAGACTGCAGCACAATTCACAAATGAATCAAAACTCTCGCCGTTACCTAAGATTTTCTGTTAACTTCACCGCAAAACCCCAAAACATTTATTTTACTAAGCGCAGCTATAACATCAAACCGATTTATCATTGTTGCAAGCAAACCAAAAAAAAACAATAAAACTTCAGTACCAAACCAAAGTATAGCTTTTTTCTTCTTTCATTCTCTCCATTCTGTATTAATTTTTCCTATTCTTTAAATAAGCAAATAATACCAACTTTAAGCTGGTAACAATACCTACTTAATTCAGTTGGTTAGCCTAGACGGGCAGCCATCGGGATGAATAAGAAAACGTTAAAGAAACGTCGCTTTTGTTTTAAACATTGCTTAGTTTATTTCACTAATTAAACATTCATTGTTTAAGACTCATCCATCCGAATTGGTTATAGTCCAGCAATTATCCACTGAACTCACCCGAATAACCATATTAAAATGGTAGTGAATTCACAGATCTTAGCCCGACACGCACACGACATGACAGAAAAACCTTACTTGGTACAGCAAATGGGAACAAGAGTTATGTAAGTATGAAAAGTTAACACCTTCCAGTTGGATTAATTGTAATTTGTTTCATTTTATATTTTTGCAGACAACCCTCTTATTGAAGCACGTGATGGTGGAAATGATATCGTGATCGCAATATGGGCAGTAATGAGTTGAGAAGGAAGTCAGGAGTAAAGAAGGATAGGGAATAGATCAGCGTTAAAGGTGTTGCAGTGCGAATATTCGCAGTGCGAAATTTCGCAGTGCGAATATTCGCATATTTTGAAGTGAAAATAACTAATTTCCTTTGACCTAAGTATATTAGTAAAGTGCAACACAGCATGTGTGGAGTTCAAAGTGGTCTGCCTTCGAAGGTCATTTACATGCTTTCGATGTATAAATGCATGAGCATTTGCAGCATGGAAAAAATAGAGTAAAAAAGGAACCCATAGAACTGTATGCCTTTGAAGATATTTAGAGTACCTACTACAACGTAAGACAACTTCGCTGTTAAGCCCACTGTTTTGGGTTTTGATCATAAATAATAATCCCTGTAGAAAAAATCTACTTGATTCATGCTCTCATCATAGGCTCTACCTCTCTTTCTTTCGTATCAAGGACACATCACCCCCACAAAAGTTGTTCCCGAAAAAAATGACTAAACATTTGTCAAATTGACAATCTACAACTGCACGCCGTCTAGTATACCCTGTCAGCTTGACCATATAGCAAACGAACCGTGAAGATCATGATGATCAAGCTGTAGACAAATTAATTTCATTATACATTCGGAAAAAAAAACTATATACATACATCTACATAAATAATCATCCATTGCTTTTCTTTAGCTCAACGAAGAGGAACGACAACTGCTGTTGCACCAATCTACCTTACATACTTCGTTGCGCTTGTGAACGATCATTCGATACCATTTTCAAACAGTGCCAGCCATCAGCCGTAATTTTGTCAGGAGAGCAAGTCTTCTTTACAAGTGTAGCTAAAGACGACGAGCATGAAGATCATTTAAAAGTCTAATTCTGTGAAAGCCACAAGTGAAAAGGTTTAATTGTTTGTTAGAATCTTCTTGTGACTAGGAAACTATCAACAGAAGCTCTTTCGAATAGAATATTTACCTACTCTCCGCTGCGAAACCATCAAATTTTGCCTTTCGGTAAGGAAATGCCAAAGAAATTTCGAAGTGATCATATTATATTGAAGCGATAGTTATCATGATCGTGGACAATGATCGACAAAATGGTCGAGTCAATTTGTTAAGCGTCGCAGAGTAACAGTTCGAGGAACATTCAAAATAGCTCTAAGTTGATATGGTTATTTCACTTGTGACGCTGCAATAAAGCTCATACAATCATACACAAAGTTTTGGAGGCTCGATGATCAAAAAATTTGGTGTTGTCATTTTAATATTACTGGTTTATTTGGTATAATCATTCATGAGTAGATGAGGGTATTTCTAGCTTCAAAACTAAAGCGCCTTAATCATCAATCGATTTCCTTTACTATCGTCAAATCGACACCCCACACCCTTAGGTATCAGCCGATGTTTACCACCCAACGATCGCAAGACGATCAATATCCGGACATAAATATCACCATATTACATTTAAACACTTGCTAATTTAAAAAATGTCTACTGGCGAGAATTCATACTGTCCCAATACTTTGTTGGACATGTCAATCATCAATCATCCAACCGATCGACATGATCTGCATAAACATACCTTTAGCAGGGACGAGACGACAAACCTGTCTCACCACGGTCATTCGAAGACGATGATCAGGCCCGGTTGCTTCGCTCGCAAACACAATCGTAGACAAACTTGACTGAACGCAAAATTAATGTTAGTTAGATGGTAATTGCTTCAGATATGCAAAACACGAGTGCCTTCTGCTTCTTCTTCCTCGCGCATCTTTTAAAAGCGCGCAAAGTGCTTGCTGTTGCCTTGTCTCTTCGTCTCTCTTAGTATCCGGTTCTCTATTCAGTCTACAACCGATGATGATCGTTTAGTTGAATATACTTCTCGTTCACACAATGCATACGCCTGTGATCCATAGCTATGCATCTATATGGAAGTAGTAGATGCCTGCTATGGTTGCATTTAAGAACGTGAACGAACCCTTAGGGCTTCTCATCAAAATGGTAGAGACTCACTGGCTGGCTGTTCAGTTCTTCCCATTTGCATTGATTATAGTCAAGCATCCGAGGATAACAACATAGACATACTAACAGTTGCACCTTATGTATATTAAATGGGTGACTAGTATATCTATGTGGGTATGAAATATACTGACACACACGGTGTGCAAATCGAGACAATACAATAGATAAAAATGAACAGATGTTTTTCGTGTTCACCATGCAATCGAGATCAGTTCCGCCGCTCGTTTGGAGACTATCTTTTTGGGAAAACGGTACGAGGTGTTAGCAGTAAATAAATGTTTAATTAACCACTAACTTAGGAACTGGGAGGACATAGGAAAGTACTAATTAAATATGTGACTTTATATGTGGCTAAAACACCAGCTTTCGAACATGCGGTTCGATATACATACATATGTATATGTGTGCTAAAAAATTGATTTGTTTGTTTGTGTCAATGTTTTCAAACCGTAAGGTTAAACTATCGTCAAATTGCAAGGACGCCAACAATCTGCAGCTTGCCACTTTAAGGCAAGTAAGCAAAGAAAACCTTTAAAAATTCAAACTGTGATCATCAGATGATTTCGATCTTTATCAGACGTATTGTTGCTTGTTGCTGATAACGAATAGTCCGGTTTAAGTTTTGGTTAAAGCCTAGATAAAGAGAAATCTTTCAGATCATCGAGTCTCGAGAAATTTTTTTCGCGTTTTGGGAGTAACTGATAGCTCGAACTCGTTGCAAAATTATAAACTTATTATCACACAAGAAAAATAACTCTTCATCAAACTACATATTTTTAGAGCACCCGGGATTTGTTTTCGTGAGAACACAATGTAGAAACACGATCATCAAATCAAAATGAAAGTCAAAAACTGCATTGGTTTTGAGTGGAACCAGGACGGATAATAGTTTGATAAATATGCTGGCAACCCTATGACTGTGGTGCGAATTTGAGTTAATACTCAAGGAAATAAAAATTGTCTACGGTTTGTTGCAGATATTCATTCTAAACAACGGTAATCGTTGTAGTAAAATTTGCAAAATTTGCGCTATGAATTATGGAATCAAAAGCAACATTTTATCACTTCTGTTTTAGCATTTTTTTTTTTTTACGTTGTTTAGCATTTGTTTAGATACATCAATGAACGGTCTGAAAGGATTTGTAAACATGGAAAAATTGGTTATCGTTTTGTGATGCAATAATTTCGTTTGAGAAGCTTCAGTCCACTCAGTATTCAAGTGGGGCTAGACTCGGCTTTCTAAGAGTCTGCTTCTTCGTCTACAACTGTATGGTGGAAAAAATCTATGAAATGGTACAGAATTGTACGAACTAGCAAATATAGAGGGAATTTCAAAAACTGATGTACAAGCTGGACTATTCTTACTATTAACAAAGTATCAGAGAAGCAGAAGACACAAAGATATTTTCTCCATTTTTTGGGTTTTCTTTGTTTGTTTGTGTCTTCTGGGATTACCCTCGTATGTTCAATGATTGTTACATGAATAACACTATTGCGTAGAGAACCTTAAGCTACAAATAAAACTTTTTTTAACCTTAACAACAATTACACCTAACCAACTGAACTCAGCACATTGGTTTATCACTTACGAAATAAGTAAAATAAATTCCATAGCAAGACAACATCAAGAAAAATTGGACCAACATTATATTGAATAGAAATTCAAATCGATATCTATTAAATTATTAGTTTGTTGATGAACTTAGCTACACCCAATACTTAAATGTAATAAAATATGTACCTCAACTCTTAATTTTACTGGCCAAAATAATACAATAAATCCTATTGGACTGCAATCTTCTATTACCGATCTTCATTTCGTTCTTTCACTTAATGGCTCCAAACAATCAAGCAACCCTAACTAAATATACCTCCGAAAAATCAGCGCACATGCAGACTATGTCTACACAGCCACCAGCAACAACTACTGTGGCATCGTTTTTTTTTACAAGCGAAAAATGACGATAAAATACATGCGATAAAGAAAAGAATAAAATTGTAGACTTTATCGGGTCACGCGGCTTTTCACGTTATTACCGAAATTGGTAGGTGGGAACCTACTTGAAAAAGTCCACATTTATATAAGAATTCTCTATACAAGAAGACAAACCACGGGTTGGCTCAACGAACGTACCAACGACAGCGGCCGCCACTGCTACACACCTTTTTTACTATAATGGTGTGAACAACTTAAATATGGTCATTTTCTTTAGTGCGGTTGACCGGGACTATGATTATCTTTAAGACGTGCTTCTCGGTAAGTTGCAAGATGATTTATTGCTATTTTAGAAAATATCCACCATACGATGCGGATACTTAGGTTGACTAGGTTGTGGTTGCGTTATAGCGATGCTCCGGTCCTTGGACAGTGTTTTCCTAGGCAAAAGATATGTTTTCAGAATGTAGTGATCATGATGAGCAGGGAGGAGCTGGTTTTAATTTCCAAAGAGGGTTCTATGTGCATTTTTTAAGTGCTAAATGACAATTACGCCAAATTGATTGCGTAACCACTGATGTGATTCCTCATCTTTTAAATGGTTCTATTTAACAAAACGATATTAAATCACAGGTTGATAAGGAAAGAACACACTGTCAACTGCCAAGCTCCAATGTCTTAGGCTATTTGGTTTGTCTTTTTCGTGTGTATTGGCAGCATCGTTTCCAAAAAAAAATGAGCACCATGATATTTTGATGGGATTGCAAAATAATCTCTCAGTCACAGTAATATATACAATTTTCTATGAAATTGATTAAAATGTTTGTCTTTAAATACAATTTGAATACTCACTCATATATAGCATCCTTATCACGTTTATGTACTTCTGGTATTGCTCCCATTAAATGATTAGCAACCGGTGATACATGACTAGGTGTACCATGACCCGAATGATATCCATGCATGCCAACTGTTGCAGCTGCCGCTGCATGACTCATGTGTGGTGAATGATGTGGTGGTAGGCCTTGTAATCCAGGCGGCCTATGTCCGGCATGTGGATCGTACATAGCTGCTGCTGCTGCACCCGAGTCCATATAGCCATGCAGGCCATCGTCATACTGGAAAGATGAGAAAGGAAATCAAAATGGAATCGAATGAAAATTAAGAAATACTTTTTCAAAGATGCCAAGTAACAGAATGGTAAATTTATTTTCAAGTTGCCCAGTTCTCTTTAAATATCAGTTAATGAAATACAATTGAAAAGTATGGGTAATATGCTATCATCAAAACATAATTAGGGTTCTAAGTAATAATTAAAACTATGTTTCGGAAGAACACCAATTAAAAGAATAAGTCATGAGGAAAACCCTACGCCCCGTTGAATAAGACCTGTTATTTAATGGGTGGATCCAATAAGTGAATGTTGCGACTGTTTGAGTAAGAAGATAAGTGGTCAAAAACATAGACTAGAATGACATGGCAGAAAATTGCTTTCGGAAAGAAAATTGCTTTCGCATTTGATTGTTTTGAGGTTAAGACGCCGGCAAATATAAGGTATGTAAACCGCAAAAAATAAATCGTCGTGTTCTCATAAAATAAACAAACGCTTGTCAACAAAACTTGATAGGGTTACTGCCCTGCCTTCAGGTTCTGACCCAAAACAACAAATATAAATTTGTTAGTCAAAACTAGAAGTCTCGCATTCAAATATAATCACATTGCCCGGACACAAAAATGTCAACAAAACCAGCAAAGCCTACAGGATAATCAATACCTCCTTGACCCAAATCCCCTTCAATTAAACCAAACAACATATGTAAGCCAGAAAATTCCGAAATTCGCAAATCAAATGAGCAAATCTCCATTATCGATCGTTTATTCCAAGCTTCTGTATTTGATTACCCCAACATCACTTCGCCAAAAAAAACCAAATGTTTTGGAACTAGGCATTTTAGCCAAACAAACCCTCAGCCAGCTAGTCTTCGAAATCCGGTCAAATGCATTCTCAATTCAATATGTGAGACACATTCAACCCAAAACAAAACCGAAATTGAGTAACCTTCTCAAATCGGTTTTATCCAACAAACTCTAGCTATTATTGCTGTTTTAGTTAAATAAGTCACGCAATAGACACCATCCACCAAAACAGTACAATTTTATTGAAATCGAGCTCGACTGCCCCAGTCTCATCTCAATTTCAGAAGAGTTTCCGAGTGAGTGCTTGCTCGAATTTCAAATAGGCAATCACCGAAATTTTGCCGGTTCGACAAGAAGACAGACAATGAAATCAAATGACAAATTTATTTTGAAAAATCGAACGTTATAAAGTTGTCCGTCATGTCGGACACATGAAAATGAAAGTCTGTTGTAATTTTCACTTTTAAGTCGATCGCTCGGAGACTGTCTATAATATGCAAAAGGAAATAAATGCCGTTTCGAAGTTGATGATCATGCGAGTGAGGTGAAAAAACTGATCACCGCGAAAATGGGACTTTTAGATCAAACGATCCAAGACCCGTTGGGCAATGACCTGTTGAAGAGATAAACGTGTGTGCATGGATCAGTTACGATCGGACGAATTTCGATCGATAAAATTTTGCATAATTTTTGATTATCGTTACGATTCGGGTATGCTTTCAAGCGCGGTCGATGCTGAATGGATATTTTAATTTGCATCTCGTAATGAGATTCCGCGCATGATCTGGTGCATGTCATGGCTGAGATCAGTGATCTTGTGAAATTGTGGCTTATATATGCTGATCGTTTTGCATTGATAGTATCAGAGGCTCTATTAAAATTTGTTACGTTTGGAGGAAAGTGGAGTTTACTTGTGGGGGGTTAATTTTTATATTAAAGCTTTCTAAATGTTGGCTGTTAAAAATGACTTAAGTTGAGAGAAGCATTTAAGATCAATTATTTTCTGCAAGCACAGAGGTTGGCTTTTAAATATCTAACGGCAGGGTATTTTAAATTTTAGAATTTTTAACTTGAGTATCTGTTATTCCGCTTCTTCTGGCCCAACGTTAGCTCTATTTGCTATCTACGTTGCAAAAAATCTAATGAATACACCTGGGACGCGTTAATTCGATCCACTGTAAGATGAAGGTATTTGGATCGATTTGAGGCGATAGTGTTTTTGTTTTTAGTAAGCGAATTAGTAAACAAAAAAACAAATCCACCATGGGATCCAATGGTGTCTTCATGAATTTCTAAAATTAATGAGTCAGTTCATTGGATACTATAAACATGAAACATCAATTTTTACCAATCAGTGCATAAAAATTGACACATAACGTTTTTTTCACAGATTGTCCGATATTTTACACTGATTAGGTCTTACAGCAACTGACATGGAAGTATATATGTATCTATTTTTCTCTCGATGTCATGCGCTGACAGCTCTCACGATCTATTATTCCCGATAATGTCACATGCTCATGAATAAGTAATTTTCGGTTCTGCTTTCAGATCAAGCCAGCATTCGCTGCACTGTCGAGGACGCCTAGCTAGCATACTATTTACCGGCGTACTCAATCGCTAACCCAGTCCCCAGACACATATTGGCTAATATGATTGTAATGTTACTTTTCCAGGTACATACTCGTACATAAGTATGTTGTTTCGAAGACAAGTTTATGCGTAAACGAAAGAAAAAAAAATTTCGTTTTTTCCGATTCAAATGCTAATGATGGCGGCGACAACAACATCAAGCGTTCAGGTTGTATTACACCATTTGACAGTCTATGAGGTTTTCGATTTGCTGGTTTTTGTTTTATTTTCTTTTTGTTGTTGTTAAAAAGATTTATTGTGCTTTGGTTAGCATGGGACTAAAGTGATCATGGTGACCTTGGTGGAATGACGAAAAAAGTGCTGCAATGTGTGGGTGTTTGATGGATTTGCGAAATGGATTTGCGCGCTTTCGAAGTAGTTTTGGCTGTGAAGTACCATGTGAAGAATTTTTCCAAGACTTCGCAATCCTTCTCAACACGAGTTTTTTTTACGTATTTTCATAAAAACTATTTAAAAATACATATACATAAATGTCTGTTAACTAAAATCTCAATGGTCAAGAATAATTCAATTGGTTATTTGGATAGCACATCTTCTGATTCCCGCTGGTTGAAAATAGGAATCAATTTATGTTGTAAGCAAACTAGATATTTCAAAGCCCAATGCACAAATCTAAACTACTCAAACAAACTACATAGTCTTCTATTATTTGAATGAATTTGTTAGCATCTTCGTAACGTTAATTATTCTAACATTCTAGATTATCTTTATCTCAAACCCTTAATCGAACTCCCGCCGTCAAATTTAATGTCACTTTTTCATTATTATTGGTCCCTATTAATACTTTCAAATTCATACGATTCGTAGCGTCAGTAAACGGGGACAGCATGAACGCGTCTAAGCGATTTAAAGACTAAAATAATATTTGAAAGAGAGCTAGAGATTCTAATCGAGACTTTTATAAATATTCAACTCACTGCAGGAGAATATTTTCATTTCGGATCACATAAAAAATATTTTAGCTTCCAGAATTTCTACAGTAAAAACACTATGTCTTATCTTTAAATGGTTTGCTATGAAATTCGATCCGAATTCCGAGAAGTTTTTTTTCAAAATCTAAAAATTTTCACATTAAATACAAAACTGACTTAATCACTACTAACGAGTAGCTAAAATTGAAATTTTAGATTCGAAAAATTAACGCAATGAAATAACTTTTGAATTAATTCCTATCCACCTCAATCCAAACATCGACACAAAACATATGGTTCACACCGAATTTAACTACTAGTCAGCCGTTTTTCTTTTTGAACTTCTAATTAATGTTTCGATAAAACAAAAACAGTCGAAGGACAACAAAACGGTTCGGAGTAAGAGCTTGTTCCCGCAAATTATAGTACATATTTGTCACAGCATGAACGCGGTCATAAAATCTATTTTATTTCTAAATCGAGGAATAGAAGAGTTTTCGAGTTCTCGGTTTTTAAAAGATTTCCGTATCATTGATGCTTTGACGAAAAAGATAATAATCTGCAGAATAACCTTTGAGATTGAACATGACTAAGAGCGATTAGATTTTGGTTAGATCAAGCGAAAATTACTAAAGCAGAAAATAGCAAGCTTGGGCGCCGAACCCGCAATGAAATCCAAAAGCGCCAAAAGAACACCTTGAAAGGCCCAAAGTTAAGTTTTTGGTACAAAAAAAACCTAAGCAAATTTTTTGATGACTTATGTGATTTGAAATTTTATGGTCAAGAAATTTTAGAACAGACATTTTTAGAGGTGAATAAAGGTAGGCAAATATATTCAGTTATTACAAATATGGGTGGTTCGTTGTCTAGAATTTTAAGTAGATACGTAATTTTTGACTGCAAACATTATGAATTTAATGGTCATGACCTGTGATGTAAGAAAATATGATTTGCGATGTGGAAACCTTAAGAAATTTTTATGATGCAATATTTTTAGTAGTAAATATTCAATAAATGCTTTCATGCATTTACAAACTGTGTGGTAAGATTCCTGCAATGAGAAACTTTATTTCCGGCAAATATGTTGAATATGAAATTTATCGGTATACCTTTTTTGGAAACTACGAAACTGAAAAGGTGCGAGCAATTTAATGACACAAGCATTTGAAAAGTTTATTGCAATCTTGATTAGTCAAGATTTGCATGAGCTTTTAAACCATATTGCTTCAAAGTCTTTATAATATCTTATAGGTAGCGAATTATTTATTAACATTTCATTTCCTTCCTTGCATTTTTTAAACTAACTTTTCTGATGGTGATGGACTTTAGTGAATTTACGGGCACCCCTTTATTTCGGTATATCTTAAACATATAAGCAAAGAAAATGAAAATTGCGCATATTTTAAGTTTCGATATGATCATATTTCGGAAATTTTGAACTAGTGTCTAATAGTAGACAAAGAAAATTTGCAGTATTTCGAATTCTGATATATTCCCACAAAGTCATCAGACCAATATAAAATTTGCAGGTCACTCAATGTGTACGCGACTCTTTAGTGATATAGGTACGCAAAAAAAAATCCTTCGAATCAGCTATGCTCCCAAAAGGGTTCTACTTTTGACAGATTGAAAAATCAGGCAATTGAAAATGTTATACTTTGTCTACACAATCAAATAAACATTTTCCGAAATTGTTCATCGCATAAGAACGGTAGCTCTTCACCAAAGTGTCTATTATTTGAGCAATCGAGATTAACGTTCGCGAGAATTCACGACGTTTGAAACTCACAGAACGTATTGGTCTTAATTAAGCAAAGATCATGTCTGAGAGAAGTTTAATGAATATGCTGGCAACTCTGTGGCAGTAGTTGCATCTTAAAACATCGATGAACAAAACACAAGATTTTTGCCCCACAACTTTCAGTACAGTCATTAGCTCAAAACGAAATTCACACATTAAATGAACCTCTAATTACTTTTAAATATTTAAATAAAAAGTATCCTATAGTGAGGATAAGTAAAATATATTCAAATTTTATATATTTTACTGACAATGTCTTTACGTCTTAACTTTTTATAAGTACGATATATACAGGATAAGATGATCTTAGCATAAAGGGAATCCGGGATAATTTAGGATACGAGGATAACAAAGGGTTGCCAAAATCAATAATTTTCGTAAGTGTCATGCTAAACGTAATGTCATCAAATTTTCATGTGATTTTCAATTCGATTTTCTAAATTTTGAAATGTTTGCGGCTGGCAGGTAATGTACCGCCATTACATCGGAGCGAAATGAAATTCGTAGGGTTGGTTGATCTTATACTTTTGGTTTCGGTGCTAGCAAGAAGTTCTTAGCACGGGCATGCTGGTAAATTTAATACTGATAGATGCTACCATTAAATTTTTGCATAGTGAAAATTTAGACATATCTTGAAATTTTGAAACTTTTGCGGGCGGTAACTCTCAAAGTCTGTGTACTCTTATAATTATCAACTAAGCCACAAGACAGTTGGGCTTGAAAAGGCAACCGGATTTATGCACGTTTTGTGTTAGAGGTTTTTGCTAAAAAAATGTCTAGCTAGTATGTTTGTGTTTTTGTGGTTGTGTGTTTGTTTTTGGGGGTGCTTTTTGTTTGTTTGATTGTTTTTCTTAAGTGTGTTATCTTCTCGTGTATTTTTTTTTAATGTATTTTTGTGTGTTTGTTTTTGGGGGTGCTTTTTGTTTGTTTGATTGTTTTTCTTAAGTGTGTTATCTTCTCGTGTATTTTTTTTTAATGTATTTTTGTGTGTTTTTCTTAAATCCCTGCTACCACTTATTCGCCCTCTGGTGAGAAAATTTCCCGGCTGGGATGCATCAAGTCGAGTTTTACCACGGTTCCATTGAACTAAAGTTTTTTTTTCTCTTTGCATTGACTTTTGTTGCATGGTCCTTTTGTTTGCTTGTTATTTTATCATTAGTTTATTATGCTTTTTCTTATAGAAACTCAAATGAGTTCAAGTTAATTTCATGAATAAAAAATCAGAGATATTTTAAAAATAATTCAAAAATCAGAACTATTTCAAAATTATAAATTCAATTTGCAGTAATCCCTATGCTCAATGAAAATCGTGTTAGTGGAATATTATCTATGATATTCACAAACGATGCTCTCTTCAAGTTCCTAATTTATCACGTATGCTCCAATCTCAAAATAAAATTAAATCGAATTACTGAATGCTTAGGTACATATTTTTTTAACTTTTCATCGTCCGCAAGTCAAATGTCGTTGCCTGGCTGCATTCTATTTGAAAATAACTAAAACGATCCAACCTCATATGATTCTTCTACAGTTTCTAGATTAAAAGAAATATTCCAAATCCAGTTCCAAGAACAATTTGAAATATTAAAACACTCGATATTTTCACGAAACTATCGTTTCATCGCTAGTATGGAATGTTTCCAGGAGGAGAGGAAAAATTGAAAGAACCTCTTCAACATTAGAAATCACCAGGCCGTGGAAGATATATGACCTTTCGTCTATTTCACTCAAGTAGAAATGTAAAGATAGATACTTCTCATAGATATTATTGTATGTACATGGTCTTTACAATATTCCCTGAATTTATACATGCATTACATAAATACATTTGAGTGCGGCCGTAACTGTTGGTGAAACGTGGGGTGAGAAAGACTGCGTTTGGCTCGCAAAATATTTGAAGAAAAATATATTAACTACGAGTCAAATAGGGAAAAATTGTTTTCTTACGAGAACATGAACTACATTGTGAGCCACGGGTATATAATGCTGCGACAATTTTCGCTATGGTTGCTTCTATTGCTGCCTTGGTTGCCATTACGCTTTTGTGCTATTAGTATAGTGTTTCTTTAACGCGCATTTATTGCGCGACCCTATCAATTCTTTTCTGAAAGTATAGTTCTTACATTTATTGCTATGTATGTAAGTGCGTTTGTGTTACAAAGAAATACAGCGGCGAGTAGTGCAAAGAAGATAACAGAATTGCCGTCACTGTCTCCGGTTGTGCGCTATCTCCTGGCTTCGGCCTGGCAAAGTAACTTTTTAAGTGCGATGAGATAGCGTGTGAGAGACGAAACAGAGGGACGTTTTGAAGAAGTAGGTAATAGTGCTTGGTTTGAAGCAAAACTATGGAACTACATTTTACATATCTACTTCACTAATGACCGTCTGGTGTGATTGCCTGCTTTCTTGATGTTTTCGAAAAGGAGGCGCGACTCTTTAAAATGTACGATGTAGACTTATTTGCGCACAACAACTGATATTCTGTAAGTTTTAAAGAACGTGTGCAAATTCGTTTCAACACAAGGATGGTTACTTTATAAATCATTTTTCTGGCAATAGTCTACCAACAGGAGCATTACCTGTTAAATTACTTGCATTCTAAAGAATGAGTGCATGAGAAATTAATAGAAAAGGCAACGAAAATTGGATAAAAGCTTAGCATATGAGCCAAAGTACAAGCATACTTCATGAGGCTTGCACGGTAGATACCGAGTTAACGTTTAACCTGCAAAAGGATTGACCTTTCCATTGAAACGCTGTAACAGGTATGTTATCTACGAGAACAGCATATAAATAATGCTCTAAGATTACATAAAGGATATAAGATATAATAATCTTCCTTTCAAATTCTTTGAAATTTGATATGTTATTCGTCGAGGGAAAAATATTGCATCGCCCACGCTGGGCGCAAACAAATTTGATTTATTAATTGCTGATTTATTTTAATCTATCAGATAGCCAAGATATTCAGTATTTTCAAGATTGATGTGTAGGAGATTTTAAAACAGTATTAAGAAGTATTTATCTCTTAAATTATTTTATCACTTTCCTAATGTCATTGCTTGGACAAAAATCCTATTTTGGAACTCCTAATTTCAACATGAAATCTCCTACCTATGCGTCGTGCACTTAAAACCAGGGCCAGGAATCTGATTGATTCCCTGCTTAAAACATGTGAAATTTCATTAAAGCCCAAAATACTGGTAAGTATTTGGAATGTAACCCATTCAGTGTTTTTTTTTCAGTTTCAGCAATAATGGCCACATAAAATAGAGATAGCTTTATCCAAAATATACAACTACTTGCATGTATGTATGTACTCAAAACACACCAAAATACATCAAAATACAGAATTATATCTACAGAGTGTACACATAACTCTATTGAGAATGAGAGAAAACAAAATTTTGATTGATGATCATGCATCTATTTACTCACTACACTGTCGTGTTGGTTGTTCTGTATACCCGGATTACATACATCGGCAGTTTCGACGTCCCACCTCTCCCGCCGTTCTTATTTAGACCCGGGTCCTACTTCATGTGTATAATATAGGAACGAGGACATTACATGACAGCGGAATTCACAATGTAACGAACGCATACTGGTATGCATATAACATTCTAGGTTTCGGAATGTGGGGCTGTACAACAAGACATATTACGATGAAAGAATATTTGGGCCGAACTGTCTACCATCATAGGCCGTATGAAGGCTACGATGAGGACAACAACGCTCCAAGGCAAACAAATCTGCCGTGCTGGCAACTGAAACCGAACGCAAACTCATCGAAACGGACGAACTGGAACAGGACAAATGAACAGGAGAAAAAAATGTATAGAATCGGGAAAAATGTCGGTGGCGGCCCTTTACAACACAATATTTGCCAGTCATTTTGGCTGCGTGGCTGAGCAACTACTACTGCGATGATGGTATGACTATGGAAATAGGTGGCCTGGCCTGCTTTTCAATTCAATTCAGTTCACCTCACAGCTCCGTTCAGAATTATGTATACCGTTTTTTTCCAAACAAAAAAAAAAGGAACCAGCTTTCAGAAATATCGTAGTCATACACAGCACTGCCAGGGCCAAGCAATTATATTCCATATACCGGTTGCCCTGCGCTAAATAAAGATATATACGAGTTCACGTTAACGTAAACGAATACACTCAGCATGGGTTTGCTTTGCTATATTACACATAGCTTGCCTATAGCTACCAGAATATTATAGAGTGTATAGTGCCGGTCTTCGTATTGTAGTTATTTACCATCAGACTGTCCTTGGTTTGCGTGGTTTTGACAGTTTCAAAACAAAAGTTTAGGGGCTAAATTTATCCATCCATGCACCCATCTATTCAACGTTGGCACTGGCTGGTGTGTAGATACTTGTTTGCGAAAGCAGATAGGTACTACCACTACTACATTGTCGGTACTAGTGAAATTTCCGAAGGCTTTCATTTTCATGTCGGTTGTTTTTGGGGGCTATTCATGCTTTTTTGTCTGGGTCACGTCATTAACAGGAGAGTAGATGGACATAAAATGCTTTAAGTTCTATTTTGCGTGAATGCTGGAGTTCTTTACACAAAAATTTGGGGACTTCGTTTTTTCAAATGTGAGCGATCGAAGAAATTTTTGGCGAAAAAGCATTGTCAGTTGATTTGGGGTTGTAGAACTTAATATACCGCTAATTTATTGATTTTTTTTTAACAAGCGAAAACGGAAAACAATGAAATCAACTTAGATTTAAATCTCGCTACCAAAAACTTGCTTAATGGATCATTTTAAAGATGCGTTTTGGAATGGGTTTGTGTAATCTTTTGCCCCCATGCACATGTATTTCTCTCTCTCTCTAATCAATCTGTAAAATCTGTAGTTCAATTCTAGATTAGAACCTACTTCTACTCCAGCGTGAAAGCTTTCGAAAATTTTCGAATTTTCGATAGGTTTATTTCTAACAGCATTTATCAAGAGTCTCATTATAATCCATTATAATCCATGTTGGGAAAAAGTGAACATATAGTCACGCAGTATAAGATCAGTCAGATTTAAACGAAGCTCCAAAGAGCTCAATTTAATTTCTTGACAACTATCGATATTTCGAGGTTAATCTGCCCTCTTCCTCAGAATCTCTTGGTCTGTAACGGTTGATTAATATAATGGTTTATGGTGTACATAAGGTATTTTTCATGTGAGCAAGCATTTAAAGGTGCTGTTGTATTTGTCTGAAGTGTGTTGATGGATTAAAGTGCTTATTTTAAAAGGATTTTCCCACAATCAATGAAATAGATTCATTCAAAAATTTTACTGACATGGAACCATTTCAAACGAAATCCATCAAAACATAACTAGCAGGCCAAAATAGAACAATAATACCAATAAATTTTTACGCGCATGATATCGTAATTAAACACTGAAAGAAAAATCTTGATAAAATCAACAATTTTCCTTAGTTGTTTTTGCGTCAACTACGGGCTATAGTTAAAACAACCATAAAAAAATAGTTGATTACTTTTATGCACCATGACGCGTGGTTGATAAACAACGTCCGTGGTGCAAAAAAAGTAAGCAACCACAAACAATGGTATTCCAACCATATACATAGTACGAAATATAGGCACGGGAGGCGTGAATGCCGCAGTTGAATTTGGTGTATCACAATGCAGCGACAATGTCGCTGTCAATGCAATCAAGGCACCAACCAATTCATTTTTTGTTTGTTTTTGTATTGCTAAATCCTGTTGTACGAGGATTAGGTTGGCCAGACCATTCAACCTAATTCAATCAGATTTACTTCAACCTAGTGCTGATGCCAACCTATGGTAGGTATCACCGCTAGCGGTGCGGCAAAATTAGAAATTTGGCAAATTCTGCCGCTGCCGCAAATTCGGCCGCAGCCATTGTGCGCGTTACCATACAAAACAGTGCATTCTAATTCTTTGATTGCGCTTTGCCGCAGCCCACTGTTTTGCCACAGCGGAAAACGCTGTATTCTGAACAAAATAGCGTCATGCAACGTAATATAAAGGCTTCACAGCATAACATGAATATGAATTATATCGAACAGCAAACCGAACACAATTTTGCCATGTATCATATGAAACTTCTATGATAGAATAGGAGTATGAGTATGAGGAGTATGAAAAATCAACAGTTTTCCTTAGTTTTGCCATCAACTTAGTTTTGCCATCAACGTTAAAATAACCATAAGAAAATGGTTGATTACTTTTATGCACCATAACGCGTGGTTGATAAACAATTTCATTCGGAGCATGAAAAACGTCCAAATGTTGAAACTATTCTACTTTGCATAGAATAATTCCAAAGACTTTGCTCACTGAATTACGTTTGCTGAAATCAACTATTGCAAAGTAGTTTAAGTACCATAAAAACTGTTGATAATTCGAAACGTTGAAGTTTTGAGTGAATTGATGAATATTTTCTATTTATCAACTAATTTTCGTGGTTATGAAACAATTAAAACAGTTGATTTCATGAACGTTGCGATATTTTTTGTATAACCAGTGCCAACTACTTTTATATCGTTAAATTAACTATATTAATATAGTAAAAATAACTATTTTCCTTAGTTCATTTAACGATTTTGAATGAATCGTTGCAATACTATTAAAAATAGTTGAATCAACCAAGAGTTTTTCTTTCAGTGAATCATTCAGATTTATAAGATATGCTGTCAAATATATACTTTTGCCCATGCATTAACTATCCACGCTATGTATTATAGCCCCCAATGCCTTGCATTATAACCCAGAATGCTATGCATTATAGCTGTCCAGCCATATATTACAGCCCTCAACACCTGTATTTTCTACAATACGTGGCGTAGAGTGTCACAATTCATGGTTTGGGGGCTATACTACATGGCGTAGAGGATTATAATACATTGCGTGGAGGGGCATAATACAGGGTGTTAAAAGCTATATAGCATGGCGTTGAGGCACTATGTGTTTTTCAGTGCAATTGGTTTGACTTAATATTAAATATAAACGAAAAATAAGAGTACTCCTAACACCATTCGTTAGAACATACTAACGGCAAAGCTAGATACAGAGGGTATCTATTTATCTTCAATGCATTTTTGAAAATATCTTTAAGTTGACCAAGAGTTTGAGTACTTTGCGGTTTTTGAGTTGTATTTTCTTTTTAACTGTGTCAAATCTAAAAGCAAGTGGAATTTGTAGATGTTTCTTGCCTTCACTTTCATCGTAGTTACGGTGAAAATTGCAATAATTGTGACTGATTATGAAATGAGGCGTTCTTCTTTTATAAACATAAAGCTCTACTGTAATATATAATTTCAGGATAACTATAGAAATCACTTTTGCAGCTTTATTTATGTTGAGTTCATTTTTGTAAATAATTTATAAAGTAAGCAATATTATGTTGAAGTAGTAAGTTTTATTAAAATAAGACGAAAACAATTTAATGATGAATCAAATTTGTTTTATGACTTGTCGAGTGATAATTGAAAACATCGAGATTTTTCAACAAAAAGATGCCACCTATATCGTTTGGTAGATGATGTGAGAATATCATGGAATATAATACTTAACGTGTTAAGGCAATTTCTAAAACTTTCGAAGATTTTTTCGCGCTCAAGAAAATCTAGCAAGAAAATCTCTACATATTTGATGCATTATAGCCCAGTAAAAAATCGCGTCACGAGAAATCCGAGTAAACACTTTAATCACATGTTGTATTTAGATAGATTATCTTCAGATTGTGTTTAGCTTAATTTATTTCAAATCGGAAATAATTTACATTGCTATGAAATTTCTTAGTAATGCAAATATGATTACTGATCAAAATCCTACCTTTACTATCTCATCATCCCGTACTATGCAAAACCATTCCAATTTTTCTTAACACACATACCTACATAGGCACTTTTTGCAATTATCACTAGTGATGGGCCAAATGACTCTTTGAAGTGAGCCAGCTCCGTAAAACTCACTCACTTTAAAGAGTCGCTCTTTAAGAGCCACTCAAAAGAGCCACTTCAAGCAACTTTTTTATGGTTGCAAAAGTATAAAGTAAATTGCTATTTTTTGTTGTTTTATTAGTAATAATAAGCTTAAATCTAATATAACATTACTTTAAAAATATAATATAGCATATAATATAAATTTAAAAATAAACCATAAAATCATATCTGAAAATCTTTCCATATAAGTGGCCACTCTACTCAATCGTTGATTCACTATCTCCAGATTCTGGGATGTAAATCTTTCTTTTCCTTCCACCAATTGAGAGGGTCAGCAGTTCTGGGTATATTTACATGTTGTAAATACTTATCCATTTCGTTAATGCCTGCAGCTACATAGCTTTGCTGGCTTCTTACACTGTTGACTTTGTCATCAAATTTTCGCCATAGCGAATTTTGCATTCCTTGTGCTGTGGGTACCGAAACTAGATGTATACAAGCAAGTTTGTACGTGGATTCATTTTGAAATGCTAGTCTTTTAAATCGTGGATCTAAAAGAACGCTCTCTAGGCAAAACATATTTTCTTTATATAATTTAAATCTGTTTGAAAGTTCTCTTTGGATCACATTTAAAAAACTGCGTACATCAGCAGTTTTATTTTTGTTCAGACAGAGTTTTGAAATGTAGCTTATAATCGTTGATATAATAATATATATTTTAGAAATCGATACTATTTTCTCACTGCTTATTTCTAGAGTAGCCTCATTGAAGATGCTCAATATATCAGGGGCTGTTTTCATAATATTCCATTCATCAGAAGAAGGAGTTGGTAAATTTTAGTTCAGGACACCTAAGGTGGCTAATAGTGGCTCTTTTACTTCTTGAATGCGCACAAGCATAGATTACGTAGAGCTCCACCTGGTAATAGCATCAAACTTTAATTTAAGCTCTACGTATTCCATTTGCCTCTGTTTTTGTTGTAATTTTGCCGTTATTTTGCTACCAAAATCTGACCTTTTCCGTCAGATTTCATTTTGCCGTATCTTCGAAACTAGTCCGCTTTTTCCCAGACTTGTATGGAAATTTCGCCCGAAACAATTCAAAAAGGTCCCCAAATTCATGCTAGTAAAAAAAAAATATTTTGGAAAAATGAACGTTTTTGCCCAATTTGCCCTATCAAAATTTTTTTTTGCCCTTGAAATATCACTATTGTACTCCCCGACCACTTCCAATCATTGAAAGCGTCCTAAAGGCAGTATTTGCCAAACTATGGCCAAAAAACCCCTTACTCCCCTACAAAACCGAAATTTTTGTATCGTAGCAATAGGTCTTGGCCCGTTATGTCCCAAACCACCTTAACCCCAAATTGGCCGATTTTGTCCGATTTCAACTACTTTTGCCCTAAAAACTTTTTGAAGAACGAAAATATTCTATACGAACCTGTTCCATATACCTGTTCTAGTGTATACGCTTCATCTCTAAAATCTACCTATGAAATGCACCGCCTAATAGCCAACATTTGGCTACTAAAATACTCGTGAACCAGAGCAAAATATACGCACGTAAACGCATACTGTGTGTTCACAAAATGTCGCCATCAATAACCGCACACGATCAGTATCCATCATTCGCACAGTTCTTCATTCAACGGAGTCGACTCTTTTATTCCTCACTCGCACAGTGTTCATTCAACGGAGCGACTCTTTTATTCCTCACTCGCACAGTGTTCATTCAACGGAGCGACTCTTTTATTCCTCACTCGCACAGTGTTCATTCAACGGAGCGACTCTTTTATTCCTCACTCGCACAGTGTTCACTCAACGGAGCGACTCTTTTCACTATGCAATACGATAGTCGTATACATATGCTCGTGTTCCGACGTTAGAATAGCATAGGTTTCGCTTCAAGTATACACGGTAGTCTAATGAAGTATTGCCGTGTGTACATGCATAAGCTTTATTTGGTCGGGTGGTTATTTGAGTGGCTCCGCAATATCGCTATTGCCACTAAAGTGAAGGTATGAAGTGTGCGGAGCTATTCTAAATGATGGCTCACATAGCTCTTTCAAAAGAGTCGAAGAGCTGAGTCGCTCAGAGTTGAAGAGTTGACTCACACAGCTCCTTCAAAAGAGTCGCTCTTTTTGATTGACTCGCTCATGAGCGACCCATCACTAATTATCACTAAATTTCAAGTAGCAATATTTCAATTTAAATCAAATCATTTCGTTACTATTTCAAAGCAATAAATCGAAATCTGGACAAACATAGCTAAAATCATCTAACAATTCCAGCTACCGATTGTACCTCACACTCTTCGCAATAAACTGTCCAGTTGAAATGAGTCCAACATCCCAAAAATTATGGTGCTGAATCGAAAAATTGCAGTTGTCTGCATTGACAGAGCACCAAGCACCACGACTTTCATTGATTTTAGTATACGGTCCAGTGAAGAGCGAATAGGGGATTTTTCATTAAAATTTGCCAAACAAAAATGTTTCATACTTTTACATGTAACCTCTCCTGCAATTTTTGTAGCATTTCATATCGCGATGTTGGCGTGTGCATACAAACAATGTACTGTATGTATAGTCAGATGGGTGAGCTCGTAAATACATGCATGCACCACTCATGCACCATTCACAGGAGCCGAATAGTTGCAGGCAAGCCATCTGCAACAACAAATAGCTGACGAAACCAGCAGCATAGACAAAATGGCTGGTTGCACATGCAATTGCAGTTCGATTCTATTTGGGTGGTTTTGACCAAAGCAATTTTCAAGTCCTTTTTGCTGTAAATGCAGACATAGTGAGCATTGTATCAGAATAGAAGGATTGCGGGGAGCACATTTTTAAGTCAGCATGCAGAAAATTAAAAAAAAAAATTAAATGCCAGGCAAAATACAGCAAAATTCAGCAACAGCGAGTAAGAAGGCTTGGCAGAGGGTGCGGGATAGAGTCTCGCAAAAAATTGAAGTGGATTTCGTTGGTGATTTTGTTATTTACGGACTAGAGTATTAGTTTTTTAGTAGCTGACTGGGAGGTAGAATGTGGCTCCTGTTGTTGCTTTTTGGCACTATAATTGAAGGATGAGAATTTAGGAAGAGTCAAAATGAAACAGTTGATGCTAGAAAGAGTAGTTTTTCCCGGTTTTTTTTAACTAACGAAAGAGGAGTGTGTGGGTGTGAAAATAAAAGTGAAATTTCTGGTTGATCTGGCGCCTTTGTTTAGTTCATTGTTTTAGGAATGGATTTTATTTTGTTTGAAAAATGTATGTGTTAGCGGTTTTGTATGCTTCAATTAATGCTCAGTTGATTTTCGTGTGAGTATTTGAAAATGACTGGCTGAGTTGGTGGTTTTTAAGGGCTTTGATGAGATTACGATGGAATATTGTTGTTTTTCTTATTTTCTGAAATATGTAGTATGAAGTAAATTCAATCAAGATTTAATTAAATAATAGAAATTCAAACAAAACTATTTAAAATGAAGATTCAAGCTTAGCTCAGTATTTTACTGCATGCTATTGTATTATGTTAAAGAACTTTGTGGACGGCAATGTATTTACTCTACATTTTGAAAAATATCTTTGTCCAGGTAAAAGTCTTGGATTTAAATAATTAAAGTATCTTCTCCCAGACGCCTAGAAACTTTAGAGGTTTATTTAACGCACATATTTTATCTAACCGGTTCTACTTTGTTCCTCTTCCTTTTCCATGTGTGCACATGTACATATGAATATTTTATTTCACGTTTCCTATTAGTTTTCTCTTTATTCTTTCAATCATAGATAAATAGAACTTTTTTGGGAATTGTAATACGAGCACAAGAGTTCTAACAGAGTTTGACATTTTGTTGTTGGTCCAGCTTTTGATAAAACTTCCAAAATCGATTGCAATTGTTCCTCTTCGATAGTCCTCTTCTTTAATGATTTTAGGGTTGGTACTGACCTCAGGAGATTTTTCCCATAAAACATAGCTCATAATTTACTGCTCATAGCACTCAATAAGTTAAGTTTCATCGCTGTTTGACACTCAATTTTAGTACTGATATAGCTATCAAAGATTCCTTTTGATTTTAGTATGATTTAGTCTATTCTCATTCAAAAATCATATTTTTCTACTTATTGCCAAAACTGAACAACAGTTGTCTCACTATAAACTTTGTCAGGTCTGATGTGGAATGATAAGCTCCACGATTCACTTTACTCTTGATGAAACTTTGGTACCTGTATGGAGCGAGCTTAACTTAAATTCCGGCGTATGATCATAGCTGAATTTTGAATACATGCTAGCGGTCGTTACTGTTTTATTGTCAAAATCTATATTCAACATACAAACTGGATTTCCATTATTTAAACCGAGGGCTCAAAATAATTTTCTTGTCTTGAAACTACCCTTACTCACACCCGTTGCGTTCACAAGTTTTTCCTTTCAATGAGAAGTTTCGTTGAAAGTCATTTCGTCGAAAAAAAAAAGTTTCATGGAATATTACTAAACCAATGTGTGTTTCATATTGCACTTAACTAATCCACAGAAATCCACGACATGAATTTAGCATTCATCCGTATTTATTTTTATGAATATTATCGAAACAAGACTGATTCGAACATGATTTTAGAGTGTTCACTTAAAGGTACAGGAAACCAGTCCATGACCACCATATTTTCTATATGAAATTTTGATGCTGCGATAAATTCGCACTTAATGCTAATGAAAATAAAGAATTCGATTTTTACGGGTCGCTAGCACGATGAGTGGTGGATTTGCGTTCAATGTTTACATCCCACACTTTTATTATTACGATGGTTTTTGTTTGTAACGATTTACTTTCATATCGATAATATTATATCGTTTGTGTGAGCCTATCAGAGGTTTTTATTTACCTTTACTCAATGTAAAAATACTTACATTGCGATTAGTGTCGTGAATAATCTTTCGAGTGGAAAGATTATCTTTCGATGTACAGGAAAAGAGTGCAAAACGCTTAAACAATCTTTATCAGGCATGGCAACAATGACAATGCTTTTGGCGGGTGCATTAAGAAAACATCATTTTGATTGATATTAATTCGCAAACATTGATTGTTGATAAATGCTTGTCAAAGCATTTGAAGTTTGATTGTTTGATTAAATTGATCGGGAACGATTATTTGTTAGCTGTATTTACAACTGCTTTTTTTGTTTTAAATCTACAAATCAGTACACTTTTTGCATTAATGAATGGACAATGGACAAAATACTTGAATTCGTTGTGACAAAAAACTTCGAAATTAAAATTTGAGTCTAAAGTTAAAAATACCGATCACTAAGTGGCAAGGTAGTAGGATTGAGTAAGGTTTGAAATATGTTGTGCTAAGTCCTACTAACCTTAAAGGTTCTATCTACATTTTAGTACTTTCGAGATATTCAATGATTTGAGTTTTGGTTTGTACTGGAGATATATGAAGAGTACACTTTTCAATATCGATTTTAACAAAAGATAGGTTTTTCAAATTTTGTAGAATGATGCAATAGAGTATGTAGTTTGCAAGTCTGGTGTTAACTCAAAAATAAGAAAAATGTAGATAGTACCTTTATGGTTAGTAGGGCAGAGATGACGAGCATATTGAAACTCATGAGCATTTCATGGATTTATGATTCTGATTAAATTCTGAGTGCAGAAAGCTATTTTTTTCGAAGGAGATATTAGCGTATATGAGTAGCATGGTCTTTTCCGTTTATAATAAAATATATATAACTCTATAGCGACAGTGGAGGTTTAAGTGCATTTTCAGTTAACCCTATATTTCTGTGGGAACAAGAAATTTGGAATAACTTGCATAGGAAGTGAAATTTGATAGTATTTTTAGCTCAGTAATGTTTTCATTTTTTCTTAACCCTATGCGGGTGCTAAGAACCTGAAAGTAGGCCAAGCAATTTATAAAACTTCTAATTGTGATAGCTTCACATATCTCAAAGAAAATTTTTTAAAGTATCGATCCACCAGAAGAACTTTTTGGATTTTAGGAAAAAGTACAAACGATTGACAAACTTTATGCTTTTGTCCTCCTGTAGAATTAATATTTTTGAAATACTTCGTCGCACAAGAATGGTTTTACGCTCGAAATTTATGTTTGTGAGAAATGAGGACCTGATGATCAAATCAAAATCAAATTCGCAGAATGTATTGTTCTTAGGTAGCGCGAGATCTGAGAAATTTGGTGAGTATGCTAGTAGCCCTATGCCATCTTGCCATCTTGAAATTACTCTTAGGAAAATACAATTTTTATATCCTATAGCATCTGATTTAGTCACTGAAATGAAACGAAATTCGCACAGTAGATTTGTTTTACTGTAAGAACAATTTGGTGGACTTTAAGTCGCAAAATCAAGATATAGCACCGGTAATTTTAATCCTTTTGGTACTTATAAATACTAACGTTAAATTTTCGAATAAATATTATCTTGTAAGGAGAATAAGTGCCAAATATTTCAATTTCTACAATTCTGAATTTTTTACGGGCGGTAACTCTGAAAATGTTGATGCTCCTATAGTTTTCAATCCACCCGTCAGATCAATGCGAAATACACAGGATAGATTTATATAAATTCGAACCAAGTGCAGTATACCTCAAGTTGTGGTTTGCCTCAGTCAGTGCCCTCTTTACTCTAAGAACGATCGGGGCAATTGCCCAGAGCGGAAAATTTTGAGAGGGCGGCAAAATTCTGCATGTTCTACATGCTGCATATTCTGCAGAGCAGTGATCATTGGGACTCAAATTAGTAAGAGTAATTAACTTATGTACAATCCGTGTGAAAAGAGAGTAATTTTGTTTTTTGAAGTAGAATATATATTCCTGACAGCTTTTCGCGACGTGATTGCCCCACCAGAGGGCTACAACAAAAGTTTTAATTGGCTTCAGTTTCGATCGAAACCTCGTAGTGAACGCAATTAGACCAAAGTGAGCGAAAAGTATCCAGAGCTTTATACCTTCGCACTTGAAAAGACCTAAATTATCGTAATCCGATATCTGAAAAATCGAAAAAGTATGTTGTGAAGTCAAACCAGCGCTATAAAGTGCATTTAAATGTTGATGATTTTTCTGAACGGGGCTTGAAGCAAGCGAATATGAACAAGTAAGATTAGGGGACTCCCTAGCGTTTTGAACTGGAACCTTGTCTACGAAAACGCCAGACTCGCAAACTTCCCGCTGAGAAAGGAACATATATCAGCAACAAACCCAATGAATGGCGTTCGAAGAAAACAAGCGTATGTTTACGTCTCACGACGTTAAAACTTCTGCGCTCTGAGAAATATATCGTAAAAAGCAAAGACCAAGGTTGTTTTCTCTGACAAAGCAAACTTTTGGGCGTCTATTTGGCTGAAGCAATGTAATTCAGCGAATAACCAGTGACACATCCAGTTAAAGAAAATGTGGACATCTTTCTTCGAGCGCAATTTTTGGATGTTTTCAGCTCTTCATCCAAAAATTTGAACGCCGAAAAATGGTCCGGATATGAAATCGTGAGCTTTAAAAATCGGCAAAGAAGTTGTTTCTATGCAAAAACCTAAATTGGTTCTTGCAAGAAGATAATGTCCCAAAATGCCAAAGTCAACTCTACAAGTCCTGGAAAGAAGAAAATAGCGTAAAATAGGTTGACCTTTCGAATCTTCAGATGCCAATACCACCAAAAAATGTGTGACGGTAATCTTGACGGAAATCATGTACACAATTTGATACAAATGGTGCGCTATCCGAACATTCGGCCCTCTTTGTCCACGGAAGTCTATGCCAAAAAGATGGTAGCCTTTACTCGACAACGATGGAGATTACATTATGCACACGTAACAGGCTTCAATCAATATTTCTCAATTTTCTGTTAACCTTTTTTCCATGAAAAAAGTATGGAACAGCAAAATGTTATTAGGATATATATGTCTGTAATATTTTTTCTGGTACTGAGTGATACTACACTCCATTTTTCTTGTGAGAAACATCCTATAATGATAACAAACAAAATTATTTTTCCTTCATTCTAAACTTTTGCGAGTCATAGCTCTCAAAGACTATCTACTTCTATGACTTTTGATGCAGTTGTGGGATTAAAATTACATTTACAGGACTAATATAATTTAAGCAGTAAAAGGGCGATTCGGCCAATTCATTTCTTAAATTGTACATAAAAAAGCAGATACATTAATACCGTTTTTCTTTAAAAATTAGTATTTTTAGCAGTTCTCATCCGCTAGAGTCGTTTGATACATTGAATTGATTGTTGAGTTTACTGGCATTTTGATGTAACGAGTAACACGGAATGAATATGTGAGCTTTTGTGTGAAATACTTACGGTAAAAACTATTGTGGCCCAATTCCAGCATTACTCTTATAACTTTGACTCATTATTCACAGTAACAGACTAAATTTGTGAGCGCGTTTGACTTTCTACACTTTAATGCAGCAATCTCTTGCTTACAGCTCACTATATTGACTAGTCGAATAAAATGATTTATATTGCCTTTTTGTTTCTGCTAAGATCACGATCTTGTTTTTGCAAATATTTTACCCACCAATCTTAGCCTAAAAAACTTTAACCGAACCAAAAAAAAATTTAACCCAACCAAAAAAAACTCCCAAACTACAAGTCACCAACAAATACCAGCACTGTACGTAAAAATCTTAAAGACATGATTATATTTACCATATAATCAATCAGTGTCTGTGAGGATAGATCGATGGGAAAACTTAATTCCCAACTAAGCGATCGAATTCATAGAGCGAAAAAACAACAGCAGCAACGACAGCAATCGGACCAATACATATTTAGATATCTGAAGTCAACTTGTCAAATTATTAATCTCTCCTTCACATATTCAACAATGTTAGACAAATTCCAGTCTTCAGACTCGATCTACTACTGCTGTCCGCTTTTAACTGAAAAGAATGACTGTAACAGTAAGCAAGCATACTATTTTCAAGAGATACTTGAGTGGATTTTTCAAGTTTCGAAAAATTTCGGTTTTCTTGAGTTAAGTCGTTGTCGTCACATTGAACCACTTTTTTACAGTTCTGTGCAATCGTTAGATTTGGCTCATGATTTTTCATCGTTTCGGTTCGGAATGAATATGACTCCCATGATTTTCTTGAGCACAATAATAAGCTTGCTATGTACACGATTATGTATGGCTCATACAATCCAGTGGTGTTTTCTCATTGGCACTTGATTGAACCATATCGTCTAGCGCTTTGGTATGATAGTTTTGCGTAAACTGTAATACACAAATTTGTACTTGCAGACTATGTCAAACTCTTAAAAGTGATTATGATCCTACGGAGCTATCAATTTGTCATGCTATGTGACTTGTTTATTTTTGTTAGTAATTTTGTCGAAAGATTGAAATCGTGATCAATAGTTGACACTCGATTTTTGGTTTTCGAAGTTTTTTTTCGTACTGAAAAGATAGATGGGCCTGTTGATATCTAACCGTTGATGATAGAGCTGTGAATTTGTGGTCGAAAGAATCAAAGCTCCTAAGACTCATTCTCAATCTACGATTACGATATGATCTAGTAAACCACATCAATTTCTTTCTAATTGATTTGATTGATGAGGCTGTGGTGTGTGTCATTTTTCAATTCTGAGGTAATACTTTAGGTTTTTAAATTTGTCAAATAAGCTGGTGAATAATTCGGAAGATATGCTTGAATTCGCTGTATGATTTTATTGAAAACGGGGATGTACCTGTACAGTTAGATTACAAATGTATCGATTTGATTTTTTCATAGAAATATGCCTTATCTGAAGCTTTTGAACGCTAATATAGATGTCACCTGAGTTGACGCTATGATAATCGAAGAGTGAATATAATGTCTTATACGGCTTAAATAAGGATTTGAATTTGAAGTTATTTAACGTCGTATACGTGTCAGAGCTGGAATGCCACCAGCTTTTTTCGCTCTGTTTCGATTTTCGATTTTACATATCTTGTCTTGTTTCAATGCTGATTTTGCAAAATGCTTAGCTGTTACCTAATTAGATGACATTGGTTTGCGATCAGGAGTATCAGAACCCGTGGACAAATTCGTTGACGAAGGCCAGAATCAGACCCTGGTTGTAGTGCCGACGATAATGATGACATTTTTAGAACAATGGTTATTTTCAACGGTTCATAAGTGATTAATGAGGTTAGAAACAGAATTTGTTTCAAAATTCTTTAAAATATGAACTATTGATTTTTCTCAACGCATTACTAATCCACAAAAATTAGGCGATTTTTTAAATGTAATTTTTTCAAAGATTTCAACACCAGTAAAACTGAAAAACTAATCATTATTTACTAAAAGTGGGAGAAATATGATTAGACTACTCTAACTGGAAAAGGAATTGTGGCTACTGGCACATAATTCAAACGATGAGCACTTGATTTCATTGAAGATTCTTTGGTGTAAACGTCTATGGTTAACTATATTGATCTAATCTAGCCTGTTTTCGAAACCAAATATCATTTAAAACATCAATGTGGGTATTTTCAATACGGAATTATATTAGCTATTTGATAGATTATATTTTCCATATTCGAGCCTCAAACAATATCACGAGCAACCTGAAACTGCTCAAATCATTCACAGTAGACGCAAGCAACCTATTGAAAAAAGAGTATATTCTAATCGTCCCATTTCAGTACATACTACTAATTTGGCAACATAACATAAGATACCTAGTAATTATGACAAATTATTCAACAGACCTCGACGGAAAAAAATCCAAACAAGACACACCGAGAAAACTAACTTATAAGTTATCTATGGTTTTAGTGTGCTGTCTGTATAGGTACCTATGTTTCGGTTAAATCCTTCAGTCTGATTAAATCTTTTTATTTATTTAATCTTCAAAAAATTTCAACTTTTTTCACTTCGATTTTGCATATTATTTCATCTTCTCTTCTTTATTGTTGCTGTTGAGTACTACATATAGTCATAAATAATACTTGTAGCTTGTACTTAAGTCTAACATAGTAGCCAATTAGGACTTATAGATTGGCATACATCGAGTATCTTATTTGTCAAAATGTCTTTTATGTGATTATTATGAGTGGTGCTTTTTTGCTTCTTCAAGAAGATGAAGCAAGACGAGAAAAAATATTAGAAGTGGATGCTTAGGTACTTTACAAGTATGTCTCAGAATATTAATTGTTGAACTAGGTTTTGCTTTCACCAAGTATGCTTTTCGTAAGCGTGTTTTAATTAAAGATCGCTATGTTTTAATATAAGTAATTGGGGAATATTTGTTCGGAAAAAAATTTTAAGAGGTATAATACCGTGCAGATATAGTGGAATAATTGAATATTTGAATGGGCAAGCTAGTTGTTGTTTTGTTTTAACTTAGGTTGGTATTTGATTTCTCTTAGGCTTTTGTTTAGATGATGAAGTGAGTTGTTAACATAACTTACATGTATTTTAATTTAGATTTTAATTTTTGCAATTAATCAAAGTGTTTTCAAAGGATGTCATAGTACAGTATTGAATTGGAGACCTTTGCTCAGCAATTAGTAGACAATATTTTCTTCAAGAAGACAAGCAAGCATATGAATGGATCAAATTAAAGTGATTTATGGTAAGTAATATTTTCGGTAATAAACAATTCATCAAACTTAACTGCAGAAAATATTTAGTTTGTGTAATATTACTGATGCTTGGATTTATGTCTAGCGATAGGAAGATCAAATCGAAATTGCAGATCATGGCTCACTTCAAGTTGAAAACTCAGACATGTGAGTTACAATTTCATTTCATTCAAAATAGTATTAAAATAGTCCCAGTTTTATTTGTGTACCTGAAGATTTAAATAATTAGATGGGATGCAAAGCAATTGAATTGATCGAAAGAAAGGAGTGATATAGCAAGAGCAAATAATCTGCAATTTCATTCACATATAGTATTCCACAAACACTAGTTCAAGGACCTGTTTTGTTTTGATATATATGTGAATGATATTTTCTCATAGTACCAAAAATGCCAGTTTGTACCATTTGTTTTTAATCTTGTTTTATTGGCACAGTGGTGCGATAAGTGAATTGCCTAGCGTAAGAAAGAATAAAAACATGCAATTGAAAAAGATTAGATACAAATTCACTGCCTTGCTTTTCATGCACAGAGAGCAAATTATGGAACATTATGGAACATTTTGTGGAGCATTTTGTAATCATCTACATTACCCATGCAAAATATTAGGGAATCATATCGCACCAACATTTGAAATGGAACATTGAAGCTCAGATAACAAAAAGTGTGAACACTTCATCTTCATCTCGCATTCAACCTATAGTTGCTCGAGCCTCTCTTTATCCGATTGGTATCTCAGATTAAGCACTACATTTTGACATTGGATTTGTGAAGGAGAAATGAGGTAACTTCAATTTTAAGCTACCCGTTAGCTGTTTAGAGGTCCGGAAAATTTATAAAAAATATCCATTTAAATATTAAGCACATACATAAAAGCATTCCTAGAGGAAAGAGCATTTGGTTATGGTGTTCCAGGTCCCTGGTTTAAGTCCAGGTACGAACGGAGGTGCTCTGATCAGATATCTGAGCCAAAATGAAGCGTGAAACTAATCATTTCGCACTTTAAATTAATTTCGATTATGAAAATAGAGTCTCTATAGCATCCACTTCCCAGGCCCGCAAATGGGTTGTAGCGGGACAACTTTGCTCTTTATTCACGCATACAAAACTTTTATCAAAGAAACAGAATATGCTTCAATGCGAGTTATACTAGAAATTAAGCCATTATTTAGGGATTAAGTTACAGCATCTTATCTTTAGAGCATAAAGTGGCGCAGAAGGTGAAGTCATTTAAAGAATCACTTTTGGGAAAAACATACATTTTAAAATATATTTTGTTTTATTTTCTTAACAATGTCTCACTTTTTTTAGTTCTGTATTATTACTTTTAATATTACGAATTAAATTACATGGAAGCTAATCTATTGCAATGGATCTGTTATCTAATTACAACATTATCTATGAAATCTTCTAATTCAACTATATATATTTTTAAATAGTGTATCCTTTTTAAAACGTAGCAGCTTGGTGGCGGTAAATTTTTGGGTCTAACTGAGTTTGAATTAATTGCAGTTTATTCGCTCTAGGAATTACGAACGTGTGCAGCCTGCCCTTGATTCGAATACGGGTCCAGACTAATAAAAATTCAGGTTTTTGTTTTAATCAACTGATCGGAAAGTTGAGTAAAAGCGGTATACCTAACTCTTGATCTAAATCATTTCAACAGTCGCATTTTTTGCACCTCTATTGAGCTTTGGTTAGGTTAGCAGTATTGAAAACAACAACAAAATGCTGTCTTAGTGTTCTCGCTGAGTTGGGCAGCCAAATCGTTTGAACAAAAACTCATGGGTTGACAATAGCGGTTGAAATCCAAACACAAATTTTAAATCATATATATCACAACGATACACAAAGAATTAGCGTTAACCGTATTGATAATATTTGAATAACATTAACTTGTAATAAAATTACTGTGAAATTAGCAACTTAAGTGACTGCACTAACTTAAGCGAATGCAGCAATTTGTCTGGTCTCGATCGTTACTTTTTGCGAACTGGTCAAACCTGACCTGATCTGATCATAAGTCAAAAAAAACGCACTTAGCAATGAAGTATAGTAGTAAAGATGTTTCATATCATCTAGTCTACCATCATTCTGTAAACTTTTTCGAAAAATAATTTCGACGAATTTCGAATGAACATTTGTTGATCATACTATTTTCTACTCATCAGTTTTCCACGAACAACCTTCATCTGAAATCAAATATCACATTTTATTTACATCACTACCAGTAGCTCTACAAAACAATACACTCTAATCCTGATTTGTACACCAGACAGGTACATATCATACACGCACAATGCAAAATCAAACATTTACATATCTCCATACCCAGAAGTAACTGTGCGTCAATTTATCTTTCTATAGATACAAAGCTAGATATTCTCATGCACCTATAAGAAACTGGTGATTATTTTGTGATTCCACGTCATATAATTCTTTGTAACTAATCATTTAACAACGAGCAATAAATGATTTGCTTGCACACAATTAACCTCTCTGTTTACAGAAATAACCTATTCTATTTCGTTCTTTTTTTCGGTAAATTGAAGGCTATTTTCCTCAGACTTGTTTGCATCGCTGCAGTAGTAGTTCCAAGTGCCGGCAACCAACAATAATGTACAAATTCAGTTGGAACGGACTGTTACCTAGTATATGCAATAAGATAATTATCTTAATACAGAATAAGTTTTATTTTTTCTCCATCGTCTTCTCAAATCTTTGTTAATGGGAAACAGATGTGTGTGCATATGAGAAGATGATAATGTGACAGCGGTACCTTGCCTGGTGGTGGTTACTCGATTCAAGCTTTACTGTAATTACGACTGCATGTGCATCGAAGATACTGAAGTTGTTTGCTGCGGGCACTGACTGAGGTGGCAACTGTTGACTACAATTTTGTCGTTTGTTTGTTGACTGTTTTCAGGAAGACAGGTTTCATAAGCCTCGATAAAATGACTCAAACCAAACCAAGCCGTTTCTACTGACGCGTTACATCGCAACACAATTATCTTTTATCTCATAAATATAATGCACCTGCGTATGCCCGACGACAACGACACAAGAGAGCGTCATCGTTTTCTGTAATCATACCATATTGTCTTCGCTTCAAGTATGATACAACGGTTGCCTTGCCATCGTCGCTGCAAAGTAAATATTTTACATAAAACAGTATGTACCTGATGGAGACGATCACAAAGTATTTTTACGGTAAATTTACTTTATCCACCGCACATACTGTGCATTCCATCTCTGACATCTATTTATTCACACTTCTCTTGATAAAAATTATAATAGATGTCTTAAAAGTCAGCCTACACGATTTTCACTTTGTGCAGTTAAAATTCAAAGACTACATTTTTATGGCATTGTTGTTATATTGCAAAGCTAGTTTACTCTAGTATGGTATGAACTATCTACTGCTGTGCTTCATCTAACAATTGCATTATGGCGCGTTGTAAAACTGTCCAACAGTAGCCAAGTAATTCGAATTGCTTAGACATATTATTAATAGGTTTATGATCGTGTTTTTGATTATGCACATACATTTTACATAGCCTAGAAAAATATGGTAATCATAATAAAATGCATTCTTTTCTAGATACGTTTTTTTCAGAAAGAAACTGGTATGCGAAGAATTAAGACTGCTTAGCTCTTTGTGTGCTCATGATAAGATTGTACTGCGAATAAATAGATTTGTGCGATTTCCTGGCATCTTAAGATTGTTTGTATGGTATGTGGCTGCTGAATAGTTTTTTTCCAGTGTATGCAATGTCAATGATAGTAGACATTTTTAAGCTTTATACACCCGAATTAGAATTAGTTCAATCTTGCGAAGCTTTTTATTTAAAATTTAACTTTACATTTTTTGGAACTATAATTTTAATTTTCATTTTTTCGTTTTCATGGCAAATAACTGCAGATTTTCAAAGAAAATTAGTTTTATATCAATATATATTACTATATATACACAAAAAGATTCAATGAGATTATCTCAGAAGTGCGCTATTCGACCAAGTTGAAACATTCAAGAAATATGGATGTATTAAACGGGTAGATCTGTATTAGGCTTAAATGAAGATATCTTCAACCCTTGGGTGCCGGTTGGTATCTTTGTAAATTTTCAGCTTCCCTCATATTATTATGGAAAGATGAAATTCGGGAAAAATCAAGTCAGCAACATAGAAACTGATAATTTTCTGATCTTGGCTATGCAAACTAATTAGAAATGGATTAACCCTATGTCACCGCTGAGTCTCTAAAGGCATGCATATATTTTATTTAAATTTTAAGCTTTCATAACTTCTGAGAGAGCTGCCGAATCATTCCGAGCTTCACAGGAGATGCTAGCTTGTGTGTAAGGTGTAAGCTTGTGTATTTGATAATAGCTATGCGGGCAACCCTGTATTTATAACAAGCACACAAGCCAAAATCTTTCACATTATTTAGGCTCCGGATTTTTCTCCGTTTTCAAGGACAAAATTCAAACGATTTTTCAATGTATTTTTCATCCTGTCGGTTTGAATCTTTTAAAATTTCGCGTCTCAGAATAATTATTGACCAAATTACCAATTTTTCGAGCACCCGAAAATTGCATTCTCGAGAACTCATGATCGTATCGATAGATCAATATGACATTCACGCAATATGTTTGTTTTCAGTAGAAACAGGCCTGATAGGCAGTCTGCGGGTAATCCTCTGGCTATGGTGCCATCTTAAAAGCTTTTTGCCTAATAATTTCCGATGCGGTCTTTGAACCAACCCGAAATTCAAGTGTTAGGCTAGCCCTTTTGTAAAGTAAATTTAATAGACCTTTTAGTTGCAAAATAAAGGTAAGGCGACCAACCGCACACATTTTTGTGATTTTTTACCAAGAGATGTTATGATTGAGCAACAATGATTTCAATTTCTAAAATTTTGAAGCTTTTGTGAGAGGTAGCCTTTATATGTTTTCTTACGCTATAGCTCCCAACGCGGTCATCAGATCAAAACGAAATTCGTAGGGTAAGTTGATTGTCATGTAAAGTAGGTCTGATATTCTTTTGGCTGTGATGCTACGAAATGATTGTAAACACCAAGTATATTTATCTAATTTGATGGTGCTACCAAGCAATTTTCACATGATAAACATATTACAAAGAAAATTAGCAACAAATGTTAAAAATATAAAATCCTTGCGGATAGCAACTCTAAAAAAATTTCAGTTCAAATAAGGCCAATAATACACAAGGCGGTTCGACCGAAGCGTTTCCCGAGAGGAAAACGGAGTCGGTATAGTCGTGCCTTACTTTAACATTGTGATGACACACACCGCGGTTTGGGCCGCCTCTCGGTTTTGGACGCGAGTCGGCAGACGAGAGAAATGACCCACCGACTCGGTTCTTCGAGCGTTTCCCGATTTTCTCATAGCTGCGATATCCGATCGAGCTGAAATTTTCAGGACGCATTAATGAATGCATGGGATAAACGCTTCCTTAAACCGCTGTGTGTGCCACTCTCGAGAAAAACCGACGCGCTGAAGCTTCGATTGAACCGCCGTGTGTGTCTTTTGCCTAACTTTCGATACAGTCATCGAATTAAAACAAAATCCACTAGCTCGTTTCATTCTGACGCAAAACAGTTGTGGTAGACTTGTCAAAGTGCTGTCAGCACTAGTTTTTTTTCATAAATTTTGTAGATATCAGATTCATGTGATAAATAATCTATAATGGATCCACAAATTCGTCCAGACTTTTCGTGACAGAACGAACACGAGTGAATGTTTTGATTGATCATGCCTAATCGAAATTTTGTTCAGTTCAAAGGATGCTAAAGTTTTGAATTTTAGAACTTTCATTCATCTTGTAAGTTTCCGTCTACTAAACCATCAAACTTGTTTGTACATACACATTCACATCGGCTCGAAAGCAATTGGTTTTTTAAAACCTTTCATATCGTAAAAATATTATAAATATTTATACAAGCTACCGTCAATTTTGGCAGTAATTTCCATTTAACTACCGCGCAGAACTTAAATAAATCCACAAAAGGAAGATCGGGTTGTATTGAGATTCTTGCACATACCACTAAATATCCAATTGAATAAAAACTATACTAAAAATTCGTGGAACCAATGAATCTTGCAATACATAAATGCAACAAATAAGGTAAATAGATCCAGTGAATTTTTTAATTAAGCTTCAAAAGCTCAGTTTCATTTCATTTGTTATTTCGTAAAATGTGGCGAAATATTCAGTAGCGAATTCGAAACCGAAAAATTACTTTACAAACAGACAATAATATTTAAATTGCATCATAATATTATGAGACTCATATAATCTCAAATTGCAAATCTTAAAGATACCACGAATTCTACGAGGCACACCTAAAGCTACGCGTTAGTTGCCGAATTTGTACATCGATCAGATTATTTTACCTGAAGGCTCTCAGTTGAATTATGGAATAATATATCGGAAATCAATACAGTCGATTACAATAATATCGATTCAAACTATGTACTGTCATATATTATTTAGAGGTATATTTTGAACAAACAAGAGTAACTTATTCGTTCTTGTTATAAAATAACAAATGTATAAAATTATAATATAAATAGTATTGCTTGAAATAGTTATGTATTCATCGCTAATACCGCCTTCGTGTTTCCTAGCAATTTTCGAAAAGTAAGTTCATCACCAGAGGGAGGTATGGCTGTCGACAACTTAAAGAACAACAACACTTTTTTTTCCGAGTATGCTTATAGTCGATTTCTGTCGTAGCTATTTCTATGGTTTTTGAAAGTGATTTTTGTCGCTGCCCGTATTGCTTCTGTTAATGTTTTATGCACACGTAGGCTTACCATTAACATTGAGTAGATAGTTTGAGTTCCAACACGTGGAAAGTAGATTGGTACGATGATTGTGAAGAGCGGAGGAGTATTTTTGTGAACCAAAGCAGGTGAGAGGGTGTATTAATAATTAAAAAAAAAAGTGATGTGTGCAAATACAGTGCATATTTTTGAAAGGCTATGCACATGTGTGCATTTCTGAGATGTTATATTCTGCGTAGATTAGAATAGAGCTTTTCGCTGTTGAAGGAAAGAACGGTACAACACAAAAATAAAGAAAAAAATCCAGCCCACAAAAATATATTAGTAAACGAGAGTCAAATTTGGTGGCAGAGTCCGAATTTCGAAAATAAAAGAAAGCTCACACCAATGAAGTTTTCATCATCAACTTCTTTGTTGAAAAAACTAAAACTGTTGAAGATCAAAGAAAAAGTGGTAGACCACATAGAGCAACCGATGAAAATCCAATCGAATTACGTCAACATGCATCATGCAAACTTAATTTTAATACTATTTTTTCAACTATGATTCTGTTACATTCACTGGATATGCTCAACGAATATGCGAGATGCTGATCAAGTTATGATTTTGTTGTATTACGGGGAGACAAAGTCACTAATCCAATTTATGCTAATAGAAATCTTAATGCCTAAAAGTATCTAAGCATGTTGCAGGACGAAACTGTTTCGTGCCTGCTAAATAGGGACGGCAACTTTTTCGATTTACTTCCAACAAAATGGAGCTCTATATCGTTTTGCTATTCAAGTGCGATAATGGTTGGATCAGACATTTCCAGGTTTCTGAATTGGTGCGCGTGATCCAAATTGGCTTTGTTTGGTCCAGTTCGAAAGCCCTATACAACTAAGACAATTTTGGAAACTTTTCTTTCAAGAAATATCGAGACTAGATTTAAAAAATGTGGTTACAGTTACAGCTTATTAAGAGCTCTCTGTAGGGAGGTCAAAGGAGTGCACGTAAAATCTGATTTAAAATATCAGAACAATTGTCCGAACAAGCTGATTGAAAATTCTGTGATTCTGTAGTTTTTAGTAGTTCCTTTACAACGTTTTGGTGTCTTCTAATTCTGGGTAATTTTCGTTTGATATAGCATTTCGCGCGACATAAGTGCAAAACCAGCGAATGAAGTTCATGAGTGCGTCATCTTCATTTGAATTAGTTATATTAATAATTTTCCAATATGAACTAAATGGAAAACTTTTAATTTAGACTGACGTGATTAAGTTGCAACATATAACATTCTTTCTTGCTAGAACCTTAATAATTTTCAGAAAATTTTTCTATTTACTCTTAGTTTCCCGCACCTTAAATAATTTTTTAATCAAACTAAATCGCAAAGTTCATAAAAAGCCTTTATTGTCAGATGATTCCCATTTGAGCAGATTAAATAAGCAACTTATGTGTCAGCATATGGACGCCATATTAACAACTTTCATTTGGTTTGTCTGCTGAGATGAATAATGACTTAGTTTTGACGATCTAGCAGATACACTTTTACCAGAGATGTTTTGCAGCTCTTCTATTGGTTCTCTGATGGTGTCAATTAAACTGACCAACAGGCAAAAACATTAAATGGGACGCTATGGCGCACTTTTAATGGCAAACTAAGAAACTACTGAAATTGGGAAAGGACTCCCTCAGCGTAAGTGTGTCTGTTTGAACTGAACATTGTCCGATTAGGCTACAACGACTTCTGCTGGATCTGTAGACTCGAAGGATATGAAAAAACAGTTATTTACCTCTTACGCAAAGGATTTGCCCTTACTGGAGGAAAAATGTACACCTTCAGCTCAGACTTCTTTGCAAGCTTTACTGAAGTAGCTTCCGCGTGCCTGAAGAAGATCACCCAATTTATCACAGATTCGAGGTATTTGAGGGCTCTCTACTTAACAATATTTGTGTGCTAAGCAATGCGGTATAACAATAGGCTCGTGTGTATCTGGGTGCTATTTCGTCGGAGTTCTGGAGGTCACAGATACCAAAAATATTGATAATATCTCAAAAATATGTGGATAAAAAATTAAAGTATTTTCTTGGTTTTATAGGAAAAACTCGTGAGTCGTTGATGATAATGAAAGTTCCTTTAAATTATTCTAATTAAATATGATAGCTGTTTTTGAATTTCGGCTTTTATTTCAATAAATATCAGATTAATTTTGATACTAATATTATAAGACTGATCTTTAAAGTATTTTCAAGCTTTACTAGTCAATTATTTTACCTTTCAAATAATGAATGGTAACAATAAAATGCATGAATATAAAAGGTGTTTAATTAAAATGTGTTTTCGAAACAAAACTACTTCATTAAAATTAGCACACATTTCCTTTGTTAAGTGGAAAACAAAACTTAAGTCTGCAGCAAAACTGTTTTTTCGCAAATGAGTCTGCAGTTTTTAAAACAAGTTACTTTTAATTTTTAAATAAAGTCTAATATAAAGACATTTCAAAAGAAAAATTGGAGTTTTTGAGTTGAAAATCGTGTGAAACGAAACTCAAAAAATCAACTCGCATTCATTGTCAAATTTTTATTTTTTTTGGAAATTATTAATCTAAGTCAAATCATCGCTCAATTCAATCAACTTTTATTATTTTCAACTTTTTGCGAGTTTATTAATTTAACTGTTAAATAGATTCGTCAATAAACTTTCTTGAAACATTTTTGTTCAGCTAACTAAATCAGTCAAAACGAAACTAAGCTCATAACTAACCACAATTTCGTCTTAAATATCTTATTGCATATAAAAAGTATTTTTTTCTCTCCTCACTTTAGTTCTATCTTGACATATAATCTGCACCAAAAAAATTCTAGCTCGCAGCAATGTAATATTCGACGATGTATGTTAATTAAACCCGCATCAAAAACACATGCACACTCCCAACAAGCTCGTGAAAAGTCGAAATGGAAATGAACTGCAAAACGTAATAAATAAATAAAATTTAAGTGAAAAAAAATATCCAAGAATTATTTATTTCAAACAAAATATTGATGAACACAAATTGGATGGAATGTTGATGTTTTTTTTTTTTTCTTTTAGATAATGTGTCTCTCCGTTTAAATTTATTCATAGCATTAGGCTCAATAGATTCGTTTTGGTAGTAGATAAAAATGAAAGGAATGGGTTGATGCGAAACATAAAGAAATAATCCATCGAAGTTTTATAAATTTTATTTTCATGATTTATGCAAAACTTATTACAAATTTTCTGAATTCTAATAAGAAATTCAGTATTTCCTGGAATTGTATTTGAATTCAAGGGGATTTTAATTGAAATTTGCTTGATCATAGAAGAAACCAGAATTTTTATTTTCTTGTGTCCTGATCACATTGTATAGGAGGCTAAATAAATTATGCGAGCTAAAAATGTATAATGGATGCAATCTACAGTTTACAATGTGCGAAAATAACCAGTACAGAAGAGTGCATTGTCCTTTGACGCTTAAAAACCCGCAACTTCATTAGTTTCCGTCCAATCTTTTCACCTTTTAGCGCGTTTTTCTTTCACTAATTGGATTCTAGTATTGATATCTTTTGTTTCTTCGCTGATTACGACAAAATTTATATAGTCAAAGTCTAATTTTGACACAATTCATATAGTCACAATCTAATTTCGTCAAAATTAATTTTCATTTCTAACACAATATAACTAATTAATATGCTTTTTGTTATTGGATATAAGACTGAAAAATATGGCATGTCTGAGCCCTCAATCGTTCCCACAAATTAAATACTAAAGAATTTTTTCGAATTTTCCCTGAGTGTTAAAACTAATTTTGCGAATTGTCGTTCTGATTTAATTATGAATAAATTTTATTTTAATTTCAGTCGAAAACAATTGAAACATGTTTTTCAACTTAGAACAAATTTGTTCGTCACAATCCATAGTTCGTCATAGATTCATTTACAAAGAATGCGATTTCGTGCCAAAAGAAAAATCATTTTTTGTTGAATGTGATTTATCAGTGCTATATGATACATGAACAATATTTTTGGAAACATATTTAAACTCAAATAAAATCGTTTGTTTCTTTTAAGAGTTTCTTCATGTTCTCAGGGTGGAATTTGCAAGCGCTTCGACGCTAGATTATTTTTCGTAATGGTTTCCACACTTTAACAAATATTTGCACGGCCGATATTTTCGAATGCCAAACTGACAGGAAATGTTCTTTTAAACAGCTTCAAAGCTGGTCTGAAGTTGATTAAAATACACGCATAGTACATTCAGAATATTTTTTGCGGGATAATACTCTTGGTGATTAGAATATTTTTTCGAAAATGTCGTCATCAAATTGTTACGAGAAAAATGTCCGTCAAAATTTGACAGAAGCCTTCACAATGCAGTGAAGAACATGGTTTAAAATATTTTTAGTCAATATCTTAAAAAATAGGGATTTTTTAAGACTGGAGGAGACTTCCACAGCCAGCGATGAATGAGAACGATGATAATGAGCCTTGGAATGCTCAACGAATTTCCCGCTGACTTCATACTTTAACTTTTTGAATGAAAAAGCTGATATATGTGTATATATGTATAAAAGCATAGTGGAGTTATGCTTTTCATAGAAGTCTCAACATAACTAAAAAAATTTCACTCGACAAGCAAACCGCCAAAAACGATAATGCGATGTTAAAAACAATGACATTTTGCGGATGTATCTTATGGCTGCATTACACTTTCCACTTTTTAGAAAGTATCCTATTGAAAAGTATTATATTTCAATAGTTTTCTCTGAAAATTTCATAGGAAAATTCTAAATACAGTGGATAATTCGTTTGTCAAAACTTTGAGTGCGTTTTTCGTGGTTTTTGTCTAAGAAAGATCATTTAACTGATCGGTAGGAAATTTGAACGTGCCTTTGAACAGAATAATATAGCACCAGTAAATAAAAGAATAATTAGTTTTTTTTATTTTGACGACCCATACAATTTTGTGAATTTGCGCTTAAATCAAACAATATTTGTCTATACTAGAGATTCAGCAGAATAACCTCCAAGATGTGTACATGTTTTGTCATACATTCCAGTTATTCGCAACCGTATATCAAATTTTCAAAACAGCTTCAATGTTTTTTGCTTGTAGGCAAAGAAAATGTATTTTTATTGATTCAAACGTCGGATGAAAAGCCATAAATTTTCGACCGAGAAAATGATAATACTGTCTTAAACCTTCAAGCTCAACGAAGGTGTAGTATTTTCTTGATAATTATTTGAATGTGTATATCAATTTTAAGATCACCTCCACCACACCAACGGAAATATTCAGGAAAATAGATTATTTTTCTATATGTGTCGCTGTTTGTTGAGAAAGTATCAGTCTGTGTTTTTAAAATAGCACAAGATGTTATCTAAGCTGTCACCAAATCTAATCCAAGTCCATAATTAATACCTACTACCCATATTCTGGTCGCTTCTTTCGGCAAAAAATCAATTATTGCACGCTATGATGCATCTTTCTTTACACATGCAAGAAAATCAACTTGATAGATTTCAAACGCCAAAATCCGAACATGGAAAATAATTTATCTTAAAATCACGAAAACTACCAATCTAATTAATTAATTGATTTTTGAAAACAGCAGCAAGCAATCAAACCAAATAAAAGCTACAAAACCAAATAAACTATTTTCATTCAAAATGATATAATTCTTTCGGTCAACCTAATTGTACAGTCGTCAAACATTCATAGCTTAATGTATTTTTTTGTTTACACATGAAAAAATCAATTGTAAATTAAGTGTAAAGCATGATATACGTGATCGTAGTAAAACGCACACGCATTTTATGCAAGTTTTATGCAAATTATTGCCGTAAACCATAAACTCACTAAGTAATGTTGAGAGAATTGAATTGAAAAATATTTTATTTTAAATTAACGGTACATTCTTAGCCTAACTTAAAGTTTAATTAACAAGAAAAACTTACAATCTAGCGGCTATACTATTTTAGCCTGCTGGCTCTGGTTGGTTTTTTTTTGTTTTTATTTTTTTTCGGCACAAATTTTATATTCTTACACTCTAATTGTATCACCCAGCCTGTACAGCAGCTGGGATTGCCCTAGCAATAATTTTCTTAAAAACTATCTTACGCTAAAATACGATCTAACTTATACCTAATTATAACTAACTTAGCCTAATTAGACCTAAATCTTAGCCTAGGTCTTAAATCTAGCCCCTTCTGTTCGTCGGGTGACCAGTGTAGGTGAACAGCGCATCCGTGAGCCGCCGCTGCACTGCTATCTTCGCGGGGCGCATAAATGTTTCATTAGAACCACCTGTACGCCCTAGTGACCGAATCAGTCCGTTCTCATGTCCGTCTGTTTGTCTGTAGAATCGTGTCGTCAATTCCACAACACGGTCCCTAAGTGGCTTCAATCCTGACTCCTGATATAGGAGAAGGTTCTTCGGCCACTTTTTAGTTACCGGGTTGTAGAACCTGCCAGTGCAGAAGCGGAGGATTCTTCTTTCGAACATCTCCGCCTCGGCCATGACAGTCTTTGAGCAGGTAATCCAGGATGGGGATGCATAAGTCAGGATGGGTCGGATGAGGGTTTGATAGCAAATGGATTTAGCTTTGGTGGTCATGCCCATCTTTTTGGCGAAAAGAGGTCGGATGCGTTGAAATGCGGATTTGGCAGCTTTGATTTTTCGCCGCACAAAGGGATTGAACTTTAAAAATTCCTGGAAATCGATTCCGAGGTACTTTAGAGATGAACTAGGAGTAATCTTAGATGTTCCGAACGAGACAGCGAGTTTTTTGGCCTTGTTGCGGATAGTTTGAGATCCCCGATACTTGGAAGGATTGCGAAATACACATAGCTGAGTCTTACTGCTGTTTGGTTTGATGCCCCATTCGTCAAAGTAAAGGCTTAGTTCTACCAAGTAGTACTCCAGGCTCTTCGCTGCTTTGAGCGGGTCTTGGCTCGACGCGAATAAGAGCGTGTCATCGGCATATTGGAGGATTCGAACTTGGGGTTGGCCCACTGGAATAGGTAGATCAGCGGTGAATATGGTATAAAGAACTGGTCCAGTGACAGAACCTTGTGGCACTCCTGATGTCACAGGCTCTATGAGAGAGTTTGCTCCATTAACGCTGACATAGTATTGTCTGTTGGTAAGAAAGCTTGCGGCGAGTCTTATTACCTCTTTTGGGAATCCAAACTTGATCAACTTAAATAGAAGGCCTTCGTGCCAAACGGAATCGAAAGCCTTCTCGATATCTAAGGCACACACCACCGTCGGAATGTTTCGCTCATTCAAGTGAGACACAATTTGGTCATGCAAGTACGAGATGGCGTGCTGAGTGCCGTGCCTGCGCCTAAAGCCAAACTGGTGGTTAGGTATTACCTGTGTGAGCTCACAGTGGTTTTTAATTATTTCCATCCACATTCTCTCAAAAAGCTTCCCCAAATTAGGAAGCAAGGAAATTGGACGGAAATTGCTGGCCTCTTTAGTTTTACCCTTCTTATGAATGGGAACAATCTTTGCTACTTTCCATGTATTCGGAAAGTAGCCATTGTTCAGGGCGTTGTTGAAAATAATGGCAATAATTCTGAGCATAGAGATTGGTAGATGTTTAATAATGAAATTAGACATTCCATCATGCCCAGAAGACTTCTTGCTCTTTATACTGCGCAGCAGTTGCACCAAGTATTCACTATTGGCAAAGTGAAACCGGTCATCTGCATTTTGCGGATCATCCGAAGGGTTTTCAGATGAAAATGTGGCCAAAGGCTCATTATGTGTATTGAGGAAGCAATTAACTTCCTCTTTTACTATTTGGCTGTTAAGAGTAGAACTGTCGGGCGGAACGGCATTCAGCTGCGATTGGAATGTCGATGCAAATAACTCTGCCTGACGGTCAGGGCTGCGTACAGCGACATTTTCAATCGTTACCACCATCTCCTGGCGTTTGTATTTGCCAGAAAGCAGATTGATTTCTTTAAACATGTCGGGGCCTGGTCGGATGTCAGCCAGCCGCCGCACAAGGCACTCACTGCGAAATTTACCAACCATCTCAGCAATTATTTTGCTAAGACAGTTGATACTCGAAAGTAGAGACCTGTACGACGGGTGATCCCTCCCATGCCTATGAAAAATCCGCTTTAACTTGCAGCGCCAAATATGTCTCACTTTCATGTGCTTAACGATTTCCGGCGGTAGCGCGTGATCCTGATATTTGTTAAGTGTGATCAAGCGTGTATTGTGGACAACGGTTTCGTTTATGACGCCATTGACGGACTCTATTAGATTATCAATCTCACGGTTTGTTAAGTTTGCCGTCACACAAACCTCAAGATTTCCTACCGCAACGTCTATGTCGCGCTGAAATTTGCCCCAATCGGTGTTTTTAAAAGATCTTATTGTCTTTGGGGGTCTTTCCATGAAGCTGAAGAAGGAGCGGAACTGAAGTCGGAGCTTCACGGCAAAGTGATCAGACATACCAGCTTGCGTCCAGCAGTGTGGTAGATCAATACTGCTGCACAGGTCATCTGACAGGAGAAAGAAGTCTATGGTTGAGTTACTACTTGGTCTGGTTGGTGAGTTCGGAGCAACTACTTGCAAGGGAATGGGAGGACTGCTTAATTGCAGCCATTCGAGCAACACCCTGCCGTTTCCATTTGTTACGGAATCTCCCCATTGTGGATGTCTCGAGTTCAAATCGCCACCGATAAGCGAGTATTTATATTGAGATATGATTGAGTTAATGACTCCGAAATCATGCAACAGACTTGACTTGGACGAACTACATCGAACGTACAGAGATGCTGCGAAGATTCGCCTATGGTCCGTTGTTTTGACTACAGCTGCAGCAAACGCACAGCACTTCAGATCGGGGACCGCGACAGGTTCCATGTCCAGATTACTCCTAACCAGTAGTGCTGAACCTCCATTTTGGTGGTCGAAGACGGTGGTAAATCCTCTAAAGCTGACTCTGTGGAATTCTGAGAGTCTGGTTTCTGTTATAAACGCAATTTCTGATTTCAACGCATCAAGGAGGTGTTGAGCAGACGCTCTTTGCGCCATCGAGATGAGCGAAGCGCTATTGAAAGTGGCCACGTCAACCAACTTATTTAAGAAGGGTAGTTAGCAGCTTGAGAGTGGCAACCAGCCCTGCGGCATCAGTTCCAGCCGACAATACTTGGCTGATAAAGTCATTTATCAGCCCAAGATTGGCATTAGCAGGAGATGACCCCGGTGAGGTTGGAGCTAGCTGAGCAACAGAACTCGGGGAAGCGTTACCTCCTACTGCCTGTGCGTAGGAGATACCACTTCGCCTGTAGTTCGAGACGCTCTGCGTCACAAACTGCTGACGTTCCTTTCGGGCTTGGTCGCGGCGAATATTCTTCGCTTCGATCCTAGCCACCATTTGCTTATATGCCGGGCATCCACGATAGTTGGCTGGGTGACCGTCAAGACCACAGTTGACGCATGCAGGCTGTACGTCGGCTACTTTTGGGCATTCACCACGTGTGTGACTTTCCAGACACTTCACGCAGCGATGAACGATGGTGCAATTGCTTGCCACATGTCCGAAGTTTTGGCAGTTGTAACACTGCAACCTCTCCTTATTTCTTACTTTTTCCCACACCACTTTTTGCCAGAGAATGGACTGTATTTTAAATACAGCAGCTAGCTCCTGGGAAGGCTCAAACTGCGCTAGAAAAAGCCCGGACTGGGGTCTAAAGTTTTCGGCCCCAACAGATTTCCTCAGTTCCCGGTCCTTGCGGGTGAGAAAATGCGTTATGGACTTTAATTTTAGATCAGCGTGTTGCGCCACTAGCTCGTTGTGGATGTCCGCTGGTTCAATGCCCCTATGTAGGCCACGGATGACGAGGGACTTGATTCTTTCTGAGGCTGCAGTATAAGTAGTCGCAAACTGACCACTGCTCTTGATGTGTTCGAAGACTTTTTTATGGTCTTCTAAAGAGGAACATAGGATGAGCGATTTGTCACTCGAAATATTCTTTATAAGTGGTACAATACCAAGTACCTTCATCTCACAGATGAATTTGGAAACATTCATCTTATATGCCGTGATGGGAGGGATTTTTACGGTCTTTTGAGTCGGGATTGTCTTAAGTGTAGTCTGCGTATTTATTTCTTGCGTCATATTGGAAAGAGTTACCTGCTCGTTTGTTCGTTTCTTTTTCTTGTTTATTACCAGGTTAAATTCCTGGTCATGGCCGATTTGCGAATTGTTTGAGCCCAGATTGCTCACAGTAGAGGACAGCGACGGCTCACTGACACCTGTCATCATGGTGGGACATGTTGTCGTCATCTTTGTTTGCTGGGTAGAACTGCTCATTGGTGGCGGCGGGAGCTGCTTGGCTACTATTCTCGGGCCAGGACTTAGCGTTGGCATCAACGCTGGTTGTTGTGCATTATACCTCACCGGTTGGGCCTCCATAAGAAATGCCATCTGCCGTTTCAGGTCCAGGAGCTCTTTTCGAAGCGTTTGGTTCTCCTTCTCAAGAGCGATAATTTTATCCGAACTTTGACCGGATGGAAAATTAACTGGCTCGTCAACATCTGAAACTTCGACGGAGTTTGCAGACTTGGTCTTCTTCCGTTTTCTCCCCATTGGGGATTTTTTTTCTTGCACTTCTTACTATAAACCTGGCTGGCACTATTCCTAGTTCACTATCGATATCAAGTTCACTTTATCACTACGATAATTTCCGCCAATAAAAGTCGCAGTCAAACTGTGTTTGTGCTTCTATATAGCTAGGTGACCTTTAACGGAACTTTCGGATTCACTGCGAAAACAAGACTGTTCTCGCCACGATCACGATGCGAACTCCTAATGTTGAGAGGCTAATGGTTTTCATTGAAATAATATATCACTCATGGAAGCAAGTTGGGCAGGTAGATAGCTAAATATTAGAGACGTTTGTTTTGAAGCAGTGAAAATTCAAATTAAGAGAAATATTAGCTGAATAATTATTTTCATTTCATAGGTGAGTTGTTTCTTTTACAAATTGGGCATTTTTAAATTGATTTTAGACGAGAACAATGATATTGAATCTAAAAGTTTGAAGCTTTTTGTCGTGGATTTTTGAGGTTTACAAAATTGGCTACGAAACCTACGCTCAGTTTCCACTCTTAATTTAATGCTGGAACAAAAAGAATATCTTCATAAAAAGCATAGCCCCTGTTACCATAATTTATATGTCGTAATGATAATAATTTATTGTCAATCATAATAACAACTGTGTACACTGAGAAAACACATGGCGCCAGACGCCATAATTTATAGAGTTCTGGCGCCATGTACATAGTCGATTTAGGGATTGTGATAAAATATGGCGCCACACGCCATAATACATGGCGAAAAGTACATAGGCCTCCACGCCATGTACATGGCGTGGCAGACTATATTACATGGCGTGGAGGACTATACTGTATGGCGTGGAGGACTATACTGTATGGCGTGGAGGACTATACTGTATGGCGTGGAGGACTATACTGTATGGCGTGGAGGACTATACTGTATGGCGTGGAGGACTATAGTACATGGCGTGGAGGACTATAGTACATGGCGTGGAGGGCTATAAGCATAGCGTCTGCTCCCATGCACTATGGCGTGTAGAAACATGTGAAATCGATTATGTACATGGCGCCAGAAGTCTATAAATTATGACTTCTGGCGCTATGTGTTTTTTCAGTGAATCTGAAGATGATCCAGTTCACCTCCAACAAAACGCCACGAGTCTTCTCAGTTCGATGCTTCGAACTGAAAATTCCCGTGGGATAAATAACTTCAAGAAGCTTGCTGACATTTATACATCTCCTCACACAGCATGGCTGCGAGTTATAATTGTAGTGCCATGAGCCATATTACATGGTTCATGGCACCATGTAATATGGCGTGTGGGGCCATAATTTCTGCGCCATGTGATTATGGCGCTGGGAGCTATACTGCATGGCTCAGGGTACTATGTACATGGCGTGTGGCACCATAAATGCTGCGCCATGTAATATGGCACCACGCGCTATGTAGATTCTGACATTATGGCGCTGGGAGCCATATTGCATGGCTCAGAGTACTATGTACATGGCGTATGGCGCCATAAATAATGCGCTATGTTATATGGCTCTGGGCGCTATGTGGATTTTTTTCAGTGTACATAGTTAATTTCGGGATTGTGATTATTTATAGTGCCTTACACTATACTGCATAGCAAAAAAAATCGTAGGAGCAGGTACTCTATCTTATAGCTTGTAAAGCTACATTATATAGCTCTTAACGCCATGTAATTTAAGCTCTGATAAAATGTCTGCCGAAGTCTGAATCCAAAATAGAGACCCTAGAATCTAGGAGCTGATGCCATACCCACGAGGTTGCAGGTATTAGTTTAAATCAAGATGCTTTATAGCTCAGTATAATGATATGTACCGGGACTATATTCATAGGAGTTAAAACTATGAGCAAACACCAATTTTTCAGAAGGATTTTGTAGTTTTATTTAATAGTTCAAGGTAATTCGTACAGAACGTATGCGACCATAATTCTAACGCAATTTTACATAGGAGTATGTAATGTGTAGAATTTATTAAGTGTGACACTACTGTGCTGGGAGCTATATTTTATAGTTCAGGCATCTATGTACATATTGGATGCGATCATAAATGTTGTGATGCGTTACATAGAAATACGCGCTATTTAAATTTTTTTCAGTGTTCGTGCACGCTAAATTACACAACTTAAAATTCAGCTATTGATCTATTATTTATAATGATGTTTTACAGAGAAGTTCAAGACCTATTATGGCGCGGCTGTTTTTAACGAAATGAAACATGGAAAATTATACGGATCGAACCCTTGGTTAAACTGATTCAGTACATTCATAGTTTGGGGTTTGAAAACGTTTTGGCTAGATCGTTACGCAAAACTATATGAAGTATAGATGGGTATAACCATTAGAGACTTGAGTTTTAAGGAAGCTCAAAGAGTTCACCACAAATTCTCGAAACACTCGCTCAATAAATTTCACCGTCAAATTTATTTAATTTTAAAATTCTTCTATTTTCGCCCAAAAATGTTAGAAATATATAGCTGCTTGCAATTTGAGAAATATATAGCTCCTGCAAACAATTTAATGTCCATTTTCAGTTTCTTGTAAAAGGGGCTATATTGAAATTATATACTTAGTAAATAAGCGAATTTGTGACAAGAGATAAACTTATACCTACAAATGGAAATAATTTTGCAATAAGAAAAATCTTTTGAACATTTGAGTATTTTAGCACCATGCGCTATGCAGCCTATTGATCACATATGCGTTGTATTATTTATCGTATAAATTTGGAGTGTAGATATTAGTAAGTATATAAAGTATTTATTAAGCATAAATATTTTACTTAAATGTGTTTATGGATACAAAATACAAAATTTTTATCTACCGGCGGCATTTGTATGATGTGGGATTCACGAATGTGAAGTATAATATTAAGGATAAATTATTTTTATGGGAAAGTTTGTTTGGTTTTATTCGATTGCTATGATTTTATTCACTGAAAAGAAGTAAAGAAGTGAAAAACAACCAACCAAACTTAACAGCTCAAAAAGAACAAAAATTATACTACGTAGATAAAGGAGTAAGAATTGATTTGATTCTCACGAATGCATAAGGGTATATTTCTACAAAGTCTTTGAAGATCTTTGAAGAAGCTTTGATAGGTGATTTTTAGAAATAAGCGCATGCTCCTGGTTTAGTTCATAAAACGGATTAGATCTGGTGGAGATTCTAATCAAGTTTAGTCATTTTGTATGTTTTTTTGCCGACATTTTCATTCATATTCTTATTGATCGCTTGGCGAAATAGCCTAGACCTTGTGACATATGCATTAATATTTATATAAATGGAGTCTTATAAAAATAATCATTTTTTTTTTGTTTTGGTTCGTGAAAACGTTGCTGAACACTCAGAAATATCCACAATATGACATATTTTACGAAAATGCTTAGTTATGATGCATAGATAGAGGTCAAAGAAAATAGGAACTAGAGAGCCAATGGATCATTCGAAATGTCGTGCATATTTCAATTTTAAATCATTAAATCATCTATTCCGATGGAACACATTTTCAATTTGGTGGTTATATAACAACTGACTTTTTGTGAGTGGAATTGAATAATAGTTCGCTGACGGACATTTGGTCTCAGCAGGATGACGCAGCCTGCCACACTGCTTTACTGAGAAACGGTGGTGTTAATTGGCCACAATGATCATGTGACCTGACACCGTTGGACTATTTATTCTGGGATTATGTGAAAGCCAAGGTCTATAAGAATAAATCACAATCAATTCCTAAGCTGAAGGAAAAAATCACGTTGTCAGTGAATCAGAGCTGAAATTTTTCAACACTATAATCAAAAACTTCGACAAATGGAGGGATATCTTTAACGCTGCAAGAGTAGTATTTTGGCAGATAATATTTTTCATGTTTATATTTCATACTTTCTATATTTCAATTAGTAATAAAAGTTATCGGAAAACAACGCTATTTGTGTTTTATTCCAGATTTAAAAAAAAAGACGTTCGATTTGGAAAACCCTTTCTGTATTTGAGTATATCAATTGTTTACTGTGTTCGAATGCAAGCACATGAAAAATCTTAATTGGAGCATGATTAGGACTGAGTTTTTGTTAAAATCAAACTTAACTCAATGAAATGTAGCTTTGAAATGTAGTAATCAAAAGATTAGTATTCAAAAAAACAATAATTTCTTGATAAATGCGGCCATATTTGATATCGAATATGTGAAACCAGTTTTACGTTTCAAAATTCTTCAATGTCTAGAAATCGAACAGATGGAGTCAAGTTTACGTAACACATAACAATAATTAGAAGTTATTGTCGAAATGAGTTTATTACAGAAGCTTATCAAGAAATTTGCGATGCCCATTTATCCATAAACCATTGAGACAACGAATTTTGATAGCATTTGACGTCAGCAGGTTGATGCAACGTAGCTACAGACACACCATCAATTCATCGATATAATTTTACTTAATGGTCCAGTAAAGTTAATTGATATTTTGGTAGATATTTTGAAAGTTTGGTTTTTAAAGCCAATCATAAAATTGGTTTCAGCTTATAATTTATTTGCTATCTTTCAATTTGGAATCATAGATACTTCGAGACTTTATGTTGCAGAACAACAAGTGACTTTAAATAACAAGGATTTGGACGTGTAAACCAGAAATTAATCAAAATGATTTGTGTTTGGCTTCATTATGAATGTTTCAATGTATTAAAGATTGAAAATCGGAAGCATAAATCATACCTGACAAAATTGAGAAGACAAGCACTTAGCGTTTCAGATGTTACACCTTTAAAAATGCTGTTTTGTTCCTGGTTTGTTCTAAGTAGTTTTCTAGAGTTTGCGAGAAAAAACAAACAAAAATTGCTGGTTTCTTCAGGATTTAGGAAAAAGGGTGTTTATTATTGGTAAAATTTGGATACATCGTCCTCAGCCAGAATCGGTGTAAATTGAGGCTAATATTATATCCGAGGCTCCAATCTAAATTGTTCTCATCGATCCTTCTATCGCCGGTTCATTCTATAGTATTTAAAATTTTTAAATGGTCTCCCGTCCGAGGACCATTTATCCAAGTTTCCTCTGTCTTGTTATTTATTTTTAAATCAAGAAAACATTCTAATAAAAAACAACTGATTTTATAATATTATAAAAAATCTGAAGTCTTTGAAAATGTTACATCGACATGGTTTAGTTGGAATGTGCTAAGGATGAATCGTTGGCATAAAGCAAGATTTGTCTCACGGACTGCAAAATCATCTTACAATAAAATAAATTTGCAAGGATATTTTCTAAGCTGCCAATAATTGACTTGAAACCCTCTCTTGAATGCTATTTTTTACCGAGTTGAATTTAATATACAAAGGCTCAAAACATGCCACAAATTCAAACTTATTTACTTTTAAAAAAATTATTTTTATTTTCTGATGAAAATAAAACAACGAATTCCCCTGTTATCTTTTTCTTCTATAATATGGTAGAAAAATATATCAAAAGCTGTTCGGGCATGAAAAATTTGCACATGCAAGTAATATTAAGTAAGATTCTTTTCTTTTTTTTAATAAAAGTGATTAGGAACTTTAATATTTTTAGTGGGGTCTACATAATATTCTGAGAAACTCACTTTGGTATCGTACACAATGTTATTTTATTGAGCTCAACGTTTTTAAGAAAAAATTGATATTTTTTTTAATACTAAGAAATCCTTTGTGATTGCTCCAGAGTGGTTCTTTGAAAATTTTTTAGACGAGCCAATGGGCCAAAAGAAAAACTATTAGGAGCGGCTCGAAAAGTACTCCGAAAGGTACTTCAGCCCCAAAGAAAACTGACAGAATATCAAAAAACATCCACCACACCTTCCGAAAATTGCTCTGCGAAAAATGATGACGAAGGCTGCGTATAAAAAAAAATACATTTTATTTCAAACTTGGAGATGCTTGGAGAACGCCTAAAAAATACGTGGCAAATTTAGAGTAAATCGAGAATAATGTAAGTTTTGCAGATCAGGGACCATTTTGAGTCAGATGAGAGAAACTGGTGGAAAGCAAGATCATTGTTGAACTTGAAAAAAATTGCGGTCCGCGGAGGCTCAAATGTTCTTTAAAAATGACACGGAAACTCAAATTCTATAGTTTAGAGATGGACATGTCTTCGAATGAGGCTAAAAATCTGCTGATCGTGGAAAGCACTATGGAAAATCATAAAAACCTAAAAATGAAGCAATGACATGAACTCATCGATGTATTTTTATTGTTACAAGACAATTATCCAAAATATTCTGTATAGTAGTGGATACTTAGCAATATGAGGTTTGGACTCTCTCATCCTCCCCAACCACGAGTACTATATCGAGTAAGTTTGGAATTTGGTGGCAATCGTGTGAGCGTAAATATTTAATAATAACAGATCGCACCTGAGCTGGCTTTTTTTGTTTTAAAGAAGTAATGTAACAATCATAATGACGAAAAAAAAAGAATCGCGGATTCAATAAAGAATCGTGTATGGAAAGTAATTTCAGCAAAGTGATACCACACAGCATACTAAATTTTAGTAAGATAGAGTACCTAAGTCTTTTGATGTATGAGCAATTTTTTTATGCATATGCTATTTTTTTATATGTTTTCTTCAATGCTATGAATCAAAAAGATAAAAGTGAAAATCGTTACAAAAAATTACCGCAGAAAATGTCGTTAGTTTTTTGCATAGATTCTATACTGGAGATATGACAAATAGCTTAAAAAATGACCATAAACAAATTATTTGTGAAAAATATAAATGAATTTTGATTTGTGGCTTTATGAACAAACTGTTGACCCACTGCCTTTCAAATCGAAGCATCGTGAATGAGCAGCATATTTTAATGAAGTTAAATGACAGGTATCTAACGAATTTCACACTTTCAGACTAGCTTGTCAATCGAGAATGGAATGTTTGCAGTTTTTATGGGAATTAATTTGGTTGGTCGTAATTTTCATTGTAATTGTATAAGGTAGGCCAATTTGAAACTACTCAGGTGCGTTTAATAAAGTTGGTTAACATTTTATAATATTTCTTTACTGGCTCTTTATTTCTGTCGATAGTGTGATAATGAAGTTTATTCAAAATTCGAGTCTACCTAAAGTCTGTCTTACTGAATATAAAGTTGAAATTTGTACTTTTAGATGTTTTGCGATTAGAATCACTGGGATATTTTTCGACAGACATTTATTTTTCTATTGGACATGGCTCATCAAATATGCTTTAAATTAGTTTTAAATAGATAACTTGTTGAGAATAGGCCTGCCTTAATACGTTTTGTTTTATTTTAACTTCATTGTTTCTGGCGAATGAATTCATCATGTCCGAACTTATAAAGCAACTTGCCTCAAACTGGAATGATTCAGTCGATTGCTGGCATTTTAACTATTTTGCATTGGTATATAGCTGCATGAAGCACGAAAAAAGATTTCTAGACGGCCAATGAATAATTTAGCACGATCTAGTATCGGTAATGTCTATGCGATTTAGTGGACCAATTTATTGGTGCCCTTGGTCACGATATTTGCAATTGAATTTTTTTCGTAATCATACCCCACTTTCTCTACATAGCAATGGATCTTGCTCCGTCCGATGTAAAATACATTTTTTTACATTAATTCACAAATTCAGAGCAGAGTTTATAGTTCTCCAATAACAGTTGATTTCATAATTGAAAACATATTGCACGAGCTATATATTGATAGGTACTCGTGTTCTAAACTCAAGATACCATCTAAACAACAGAATTATAATTTCCCTTCAAATATGTTCTACGTAATATTGATCTAAATATTCGACAGTATTCGAAAAATCATTTAAATAATTTTTACATTCTTCAAAAAGTAAACGAATTTAGTGAATTTAAGTGAATTTAGGACCAACAATTTCACAAAGAGCTGAAATTTTACTATATTTAACAAACTAAGCGCAAGCTACTTAAGTATATTTCTCATCGAAAAACGGAGTGCAACATGTCTAACTGAAACTAGTAATGAAAAGATTCTTAACAGCGGTAGAATTTCCAATACATAGATATATTTTTATAGAATATCTATATTTTTCAATATTTTTTGGCAGTTTAATTTCAGTTTGATTTCATTGCTGTTATTTTATCTGATGCATGCCTATATTGCAGAAAAATTTGAAGATTGCAAATGAAACCACGAAACACTTATCCGAGCACAGAGTTACCAAAGGTTGTGGAAAATGAATATAAGATAGTCAGTGCAAAATCATGGATTGCAAAAAGTAGGAATCGCTAGATAAAAATAATGTGTTACACCAAGTTTTGTCTGCGTGGAATATCTATAAATGACAAAAATTGATATCTAATAGCATTTTATTAAATAATTGAAATTTAATGCTTTTACTAGGAGCTTAGTTTTAGAAAGACTAATATATGAGGATGTTTCTATTCCACTCTTAAAACTGAGAGCATTGTCACTTTGTCTTTTCACAGAAATAAGATGAGGGTTATTATAAGGTGCATAATATGCGAAAATAATTATATACTATGCGACAGCGATTTTTTTATCGATACAAAGATCAACACTTTCATATTCATTCTTTACATGTGAGCTTTATAATTCAAAAAAGTTTTCAAATTTCAAAACAAATAAATGTGACATTCAATTGAAATAATAGCTCAAATATTCCAAATGAGTTTGTAGGGATCTGACAGTGGTTTGGAATTGAAATTACTGTAATTATGCTTTGAAAATATTGATTTTACAGTTATGTTTGACAGAAATGGTCACATAGACGATTCAAATATATCTAAAACTTGTGTATGGTTTAAATCAGTTTTTTATCCGAGGCACACTGTATGTCAATGAAGGACCAGTTGATATGCTGGGTTTTTTTCGTTTTCAAAGTAGTATGACTTTTCAAAATCGTTTTTTCGCAAACTTTTTTTTGTTGGAAATATCAACTTTTTCCTTCAAGAGAACCAATGCTAAAAGATTTTTGGAAAACGCTTGTGAACTTTAATTTTATATTTTCCAAGTGCAGATATAGCTATTTATCTCCGTCGGAGAAGGATTCAAAAGAGGATAATTCTACAACAAATAATTTTTGAGAATAAAGTTACACAAGAAATAGGTTTATAATGTCTTCAATGTCAAAACCAAACGCCGCATGTGCTTATCCAAAAAGGAACTTATTCTGGATAGAATTTTAAGTTGTATCAGCAGCTGCTACGCAGTGAATTAGCGAACATATTGATTTACACCGTCTCAACACTTTTGTTCACAGTACATATGCATAGAACAGCTTACTGTGCTAGTTTTTACCGTCGGAAGATATATTCAATTTTTTTTGGGAGTATACATGGTCAAAAATAGAAGTCACGACAAGCACTACTAATTATACAGTTCGGGTTTGCCATGAAGACTAAACAAAAAACTAAACTAAAGAAAGTCTACAAGGGCTTTGTTAGCAGACAGCTCACTTAAGAATTTTTTCCTACCTCCGAATATATTTATTTGGAACATAGTAGGACATTTCTACTCCAACATTTTGAAAGACATATTGAATCCTAAGAATCCATTATTATCAAAACTAACACAGATTTATTGCAATGATACACGTTCGACAATGTCATACATTCGTAATCAAAATACAGTCCCATAACAACCTCTCATCATTATCTAGACCAAACTTGAAAGCCTATACCGCCGGCAAGATCTCCAACTGCATCAAAAAACACAGCCAAATTTGTACATGTTGTGATATCAAGCATGTCACAAATAATCACAGAAAAAATTCACTCGAATACGAAGTACATGGGCGATTAAGTATTAAATAGGTACTCACCCGAGGTTGAGCCATCAATGCTCTGGGAGCGATTTCCAGCCCGACTTGTGCCACTTTTAACACAAAAAATCAAAACGAAGCAAAACTATCGTAACTTATTCGGGTATATTTAAAGCACACTATTCAGGAACAAGAACTAACTTGCCGATTTGCTTTTTATTTTGATTTTTCAACCGATTTCAAAGAATTCATATAGGTACATGTAAGCATGAAAACAAGTTAGATATTTTAGTTAAGCGAATATTTTGCACTTGGGAGTTATCAATCCAAAGAATAATTCAAACGCTATTCTTACAACGCTTCGAATTTTATTCAATTTCACATTGAACAGCACATTCGTTCGTACGATGGGAGAAATATTCAAGAAAATGTCGTCGCGTGCACTTTTATCTATTATTTCTTCACTAAGCACTGTTAAAATTTTATAATTCGCGATTTTTTTCTTGTTTCACTAATGCTTTATATTCTGGATATAATATGTATATAAGATTTATATGTTGTTTACACTCTTAACTAAGCCGTATACAGAAATTGTATGAGTTGATTTGACGCGTTTTGTCGTATTGGATCGTATAACTGTTGTAATATTATTGTAGAAATTTCATACGCATAAATATAGTATACTAAGAGGTATATCTCTCTGACGACTTTGGATCACAATAGCAAGGATCTGTATTTTGTCCGATTGAACGTTTCTTTCACACCGCGAACCGATCGACCGACGATAGCACCGCGAAAACGAGGAGATTCTCAGACGACGTAACTGGCGATGATCCCGACGCAAAAAGCCTGCCCAGCAAACCGTTGTGGTTTTTCAAAACCACGTTCAGAAATCAACAGTGAACTTGTGTTTAGCCCGGAAGTAGTTGTAGCTGCGGTTGATCGAGGCTTCTCGCATGAAAACCAACAGCGACAATTTTGGCGCGCTATTTTGAATCTGTCCGGCAGCAGTCCTTCGGCCGTGCAGAAGCCGTTGCATGGTCTAACATTTTCAGACGGTTTCGTTAAGTGGAATTTATCACAATTTTCCTTGGCGTGCCTTCCTCAAACGTCCTCTTTTCACTCTATGAATCAATAGTCAAGAGGAATTATTTTTTGTTTTCGTATACAATTTGATTGATAGTCGGATTTCGTGAAATTTGTGCAATAAAACTAGCTGGCTGGTTTGTTTTGGTATTGAAGTCTCGGCTACTACGACCCGGTTTTTACACAAACGACACAATAACGGTACAGGATTGGCAGTGAATAGTAGGCTGCCCGAAAGAAAGGGGTTGAACCACTTCGCACCCTGTCCGTCCGATTCACGGGAGACGACGTCCTAAAATGACGGTGATTAATGATCAACTGAAAGTTCCAAACAGCTGATAGTCGTCGTATAGGGTTGAAGCAACAATCACACTGGATGATACACCAGTACTAGGATCGACAGCATGTTATTCGTTTCTTTTGTCTTTTGTTCTCTTTCTACCAGTCGAATGGAGCCCGCTCCCCGGTTCGCCCCGCTCGTAGCCCAGCCTGATTGGACTCTCACTCGTTCTGTCCGATTTTCGGGCGATTTTATTGCGACATTTCACGTCCGATTTCTGATTCTCTTCAGCCAGCAGCAATCCAGCATAACTCCACTGTTCTTCAAATTTCCAATTCACGTTAAGGCTTTGAGATCCGTATACAAAGTTGCAATGGCGACTCACATTGGGCGCACAGAAACCGAAAATCAAACTACCAAAACAAGCACCTGATTCGCACGCTACACTTATGCACTCGTTTTTTACCCTTCGCCGAATTCCTATTAAAGTTATTTTGAATTTTAGGGCATTGAGGACAAAATTAATGATTTCTGATTGATGGCAAATGGTTACATCGACAGCGACGACGACGGCGAAAAATTAATGATTCCCGTACTGGAGAGTGCGACGAACACCGGAGAGAAACCGAAAAAACGATTGCAGTAAAAAACTAATAAAATCTGATTTTTTAATGGGGCGCTCGTGTGTCTCTCTAATAAAAAATTGTTCTACACGTCGTACGCGTTTCGAAGGCAAATACACACTGGCACGTCAATCAATGTGAACCGTAAAACCTGGCGGGGGTAAAATCTATGAGACACGTTCGTTGGTCGTTCGTATGCAGCCGCTCAGCATCAACGTCAACCGAACGACGCATACACCCAAAGTGGGCCGGCCGCACCGATTCTGCTCCACTCGCACACTGCCACACAACACGACTGTAGTAGTAAGAAAACCAGTCAGCCGACGTAAAAAAACAGCCAGCACTAGCCGGACATATTTCCAAATTCGAATGCCTGCTGCACGCTCGGCCCAGCGAAGGAATGACTGATTTGATACTACGCCTCTCTGTCAAATCGAATGAGTCGTCGGCTCATCTCTTCACGCCGTTATCCGCCCAGAAACAAACCAGATCCCAAACAGACTGAACTGTCTAAACGGCTTCCCCCGGCCTGTCACGCTCTCATGCCTATATGCTGTTCCAGTTCATTTATAGCGCCGGGCCGGTCCCACTGAATCACCGGTGTGGGTATGCAGTTACAGCTCAATGCTCCATTGCGCATTTTTCAACACGCCCATCGTGCTGGTTCTTGCCTTGGCTAAAGGGAGACAGGCACTGCGAGTCATTTACCTGAGCTCTGCATCGTCACTGCACTTGCACAGTTTCGGCACTCAGTATGCGAATTCCGGCCCAATCAGTCATTTAGCTTCATTTCTCTTTTCGCGTTCGCGAAGCGCATTCCTTGCCGACCGATTGCAACCTGCAGCCATCAAACATCTTTCAAAAGTTGCGCCCGTTCGACGCGTGTGTGCAAGTGGGATAGCTCTAGCCACGATCTCGTCAAACTTCACGGTGGGACATATCAAAGTCCGATTGCCAGCGCCGAATTTCATTCGTCTACATAAAAATGATTTACAGCTCCATTTGTAGGTGTAAAAAGGTGGTAACCGCCGCACATTCGTCTAAGCCGCTCGTCGCTGGCTGGGGCAAGCGGACGAGCCAGTCATGCGTTCGTGTGTATTTTACGATTTGTTTTGTTTCTTCTTCTTCTTCCCGGCAGTTGATGCGGGCAGGACAGGACGGCCAACGAACGAAAGGACTCGCATTGAATAAAGGATGTATTGGGCTATGTGCGAGCTTTGCAGAGCTTTCTCCGCGACTGGAAGACGTATGGGATATTTGTCGCGCAAGGCGAAGAAGTTGGCGTTGATTTCTGGGGCAGACTTCTCAGGACGCACGTCCAATCATCGTCAAAAGGACAGGCGTCTGGTGGCTAGAGCCGAGCTGCCTGTGTGTGTCACTTCTTTGTGCGCCGCACCACATCTTACGTCAAGTCCTCGGCCGCCTGTTCCGACACCGACAAGCGCTGAGTGAAGAGTGTCCGACTCGGAGCTGACTCGAACAGAGCACAAGATGAGGATTTTTATTGGCGGCTATTTACCATCCCATAGACATCTCGGTCTGCGGCCTGCACTCCTTAATCCGGGCTTGTCGATGATTCCACTGCAACAGGGATGGGTGTTCGAAAGTTTTTCGTTAGCACTGTTGTTTTCGCCGCGTTCCGGTCGGACTCGAATGCTTGGCGGGGAAGTTTTCGCTTGAGCTGTAGTTTCGTTTGGCTGAAGCGAGTCCTGCTGTAGATACCCTTTAATGTCCTTTGCTGCTGTGCTGCCGAATTGATCGCGGGCCGGACGAAAGTCAGTTCTTGCAAATTGTTTTCGTAAATGCGGTGTTTTGGCCGTCGTTCCGCCCGAGCCGCCGGTAAAATGGGACGAAGTCAAACCGCAAGTGCCATCAATCACAGTGCAAACGAAAGGGAGAGCGCGATTTGATGTCTGTTTGATTCGCTCGTCCTGAAGGAGGTATGCGGGTGCATACGTTGCGATTTCGAAAAGAGTTCACCACAGGCGACCATGCAGCTCTTTTATGTGCACTTGCAAACAATTTGCTTCATGTGGATACGTTCGTGGAGTTGTTCTCGCTCTGCAAATTACATGAGAATTAATGAAGAAATTATAGTGTATGTAAAGAGGTTCGAGTATGTCCACAATGTGTTTTCTATCGCTAGATGGTTCGCAAAGTGTTTTGAACGTTCTGCGAAATCGTTCAGGACGAAAAAACTCAGCTCGAAAATTGAAACTTATTAGTGGAAATGTTCTAGCTTAGTGAATAGGTACTAGGTACGTCCACCCATCGGAAACGAATGTCTGGCCTACGTCCTGGAGCACTGCAGGCAATGTCCTGAGATCGGCACCCCTGTGCCGCGACGAATTGCCTAATAGCTGACCGAATTCACTCTTCGGCTTTGAAGTGAAATTGATGACATCGCATTTGCAGGACTCGTGTCGTTATGGTTTGCACAACTATTTGCGATGTTTTTACTACACTTCGGCGTGCTACCCGCCGCTGAACGCGCGATGGCGGCATTCATGATGTTGTTGACCGTCCCGGCATCGTCCGAGCGATATTTAAATCATTTTCGTTACATTTCCTGCAACATTTTGCGGTCGCACGTAATTGTCACGGAATATGCAATGGTGCATTTGCTTGCGCCCAGGGTAGTTGCGAGGACTCATGGTCGGATAGATATCCTGATTGCTCGCGGGCTATTGACGCCATTGATTTTTTGATTAATTCCTGTGGTAATGGGCGACTGAAATGATGTGTACTGATTTGCATGAATGCTACGACAGTAACCATATTTGTATGCATATATGTTGAGGTGAATTTAAATTTGTATTTGGGCTTTGAATTTCGATTAAAATATACTTTCCATTGCTCTAATAAAACTACGGTCGCATCGACGGAGTCATTAACTACAGAGCTACGTATTTCCGATATTATTTTGAGTAGTAGAAAGAATAATATTATGTTTGAAAATTTTTGTTGTTTTTGTTAAGTTTTTCAATGCAGAAAGGATTACGTAATTTTTATTATTGAAAAATTCATATGTAGTCCATACCATTCAGCATATATTATAATACATATATGAGTAGGTATTGTGTACTATAATTTAAACTCAATGGAATGGAGATTTAAGAGTCTTGTAAAACATCCATAAATTAAGAAGGTATTCATCGTTGTGAGTTCATTTCATTTTCATATTATCAATCATTTGCTCTTAAGTTAATATAGCCAGTGGTAAAACTGACAGCTAAAGTTAGTATCTATTTACTTAACTTATGGGTTAGATGAGCTAAAAATATTCCAAAAAAATTTCTTGCAACTTTACCAATGTAAATTTTCGGCTTTTTCAATTCAATGAAGTTAGCGATTAACAGCTCTTTGTAAACGTATTTTCTATGGGGAAACGTTGGTTCTATCTAAAATAAAAAGTTAGGTGTCGGTTTCGATTGATACTCTATTTCATCTCATTATTTGAGCGACCGGTGAAAAAGTTGATAATCAAACTATAGCTACAAAATTATTTGATGGATGCTATTTATTAAATTGAAGCAGTTGTTGTCTACGTAAGATAGATATATGGTTTTCACATGAAATAAGATTATTAGATATTTAAAGGTCTTTTGCGTGCATGAAAAACATTGGCAAAAAAAACCTTTTAATTATTGAATATGTAGGTAGCTACGTACTCTACTTGTTTTTTATGATATAGTCTAAAATTTGAGAGCTACTAATCCAAAGCAGAACAAATGTTTAAATACAAGTATCTGCAGCAAACGGTAAAGTTTGTTGCGATGAATCACGTCAACTTACGAAATCGAAATGTTTTATAAGATAGAAATTCATTTTTTTTTACAGTCATCACCTGCATTCGATTACGATGGCTATAAGTGCACTAATCAGGGTATATTTACGACACTATCTCTTCACATCTCGCTCTTGGTCACATATTCATTCCTAACTATTTTCGAAGGGAGCGCTTGAGAATATGTGGAATTTTTATAACGATTTTTCTTGTGTTTTGTTACTTTTGATTAAGAAATGGAATTATGTAATTATGACAAATTCAGCTTTTTCATTACAACTGGCATAGAATGTAAAAGGCTTCCGATTCATATTATCAATGTTTCTATCATAACTATTTTCCCCAACCGTTACACCTGCTTAGCCAGTAGATGTGACTTAAACCGAAACTAGCCGTTTGTGCAATTGACCGTATATATTGGAGATGTTAGCTTAAAACGGTGATATCTTCAAAAATACGCAAGAATTTAAAACAATTTGTTTTTATTCTTATCTACGTTGAAATTAGAAAAAAATTGAAATCATTTTCGTTTGAATACATTCTGTATAAATGATGTAGTACTCGCTAAGTTTAAGCGCTTGAAATCGATACTTTTGGTACTCATTCAAGGAACATTATCTCAGATCATATTCACAATGGACCAATAAGTTTTTTTTAATATGCAACTATTGATCTCAGTAAATCTATTAAAATTCGGTTTTATGAAAAATCAGTGACGATTTTAGTTTACTGGAATTTTAACATCTGTGTTTTAATGAAGGCTCCTTTTTCACACAATTTAAAAATTCGCTAAAACTAAAACCCGTCATTCAATATTTACAACAAGGAATTCAGAAAATTTCTAATGATGAAGAGGAAATTGCAATTTAAACCTTAAATAGGAAAAATGTGTTCCTTGAATGAAAAAAAACAATGAATTTCAAGCGCTAAAATTGAGCGAGAATTGCAATATACTATTAATACAATATAAATTATAATTAAAATGTAGAAGACATAAAAAATCTAAATCTACATAGTCGCTGAGAGAATTTTTTTCAGTTAAGAATATTAGTCTTTATAGCTCTCGAAACTATGTATGTTTAAATTTCAACTATTATCTTGGAATCGGTTTGTTTGTATCTAAATAGTTCGTTTATAAAAAGTTTGATGTATTTTACACTTCGTGAAAATTTGCATTTTCTTTGTTTATAAGGTCAAATTATGTTTTTTTCTGCGTACTTGAGGTTCTAATTGTAAGCTATGAACCGAAAAATCCAATTCTCGGCAATGTTTTGCTTGCTCTATTGGGGCTGGACTGCAATTTCAACTAAAAAAAATCGTGTTATGCGTAATACAAAAAAAAAACAATTCGACTTTCAAGAACACCTGTATTTTTATTTAGCGAAGACATTTAGACAAAGCAAGTATGCGATATGAAAACTGCACTGAAAAAAATCATTTGGTATTTCATATAAAGAAATAGTCATAATTTACTAAAGAAAATGGTTGATTTTCAGCCTACTAATTCAATTTGTTGTTTCCGCAAATCATGAATCGTTAATTATCTCCGTATGATATTAATCATTTCTTTTACTGTCTTTAGACATTTTTACAATAAAAATAACTAAACTTTCTATAATGCAGACATTCATGCAAATTATATTGGCAAAGTTTTCTATTTCAATAGTAAGAAACTCTACAAACAGTTGATCCTTTTTTAACTAAAGAAGATTAGTTATATCAACTAATCTAGATTTCCTTATTAATTCTTTTGAAGAATAAATCATACTTTTAGACTTTTCTACCAAATCAAAGTCATCTATTTGCAATTAGTTAAAATTTCGAATTCTTTTCGTTCAGTGTGATAATATTTTTAACTTGGTTAGGATAACTTTTTAAGCATTTTCAAGTCTATGTGGCCGCTGAGTGCCTTAAAGTGGACAATTTTTTTTCAAATTTAGATTTTTTATAGCTTCAGATACAAACATCAGATCATTACGAACTTTACAGGACGGTTGATAATTATTGAAAATAAGTATGTGCTTTTTTTATTTATTTGTAATCCTTTAAATCAATACGTCTCCTGACATTTTTCGCTTTCAAGGGAAAAATGCGAACAATGTATGAACTCAACTCCACCCTGTCAGTTTGAAATTTTCAAAATTCCACTTCACATAATAACAATTCTTCATCAAAATACACATTTTCGAGCTCCCGAATTTTTTGTTCGCGAGAACTCACAAACATTTCATCAGCTCAAAGTGAAAATTACACGAAGTGTTGGTGCTCAATAGGACCAGGTCTGTAAAATCATCTTGTAAGATATTCAATCAAATAACAATTTTATTCTCCTATTGCATCCAATGCAGAAATCATATTAAAGTGAATTTCATGCAATAGCTTGATCTTAATGTAAGCCGAATTTGAAGATTTTCCGTTGTGAAATTAGGATAGAATTGCAGCTGCAATATTTTCGGTAATGTTTGCACTAACAAATGTACCAGTGAATTGGAATTGATCTTCCATACGCAGAAGTAAACTATGTTTAAATTTTGCAGATTTTGATTTTGCTCAAAATCTTTCTACCCCAATATCTTCTGTCCAAGTCATTGAATTGAAATGATATTTGCCAGAGTGAGCTGGTCTAGATTAGAAGCAAACAGAAATGTGCGATTTTCTCAGAGTGAAATAGACGGAAACTTCAAAATACCGGATAAATGTTGACCAAAGCAGTCCAAAGCAACCAAAATTGGCCCAAAATCAGTACATGTGAAATGGGCAAAATATCCCACAGCTGCCTGCATTTGTAGGCAATAAAGGTAATTAAATAAATCGATAAATAGGTAAAGCTGATAGAATAATTTTACTATGAAACAAAAACAAATTCTGTGTACATTAATGCCATTCACAACATACAAATGATCTTTTGATGCAAATTTTTCCTTTTTTTTTCAAACAAATACTATGATTGCTCGGTTTTAGTCTCAGCTTCAATTTAAAATAATTTAGTATTGAATATGCTGAACACATATTCGGATTTAGTACATTGATCTTCTATATTACAGAATGAATACAAATTCTCATAAGATAGTCAAGCAATTCAGTCAGGCTTTCCTTTCCATCGAATTCATGAAAGCAAATGCGTTTTCAGTATATTTCAACAGTATATTTAATAAAAATCGTGACAATTCATCGAGTCTTCATTCGCCTAATGGATTTTTATTTTGTGAAGCGTAGATCCAAAACTCCGCAAACATTTGTGCTACATCATCGAGAAAAAAATCTTTTGAAGAAAAGAAAAAAAAAGTAAATTGAAGTACACTCAGAAAAATTTCATTTAATAGAATCAAATTTAAATCAAAAGTTGAAACACTTTTAAATAAAAAACGAATCTTATTTGAATTCCACTTTTTGATTATTTGAATTAAAATAAAATTTTTATAATAAAGTGGAATTCAAATAAGATTCGTTTTTTATTTAAAAGTGTTTCTACTTTTGATTTAAATTTGATTCTAAAAAATTGTAAGTGGTGAAATTTTTCTGAGTGTAGGTTTTCAAATGTCGGGAGCATTTACATAGTTTGTAGCATATAACTATTTTAATCAAATTTACTTAGTTTACTTAATAAACATTTCATAATAATACTGACCTCCATAGCCTTCTGAAAAAATCCATATCAGAGGATTTACAAAAAAGTTGATTTTCCGCATGCCCTAAAAATTAGCTCTATTGGAATAATGGGAAAAAATAAAGAATAATAATGATTATATTTGGACATGCCTGCCAATAATTTTGTTATGTGTTTTTTTTTATCCCCTGATCACTTTACTGGATTTAATGGATTTCCATCACATATACCTTCTTGTAAAGCTTATTAGTTGTTGTTCGCGAAAATTTGTAAGTTTTATATTTCAAAATCAAATCATTCTCCGTGGGCAAAACTCGAACTGAAAAATAAGAAAAAACATACACAAATTGCCATTGTGATTTACATTTGACATTACCCATACCGATCTCAGTAGTCTATAAGAACAAATTTTACAAGTAGTGATTTCATAATATTTTGTTGCTAAATAGAGCGAAATAGCCAAATCTAGCATCAGTGCTGGTGACTACTGAGTCGCTGTCGGATTCTGTTCACGATCTGCCGAGATTTTTCGCTGGAACTCTCTGATATCTTCATCTTTGGCGAAATTGCCGAACGCTAACACGAAAATTTAAGCTAATAATTTAATATTGTTTCCTTTTCAATAAACTAAGAAGCTATCAGTCGCTATTCGTTGCTGGATCGTAATTTCGGGTATAATTCGTTAAATAAATGCGGACCCGAAGTAATAATAATAATTCGCTTTTACTCAGGCTGCCGTTACATACTTTAATATATCAAATTGCAGTAAAAGCAATTTTTGTGATGCATGTTTGCAAGACTTATTTTGCCATTTATCTAAATCAGGGTATGAGCGGTCTAATGTAATCCCTGTTGAGACTGTACATCCTAGCATATTAAGAAACATGTCTCAGCTGAAACTGTTATTGCTATCAGATTTATATTGATTAATTTTAAATGTCGTTGTTAGGTATTAGATCTCGTGAGCTCTGATTTAATTTCTGTTTAATACCAATTTTCTGATGAGAAGCTATAAGTTTGAATAATTAGTCGAAAGTTTGAGGAACATAGTCGTCTGAATTATTTTGAGATGTTTTTTGAAATGAATGTGATTTTAGAATAAATACTGTCATTTAAACTCTGAGTTAGAGCTTCCATCTAATATTTTTCCCGAAAAATTTCAAGTTTGGTGTTTTCCCTTCACAGCTGGCTAGTGTAGCCGAGTATGCTGCTAGCATATCCCATATACCGTCGACACTGATCACGGGCTTGCAGATTAGCTAACTGGAAATACATACTGATTATGAACAGTTCGCCTATTTCAATCGCTAGACCCGCAACAGGTTTTAGCGGGTCATTTTTACTTTAAATCGAATTTGAAACAAATTGTCTCGAAATTTGTGCGTCCTTTTTGATTCGGAACATGTAGCCTAATTCCAAATTACTCAGGTCGCCAATCAATTTCCGAATACAATTAATCATAAAGCGATCATGTGCATTCACCAACTAATTTCAACCTCCGATATCATCACCGATAGTACATAGATATATCAAAAAATGATAAAACTTCAGCTATTCGGTCAGTGTTGAATACCTGTCCGAAACTATTTACTCACTCTGTCAAATCAAAAACCAACTTTATTATTTGCCGCAATTTTTTTTTCATTATTAGTATTATACTGTAACGATTTCAATACAAATCTCGTTAGCGCATCACGAGTTCGCTCCAATGACACTATCGATGTCACCAAAGGCGGAACATGCCTTTAATCTTCTTTTATTGCTAGAAACACATTACACATAAATAAATGAAATGAAATGAAATGAAAAAAGCTCGAATTCGAACCAACAACCTTTCGGCATTTTGTTGTGATTTTTATTTACTGATTATGTCACTCGGAACAACACCCACCGCTGATAGGTGTGAAAGCGGCAGCAATGGCAGCTTCGGTGCCGATGATGGACAGGGTCGTGGCTGACGACGATCCTGCTGCTGGGGTGGCACAATTGGAGCCTACAAAGCTGCAACACAGGACAAAGTAGCGACACGTCAATATCCAATTGCTGTCTCCGCGCCCTGCGAAAACTCGTACTGATTGTGTACATTATTTTGGCAAGAGTTGAAATCGAAATGATTTAACGAAGCGTGCAGAGTTGACAATTTGTCCCTGCCGAGCCGACTTCAATCTCTGCCACACTGCACGAGTACTGTGTTTTCCAGGCGTGATGGACGGACAGAGATCAACAGTTTGTGATTTTCGGCGGTATCCTTTTATGGTTTGCCGCTATACAATTACCAATCGGTCTATCAATGGAAAAAATATCTGCGAACATGACATGAAATCGATAAGGCAAAGTGCCTGTTTTCCGATGATTTTGTTGTATTTTCCCGTACCTAGCGCCCGATGCCCACAAAAAATTAGTGAATGAATGAATGGGTGTTGATTGGTATCGATGAGTTTCACTAAACAGTGGATAGATATTGGTGATACTAACTCGGCTGTAAAGTAAGCGTATTACGTAACTCTTGAATAATGTCAAGATGATATCTCGAGGTGATAAATTTGTTAATAGAGGAAACAATCGTTTATTAATAATTTATCTACAATTTTATGTTTCATTCTTTGGAAAATCAGTGACAGCTCAGGGGGGAACTGAATCGAGCTAAAACATTCTTTCTCATAAACATATTTTGACCCCACAATATTTCCATCGAATTATTAAATTACAGACACAAATTAGAGGATGAACGATTTTGGCATTAATCGTCGAATTGACTTGAAATGCATTTAATTTACTTACCTATCTGGAACTTAGTCATTTCTGACTCCTTTTCTAGAAAATTTCTATTATAAATTATAATAGAAATCTTTTTAAAAAGAAAAAAGCATATTTTTATATCGATGGTCGATAATATTGAATAAAAGATGATTTGATGCAAATATTTGTGTTAAGGACACAACAAATAGAAACATATCAAACACATTAGTACAACCTTCAAATGTGAATGCACAAAATGTACAATTTTTCATTATGATAATGCACAGAAGCATCAATCTGCTCTGAAGTAAAACAATTAACCTGGCAGCTTTCAATTGAATATAAATGAAAAATTATCAGCATAACATGAGGTTACTTATTTTAAAGCTATCAAACGACTTAAATATATTTTCATTAAATATTTCTTCAATCATGAGGGTATCTGATTAGAGGTTGATAACAATTTAATTTATAAACTCCTATTTAATAGCAGATATTCACTGATATAAAGGAGATATATATCTAATTAAATAGCACCACAGTAGCATTTGGTTTGACTAGATTTTATTTTGTGAAAAGCTATAATTTTTATGCCAACTTCTACCAAGGACATTGTCAATTTCACTGCCACAAGCTCTATAAAATTGCATCCAGATGTTATAGTTAGCATTGGCTACCATATAATCAAATCGAATCAAATGCAATTAAGTTAAGTTTGATAAGTATCTTATCGTGTTCATTAACTTAAACAATACGGAAAGTTGATTACATAACGCATTAGTCTCAACAATGTTGCTGTAATCGAGTGGGTCATAATTTTTTCCCTTAGTTTGTACTATCCTGTCAAAAATAAATAGAAAGCTAGATAGAAGACTCCCAAGCTTGTTTTACTTTGCGACCACGCATACTTCGCTGGTTCGCGTCAAGCGGCGTCATGAGGCGAGATTCACTAAAATAATCTACCCCTAAATACTATTAGGAGTTTAATGAGTGCAATACTTGCACACAACATTGCGATCCAAAATAGGGCACTGATTCTAGTTTTGGTAAAAAAAATAATCTTCAATGATCCATATAATATATTTCAAAGATGTGACAGACATTATCAAGGTGTTTCTTGGTTACGACAACCTCACGACAACCTTTTGTTATGTCTAGGGGTTGAAGCTGCTGAAGAGCTTCATATATACTTTTACAATCAATGTAAATGCATAAATGTTCCAGGACTCACCTTATTACTCATTTAACTCAGGTACCTAACTACACCTAGGTGAGCTCAAAGCTCAGTTCACAGTCCCTTGCCAAAGCCTGGGTTCAAACCACACTAGAAGCCTATGCTCCACCCATTAGACTACATGGCCTTCTTACCCGAAAGTAGCTCCCCGAAATGCGATTTTTTTTTCAAAAAGCATGATTAGTTCTCGTGAGTGGAGTGAGGATCTGGATACCCGTACTTTCAAACTACAACCCTATAAAACAACAAAACAACAAAACACCTACACACAAAAAAAAATTCGCTCTGCTATATGTGCAGCAAAAATAATAATATCTGTAATAGCCATAATTAGCCGTAGTGGGCACAAAATTGCCCTAACAAATATATTTTTGTTCTACTTATGTGTGATACATAACATATACCAGCAACAGGTATAACTATTGATTTAAAAGGTATTATGAGTATATGGAAATCCAGAGTTATACTCATTTTAAGTAAAATTCGGCTTTCACGTAAAAAATATACCTCGGGTACACAAAATATGCACACAGCAATCATAATTATGCACGCTACAGGTATAAGTTCTATATGGGTTTCTCTGTTTTCTGGTAGCGATAGATATGAAATCCATACAGTTGGTATATTATATATGCGACAGATATAAAATGACCACTGAACAATGTAATATGCTTCTCGTAGATATATGGTTTATTTTCGTTTCTAATTATGGGGCATCTTTTGTTTATAGTTTGAGATTGAGCTTGCAGAGAGGTCGGTAGCTTAGCTCGCTAACGCGTCAGTCCGAAGCAGCGATCTACTGCCCGCGGGTTCGAATCCCGCCGCGCCCATGGCAGTATTTGTTCGTCTTGTGTTGTCTTAACAGTCGGCAACTGGGCATAATACCAGCGCTCCATTAATTAAGTGCCACATTAAAGCCTTAGTAGCGACTAAGCATAAGATTAGCACTTTAAAAAATAAGAAATATATGTGGTACTTAGAAGAATAATGGAATAGTTCTTATCGGCTTCTCCCATATGTGTCTCCCTACCGCCATGGCTAAGCATTTGCTTCAAAGGGGAATTCCCTGAGCTTTTTTCTGCGTGCATACGATAAATATTTATATTATATCTGCCGTGAATATATTATGGCTTTCAAAACACACCCATATACTCATGTGAGATATATTATATTTCCGTCGTTTTATATCTGTCAGCGATATATTTTTTTTTTGAGTGTATGAGGACCCAACAAAACACCTATGAGGACTAATTTTCACCTTTCTCTAGCATCGTTTCCAAGCAACGTACAATATCATTATGAGCTCCTTTTCAATATACTATCATACGATTCACATTGCTAATAAACGCCTCTACATTTATATTAACAATTCAGGTCTAGTATCTATGTCTTACCAAATACCAACCTCTAACCGATGTAGTTCACCTGTAACTTTTTTTATCGCTTCTTCTTCTACGGTGAAGCCCATCGAAGTGAAAACTTGAATGTCGCGTTTAGACTCTAGCGGCAGCAGTGATCTCGATGGTAAACTCAACATATTCGAAAAGTTTCTTTCATCCTCGTTATGTGTCCCTTTGTGCATACTTTTTAACCTACCTAAGCTTTTCCCTCGGTGGTTTTTTTCTATGATAATGCCAAAGCTCAGGGGATTGCCCTTTGAAGCGAATGCTTAGCGATGGCGGCAGGGAGACACATATGGGAGAAGCCGATGTCAATTATTCTATTATTATTTTAAGTGCCACATTTATTTCTTATTTTTCTAAAGCGCTAGTGCTATGCCTAGTCGCTACTAAAGCTTTAATGTGGCACTTAATTAATGGAGCGCTGGTATTATGCCCAGTCGCCGGCTGTTAAGACAACACAAGAATAACAAATACAGCTATGGGCACGGCGGGATTCGAACCCGCGGGCAGTAGATCGCTGCTTCGGACTGACGCGTTATCGAGCTTCATATTGGAAATCAACCTATGTTTTCCCGATACTAAGGTCATGTGACATTGAGAACGTTTCGAACTAACGCCCCATATTATTTCTTTTCTGTTTTCCTAACCTGTTAGAAACAATTGCACACGATCAAATCTACTGTGGTTCGTATAATAAAATATCGAATGTAACACATGGTTTTATAAAAGGTCGCTCCACTTCCACTAATCTAGTCGACTTTGTTGATTTTGTGTGCTCTGTTCTTGACGAAAAGCATCAAGCTGATGTAATATGTATATATTACATCAACTTGATGTTCATTGGTGATCATTTTTCGAAAGCTTTCGATAATTCTTAGTTTGGCATATCCGGTCCTCTTCTTTCCTGGTTTTATTACACGTTATCATTCGTTTGCCATCGACAAATGGTTGCTAATTGCGTCATCAAATTGTTGCTCTTCCTTCATTTTTATCCGTCTTCTGATGTTCCACAGGACTCCATTCTTGAACCTCTACTATTCGTTCTTGTTATAAATGATTTTCGTTCAGTATTTTCATTTAAGCGCCTCCTTTATGTGGACGATCTTCATCTGCTTCGTGAAATCTCGTCTGTCAGTGATTGTTTTTTTATTGTAGTCAGATCTCACAAACTTATACGCATGGTGTGGAAGGAACTCTCTCCCTCTTGATATCTCCAAATGTGTAGTGATGTCCGTTTCTATTAAACCAAATTTTTATCTTTTAAGTTTGCCCTGTCAAGTAATATTTAGCTTCATGCAGATCAGCATAAATATCTTGGTCCTGTGCTAGACGCCAATCATGCTGTTCCTGGTTTCATTTGGTGCAAAAGATGTTAGTTTTGACCTTCGCTGTTCACGTTTCTTCTTGTTCGTGTCATCCTTTAGTCTTGCTCTAAAGGGTGATCAGCCCATTTCGTGTACCAGTGCGGACTAGTTTTTTCGCAAGAGGTTTTGTGAAATAAGTTCATTTCGTTTTCTCAAAAGATTTGGTCGAATTTTCATTGAGAACGGCTGTTAAATCGAATTCTATGAGACCAATATAAAATGCACAAGCTTGTTAGATTTAAGGTTGAAGTTAGTAGAGACTTCATTCACAATCAATTTTTACGAGGCTGGAGGGATAAGTTCCACAACTCATTTCACCATTAATTTAACTCAGGTAACCATTCACAGTTAAGCTAAATCACTAAAATTCTCTTATTTGCTGCTATACACATAGTTTCGACTCCAATGCACATAGTCCCGATACATATGAATATGTAACTGTAATCTTCAATATATATCTTTAGGACTATAGTCAGATCCGTAGTTCAATGAGAAACGCATTGCTCTTGTGCAGTTTGATTCTTGGTTCAGGTTTGGCCGAACGTAGGACTTCGCTTTCTAGGAGGGCCTATAACACAAAATGTTGAGCTTCTGGAGTTTTTCAGACTTGCTAAGTCTGCTCGCGAAATTTTTCTACGAAGGGATTCGGTATCAGGGGGCATATCTTTATTGAAGAAAAACCATCTTAGGGTCCGTGTGGAGAAATAGATTGAAAATAGATTGAAAACCCGGCATTCAGCTGGCGGTCTCAAAGACAGAAATTCTCATCGTCCAAGTCCAGAGCAGCGAGCCGGTCATATATCTGAGAGTAACCTTGGACATATATCCGCAGGACATATTAAAAGACTCTAGTAGTCGTAACTTATCTGAGTAGGCTAATGACCAACGTCAGTGAATTCAGTGAGACGAGATGGATGCTGCTGATGGTGACGACCGATTCCGACTTGCTATATGGATTCCGAAATCTCTGGAGATGAGCTCTGAACTAAGAAGTTCCGGACGCGCATTGCCAGTGTCTTGGGGAAGTTCGTGATGGTAATTTCGGAAGCAATCCTGATATGTCTACTAGCACGAGAACTCAAGGAAGAGTACATTCCCGCTCAGGTCCGTACAGAACTGATGATCCAATGAGCGTGTGCGCAAACCCTTCAACAACTTAGGAGTTAAAATAGTAAAGGACGCTGGACGGCTAAGCTGATGGATCTTATTGAGCCTTAGGTTAGCATTGGCCACGGAGAAGTGAGCTTTTATCTTTATCAATTCATGAGAGGGCATGATTACTTCAGGAAATACCTGGGCAGAATAGGCACGATGGACACGCCGTACTGCCGGAACTGAATGATTAACCTCGATGATGCTCTGGACGCATCCTTTATGTGCAGTTGTTTCGCGAGTTTGAGGCGCAACATTGGTCATACCTGAACAGGAGAACTGAAGCGCCGTTGCAGAATACGCTGAGAAAATACTGCACATAAAGTGGGAGGCGGGTTGCCATAAAACCAATGCCTTGTTGAAGTCCGTGGGCATCGATAGGTAAGCTAGCAGGACCGGGTCGAAACGTTGCTCCAACAATTCCAGACTCAGAACTTCGCGGACTTGTAGGAAAATCTATAGCATGCAGGAAAATCTGTAACATGCGGGAGCATCTATTGAACGAACAGAGTTACATCAAGAAAAGTCCTTTCCTACTCAGGCTTTTATATGAATGTTTCATAAGAAGGGAGACCAGTAGCTGCATTGAAGACACTATTGGTCATTTGAATTTACTTGTGAGAGTTGTAAGTAGTAACGTTTTGCCAATTTTAGAGAACAAATTCACAATTATTAAGCATATTGGCGTATTTTTTAAGCTCCACTATAATCGAAGTCCCGCAAAATCAAATAGTTCCTACAATTTTTCACATTCCACGAAATAAACTTTTTATTCTAATATATTTATGAACAAGTTAAACCAGTCACCATTTCTTCTGAAATTCATTATTCCGCATGAATATGCAAATCACGTAACAAAAGTAAACTGAATTACTAATATATCCGATATTCCACATGTCTCGAACAATATTACGGATTTCTCACAAATGTTTTCCGACCTTTGGGCCATCTAACCAATGATGACACCCTCTATTTATTCTTATCCAATTACACGGTCAACTTCAGCTAATACATACGTTTATGTCTACGTCCAGCTATGCCAACACTTTCCAGCCGTGTAAAAATGAAATTCGAGAATATCACTTTTTTTTGTCTCCTAATCATTATCATAAATAAAAGCGATGAAATGCAAATGTTTTTTTTGACATCTCGTATAAAAATAAACATTTTTCCAAATACACCATGTAAAAGATTTAAAAATTTAAATGAAAAGAAATCACTAAATATATCGAACGATTCCTTTCTGTTTCATAATCACAGCCACAGTGTACTCATTTGGATTATTTGCATTTTTTCTATTAAAATTCACACATATTTCAGGCGAAAAGTAAAAACAGAAGAAAAACGAATCGCAACAAATGATTTTTTCAGACTCGTGTTCGTCTGTTGCGTTTTAAGTGTTTATTATGTCGGATCATAGTTAATTATTTGATAGATGATAGCATCGATTTGAAAAATGTCGAAAACGGCAATATTAAGTGACCATTATCGCAGAATCGTGTAGTTATCGAATTTCTACTGGAGAAGTTTATTCTGTGCCTGTTAAGATAGATTTTTCGTTGGTGTCAAGATGAATTTTTCGGACAAGTAGAACAAGATGGTTGAAAGTGGAACAAGACTGCTACAACATTGAACATAGTACGTTAACATGCTTGTAACTAGTTTAGACTGAATTTATTCAAATTTACGCTGTCTGACATTTATTTTTGTCCGATTTAATGGATTTTGGGTGGTTAGGCATGCTTTTTTATGAATATGATTTGCAGAGAGGGTTACTGTAGTTCAAAAGTTTTTTTTTATCGTGCTTGATATGCGGGACAAATTGAAAAATGAAACTACTGATATTTCAGAGAAAATTGTGATCGAGAGATTTTTTTGCATATCAGTGATGTGCATGATCATAAGCGTGAGCAGGACTTTGAAATGGAGCTGGCGATCACTCGAATTCGGGTAACACTTTTGTTAATTTTCAACGAATTATAGTGAATAGTGAGAGTAGTATAACAACTCCCAATATACATATACCTGAGTTTAATCAGAGGGAAAGTGAGTCGTGGAACTAATCACTCCAAATTTGAAGACACTGGCTGTAAATTCGTGAATCTAGCTCTGTACAAACTTCAGTCCCTAGAAACGACAAGGGTAGTCGTGGGACTACTTTACTTTGCTGTTAAGCTACAGGAACGGTGTAGAATGGGCTATAAAATGCAATAAAAATATATCTAGTATATAGCTATGAAATAGAGATGACGATTGTTCCCCTGTACATGCATGTCCATCGTCTATCAAAAAATCAGTTTTACCGTGATGGCTTTGATGAGTGACATTCGAAGAAAGTTATTTGCTGCATATCGAAGAATAATGAAAAAAAAATGCATTAGATAGAGCCTACTACAATTTATAAAAATAAATTATTTCGACTTCTTTGGACTTGGAAATTTAGTCCTTGGCATCTTGGAAAATTCTTTATATTTTTATTTATTTAAAATGTTTCAAATAAAATTTGTTTCGAATTTTATGCTGTACAATTTTTATAATAGATGTTAACACCATTGGAGCAATAGAAACCAAGATAATCGCGAAAAACTGTTTTTTTTTTACCTTTGACCTTTAATAATTTACGACGCGAGATTTTATGAGACTTTTGATATAGCTTTTAGAACGCAAAAAAGAAGGTATATACCAAAATGTCAGTAATATGTGTCTCTACGGGGTCTGTTAGGGCGGCTCGGTTCTCTAATAGAAAATTGAATGCTGGGGTCAGCTAATATACTGTCGTTGAAAGACTTAAAAAGAAAGCAATCGGTGAGTAACACCCTGCGTTACTCAACGAAAGGATTCTGTAGGATGGAGAGGCGCATGATTTAATTAAAATAAGGAAGATTGAACTTATAGAATAACGATATCGGTGTTGCACGGATTCAACCACATCGATAACGTATCTATAATGGGGATAGGTACCAAATTGGCAACAGTATTCTAGAGGAGAAGGAGAAAAATAAATACTAACGAGTGGAAAGGTTAACACAAGGTTTAGAGGATCTAATGACAAAACTGGAAAAACGGAAGGTTCTGGCAGTGATGTGTAATATATGCTGGTATACAACTTCAACTAAGAGCTCCAGATCAAACTATCAATAGCATTCATCAGAATAAGGGAAAAGCAAAGGGGATGTTTTGTAGACGAAGGGTATTTGATGACACTGCGCCACATTCAGAGTATGGGAATTCATAGCGGACCAGTTTGTTAAAACACCCAAATCATTTTGCAATGGGAAACAGTCTCTAGTGGATATAATCACTCTGCAAATTTGAACGATCAAGGGCCAAGAACGGACCCTTGCGGAACTCTTGAGGTAGGCAAAAAAAAATGCAGAAGGAGTAACTATACAAGAGCTGTCACAAACATAGGAAGAGAATCAAGGAAAAAAACGCACCAGAAAGATCAATCCAAGCTAGTCTTGACAGAAGAATATTATGGTTCACAGAAACGAAGGTTTTGACAAAGTCTGTATATAAGGCATCTATTTGTTTCTGCTGGCCAATTGCGGAAGTAAATGGCAATAAGTTTGTTACTGTTGACTTACCTTCAATGCATCCATGCTGTTGTTTGACTAACAAGAGCAGGCTAGGGAGGATACAGTATATTGGAAACCACTATTTTACGAAGCTTGCTAAAACAGGGCAAAATGGATATGGGACGGAATTTACAGATGGGGAATATGATTCCGAATTTCCAAATAGATGAAATAATATCGGATGAAAAACTATGATTGAAAATTAGTGACAGAGAACTTGTACAAAAGGTTGACAGAGTTCAAGTGGGTGAGGAAAAACTAATGGTGTTGCAGAGTTATAACAGTAAGTCAAAGAATAGAAGACTCGAGCGAAAAGCTTACAAGCAGTGACGGCTCGTAGCATAAAAATTTGGGTCGGCCAAAACGGAAGTTATATTTCATAAGTTTAATTTTTTGTAAAGCAAATAAAATTTGATCTTCGTACAAATATATGTTCCAATGAAAACCAGGAAATTTGCTTGAGCATTGTCGTCAAGACAGAGAGAGGATGTAATTGGGGAGGAGAAAGACAAGTGCATTAAAACCCAATGAGTCTGAAAAAAGTACGTCTCTAAAATTAGTAAACAAGCGCAAAAGCTAATTCTCAAAAGCGTATACAATAACATTTTTGATATTCATTCTTTCATATCATGCTTTATACACAGCGAAATAGTTGATTTTTTCGGTATAAAAAATATCATTTTTCTTCAACTAATTTTCCTTATTTTGCTTTTAATGACTAAGTATTGAAACGACATTGACCTTCAAGCCAACTGTATTAAAAACTAAAAAAAACTTTCTCAACTGAAAATTTGCTTATCTTGTCACATCGTACCAAAGACATTACTAGTTTTCCAAACTAAAAACTGTTCATTATGCATTTCACAAATTAGTTATTCACAACAACAATTAATGTCAAATTAATGTCCAAATCATATGTCCAATTTTTGTTTTATCCTATAAAGTTTTATCCTATAAAAAGATGATTATTTTCAACCACCTTTTTTACTTGTATTATTTTATTTCTACACCATCTCCACTGCTCACTTTTCAATAAAAAACTTTCCAAAAACCACTTAATAACAGCTTAATGCTGTATAATAACTACACTTTCCTATATAAAACATAAAATCGATAAAAAATATTTATTTTATTTGACCAGCATACATCAAGATTGACTTACTACTTTTACATACCCTACCTTCACATACGAGGTAAGAAAATTCGTACTTGACCTTTTTCTATTCATGCAATGCTATTTAACAGAAAATGAATCTCTTCACGAACAGAAAGCATCCCAAGATCGCCTAAAGAGTAACATAACAGAGCGTCTACGCTACATACTGTTCTTAGCCAGCAAATTGCGGCTGGCCGCAGAAATTTTTGCATTGCCTCATCTATATGCGGGGTGTAAAATTCGTTACAAAACACCCAACTAAATAGCTAGTATGAAAATGTTGTTTTGAACGGAGGCTATCTGCAGAGTTTGGAGTAGCGTAGACTGTAATCAGACACGGCCAGTTTGGTTCGGGCCGCAATCTCGGCCGTGTATTTGCTTGATTTTTGCTTGTACTTGCTGGGTATGATGCGGCCACCGCTTCGTTGGGTGTATGATGCATCGTACTCGTATGTACATATGTTTGAACGGAATGATGTAGGTTGGGAGACCCGTTGGCTGGCCGTCGTGGGAACGATGCACTTGCTTGATGTTTTGCTCAAGATAGCCGCTTACACAAACCAGGATTGAGTCAAGATTGAGATGAAAACGGTCGAATGCAGACGGGTCGTTTATTCGTTTACACTAGACTATTTCGATGTAACTTTAGTTTGGTCGGAGATTGTGTACGCGGCTTATGAAAAACTTAAGATTGAATAAGGCAGATGTAATTAAGAAGTAGAAGTAGAATTAGGAAGTTGTAGTTGGATAGTGCTTAACATTATTTATTTATCTTTCTTATTTTGGGTGATATTAGTCAATTCTTTTGGTACGGCCGGGCCGACCCTGCCGCCCCTGACGAGCCGCCACTGCTTACAAGTATATTGTGATTTGAAAGCAGACATATCATCAAGGTGTATAGCAAAAAGGATACCAGAGGAAGTTTTAAGGGGGTCGACATAGGACCAAAAGGGTTTTGGATCATTGGATATTATAGAAGCTTTCAAGTGTACACAGCATGTCATTAGCGGCCTTCATGAAGGACGCACGTAGATTTTGATATTTGAGAAGGTCGTTGAGTGAGCCTGACTTACGATTACATTTTCCAAATGTATCCCAGAAACCTAAGTATTCGCAAGAAACTTTGTATCTTGAGGTTATTATATTTTTGACAGGGAATTTATATTTAACTTTGGAATATCTTATAATGTTAACGATCCTAATTCTGTAGTTGTTGCAGATCTGATTTCCAGGCCTTATGATCAGTCATCAAAGCGATGGAAATTGTGGTTATGTGGTTATTTTTAGAAAGCAACTCCACATAACTGATATCTCTTGGTGATTATCAGAGAATTTTATCAAATATTTCAGTCAAATAGTAAAAATCTGCAGACGAAGTTAAAATAATTTATTTTAGGTGCAGTGTAATATAATATGATATTTTTGTTTGTACTTTTAAGTCAACAATGCACTTTATTTTAAATTTAAAATAAAACTTGTTTGTACGCTTTCTTGGTACGGTATAACAGAAATTCGGCTAGTGTAAGCTAAAACACATATTGTTATTTGTAGCGTATTTTGTAAGCCCTTACCTTTCGAATTGTTGATTAGATAAATACCAATCGTGCGTAAATTCCACTGCTATAATTTATTCAAAAGAAATATGTGCTGAACAAAGAACGGAAATTTTTGTTACAATAAAGTAAGCCTTTTTTGTTAGTAGTATTTTTGTAGTAGCAGTAACAGCCAGTTTTTTTAGAGTGGCTAGATTAGTCTTTGTAGCTATGGTTACACAACTACCTACAAATTAATTTATGTTCTCTAAAAAATACGTACCTTTTAGTGTCAAAGTTCTTTATAATCATACTGAAGAACTATGAGCGAAAAAGTGGAATCTCTATCCGGACGCCACTGTTTTTCTTACTTTGGGTGTGCTTTGTTAAAGTTGATTTATGGCTCTCTAATTCCATTGGTGAATATATGTTTGGCTTAAGAGCATCGCTCTTACAAAAGAGTGGTTTTAATTTTAAACGGCATCAGAATATGTGAAAGTTAGCTCCTCAGGCCTAAGAACGAGACGAAAGAAGTTCACTGTGATTCCAAAACTGCGCATACAATTTCATTCAAATTTGGCATATGGGGCATTTCATGTGAAACCGACAACGAAAAAATGTCGTTCTGGTTCTGGATGTCGTTCATATTGTGCATAATAGTACTTCCACAGGATATGAACGTGAATGCACATTTTTTTTTCGATGAGATTTAGCTGCCAAGCTGTGGGTTTCTGAATTATTAATGAATAATATTGATGAAAAGTTATTTTGGAAGCGAAGTCTGAGATTCAATTAAAAATCTTAAAAACATTAAAAATACCGGTTGGTAGAGAAAATTAACTATTCTTTTTAATTTTTAATTTATCAAATAAGTGAGGGAAATTTCATGCTGATCAATAAAACCGTTTTCAAGTTACAGTGATCACCGACTTCGAAACGTAGTTTCGAGAAAAGTGCTTTTAAAGCATGCGAAAAACGCTTTAATATATGCAATAGAGACGACTTCATTCAAAGTTATTTATCTCCATAAAGAATTGTCTGATTCGTCTGAAATTTGCAGAGAATGGTTTTGAAATATGCTTCTTTTAGAAAATGCAAAGAAAATAAATTAAGTGTACCTGTCCCCTTAAATCAGAGCAGTTGAATCGTTGTAGCTCATTTCGTCCAACAGTTTCAGAGATCTTATCTGATCAAATAAAAAAAAAAGTAGCAGACGTTAACCAGTAATTTCTTTGCTTTACCTATCCACAGGCAGACGAAAATCACTCATAATTTGAGGATGAAAAATAACTTTCCAGAAGAGGGTGGGCTAAAGTTCCTTCAAAATTAATTTGTTTCTTATCAATCTAACAGTTTTTAGTAGTTTATATTATAACTGATGTCACATTATAACAACAATACTCGTTCTACCTTTAAAAAAATGTCCAAGTAAGTATTGTTTTTAGTTAACTTGTGGCTTTACGCTTAGTGGTTTGTGTCTGCTTTTGGTTCTATTTACCATCATGGACCGTGGTAGAGGATTTTGAAAATTAAATAATACGCATTCTATTTCAAAAACGAGAAAGAGTTGGGCTATTCAAATTGTAGAGCCACCGAGTTAGAGAGCTGTAACTTCAGCATCTTACACTTCTTCTAAAAGAAAATTCGTTGATTAGAAAAGTATTACTGGGTTTTAGACGGATCGTTCTTACGATGTGATAGTTTAACAGCACCTTGCTAAGTTTACGACCAATGGGCTATCCTGCAAGGAGTGTGGTGCTGATATTTCATTGGAACTTGTAAAAAGAACCAGCTTAACAATTTTTTTTCTTGTCAACTACCGATGGTCTGAAAAAAATAGTGTTCAAAAGAGTTACTGAAGCACAACGCTCATAAGGTTAATACCTACAAAGGTACAGTACCTACTTTGTTTGAAGCTTTTTATTCATACAATCCAATTGAGAAATGTCATTCGGGGCACAGTTGTTTTCTGCAATGAAGAGTTTACCTCCTCCACGTAAAATTCTCACATATATAGGAAAGGTATCCATAGTTCAACTAAAAAAGTAGCAACAGAGTGCAAGCAAAACGCAGTAAGATACAAAAAAATGCGCAGAAAAGTTTGTGGTTTTTTTACAGTTATTGAGACTAGGCTTAGAAAATTGAAACTTCAAGGGAAAACAAAACTTAGCAATGGGCAAAGCTAAGGAAGAAAAGGTTATGGACTATTAGCAAAAAAATCAACAGCCTGAAGCAGATAAAAGTAGTATTATGGTTTTATTTTCATCTGGGTTCAAATGACGACATATATTATACCGAAAAGTTTATTCAAGAAATGATTAGTCACTAAACGCATTTGTAGTATGTTCAAAGATATTTAAATAAAACTAATTCAAAAATATATCTGTAGTTGACGAAAGCTTTTGAAAATATCAAAAAGCTGATTGTGTATGTACTGTGGAGTGGAACCGAATCCTGGAGATTATATTTGTAGCACTTCCGATTCTGAGCTTCGGGGCCTGCAATACGACATATTGCCTCAATGACTGTTAAAATGAAGAATTTCAGATGCTCACGCCGTGGGTTCAATAGATTCACAGTCGTTATTGTTTGTCCTTCGCACGAAAATTGCTGATGAGCACTATTCAAGCTATTAGAGGACTGTGACATATTAGAGTATCGACTTAGTTGTTTACATTTATATCAAAATACTCACTATTCATTCCTGTGCATTAAATGATGAGCATAACCAGTCTTCTCATTTTTCTTCATGCAGTCGAGTAGTACATTTAAAATCGCCAAATAAGTCAATCATTCGAATTCATCAAATAATTCTTTAATGACTATCTTGGAACAATTTGGGCAAACAAGCTAACACTGAAAGAAAAATCTTGGTATAATCAACCATTTTCCTTAGTTGTTTTTGCGTCAACTACGGGCTATGGTTAAAACAACCATAAAAAAATAGTTGATTACTTTTATGCACCATGACGCGTGGTTGATAAACAACGTCCGTGGTGCAAAAAAGTATTGGTTCAGGCGGTAACGATGCATTGGTATATTTTTTTCTAAATGCTTGTATCATTAGAGGAGCATTGATAAGCCATAAACCATAGCAACATAATCCATCCAAGCCTTAAATAGAAACAGGACGTGAGACGTAAAATTGAGTTCATATGCATAGCTGCAAGCTGTAGCATCTATGGAAACAATTGAAACTGCTAAACAATTTCTGGCATTGGGACAATCGTATTCGTTTTCGGGGCTCCCTGTTTCATAGCAGTGATCTGCAAACAGAAGACTTATATTTTGTGAATAGAAGAAGGGAAATATAAAGGCTTCACAGCATAACATGAATATGAATTATATCGAACAGCAAACCGAACACAATTCTGCCATGTAGCATATGAAACTTCTATGATAGAATAGGAGTATGAGTATGAGGAGTATGAAAAATCAACAGTTTGCCTTAGTTGTTTTTGCATCAACTAGGGCTATAGTTAAAACAACCATAAGAAAATTGTTGATTACTTTTATGCACCATGACGCGTGGTTGATAAACAATTTCATTCGGAGCATGAAAAACATCCAAATGTTATTCTACTTTGCGTAGAGTAATTTCAAAGACGTTGCTCACTGAATTACGTTTGCTGAAATCAACTATTGCAAAGTAGTTTAAGTACCATAAAAACTGTTGATAATTCGAAACGTTGAAGTTTTGAGTGAATTGATGAATATTTTTTTATTTATCAACTAATTTTCGTGGTTATGAAACAATTAAAACAGTTGATTTCATGAACGTTGCGATATTTTTTGTACAACCAGAACCAACTACTTTTATATCGTTAAATTGACTATATTAACATAATAAAAATAACAATTTTCCGTAGTTCGTTTAACGATTTTGAATGAATCGTTGCAATACTATTAAAAATAGTTGAACCAACCAAGAGTTTTTCTTTCAGTGAATAAAAAAAACCTAAAATATAATAAGCGATTTTTTATTAATGAATAACTATCCATGAGCCAATCAACTCCTCTGTTCCAGAATATCTATGCCAGGAATCTCATATTTTAGGAAGTTCGCTCTTATTCGGAAAGCCAATCAAGAAAAAAAAGAGCATTCAGAAAAAAAAACACATTACAATAATTTTAATACTGAAATTTGAGTCGGTTTTACATAATCTTTGGTAAGAAAATTGAAGAGGAACTGAGCAACTGGGAGTGCGCAACAATTTGAGCGCAGTTTGAACATGAAAACCAAGATTATAGGGATGGCACGACTACATGATATGGTTTTCCAAATTGCATCTTGGCTTTCGCGAACGGTAATTAAAAAAAAATTAACAAACAGCAGAAGCGAGGTCAAAAATTGAGAATGAGTGGCTTGAATATCGTTTAAAATAATCAACTAATAGAAAGTTTGTATTATTTACGATGCTTTCTATTTTATCAGCACAACACCAGCATTGGTTGAGGTAACCATAACCTAGTTTTATGATGACTTCCCTAGTAAAAACAGCATTAGAGGACAATTCTCATTCCACTGACAATTCTAAATTCTCCATCAACGTAAGAATTAATGCTTCGAAAGCTTTCAAAGTTCCTGATGTGACCCTATTATTTAAGACGTCCAGTTAGATCATTCCAGGAGAGATAAAAACTCTGCCTTTTTAATCAGTTGGCCGTAAGAAAAACAATCGAAAGACGAAAGCCAGCAACGAGTTAATATAACATTGACAAAAACAACTAAAATCACGGAACAACAAAAATTATCATTTCACTGAAAGAAAAACTCTTGGTTGGTTCAACTATTTTTAATAGTATTGCAACGATTCATTCAAAATCGTTAAACGAACTACGGAAAATAGTTATTTTTATTATGTTAAAATAGTTAATTTAACGATATAAAAGTAGTTGGTTCTGGTTATACAAAAAATATCGCAACGTTCATGAAATCAACTGTTTTAATTGTTTCATAACCATGAAAATTAGTTGATAAATAGAAAAATTTTCATCAATTCACTCAAAACTTCAACGTTTCGAATTATCAACAGTTTTTATGGTACTTAAACTACTTCGCAATAGTTGATTTCAACAAACGTAATTCAGTTAGCAACGTCTTTGGAATTACTCTACGCAAAGTAGAATGGTTTCAACATTTGGGTGTTTTTCATGCTCCGAATGAAATTGTTTATCAACCACGCGCCATGGTGCATAAAAGTAATCAACGATTTTCTTATGGTTGTTTTAACTATAGCCCTAGTTGATGCAAAAGCAACTAAGGCAAACTGTTGATTTTTCATACTCCTCATACTCATACTCCTATTCTATCATAGAAGTTTCATATGCTACATGGCAAAATTGTGTTCGGTTTGCTGTTCGATATAATTCATATTCATGTTATGCAGTGAAGCCTTTATATTTCCCTTCTTCTATTCACAAAATATAAGTCTTCTGTTTGCAGATCACTGTTATAAAACAGGGAGTCCAGAAAACGATTACGATTGTCCCAATGCCAGAAATTGTTTAGCAATTTCATATCAATTGTTTTCATAGATGCTGCAGCTTGCAGCTATGCATATGAACTCAATTTCACGTCTCACGTCCTGTTTCTATTTAAGGCTAGGATGGATTATGTTGCTATGGTTTATGGCTTATTAATGCTCCTCTAATGATACAAGCATTTAGAGAAAAATATACCAATACATCGTTACCGCCTGAACCAATACTTTTTTGCACCACGGACGTTGTTTATAAACCACGCGTCATGGTGCATAAAAGTAATCAACTACTTTTTTATGGTTGTTTTAACCATAGCCCGTAGTTGACGCAAAAACAGCTAAGGAAAATGGTTGATTATACCAAGATTTTTCTTTCAGTGTTTTAGGTTCTCAAGGACGTATGAGTTACAGGAAATAGGTAGGTACCTACCGAAATAGTTCGTAGTGATTATTCTAAATGACAGGAGTGATGACATGAGAAATGACGTATTTGCCTCTGAAACTTTTGTTTCAAATAATCTATCTGCTTATTCAGCAGCCTCCGCGCGCACTTTAAAGCTTTAAACTTTATAATGCTTTTTAAAGATCAATAATTCTAGAAAAAAATATGGTCAGTTCACATTTGACCAAATCCAGCCAAAGTACTTACATATATAAATGAAATATTATTGATTTTCCGGAAGTGTTATTTCTAATGTTATAGGTAGTTGATTATATAAAAATGTGCGCACTTCCCATGGTAAATCTTTATACATTTTAACAATATCTATTTCAGTTCGAAAATAGAGAAGTGAAATTTTCCATTTTCACTAAAAGCATCCAAGCATTTATTTTAAAGTTATGAAGGACTAAAGTCAGTCATATCTTTACGATGTACTTCATTTTAGCTTGAAATTTTTCAAGGTATCTATATATGTATTTACTTGTCGTCTATTTCAAATGGAAACAAAGCAAACAACATACAATTCTTGATCAAATTAGTGCTGTTTTCTTTTTACCGGTGGTAATGAGGAAGCCAAAATATCATTTTATTAAATGGATTAGACTGACTGAAGATTTCGACTATGCAAATTTACTGTCGATGGGATAAGCAAGTATCAACACACTCTGTATACAAACCATGCATCGCTGAAAATAACATCTACTAAACTAACTACGAACTAAATTCACTAGGACTACATTCAAGCAAAATAACATTTATCCTCAACAAAAATCTATCAATTCTTATCACCTGACCCCTTTCGAGTGGTTTCCATCGGAAAAAAATCCGAATTCACTCAAAAACTGCATCCCATTCAATCTCCTCGAAAACTCCACTCATTCAATTCCCCTACTTGCATTCATGCGCTGCATCTTCTGCGCCGCTGCACATACTCAATGCAATTCATAACAGAGACAGCTATACCTCAATCTGTCAATAAATTTTCAGTCGCCCCAGCGTACAACGACCGACCGAGAGCAACGCGGCATACAAGGAAAACGTGAAAGCATGTCGTCGGCCCCAAACCCACACACCAGCCCAAGCAACGACATCAAGTCTTCTCGCGCGACAGAACGAAACGGAGGAATAGTGTGCGACAAAAACAAAGCATAAAAACAACAGCCGGGAATTTCTCCTCGCCGGCAAAGGTTACGCACGGAACAAGGTCGGCAATAAATCAAAAACATATGGCTGTATACTTCGCGCACAGCAGAGTCATTCCTGTACACGTTTAGTGGAGGGATTCCAGGCGAAAGACGACTGCAAGCAAACCAGACAACAGGAGAAAATGATTGATACCCCGCCGAACTGAGATGGAATTCAATTCGCGATCTCGTTCGCGCTCCCTGCAAGTGCGCGTTGTCGATAAAACGAGATGGCAGCGTTCTAGGACGATATAGGGCTCAATCAGTCAACCAACAACGGGTCAGGGTGTTGATGCTGCAATTTTAGAGAGGGGCAAAACAGCAATAAAAACTCATTGAATTGCAATTGGCCTCACCCTTCGTTCGTCAGCGCTCGATGATCACTCAAAATGGCTGTAAATTGGCAACATGTCGTCACTATGTCATTTTTGGTGCGAAGCTTGGCTAAGTCCGAGCAGCATGTTGATTGAAGTGGAGTCGGCTGCAGATGCATTTTCACCCTTCAGTTTTGAGCCGTGTTAGCACTGTACTTTCCCATTTCGCGTTAAAAAGGGGCGACTGAGAAGATGCCTGGTAACTTTTCGAGGGTAGAAACAATTTTCTTGCGTGAAGCATTCAAAATTTATTCGTTTTTTGTCTTTCGCGTGTGATTCGAATTGACTTGGCTGGGCTTTTGTTGCTTCCCTCATGACTTCGTCGTTGCGCTAGTCAGAAGGACGAAACATTATTTTCATGGCGATGGTATAATGCATTTCCCGAAATGTGACAGGGATGCCATAACAAGCGATTTGTTATGTTATAGCGAGAAGATGTACGAAGGTGATTTGCGTTGGTAGGTGGAGATAGTTTTCGTTTCGGTGCGTCTGTTTTTTTCATGCAAAACATGAATATATTCATCAAGCTAAGTTTGAGTTTGCTTGTGGGATATTGAAGGCCGGGGAGAGATTGGGCGTGCGGCCTTGATTATAACTGGTGCTTACTCGGTTGTTCGAAATTGAGTGGCCGTGCAAATTTTTATTTTATTTTGCATTATTGCGGGAATTTGAACTGAACTGATTTTTTCGATTCGGTCGGTGAAAAATAATTTCGCAGTCGACGATGATTTTTTGGGTGAAAATTATTTTACGATATTAAGGGAAGGGTGCTATGTGTCTAATGTAATCTACTGAGGATATATTTGAGGGGAATTTGTACATTCTTTCCATAGTACCGGGCATCAACTTGGATCATGGCTCGTGTGGGAAGTGTAACAGCAAAAGTTGAATGAAAATGTTTGTATTTGTGGATTTTCATTTTGGGGGGCAATGTATGTAATGTACCTACCTATGGTTTAAAAATTGAGAGAGAGCACCAGACCAATTTTAAATATGATTTGTCGGCAACGGTTACTTAGATTTGGAGGAATAGCAAGCTAGAGCAGATTCGTTTTTTTCGGGTTTTCTTAATTAGGTATGGCTCAGTTATTCTACGACTTCTCTAGTATTACATAAGTCATGGATTCATCAAGGGTATTGGGCAAGCAAAAAAACAATGAAATGATTAATAAAAAAACTGAGAGTGCAATCTCTTTCAAATTGTAGAGTTTATTTCCGGAAAACAAGTTTGGCAAAGATGATTCTAAATGCATAGATTGAAACAAAATGCTGTCTAGCAAGAACACCACCTTGCTCAATAGAAACATCGATTTATTATTAATAGTAGGCATGATAAGAAATGAGAGCAGTTGTGTTCAAATACAATTACAAACAAGCTCGAAACTTTCTTATGAGCAGTACAGTATCTGGACGGCGCTTAAAATAGCGCCAAGTTTCAAACCAACTAGAAAATTATGCATATTTTGTTCATGAGCATGCCTACATAGGTACATAATTACGCCACAAGGCGTAGTTCAAGCTATTGTGTGATACAGAAGTTGCTTATATGCTTAAAGCCTTTACATTCAATTGAAACCGCAGACAGTCATTAATGAATGCAATGCAGCTTAAGAACTTAAAGTCGTCTGCGTAAAGGAAGGAAAAGAATTTGATGCAACTGCCATTAATGAACAGAATGATCAAGAGAGAGAGCCAAGATTGGAACCTTGGGGAACACTAGATGAACGCTAGTAAGGCGAGGAAATACAATCCTTGAAAATGGCACGAAAAGCACGATTACCAATATAGAAAGAGATCCAGGTGTGTAAGACATCAGAAATGCCAAATTGACGAAGTTTAACCAACAACACATCATGATTAATCTTGTCAAAAGCCTTAGCCAAACTCGTGTAGATGACGCCAATCTGTTGTCCATAATCCAACGAACCATCAATGGAACTCACAGACTCAAACTAAGTTTGTAGATGTAGAGCGGCCTTTGATGAATTCATGCTGTTTATTAGAGAGCAGATGACTCGTGGCACCATAGAGCTGATCGTAGATAATTTTTTCAAGCAATTTCGGAAAACAGAAGAGATCTGATGGACGGTAGCTCGACACATCCTCAACATTTCACGATTTTAGGATCAGAAAAGTATTGGCGTCTTTCCGAAAAGAGAAAAAGACACCGGTAGATGTGCTCGAATTGAACAAAATAGAAAGAAGAACACTTAAAATTGAGGAAAGTGACCTAATAAACATATTTGGGAAAACACGCCTGGGCTACTGCTGGCATTGGCGTATTAAGGTCACAGATCCTGGTGCGAAAGTAAAAAAGTTTTAAACCGATTGATCCGATGAGCTTTTATGCAGAGATATAACTAAGGTGGGCTAGATGACAAGCGAGAGCACGTCCTGGAAGTGTAAAGGCAAAAAATAGACAGAACACAGTAAGACAGGAAAGCTAGTTGAAATGTAACATAACAGATCACTAAAGAACAGTAATACAGTACAATACAGTAATAAGTAGCAGACCGATGACAGCCAAGTTAATCCTACGATCTTGACAAAAATACTACGAAAGAAATCATTTGCAGCGCACTCAAGGACTAACATTTGCAGCGCAATCACTGTACTTAAAATGTCATTTAGAGGTATTCAAACGGCTATTTTACTCTCACTAAACGAAGTAAACTGGCAGTAGTGCAGATAACTTTGGATGTTAGAGAGTAAAACCCTTTCGCATATAGCAGTAATGAAGTTTCGTCAGATATTTTGTTGATTTTGAATCTTTGCCGTAATTTGCTAAATTATGCTTTCCTTGTGTAAGAAATCTTGAGCAAGGCAAGCACTGCTTTGTCCAAAATTGCAGGAGAAGAATTGTCTGTATGACGCGGTCGAAACCTTATCTGATAGCGGCAAGATTACCACAGGGATCAATCTTTGGCCCCCTGCTATAGAACATAGTTCGTGATGGGAACATGTATGAGGGTGGATCATTAAAACCCCCAACAAATCTATATGCAAATTGATTTTTTTTCAGTACATTTGCCAGCTACTCTAATGCATTTAATTGAATTTTTTAAATAGTTTATGTACACCTTTAAAAAAAAAGTGTTTTCTTTGTCGGAAAAGTAAGTCGAAATTGCAGCCTGCATTTCTCCATCGTTTGAAAACTTCTTCCTACGAGTTTCTTTTTCAATTTCGGGAAAAAATAGTAACGGCTGGAAGTCAGATCGGGGCTCTATGATGATTAATCTAAAATGTAGCAGCTCGTCTTATGCAGAACAGCCAACGCAAAACGTTTCTTGTGAACAGGTGCGTTGTCGAGCAGAAGGACGATGCCTTCGGTTAACTTTCCTCTTCTTTTTTCTTTGATGGCTGCATTCAACCACTCTACGATTGAAGCATAGTATTTTCCGACTATGGATATGACCTTGTATTTTGAAATGGGTCAACAGGATCCTTTCTGGGTCCCAAAAAACGGTCAATATGACTTTTCGAGCTGACTGGGACACCTGAAAATTCCTGGGTGGTTGTGCTTTTGCTCAAACAGTTATAGAGTCTTATAAGTGAAATCAGACTCACAATGATGAATCCAAGTCTTGTCTCCAGTAACGGTTCGATTCAATACTCTATTCTCATCTTGATTACAGAGGTACAAAAATGCGCGGCTGCACTCCTCGCGCTATTGTTTCTGAGGCGGCGGGAGAGTTCTTGGCACCCTCCTTGTGCTTAGTCATTCCAAGATGATCGTGAAGAATACTCCAAATAGTTGTACCAGATACTTCAACCATTTTTGCGATGTGTTTCTTCGTTGATCAAGCATCTTCCAATATCCCTTTTTCGACCTTTTATACAATTGCCAGAGTGGTCCCAGAATTATACCCAAATAAAATTAAACTGGTCAAAAATTCAACCGGCATGCTTATGCTTTTCGAACAACATCCTACGAGCCGACGTTTGTTACAACTACTATGCTGCCCATTGAAGCATTCTTGCAGATGAAGCACTTCAACTTTATGCATGTTAGTATTTTTAAGCTTTTGTCGGGATCTGCGAGAATATTTCGATGACTCCACAGCAAAAAAATGTTTTTCTTCCTTTGCAACATAATGCCCTTTCATAGGACTTAACGTCCTCAATATTAAATGGATTACGCAAATGTTGATTGTGTCCGTTCAATTTGAATGCATTCGACTACCTACACAAAATGTGTACCGACCGTAAGATGGTATTAACCGCATCTTTGCAGAACCTTCTCTACCTAAAGTAGAAAACAAAACAGTAGTAAAAGTTATAAATTTATTTGGACCACTTTTTCTTAAAAATAGGGTATGGACTCAACTCCTACTAGAAACCTGACCCGGAATAAAAAAATGTTACAGTAACGCAGACAATAGGAAATGCAAATGATACTTTAGACAAATATTTTACTGATCAGGAAGCAGAGCCAATACCATCACGCCTTCAAATAAATTCTGGAAATCACACAAATCACCAAGTGAAGCTACTTTTAACTCCATATGCAATTGTGAACTTATTATTTCCTCACAAAAAATGGTCAAGTGAGTTTCAGTTGTCACGGAATTTTATGAGAAATTTGTCACTCGAAGTGAAGAGCATCACAAAATGTTATATGAATTTTATCAGTGAGTAAATCATATGTGAGTTTTATGAGTGAATAATTGCAGCTAAATTTAATGAATTATGGCTCATTATTGCATTATATTCTGAAGTTTTAATAATTAATTTACTACGATGAAATATACAATAGCAAAATGTTTCAATGATACTCTACACAAAATAACAAGGAGTAATTATTTCAATAGTCAGACACCTTCATATTCTTGAAATTGAAATCATAATACGACACTATTGTAGCAAACGTCTGCTTAATTGTCGATTTATTCAAGCTCGTCAATTGATCTTCACCTTAATAAGACTCATTCTCAAAGCTTCCCATAAATACTCATTTATTATTATTTCCCGTCCAATGATTTATTGTAGTCTCACTGTTCTTTGACAGTATAGGTAGGTTTCAGAAATCTCACACGAGTAAATGTGTAATTTCTTACTCACGATCGCGTCTTGCTTACCACGAGCGTCATTAAACTTTTATCTCGAACGGAAAATAAAATATTTCCATTCGACAATACCTTCGTTCTTTTCATAAATCCACAATCAATCCTGAAGCTGTTGCGAATCGTAATCAAGTATTTAATCTTTATCGTAGCATCAAACCTAAAGCCACATACAAACCTTACCTGCAGAGTCTTCCTGCCTACTTTAGGTAATATAATGGCATTGCTATTGAAACATATCCGATTAACAAGAAAACGATCTAGGTCCACACAAACAAGCCAGCATCTCATCTAAATGATCGTTTTCTGCGAGAGCAACGTACCTGCACATCTATACTGCACTCGAGGGAAATGAAAATAAAAACTTCTTTGCAAAATCAGAGATTCGCAATAAAGCACTGCAACGGAAAAGATATACGCAATGCGATAGAGGTGTATCAGTACGCTTCACATCAGCTCGACCTGGTCCCTCGATTTGTAAGCAAATAAATTTTTTTAAGACATGCCATAAAGCAAAGCTCTGCTCGTTTGGTCTTGGAATGTGCGAAAACATATCAAATTTCATGCAAGGTAACTTGCATTATCTCTGGCATCTCGCTTGCATATCACCGATTATGATGCGGACGATGCAACGATGACGACATAAGTTGAGGACCGGTAGTACACATTACCAAGTTCGTTTCTATATTAATTATAATATGAGGGATTTGGAAAATGTTGGTGGTTTCCACTGTTGCAAAGTAATGAGGAAATGAAGTAGAAACAGAGTACAAGGCATTTCAAACACCTGGGAAATCTGAAAGTCACGCAAAACTCAAGCAGTTTTATCGAAAGACTAAAAAATGAAATATGCAAATTTAAATAATTTATTGGCAATCTACTATTACCTGAGCCGAAAAAATTGGATGGAAATTACATAGTAATTTTGATATGAGACTTCATATCGAATTTTTTAAATTCACTTTTGTGCAATTAGTTAGCTTTTCTGGCCTTATTTTAAAGCGACTGAGTCCTAATCTAATTGGAAATAGTCGTTCTAAGTGTAGAGACAGTTCAAAAATCAGAGGAATAAGTTTGGAAGCCATAGGCACTTATTTGAGCTAAGCGCTATAGGCTGGCAGAGACTTTGCTTCATAATTAATTATCAACAAGTTTTGAAATCCTAAGGGATATTTACCTGGTAATTTTTGCAGGATTGGACTTAGTAGAGTAGTGGATCATGTAAGGTAGAGATGTGAGTTTTTTTCTGATTGTAATCACATGAACAACAATGACTGTACCAACTCCAAATCAAGATGAATAGTAGAGTTCGCGCGTAATAGAAATATCTTTTAATATGATTGTACTCATTTGTTCTTTGACAGTGGCAGATGGGGCACCTGATCGCATACCACCCTTCTGCGGTGGATTTGTCCTGTGCATTACAAGACATCGCACCAAGAGTGCCTGGAAAATGGAATGGCATGAAGATGAATCCTTAAGATTTTATCTCTTCAGGTGCCAGCCAGACTGAGTCTGGAAGTCAGCCCGTACTGGGCTCGCTCATTACGACTGGGGATGAGATTCTGCAGGCGCCATCTTCAAATATGAGTGCAATTAAGAACCCTGGCTGCAGAAGAAGATCATAGGCTAAGATTCCATTCCAAAAAATGCTTTCTTCCAAATCCTCACTTAAAAAAATGGAGGGATGTGCTGAAGAAGACAAATCCGGATAGTGCAAACCAGACGCCCGCAGGATGTGCTGCATAAAAGAATGCTGGTTGCTATAAACTCTAGAAACCTGTGGAGGCTCTCAGTCGCAAGCAACGCAAGAAACTGCGTCGAAGCGAAAATATACCAGTGACGGCAGAACATGTAGTGAAGATTGCAAGCATTTCGCAGGAAGCTGAATGTCAGGCAGTGGAACCTCAGAGCGTAACTGGGGACGTGAGGGTAGATATGTCTGGATCGGATGACTGGGAGCAAGGCCACGCAAACTGGACATTGCAAACCTGAGAAAGCTCTCATTGACTAAGAGTCCTTGCAAAGAGATCCGCCATCATCATTTCTAGGCACTATTATATACCTGAAGGCAGAAAGTTCGTTCAGACCAACTTGTAGCATACCAAGCTTTTGTCCTTTCCTTTGAAATAAAAACTGACAAAACTGCAAGCTCCCCCGTACATTGCACTTGTACAGAAGCTATGGGTTTGTGACAGCATTATCTACGAACTCAGTTCAATTAAGGAGGCAAAGATCTTTTAGGACTAAAGATCAACGCTCAGACAGTTTTCAAGCCGGGACTTGACAGTATTCGGCGAGCAGTACAGATAAAATGGCAGGCTGACACGCGCGGCTATCACCCCAGCTTACCTCACATTTGACTCTTTACTACCGCTTTCAAGACACTAGCTGAGAGCCTTAGTTCAGTACTCGGAATCTTATAGTTTAGAACTTCTAGTGGGCTGCGATGCTAATTCCCATCACATCAGTTTTGGCAGCATCAAATGCACCACCAAGCAGACGCACTCTTTGATTTTATAATTTCTGTGAGGCTAAGAACTCACTTCAAACACTGGAATCTCTCCCAATTTTGTCACCCCAAGCATTAAGGCGGTTGTTGATATATCAATATTGATAATCAATATAAACCAAGGTTATTAAACTTAAAAAAAATATTTAGTTTTCAACATAGTCTCCTAACAAGTTAATACATTTAGTCCGTCTTTTTTCCGAACCCACACTGAAAGAAAAACTCTTGGTTGGTTCAACTATTTTAAATAGTATTGCAACTATTCATTCAAAATCGTTAAACGAACTACGGAAAATAGTTATTTTTACTATGTTAATATAGTTAATTTAACGATATAAAAGTAGTTGGCTCTGGTTATACAAAAAATATCGCAACGTTCATGAAATCAACTGTTTTAATTGTTTCATAACCACGAAAAATAGTTTATCAATAGAAAAATATTCATCAATTCACTCACAACTTCAACTTTTCGAATTATCAACAGTTTTTATGGTACTTAAACTACTTTGCAATAGTTGATTTCAACAAACGTAATTCAGTGAGCAACGTCTTTGGAATTATTCTACGCAAAGTAGAATGGTTTCAACATTTGGACGTTTTTCATGCTCCGAATGACATTTTTGTTTGTTTATCAACCACACGTCATGGTGCATAAAAGTAATCAACAATTTTCTTATGGTTGTTTTAACTATAGCCCTAGTTGATGCAAAAACAACTAAGGCAAGCTGTTGATTTTTCATACTCCTCATACTCATACTCCTATTCTATCATAGAAGTTTCATATGCTACATGGCAAAATTGTGTTCGGTTTGCTGTTCGATATAATTCATATTCATGTTATGCTGTGAAGCCTTTATATTACGTCGTATGACGCCTATTGTGCAATTAATGAATGTATGTAAAGGACACGCATTGCGATGTAGTGCAGCGCCGAAGCAGTGAGTGCATACAGTGTATATGCTCTGACCTAGCTTTTTTTCTTACTTAATTATCTGTGCCGCTTTTATATGGCTGTTTTGAAAAACATTAAGAATTGTGGGCAGCAAATATTTTTTTTTAGTCTTTTGGCAAAACAGTAGGATTTTATTAAATCCTTTACGTTTACCGCCCCGGACAAATGCCCAGGTTGTAGGTTTCTAGAGCTAACCCTGCCAGAACACACCAAAATGGGCTATAGTTATTTCGTACTATGTACTTTGATGGAATACCATTGTTTGTGGTTGCTTACTTTTTTTGCACCACGGACGTTGTTTATCAACCACGCGTCATGGTGCATAAAAGTAATCAACTATTTTTTTATGGTTGTTTTAACTATAGCCCGTAGTTGACGCAAAAACAACTAAGGAAAATTGTAGATTTTACCAACTCTAGCTCGCAGTTTGCCGCGTTTTTTCTTTCAATAGCCTGCTGAAATCTTTTTATTTGGTCTGCGTAGTAAGAGCCAGATAAAGTGGCTTCTTTTCCCCAATATTCCACCAAAATAATTCCTTCAGCGTCCCAAAAAACTGATTGCCGAACTTGACACCTTGATTTTCTTCGGCATCGGTGATGAGGGTCGCTTCCAGGTCATCAATTACTGTTTGGTTTCTGGATCAAAATGGTGGATCCAGGTCTCATCCATGGCTACGACGCGTGACAAAAACTTCTCCAAATCTGCCTGGAACTTTTCGAGATTTACACTCGAAATTTCGACTCGTTTCTCCTTTTGCTCGTCGCTTAACATTCTCGGCATCCAACGCGCAGAGACCTTCCTCAAGTGGAATTCGTTGCCACTGATTCTTTTCTTCGGACACTACCATATGAGATCCTTGTGGCCTCAGGTATATGCCTGATGGTCACTCTTTGATGTGCCAACTAATCTTTGACTTTTTTCACGTTGTCTTCAGTGAGGGCAGTGGATGGACGTCCTTCGCGATATTCATCTTCAGTGGATGTTCTTCCCAGCTTAAACGTCTTGGCCCGTCTTGGCGGTTTAATGTAAAGAAGCAGAGTCCCCTAGTATTTCCACCAATATATAATTTGATATAAATTTTTTTCAAACACAGGTAGTTAATGACAGCTCTAATTTCGTTTTTCTCGATTTTCATGTTCTCTCTTCGACTATTCGTATTCAAATGAATGTACCTCCCTGGAATCGCGGAATATATATATGTGTTTTTGTGCTGACTTAGTGGATATATGAGGTAGTAAATTTTTTTTTTTAATTTTATGCAAACTGGAAATAGCCGATTATCACTACTTTTGGATCAACCGTCGTACACATGTGTAGATCAGCTTTCCTTGTAATACTATTCTACACATTTCCTTTAGTACACGACAAGGAAATTTGTCCTTCTAATATACGAGAAAGGATATTACGGATGGTGTTGATAATCAACCAGTTAAATATTTCCCTAGCCTCACTATCCTGCTAGTTCGATCAATTTTATGTGTTCATAAGTTCTTTCCAATTATCTTTGGTCTACAATTGACCTTATTGGAGTATAATAGAAGGAAAATTCGTTTTCATTTGATTGTATCCATTTCCTTTTTTCTGGTTTTAAAAATAAAAACACATAATTTATGGCTTATTGCGAAGAATGCATAATTTGAATCTTAATATGATTTTTACTAATGTTCGAAGAACATTAGTATTAAAATCGATTCGGCCAAAAATTCATATTTCCATATATATATTTATATATATATATATATATATATATATATATATATATATATATATATATATATATATCATCAAAAAATTTCAGTGAGATAATCTCGGGAACGTGCCATCCGATTGAGCTAAAACTTTCAGGATACATTGGTGTATATGCAAAATAGGTCCACGTCTCACTAAATGTCAATTATTGTTAACCCTTTGGCGCCGGCGGCCATTTTAGTGATATTTTTAATATACCTATTATTTCGTACACAAATAATTTTCGCATAAATAAAGTTAACAAAATAAATTTTGAACGTGTTTTACATGTGAATCGGATAATGCTTTGGAATTTTTTAACCCTATGTGTGCGCTGGGTGCCTAAAAGGAGAATGGGAAAATTTGAAAATTTTTAAATTGCGATAACTTTTGACAAAGTTATTCAATCATTACGAAATTTTCGGAACATATTGGTATTATTTAGTTGTAGATTTGTGTAGCTTTTAATGAGCGTGCTGGCAACCCTGTAGCTAGGACAGGCACTGAAAGTGAAAACCTCCAAATCATCGTCTCTCTTGAAAAAATGCCGTTTCTTCAAAAAAAGGCCATTCATATGTAAATCTTGTGCTTTGTTTACATAACCAAAAAAAAAAGATATGGTATTATGGGCACGCCTGGTAACCCTTGCCCAATTTACCTATATTTTTAGCATCAAAAACTTCTGTTCACGGAAACTCACTATCCAATAAACAGAATTAATTGAAATTTACAGAATGTATTGGTCTTTAATAGGACCAGGTCTGATAGAAGTGATTTTGAAATGCAGGTGATTCTGTGCCAGTGGTGCCATCTTGAAAAATGACTAAAAAAAGATAATTGCTTTTAGCCCTATAAATTCTAATTGAATCGTTCGATTTTGACAAAATTTCACACAATAGCTGGACCTTACTTCAAACCATGTTTGGTAGAAATTTGGTTGAAAAATTCAATTGGAGCTGCCAGCTATGATAATTTTGGTGTCTTAAATTTGAAAAAAATGAAAATTTGGAAGTGAAAACATTCAAACCATCGAATATCCTCAAAAATGTCCGTTTCTTCCAATAAAACCAATCTGTATACAAATCTTATACTTAATCTACACTTTCAAAGTAAAACATTGGAAATTTCATGTCGGACAAGAACGATAACCCTTTCCCAGTTAACCTACATTTTTAGCATCAAAAACTGCTGTTCACGGGAACTCACGAACCAATAATCAGGTACAACTGAAATTTACAGAATGCATTGGACTTAAGTAGAACCAGGTCTGATAGAAGCGATTTTGAATTGTGGGCAACTCTGTGCCAGTGGTGCCATCTTGAAAAATTACTTAAAAAAAAAACTGCTTTTTGCCCTATGAAATGTGAATAAGTAACCCGATTTTCATGAAATTGACACAATAGCTGAACCTTACTTTAAACTCTGTTTGATATAAATTTGGTTGAAAAATTCGGTTGGTGCTGCCAGCTATGGTAATTTTTGTGTCTTTGGTTTTGAAAATTCACTCAGGAAAATAAAACTTTTTGCCCTATAACTTCCAGTGCAGTCATGAAATCAATACGAATTTCATACTATTAATGGAAATTATTATAGACATTATTCAGGCCAAATATTGTTGAAAAGCCACGATAGATTTGCCAGCTATTGTTGGTTTTGTGTTTAATTGCAATATCTTTACTAAGCGGTTTTATCGTAGAATTTTCAAATGGTAATGATATTGTAGTGACAATAAACAGGAAATATTAAGTTTTCGATTATTTGAAAAAACTTGCTGCAGTTAACCCTAAAATTCTTTATACTCATAACTTCGAATGTAATATACCAGGGGAGCAGATGTAATATATTATTGGCTTTGATACTGGCAAAAGGTTGCCAACACGAGTCGGTTGTGCTACTTATGTATCAATAAATGCTTACAGTTAGTATTCATACCGGGAACATTTACAATGAAAATAAATAACCAATGTTTCAATTCCCAAAGTTCTGCAAATTTTTCGGATCGCAGCCCCAAACACCAACTTCAGTTACAGTGCTGCAGGCACTGAGCATTTTCTTCATTGATATTTTATGAGATGCTGCTTTGAAAATTTTTGTGAAATAAGCAACTGAGAGCGAATATAATTAACAAGTGTTGCTCTCATAAACTTTGAAATTCATGCCACTGGTAATATCTGAAACCTTTCCACCATATGAGTTATAAGACCAAAGTAAAACCTGGCGTTTGAATTAGTTTGGCTGTAATAAGCAGTTAGCGTGGTAGAATATGCACTCAAAATCTGCACGATTCTTCTACTGTTCTTCAAACATTAGTGTTTCTAGCGGTTCAGGTGCGCTAGAGTTTTTTACTTTCGACTGTCTTCAACTAAACAAAGTTTTTGGATGTACGAATCATATCTCTTAACATGTGAATTCGTTGAGACGTTATCAACATTATGGTTAATATTGATAATAAATAAAATTTTCTTATTAAAAACCATAAAATGCTAAATATTTAGCTTAAAATTATTTTATTACAGTCCAGCAAAATTAATAAAAATTAATATAAATACATAGAAACAACTTCACAGGTAAAATCAACAAGTAGTCTAGCCATCCGCCCAGATAATCGTAGTATTTTTCAGTAAAATAACCTTGCTATATAAAACATGCGTATTGTCATATTTGCCACCCGAAATGTGCTATTCAATCAGCCCAATGACATATTCTTTGAATTATGGACGTTGAAACTCATTTCGAATCAAACAAAGATAAACTGTAACACTTTCACCTGAAATACTTGGAAAATGTTCCCATCAATCTTTGCTCGTTTCCCTCGCTTAGTAATCACAACAGAGCCAGGTGCATTCGATACGCATCGATATCCATATGTATTTACATTCGTAGATACATATACCCGTCGATTGTGAATGCAGATCTCCCAACAATCTGATCATTTAGTTGTCGTTCTAAATTAAAGATACTTTTGTTCGAAACAATTTCCCGAAAAAAATGTTGAGCGATTGTGTTTAGGTTTCAAAAGACACGGCACAACAGACAACAAGACAGCAGACAGACAATCTTTCTTGCTTCGGATCTGTCTGTGGCGGGCTGTGATGCCGTGGCGGTGCGACTTGGCAGCCGCCAGAATGGTACACTATCAAAATGGGATTTTTTCTGAAGGAAATCGAATGAAAAAACCGACTCGCAACAAAAGAGATCGTTGAATGTGATATCTAAGGAATTGGTCAGTGAAAGATACTTTGAATGTGAATCTAAATCTAAAAACCAGCCGAACAATCTTCTCTTATTTTGAACGACATACACAGCATGGACGTATGGGATCTTTTAGACAAAAGGCACTTATTTAGCCTAAAAGATTGATCAAGGCCCATTTCTGTGATCGAATGTACAAGAGACCAAGACCGTCTTGGAGTTGGAGACACCGATACCACCATCAGTGGAGCTCGAATACAAATAAATATTGAAAATCGTTTTCTCAGACTCGGATCAAATTTTTTCGGGTCCGACTGAAACAATAGCTACTTGTTTCGAGGCCTAACATAGTTAAGCGGGGACAATAGCGTGCTGTTGGTATTTGCAAGTTGTGGACATTCGACGATGGGTATTCTAGTAATTTTTGCGGAAGGTGAGTGATCGCAGCTATCACAATATTGAGTAAATCTTTTCAAATCAAGACATTACGTGCGAAATAAATGCACATTAATCACTGCCGAAGTTGAGCCAGCTGTGATGTATGTTTTCTTCAGTACGACAATATTTACGGCCTCGAGCAATGAAGGAACTGCTCTGTTTGGTTTAGAGTCTACGTGAAAAAGGATATTCAAATGAACGATTGCGGAATATGCGTTGGTTAGTGAAAATATTACATTTTCCGTGCATGTACTGTAGTTTCATAGTCAATTTTGCTAATCTTAGACCTAAAGAAGTTTACGATGTCATCCATGAAGAACGTAGACAAGAGAAAGAGGCATGTCATGCTGTAATTTTGTCGAAGAACAAATTCTTTAGTATGAATTTCAAGCTAGTAAAAGGCGATTGTAAAGCAGAGTTTGTATTTCAATGCTTCCTGGAAGACAGTGTAAGATATTTCAGTACATGAACGTGGAAAAGCAGCGTACAAGTAAATTATCGAGATGTTTTTTGAAATTGCACCACTCAACCTCTCCTTTTCGCCCTCTTTCCTTTCCGTGATAGTGCTGTTATAACGGTATACTCGGGATATTAAAACCTCGGTAGAAGAGAAACAAACTGAGTTGTAAAGAGCCCGGCTCTCCAGGTTGAGGGGCTGGAGCGATGGAACAACAATTGGCCTTTTGTAAAATTTAAACCGTTTCGGAACTTAAGGAGAGGTTTCAAATAGGATTCACTCGACGGAAACAACCCTGGACATGCAATATGGACTACGCATTTAGATCCTAGAACATAAGATCACCCAATAAGTCTGGCGTCGTTAAAAGATTATTGCCAGAAACCAGTAAGTACAAACTGAGCACGTTAGCAATCCAACGATGCAAAAGACATGAAATTACATACAAAATTCGAAAATGGGAAGCCTGCAGGAAACCGTAAATTTGGAGCTAAAACCCCACGCCTCGACAGAACAAAAAGATGACTAAACGAAGGGCACATTCTATAGCCACTTATAAATATAGAACGAGAGCAAAACGATGGGCTGGCCCTTCTGTTGTTCAACTTAGCACTTCGGTATGTGATTAGGAAGCAGCCTGTCCACGCAAAGGGTACGCTTTTTTATGAGTCCAGCTAAAGAAGTAGCCTACGCGGATAGCATGAATATCCTGTCACGCTCCTTCATATCCACCAAAGAATTCCCATTCAAATTTGATTTAAAGCAAAAAAGGTAGGCCGGAAAATCAACTTAAAGAAAACGAAAACCATTATGCAAAAAAGAAAGAGACTCCAATAGGCAAAATATAGCTTTTGACGATTCTACTTTAGAAAATGTCTACAACTTCAGGTACTTAGGTGCGCAATTGGCTACAAAATGCAGTGAAAATGGTGAAATAAAATGAAGAACCAATCGTTGTACTACGTTTTACCTATACTGAAGTCTTAGACTGTGTGACTGCCGACAAAAACTGTGCATCGCTACTCGGATTTTGCAATCAGAGGACGTTGGACTGACACAATCGGATGCTTTATCCACAAGAAGACAAGGCCCAATGCTACGACGGTGACGTATCACTTAAGCTAGGATTTTAGTTTCTCTTCGCTTTTCGTTCACTCGAAAAATATGATGAAAAGTTAGAGAAATTTGAAATATTGAACACATTACTGCCATTCAACCTTAATACTTTTCTTCATCAGCATATAACGCCACGCCTTCTTTACAGATCACCAGATTCACATTTACCATATCAACGCCGATATTTAAACTAAGAAATCACTTGTTAGTGGGCTTTTCTGGAGTAAGGCTGCAAACCGGAGAATACTTACCCTAGTTCTAACCTCAATGTATTGTCTACATGTGTTTTTTACGATGTCGACTTTTCTTTGTAATGGAGAGTTCCCATATTGAAAAGTTTAATAAACGGAAAAAGTTGTTGTGTAATCATCTTATTGAGTAAGCGTTACTTACTAGTCAGGAAGCCAAGTATTTTTTTCTGCTAGAGTAAAAAACCCCTTGTACCAAAAAATTAACAAATTCAATTGAATGTGTTGCGGTTTTTTCCATGCTTTTTCTTAAAAAAACTTAACATATACACGATGTGGTCTCGGTCCTTCGTCAAGTCATCATCATCGGCGCTACAACCGCAATCCGGTCCTGGCCTCCTTTCACAAATTATTCTATCAGTACTGACCGTGAGCCGATGTCACCCAATTAGGAATCCTTAAGCCCCAAGCGTCCTGCACCGTCTAGTCGCTTCTACACAATGGCACATCATGTACCACTGCAGGCCCTAACCACTTTGTAGAAAGGCGATGGCTTGTAGTTTCCGTTAGTAGAAAAGCATGGAAATGGTGATGGCAAAGGATGGGTTAAGGAACTGTTTTTCTCATGATATCAAACAGGGCCATCGTAAGCAACCAAAAAACTCTGACCAGTCCATCCACTGGTTCAGTGTTTAGAGCCAACATGGTGATGGTGGCTACCATGGCAACTATTAGAGGGACCTTTAGGTGCGCCCATTGATTCGAGTTTGTAGTATTTAACATAACTTCTGCAACATTTCTGAAACAGCTGATATTTGTTGAAGGGCCTGCGATGGCTTCCAGAGACGCCTGATCGTCAAAAAAGGGATGCGTCGTGGTATGCAGATGTTTCAAAGATGGTTCGTGAAGTAGAAGCAGGAAAATTATGACCATGATGCAAAATTAGTTTCAAAATCATCCAGGCAAAATAGTCTGCCATGGTTTAGGCCCCGCATATAATAGAGATAAGGAACTCTATAACGTTCAGAGCGACCCTCAAAGCTTTCAATCAATCACATAGATTTAGCCATATTTTAGATGCAAGCGGGGCCCTAAATAAAAAAGTTTCACACAATAGTCTTTGATAGTTTATGGATTCCAAATCGTGAGGAGGAAAGGAAACAAACAAGCTTATTCTAATACCAAACAGGGGACTAAAATGTCCTACATTGCTGCAGCACCGTATAAAAAGCTTTACCGAAGCCCAAACGATCGGGAGATCAAAATATTGACTGCGAAAATGCACTCTACAGACTATCTTAGCTTTGAAAGCAAAAAAGCAGTCACTCATACCAAAAAATTGCCTTATGTAGAGTTTTAACCAGGGTTGTGGGGTCGAAGTCGTGGCTTGAAGTATTTAACGTCACGACTCGGACTCCACAGCCCTGAGCCCACATTCCTCGATAAAAGTTCCTCCACAGAAAAGGTAAGAGTGTGATTACTGTGCATATCACCCTTCATTGCAGTTCACGAGGGTCAATGCTTCATTCGTCCCTCTATTGCATTTCACTTCGCACTACACTTTTTCAGCAAAGTTTCAAATTGATTTGTACTCCACATGCATTCGAAACCGTATTCTAAGGTAAAATAAGAAAAGTTTGCCGAATTTTAGTGTTTTTTCATGTTTTTTTTCATTCTGGTAGTAAGTAGGCTATTGATGCCACTTGACAAGAAGTCTCGTGTTATTTCTCGTGTTCTTATTATATTATTCATGAAACGTTCATGAAACAATTTAAGTTTCTTTCCCTAAAACTTTTGGTTCTGATAATAGAAATTGAAAAAACTTTTGGTCCTGATAATAGAAACTGAAAAACTTCCAAAAAGACATCATATCCTGAGCAGCCAGAGGAAAGTTGCTTAATTGTACATAAATTCTTTAGTTTATTGTTCTGAAAAAAACTTTAGCGTTTGTTTTAAATGATCACTGTTAGTAATTTTTCAATTTTTCTCCCAGAAAATTGTTTATATTGCCTCAACCTTTTTGATGCCGGACATGATCAGTGAGCTCGCATACATCCATTGAGTAGATTAATTTATCTTTTTTATGCGTTTCACTAGCTTTCGTCCTTTAGTATAAGAACAGAAGATCCACATAGTATCAGCCTTCCAATACCAGCATGCAGCTTTTCTATGTTCACTTGCCACATTGCTTTTTTTCTGTTGTTAATATCTCGGTTTCTGAAGTTGTTATTCTTATTATATCACTGAAAGAAAAATCTTGGTATAATCAACCATTTTCCTCAGTTGTTTTTGCGTCAACTACGGGCTATGGTTAAAACAACCATAAAAAAATAGTTGATTACTTTTATGCACCATGACGCGTGGTTGATAAACAACGTCCGTGGTGCAAAAAAGTATTGGTTCAGGCGGTAACGATGCATTGGTATATTTTTTTCTAAATGCTTGTATCATTAGAGGAGCATTGATAAGCCATAAACCATAGCAACATAATCCATCCAAGCCTTAAATAGAAACAGGACGTGAGACGTAAAATTGAGTTCATATGCATAGCTGCAAGCTGTAGCATCTATGGAAACAATTGAAACTGCTAAACAATTTCTGGCATTGGGACAATCGTATTCGTTTTCGGGGCTCCCTGTTTCATAGCAGTGATCTGCAAACAGAAGACTTATATTTTGTGAATAGAAGAAGGGAAATATAAAGGCTTCACAGCATAACATGAATATGAATTATATCGAACAGCAAACCGAACACAATTCTGCCATGTAGCATATGAAACTTCTATGATAGAATAGGAGTATGAGTATGAGGAGTATGAAAAATCAACAGTTTGCCTTAGTTGTTTTTGCATCAACTAGGGCTATAGTTAAAACAACCATAAGAAAATTGTTGATTACTTTTATGCACCATGACGCGTGGTTGATAAACAATTTCATTCGGAGCATGAAAAACATCCAAATGTTATTCTACTTTGCGTAGAGTAATTTCAAAGACGTTGCTCACTGAATTACGTTTGCTGAAATCAACTATTGCGAAGTAGTTTAAGTACCATAAAAACTGTTGATAATTCGAAACGTTGAAGTTTTGAGTGAATTGATGAATATTTTTTTATTTATCAACTAATTTTCGTGGTTATGAAACAATTAAAACAGTTGATTTCATGAACGTTGCGATATTTTTTGTACAACCAGAACCAACTACTTTTATATCGTTAAATTGACTATATTAACATAATAAAAATAACAATTTTCCGTAGTTCGTTTAACGATTTTGAATGAATCGTTGCAATACTATTAAAAATAGTTGAACCAACCAAGAGTTTTTCTTTCAGTGTATTCTCCATTAACTCAAAATATCTTATTAATCTCCTCAATTACAGTCGAACTGTATCATTAGTGTTGCTCGCAGCTATCGTAAGGTTACGATAATATCATATATGCCAAGGAGTTATTCCATTCACTCTTTCGAAAAATATTCAAATACCTTTTCAAAATGAATTATCAGAGAATTTGTGAAGACTTGCCTTCTATTGGAATATCGTGGTAAATAAATCATCGGATTCCCTTCAAATTCATTCAGTAGCGACCCAAAACGTCAAAGACACGCTTGGTTTGAATTGTGGAGAATCCGTTTCTTCATTTTTCGTCAATTTCTTACTCTTATTGTCTTGCAGATCACGAGCTTCAGCAAATCGGATCAAAACATTGGGTATGAAAATTTATAGCGATTCATTTACCATAACAAAAGCACGTTCCACTATCAAGCATCGCTTTGCATTAATTATTAACATTTATATCCAGAATAAACAAACAAAAAGTGTCAAACAGTACCCATTTACACCTTTTGCCCGAAACTTTCGTTTCTTCCAATCCACATCCGTTTGCTCCTTTCAGTCTGTTTTCCTTTCGTTCATCCAGTGAATTCAAAAGAGCATCGAATCCTCGAGGCTATTTCAATTAAAAACCTGAAAAGAAATCGTCCTTTAATAGGGTACAAAAGTCAGTTACACGACATTCTCTATCTATCCCTTTCTTGTTCTCACTCAATCTTCAGTGACTGCACGTAGTGGGCCAAACAATAGCTTCAAGGATTACAAAATGGAAATGTGGAGAAAAAAGACCAACAAAGAGCATCTCATAAATCATTTTCGCTTGAACAGAACAGGAGGCGATTTTTGATAAAAGGACTTGAACCTTTTCAGCTATGCATCACTTATTTTGCCGTACTCAGTCTGTCTCATTCACACTTGGAATGAAATTTCGATTTCTTCTGTCGACACCGGCAAATACTTCTTTCGTCGATTTTGATCTCATTTTTGAAATCTACAGAGCAAAGGATGAACAACAAAAAAACATTAACGTTAGAAGTGCTGGTTTGCAATGGTTTTACTTACTTTAAAGGTCAGATAGGGAAAGAAGCATTACCTTGTCTGAGAGATGGTCATCAAACGGAACAGTTGCAGAACTAAAGAATATACAAAAGGTACCTGTAAGCCCGTGTGGATGAGATAAAAGGCAGAATTGAAGGTGGCTTGACTTTTGAGTTTTTTTGGATTCTTTAATTCGTTCGAATTACAAGGATTTGGTTTTAAACGCGAATAGCTGACACTGTCTGGCAGTAGTAGCTACCCAACGTCATTTCTCGCAATTTCCACATATTTCCATATTTAATGCACAGCTCTGTGTACCTTTGCAATTATTTCACAAGATAGTTCTCAAATATCTGTGTACATGCGGACTACAAAAACCTTGAAATCTTATTAGCGACCCGGACATCCTTAATTAGGCCTCATTAAAACGAAACATAAAAACCTTTAGGAATAAGTCATTCGAACATTAAATTCAAATCGAAGCAACGTTGTTCATTAATTAGGCTTTGTGTCATCTCGGCTGGATTCCTATTTTATTCGTTTCATCCGCCAATACGACGCGATCGACTACAACAACGGCGTCCGTGCCATCGACAATATCGCCTTGCCAGTGTAAAAACATAAGTTATTTCCAGATTCATGGTGACTTTAAAATTGATTCTCCATCAAAATTTAGCCCAATAAACTTTACGTTAAATATAAATCTTTTCGTTTGTGTAACAAAAGGCTCCACCGAGTGATTTTATCGTTATTTTAAAGACCCAATAATACGAATTCCAATGTTCGACTCAATTACCACATTATAATTTTTATATCCCGTTTTGGTTGTTGATGATTATCTTCGACAAAATGAAATTATATTGTAAGATGGGGTACCAACAGTGAGCGAAATCGATGTAAGCTCGTATAAGAAGTAAAAATGTATAAATGATAATTTGATTTTTCTATGATGATATCAGTAGAAAATGTAAGCTTGCTATTTTTCAGGCATCAATGAATGGTATATTATTGTCACTTAATTTTAAGCAGTGATATTTATTATGATGGTATTCAGCGAAAATTGAAAAAAATTCATCGTTTTAGGATGCATTCTCTGTCGTCACCGGCCACGCTGCTTATTTAAGAAGCGGTATTGTAAATAATAATGAGTTTACTTTTGTTAATTGGTGCTAGCAAACTCTCTCTATTATTTTCCCACAAAATAATATTTGTTACAGTTTATCAACGAAATGAGTTTTCTGATAGTAGCCCGCTTAATGATCAGATTCTTATCATATTAGAGCTAACACAGAAAACTCTCACAAACCACAAATATATTTCTTCTACGACTGTTCGTATGAATCCATTCAAAAACAGTCTAAATACATGCACTAAAATGATCAATGTCTAAAACGCACAAAACAATATTACCATTAACGAATAATTTTTTACTATTCGGTTTTAATAAATTATCAAAGTTGTTAAAGAAATGATGGAGAATTTTATTTCTCGGTCATAAACACCACGGGACATGCCGGTCGGCCTGATGCAAGCCGAACTGAGCAAGAGGAAAAGCCTTGCGATTGCGACTGCCAACAAGGGGGCACGACAGCATTTAATTATTTGAGCACCTCAATGCTAATAAACTTGAGTTTTACGATTAACGAATGGACTCTTTTGATGATCAGATCCAGACTATTATATGTAGTGTCGGGTAAATGGTCTTCACGTTGACTGATTGCGGGAATGCCGTTTCATATTAGTTTCATCTTCTTGTTCGTAATATGTAGATTTTGTAGATTTGTAGATTTTTGTAGATTTTGTGTAGATTTGTAGATTTTATTGATATAGGTTGGATGTTGGGGGTCTTCAGAAGGTGGAACCTGGTAATGTTATGATTCTCCATAATAGATCTGGTATGGTGGTATGCCTGAGGACTTAAATTTTCCGATACTATTAGAAACTTATTCACAATAAAATATAAAATGAGAAATGTAGCATACTTTCGATTTTACATATTTCATTACACATGGACTCAACCTAAGCAGGCGTTACTTTTACTTAGAATAAAATCTGACGATAACTAGACATAATAGTAAAACAGTGACGAAATTTCAACGAATAAATGGAGACATTCCTTCGTTTTTGCATATGAAAGAGATAAAGATATTCATCATAACTAAAGTCGCTGGCTCCATAATTTATATACGCACTGTATCAAAAATTAAATGTTGCCACCTTCAGCACTGAAAGCTAGTTTTGAAATTTTCCCCTACGGAGCTTTTAATCTCAAAAATTGATGCATTGTCATATTAAGCAGTCTCTCTATCTACCGTTAGGAATATAACATCACTAGCCTCTAGCGGTTTGGTTCTTGGTGAGATAGAGCGAGTAGACGAAGAGTTTCACTGGGAGTGGTAGCCGAAGTCGGGTCGTGTTGGGTGTAAAGTTGTGGATCGATTTCATCCTACACGGTTCTTGCAAAAACGTACAGAAATTTTCCCAATGGTTGTTTCCATTTGCAAATCACCGCGGGAAATTTGTAGCTGGTGTCAGAACACAGAATCTTACTTAACCGGGGGTGCTGTACGCGTTTCTACCGTACTTATTGTCTTCAATACTGCTTTTCAGATATAAATTATTTTGGCCCAATCTTCTATGGAGAATATATTAAACAAAATTATGACACAGAGACCACTGTTGGGTCTATAGGTTGAAACTCGTAGAGTGCTTTACCCAAAAATTTACAATCAACGTGAATAGGAGAGCAGAGTGATTAGTTCCTCGACTCGACTTTACCCCTGATTTAACTCCGATAGCTATCAGAGCAAGATGAACTCAATGCTCGGTGTGCGGTCTGAAATCGGATTGAAAATAAGCAACTTTTTAGTTTATTAAAAACACAGATTATTTAGCGATTCTAAATTTGTAAGATGACGTTTAGAATTTTATCTGATTTCCAACCTTGCTCTGCAAATATAAATAATCTGCTTTTCATAAAAAAAATTAGACAATGATCGAAAGATTCACGGAAAACTCTCCATAAAACTAATTAGGCAGATTTTTCTCAATCAATCAAAATTTTGAACTGTACATTTGCATCCAATTCCGAAGTGTTTATATTGGTCACTGATTCAACAACCCTGTTTCTGCAGTCGGAGTGATAAACTGTTGAGAAATCTGAATCAACAAAAACTGTTATGCGTTTTTTGGTTGAAATATCTTCAAGAAAACATCTTCCTTATCTTAAGAGGTGAGTCCTGTATACCTTTCGGTCCTAGGGTTTTCAGCGATAGCCCTGCCATTTTAGATTCGTCTTTGAAGAAAATCCAAAAGATGTGAATTATATTTGCTGTGGTGACACTATGTGAAAAATTGCTTACACAATACGTTTTTCTGGAATGTGTTGTTAGCTGTTGGTTGCGCGTGAATTCTTAATATATTGAGTTGGTCCAGCATTAAAATCTAAACAGAAGCTTAATATACGAAATTCACGTGGGACCAATAATTTTTTATTTTTATTTATTTAATGTCACCAAAAATTTCATGAACGAAGTGATTACTACAGAAAATACATTTATAAAATTATTAAGAACAATTAATCGGATAAGCCGACACTTGAACACGTCAAAAGTATGATTAAAATTGAACATTTGATAAACTGAGCTAAAACTTCGGGCTATTGCGTAGGACCGTTCATTTAATCCATAATTTGTCTTATGAAACGGGATGGATAAGGCACCATGATGTGTACGCCTACCGTGGTAAGCACGAAAGTTCGGTTTTGATAACAAAAACTCGAGAATTCACGTTTCCAATGAGTAACTTCGCAGTGAAATTTTGACGTAGATTTTCAAGTGTCCAGGGTCAATAATTGCAACCGACTCTCATAAAGAATCTAGGGAAAAGCATCAGACCAGCGGAAAGAGCTAAAATCTAAAATTAAGAATTTGTTTTGGACAGACTCAATGTGGTCTATATGTTCCTTATAATGTGGAATCCACATTAAGCATCCGTATTCAAGGATCTTGTTATGAGCCTGAGAAAACTAGAAAACTTCGAAGCTATGATACATGTTTCAAACATGCAGTCATGCCTCGTAGTCATGCATCTCTGCATTTAAGATAGTGGATTATATGCATAACTTTGAAGTTTTGTCAGACTCATATCTTGAGAGCTATCGGTCCCATGGGCATTTTGTATTTTCTTACAATAAGAATGAGCTTTTGCTTTTAACAATTCTTTGACATTCATTTTCAATATTTTTTTTTTTATTTTATTTATTTATTTTATTTTCAAAGCATTTCGTCTAATACAGACTAGTAGTATTTACAGATTTAAAACTTACATCAAATCAGTCAAAATAGACTGTTTTTGGCTAAGCTCATTTTCAAAGATGGTAAAGGTAAATTAAAATCAAATTGATGATAATCATCGTTGAAATTTCTTTTGATGGACGAAACGGGCTCATTAAAGGCGTAGTCGGTCCGATAGGCAGGGACAGATAAAATGTAGACTTGTCTCATTCTGTGACCCTTGGTATTGAGGCCAAATAAACCTAAAAGATTTTCACATGAAATGTTACCCATGAGGATCTTAGCAGCAAAGATAGTTTTGAAATTTTCACGTCTCTTATTAAGTATATTCATGGCCAGTAAGTTAAGTCGATTAATGTAAGGAGGCAAGCGAAGAGGATCTGACCAAGTGAATTCACGCAAACAAAACCGAAGAAATTTTTTCTGAATGGACTCGATACGGTCCACATAAACCTGCTGATAAGGCGCCCAAACTATACATGCATATTCAATTATTGGTCTTACTAACGCACAAAAAAGAATCTTAGTAAGATGTATGCCATGAAACTCTTTGGATTACCTCCTCACAAAGCCCAAGATAAATGAAGCTTTTAATAAGATGGCGTTAATATGATCGTCAAAAGTAAAAGAATTGTTTAAAAGTAATCGAGTACTTTGTCAGAATATCTTAAGGGAATACTATTCAAAGAGTATTCAAAGCTCAACGGATTAATTTTACGCGTGTACGAAACAACGGTACTCTTGTCAATATTAATTACTAATTTATTAAGGTCACACCAGGTCGTCAGGTTATTAAGGTCAGCTTGAAGTTCCAAGCAGTCGTGAATATTAGATACCTTTTTAAAGATTTTGGCGTCATCAGCATATAGTAAAATTGATGAATGTTTCAGGACAGATGGTAGGTCATTTATGTATAAAAGAAAAAGTAGAGGTCGTAAGTGACTACCTTGAGGAACACCAGATATGACAGCAATTTCAGACGTTAGGGCGCCACGGAAGGATACGCATTGGGTACGACACACTGAAAGAAAAACTCTTGGTTGGTTCAACTATTTTTAATAGTATAGCAACGATTCATTCAAAATCGTTAAACGAACTACGGAAAATAGTTATTTTTATTATGTTAATATAGTTAATTTAACGATATAAAAGTAGTTGGTTCTGGTTGTACAAAAAATATCGCAACGTTCATGAAATCAACTGTTTTAATTGTTTCATAACCACGAAAATTAGTTGATAAATAGACGTAATATAAAGGCTTCACTGCATAACATGCATATGAATTATATCGAACAGCAAACCGAACATAATTTTGCCATGTAGTATATGAAACTTCTATGATAGAATAGGAGTATGAGTATGAGGAGTATGAAAAATCAATAGTTTGCTTTAGTTGTTTTTGCATCAACTAGGGCTGTAGTTAAAACAACCATAAGAAAATCGTTGATTACTTTTATGCACCATGACTCGTGGTTGATAAACAATTTCATTCGGAGCATGAAAAACGTCCAAATGTTGAAACCATTCTACTTTGCGTAGACTAATTTCAAAGACGTTGCTCACTGAATTACGTTTGCTGAAATCAACTATTGCGAAGTAGTTTAAGTACCATAAAAACAGTTGATAATTCGAAACGTTGAAGTTTTGAGTGAATTGATGAAAATTTTTCTATTTATCAACTATTTTTCGTGGTTATGAAACAATTAAAACAGTTGATTTCATGAACGTTGAGATATTTTTTGTATAACCAGAACCAACTACTTTTATATCGTTAAATTAACTATATTAACATAGTAAAAATAACTATTTTCCGTAGTTCGTTTAACGATTTTGAATGAATCGTTGCTATACTATTAAAAATAGTTGAACCAACCAAGAGTTTTTCTTTCAGTGCGCTGTATCAAAGTGTGTCTTGTTTGTTTTAATGTTTGTTTTTTCATTCAATGATGAAAATTTTGATATGAAAATAACATTTTTATAATAAAGTGGAATCATTTTTATTGAATGTGGGGGATTATTTAATTCAAATAAGATTCGTTTTTTATTTAAAAGTGTTTCAACTTTTGACGTAAATTTGATTCTATTAAATTTTCAGTGGTGAAATTTTTCTGAGTACATGGAGCTCAAATACATCCACAAAAGTGCAGTGTTTCTAGTGGTTTTCACACTGGGACCATCATCGGTTCTTATTGTTTCAAAAATGATACTAGAACTTCCGTAACAGCTAACGTCGAATTTTAAAGGGCAATGATTATTTCGTTGCGAATTGGACTTGATTGATCCGAGCGATATGTTGGTTTAGTAGATTGCTGCCACGTAAATGTACTGACCATGCAAGCACTCACTTACTGGACGAAATTTTTTTATCACGCAGCAACTGAACTCGTGCGATTTGGTGCGGCTCGATTACTTTTTCTTTTGGTATGTAAAGTCTTTGGTGAAAAAAAGCTGATAAATCGCAAACTGTCCAGTCCCTAAACGTAAATATTAAGCCCATTCTTGGGGTAGTAGAGCGCTAAATGCTGGAGGAAGTAGGCCAAAATTGAACCAGATGATATCTTAAGCTAGTTTCTTCAAAGTGCGCAATCCTGTACAGCACCACTAAGCCTTATCATCTTCGAAGCAAATGCGTTTGATAATTACTACAAACGGCTCCAAACGTGTGCCCCGAAACTTGTTTTGGTTGACTTCACCCAAGTCGGAAAATAAATTTATAAGTTTTAGTTCATGACTCCCAAAACGTTAGAATCCCTTGTCCGCTCTCGATAAAATGCCATCGCATCGTCTCTCTTATGTTTTTTATTTCATCTATTAAAAAAAATAATTAAATAATCTCGTTAGGATATATCATTTTAGCTTTATCTAACAAAGACAGATTACTCTTTTCCAATCTTCTCCTTTTAGTGTTTATCCCTATTAGTATGCCTCTGGTTGTGGCTCACATTGTGTTTGCTTTCTTTGAGCTTTTTGGCTCTGGCAGTAGCCTGAAAGTTGGCTTCGGATTACTGGTTTCGGTGGCTTACTAACATTCCCAATCCAAGTCATCGGAAGGGCCCTCTCTTGTCCCTTTTCATGTGAAAGCTACACCAACATATTAACTTGGTGTTTGTTCCGGACTTGGAATATTTTCCACGCTGTTAATGAATTACGTGGTGCTAATGTGGTGCCCCCATTCTCTTCTGTTCAATCTATAGACATTAAATCGTTGTAAACAGAAAATTTTAGCTAATACTGAATAAAGCCATGATTATTATGATTAAGTCTCTTCCGTTTGGCCAAGCTGAATAGAAATAATTTTTGGGTTTGAGACAACTTCAATCTTTGCATTGCTTCCTAGTCTTGTTCCTAAGGTAAACCTGCGTAGGAGTAGTCTTTATTTTTTATTTCTTCCCTCTTTCCTTCTTTCCTTCTATCCTTATTTTGGACACAGCACCAAACATCTGACGTTTCGGAGCTTCGAAATTTGACGTTTGGGAAGTTGGGCATTTGATGTCGATGAATACTGGGAACGAAGGTTAGTAGTGAATTCCAACAGGATAATGTCCCAATAAAAAAAATCCCTCTTCAAATCCCTCTTCAAATCCCTCTTTTTATGTACCGAACATTAAGCATTTTCGCGTATCTTCATGAGTAAAACTTTTGAAAAATTCAAATTGAATATGAGTCGCCTTTTACTTTGAATTCGACTGCAAAGCCAAAAGGATGATTGTTTGAAATCTTGCTTATTAATTTGAACAAATTGAATTATATGGAATTTTTGCTGTGCTTTCGAATAAGGTAGTAGAATTTGTAAAATATTTGTTTTTAAATATATTTTTTTATTTGTTAAAATTGTACATAACCACTTATTGATATATTCTCACTCACATCCAAATTTGGCAGGGTCCCTATTGATGTTGCATAATGACGTCCTGCCGACAGCAGACCCACAGCACCAGGACGCCACATTGGTTTGTTTCTTGGTTCGCGAAGCGATGGCAGGATTTCAACATCAAGTGGGAGCTCTGTCATATTATATGAAGTTGATAATGGGCCGAGTGACTCAACTTCGCAATTTCTCGGTTGCGTTTTCACTCAGAGTCTTCACTACAGTAGGCCATACTTCTTCCGTTTTAACCTAGCGATGTCATTCTCACATACACCCAGGGGATAGCAGGTGACCTCCCACCACGACCGCGTGGTTAGCGTCATTTCAGGATGAGGCCTTAAATTTATTGGAAGCACAAAATAGCTGAATGTGTTGAACAATGGCTTTTAGCGTGTGTAGTTTGTGGCACAGCGGGTTTCGAGTCCACCTGGCACTTAGTTCATACCTGAATTAAATCAGGATATAAACTGAGACGTGGAATTGATCACTCCTTAGTCGTAAGCATTAATTATGAATTTGCAACCAATTTTAACCCCAAGACCCTACAAAGGCTTCCGGAGGAAGTGGCTGCTAAGGCGTAAGGCCAAGGTAGCCATTAACCATGCGCAGGCTCGAATCTAGCCATTTGCTAGAATGGAATAGTTGTATCGACTTGCTCCACATATGTCTCTTTACTTTTTTATAATTTATATAAAGGACTAACTCTCAAGGTCAGACCATTCACTAGGCTGGTATATGGAACAAACTTCTACCTATTAGCTCAATATGTTAACCAGCTCTTCACTGGCGCTGTAGCGGAATGGTATTGATAGATATCACCACTCGAGTTGAGCAGTTGGCGGCGGCTCTAAGAAACCATTTCAGAGTCTACTAAACCGACCTGGATTTGCGTGTTTGTAAATACACATAAATTTTTTCTGATTTGAAGGAAAATCTATATATAGCTTAGTGAAACTATCAGTGCATCTATAAAAATGATCTAGTCGGGATTTAGGGACTGCTATTTATATTTCCTTTAAAACGATAATGTCGACAGCGCTGTCACTGACACCATTAGTTTGAAAAGTTTTTTCATGCTATGAAAATATGCTTCTAAAAGTTGGAGTTTGTATGCAGTTATTATTTTGTGAAATTTTTATGAAGACTTTTGCTCTGGGCTATTTATCGCCTTTGATGAAGAAGTTACAACTACAACCTCATCACTAAATGCCACCTATGCATTTCAGCTCTATAGTCGACAATCATGTTTGATTAGTTTCCAATCCAAGACATTTCCTCTTCAAACAAAATTGCAAATGGTTGTCTATGCAATTTTCCCCGATGTAATTCAATGCATTCCATTCAGCGGCAACAGCAAATCTTTTCTATTCGAATTTGAATGTTCAGTCAAATGTTACATTTAAAGAGACTGGTGGTAGGTACTCTCGTTACCATCAGGCTGCATTGTGGAAGTCGTTTCTTATCCAGCCTGACAATGAATACCTACCAATATACGCAAATTTATACGTCGACTCTGCACGTTCACAATGTACGAGAATGCATGGGCATACGACAGTAGATATGTGGCAGAATACCAAGAGCGCAAAATTACATGAACTACGGCGCTAACATGACTTACATCAAGCAAAAATTGTTCCATGCGCCAATAACAGAGTCCTTAGATGCCTTTTTGGTAGTGAGGTATCTACTCGACTGCTGAACATTTTCAAGAAGATCAGGTCGCAAACACGGTTTTAATTACACGTCGAGCACCTTGTCACCTTTTAATGGTGCAAACGTTCGGTCACAAACAAATTTTGTGTTATTTTTCGTGTGGGTTTTATTTTGTTTTTGTGGTTTTGGTGCAGGTATTTCAGTGTACTGATACTTCAGTAGACAGTGTTATCATATGTTGGTAGCTGGAGCCGAGGCTTAGCAATGTAGTAGAATAATCGCAAGATTTACCATTGAGATCAATTTAACTGAGAATTTAAATTACGATGACGATTTATTTTCCTATATTATATTCCTAAATTCCAGTATAATTTGTGTATGCTTCTAGTTCATTTTTCAAAACGTGTCTGTATTAAATACCCACCGAAGAGTAACACTGCTCTATTTTTCAGTTTACCTGGACTAATATTTACTTAATACTTTTGTTTTGTAAAAACTGATGAGAAATGAAGTTTTAACTTAGAACACTTTTTATCAAAGAAATCCTTCCATGCGTTCACCGATTTCGTCCCTACTGTCCACAATTTGAATTTTTTATTTTACAAGCGTCCAAAACAATCGACAACCCAGCCGGAGTGTTAAGATAACCACGGAGGTGCATACTGGCTTTTGAGCATTTGAACGGCAGAAGACTTAAACGAGATTAAAGATTCATGTAGTTCACATTTTATTTAATCTCATTTGTCGTTTTTTTTTTGTAAATACTTTAATTTCTTCGACTCACATTTTCACTGACGTTGTAGTTGTCGGTTTATTTCTGTGTTTGCTTTCGGGTTTACCGCGTAGCAGCCGCAGCTCTGTCGAGTTCCGAACCTTCCGAGCCTACCGAGCCGACCGCAACATTAGGATTTTTGAGTGCATTTCTTTTTTCGAACAGCCGTCGATATCATCGTCGTTTTCTTATGGGAACTGATGTTAATGAGATGCTCTTGCTAGTTTTCCAACAATTTACATGGCATTACACACGCTGACACCTTCAGGGGGAAATTACCAAACTGGGCCTGTCAGTTTGAGCATGAAAAGTCAACCTCAGTCCTCGCATCCGCCTGGTGATCTCTTTTTCGGCAGAAAGGGGCCCAGGAACTCAGCAAAAAATCAAAAAGTTTTTAACATTTGAAGACAACGACGATCAAGGCTCACGATCAAATACATATGCGTACGCGTCAGTTATGATCGCGATACTGTACAAATGAATAGAACTAAAAAAGAAGAAAGAAATCCATTGCACACATGGGGTCTAACTCGGACGAATTCTACGTCTGCGGCTTTGCGGTTTTCATCGTAAGAATTTTGTCGTGTCAATCCGATTTGAGTTTGGCGATCTTTATTTCTTTGTCGTTTTGAGATCAGATTCGATACTTGGCGGTGCACGGCCATAGCAAAGAACGTGCTGCACGATGGACACATGCATCGTGAAGAGGATTTTATAAAGATGTTCGAGCAAATGACAGGTCGAGGGAAGAGAATTAAGGGAGGGATTTATAACTTAGGTATTATTGATTCCTTCGGAATCACCTGGAATACTTCTGAATCAAAAACCTAGAAGCTTCATATTTTTTGTGATATTTATTAGTATCTTAATATCTAGCTTATATGTATCTAGCTTAAATGACCTCTCATAACTTGCTATACCAGATGCTTTGCAGTCAATGTGTGCCTTACCGTAAAGATGGCAAGAAATATGATCCCCCTATTCTCCTCCTTTCTATTACTAATAGCTCTGAAAGACCTGAAATGAAAAAAATCAGCCAATAAGGATGGCTATTCTTCAGCTCTCAATGGCACTTTCTATTTACGTAGCTCCCTGGCCAAATGCAAACGAACAAGTTTATATGCTTCACACAGATTTTCCAAAAGATTTTCGTTCTGTTGACAACAACCTTCTTCTTTTGAAGTCAGAAGACTAAAGGATAGCTTGGCTATTTTTGTCTTATTTCCCGTATCATGTTTCTGGTCGAGCCTGTACTGTAACTATGAATTATTTCACCTCTTACCCACTAAACTCTCTTTCTGGTGATCGTCATGATTCGAGCATCCCTCCTTTATTCGCTGTATGCCTTTTCTTTGCTGATGGCTTCAAGGTGCTCAGAGCAATTGAAACGCTCGATGGTTTTCTCCAATCGCAAAATGATTGTAGAACTCTGTTGTGTTCAGCGAACTCTCCTGTTCTGAATAAATGTAAAATACCTCGTTTTCGTTCTTTCAATTCAAACGTCAAATAAAAGTCTTAATTGTTCAAGCTTCTCATCATTCGCCGATCATTTGCCATTATGCTTCTACACGTCGTTTGAATAATGCCAAATTATCTAGACTCTCCCATTTTATAGCTATCACCTTCCTAATTGAACTGGTCTTGCTTCACGACTTTTTTGATTTGTTGCGTTTGGGCTGGTGGTTATAATTTTCTGGTGCTCCGATTCGATACAACCATCTCCTTCCCTTCAAACCCCTGGCAAACTTCAGAGTACGTTTTCAGTCTCGTCGCCATTGAGTTGGTGGTGTCGGTTCGGTTTAAGCAGCCTTCTGATTAGCACCGATCTAGCTCTGAGCACATATACCCATAAAGATTTAACCATTTGATTATTAAGGTGACCACACTATCGTACAGGTTACGCAAATGAGCCAGCCCGATCGCCAATTAATGCCACTTCCTCTTGAGATACTCAGCCTTCATTCAGCAGCCGCGCATGGCCTTATGGAACAAGAAGGCCACACTTCAAGGTTCTAAGAAAGCTAAGTAAGATTTTTACCGAGACATTGTCCGTCCAGGGCAAAAAGTCCCTCCAAAGGCAACTCGTTTTATTGGAGAGCACTTACTTCCTTGAAACCCAGCAGATTCTACTCAAGAACGACAAAGCCGGATAGGCGAATTTCTAAGAAGTCTAAATTAATGGCGACCAGTCCAGGTTTTTCAACGAGATGGTTAAATAGTACATCTTCTGGGTTATAATAGAGTAAAAGAGGTAGAATAATTTTGGCGAAAAACTGACAAGTTAGTTCAGAGTCTGTTGTAAGCTGCCGAAAGCCTGCTCGTGCCCCTCACACACGGTGAATGATGCGGAATGGTGCAAGAAAATAAGGCTGATAGCGTGCGAGGATCAACGCTCAGTTGACTTTTACAATCAGAAGACTTAAACAATGGAGGAGTTTGGTCGTTCGAATGCCTATTCCGTTGATGTGGTTGGTGCAAAAGTTTTCTCTTAGTTGAGTGCCTATCTAAACATTCTCATTCTGAAGACATTGGAAGAGGGTCAGGGAGCTACGATTTCCGTGGAGGACTTAGACTTAACCCTGATTGGTAATGGTGAGGACACCCCAAATTTATCTTACCTATTTCACAGTAGCAAGAGCTACCCTGCTCCTACGAGCCAAGAGCTACCTCCTTGTCTAAGACTGGGGAGGAGCTAGATTTGATCCAAGAACCATACGATTGTAAACAGCCTTGTTTGTGGGCTAACGAATGAATACAGGCTTATAAGACCCGATGGCTTAGAGAAGCTATGAGTCTGTAATCTTGTCATAAATATCATTAATGTGCTTGTTCTTCACCATTTTTGTGACCAAGATAACATGGCTATTATAGCAGAAATCGATCAGAAGAGTGTTTGATGTGTGGTCAAAGGTACATGCCCTTTACTATGAGTGGCTATAGCTCAGCTGAGTACGTGGCTTTTAATAACAAGAAAAGAACATACTGGATGAAATTCTAGTCTTGGGTCAGATCCTCTACAGAGATTCCGCCAAAAAGAGTCGATTCTTGTTAAACAGTGAAAACCCTTACCAGTGCTCTCAACTCTGTAGCCAAGACAGCGTGCAACCCATCCAAAGCCAAAAAAAAACCCACAGCCCCCTGGTGATATGTGAAAATTACCGTCTTCTAGAGAGTGCAGGGAGGAGTTTAGAAGCGCAAAAATATAGAATAACTGGAAATTGTATCAAACAAAACTGAAGGCTTTTAAGTATGCCATGCGCAAGGCGAGAGCCTGTGAGGAGCCATCTATGGCAATTGAAGGATCTCATAGAATTAAATCGTCTACGTCTGCAAAAGTAGACTTTAATAAACAAATAAATGAATAACTGAGTGTAGTAAACCAAACCCTTCAAACTTGCCTTCCCGAGCTATAAAGGTGAGCTATCGTGAGCTGAAACTATCAGCAGTATTTAATGTAAACTTTTATATTTTACCTATTTACATACTTGCAGAACTTTCAATTCAAATAAATTGATCAAATACAATATGAATGTATATAACTACGATATTAGCAGAAAATAGATCTCTGTGGAAAAATAAATTTTCTTGATCACCTGAATCTCTCAACATTCAATCATGAAAAACTGAAAAACTCTCTACCCTCAAAAATTATGAATTATAGTAAAAAGTATATCCGATTCAAGTACCCTATTATCTACGGTTAAAAAATAAAGATTTTCACTCGAAAAATTCACCAGCAGATTTATCGGCTTTTAACATACGTACGAATTACACTAAAGTATGTGTTTCGGCCTTTGCTTTGTTGTCATCCGAACGATGAGAATTTCTAAGTTTGTGTCCTTTTGTCTTGTTGAACGAACGGACGCAGAAACGGCTGGGATCGTACTGGGCATATGAACCAGACGTCATCTATGAGGGTCGACTGAAAAAGGAGCAAAACACCTCTCATTGGAAAAAAAACAAGGAAGAATTTTATGGGAACTCTCATTTGTTCACTTAATATCGAGGCAATACTAACTGTCAGGACAACGTGATTTATAAGCGGCAACAAACAACACTATTGAAATAAGGATACATTGCAGGAGGTAATCGGAAACACTGGGCTCTCGGCGGTATACGCTCTGCTTTATTCAGTCGCGATGCGATGTCGATTTAAACCGATTATGGCACTTTTTACAAACAATCGATGACAATTTTGATCTGTAATGAGGCTGTGATTGGTGATAAGATTAACTTTTATTTAATAGTTTCGTTAGGGCTGGAGGTTTGAGAGAAAGATCAACTGGTGGTAGAAAAGATTATAATATAAATATTTAAAATACTCAGCAGGAAATATGTTATTGAAAACATCAAGCCATTAGACCTATCATGGTTGCCTGTGGCCGGAGAGGGTTTCTGACACATTATTGTCTAGTGGGAAAAGTTGTTGACAAATAGTAAACGGTCTGCAGGATCTGTAATTGAATTTTACAAAACGATATTTTCTTCACAGTGGTATTTCCCGAAATCTTATCCACAGCTCATGTGACATCTAATTCCCCTGAGCTCTATCTACCACCTTACGTATTGTCCCTCTGAATAATGAAGCCTCCAACAATCGATTAGCTTTTGATAAGCCCTCAATTTCATGATTTACGACCATAATCGAAAACGGATAGCAATGACACTTTCAAATTCGTTTTATAGCTTCCAGCTAGTGTTTAACGATTGTAAGGCTGATTATATGCAATCGAACAGGCTGTTATCAGTTGGATAATGGCGAGCCATCCTCTACGGCACGTCGGCCTACCCGGGTCAAATATATGCCTTACTGTACCCGCTATGCTCTGTTTCGTGCTGTGTAGAAAAATTTAGTGCCCGTGTCGGTAAATCGACAGAAACCCCCAATTCGAAAGTTTATTACAGACAACAACTATGGATAGCATTGCTGGAATGAAAGCCATATGACAAGCTGTCGCTTTTCCCAAATAAAGTGAATATTAGCGGAACCGATATGTCCTCAATTCGTTCGACAATGCCGCATTACCTACTACATGACGCGACTGTCTTTTCAGCCTAATGAGTGCAATGGTGAGGGTGGTTTACGGCAGCGGTATTCGTTGATATTTGCGAATTTTCGCGGTCAGCGTCAATTGACTGCAATAAAATTGTTCAAATAAGCATTGCGGGTGTTTTGATGAAGTTTTTGTGATTGAACAGTTAGACGCTAAATTAATTTTCCTCTTCACTGGATTCTATACAACAGTCATAAAGTAATTAGTTTAGAGAATTAATTACATTTGCGTTCAACGCGTTCACTTTATTTCGCTTTTTTCGTAGAGTAAAGCATTATTAATTCAATTTCAGATATTCCAGAGACTTGGCAGCAAAGAATACGTTGTTAATGTGATGAATAGAAGTAGCATGTCTCTAAATAATATACATAGTTTTCTTAAGATCGCGTGCCTTTTGATCCAGATTCTGTATTGAGGAATCGTTTTGCGAATAACAGTTTTCTAACTTCTCTCTACTGCTTTATTGTGAATTTTGTGCACATATAAACGAATAAATGTATTGTGGCATTAAGTGTTTTATGATGCACTTGTTGGGAAGGTTGACAGTTGTTTCCTGCGTAATGCAAGTTCATATCAATGTACACGTCTATTTATTCAAACTGATATAATGGTGCTGTACAGGTTTATACTCATGTCGTCTGCCAAACTTATAATAACGCAAGCTGATTAAAGCTGTGATTCTGAGCGGCATGTAGCGATTAATAAGTTGTTATTCGAAAATAGGAAGAAAATAATATTGACTAGGTGATAAAAAACTGAAAAAAATGAGTGAATAAATCATACAAAAAAGTAGCTGAGTTCGATTAGAGAAAATGATTGTTTTTCAGCTTGCTACTTTAAATAGTTGAAACCATGAAACACTGAGAGAGTATGAGAAAAACTCTTCTCGAAACATTTTTATTACTTGCCAAATTTTCGATTAGTGATGTGAATCCCTAAAAAAAGCAACTCCAAAACGGAAGTGAAGTCACTCACTTCGTTCGCTAGCTGAAAATCTCCACGTTTTACAACTTACTAACTGACATAGCGGAAATGCATGCATCAATACATTTGTCTACATAGAACGGCAAATTTTATGAATTCGATGTGCCCAGTAGTCAATTTTTCCTCATCCAAAGTAGATGATTATTGCAAATATTTAAAATTGCTCCTTGATCTATCACGGGGGAATATACATTTGTTAAAGAATTAGTGTCTTAGCTCAACTAGTTATTAAAAAAGTCTAGCGCATCAGAGCCGCTAGAAAATTAATTTTCGAAGAAATTATCTTTGAGGGATTTAAAAATGTGTGAAGACGTTATACCCTCCTTTGTAGTATCATATCAGTCGTATCTTACTCAAAGGAGCAAATATCATTTTCTGACAGCATAATGATGAAAATGTTCAGTGCTGGCAACATTTGTCCAACACAACAGCAATAAATCTACCATAACATGCTCGTGCTTATTCAGCCTATCCTTTGAATTTCATTTCATCCGAGGATGTCATCGAAAGTTTCAGCTATTCAGCATCAACTATGGCTGGGGGCAAAACTCGGAACATTTAAAGATCGATTGTTTATTTTATTGTAAATGCTTTGCTTCTGAATAGAAAATGGAAGCATCTGTTGGTGCGATATTTACGAAATTGTCCGGTGCTGGCAATCATGTGCTAGAACCATAGCTGCTTCACGGTGTGTTAAACCCAGCCTATGAATTTCGTTTCGATTGAATCGCTGCGCTGTAAGTTATAGGAGTGAATTTAATTTTAGGGTTACCATCGTCCAAACTTTTTAAATTTTTGAAACGTAAATATTTGTTGTTAATTGTCATTGCAGGATCATTTCCATTTGGAAACTTTATGACAACATCGCACGATAAAGAAATGTCAATAAATTACGATATTCATCATAGCTGGCAACCCTTTCACGATTTTTCAACGAAATTCCTACAGAATTAGAAACGCTACAAACATGAATCCGCTTAAAACATGAATTTCGTTTTGATTTCGTTACTGCATCGGAAGCTGTAGGGAAAAAATCTTTATTTTCCTGAGCAAATTTACAAAATTTAGGAGACAAAAATTGCCATAGCTGTCGTTTCTATACTAATTTTTCAACCAAATTTCTATTAAATCTATCTGAGAGTAAGGTTCACCTACTGCGTGAATTTTGTTAAAATCTGGTGGCTAAATCGGAAGCTATAGGCCAAAAACCAGTTTTTTTTCTCAGCGATTTATCCAAATGGCACCACTGGCACCACAGTGTTGACCGTATTTCAAAATCACTTCTATCAGACCTGGTCCTACCCAATTTCAACCTGTTTTGTAAATTTCATATTGATCGCATTATCCGATCGTCAGTTCTCGTGAGCAGAAGTTTTGAGTGCTGAAAATAGAGGTAATTTAATCACGGGCTGCCGTTCTTGTTTACCGCGGAATTTTGAAAATTTTTATTTGACTTGGTGGACAAAAGTCAAAATTTATCAATAATATGAATTTATTTTCAAAAATCAAAATTTTTTGAGGAAGGTCGATGATTTGAAGGATTTGTTTTTAGGAGCCTGCTGTAGCTACAGAGTTGCCCGTATAGTCTTGAAAGTCCATGTGTGTTAAATTCTAATTTACATAAATACGCTCTAAAAATTTTACGATGATCCATTGTTTTTCTTAGAAGTTATGACAAATCGAAATTTGAAAAAAGCCTTGCCTATTTTTAGGCACTCAGCGCCTACACAAGGCTCAAAATTTCCACTTCTTTATCATAATATATATATTCTTTATATTCTTTATCATATTTATATAATATTATATATAATATTCTTTATCATATTTTGTACATTCCATACATTGAACTACGAGTGAAATAAACAACCGCAGTCAACCAAAATTCTCCAGTATAAAGAGGCAGAAAAATTGATTGTTTTTCTTTCGAAATTTTATGTGAATCTCTCGGAAACAAGGTGATGTGCAGAGAGCTATGATACAATTTTTTAAAATTTACTACGAATAAATCATATAGTTTTTAAATATTATTATAAACCTAATAAAGTTAAACATGATAAAAAGTTAATATAGTATAAAGATAATAAAATAGTCTTGTTTCCGCTATATGCCTGAGTGACAGAATTAATAATCTCAAAATTCTGTCATCGCCTATAATAAATAAATAATAGTGAAACCAGAAACTGCATCGAACGAAAATTCTCCAGAACTGTAAACAATGTCGGCCTGTGTCACTGCGGTACGCGCAAGCATTACTGTCCAAACCAAGTTTGTACAAACTAGATATATGATAGTGCAACGTTTAACAGGCCAGGTTTTTACGCACGCCTCCGTTTTCAGCTATAGCAATATATGATAAATCGAAAGAATTTGACGGACATCTTATCCCGTTTTTAAAAAGTTGTTGTAGATTCACATAATAATCATGTAAATTAAATGCTGTATATTATAAGCTACATATATCAAAGTTACTTATTAATCTTTGATTCAAACTTATGTATCCCTCACAGTAGCACTCTGTTGCTTCCTGGGAGCAGATTCTTTCGATTAGTTTTCAAAAAAAAAACTACAATTGATGTTTAATAAGCAAGAACTTGTTTTGATTTGCACTAACTTCCCATCAACTACCTTTATTTTGTTAGATTTATTCCCTATATGTCCCATTATGATTATGCGGCTTGAAAAAATATTGAACGAAATATTTTGAGGGTGGTATGGGACTCTCTTCCATTATCCGATATCATTTGGGGGATGATAATAATCAAATAGTTAGTTTGTCTATTGACTAAATGTCTTACAGCTCCTATGAAGAAGAGGCCCTGTAATGCTGTTGTAAAAGTACTTGCGGTGGAAGTAGAGGATGTATAAACTTATACTGGAGACAGACTACAATGAATCTCGTTTCGCGAATCTCCATTGAGCTTTGAGCTTCTAAATTTCCCTTGTTTGACACATTAAGGTGAAAGCTAACGAGGCACGATCGTAGCCTGCTGCAATTTTTACTGGAGGCAGATTGCAATCGACTCTCGTTTCTCAAATCTCGCTAAGCTTTTCAAGCAAAAGAAATTTAAAAGCTCAAAACTCATTGCAGTTTCGCAAAATGAGTTTCGATCAAATTCTGCATCCAGTATTAATACAGATGTTAGTAAAACTCGTTGCTTTGAATTCAAGAGAGCACTTTCAGTTAAAGAGAAGTACTAGGCAGATAGTTTTCAGTCCTTTCAAACAGCATATTTATACATTGCTTAGTGATGAGCAAAGTCTCAACAAACACACCTACCTAGCACTCGTTGTGGCGGTTGTCAAAGCTGGTATAGTGAGCTTTAAATCAACCACGGGGAGAGCTGAATCAATCGAAACTTATTTCCTCTTAACAGGTGTCTTCTGAACAGAAAGGCAGCCAAATTAAAGAATAATGGTGAAACCAAGATTTTCTGGTATGCGAAATAAATGTGGCGTTGCAACTGACTTTGTCAACCTACCTTTTCTTGAGAAGTGAATATCATTTGCTGCCTAGAGAGCTCATGCTCTCATGGTAGCTCTTATGGAAAGCTGATGGCGAGAACCACAACAATCAGGCGATATAGGTTTGAGTGAACTCTCGTTGAAAATTTCGAGGAATTCTTTATTTTACAATCGTAAAATAATGAGTCCCTGAGGTCAAAGAATCTAATAGGATAGAAATCGTTTCAAGACTGGTGCTTTAAAAGTATTTAAAAAAGATTATTATCAGACTAAAGTTAATATAACGTAAATTTGTTCACCTTGAAATACACCGATTACTATTTTTTTGGTTTTTTAAGGGTGTAGAGTATAATGCTGCTTTGGTGGTTATGAAATTGAATAGGAATTTCAATTAAGCATCAGTTTTTCACTTTTGTGCTTTGTGATGTGTCCATACATTTGTTGAATTTCCTGGTTTTACTTTTACGTACTATTTCAGAATGATTTTCGTAGATGATCATAGTTAACATCACGCCAATGCGACTTGAACAGTAATGTCCAATTTCTCAATATAAGTCATAAAAACTTCCAATGACCTTATTCCGAATACCAACCATAGTAAGTATATGTGGACACGCCCATCAAGAGAGAAACCTTAGTTAAAAATTCTTTTTCGGTAACCAAGCATAAATTCTTACCTGCCTTACATATTCAACAATAAATGTGCCGCACAATATCCTCCGGGGACCTGCCCTCAAGTCCTGAACAGATTAAAATTTAAATCGACTAACAATCGGTTGACATAAATTTCTTAACAATTGAATTTCATCGTCTTTTCCTCAGTTCGCCAGTCGAGTCGACATCCTTAAATTGAACGATTCCTGAAGTCGGAATCGCATGTAGGGAAATTCCTTCATTTCTTTTGATACACAGTACTTCTATTCCAACACAGACGACAGACGGTGCGGCGTATGCGATGAATGTATGTACGCTTCGCTTGCAACAAACGAATAGGTCCACTGAAACTGTCGAACTCTATCGACTCACTGAATCGGATTTTCAGGATTTATAGTGAAAAAGTCAATTTGCCTTTTGTGTTTCGTAAATTGAAGTTTTTGGTCACCTTTACAGGGTTTTGTCGGTTCGTCGTGGATTGGATTTCGTTTCTGTTCCATTTTTGAATAGAGTGTCTAGTACCTGAAATGGCATGGTGGCAGCAGATTTATGAGTATGAATGGATTCTATAGCACTGAAAAGATTATTCGTTTATGAGATTTGCTTCAAGTCGATTCGACAATTCACCGATTCGACCACAACCCACACATATATTGGATTTTTATCGAATTCATGGCAAAAATTGTGGGATTCTCGGTAATTTATTGTTGATCCAGACAAGGTCGAGAGTATCGGATGATCCCAACAAACATTTCTGCCCAATTAGGTATTGACGATTATTGTTGCGCAATACCTCATCTTTTTTCAATCTAATAATCGCTCCAACTAATTCCGGGAAAATTCTGTTGTTTAGTTAAGCAATTTTTTTTGCAAAAACTTTTTCAATCACCAAACATTTATGGTTTCGTTGACGCGAGTAGCAAGCAGCCGTGCCAATCTTTTCAGAAAATTTTCGCGATCTCTTCAACATAAATTTAGTTCACTAAAAATACATTACGTTCCATTGTCTCGATATATCATCATCACTTTGAATAATCTGCCCAGCTATTTATTTGCTCCGATGAAAAACGATGTTTTTTCCAAGTGAAATCTAAACAACCGTCACCAAACATCACACCTGCCATGACATTTCAAACAACAGAACAAACTGTCGTCCCGGGCGTCTAAGCGAACATCTCAAAATTATCATTGATGCCATCTAAATTTGTCAACTCGCGACAATAGAATGACGTCCGCGGACGAGAAATGACACGGAATCACTTCCTAAAGGCTGCTTGGTGCGGTCTCGGCTGTACTATAGCTATGGCAAAGAAATAAAACTTGAAGAACAGTAGCTGGTCTACAGTATAGAAATGCACCAGTATGGCCACGAAAACGCATTTTCACTCATAAATCTACGAAAAATAGTGTCTCTGACAAGATCATTTGCGATGGATTAGATGCTTACGATAATGTTTTGCGGTTTGGGAAGATGGGATCATGAATCTAGCTCCGTCATCCATCACCAGTGGGCCAGTGTCCTGGGGTTGATTTTTTACGTAGTGGTCAATACCCCTTGGCAGCGCCAGCCATTAATTTCTTATTTGAGGGGCTTGTCTGATTTCTTCGGAACTGAAAAAAGTGTGGAAGATGCCTTGACAATAACTTTAATCATAATACGATAAAGCTGGCATTGAATAACTCAATCTGCAAACATATATTTTGGTCGCTCCAAAGCATTATTTTTATGTGATTGATCTCGAGAATTTTGGTTACTATTGAGCATCACCCTTAAAATTCACCAAACATTGTGCCTGCCATCTCACAGCATCAATGATCTTCGAAGATCATTAATTATGTCAAAACACTTGATTCACTCCACGATAATATGTCAAAATTCAAATACTACTTGCAACTTCTGTTGGCATAAACTAATGTAACGACAGTCGTGGATTGTATATGAATGATCGACAATGCCAGTTATTGAAGAATGTCTGCGCGAACGTATGAATATAAATTATCGTAGATATTTGGCGAACATTGGTCATGATAAATTTTCATGAAAACTGACTAACCGAGTGACTGAGTGAGAGAGTGCGTTAAAGAGAAGAAAAACGACGATTAGCTAAAGATTTGTCGGGGCCAATGAATGAAAGTGAAAAATTTTCAGTTTTTCTAAGTGAGAAGAACCAGAGTTGATTGAAGAAATTTGGCGCATGCGTCTGCTAGGAAAGTCGTTCATAAATCAAAACGGTGATGATTATAAATTAATGGATGGCGGATGGTGGAAGAAACTACAGACGGCTGTGCACGAATATTCAACGTTTGGCTCGGTACGCTTAGGTAAGACATTTTGAGAATGCTTCAAGTCTGTTTTTCACATGATCGAAGATATTCCGTAAAAAGACATTGTACATATTTGGGAAACATTTCTCGAAAGGTCAGTGCATTTTGTGAATGACATGATAGAATCCTGACTACGATAGAGCACGTGAATTGAAATTGACAGGAAGCTATTAATAAATAAATAAATAAATAAGACAAGGTCATGAACTCATATAGCTCAAACTGAGTTGGAATTGGTTTCTAGTAGTTTGAAAGAAATATGGTTTAGGTTTAACTTTAAAAAAGCTTGACTTTGCAGTAGTGGAGCATTTCGCAAAGTTCGTTTTGGATGGGATGCATTTTGGACTGTTAATACATTGCTACTAGTTATATACAATTTGGCAATTGGTTTTGCATAATGATACTCAACACTAGAATCCCACGTTGTGATGCTACTCACCATGGTTGAAAATGTAGGGATCAGGAGCAGAGATCGTGGTTTTTCAGACTGAATGGAAAGAATGAATCGACCAACTGTTCTCATGTAAGCTCTTCTAGCCGTTGAGATATATTGGTTTCTAGACGTATGATCTTAATATAGAAGGCATAAGGAAGACATATCTAGGCAATTTAACTTCAGTAAACACATAGATCAACCTTAATATTTTTCTATTACGATTAATGAAGGAGGTATACGTATACATTTATTTATTCATTTCAAATCCATTTTAACAGGCTAATGCCCAATAACAAGTTAATAAAAATAGTTAATAAACAAAAAAAAAAAAAACAGCAGGCAGTCATTGAGGACTGCCGACAGAAGTGATCACTTAAAATTATGATATTAAACACGTCACAATGGTTAAATCAATAAAATTAGTTTTGTACTCACAACCTCAAAAGTTATAGTTTTTGCATTAATTCATAAATTTATGCATTTTATTCAGATACATTTTTGTAAACTTGTAATTTTGTAATTTTTTTGTAGTTTTGTTGTTTTATTTTGTAATATTTGTATGCCCAATACACACAAAAACAATTTAGAGATAGATTCACTTACGATTAATTGATAATTTATGTATATACATAGTATTTTATTTACATGTATTTCAATGAACTTAATTTTCAACATTGTTTACAGAATTATTATCAACGTTTGAGTTGTTTGCGTTTCCTTATCATTAAATTCAACAATATTCAGGTCGTTTGTACAATCATTATTATATTCTTAAAAGTGTAAAATCGGTTTATGGTAACTGAAGTAAGAAACAACATGTTCTTTCATTTGTAGAGGCTATAAAACGAGCATATACTGCCCTACTAAGCATAAACGTTCTATCTACATTTTTTATTTTGAGTTAACACCGGATTCGAAAACTACATACTCAATTGCATCATTCTACAAAATATGAAACACCTATCTGTTTTGCAAGTATTATAAAATCAATAACGTAAAATATCCCCATCTACAAAAAACGTCGCACTACTAAGCATAAACGTTCTATCTACCGTTGATGGAATGTTTATGCTTAGTAGTGCTATCATTAGGTGCTTTTTTTTACATCATTCTGCAAAATTTGAAAAACCTATCTTTTATGAAAGTATGTTAAAATTAATATTGAAAAATGCACTCTCATATATCCAGTACAAATCAAAGCACAAATTATTGAATATCTCGAAGGTACTAATAGTCCAGAGAAATTTAACATGGTGCTTGGGAAAAATTAGGGAAAAGCTGAATTTTGGTGTGAAACTTGATGCAGATATGCTGAACGAAATGTCAAAAGTTCCTATCGATCCGAGTGCTGCGTTACTTTTTATATGGGGTCAAAGGTAACCAAAAGTGACCTTTCAGAAATATCTCAGTAACGGTCACGTCTTCAGGGAAACAATGCATGAAAAAAAAGATTTGACAACTTTTTCTTGTAACCATAGCCGTTTTTGAGATATATTGATCTAAACATTTGTAACTAACCGTATCCTCTTTCTCAACGACATGTTGATATTATAAATAAATATTTGTGAGTTTGTTTTTCTATGTCTAAGAGGCCCATAAAAAAAAACATGTAAACAAACTTATCTACCACACTCCAGGATAGGTGGAAAAGTGTGCTCCGAACATTAACACAAGGCTGCGTGTCTTTGCTAAATCAACTCATTATCGTAAGTCTTGCAAATCGACTCAAAACAGATTATGTATCAAAAACTCTTGAACGAACTTATTTCATGGTGACAATGCTTATCATCTTATATTTAAATATCGGAGCTCGTGATTACGGAACTTTAAACCAAGTGGTAAAGGGATGAATCTGGTATGCTCAACAATGAAAACAACTCCAAGAAATCCCGGTAATCGATTTTATCTTTCCTGCGATGATTATTGAATTAATAATCCCTGAGGCCCAAACTGTAAATGTAAAGTAATCCCACGACAACCCTCGTACGGGTCTAGGGGTTGAAGCTGGTAGAGATCTTCGTTACAAATTTACAATCAGTGTGAATAAGAGTGTGAAGTAATTAGTTCCAGTACTCACTTTATCCCTGATTGATTCAGGTACCTATTTAGAGCTAGTTGAACTCAAAGCTTGGTGTGCAGACCCTCGTCCGAACCTGGATTTGAACCAGGGTGCTCACACAAAAGAAGCGAGTGCTCTATCCATTAGGTTATTCAAGCTTCGAGGCCCAAACTGTTAATGCTGTTCAAAACAAACTGTTCATCGCTGATTTATATGGATTGCGCAGACTGTGTCTAGAAAACAACCTACTATGTGTTTACGGTAAACTCATGAAATATGTTCTCTGCCCCCAGTGTGTCTAGTCGAATCTTTTTTGTGCCCAAAAACTATACAGATGTTTATTTCACATTATGTTTTGGTAGAACAACAATTCAAGAGCAATCTCTATCTGCATAACTGCCATTCTTCTCGTCGAATACCTAATTGGCAATTAGTAAACTTCACGTTTCATCAGTCAACGACATCTGCAAAAGTAAAGATGCACGTATCGACCGTGTTCCAAGAACATACGCGAAAGTACATACCTAACTATTAACAAACTTGCAAGCGCAATGTCCTCATTATCATCCAGCCCATGCATATGGCAAACGAAAACGGGAAAAATACAATAAATAGATCATCAGACGTTTAATCATCACACCTGTGCACAATATTTACGTATACATTTCGCGAAATTCCCCAAGAACGTGTTAGAGAATGGATCCTCGGATGAGCTACAAAAAATAAATCTCTTACGAAGGTATGTGGGCATCTCGAAAGATTGTAACAACGATGCATTACCACTATTTCAACAACACAACATGAAAATGTTTGACGATGGCTCATGCTCGAAACATGTAATCTTCCCAAAATGTTCCCATAAATCAAAATGGTTCGCGGGTCGGCAGTATTCGTTTCGTGTAGCTTTTTTTTACTGAAGCTTGAGTTACGCTCGTGTTCCTTTTTCCGTCGATTCCTAGCTACGAGAGAAAAAAAGCAGAATCGTGGAAGACAGGCCATTAGCCGTCAACTGGTCATAGAATTTGACCGTTAGTGTTAAGACCTGGGTATTGTTCGAAAAGATGTAAACATAACCGATGGCTCGAGATATCATAGCTCATTTGAAAGAAATTTAACCCCGCAGCTGTGCTGGTGTGTTTTGAAATGTAAAATTGTGTTCAAGAATTGTGTTCCTCGAGCACAAGTATAAACTAGTAACGGTTAAAGTGATCCATTTTAGACATGCAGAACAAAGCTCCTTGAATTTTTGGTCCAGCTTAAATAGTGTATGACTACTTTTTTGATACTATACTGTTAATAGACCAAAATTTCCAAAACTTCGTATTCCACAAGTTTCTGTAAATGAAAACTGTAAGAATTACCAAGGGTTAACAGCTCTCAACTCATGAAAAAATCAAAGGTCCAACAAATTCTTGACATTCTTCCGTGCCCATTTATTTCACTGCCATCATGAACCACGTCGGAGTGATTTCAAATTAAATTGCCAGACCCTCCTTCGCCATTAGATCTTTTCTTTTTTCCATAATTTCGACCAGACTAGACCCTCTGACTGTCCAGCGTCCAGGTGGACTTGAATCTCATCTCATCATAACAGTCGTCACTTTTAAATGAAATTACCGAAAACCGAATGAGCCCCATAATTCTTAGAAGTTTTTTTTTTTCTTGAAAATTGTGCTGTTTTTTATATGAAACTAAGCATTTTGTAAGATGAAAACGGGAAATGTGTATGGGCAATCCTTTCGACTAGATTGAAGATTTGGTTTGAGAATTTCTATTAACCAACAATTATTAACATGATATTTCTTCTAGGTCTTATTGAGAATCTTTAACTTATCTACATACATATCGTCGCTGTGAAATCAAACCGGCATATCTGCAAAATACCCATTCTTCGCTAGAGCGCTTTAAAGTTTTCGCATGTGGGCTATTTCCACGTGAATGCAAAGCGGCAAAACACCATTAGACGGGTTTTTATTCAACTTTACGATATGCCGGTGCGACATAAAAATAGAGGGGAAAATAAGGAGTTTTTTGATACCAAAAACTCAAAAGCTCAATTTTTGCAGATATGCCGGTTTGATTTCACAGCGACGATATGTGGTGTTGATACGTAATTTATGTTTTTTGTGTGGCTGAGTTCATTTCGTTTCTAATTAATCGAAAATCAATGAGTTCATATCCAGAGGGTTTTAACCCAGCACAATATTTAAAAAAATCATTTTAAAATCAAAGGCTGGAAATTTACCCTAGTAATGCATGATATCCGAAATTTGGGTATCCGTAGAGACATTCTACCTTAATTATTTTACTAAGCATCCAAGCAGTTTTTCTCCTATATGACGAACTTATGTTAATTTGTCGTACAATGATCTGAATGTTTCGTGATGTTTCAAATTAAGCATGAAATCATAGGGTAAATGGACGGAGATGTATGATATCGGAGTGTTTTAATACTCGAGAGGACAGAAGACTGTGAAGTAGACAAGAGTTAGGTCTGAATCACCATTAATATTTGAAACAAATCAAATCTACGTAGGATAGGTTCAAACGTTTCACGCAATTCAGAATTTTGACTGGAGGCAATTTTCAGCCGCTTGATTATAATTTTTGCCGATGGGATCATTATGCTAATGGACATCGTGAGAAATATTTTGAGTTTACCGATGTTGATGAGTAAGTGAGGTAATTAGTTTGATGGTAAGTGCAAAATATCAGGGTATCCCATTTTTTCAATTGTCATATTCTGTGAGGTGAGTATATTGGAAATTGTTAGTGTGGATTATTTGCTAGTGTCGCTATTATATCGCATTAAATTCAACGACAAGCAAATAAAGCATGTCATAAACTACTGGTTTAAGCCGATTCGTACTATGCAAATATGTTGCAGGGACTGTTAGTAGTTGTTACAAAATGGAATATACATTACAATAAAGGGAAATCATTTCATATCATTTCTTCGTACGTCCTACTAAATCTTAAGGAAATATTTGCAAAAGACCTTTTAGATGTACTCATCTATGTATGCAAAATAGACGATGGCCCAAGTCCGAGAAGGAGTTCGAGTCCAAGAAGGAGTATCACTATCAATATATCATGAAACGAATTATTTTTCCACAACGAGAATAATGGTTCTGTTCGATTCGATATATATATATATATATATATATATATATATATATATATATATATATATATATATATATATATATCTTTGATATATTTTTTAAATGGCATTTCTGAGCAAAACGTCATGGATAAACATATCAGAGAGATGATACTGTAATATATTATATGCATATGCATAAACTTAAAGACATGGAGAATTTGAGGTCATAGTTCGCATAAACGTAGTTGGCAAAACGCAATGCACCATGTTTGAGAGATAACATCAATTCAATAAATGTGATGATATAAATTACTTCAGACGATTCAAATTTGGGAAACACACTGTTGCAAAAGTCCTGCAGCGTCGGAGCGAAAGGTGTGTATCATTTTTTTCCAGCACAATTACAAGCATCTCATCCAGCTTCAGAAAAGAAAAACCAATATTTTCACTGCATAGGTTTACATTTGCTACAATTCAATGACAAAGCTTTTTCTATCGCTCATATGTTCGCAGAATTCATCATAAACAGGATTATGAAAAGTAGTTGGTTGCTTCCGCCGTCAGTGAGAAACTGCTCTTTACGATCATCTACTTTCGTTCCGAAGTTTCCGCTTAATGTTATTGTATTTATTCTTGAATACTTGACCTGTTCGAATCAACAGATAAAGGGACATTGGTTGTACCTATGTTGTTGTGATAATGAACCAGGAAAAGCAATGTGTTTACTTTGTTTTCACTAAATGCACTGAGCTGCTGTATACATTTTTCATAAGTTTCTTCCTTTTGTGTTGATGTAATAGCCTCATTTTTATTACTCTCAAAAAAATATATCTTTTCAAAACCAATTTTAGCATAATTTGATCTTTCGTTTCATTTAATAGACACAAAAACAAATAAACTGTAACATTTGACAGGTGAATTGGAGAATCGAAACGATCTATGATTTGGTAACCAAAGTGAAAATAAAGGTTAACAAACGCATTCGACTAACCACGGATCCTTAGTCATGGGCTAAGAAAAATACTTGATAGCCAAACCACTGGTTCAACCAAAAGTGAACGAAATGGCTATTAATCATTCATTGCTTCGAAAATCATTTGATATTTACTCGAGCAAAATCTCCTCAACTGACATAAACTATTCGTATAGCCTCTAATTTTGTATATTTAAAGACTAAAGTTCAAATAATACAGCTGAAACATATTTCAACATTTAATTGGCCAAAATATCACTGAACCTCACTGAAGCTAGATTTACAGTTCGATTGAGGAATTGACCACTGACTCCAAAATTTTAATTGGTTTATTGTGATATTTGACATATTTATCTAATATTTTTTTACGACGACCTGCAGATAAAAAGGTTCGGTGGCCACTTGTCGAAAGCCCCCGAACTTTTTGTGAACTGTAGAATGTCCTTCAGTTTCTGCTCCGTCACGTGCAAGAGATCTACCACCCGAGTGTCGGGCAGTAGCACAGGAGATACTAGAAAGTTTCTGAGACTTCCAGCTCTTGATGACACTTTCTACTGGAGTACCATTTTCATGGCACGTGTTGTCAGTAATCATGCCAACCAGCCGTCTGCAGTCAGTCCTCGTTGATTCGAGCAGGTATTCTGTAGCTACGAGATCGTATGACTTCATAATTGATTTGATTTTAGTTACTCTGCAGGTCTGAGCTGCTTGCCATTTGCATATCGCAACTTGCATCATATTGGAGTCAATTGAGTACTTGATCGTTCTAGTAAAAGTAAGAATATTTGCCGATTCTAATAGGGGAAGACTGGCCTCATGCTTGGCCAACGCAGTCACACTCTTATTTCCATCAATACCCCTATGACCGAGAAACCAGATGATACTGACACTTATGTTGTTGCCTAACCTGTTCAGGGCCTGAATGCAATTAAGTACGTAATTAGACTTTTCTGTGGGAGATATCAGTGTTTTTACCCCCGCTTGACTTTCTATGAAGATGTTGATACGACCACATGTAGTATCTTTGGCATATACTAGACCTGAGACTTTACGTATCGCAAAAACCTCCACCTGGGAAATACTACGGTGCTAATGAGGTCTGAAAGCTGTTTCCATATTGGAGTCTTCAGAATATACTGCGGCGCTTACTCTTGCAGCTATTTCAGTGTAGATGCTAAGGACTATTCCGCACATTTTCTGATTCCATTCCAGTCCATCTCCTAGCAAAGAAGCCAAGCGGTGGAAGATAAAATAGGACGTTTAAAGCGAACGAAGGAGTCGTGGTTAAGGTACCTGTAGTGCAGATACCTGTCCCTTCGCCATGTCAGCAAACGGTATCGCCGGCGGCCAGACTAAGCAGCGTAAACAAAACTCGGCTTAGCTACCGCCGTGTAGATTCAGTGTGCTAGAGCTGAGCTTAGGCTCCACGTTTTACCTAGCACTTTCTTGCTGGCGTAGATCACGTTACTTACCCCCTTAACTACTTCTTCTAAATTCACCACCATTTTACTGTCCAGGGGTCAGTAGCTTAGCTCGCTAACGCGTCAGTCTGAAGCAGCGATCTACTGCCCACGGGTTTGAATCCCGCCGTGCCCATAGCTGTATTTGTTCGTCTTGTGTTGTCTTAACAGTCGGCGACTGGGCATAATACCAGCGCTCCATTAATTAAGTGCCACATTAAAGCTTTAGTAGCGACTAGGCATAACACTAGCGCTTTAGAAAATAAGAAATAAATGTGGCACTTAAAAGAATAATGGAATAATTGATATCGGCTTCTCCCATACGTGTCTCCCTGCCGCCATCGCTAAGCATTCGCTTCAAAGGGCAATCCCCTGAGCTTTGGCATTATCATAGAAAAAAAACCCCTAATTACTTAGTCTGTGAATTGAGACCTAACCCAGCACCGCTCAACCTGATTGGGTTGGTATATTTCAGGAAATTTGTACTTTCTTGTAAAGAGTAGACGATCGCTCTTATTGGAGTTGATGCTAAGGTCCATTTTGTTCGCTCACTCCGCAACCAATTCCAGAGCATGCTCCATAAGGGTATGCGGGAACTTACTCGTGGCTAAGATCGCAATGTCTTCATTATGTCATCATTTCCCTCCAACCTCTTTAAAATTGTATTTTATTTTCAGGTTCCACAAGAGAGGAGATAAAACTCCTGCTTGTGATTTGCTTCTGCTGACCTTCATTAGGGTTTGCGCTCTCCCCCAGCTGCTCAACCATCTCTCTTTTCTTTTCCCAAAAATATGTCAGAGCTCTCTGGCATCATGTTTCCTTTTTTATCGGAGGTTAGTTATTGTATCGGAGAGGGCATATATAGCTTTTTTTTAAAATAAATGGTGCTTGTCTGCAATACTAACTTTATTTGGTCTTGCTTCATTTATCAGCGGATGTTAAATTTCTTCACACTTGATCTTTCTTTGATATCAGCAAGTAACGCAAAAATCGCACTTTTCGTGCTATTCAGAATGTACTCTTTGACATATTTTGTCTCGAGGAGCCGTAATCTGATTGATTGATCAACGGTTAAATTTGTGCGAAACAGCTTAAGGTTTGCAAATGAAAATGCCGCTATATTACTACACTTCTAATGTTTGACATGTATACTGTTTTTGTAGAAACCATTGCGCAGCATGGTGTCTTTAGATTCCATACGAAATTTAAAACGGACTCCATTTCCTTCATTATTAGCTATAACGCTGCCATTAACTGCTCGTGAACTATAAAAAGTATCCCAACTTGCTTCCATATGACCACAGAAGCCCTATTTACTTATTTATTTATTAATATTCAAATGTGAGAGCTTTTGTGATAGAGGGCCAAGTTGGAGCTCGTAATTTAGTCTAGGATTGTGCAATAAAGGCAAATGAAAATATACATCAGTTTGCGCAAAGAGTATACGGCTGAAGTTTCGATGCAGCGGCTTAGAGCCTAAGAAGATATATTCGGGTCAAGTAAATTCCTTCGGCGCCAATCATCTAAACTCCAAAGACCGATTTGTAGTTAAAGATGTAGATATAGATGAAAGACTCAATCATCTTGAGCATTTTGAAATTACTTGCATATAGAAGGCAAGACGAATGTCTAATAGATCGAAGGTAGTTGAAGATGATAAAGAATCTAACCCTGTAGAACAACGGATCGAGGATTTGATTGGATCGTTTTTTTTCAATGATAATACCAAAGCTCAGAGGATTACCTTTTAAAGCGAATTCTTAGCTATGTCGGTAAAGAGACACATATGGGAGAAGCGGATAGCAATTCATTCGACTATTCTTTAAGTGCCACACTTTATTCTGATGAGGTGCTGATGTTATACCCAGTCACCGCTAAAGCTCTGATGAGACACTTTTAGTGAAGCGTTGGTATTATGCTAAGTTGCCGTCTATTAAGACAACACAAAAAGAATAAATACAACTATGAGCATACAGTGCGATTCGAGCTCGCTGCTAGTAGATTGCTGCTTTGGACTGGCGCGTTAGCATGTAGAACTACCGGAACAAAGGAGGAGAACCAAAGTAGAATGGTATTAGGAATACCAAAACATTCAAGCTTCGAGAGAAGAAGCTTGTAATCAACAAAATCAAATACTTTTGAAAAACCGATGTAGACAACATCAACTTGTTTCGATTGATCCGAAGCATAAGCAACGAAGCTGGAGAAGGCTATGAGGCTGGATGCGGATGATCTGCCTATGATAAATCCACGCTGCTCAGGAGCAAAAAAGGAATGCAGGACATGAATAACATAAGTAGTTCTCTCGAACACTTTCTCCTACACTGACACTTTGTTATTTGTCATAGCCCGCTTGTTATTCAAATACCATTGTCCCACAATGTTCAATATATATTGATGCCATTTGTGAAAAAAGGGCTATAGTCTACGATTCTTGTGTATCTGTTCATATATATATTTTTATATATTTTTAAGATTGGTATTTGAACACAATAATCAATGATACTACTTGCTATTGTGCCATGGCACTGTGATAAGTTTTCAGTTCTTCATTATCAACGGCATTACAAACGCTACTCTGATTCAAAGCCTACCGTAGAAGTGCGGTATCATTAGCATTTCTTTGGCGTCCTGGATCACGCCATCGCTACACCTAAAACAAAGTCTAGATCTTTTATCTTTTCCCAATAATTCTGACCTCTTCGAGCCGGATATTGTTTGGTCATTGGTGCTCATATGCTGTTTTGGTTCTTTTTAGCATCGAATCATTTACTCAGCAAATCAAATGAATTTTTCATTAATTTATAAATACTTGATTAATCATCAATTTATAAATACTTTTGTAGCTGTGTTCAATGAGCTGCTCTAGGTTCAGCTAGGTTGAGATATCTCAACAAAATGGGTTTAATGAGCAATTTGGCTGCTCTAACTTGCCCGAAGTTGCTCTGATTTGTGTTTCATGAGTCTGCTCTAAGTTGAACTAGAGCACTTTAGAGCACGATTTTTACTCTACTTTTTTTGGTAGAGCAAGTTCGAGCAAGCAACCAGCTATTTTCCAACTGTCACGGGACTGACTTTCAACAAAAATTATTACTGAAGTGCAGATTTTTTGTTTGGTGAATTGACAGGTTGACCTTCGGAAAAGTAATGAATTTTGAGAATTGCCTCTCAGCTGCTCTCACTTGCTCGAATTTTTTCTGCCTTTCACTTGCTCTGGTTTGCTCGACTTTTTTTGACAGCAGCGCTACTATAACTTGCTTTGAGATGCTCTGTTTTTTTTTCGTGCTCATTAAACACAGCTTGTCTAGGCTCTGTACGTCAGTGAACTCATTGATGTCAAAAAAATTAGAGCACATAATACTTGTTATGCTAAAAATATGATTTGAAATTTTTGTTGGCATATTATATTAAATTGTAGATGTACGGTTTTTTTAAAGAAAAGCCAATTTAATAATCATTTATTAAATTTTGAACATTTGGGAAATTAATGGTATAGTATTATTTGGAGATGAGCGAATTCAGCACAAAATAAATGAATGCGTATTATTTTCGATTAAATACTTATGGCAGACAAGATGTCTGCGAGATTGAGTGACCCATAGAGATGTAATTTTTATAATTTATAATTTGCCCATACTTAAAAAAATGAATTCTGCTCTACGGTGATTGCTCAAAAAAAAGACATCATTTTTGTTTGAATACATTAAAAATGCATGTCTCAGTATTTGCTAAATATTAGCGCTTCACATTGAGACTTCTTTTGTTCAAGCAACATATTTTCAATCTCTATGGCCTAAATTGCAAATTTCTCTTTTTTCTAGATTCATAGTTCCCTACTGCAAAAGCTGCATGAGGGATTTTTAGCTTTAATGAGTTATTAAATTGTTTCAGAGAAAAAAGGGCCTGAAATGAAACACAGCTGATATTTCTATGTATTAAAATCGTTACTGTAACAATTGATATTTCAGAAAATGGCTCATTCGATTGATCCACTGAAATATCTTGTTTCATTCAATGTGTTCTTGATTCATCTAATGTTTTTCATTGAGCCTTATTTATACATGTAAACAAGCTATTTTCTACATATTCTATTGAGATTGACACCCTATCTACTAAAAATTCATTTTCCATAAACACATTTAGCTGTCAAAATTATTGTAACTTTACTCAACTGATTTAGAATTCATATTCAGAGCACGAGACGATCAGTCAATCATATCTTTATTTACAAAGATTAACCAATTATAGGTTTAAGAGGATTTCTTGAGGGATTTAAGATAATAGCAACACTCAATACTTGTATATATAACTGGTTTTATTCCGAGGGATTGTGAAAAATGATTAATGAATTGATGCTGAAACACGAAAATCGGAACATATTGTTGCCACGGAAATCGGAACAAATTCGATGAACTTCTTTTTATGTAGTTTTATCAAAATATCTCCTATTTAAACGTTGATTTAGTTAAGTTTCATAATTTTTTTGTTTCTTCCAGATCTCTGCGATATTATACTTTATATTCACACTAGAGGCTTTTCCATACTATTTCGAATTTTTCTTAGCTTTGATACGCTCGAACTTTGTCTGAATGATTGAAATGGTGGGAACATATTCTCCATGAAATATAATGCACAGCGATTCATTGATGAAATTTGGGAAAACCAATTCAACTTATTTTCCATCAATTTGAAAGCACTACAATCGAAAATTCACTTAAGTATGTACAGGCACGTGTTGAAAATGATGTTGCACAGACTGCTTAATCTACTGAGCCCAGAAGCCCAAGGATGAGGAAAGAGTGACGGAAATTTTTTTCAATTCCCCCGATAAAATGGTCTCCCATCGGAGCTGCATGTAGATGTGGTGAGAAATATTTCATTGGCTCGAAAAGGAAATTTCTGTATATTTAAGATAATGCTTCCATATTGATTGTGTAGCTCCTTTGCGACGACGTCACTGGGTTTTCACAGGGAATACAACATGGAACAGGAGCTTGTATGCGATGTTCGTACATCAAGGTGTGCATTTTTAATGCAGATAATGTATTAGAATTGTTAGGGAACAACTGTAACATTGCGTGTAACCTCTTGGGATAATCAGAAGTTTGTGTTTTGCAAGTGGAAAGCGATAGACTGAAGGCGTAAATTTTGATTGGTTTTAATATGATGGAAGTCTATTTCGGATTAGAAAACACATTACTGTTGCTTGTGTGGTCAGGGTTTTGTGTCAGATAAGCATTCCGCTGGTGGCTGCTATTTATAATCGTATGTTAGTGATATTTATAAAATCTATCTATCTTACTATAAAATCTCAAGAAAAAACTTACTTCTTGGCAAGCATCGAGAGTGTCATATGAGACAGTTGCTCTTGAGAACGGTTGTAATACAGCGAAGAGCACTGTGATTGAAACTTAATAGCTGCTTGGTGCGAGGCGCTTACATAGAAGCGCAAGACTGTCCTGCGATAGCAGAAGATTGGCAGAAGATCATTCTTCAATCCAAGCCTAGTAAAGCGCCAAGCCTTACCACTTCGTTAGCGACACAGTGGTTCCGAATACCTTTATGAGCAGGAGCTTAAATCAACAATACAACGGTTTGAAATACATGGTCAAGGAAACGAAGATACAGTCCTGCCGACTTTATTGTCTAGTTTTGTGTTATCGGTAATCAAATGAATGAGGCCTCTCTTACTCTCTTAACACAAACATTCCATTCATCCCTACCAAGAACGCGAGTAGTACACTCTTTGTCCAGAACCATAATTTATTTACTTCTGGTGCTATGTACATAGTGGATTTTGGGATTGTGATAAAATATAGCACCTGACACCATAATGCTTGTAGAAAACTCATAGAAGTCAACGGTATGTAGTATAGTTTCTAAAGTCATGTGTTCTAGCATTCAATACCATGCATTATTGCGCTCAACGACATTTACTATAGCCCTCTTCGCCATGCCCTAAAGCCTTAATTAAAAAAAAATAGTCTTCGTTTTAGAGAGTTTCGGGATTTTAACAATTGTAAATGATGGAAATTCCTATTTTTATGATTGAAATTTTATTTATTTATTTCAAATAATTCCTGGGTAAATCCGGATTCGACCCCAGGAACTTATGCCTGAAGATATGGATATTTAGTCCAGTAGGTCACAGTAGTTGGTTCAGTATGTTCACAGTAGTTGGACTTAAGACTATGCATGGGCGCGCACACAAATTCGAAGTGGAGGGGGCAAGCATTTACGCTTAATTTTTAATAAATTACTATGAAGACACATAAAAAGTGTAGCACGAGGTAAAGTGCAATAAAAACTATTCAGAGTATTGATATAATAGAGGGGGTGATCTTCCCGCTTTGCCCTTACAAGGCAGAACAATTAAATTTGAAAAAAATAATAGCAGAACAAAAAAAAACAATAAAATTTTGGGCACAACATAAACCAAACTAATGTAATATTAAAAATATGGAAGTAATTTTAATGTTTCAAAAATGTGTTTCTTGAAAAATAATGTGTTCATGAAATTTGTACAGAAGACAACGAGTTAATTTACAAGCTTGGACAAATACACGAAGCCAATTCTAGAGGTCCCATTTTCGACCACTTTTGAAGCAACTGGGACCGTATATCGTCAATGACCCGATTTATGTACGGTTTCAAAGCATTGAACGGCGCTGGTTTGTCAGCGTAGAACAATGACTTGTTGAAACCACATCTCTCTCACATCCATACAAAGCAAATTCACGAACAAAAACTGACTTATTATTGCTCTGTACCGGTCGACATTCACAGTAACGCGATCGCCGTGTTCATCTTTGAAGAATCATGCAGTGCGCAACATAATATGAATTTTTGTAGATGCAACGGTTTCTCCTTTACTTGACAGGGAATGTTCTTCGCTGCAGATGGAGGAATGTAGGCATAGAGCCAGAAATGGGCCTCGTCGCTGAGCAAAATTTGATGGTCGTACGGCTTTGACTCTTGCACCAATTGGATCTTGCGACCTTTTAGGCCGAAATCCTTCCGCGAAATTTTTTATAGAGTCGACGAACAAATCCCAACTTCTTGCGCTCGCTCTCGAATCGACAAATCTGGGTTGTCAGCAACCACGGGTTTCACGGCTGCGATATTCTCTTTCAAACACACTGCTCACATTCTTGTCATTGGCAACGTGAAGTAGTTACGAAAATTTTCAATCATAAGGTAAATAGCACATGTTGATGGACGATTAGGCTGTCCATAAAACTCACGAAGCGATCTATGAGTTTGCTCAATTCAACACTGATTTCGGAAATAAATATCCACGATTTGTAGGCGCTGCTGCGGCATAAATTTGAAAAATCCAGCGTGAATATGCTAAAATCTTTGCTGAGTAAAAATGACAGTGACTTTGAAAACTCTCATCAGCTCACTTGACAGTGGTGAGTTTTAAAATGCGGAATCTGAAAAAAAATCCTTTACATGTGGACACAAATAAGAACTGGCTGTAGCTATCGCATGTACTGCAGTTTCAAATCCCAAGAACGGGTTCGGATTTCGATCAAAACTCAAAAAATGGTGCTCAAAAACATAGCTATCAACAAAGTTGGAAGTTAGAAATTCAGTGACAAAATACTGGGACATGACACTTTCAGGAGGCAAAACCAAAGGACTAATAGAAGACATCAAATGAGATTCGAGTTGTATTTCCTTTGCTAAACATCACGTGCAAACTAAAATATTGCAATTGCATGTGTATAGTTTTGATTTGGATTTAGGGCTACGACGAAAGTTGCTCGACTGCTAGAAAAATTATTAAATACTAACTTATGAAGTTCCGTCCATAAATAATCCAACAAGCTTCACCGATCTATTGTAAGCAGTATTCTATTTCAACATCTTGTTTAACCATATTAAGATAACACGCTAACAATGTTTACGAATCATCACAAAAATAAACTCCCAGCCTAGTCATGACTAATAGTAAACCTCCCACTCGTGCTGCTACTCCTATCTACAAAACATCAAACATAACTACCAATTAAGAAAATTAATGTCCAATTTACATCGGACATAAATCTCGAATCGTCGGTACAGAGTGTGTACGTAATGTACATGTGTCGACGAGATATCACGTAATGAAAAACCGCCCACAATTCGACATGTGCCCGTGGATCAGTGAAATCTGTTGAATCACTTAACAGCTACTTATTCTCGACAGTAATAACTCACCGATCGAGTAATGTAGTTGATATTGCGCCGATGAAAGCTAGCTCCATTTTCAATTCACTTTCAAAACATGCTCCTGTGAGGACCGAAATCTACATCGGCTCATACAGAGTAGGAAATCGAAGGCGTAGAACTCAGATACGCCTGCTTGTAAAAAAAACTTTGAAATTATTCGCTACCACTCAGGGGCAGCCTGAAAATTTGGCGAAACTATAAATCAATCTGAGTTCAACCGCAATTAGCATTGCTTACAAATAGCGAAAAACATGGATTCTGAGGCGTACTAGTTGATAAAATAGTAATGATGACATGAGGGCACGGCTACATGGAGAACCACCATATTTCCTTGAATAAAAATTCTAAACAAACTTTAGATCTCGATAGGTTTGAATGTACGATTTGCCGCAATTCTTGCGAATATGCCCTTCTACCGATAAGTGACGTCTATATGCAAGTCCTAAATATTCCCCAGAAGATTGCTGTTCATACTCACGTCCTTAACAAAAACCAAACACGCAACCGCAAATACACAGAAATAATCTGCGGTACCACCGCAAGAAGACATCATCGTCCAGGCGAGCATCGAATGAAGATCAAAAGAATCGAAGCTCGTATAATTTATGGGAAGCCGGCTTATATTTGTTTTATGTTAAGTACATTTCACCGTTCGAACTTGAGTTTCAGTTGCAGCCACAATATTTGGGTACATAAACAAACAACAAGCGGCCACAAATAACCGGTGAACTACTTCAAAGAGATTTCAATCATTACCAGAATCCATCGTGATCGCGATCTTCTCTGTTGTCCATAAATATAATTCCGGATCGCGGATCAGCAAGAATCAGCCCGACGAGTATGATCACTGATCAGCGCTAATCGGGCGATCTTGCTCGGTGGAGACAAGCCAATCAGATTGCTAGCAATCGGTCGCGATTCTGCTCCACACACCGATCGAGCCGAGCTAAACGGTTTCCCCCATTAATTAAGCCCCATGACATATTTTCAACTAAATAGCTAGTCATTATCGATTATCAAGCTGTTCTATCATTCACACAGTGCTCCGCTTAGACTAGTCTCCATATGGGCAACATGTCCGATGTATCGTCGATCACTTGGTTGTCACTCAATCAAACCAATTAGAGCACAAGGCTGGGAGATTTGTGAAATGTATCTTTTACCGACCGCCTGATATTTGGTTAATATTATTCACATCGACATCGGTGCGTCGGTAATTAGCTCTGTTTATCGGTGATTCGCCTCTGGCCGATCGAGAGAGGAAACAATTGAAATAGTTTTACTGGCGACGATCGTTTTCCTGTAATCTGGTGCGATTCCGATTTGGACAGGTTGTGGTCTCGCTATTCGCCATTTTCGCTGGTCGAGAAAACCAACGTGTTTATCAGATCCGAATTATGTACCTATCTGATCCAACCAGACAACGAACCCAGATTGAATCGATCAGTTCGCAGGATGGTTGCACCCAGCAAGGCAGCAAGTACTCAAGAAGACTGACTCCCATGTTGCCCTTCTGATCATATAGGCACAGGCACTAGTACAATGTTTTCTCCATGTCCGCCGATAATTGCCGGTTATATCCTCACAATTGCCGGTTTTGAACTACGTAGTCCTTTGATTGGTTTTCGTTTCTTCACAACAACATAATTATGTAGAACAAGAATGCAATCTTGTTTGCCTGTAAGAAATGACCGCGCATATCAAAAATCACAGTGTGATTACTTCGAGAAGGATCGAGCTGAACTCGATCGGAGAAGTGGGCGTTGTTGATCTCATCTTGGCGTTTTGTGGCAAATAAATCAAACAGCAATGGATTTCTGAAAGGAAATTATAGATTGGTGAAATTATACATTCACATCGACTGTAATTGTTATATTAAATAACAGAGTAGCGGAAATTGTTCAATATTCTATTTTGGTCTTGAGTTTTGTAATTATACATCGACAAGCTGGAGTTATTATGAGAGCTGATGAGATCGAAATGAAACTTGCAAACTGGTGGTTAAGCGGTGAGGTGATTGATTTCACTGGTTGAAATTAAAATGAAATCTTAACGCATGTAACGGGCGGGATGTAATTTAGCATAGATGCAGTATCCGTTATCATTGCAAATACTTTTCAGGCAATTGATCTGTTTAATAATCGCAGATTGGAATTCTGCGAAAGTATTTACCTTACAATGAGCTATCTACCCTTTCAACACAGAGAAATCGAGGTGATGAAAAAGGATACTTATTTGAACCGTCAATGTTTGGTGCGTTCAAGAATGCGAAATAGGCTAAGGCTAAGTAGCAAATAAATCATTGCGAAATTTAGCCAGCAATGATGTGACTTTTAAAAGCTGTGGCATCAAATTATCATCATCATCTTTGCTACAAGGTGACTCTAGGTGTTATTTCTTCCTTAAAAAAATTTTTCCTTCGGTCTCGATCGCGATCCGATGTCTTCTAATTAGGCAATCCTAAGGTCCGAGCATCCTGGTCCACCCCATCTTTCTCCCACCCTGTCGTCTGCCATAAATTCTGCCACAAAGAGTTTTCCGATCAGGATCCTCTTCGCTCATACGAGCTAGATGGCCTGCCCACCGAAGTCTACCGAGCTTTATCTTTATTATTTAACTGGTTCTAGGTAGATAGCATACAACTCATGATTATAACGTCTCCAGATTCGCCTTCGCCAAAAATTTTCAAATATGATTTGGCGCCATATACGTTTCTTTTTAATTCAAATAATCTGACCTCATTTCAATAACGCTGTATCAAAGTGTGTCTTGTTTGTTTTAATGTTTTATTTTTCATTCAATGATGAAAATTTTGGTATGAAAATAACATTTTTATAATAAAGTGGAAACATTTTTATTGAATGTGGGGGATTATTTAATTCAAATAAGATTCGTTTTTTATTTAAAAGTGTTTCAACTTTTGATTTAAATTTGGTTCTATTACATTTGTACATTTGAGTGTGGTGTAATTCAAATGCAGAAGGAAAATGTTGGTCTTTAATATTAAATGCATTTATAATTTCATTTTTTTGAAGTGATATATATGGCTTTTACAAAAATAAAAATGTTGAAAAAAAATTATATTGTTAAAGTTATTAGACTAAATTCTATTTTTCCACAAAACCTATACATCAAATGAAAAATTGTATTGCACTCCTGTAACGCCTTGATAATTTTGCTAAAAGTTGCATGTGCGTTTGACTTTTCCGGCTCAGGGATGCATAATGCTCTGAGGATTTTGACGTTTCCAATTTTCGTTCTCTTCCCAGGACATTCCAAATCGACCTGATTTTGGATTATTCTAGTGAAAATCGGGTGCTATTATGAATTCTCTCCTGACTGAATTTATTTCAATGCGTGTTGAATTCCATCGATGGGAAAGAAAGTATGTTTGAATGAATTTTCACTCGAATATTGTTCTAAAATAGTGGAATTCATCAAAAAAGGAGCATGTGGTAAGTGAAAAAGTGCACAGTAAGTAAAAAAGTGCATTAGAAGTAAAAAAACCTTCAAAAACTTTCAAACTAAATTAATCGTTCATATAAATTTTAATAACGGCTCCCGCTCTAACTCTAAATCATTTTGGCCAGTATGAGCGGATTACTGATTTTGTTGTCACCTCGAAATCGATAACTTGAAATGGAATTGATTAATAAATATTACTTTAGTTATAAAGAATATACTTTCAGTTTGGCATTAGTGCTTCAAGTTAACGATTTACTCAGACGTTATAAAGCTATTTGTGTCTGTGGCTATGTAGCTAGCTGGACAGTTTCGTCTAGAACAAGCTAGCTGGACAAGAGTCATTGTTAAATTTCCTGGAATTATTCACATAATCCGATATAGGAGCTTCTCATTGTTCCAATCCCAAGAACTGTTTCGCACTAATTTCAGCCACTGATAAGACAATGTGAGAGGTACACAAAGAAGAAATAAGTAAATTGCTTATTAATTGCAATTTCGCTCTTTGTGGAATATCATTTCATGTCAGTGCGGTTACATTTTTTAAAATTTTAGTAATAGGTTTAGAAGTTAAAGGTATGTATTTTTTTAAATGTCACACAATATTTTCATTTTTATCACAAAACTGGCATTTACCGTTTTTCATTGATTTTCAAAGCTCATAACACCAGAGAGTACGTGTCCCCGGGCTGGAGTTTAAACGTTATTTATCAGGTGGTTTTGTACTATTTCTTTTGGTGTTATTTGACATTATAATAGTTTACTTTAGTATTAAATTAGACAGCTGATTAGGTAGATAGAGCCTGGTTTCAGTTTGGGTTTGAATAATTGCTCAAAGCACTGTGGCTGCAAACTCGAAAAATATTGCAGTACATGGTAAGTAATGAGTTCGGGATTTCACTATCGATTATTGAGAGAGGAGCTGAAGAGAAGATGATGCTTCTATTCGTCGGCTGCATCAACCAACATGATGCTAAATAAAAATGCCTACCATGTTATATGTCTAGCGGAAACTTGGCTCACTGATCATATTTTCGATTCTGAAATTTCACCCACACTCAAAAAAAAAATATATCGCTGACAGATATAAAACGACGGAAATATAATATATCTCACATGAGTATATGGGTGTATTTTGAAAGACATAATATATTCACGGCAGATATAATATAAATATTTATCGTATGTAAGCAGAAAAAAGCTCAGGGGATTGCCTTTTGAAGCGAATGCTTAGCCATGGCGGTAAGGAGACACATATGGGAGAAGCCGATAACAACTATTCCATTATTCTTCTAAGTGCCAGATTTATTTCTTATTTTCTAAAGCGCTAATGTTATTCTTAGTCGCTACTAAAGCTTTAATGTGATACTTAATCAATGGAGCGCTAGTATTATGCCCAGTCGCTGACTGTTAAGACAACATAAGACGAACAAATACAGCCATGGGCACGGCGGGATTCGAACCCGCGGGCAGTAGATCGCTGCTTCGGACTGACGCGTTAGCGAGCTAAGCTACCGACTCTTTTGCAAGCTCAATCTCAAACTATAAACAAAAGATGCCCCATAATTAGAAACGAAAATAAACCATATATCTACGAAAAGCATATTACATTGTTCAGTGGTCATTTTATACCTGTCGCGTATATAATATACCAACTGTATGGATTTCATATCTTTCGCTACCAGAAAACAGAGAAACCCATATAGAACTTATACCTGTAGCGTGCATAATTATGATTGCAGTGTGCATATTTTGTGTACCCGAGTTATATTTTTTACCTGAAAGCCAAATTTTACTCAAAATGAGTATAACTCTGGATTTCCATATACTCATAATACCTTTTAAATCAATAGTTATACCTGTTGCTTGTATATGTTATGTATCACACATAAATAGAACAAAAATATATTTGTAGGGGCAATTTTGTGCCCACTACAGTTAATTATGGCTATTACGGATATTATTATTTTTGCTACACATATAGCAGAGCAAATTTTTTTTTGTGTGCAGCTACACAGTTTTCCGTAAAGACCGGGATCGTTTAGTTAGTGGTAAATCCGATGGTGGAGGTGTCCTCATTGGAATTAATAAAGCATTCAACGAAACACTATGCCGTGATTTTGATTTCTTTCCTCCTGTTGAATGTATTTGAGTGCTTGTCTTCTTTCCTTCGGCTAAAACCTACACTCAAAAAAAAAATATATCGCTGACAGATATAAAACGACGGAAATATAATATATCTCACATGAGTATATGGGTGTATTTTGAAAGACATAATATATTCACGGCAGATATAATATAAATATTTATCGTATGTAAGCAGAAAAAAGCTCAGGGGATTGCTCTTTGAAGCGAGCGCTTAGCCATGGCAGTAAGGAGACACATATGGGAGAAGCCGATAACAACTATTCCATTATTCTTCTAAGTGCCACATTTATTTCTCATTTTCTAAAGCGCTAATGTTATTCTTAGTCGCTACTAAAGCTTTAATGTGGCACTTAATCAATGGAGCGCTGGCATTATGCCCAGTCGCTGACTGTTAAGACAACATAAGACGAACAAATACAGCCATGGGCACGGCGGGATTCGAACCCGAGGGCAGTAGATCGCTGCTTCGGACTGACGCGTTAGCGAGCTAAGCTACCGACCCTTTTGCAAGCTCAATCTCAAACTATAAACAAAAGATGCCCCATAATAAGAAACGAAAATAAACCATATATCTACGAAAAGCATATGACATTGTTCAGTGGTCATTTTATACCTGTCGCGTATATAATATACCAACTGTATGGATTTCATATCTTTCGCTACCAGAAAACAGAGAAACCCATATAGAACTTATATCTGTAGCGTGCATAATTATGATTGTTGTGTGCATATTTTGTGTACCCGAGTTATATTTTTTACCTGAAAGCCAAATTTTACTTAAAATGAGTATAACTCTGGATTTCCATATACTCATAATACCTTTTAAATCAATAGTTATACCTGTTGCTAGTATATATTATGTATCACACATAAATAGAACAAAAACATATTTGTAGGGGCAATTTTGTGCTCACTACAGTTAATTATGGCTATTACGGATATTATTATTTTTGCTACACATATAGCAGAGCGAATTTTTTTTTGTGTGTAGCTTCTATATATATTTCCTATAGCCTTCCTCTGCCGATTTATAAACGATTCCTTGCGGAACTCTTTTCTTAATTCCGATGAGTAATTCCGAGGGTATTCAAAATATCCTGACTAAAACTTTTCATCATCTCTGTGCCTCCGTTTTCATCTTATTCAGCATCTCTGGAAAATTACCAACATCTTCTCAATGCAAAAAGCTGGTGATCGTTCATGCATCACAAACTACCGTCCCATCTTCCTTCTTCTTGCTCTACCAGAAAGTGGTCAACAAGAGAGTCTATTCTTTTATTCAACCTACGCTAGCTCATGATCAGCACGGTTTTGTCAAATGTAAATCCAGTTTAACCAACCTTCTTTCCCTCGCACATATGGTCACATCCGCTCTTCGAAAGCATCCATCCATCAAAAGCAGTATGTACTGACTTCTCCAAAACATTTGATTCTGTCAACCATAGCATCCTTATTCAAAAGCCGAGGATCAATGGCACAGCTGGTCCTCTTCTTTCTTGGTTTACATCTTACATCTTTGGTCGTACCTGTATTGCAACTGTTAATTTCTGCTCTTCAATTAACTTTTATCCTAAATCAGGTGTTCCGCTATCATTGGTCCTCTTCTCTGTCTATTGTTCATAAACGATCTCCCTCCTTTGATCCGTTTTTCTTGTCTTTGATATACTACTGATCATTTATAGATGTTTTGGGTGATCGAGTTACAAGATGACTCTACACTTTTACAACTGATCATAATAGCTTACAGACTGGATGCACAGCCAAATGTCCTTATTTTGAACTTCGCAAAATGTCATGATGTCACAAAATGTCTTTTACATGTAAAAAGTCACCTTTGATGTTCTCCTATTCTGTTTCGGGCTCCTCTCTTAATATTGTTGATAATTTTAAAGATATTGGCGTAATATTTGATGAAAAGCTTAAATTCGACAAGCATACTTCATACAGTACTGCCAAGGCCTCTTAATATCAGGTTTCATAATAAGATCCTCTAAAGCCTTCGTTAATATTTCCATCTATGTATACCTCTTTCTTTCCTTTGTGTGTAGTGTCCCTGAATATTGGAGTCAAGTTTGGTGTCCTTATTATGTCTATTTAAATATTGAGTTGGAGTCTGTTCAACGCAGATGTATTCAAGACTTTTCCTGGATGAGTGCCTCCTCTTTAAGTTGTTTTGTAGGATGTGTGAATCTGATCTCAATAGCCACGTTTCCGTCCATGTAGCAGTACATGGCATGCGTTTTTCTTTTGTGTTTAGAGTGCCATTTTCGTGCACTGACACTTATTTTTATTCTACGTTATTGCGTTTACTTAGGCAGCACAAAAACCAATAACAACTGCTGAGCAGTTTGGTCCTCTACCGCCGACGTTATACGCTTTCAACATTTTTCTTAAGAATTTGTTCTCCCTTTTTAATTTTTAATTGTACTTTTTCATCTAGATTTTGCTTTTTATTATCTTCCTTTTATGTTCGGTAATTGTATTTGTATGTTTAATACGATCAATAAATAAATTAATACCTTCTGAGACACCCAGAGGTATCCTTCGTGGTAGCTGTTTGTAAAGGAAAGTAATCCTATGACAAACCGTTTTGGATCTAGGGGTTGAAGCTGATAGAGAGCTTCATTCACAAATTTACATTCAATGTGTACGATTGCGAGTTGTTTAATTTCACGACTAACTTTACCCCTGGTTAAACTCAGGCACCAATTCAGCGCTAGGCTACCTCAGCCAGGGACCCCACACACTAGGAGCCAGTGCTCTATCTACTAAACTACACGAGCTTATAATGGCTGTTTTTGCTTTGCTCTATTTTCCCTAAAGTCTATTTTCTAACCAAAACACCATTGTAAATCAAATACTCCACACAGTCTCTAGAAAACAGCAAAACAAATTTTAGTTAAAGGTTTTTAAAAATTTCTTTGAATCCGAAAATTTGTGTCTCTTAACTACTTAGTATTCATGTGGTCATGTGCCCAAAAACATCGTCTTGTACGATATGAACTCCGTCTCTATGAACGTCGTCGTTAACCATTCAAGTGTACGCAGTTGACAACCTTTACAAGACTTCTAACACCAATTATTACACTGTATTATTATTGTTAATGTCATGTTATTGTAACTTCCGAAAACCGCCTCCCTCTTCTTAGGTACGGCAAATCCACAAGTCCAACAAACTCTGCAGCGTTGTTCCATTTCGGATTTGGAAAACACTTTAGACTGCAAGTCATCAACAACATCATCATCATTACAACCATCACACCATCACCATCGTCATCATCATCAAGAATAGTTTGACACGATCTAGACATGACATGTCATTTACACACTACGTGACGCAAGTTTGTCATTTTTCATTTTTCCTGTTGCTGCTGCGTGCGAGTTTAGCTCGACTGGGTTGGGTTGGGCTCACTCACTTGTTGTCTTCGGCGATTCACAAACGACCTTCAGCTGATTAACGCTATGAGTAAACAAAGTTTGATAGCAACAGAACAGCTAACAATGCCACCGGGCCACCACTGAGTCAACCATGCCCATTCAACTCGAATGCGACTTAGAGTCTACTACGGACTTACTGAGTACTACCAGCAAAGATTTATGATGGCAGAAGCCAAGCAAATTATAGTCTCGAGATCCGACTCGAGTTTGAGTATTTTGGAGGAAGAAGGATGACTTTGAATTAAATGGGAATATTGTTATGTAGGTCAGGGAAAGGTTGAAAAATGATAACTTGTTGATTCCGTGAGGCCTAGTGTTTGGGTCAATTGAAGAAGCATCGGAGCAAATAGAAATATAGCCGAATTGACAAATAAATATCTGATGGCTCCTCAGTAAATTGCGTTAAGCGGAGTTTTTATTCGAAAAATGATCGGGTCTGTTCAAAAATATGGGACCAATAATTTAATACATCGCATTGAAGTTAGATTTCTTGTGTGAGAGTATGCATCGTAAGCAGTATCAACATTTGGCCTTTGTTGCATGGTTTCTTTAAAGCAATTAGTTAAATGTGAAAGAAATCAGAAAATTGATTTGGAGTCTAAGTGGCACACAGCCTATTTGAATCAGTATTAAGTTGCATTCGAATTCAAATCAGTATGATGTCCAGCTTGGCCGTAATCACACAAAAACTATTGCAACCGGAAAACCAAACGGTTCTTCATAAATCTTCATCCTTTTGCTCCGCTTGCATCAAAGGCGCAATAACATAAATAATTCTCAATTTTCACCACTCTTTCCAGCATCTAATCGATCAAATCAATCACGACCACTTACTCAGCCCATGAGCTTACTTTGCTGCAAACCGCTGACATCATAAATAATTTCAATTCTCAGGAAATTTCCCCGAAGCTAATGAGACGGTTGTTTGTGCTTCCACAGACATCAAGGCAGTCAACAAACATTTTTATGGAAGTGTAAATTGACTGCTGTTGCGTTTCAATACGGTCGGTCATAAAACAGTTCATCATTGCGTCGAGTAACAAATGTGGACCGGTCAATTTCCATCGATTTTACATGAAGCTTGCAAGGAGTGCCGGTTAGCAAGTTTTTAGCAAAACTGAACATTTCCTTTTTGTCGCCTCGTCTGTCATTCGTTCCTCCGGACGTGTAGTCATCGATTGATTAATGTGCAGGAATTTCGAGTCTCTCCTAGAACCGCTTAATCGGATATCGATCGATCAGGACCCGCACCATATGTCCAATTTCCAGCTATGACCGCCATAAATTTTCCATCCGAAACCGAAAGAGGTAATGATTTAATTTATTGAGATGTCCATAAATAACAAACGAGCTGTTGTTGGCTTCTTGCATGCACCCGTACATAGCCTCGGAGTTGGAACTGGAGTGCTGTTTCGAGATGGCTTGTATAGCTAATTTATAAATCCTTCAAAACATGTCTCGAAAGTTTCTTTATTTTGTGGCCGTTTTGTTGATTTTCGATAAACATTGATTTGTTAGTCAAACTCGAGATATGTGTGATACACTGAAAGAAAAACTCTTGGTTGGTTCAACTATTTTTAATAGTATTGCAACGATTCATTCAAAATCGTTAAACGAACTACGGAAAATAGTTATTTTTACTATGTTAATATAGTTAATTTAACGATATAAAAGTAGTTGGCTCTGGTTATACAAAAAATATAGCAACGTTCATGAAATCAACTGTTTTAATTGTTTCATAACCACGAAAATTAGTTGATAAATAGAAAAATATTCATCAATTCACTTAAAACTTCAACGTTTCGAATTATCAACAGTTTTTATGGTACTTAAACTACTTCGCAATAGTTGATTTCAGCAAACGTAATTCAGTGAGCAACGTCTTTGAAATTATTCTACGCAAAGTAGAATGGTTTCAACATTTGGACGTTTTTCATGCTCCGAATGAAATTGTTTATCAACCACGCGTCATGGTGCATAAAAGTAATCAACGATTTTCTTATGGTTGTTTTAACTATAGCCCTAGTTGATGCAAAAACAACTAAGGCAAACTGTTGATTTTTCATACTCCTCATACTCATACTCCTATTCTATCGTAGAAGTTTCATATGCTACATGGCAAAATAGTGTTCGGTTTGCTGTTCGATATAATTCATATGCATGTTATGCAGTGAAGCCTTTATATTACGTTGTATGACGCTTTATAAGTTAACACTGTATGACATTACAGTGTCTTCCACTGTGGCAAACGCAGTGGGCTGCGACAAAGTGGTGTCAAAAATTGCTGTTAACACAAAACAGCGACTTTGCGGCAACGGCGCCACAGGGGGAGGCGTGAATGCCGCAGTTGAATTTGGTGAATCACAATGCGCCAACCAAATTCATTTTGTTTGTCTATTGTATTGCTAAATCCTGTTGTACGAGGATTAGGTTGGCTTGTCGCAATACACATCAGCCATCGCTTGTCTATTATACCATTCAACCTAATTCAAACAGAGTTAATTCAACCTAGTAGTGATGCCAACCTATGGTAGGTATCACCGCTAGCGGTGCGGCAAAATTAAAAATTTGGCAAATTCGTACTATGTATATTGTTGGAATACCATTGTTTGTGGTTGCTTACTTTTTTTGCACCACGGACGTTGTTTATCAACTACGCGTCATGGTGCATAAAAGTAATCAACTATTTTTTTATGGTTGTTTTAACTATAGCCCGTAGTTGACGCAAAAACAACTAAGGAAAATTGTTGATTTTACCAAGATTTTTCTTTCAGTGTAATGTTCACACTTTATGAATTGGTAGAAGTATTTTTTTTATAATTGATGCTATGCAGTCGGAAACTATTGTTTTGAATAGTTTTGGTCAGTATGCTAAAAATAAATTCAGTTGATACCAAAAGTTGGATTTTAAATATCCATAGTTTAGGAGATATTAAGATAGTGAATCCTAAGATTAATGATACTCATATACATGTACTCTCATAATTACTGTACAATTTTTCGTGATAAAGTGCCAAAATAGATACCACATTTCAGGTTTTATTTGGATACGTGACCTGCAATTGTCGTCAGTATTTCTGTATATTACTAGCCATTGTTTTAGAATCTCATTTAATGCTACGTGCGCGATCTTTCTAGCCGTAATAACGAAGTGAGTGGAACATGAGCGTTACAAAGAGGAAATGGCGGCCAATACCCAGGACATTCTGAATTGTAGGAGTTGCTGATTCTGAAGGATATATTAAGCCCAATAAACTAAGTGTCATCACTGTGTAGACATGCCAAACAAAATAGAGTTACAAAATAACAAGACTCGGGTCAGATAAAAGAAATAGAGGCCAAATGGTATTGATTGAAGATAAGCGGCAAAATTCCGGCAAACCAAAGGTTATGGAAGGGGGCCCGGTAGCTCTGCTCGCTAAAGCGTCTGACCGAAAAGCGGCGTACTACGGAGCCTGCGGGTTCAAATCCCGCCAGTGCCATGGCTGTAAGTATGAATGCGTGTGATTGTCTATGAGGGTGGCAAATGGGCCCAAACTGGTGGTCTAATGCTGGCCGCGTTCCCGGCAGCCCTCTTCACTAGCCTAACTAACCTAACCTAAAGGTTATAGAGAAATATAGTTTTCTTTTTCATCTATTAGTACGTTTTCAATAGTTAGCAACGAGGATATTGAAAATAATCATTTTCAAGCATTTATATCGCACACTCTGTAAGATCCTAGACTAGGACGCAACTCAGCCATTCCATACAAGGGACCATACAAATGCTTGGTTGTATTCTCGTTTTATAAATCGGCGATTTATTGCTCTTTGGAAAAAAAATCGATAAATTAGCGCACTGAAAAAAATTTACATAGCGTGTATTCCTGTCATATTTAATGGCTGGAACTGAATTAATTATGAAGGTGAATTTGGACAAGTCATCATTATCTGGTCATTCCTTCAAAAGAAAATTTTGTGAATGGAGAAAAGCGGAGAAAATGCTCATTTTTAACGGATAAAATGTCAAGAATATCAGTTTTCGTTTGATTTTGTTATTAAAAAGACATTTGCACAACTCAATTTTCAAACTCAAACACTAATGTCACTTTTTAGCTCGAAAGAATGAGCTGCTTACACTAAATTGGCGTGAAATGATTGAAGACATATGTCAATGCCATCTGCATTTTCAATGCGAAAGCAACTTCTAAGCAGTTTTTCAACGCTGCGAAGTATGTACAGCCAATGCCCTTCTAGAAGTACGGGCCGTAATCGTTTTGGCTATGACGTCAATTAATCGGGGAATTTTGACATTTCTACCAGGCGGTGTCGGTACACACAGAGATTTCACGTGCGGATTTTTAGCTAAAATATGAATAAAACGTTAGTTTTTTTTTTGCGTGGATGTGTTGTAGTAATAATATTTAGTCATAACTTGCATTTTGTGTCAATCTGTTGTATCGACAGTGAATCGACACAAAGCATCACATAGCCTAACAACAACTGATAAACATTTCGTTGCGAGTTTTTCCAATTATAAAGAACGCACTGCATTAATTTGTGTTTTGGCTGTTTACTAGCACTGTTCCGAAGATCTCACTTTATTTTCATTTCACTCACTTTAACACAACCTGTACAATTGACATTTTCCCGCGGACGATCCATAAGACTACATGTGTTTTTCCCGCAAACTGTGACGTCATCATTCTGCATGACGGCTCTTACTTCTAGAAGGCATTGGTACAACCCTCGCTTATTTTCAAGCTAAATTTTTACCAAAACGAATTTCGCGTGAAATTTTGTATGAAAATTTCACGTAAAATCGAACACAGTACTAAGCTTAACACGAAAAAATCTTCCTTACACTGAAGAAACCCAAATATCGCGAACGCCTAGAGCTATAAAATATAGCTGCCAGTACCATAATCTCACACTTGGTAAAATCTTCATTGCGCATAATCCTATGTCACATAGCGTGGCAATCATTTTCACCTACGGCGTGCACATAGTACTCTGAGCAAGAGTTCGTGCAGTTCGTGCTTTTGGCCTTGAAAGATCTGAAAAGTGATATTATCCTGATGCTTTGTCTTTGATGCCGTTAGAGGTTTGGTTAACGCAGAATATCTTCGTAATAAAATCACTTTCAATAATTCTGTAAGACAACCTAGGCACACACGTCTCCTCAATTAGCATCAACATCGCACTACCTATGGAGACAGGGAACCGATAAATAAATGTTGCAAAATATTTAACAATTTTTCGAACTACTATTCCTCTTCTATCTCTATTCTATAATAAAAAAAAATTATATACTGCTTTAAATTGTACACATATATTATTATATTTAAATTACATATATATTTTATTTATAATACAAGAGTATACGCTATACAAAATTTATTTAGTGTGGTATTATGCCATATACCATTATTAATGCTGGACAATGTTGCATATGAAAACATGCTTGGTAGATTTATACAGTGTTCCAGGCAATTTTACAAATTTTCTTTCCTATGCGTTGGGGCTGCATCACCTTTTTAAACGAGCATTAAAAAGGAATGTAATCTAAATTGAATAAGTTGCATAAAAAAAAATTTAGTAATCACAGCTCTGCATCTACAATTTCCGAAGCGGTGTCAGACATAATTCCACAAAAGCGTAGGCTAAAACTGGACGTAAAGATAAAACTGGCAACTATACAGTTCAGTGCAAAATAGTTATTATAAGAACTAACTATGAAAGAGCATAACATGATTGAAATCATTATTCAGTTTCAGTTTCATAATGAGTATTTTACCCATTTCACCCACGTGAGCAGACAAGAAAGACTTATGCGAAAAAATGTCATTTTGAGATGGAAATACATATCACAAAAAACTCCAATACGAACATTTCTAATTAATTTAAGGGCTTACTAAGAAAATCCAGTAAAAAGGGTACAAAAACCTTATAATTCCTTCTATCTCTACTGAAAAGCAGCTGCATGCACAAGAAAATACAGCTCCCAGTCCGTAAATAAAAAATGCAAATTAAATTCAAATGCAAATTAATTGCAAATTAGAAATGTGAAACACAAGTATCGAAAGTCTTCAGTCGCAGCCGTTGAATTGGGGATCGTCCAAAAGCAAAATTGAAACAGCTATTAGGTGTTCAGCTTATTTGATGAGTCGGTGGTCTCCCTCCTCAATCGACAGACTGCGCAAGCTGCAATTATTTGGTAGCATGCAGCGAATAGACGAACGACCAGTACTGCAAAAAGTATTCGAAAGATAAACCGCGGGTGGACGGGAAAACCTAAGAAACACCGATTTGAATCCGTTAACGATAAAGTCTGCGCACCGCTGCTTGAATTTCATATTTGTAGAATGCGGTTATTAGACGAAGACAATTGGAGGCATCATCTGCTGTAATATTCCTCACAAATTAGACAAATAAAAGTCCCAACTTTGGAAAAATTAGCGAAAAGCTGGATTTTGGTTTTGGATTTTTTCGTTCGTTTTGAAGGAGATCTTAAAAGTCTTCATCGATCCGAGCGCTGTTAAAATTTTCACAGGGGCCAAACGTCACCAAAAGTAAGTTTTTGTAAACATCTCGGTAATTATCACCTTTACAGAAAAACAATGGATGATAAATTTGTAGTTTAAATAAATTCCTACAAAAAACATATGCTAATATTTTCTTAAAACGATAATGAGATATTTTGATTCATAAACTAAAACGTGCACTATTTTCGGCACACCATTCATAGTAGGAATGTTAAAATAATGTTTATTTTTTTTTAAAATTATTCTGAATTTGTTTGCTAATTTTTCGGTTTATTTAAAACAGAAGTTAATAATTTCAATAATTCTTCGTCTTCAGACTCTATTTCTATGTCTATGTTTTACTCTGCATCATCATCTTCTTCTTGTATTTCCATGGATTTCCAGGATGAATGACTATATGGATGATAAGATAGATCTAAATCATCAGTTGATTGGTAATGGGCGATGTCATTTATATTCGGCGATACACTTAAGCAGGAGTGACCATGGTAAACACCACAAGCTGGTGAACAATATAACCCAACTTTAAGTTACAGCCCGTGGAACAATTACAAAAATTATATTCAGCAAAATTTCTGGAGCAGGTGGAAGCAGAGTTTCAATTGACTCCAAAATGGTGTCCCTGAACTTGCATCCCTAATCTTCAGGAATGAGATCGTCGTCTAGCCATATTTGAACTTGGTAATATACCCGATATAAATTATGCCAAGCAGTCTTTAGCAGCTGTGTAGATTTTATAAAAATTAAATGTCTGTGAGTATCAATAATATAAATATTTTCTAGAACACCGCTTCCTTGCCTAAGAAAACCAATCGATCTAAGTTAAGACATGGTTAAATAAAAACCACATAGTTTTACGATAACTTTTGACCATGGTGATCATTCGGGTGCTGTCGCTACGATTTCTCGAGCTTTTGCAACAAAAGCCTGGTGAAATTTAAAAATATCTTGAGCAAGTAGTAGGGTCGAGTAAACTGTATTATAATTACTTGACTGATGATAAAAAATTGAATGGTAAGCAAAATTCGAGATGTAAAAAAAACATAGAAATATTTGTTGAATCTTCGATGAAGATATTTTCTACTTCAACTTTACTGAATACTACAACACATTTATTTTCATAAACTTTGTTTGGGACCCTAGCTTTTAATTTAATATCCTTTGTCCCGAGCGCGATGTTGGAACATGCTATGGATTTCGGTGAGTTCGTACTAGCTCGGTTTATAGTTTCAATAACACCAATTATATGAAGGTATTATGACCATCAATGGTGCAGACATTTAAGTTTTTGCATTATCAGTAACGTTTTGAAGAAAAGCTCCAGTTTCAGATATTAAAATTAATAACTGGAAGTGCTAAGCTGCTGCAGCCTCATGTTCAGCTATTTCTTTGCACGTCTAAAATTATAGCACAACTTGGATCGACTGGGGCTTTTGATATTTTGTTCAGAACTATAATATCAAGGTTTACACCTAAATCCAGCTTTACTCTAATTTTTCAGAAGCACAATGTTGAATATCCTTCGACTAGAAGTCAAAGTCCAACAAAGGTTGCATTGCAGTAACGACGGCTGTGATCAAAACATGATTTATTATTAGCAAAAAACTGGAATTGACCTCAGCGTTAAGACATATTTTGATAAATCTCTTACATCTGGTGATTTTTTCGGGTGCAAATTTTGGCGCTGGAGAAAAGCGGAAATTGTGGTTATTATAAATAGATAAAAGGTGTGGTATTTCAATTTTCAACCGATTCTTTTATCATCTGTTGTGTTGGAAACACTGGCACAACTCAATTTTCAAATTCAAATGCTAATTGACATCAAATGTCACTTTCTCGTTCGGAACGTCTTCACATTCTAAATTGGCGTGAAGTGATTACAACGGCTCTAGAGTAGCGACCAACGACGGTTGGTTACGGAGGCTCCAGAACATAACCTGGTGATGAGAAATAGAATTAAGTATTATTGTTTGCGCATCAATAATCGTAGTTGAAGTGTGGTATTTTGTTAGAATTAGTAAAGTCTATTTTTAGTGTGAACTCCCTCGTGTCGTTCTTTATATGTAGGATTGGTAACCTTTACAGAAAACATACTGCTAATGCCATCTGGATTTTCATAGTGAAAGTATTTTTTTCGCATAAAAATGTGCGGATAAATTTCAACCTTAATTTTAGCCGAGACATATTTCACGTGAATTTTTGGATTTGTTATGTCTTTCAGTAAAAAAAAATTGTTTTGATATTGGATATTCGAAAATCAAACATTTCGATTTGAGTTCCAACATGAACCACCCCTGGTAGGACGAGAATCGGGCTGGTCATAACTATTAACTCTGCACAACTCTCTCGTCCCAAATTTATTATAAAAAATTACCTATTGCAAAGAAACGTTTTGGTGTCAATGCGAACTGCCAGTATTTCAAACATTTTCATAATTTTTCCGTTTATTTATTCAAAAGCACAAGCTACCTTATTCGAAACTTACTATATTCGTTACTAAATAAGTTACGAAAATTTTGAAGTTAACTTATTTCTGCTAACCAATAGCAAGAAACGTTATTTTCTGAGTGAAAAATGATTTTTCCTTCACATTTCAATCATATCAAAATATTTCTACATTTCACATGAAATATTCATAAGAATCAATTCGAATAAAAAAATGATCAAATATGCATTTACGGTGTATTGAAAATGACCCTCTGCACATATTTAGCGGGTGGCACTACTATCAAACATTTTTTATCTTCTTCCGAAGCATAACAACAAACAGCTTTGGGTAATTGTCGTTTGTGTCGTGAAGGTCGATTGCTTGAAAATGTCAATTATGATTGCGATGTAAGAGTGGCACCCTGCGCAACAGCTCCGGTCTCGATTAAAATGGATTGCTTGCGTTCGAGTTGTAGAGAAAGATTCCAGTTGAATCTGTTTGAGTGTTTTTTTACGAAAAGGTACCTGTTTGTGAATGTGATTCGAGACAAATGCAGAGCTATATTAGAACGTGACGCTTGCTATTTTTCAGCTATCAGTTATATTGTTTAGAATATAGTTTGCAAGGAAAACTTGCAGCTATAGCTTAAAATAATTTCGCGGCAAGCTAAATTCTATTTGAGTTTTTTGCTTTCCACAATTTAATCAACAAAACCGATAGACCCAGAGTCCGTTCCCAAAATTAAAATTAATTTTGAATAGAATTTGTATTTATTTAGGCCATAAGTATTTAAGAATGTAGTTATAAAATTCAAACAGACCGAAAAAACAGCAAAAACAGTAAGTTGAATGCTGAATCAGTCACCTCGTTGTCCTTTCAAAAGTTCAAATCAATTTATTAATTTATTTATTAAAAATTAATTAATTATATGTCCACATGCGAAAAAACAACAAGTCAAACTACACACTTTCAACCCGATTTTCGAGTTTCTCCTCAAATATCGAATAAAACTAAAACTCGTTTACTCGCTCCCCCATGCTCTGATGTAATCAACCAGGGTACATCTTGTAATGTTACACTTCCTCTCCATGATTGATGTTATCGGTTACTCCAACTGGTCCAGCCCCATTTCTCATTGGCTGTAATCTTGATTCACTCGCACTTCCGAAAAATAAACATTACGTCTGCTACTAACCAGCCTAAGGAAGCAATCCTATGCACACATGTATGTAAGTTCCTTACGCGTTGTACATCCATTTGCGCCATATTCATCCATCCGAAGCCCAAAGCCAGAAAATTTGATTCGTCCTGTACGAACGGAGCAGAGTATCTTCCCTATCGTCGAAAACTATATCTAAACGAGAAAACCTTATCGTATCGAAGGGGAAGAATTCCGTTCTCATATAAATAAAAAAAACATCAACTTGAACAAATTCATGGTATTCCGGTGGATTTGATTAATGCAAGCCTGTCACTGATATGTCACATGCATGTCAAATCCTGACATTTGACATCGGCACAACCGTAGAAAAATGGATTCGAACCCATGTAAGGAAGTTTCAGGAGCCTCAAATTGGCGAAGGGTTCTTATGTACGCGTTGGTTTGACTGACTTTTCGATTTGGGTTTTCAGGAGGAGGTTGCTGCTGCTGTCGCATCATACCACAATGCCGATGTACGGGTACGGATCGGATGCTCATTTTCGAGTTGGTCGTGTTTCCATTGTTGATTTTAATGGAGAAGTACAGAAAATTAGTGGGATTGTGTTTTGCAGCCAACTCGACACGGTAGCGATGCGTTAATTTTTGGCTTTTGAAAGGGAAACGAGTAGGTTGACCTAGCATACAACTTGACTGCTTTTTGTCCTTTGGCTGGCTGTGCAGAAAGCGATGAGATGTAAGCATGTTCAATAGAACTTAATTAGATACAGTTTCTCGAAATGCAAAAGCGGTAGTGTGTAGAGATATGGCGAGCCGATGCTGATGAAATACCAGTTTTGAGTAGGCACTCTGGAACTACGTAAATCCATTGAACCCACCGTCGTGTGCTGACCAGTAGCCACATGTATAGTTCAAAGATGGCTTATTTAATATTTCAATTTGTTTCTAAAGATTTAGCGTCCTGATGGCAAAATTTATCAAATTTGCACATATTTGAAAAAGTTAAATGGCATAAGTTCTTTCGCGCCCAATGTGGGCCATTTGAAAGTTATTCTAAATAGAGTTAGAAACATTAGTAAGGCAGGATATTCAATGATCTTTCGGGTTCTGTGCGGTATCCAGATTGTGATTTCAGTGTTCAGGTGGTGGCAAGCATAAATCTATTATATAGGTGTATATGCATATAAGCCTGGGCAACGCGTGATAGCGTAGACGTGCATGTACGCGTGAAATACATGTATGCTGACACATAGTACAAAAATCAAATAAGTATTTCAGTGTTGCAAATATGTTAGAATTATCCAAAACTATTGGATTGTTAACAGCTTGTTTCAGCACTTTGTCTATGTAGCGATTATGGAATTACAGGGACCTTGGCAGAATACCTCAACTAAACCGAAGTCCAGCAGAGACCCTGCCAAGAGAATTTTTATGGCAAGACCATCAATAATGACAAAAAAAAGAAGAAGTAATTGCCCCTGGAGAAGAGTGCCCTAGAAATGGCCGTGAAAGCCCCTCGTCCGCATTATCGGAGCACTCTTTCATCTCATACTGACGCTTTGTAAGCTCTCCGTGGCTGGGGTGGGTCATGAAACAATGGGGCTTATATGCTCCTAGAAACAATGAGGAACGCTATGTGACATTCATCCGTCATGAAATAATACTAGTCAAAATATATACAAACAAGCGAAAAGGGGTTATTGTCCGTAATGGACTAGAAATAGCTCTCAAGCAGAGGCTAACAAGCCCAAGACGTGAGAAAGCAAGTATGCTTGCAACACTGAGCTGAAAACAAAAAAAAAATCTACGAGGAAAATAATACCTCCATCCCGGAAATGACCCCACACTGAGGCACGCAGCCTCTGGCGTCTGATGATGCTTGGAGAACCATGACCCCTGATGGTATTGGGGTCACGAAACCTATTGACTCTGGCCCAAAAAGATTGGCCGAAGTCACTCCCTAATAAAACGCTAGCCAGGCCCAACGTGGATCCTGAAAACGAAAAGTGTTGATGCGCTTGCGCACAATAAGAAGGCCAAAAAGCTAAATTTTAAAAACTCATTATTATTTCCTTCTTAAACCAACTTCTATACGCGTTTGACAATTAGCTAAAACAAGAGCATTCTCGTTTCAATGTGTACGTAAACGTATGTATAAATAATATTGCATTGAAAATATGGTTTTAATTTATCAGTTACTTTGTTAGTAGATGCATATATATTTTTTAATTAAAATAAAAAAATATCTTACTGAATAGTTGACAGTTTGACCGGTAAGTAAACAATAATCACCATCGTTGTATTTGAGTATTACCATCATTTTGATTTTGTGTTCTCTCTTACATGCAACTAACTTCTTTTCTTATCTTCAGTATATGCTATGTCATTATTTTACCATAAATCAAAAAATGGTAATTCGTCAACGAGAAGCTCAAGCATTAAAGAAGTCATTTTAAACAAGTGTCTCCAAAAGCTTTTGGATACAATATTACTTTTTACATATTTTGTAATTAAAAAACTTACTAATGCTCCTCGTTTCTCTCAAATGAATTCACACAATCAGTAGTATCAATTAAGTTTTTTTACTTGATGCAGATGATTATTTGAACCGACTTTTCATCTCTTTTTAGTTCGGAATTGTATTGTCAGAATAAAAAAATCAAAGAACATCTTGCGACTTTGCATTTTCAATTTCATAAATGCATTATTAAATTTAGCTTTGCATAAAGTTTTGATAGTTTTGTTTTTTCTATTAAGTTCAATTGTTACCTAGCATTCTAAGGTATCAGATTAGCGACATAAAACTAGCTAGTATGCACGTCTTTCAAAAACTTCTATTGATGAGCCTTATTAAAAATATTGAACCATTTAAATTATTAGGACAGCTGCAATGCATGATTTATTATCGTATCACAGTTCATTTTCTATTCAACAGCTAATGTACGAGGGCGGTTTGATAAGTCAGTGACTTTTTGAATTTATCGCGCAATAACTTTAAATGCAACACTGCTCTCATCAATTGCCATCTAATAACAGATTACTATAACATTTTGAGCAAACTTCGCCATTTTCAGTGTGCTTGACAGCCATTGAGACAACCATCGGGAATTTTAACGAAAAAAAAAAAAAATGAATATGCGTTACTTTTTGCGTAAAAAAAGCTGAAACCAAATAGGCTTGATAAATACTATGGGGACTCTACAAAGAAAGATTAAGAAGTGGTTTACTGGGTTCTATTTTAGTCATATCAGCACAAGTGATGCGAACGTTCAGGTCGCCTAAAAGAGGTCGTCACGCCAGAAATCGTCGATAAAATGCATGGAATGATATTGGACGATCAGAGAATGAAAGTGCGTGAGGTACCTGAGACCATAAGCGTCTCAACTGAGCAGGTGAATCACAGTTTACATGAACATTTGGACATGGTGATGTTATCCGCGCGATGGATGCCGGGATTATTCACAATCGACCATTAGCGGAACCGTGTGACCACTGTAAAAGAGTGTTTGATGTTGTTCAACCTCAATCAGAAGGAGTTCTTGCACCGTTTTGTTACCGTAGACGCAACATGGATCCATCACACCACAGCAGAGACACACACACAATCAAAACAGTAGCCTTCTTTGAGGGATCTTGCACCAATGAAGGCCAAGTTGCGTCGGTCTGCCAAAAAGTTCATGGCTACAATTTTTTCATGCGGTAGCATTCACATTGATTGCCTTGAAAAGGATGAAATGATCCCGGCAAATATTATTGAGAGCTTTTTGATACATTCGATATTGATTTGAAGCAGAAACGACCGCCTTTGGTTAAAAAAAAGGTGTTGTTCCATCAAGACAATGCACGGGTGCACACGAGTGTAGTCACCATGGCAAAAGCCCATAAACTGGGTTACGAGCTGCCACTCCATCCAAAATATTCTCCAGATTTAGGCTTCTGCGACTATTTCCTGTTTTCAAACCTGAAGAAATGGCTGGACGGTAAGAGATTCGAGTCGACTGAAGAAGCCATCACTGAAACAAACGCCTAATTTGATGGCCTTAAAAAACTTATTATTTGAAAGGGATAAAAAAATCTGAAAACAATGGACTAAATGTTCAAAGATGTGCATTTTTCGCTTTTATGTCATATCAGCTGAATGATACACAGCTTTTTGTAAATTGAAGCAAAAAGAGTGTAAATTTACTAGTTTGCTATTCACCTTTGCGCCAAAGCCATAAATTGCATCATTTTTAGGGTAAAATTACACGATTTGGTCGTAAAAAAAAATATTCTTTTTACGCGCTTTTGTAAATTTACATCTTTAATAGTAGGAGACCAATTTTTTACTATTATAAGGGTAAAATTCAACCAAAATTTTTTTGAGTGTAGTCGGAAAATATTATTTTATTCCATGAAACTGTCGTTAGGAACACAACCTAAAATTTACCCGCTTCGAGCCGCTAAATTCGTCCACTTTGTGAGAAAACATATTTTAATTACTTTATTATGTTCAACTACACATCTTGCATTACAGTCAAACAAATTTTGGTTGAATTTTACCCAAACTTTTCTTCTTTTTGTGATTATATCATTCTTTTTGCGAGTTTATGGCCTTGTTAGTTGGCAGATGGCAGCATTTTCAATGACTTCAACTTTCGGTTCATAAACATTTCGTTTGTCCATATTCTAGATATGAAAATATGATAGGCCTGACATTTTGAAATCAGATAAATCACCAACCATTATAAGTAGGATATAAGCTCTTTTGAATATATATTCAATAATAACGAACCATTATTGTGGCTAATTTTCTGCAGTCGCCACTAATTTATATCGAATACGCAATGCAACCTCAATTCATTCAATATTTTGAATGTTGGATAATATTGAAGCTATTCACAAGAAACTTTTGCGATAGGCATTTTCAATATCCACGAATTTCAAAACAAGTCAAAGACACTAAACACTCTCTAGAAATACAATTTTGCAATTGAACCGAATCTATCTTTCGGAAGTATTCAATTAGATTATATTCTCACGTAGTGAATTAAAATCTATGACCTAATTGCTGACTACTAGCTCAGACTAACAAAAAAAGTCCCGATTTAAAAGGCAATCCATCATTTTTAACTTGAACAGAAGGCCGTTACTTTCCATAAAACTTCATTCTGATATTGTTCATAGTAACCTAGTGGTAAATCAGCGCAGTTAATTGCACGTAATATCTTCTCATCTGCCATGCCAGTGCCAATCAAATTTATTGAATTTTCAATATTCCTAAGTATGACATGCGTAACGAAACTCATTCGCTAATCCAACCCATTTACTTATTTCCAACTCGGACAATACAACTGAGTGACTCTGCAAGGAGGCCAAAACGCGGCATAAGAAGCAAGTCCAAGACTAAGATCTCAAGTGCTGCGTGTCATCTGACATTATCCGACATGAACACTTTGGGAAACAACAGCTCCAAGATATAATATTCGTTGATATCATTTTTCTATTGGAGATGGAACAGTGCTACGTGCTAAGAATCGTTCGTCTGTTAAATGTTTCCTCAGTTTACATTGATTCCAGCTCTAAAATGTGAGAGTCATCGAAAATTTCGAAGAAGAAATCAGAAGGCTATAGCGAAATAGATTCGAATATTAACAAATTTCTCGTGTTAAGCCTATCAAATATTTAGCACCACTGCCTGTAACTCAAGCCTAGTCATCTCAAACAACTGACATTCAAACGACACCGGTCTAGGTTCTATGGCTTGGCCAGTAGAAGTCACTGGAAGAGAGAAAAGACGCTGGCGACGCCGACCACGACGACGAACAAAACAATATCTTTTTTAAATATTTCGATTAAGGAATTTTTCCTTATGGACATCAAAAAGCCAGGCAGCATTTAAACGAAGAATAAGAAGAGTGCCTTTGGTCCGATGCGGGATGTCTAGTCTCCTGCTGGGCCTGATGCATAAGTCGAACCCCTGTGATGCGATTTCAGAGAGATAAGGTCAAGTCGTCACGCCGCCAACTGCGGTCATCTTTCTAGCACTGGTGGAGAAGCGAAGCAGCCAAAAAAATTGATGATGATGAAGAGGAGAGAAAAAAGTAAACACATGAAAAAATGAAAACTGAACACCTTAAATCTCTTTTCGGTTTTTTATGATTATGATTTTTTGTGTCCTTCATTTCGAGATTTCGTTTCGATTTTTGCTTGACCGGAGACCAATCGCCCGACTCGACTACGATGCCGGCCAAGTTGTTTACTGGCGTGTAAATGTGTGGTTACCTAAAAAGTAACCGAGACGAAGAAAAGAATTGGAATCCAATCTATAACTTCACCTGTGGGATAGCAATACAAAAGACATAAGACACACGATGACCACATCGCTCCTGATTTCTCGGGATTTGAATTCGAAGCATTGGTGTGCTGGAAACCGGAGTGGGTGAATATTTTGTGACAGCCTAAAACGAATGCGATGCATATCGAATTGATGAGAATCAGATTTGAATCGTCTACGACGTTATTATGGACTTAAGTGATTGGAAATGGTTATCTGTTGCAATTTCAGTATCGATGGCAAACTGTCGGAGTATCATTCAAGATACTGTTCGAGTGGTAGATATGTCAAGAATATGGTGTATGCCAGAGGCGTCCAAACTTTTTGCTGCGAGGGCCAGGTTGGTATTTAAATTCATTATCGGGGGCCAAGCATCGTAAATATGTGAATTAAAAAACCTTATTACAAGTAAAGCAGCATTGAATTTTATTTTTTATAGTAAATTAAGGATATAACAATACTAAACAAACATGTCTAAATTATATTATTATAAAATTATTTTATGCAATTTTTAATGGGAATGGTGGAACTGGGTTTTTTCCTGGAGAGTTTCTTCAAAGTTGGGATTCAAATCGGAAACACCAATTATTAGCAATGATTGCAAATGATCATCCGATAAATTTGCCCTATATTTAGATTTCAGATACTTCATCCTGGAAAAAGTTTGTTCGCACATATAGGTAGTGCCATACATAGAAATAAATTTACCAGCCAATTGCTTTAAATTTGGAAACTCTTTTGCGTCCAAAAATTTGTAAAAATCGATCAAGTTTCCTTCCTTGTATTTGTTCTTGATTTGATCGCTAGCTTGAAGATCAATTATTTCCATTTGAAACTGACTTGAAACGTCGCCAACGTTGCAGTCATATGGATTTTGAAACAGCCGAATTTCCCTTGAATTTATGTCAAGATCAGAAAAACGCTTTTGAAATTCTAGTTTTAAATCCGCGATTACTTTTACTGCAAATATGGTGGGAAATCTTTCGTCAGTTTCTGTACTAAATTTTTCGCATCACGTGAAATGGGAAAAATTACATTCATTCATATGACTTTCGAGCAATATCAGCTTGGCTCTGAATGCTTTGATTTGCTCGAATAAATCACAAATTAAGTTGTTTTTACCTTGGAGCTTTAAATTCAAGTTATTTACGTTTGTCACGACATCTGCGAAAATTGCCAGCTTCCAGAGCCACTCTGCATCCGATAAAAGCGGTTCAGGGTGATTCTTTTCAGCAAGAAAAATTTTAATTTCCTTTCTGAGCTTGAAGAACTGCAATAACACTTTTCCACAGCTAAGCCATCGAACTGCTGTATAATACGACAAGTCAACAGACTCAGATTCAATTTCTTCGAGGAAAGATCGAAATTGGCGATGATTGAGTGCACGTGATCGAATAAAGTTTACGACAGAAACAACTGGTTTCAAAACGCAGCTCATGTCGACATGTTTTACACATAGGGCTTGTTGGTGGATGATACAGTGCAGAAAAATTGGTACTGTTGCTCCTGCGCTTTCAAAAGCTTTTCTTATTAGCCCAACCACCCCAATATTTGCACCAGACATGTTTCTTCCTCCGTCAATTGTCACACCTTGGAGTCGATTCCAGTCCAAGTTATATTTGGTCAAGCTCAAATTTTTCAGTACGCTGCTTGTCCTTAAATTGTGAGAAAGCTGAAGCATGTTTTGTTTCATAATGTCGACGTAAATTGTATTCCTTCATTACAGCAACAGTGTCATTGCAAATTACACAAATAGCTTTGCCATTCTTTGACTGCGATTGCACAAAGAAATATTTGAATCCCCATTCTCCTTTAAAAACGCGGCACTCGTCATCTACTTTTCTTCTTTTTGTTTCCATGTTCAACTTTAAAAAATAATATTAACATAATAATTAAGTTATAATATATTAAATATAAATCTAAACATACCAATTTACAATATATCAACTGTAAAGATTGTAAATATGCTCCGCGGCCGACGAATTTTTGGTTTGTCGTGGACAATCTCGTAGCTTTGCAGGCACTGCAGTTGAGTGCAGTCTGCCGCTCCGCGCCGCCTACGTACAGTCAGAGTACAAAATCATTCATGTAGTCGAGCGGCCGAGTCGTATCGCAGAATACAGAAAAAACTTGAATACCAGACTGTACTTTTTCGAGCGTGATACCGTGCTCATTCTAACCGAACGCGCTCTTCATCTGCGCGAGATCTAATACCGACGCGCCACGCTACATTTATATTTTACGAAATTTTTCAAAATCCTTGGCGGGCCGGATAAAATCGCCTGCCGAGCCGGGTTTGGCCCGCGGGCCGTAGTTTGGACACCTCTGGTGTATGCGAAAGTGTGGGCTTGTACGCGTATGTTTGATTAAAGACAAATACAAAAATCGTTCGATCTCAGTATTAGTCTAGTCTAGTGTCATGTTATGGAGCAATCCGACTAATGGATGTCATCGATTTTCTAGAATGTATACCTCATAGCATACCTCGAATTGAACTTAACATGAACATTTTGTTTTTATTTTTATGATTATACTCTCTTAAATTAAGTTTCGGTTTCTGTTTGCCTATATGTCGCTTGCATGTTACTTTAGAATGCTAGCTTTGACCGTTTTGTAAATTTTGTTGCAAGTATTGCTCAGCATGTACAAAAGTTTAAATGCCAGAACTATTGCCATCCTTAACAAAAACCTTCTATCTGACATTTTTTTATTTTTGAGTTAACATCAGATTTGAAAACTACATACTCGATTACATCACTCTGCAATATATGAGAAACCTATCTTTTATGGAAGTATTTTAAAATCAGTAATGAAAAATCCCCCATCAACAAAACACGCAGCACTGCTTAGCATAAACCTTCTAGCTACTGCAGATAGAAGGTTTATGCTAATTAATGTGTAGATAGAAGATTTATGCTAAGTAATGTTATCATTTTTCCGTTGCTTGTTACTAAAGAAGCCTTCTATCTGCTCAAAGCGTATCCTCTCCAAATATTTTCAACGTGAATAAACGTATTTGTATCCATGTTTAAACTTTCGTCCCGTTTGAAAATGTCTGCAGCATTTAGAAAAACACAAATCATTGATTATCTCGAAAGTTACTGAAATGCAGATAGAAGGTTTGTGCTAAGGCCGGTAGTATATATATCTTTAAAAAATATCTTAACCTTATGTACTGAGCTCATCGTATGCCTAATTCAAGGGAGGGTAGCTTAGTTAATTCATCAAGCTTTACTTAGCGTTTGCATTTAGACCCTTTTATTTATCAGGAGGCGTTTGGTTAAATCAGTGGTCAAGTCTGTTTTGATAAAGACTTGTCTGTTTGCAAAATCTTAATTTATTCGTAAAGCTCCACAACCCGATTACTAATGACAATTGATCCTTGATATAGAGGATACTTCCTCCGCTATTTCATAATGGTAAGGTAAGGTTGTATAACCTTACACAGCAGAAGTGCGGACATCTCCGTTCAAATATCTCCCCTTATACTAGACAAAATTCGGAGCTGGTAATTTATGATAGAAAATATATGAGTTGTAAGGTACTTCGGCGATTGGAGCAGCGAACAGAGAAGATACTACAATACATTTCAGTTTAAATCTTCAATAGTAGCTTCAGTGCTATGCGTTAGCTGCTCCTCGATTGGAATTTTGACACTAAAATGGCAGCAATTGATTGACATTCTTGTTGACCAATACTCTTCGTTGAAATTTTTGTAGTCTTCATACATTTTCAACACTTGTGCATCAAAATTTTGCATGAATCGAACGGAGAGGTAAATGAAGTAACAATAGACGCTATTCACATTCGTTTCAATTAAGCTTGCTGTTTACAAGCTGAAAGTGTCAATTTATTTACGGGTGCTCATCCGCCCTCAACATTTTTATTTTGAAAGCATTTGCGACCGAAAAACTGCATATTCAATGCTTGTGTTCAGCTCTTTCAATCCATGAAAAATGAATTACTTGATTTTTTACGAATGCTTACATAAAACCTTCTCGAAAATCATCAACACTAAAGGCCTCCATTCACGAGCAGTCCATCAGTCCAAATGGCCTGAAGCTAGGCCAAACTCTCACCGTGCGTGGGAGAGCTCGTAAGGACTCATGGACTGAAGGAACCAAATTGGATTTTTAATCAATCCAAAGTCCATCGACTCAGGCAATTGGGACATTTTTTGGCTCTACCGTGTGTGGGGAAATAGTAGGCCGAGCTTTGACAATCCATAAAATGGAATGGTCGTGTGTGTTGAAGCCTCAGTCCAAACAACGTGGCAGATTTGCTTCACACGATGATCTGTGATAAGCTCGTTAACTGTTTCTGTCATTATTTTATTTAATCCAAAAAGTCAGCATAATGGGTAGTGGTGGCCATGATTTGGTTTTTAGAAGTTTTTTATTTTATGATATTACTGTAGATCTTACTGTACTGTTGTTTATTTTATGATATTACTTTTCATAGCTACAACCGCTTGCTAACTACCGCAAAGTAGCGGTCAACATTTCGTGAAGAGTGATGGCTTAGCATATTCGTATGCTTTCGTTTGATTAATGGGCAGACAAACTGTAGCAACGTATTATATGTTTTTCCAAAGGAAAGGTAAGTAAAAGGTCAAAAGAGTTTCAAAGGTTAAAACTTACGAGTTTTATCGAAAGACGTTTTAATGTTATTGCGGGAATATAGCAATACCGCGGGCAAATATCACTCCAGTTTCGAGGTCCAAACACAATTTCAAAAAGCAAATTGTGCCATTCCTACTCAAATGTGAAAAAACGGAGGAGCGCATTTATTCACGTGGTAACACATTCGCTGAAAAACAATGCCATTAAATTGAACGGGAGTTATCACAATGAAAAGCACATACTAAATTTTAGTACTTCGGTTTATCCAAGAAATGACAGGCCTTCATTCGTGAACGCTAGCTGTTCGTGAAACCAATTCTTAATTGTTCTAAATCCATTTGTTTTTGAATTACAGTACTCGATTATACTTGAGGAAACTGTTACGATTTTTTTCTCTATGAAGATGCCGGCGCTGATAATATATTATAAGCTGGGTGATTATTGGTAAGCTCATAAATTTTAATTGAACATTTTCGACATACACGGAGAGAAAAGTGTAATGAAATTATACAAAAATTGCAATTAATTTTATTGCAATAGTAATAATTTTTTACCCCATTACCTTTGCAATCAATTGCACTACACATTTTACTACTTTGCTGTGAATTATGTATATATGAATGTCTTTACTACAGCACAATGAACATGAGTGAGTTGTAGTATGTAATGGAACTGACTATTATTTGCAGGAAAATAGTAAATTTTCATCAAATTTGTAATAACATTCAGGTTTTCATATGGAATTTTCGGAATAGTAAATTATATTATCCACTCTAGTAAAAATCACTGCCGAAATTTCTCTCCGTGTATGTAGTAACCAGACACTATCTACATATATTCGGTACAGATCCTTCCGTATATTCAAGTAAATTGACTTCTTATAGCAATAGAAATTAAAGTCCAAGAAATAAACTTTCTAACTGACTACAAGATGGCATCTCAATAAAATTATGAAAATATTCTTGGAAAATAGATTTGAAGCCAACTCTACATTTCCAATCTATGGCTGTCAAATATTCGACTCTTTGATCCTATCGATTTAGAAACAACACTCAATTTTCAAACTAATCTGAAACAATGCCATCCATAAATAAACTTCTTGCTGGCCTACACCAAGTCTTATGCTTGAGAATGTGAAATTTAATATCAGTCAAATCTTAAATATTCATCAGATATCTCGAGTTTATCGCAACACAATCGACTAATGGACTGAAGCCTAAAGATATTTAGTATTGTTAACTCAAAAGCTTCGATGATGATGCGATATCGTCGTTGTGCGGTGACCACGAAACTACTCGAATCCATTCGATTCGTTCATTTAATTTTTTTTATTTATAAATGCTTGTCAAAAATAATGACAGACAAATCGAACAGAACTCATCTTTTTTCTACGTTTTATTGAATTTAGAACAATTTAAATGCGCGAGATGCTCAGTTTGGTTTTTTGCTTCTAAATCTTCATCTCAGACACAACAATACCGATTGAAGGTGTAGACGAAAAATCGATTTCACTTCGAGACGGACCAATGATGTTCATGATGATGTTTAAAGAAGTAGCACGGTTACTTTAATTATTTCCGAGCACAATATCCTATTGAAATGAAGTGGTCGAAAAATGACGTCTAATAGGCGCAAAACACTTAGGACGAATAGTTGTTATTGAACATTCAATTAGCAAATGAGATGAGGATTATGGAGATTGAGAGGATTAGATAAGGGGAAACATCAAGTCGAATTGACGCTTCGGGAAGGATTAGTGGTGACGTTTTTAAATGTAAGGTAACAACTTTAGTGAGAATAAAATATTAGAGACCGAATGTTAGCAGTCAGTGAATCCAAATATGTATTGAGTTAGCAAAAAATACAAAGAGTAATAAATGTGAAGCTATACGATAATACGTATGCCTATTCCTAAACAATTAAGTCCAAATTAAAAGCACTTTGAGACAACTCATTGATCATTTCCGATCCAGATAAACATATTTGGCGTCATTTAAGAATTAATTCTCTGATGACAAATCTCTAGTTGCGGATCTACTCCAACTTACTGCCGCTTTCTTTCAGAGCATTAGAGCACTTCCTGTTGTATTCTCCATTTGTTTGTCATGTGGTGGGTTGCCTGTTTGCCTGTTAGCCTGTTTTATTATGAATTAACATGTTTTATTACGAATCAAGATCTGCATCATTGAACATGTTGGAAAGACAATCAATGAGGTTTGTAAGCCTTAAAGGTTGGTTCCTAGTGCGACCAGACTTTCAAAGTGAAATTAAAAAGAGACAACTGAATCCACAAAAAAAAGTAAAGTAAAGTAAAAAGTAAAAACAAACAAGTCAAATAAGTAACAAACAAATGAAAAAAGTAACAAATACATTAATAAATAACAATCAATAAATGAAAACATTGACATATAAACTATGGCTTAAGGTTTAAGGGTATGGATGGCATGCAAAAGAGAGGATTTGAATGATGATTTGGAAATCGTAGGGGAATATAAATAACTTATGCTGTTGAATATTCTGCAGTATCTATTTATTGGCTCATTTGCTGCATATGTCGTCGTGAAACGATTGGACCTGGTATTCCTCACAGGGATATTTATCGAAATTTTACTATTCAAGAATTCTACATTAATAGCGCCTCTAATGACGTCGAATGTGAAGAAGGCCGATATCATAATTCTTCTGGAGGCTAGTGTCGATAGGTTTAAATGACCTAGCCGAAACTCATAAGGGGGTAGGCTATTAAAATCATAAGGGTTGTACAGTTCTCTCAAGGCGAAAAGTAAAAATTGTTTTTGTATTGACTCGAGTCTGTCACTGTGGGTTTCAAAAGCGGGATTCCAGCTAATGCAAGCGTATTCGAGAATAGGACGTAGAAGTGAAGTGTATAAGGATTTTGTGACCCACAGACTACGGAATTCTTTGGCACGTCTTTTGATGAAACCTAGCTGTTTGTTCGCACGAGAAAGTATTTTATCGAAGTGTAAGGTGAAGCGGAGTTTTTCATCTAAGATAACACCAAGGTCAGCAATGTTATCAACTCGGGTTAGCATATTATTGCCGAGGAAGTACGTATTGTGTGTGACCGTGCATTTTCTGCAAAAACTAATAACTTGGCATTTATTGATATTGAGAGAGAGCTTGTTTATATTGCACCACTGATCAAGTGAATCAAGCTTGGATTGGAGAAAGGGGGCATGCGATTTCGATTCAATAGTCTGATAAAGTTTGAGATCGTCTGCATAGAGTAAATGAGGTATGCCTGCTAGGACGTCAGATAAATCGGAAATAAATATATTAAAAAGAAGTGGGCCAAGATGGCTACCTTGGGGTACACCAGAGGTAGCACTAACGTTTTTCGATAAAAATCATTGAAATTTTACACATTGTATTCGATCGCGAAGGTAGGAGGTCAGCCAGCTGAGTAAAGACCCGGCAATACCGAGGCTCAGTAAACCATGATATCCTTCTGTCAAAACTAGCTAGAGTTGATCTCTACGGTATTCTTCTTTCTTGGTTATCCTCGTACGTTCGCGATCGATTTTGTAATATTGCTGTTAACTTTTGCTCTTCGATGTCTTTTTTCATTCATGAGGAGTTTCGCAAAGATCCATTCTTAATCATTCATTGTTCTTAATATTTTTCAACAATCTTCTATCTTTCTCTGACTTAGTGTTGTGTAGATATTTTTGTAACAAATGCAATTCATTTTATTGTTGTGTGGGAAATTCTAACGCAACTTTAGGATGGCTAAAAAAAATTAATTTACTTCGGTAAGAGACAATACTGCCCTAATTCGCATAACGTTATATCTATATTTTTGTACTTTTGAGATATTCAATGATTTATGTTTTGATTTTTACTGAAGATATATGGAGAGTTCGTTTTTCAATATTGATTTGAACATACTTTTACAAAAGATAGGTTTTTAAAATTTTGCAGAATGATGCAATAGAGTATTCAGTTTTTGAATCCGTTGCTAACGCAAAAATCACAAAAATGTAGATGAAACGTTTATGCGAATCAGGGCAGAATTTTCCGAAACTAAAAATATACTTGAACTCTTGAATAAAGATATTCTAGCGAGACATTTAAAAGACCTGACACTTGGTACCTGTAGCGAATCGTAACTTGCTTCCAAACTATATTTGTTCACGAAAAAGATGTACGGCGAAAATTTTTTCTATTAGTAGGCTCAATGTCTGCTACTCACCACTCTCGAGAAGCATATTCAACCTATTTAACACAAAGCCTATTTAACACAAATTAAACAAGCTGAAAGACATTTTAAGAAATTTTTTATTATTGAAAAAATGGTTGCCGAAGAAAGGGACCAATAATTGCTTGGAATCAGTTTAATAGCTGGAGATTTATATTAAAATAAAATTATATTTGAAATGTCACTACTTCATTGTTTTTATTACTTTGACAATTTTTTTCCGGAGTTGAAAGTTAAGGTCTATTTGGATTTGAATGAAGCTTTGATTAAAGTATGCACAACATTACAAACTCTTCATTTATGTTTAAGTTGCTTAGTATTTCTCATTTTTCATAAGATAAATCATATTGTGATGAATCCATGTTTCTATCTGTTGTTCACTTTAGCAAGTTCAATGTGGTCACTAAAGGCAAAAATTTCTAAGATGGGATCTGATTTCATGCAACTACAGTTTTTTTTTAGTTTTCTGTTTAATGGTGCTCTTAGGGTTTAAATTACTGCAAAGTCGGGTCAACAAACGTTTTTATTCAAATTATAAAGTAATTTTGTGATCGGATCTGGGAGCTGAAGTTGATAGAGACTTCACTGTCAATGCAATCGAACTGTAGTGATAAGTTCTACGTCACAGCAAGGTTGATTCAAAGATCGGTATGTGAACATGGTTAGATTTGATCTACGGACTATAGAAAATAAAATTAATTAGAACCGAAAATTTCGCAATTAACCATATTTTTAAAGATGGCAGTAGAATGTGGAAGAGGACCAAGTTGAAGTCGTAAAACAAGACAGTGGAACAAAATATCAGTACGAGCATACGGTACTTCAAATAAAATGGTTGACCTGATTGGCCTTACGGGTTGCCGCGCAACGAACAAAGATGTTAAAGAAGAAGATAAGTAACCGCGGCAGATTTTGAACAGGAAACTTTCATCCAAGTAAGCTCTGCGCTTCTCAAGGAGAGGAATGTTAAGAAGAGGTAGACGTTCAGTGTACGGTATATTTAAAAAATAAAGTACTTATAAAACTGCTCTGAACTGATTCAACAGCGGCAAAGAGGTATTTGAAACGAGGACACCACACTTGACTGCAATATTCAAGTACAGAAAGGACTAGGACACAAATAGAAATACTAAATAAAATACTAAATAATTTAGTGATAGTACGGACGTGAATATCGAATTTTAGTTTGCGATCAAGTGTGACCGCAAGATCTGAGAAATTTTCGACACAAGAGAGGATAGTGCCATTAATAGTACCTATAAGGAAAGATATCAGTGTAAGGCTTAAGGGAAAAGGACATAAAAAAAATAATTGGAAACATTAAGGGACAAACAGTTCAAGTTACACCAGCCAGAGGGAGCATACAAATCATCCTGAAGAAGCAGAGAGTCAGCAGTATTTTTGATGACTAGTAAAATTAAATCATCTGCATATAGAAGACATGAAGACTTAAAAAGCGTGGGAAGGTCATTGATAAATAGATTGAACAAAAAAGGTCCTAAGATGGAACCTTGAGGAATACCAGAAGAAGGGGAGAAAGGTGAGGACGACAAGCCAAAAAGGGAGACGACACAAGTGCGATAAGTTAAAAAGGAAGAGATCCATGAAAGCAGAGGGTCGCGAATGCCATAATGCTTCATTTCGACAAGAAGCAGCATATGATTAACAGTGTCAAAGGCTTTGGGGAAATCAGTATAAATGACATCAACTTGATTGTTGCTGTCAATTGCAGAAGCGATTACATGAATAAACTCAACAAGGTTCGTAGAGGTGGATTGGCCTTTTACAAAGCCAGGTTGTTGCACTGCAAAGACAAAGTTGAGGATATCATAGATACGATTGAAAACGAGGAGTTAATTTTTTTTTGGAAAGGTAAGGTTGCTTGAACTACATCTTCTTCGAGGTATTGCATAGATTAAATTTTATAAAATATTGTAGAGTATTGACATAATATTTGAGCATAATTATTCTGATATAATATAATCCTTCAGATTATAATTTGCTAATTTAATTTATTCTAGATAGAGATACATCAATTCATTGAGTGCCTTCGATAATGTATGAATTCTAGAGCCATTTTTTCAGGTGAATTTAAGGTAATTTTGATTTTGAAATCCATATTTTCAAAGTATATAATCTATTTGCAGAGCTATTCAACACACTAAAACTCATCCGCGATGTGTGTTTTCAAATATTTTTGCCTGGAAAAATACTACACTTCGCTGCAAAACGATACGACACCCTACAACTTATTTAAGTTTTCTGAAACTGTAAAGATCGGCAAAACCAAAGTATCTGCATTATTGAGCTTGCAAAAGGTTATCGAAATTAACCATAAAAGTTTTATAAAAAATTTAAAATTAACCATAAAAGTTTTATAAAAAAATTTGTATAACACTGCTTAGCAAAATTTCATCTTCGTCATACCACACGAACTTTTTTAGTAATTTTTCTATTTCTTAGGTGTTGCGAATAAAAATACGCAGCTATTTTTTTCTTATGTATTTTATTTGGTTAAGAAATGTAAATTATAAAGAAAATATTAAATAATTCTCCAAAAACATGTGAATAAATTTGTAAATTAAAAGTCTACGATTTTCTGGAATATTTTCTTCCGGTTGGTCCCTTTTGATCGTCCAGCAGTAGTCACCCAATATGCACTTGGAGTCTATCTACCCTGATAACGCTTCTCCATCTTTGAAATGTCCTGATGGAAGCTTTGTCCATGCTCATCACAAATTCTCAGGGAAAAAATCTAAATGTGAGTCTAGAAAATGAATTTTGAGTGACATATTGCAACCTCGTAAATCAATTCTTTTTGTCTTTTATTCTTATGGTTACCCAAAAAATTAGCAGCCGCTTTCTTAAAGCGATGTCAAGCTGATTTTTCTATAACGTTCAACTTTTCTTCGAATTGCAGATCTTTTTTTTAAATGTCATCTATGGTTTTAGCATCACTTATTCAAATAATATTAAATTTGAAAAAGACACCAATATTAGGGAAAAAATCGCTGAAACTATCAAAAAGAGTCGATTTCTAGTGATGAATCTTTTCAGAGATCCTGAAAATTAGGCTGACCAAGTGTTCTAATAAACGAGAAGAATAGGCGATTTGAAGAGTGCCATCCAATTTAAAGAACACGGCAATGAAAATCGTTGCGGAAGCTGGAGACAGAGAAAAATTAGGTTGAGCACTTAAGATTTCAGCAAATGAAAAAACGATCTTCGCTTACTGCAAAGCAAAAGATGAGAGAGTCCGGTTTGCCCGTGAACACATTAAATCGAAAAAGGAATCAAAATATGTGTTTTTCCGGCAAAATACGTTTTCGCCTGGAGACCCTGGTGGCTGGTTGTATCAATTCCATGATTTTGGAAAATATCCTTTAATAAAAATCAAACGTCTAATGGGTGGAGGTGAAATTATCGTTTGAGCCGGACTCGGGTATGAAGGAAAAACAGAATTCAGGTTTCTTTCGGGTAAAATGTAAAGCAGGGAATTTACTGAAATTATAGATGATGACAACCAGCAAAATGGAACCAGAATCTCTGGTGAAGATTTTCTCTTTCAGCAGAATAATTAATTTTTGATGTAAATGTATGAAGAATAATAAAGACATGTGAAGAAAATAAAAATAATATAGAATATGATATTTTAGCGGTATACATTTTAATTACAAAATACAATTTAATGTAATGTTTGGCCTTCTGCATATCTAGGACATAGAGCAATCTTCTGAAGTAACTTGAAGCACGCTTTCTTCAATAACTTTGCTAATGCTATGTTCTGTACTTATGTCGCTCAATACAGAACGAACGTGCAATTTTATTTTCGAAAAATTTTTTTCGATTGGGCTCAGCATCGGCAAGTAAGGAGGTAAAAATTTTAATGTACATCCGCTACCTGCAACCACCTCCTGAGCTTCTGGCGTTTTGTGGATTCGAGCATTATCCAAAATCAGAACTGAATTATCCATGTCTGTCGCGTTTGAAATTATTTTCGAATAAACAACACTACCGTTATTCATAGCTGCAATAAGCGTAACAATACGTCCCCTTACAGTAGGTACAAAAATGTGAGCTCGTGTACCGACTTTCGAACGGCCTTGGGATCTCCGAAGGTGCAGATTAAAGCCCCACTCATCTAAAAAAAAACTAATTTTCCCCTCTGTTGAGGCGCCCACTGCGAAAATTCTTTGGCGTAAATTTGCCTCAATTGCAAAGTTTGCTGGCAATTCATACGGTCGACCGAAGTAAGCTTCAGCGTAATTTTCAGCTCCCGCAGAGCATTAAAAATAGTGCTTATCGACACAGCTATGCCTTTATTTTAAAAAAAAAACTCTAGCGCACCTGAACCGCTAGAAAACTAATTTTCGAAGAAATTGTCTTTGAGTGACAAAATAGTGTGGAAAGACGTAATACACTGTTATTTAGAACCATATCAACCATTCCTTATCCAAAGCAACAAAACTCAACACATATAATTCAGTGCTGGCAACACTTTCCGAACGAAGCAGGAATAAGTTTACCATAACAAGCTCATACTCAAATCAACGTATCCTTTGAATTTCGTTCTCTTCGCAGGATTTCATCGAAGGTTTCAGCGGTTAAACGTTGTTTGAGGCTGCCATCTGAAAAATGTTCAATGCTCGAAAAATTTAAAAAAGAATTCCTTATTTTTATTGCAAATGCTTTGCATATGAGAACGTTGTTTGAAGCATCTGTTGGTGCAATATTTACGGAAATGGCTAATGCTGGTTAGCCTGTATCAACAGCAAAGCATAATACATACCAATTCTGCTTCACGTTAAGTTAAACCCAACCAGTAAATTTCGTTTCGATTGAATCACTGCGCTGGAAGTTATACGGGTGAAAAGAATTTTAGGGTTACCACCCTCAAAACTTTTCAAATTTTTAAAGCGCTAATATTCGTTGTTAATTTTCATTGCAGTATCATTTCCATTTGGAAATCTAATGACATAATCGCTCAGTAAAGAAATTAAACAAAATTACAAAAATGGTCATAGCTGGCAGCTCTTTCATGATTTTGGTACGAAATTTCTATGACATTTGGTTCACATTAAAGTCCATTTACTGCGTGAACTTCGTTCTGATTTTTATACTGGACCGGAAGTTATAGGGAAAAAAGCTTTATTTTGCTGAGCAAATTTGCAAGATTTAGGAGACAAAAATCACCATAGCTGGCAACTCTATTCTAATTTTTCAGCCAAATTTTCATCAAATGTTACATAAAGTAAGATCCAAGTATTGGATGAATCTTGTCAAAATCTGATGGCTGAATCGGAAGTTATAGTTATAGTTTTTTTCTGGGTGATATTTCAAGATGGTACCACTGGCACAGCGTTGCCCTTATTTCAAAATCACTTCTATCAGACCTGGTCCTAGCTAATACCAACATGTCCTGTAAATTTCATTATGATTGGATAATCCGGTCGTCAGTTCTCGTGAACAGAACTTTCGAGTGCTGAAAATAGAGGTAATTTGGTGATGGGTTGCCGTTCTTGTGCAAATCGGAATTTTGAAAATTTTAATTTGACATGATGGACAAAGGTTAAAATTTATCAACGATCTGATTTTTTTGTCAAAAATCCAAAATTTTTCAGGAAGGTCAATCGTATGAAGGTTTTTTATTCAGGAGCCTGCCGTAGCTACAGGGTTACCCGCACTATCTTAAAAATCCACATGTGCTAAATTTTAGTCAACATCAATACGCTCTGCAAATTTCACGATGATCCATTGTTTTTCTTAGAAGTAATGACAAATCGAAATTTGAAAAAAAATCCTTGCCTACTTTTAGGCACCCTGCACCCACACACGGCTCACATTTTCCAATGTTTTATCATAAACAAGCTTAAAATATAATTAGTTTTCATTCCCAATACTTTTCTTTAACAAAACTTTACACTGCTTGGAAATATACGAGTACCTCAAAATTCACTAAAACGCTCGCCGCCGCCAAAAAGTTTAGAATATCTGAATTTGAGAAAGTTGTAGACCTACCTACTATATACATCTACGTTCTCCGAAAATTTCAGCTCAATCGAATCGGCCACTCCAGAGATTATCTCCCTTAATCATTTTGCTGATATATATATATATATATATATATATATATATATATATATATATATATATATATATATATATATATATATATATATATAAAGAAATATGAATTTTCGGCGAAACGAGTTTAATACTATTGTTCTTCGAACATTAGTAAAAATTTCTTTTAATGTTTTTAAGGGAAATTGTGGGATCACTTTCGACAGTGTTTCCGAAAACATCCGGTGTTAATTTTTTTATTCTGTTTCCTCCACGCTTGCTTTGAACTAAAACTTCCGAATGTTTCTTATAACGTGATAAAATTGTTTTCGCAGAGTTTACATTCATTGATGTTATTCCTGCTGCTTCGGTGGAGTTTAATCAGCAGCAATTTCATATCTTCCGTTATTTTTTGGTAGCGCCCTATTCGTCTCCGTCCGCCATTGATGATGGCGCAACCTCTGCTTTCTAAACGATTTTACATATTTCGAGAAGTCACTGCACTAGAGGATTCCGACTCCCGACCAGGATGCCAATAATCATAGCTTCCTGAGCTAAAATCTTCTGCACTAAGAACTTAATGCACCAGAATTAAAAGAATTAACAACTTTATGCACTTCACGTTTACCATTTACTGGGCTAACAACTAAATGCACTTGACGCGACTAGTTGCGGTCGTAGCTCATCTAACGGAATGTTATTAACGCAGTTAAACATTTTATGATAAAAACTGCCCGGCATGAACTAAGAAAATGGAATATTTCCTTCGAAAATAATTTTTCTAAAAATTGTTTTTTTTATCAAAGTTTTATTTAATTTGAAAAAGGTTTCATTTCAAATGAAAGAGGTTTCATTTCAATTGGAAAAGTTTTCACTTCAATTGGAAAAGGTTTCATTTCGATTGAAAAAGGTTTTATTTCGATTGAAAAAGGTTATAAAAAAGGCTGCTACCTATTGTATTGAAAAAGGTTTCATTTAAGCTAAAAATGCTGTATGAAAGATCCTATTAAAACTTTACCAAGTATATTGCTAGAAGTGATAGAAAGTAAAAAAAATCAATCCATTACTAATTGTTAATATAAAAATAATGCACCGGAATATCCATTTTTTTATTTTTAATGTTCCAGTGTCTTATATTTTTGCGGCAGCGTTGTAAAATATCTGAAGAAAACATCACTGAACTTTCAATGGCCTTTCATGAGTTCAATAATGAATAATCAAATAAAAATGAAGAAGAAATTTTTTTCCAATGTTTCTAGTTTCTGAAAACTTAGAAAAATTAAAAGGTGTCTTTGCACTTTGCAGCTGAGTATAAATGCTTTCAAAAATACTCCATGCGGCTGCTACCGAAACAATATTTGAATGGTAAGTTTTTATTTATTTGGCAATATGGTTCTCACAATTAAATAATTAGCCAGAAACAAAAATTCAAAAGACTATATTTTCAACACACAGTCAATTGATTCTGATGAGCCTTTTCAAACATCGAAGCAACAGGAACGTCCAACAAAAACCAATATTGCATAAACAAATCTGAAATACTTCAACGAGAGCACTAAGCTAGTCTTGGACGATCGACATTGTTCACATAGCACATCTTAGCTTATAAATAGAAATCGAAAGGATGTGTTAATTGTTGCATGTTATTATTTTCATTTTCTAGTCAATTCCACATTGGCACTCAACTCGCTACTCCCCGGCATGAATAAACGTCTAATGAGTGATAAATAATTTCCCATAAATCAGAAATGAATTCTGTTTAATTCTGTTCTGATCTCATGGCAAAGATAAGAAATCCGATTTGATTAATATGCAAATTAATTTCAATTCTTTGATTCGGTTTTGCTTTTATCTTGTTTTCTCTCCCTCAGCTCATTTCCTTCGTTCTGTTATGGTTTGATTCTGTGCTCAGTCAATATGTGCGTCATCATTGTTGTTGCTGTCGACCTTATGTACTACGTATGGTCAGTTTTGGACGTTATGTTATTATTAGTGTTGCTTTTGTTGTTTCTGAATATTTTCGTGCCGCTTTATTTTTAGCTTTTTTCATTGAAACTTACAGGTAGACTTACACATACCCGTTTCGTTAAAAGTAACCTGCATCCACTCGAAAGACATGATGCATTTTGTCAGACAAATTATAGATATTCGAAAAAAATTTCGGTGAATATTTGGTTTTGGTGCAGCTTATCGATTTTTTTTTGTTCTTCTTTTGGTTTTTTTTTCAGCTTTCATATGAGAATACGATGAAGATTTTTTCAATCAGAATTCGAAAACTTGTTTCGTAAATCCCGACTCGATTTGAGCGGATAAGAACGCAATTTTAAAATCAAACAAGCATTCTTAATGTTGAGAAGATTTGTCTGAGTTGATACCATAGAGTCCAATGATTTGGGGATCTTAAACCATATCTACAATTTAAGGTTGATACATGCATTACAATTTTGTTAATTTCGATTGATATCCATGTGGTTTGTTGTATTGTATTTCCAAGACTACTTTTTCAAGTGCTTCGCTCAATCGCAGACGCATTAGTGTACAGAAATTAATGACCTGAAAAGTTTTCCTTAGGAATCAATCAATATTTGTAAGTAGCAGTGTTGCGACAATTCATACGAAAATAGAAGGAATTCATTTTGATGCTGTTGTGGAACTCTAGTGCTACAAATTGGGTCTTTTTTCACATTCTAAAGGCAATACGTTTCATCATATCTATAATTGTAAACGTTAAATACAAGCATGTTACTCCAACTAAATCGGGTAAATGGTATATTGAGGGCTGCGTTCTAGTATGTTACTAATACGCATACTGATTCGAATCCAGGTTCGGACGAGAGGCCACGCATCTAAAATGTTTGAATGAAGGAAGCTGTTTACCAGCTTCAACCCCTAAACGCATACGCATATGACTTATTTTATTTTATTTTATTTTATTAATTCACCAAACAAGGTACAAAATCTTATATAAAATAACAAAATAAAAATAAAATGGAAAAGTAAAGTGAAGTAAAAAGTAAAAGCAAACAAGTTAAATAAGTAACAAACAAATGAAAAAAGTAACAAAAAGATTAATAAATAACAATCAATAAATAAAAACATTGACATATAAGCTATGGCTTAAGGTTTAGGGGTATGGATGGCATGCAAAAGAGAGGATTTGAAGGATGATTTGGAAATCGTAGGGGAATATAAGTGACTTATGCTGTTGAATATTCTGCAGCATCTATTTATAGGCTCATTTGCTGCATATGTCGTCGAATGTGAATATTCTTTTAATAAACGATTGGTCCTGGTGTTCCTCACAGGGATATTTATCGAAATTTTACTATTCAGGAATTCTGCATTAATAGCGCCTCTAATGACGTCGAATGTGAAGCAGGCCGATATCATTATTCTTCTGGAGGCTAGTGTCGATAGGTTTAAATGACCCAGTCGAAACTCATAAGGGGGTAAGCTATTAAAATCATAAGGGTTGTACAGTTCTCTCAAGGCGAAAACTAGAAATTGTTTTTGTATTGACTCGAGTCTGTCACTGTAGGTTCCAAAAGCGGGATTCCAGCTAATGCAAGCGTATTCGAGAATAGGACGTAGAAGTGAAGTGTATAAGGATCTTGTGACCCACAGACTACGGAATTCTTTGGCACGTCTTTTGATGAAACCTAGCTGTTTGTTCGCACGAGAAAGCATTTTATCAAAGTGTAAGGTGAAGCGGAGTTTTTCATCTAAGATAACACCGAGGTCAGCAATGTTATCAACTCGGGTTAGCATATTATTGCCGAGAAAGTACGTATTGTGTGTGACCGTGCATTTCCTGGAAAAACTAATAACTCGGCATTTGCTGATATTGAGAGAGAGCTTGTTTATATTGCACCACTGATCAAGTGAATTAAGCTTGGATTGGAGAAAGGGGGCATCCGATTTCGATTCAATAGTCTGATAAAGTTTGAGATCGTCTGCATAGAGTAAATGAGGTATGCCTGCTAGGACGTCAGATAAGTCAGAAATAAATATATTAAAAAGAAGTGGGCCAAGATGGCTACCTTGGGGTACACCAGAGGTAGCACTAACGTTTTTCGATAAAAATCCTTGAAATTTTACACATTGTGTGTGATCGCGAAGGTAGGAGGTCAGCCAGCTGAGTAAAGACCCGGCAATACCAAATTTCTGATTCTTTAGAATCAAGGTAGAATGGTCAACTCTGTCAAACGCCTTACTGAAGTCAGTGTAGACTGCGTCAATTTGGTATCCTTTTTCCATTTTGCATAGAACGTCAGAGATTAGAATTGTCAAATTCGTGGTAGTTGAGCGACCTTTTCTAAAGCCATGTTGTTGCTCGTTCAAACGGGAATCAACAAGCGGAGAAAGTTTATCGTATACCACCTTTTCGAAAAGTTTCGGAATCGAAGACAAAATGGCAATGCCCCTATAATTTCGGATACAGCGTCGATCACCATTTTTGAATATGGGTGTGACATACGAAAGCTTCCAACAGAATGGGAAAATTCCCGACGAAAGTGATCTATTAAAGAAAATATGCAAGGGATCTATAAGCTGCTCTACACACTTGCGCAAGAAGATCGGAGGAAGAAAATCAGGCCCAGGGCCTTTGTTGCAGTCGAGATCCAAAATAGCTTTACGTATTTCATCACGGGAAATTTCTAAATGGTTCACAAAAGCTGTTGAAGCTGAATCAGCGGAAGAAAGGTGTGAGTTTGATGGGTCTGGTGCATTGAAAATTTCTTGGAAACTATCAGCAAATAGGTCACATATCTCTTTAGGAGAGGAAGACGTTATATTATTAAGAAACATGGACGATGGATAGCCAGTAGTTTTTCGCTTCACATTAACAAAATCAAAGAATTTTTTCGGGTCGCGGACTATATTTTCGCCGGTTGTTCTAATGTAAGTGTCATAAGCCTCATGAGACTTTGCTAAAAATTGCTTAGCAACTTCATTATATTCTTCCTGAATAGCAGGAATAACATCGGTATTTTCTTTAATAAGCTTATAAAGTTTGTTCCTACGATTTCGCATATGCCTAAGGTCCCTATCAAGCCATGGCTCAGACAATTTATTCTTTTTTTTTATCTTTGGAACATATCTTTCAACGGCGTCAAATATTTTGTTGTAAAAAGAGGAAATGGCTGTCTCGAGATCTTGTGTTGAAAGAGTAGTCGACCGATCAGTAGTATCAAGAACATGTTTAATGCTTTCATAATCAGCATTACGGAAGTCAAATACAATTGAGTTATTGTAAGTTTTCAAGCAAGTGGAATCTGGAGTGGAAAGTTCGACTGACAGTGCTGTATGGTGTAAACTATTGCAAAAAAGATGCTCTGCGTCACTAGTTGGACTAACCACTACTTCGTCATAAGCATTTGTGAAAACAAGATCTAACCAATTACCATTTTGGTTAGGAGTTTGGGAAACCTGCTGCAAATCATTACCATAAAAGGCACTCGCAAGATTGAAATCGTTGTTGTCTACAAGGTTTACGGGGAGAAGGTAAGAGTCATTTTCATCCGGAACAAAGCAAAGATTCGGACGATTGAAGTCACCCAAAACTATTATTTTATCTTTTTCGCTAAGTGATGTTGCTAATGAAGATATTGTGTCACAAAAATTGCTGTAGATGGACTCGTCAGATCTAGGGGGGATGTAGACAACAGCGATGTAAATTGAGTTGTTATTAGTGGAGATCCGAACAATTATACATTGGAAGAAAACATTTGGAGTGGTATCTACAAGCTCACTTGAAAGTGTGTTGCTAACAGCAAGTAAGACACCACCACCTCGCGACTGACCCGTAGAACAATAATCACGGTCGCTTCTGTAAATAGTCCAACTACTATCAAGAATCTCCTCATTCTTATGAGAGGCATTAAGCCAAGTTTCGGTGATGGCGAGTAAATTAAAATGGCACGATTTGGCGTCAAGGTACAATTTACTTAGTTTGCCTCTCATACCACCACAATTGTGGTAAAAAAGTTTGAGGCTTTTCTGAGATCGGTTAGGAAAAATGCCTAAAAGGGTTGCCTGATCTTCGAAGAGATTCAGATGTCATATTACTACCATTAGAAGAATAATTTATATTGCTCGTAGAAGGAGCTAAGTTTGCGGCGGCCTGACTGGAAACCTTGGAGGAGTGTTTATTAGCAGCGTTGGTACACCTGCTTGAGGGAGAAGATGCCGTGTTAACTGCTGGGGGTATCAGTGCATTACTATTATTATGAGTAAAAGCATTGGAACAGTCAGATAAGGAAGAATTATCAGTTGTCATTGAAAATTGGGACTGAGTACGTGATGAGCGAGTTTTATGGGTGGAAGGAAATTGGGTAAAGGTGTGACTAGGGATACAATTTTTTCTTACAATTTTTTGTTTTTTCTTATACCTAGTTTTGTCGGTGATGTTTCTCCAGGGGCTGAATGTCACTCCTTTCCAATTGATGGAGCTGTTGTTTCCACTCAAGCAAGTAAAAAGCTTAACACAAAAAATCCATTTGGATTGCAGTGAAAATTACCTTTATCCTGGGGAAAACAGTAGGTTAGAGAAGATATATTTTCTATAGTTTTTTTTCGATCATCCACCGAATTGATATTTATATGTACTACCAAATTCATGGTCGCTAAGCCATTCTCGCCTATGTTCAGCTGAATAAAGGCCACAAATTCACATTGGAACCTTCACATTTAAACATCATTCAAATATCACACTGTGAATTAAAAGCCACAATTTTCAGCATAATATACTCAATCGCGTGTACGAAACTTGAAGCACGTAAAGTGCGAAATCTTAAGTGCATGTCAACAAAACGAGAAGCGCCATTTGCAAATTTTCCTTCGATATGTTTAGTCAATGTAATGCATTTCAATTGCAAATATCGAACACGACTCATTATCATAGATTCAAGCTGTCGGATGGTGTGCTGCATCTCGACTACGAAATGCATGAGAATGAATATCACAGCATCAGTGCATCACACCTTCCCGGCCAACCCGAATCGCAATAAATTTAATCGCAGAAAACTGATGTCAAATAAATGTTATCGAATTGGAAATATTTTACGTGATATAATGTAAATAGTGTTAATATGTGAATGTACGTACATGTACGTATGAACAGACGCGAACATGACTTGAGGTTTGACGATTCCGCATTGAGCTTAATGCACTTCAGCGATGGTGCGTCAAATACTCACATCGTATTTTGCGAAATGTTATGCATTTATAAGTAGAGGATCATCATTTACATACCATAATTAGTTTCGTAGAAATGTATGTCGTTAAATATTGTACAGTATGCGCTAGGAGTATGCTTAAAGTCACTAACATATGGGACAGTTTAAACAGGCAGTTTGTATTGAGAAACGGAAACAAGCGAAAGCAGCATGAATACTAAACATAAATCTATCTTTTTATCGTATTAGGATTCGAAAAAGAACCTGCGATGTGCGCTTCTCATGATCTTTCAGTCTTTGGCCTTTGCTGAGTGGATTTTCATTTCTTTCAAAAGGTCTGATAAATATTAGACCAGCTAAAATAATGATAGAACAATTTGACCGCACAATGCTAGATACTATTGCCTGCAATATATGTCGTACCGCGATTGTAACATCAAGTATTTCCACGCCCTGCAGCAGGACCAGTAGCCGTGTCAAACTGCACATATAAGGAACTAAGCCCGTGTATCCTGGTGAATATTAATGTCGAAATGTGCCCGGAGAGTCTACAAAGTTGCAATGATTCAGTACAACTATGCACATCATGAAGACATTTCAGGAATTAAATTCAATGATGAAATTCCCAAGCATGTAATGAAAGCCATGCATGTTGGAATCAGAGCCGATGTAGGTTGCAAATGTGAGTGAACTGTAAGCTCTCAAAGTAGGAGAATTTTAGGTTAGCGAAAGTTTCATCGTAAAAGTAATGATTAAAGTAATGTCATATAACATATAATAACTACCAGCGCTCATTTATAGAATATAATCATTTACAATCAACAATCAAGGTTGCTGATCTGGTCTTCCAAGCCTACTCCGACTACGGAACTACTCCGGAACAACTCCGGACCTAGTAGAATTGTAAATCGCAGTGAAAGGGATTATTTTTTTGTAAACAATTCCGGTCAGCCGTTAGTAAGCTTGGTTCTCAACGAGCACTGAACTTTATCATATAAAAATCGATTGTTGAAATTTGATCCACCTGCTCAGTTCAAATTGCTTTAGTCTTAACGTTCTTCCAATCGACGATCACTTAATACCAAATAATAGAAATGTTCAATGTGTTTGTCAATCGAAGCACTGTTTGGTCATCTGGGGCGTTCTTCATCAAAAACGTTATTACGGCCTGTATGATGACAAGACTTCACCACATACGGTCATATAAGCAAGCGCTTCACGCAGGACCGTGGTTTATAAAAATAAACTTACAAATAAGAGCTTTTCAAAACTGTCTTTGGTGGTGAAATTCTTTGACGTTTTGTAAAATTTATCGTTTTATGTAATTTTCAAAGCATACAAATTGTTCAGCACACAAATGCGAGCAAAAGTTCCCTGGACTAAATTTACATGAGACTTATAGTTCTCGAGATATGAGTCTCAGAAATATAAGTGAAAATTCACGCAAAACTCCTTCAGTGCAAATAAAAACTCACCCAAAAGGAAAAGTTAACGAGATATTCAAGAAAAAAATGATTTCCGTGACCTTTGGCACTTAATAATATGTTTCCGCACACGATTCCATAATGCAGTTTTTATATTATGTTTCCTACAATAAACAAAATTTCGTTGAAAAAGCTTTATTCAGGTATTTCTGACAGAGAAAACCTAAAATGACTGGACTAATATCCAACTCATTGGGTTTCCCAGTCGTTCTTATCTCAAATCATGATATCGCACCCTCTCCAAGTTGTTCGAAAACACATTTTCAATATTGTCCTCAGTTTTGAATTTCATGTCTGTTGAAGATGCTTCCACACCTATTCTTTGGATCAAATTCTCTTTCTGTAATACTGCAATCAAGTCATGACATCTTGATGTCTCACTCCGTTCATTCTCTAGCCGGTGTTGCAGCTTAAAGGCAAAATTTATGGTATCCAAGAGCTATGCTGCCTCAGTTTTTGATTTCGACTATAATTTTGATGGGATATATTCGGGCTTTGTAATTTTTTATTGATTGCTGCATAATCGCTTCTTTTACCTCTTGTTTCCATCTTTTTCTTACAGGTCCTTTCATCCCAATATTCACAGTCCTACAAGGATGATTTTCGGGCCTTTCCCATTTTAGTTTGCTCGACGATCGTTAGGAAAGAATGTCTTCTTGGTCTTAATATCTATCGAAGGCCCGCACACCCAGAGAACAATACCATCCACGTCTGATTAGTATTCCCAAAAAATGGTATTCCCACAAAATGGCATGCTTCAGCTCGATTATTCACTGGCTATTCACAGTACTCATTGGTCTCGAAAGTTTTAACTCAGAAGTCAAATATATTAAAGATACCGCGAGAAGAAATAAATTTGACCAGAAAATAATTGGAGCTCTTATCAAAAAGAAGGGGAAAAGGTACAACGTAATCTGTTAACGACGGTTTGTAAACAGGAAAATGAAAAAAAAGCTGCCATAAGACCTCCAACAAATTTTTCGTCAATTTTCAAAAAAGTTCGGGAAGTTCTTGAATGCTTTGATATAAAGGCAGTTCCATCCAGTAGGGCTAAAAAGTTATGTGCTATACTAAGTAACGTAAAGAACATAGAAGAAAAATGTAGTGTCTACAAAATTATAGGCTCAAGATGCGACAAAGTATACCTCGGCCAAACAAAACGGTTAGTTGGTGTTAGATTAACGGAACATAAATGGGAAGCAGCTTCAGCAAGGATAAGGAACACAAAGAGAGTAAGTTCAGCAATAGCGAAACACATCTTGAAGGAAAAGCACAAAGCAACATGGGGCAACGTTGAAATCATCAAGGAAATTTAACAGGTTCAAAAACTAGACGCGTACGAGAGCCTGAATATATGGAAAATCCCGATGAATAGACTACTAAACACAGACTAAGTCAACTGTGCACCACCATTGCTCAGGTTTATTTGAACAGATATTTTATGGTTAGGATTATATATAAAAATGTAAAGGAAAATGGTATCCTGGAAAAAAAAATTTCTATCTAGGTGTGAGCTTTCGAAAATTCTAGTATTCTTCTTTTTAACAAACCAAGTTTGTTAAAAAGCCCTGTCAATCAGAGAGCCCTTCCGAAAGACATACGTAGGCACAGTAGAGTGCGTTGTGATATCACGGGTATTACTCTTTTTTAGCCTTTGTACTAACAAACCCATCTGTTTCCTGGTATAGAATGGATAATTTTACTTAAGCCAATGAAGAATAGAGTTGCCAAACCCAAAAGAAAGGTTAATGCTGAAACGTTGGTACTGAGATGAAGCAGTGGCAACGCTGCAAAAACCAGACTAAGCTTAACTATAGCCTGGTACTATGCGCATCCATGAGAACCTAAAACTCTCTAGAAATCATATACAATGATTCTTTAGCCCAGGACTTTTTAGCATCTTCAGAGTATTTTCGGAAGTTCAAACGCTGACAACGATGTTCCTGAAGAAGGAGCATGAGACATCCAGAAACAAGGTGCCAAGCCTTGCCAATTCGTTGGCCACAATGTTGCATTTAATACCTCTATGCTCAGATATCTAAATCTATCGTAGGTACTGCTGAATGACTTGACATTTGAATTCTAGATATTGTACAGGGTACTGATTTGAATTCTGGACGCTGTACAAGGACTAGGTAGTCGCTTGACTGTCTGTGAATATACCAATACTAATTCCTAACTGAAAAATATTGTCCGATCTTGCCTGGAAGATGCTGCAAGAGTAGCTCTAACGGCTTCATTGCAATGTTGATCAATTGGTATATACATGAATAAGTCCAATCTCATGAGTGATTCATTTAATTCATGACTGCTAGGAATGTGAGATGCTTACCCTAAATCCACTAGTGTACCAAGTGTTATTTAGAGCGCAAACACTCTGGCATAATATTCTAGCATGGTCAATTAAGCAATGACGTAGCCCAATGACGAAAACTCTTTTAATGGCGGCAGTGCGGACTGCACTGCTATCAGATGTTCTACTAATATGCGCACTTTTTCAAGCATCAACTGCATGGCACTTTTAAGAGAACCTTGCAATCAAAAAGCTTACCAGCCACTATAGTAGTGTTGGCTGAATTACAGCGGTATACAGTCACATCCCAACGAGAGGCGGAGACCCCATTTCGCTAGCATGTTTTATTCGCAACAGTAAAGTGCACCGAAAGCCTACCACACTTCACCTGATGTATTTCCGTTCCGTAGTAGCTTCGAGTCCCAAATATTTGACCCTCTTACTCAGGTCAATGGAGACTCTTTTCAACTTTGACCAGTACTAGTTCTGTTTTGCTATAACTTATGTTCAAGCTGCTTTCCCGGTTTCAAAGTGAAATTTTATCAACAGAGAGATTAAGCCTTTCCGAAAGTGTTTATAGATACTTTTCTGACACTACTATGTTTATGTCATCAGTACAGCAACTACTTTGCAGGCAGCCCGGCTCAGCCTCCTGAAAAAAAGTAAATGCCATAGTATAGAGAAAGGACGTCACATTGAGGTTTGCGCATGTTTATTCCTCGACGCGAGCTAACATCCCGCAGTATGCTCCGAGCATCTCACTCTGTTCTTGAGGAGTTGCTCGATAAAAGCTATAAGTCGCACGTTACCGTAAGTGTCTTCACAATATTACACCAGTCTTGATGTTGTTAAAAGCGCCTTCAATGTCTATGGAGGTGGCAAGTGTATACCACTTAAGACCGAGAAAGTCTTCAGTTTGCTCAATGAGGTCGTGAAGAAAACTTTGCAAAACCATGGAAGTTTTAATACAGTAACCTCAGACCCTTTCCAAACAATTTAGCAAGGCAAAGCTAAAGAATATCGGACGCTCTATTCGCTTGTGAATTCTTTCTATTTGAAACGTTTTGCATCTTAATACAAATTAAAAATAGCAGATGAACAAGATAATTCAGTTGTAGAATGTTATACTTTTTTAAGCAAATACGGCACCGTATTGTTTTTCTCATATCGAAAACAATGCAAGGGAAATCTATTTTTGGAATTTTCAATGCCGCCCAACAACCATTGAAGCTCGCAAATCATTTCAACGTGTATGCGGCTCACTGCCCCGCTATACCTGAGAAAATATTTAGTATCCGTAGAATGATGATCGGCTATAAACTTTAGGCTTTGGTAGCGACGGTTCGAATTGTGCAAAGTGCAGAGTTTGATTTATGTCCAACACCAAGTCATGCTTAAACATTTTATTGAAATTAATTTCGCCTGTGAGCAACAAGGTGGCAGTGCCACGCCACACCATACTGAACCACGACGACGATGGTGGTGTGCCCGAGTGTTTATGGTGATGTCGTCGGAGCAGTGTCAATCCAAGCCATGGATCATATTTTACCTTTGTTAATTTCTCGACGGTTAAACGGACGTTATTTTTTTGTTGATCGTTCGTTACCGTCGTCGATTGGGTCGGTCGGGTGCAGTACTCCATGTAGTTTTTATCTTTGATTGTTTCCCAGCTGGTGAGGGTTTACCTACTGTGAGAACTTCACATAAACCTTCACCGGTTGAGTGGTAAGAGAGTGGTCCGTTCGCGGAATCATGTTTCCCATTATAATCTCAAGTTTATCAATTTATTTAAATCTTACGTGATTATTGTCTCTATACGATACGGATATCTTTGCGGTACATTTAATTCATATTCGTTTTTCTGCTTCATTATACGTCTGAAAGATACATAGATGTTGATGCATTGCGCAAGGTCATTAAGCAATGAAGGTGAAAATGAAAGTGTTGTTGACTTTCAATTTGCTCCCGACTTATATATCTAGACAGATTTGTCTCATTTTTCAACTCTTCTTATTCCTATGCATTATTTCGAAATAAAAATTTGCAAGGGAAATTCAATGTTATCGAATAGATAACTAAATTTGCCTTACTCTTGAACTTTCATCAACTTCCGATTTTAGCTCTCCCTTGTATTTTGTAAATTCTGGCTATTTACTCCTAGTGTGAAATCGTCTATCTTAATACCATCGTTGCACCTTTTATACCAGCCTACTTACAAACCAATCAACACTAGAAATAAATCGATTTGATTCGCGTATTCCCTAATTTTAATGCGTCGACAATTATTTTTTAATCGTGCCAGACTTGGTCAGCAGCAGTCTGTAGTCTGATTTATGTCATTTGAATAAAATTCCTCTTAATGATCTGGCATACTTGTCTCCACGTCTGGCCGTCGATATTCTTATAAATGTTCACTTCTTTGGCACAAGAATTAAATGAGATACGATTCGTATTCAGATGATGATGATGCTGCCGCGACTGATCAGAACGATGATGATGCATACGGGCTGAGCGAAATGAGGTGTAAAACTGGAAACTGTTCTGAAGGAGACAAATCTGTATAGTGTATGGTGGGCATACGAAAAGGTATTACTGGCGATTGGAGCACTGTCGCGATGCAACTCTTACTACTGCTGCGAATGAGATATTGATGAGGTAGCTACATGAAGTTTTTGGTTATAAAACGAGCTCCTTTGACTTATCACTAATTAGGCTAATTAAATCGTATCCTCCTAGCGAATGTTCGGACTAATGGAACGTTTTAGTAGCATATGCAATGCGTGAGTTTGGCATTGATCGATTTATTGATTGGTGATCATGTCACGAATTTCAGTTTTTTAATTTATTTTTTTCTGAATCCGCAGTTTTGCGATTGCACGCACTTGCATGGTAGACACAGCGGATTGCGCAGCATGAGAGGGATGAAGTTTTACTAACGTTTTCAACTGTTTAATAAAAATATTGTGATTCCGGTGAGAAATAAAATAGTACTTATATATTTGTATGCACGGTCAGGAATATATGCAATTGATTTATAGATTCACAGGTCTTGCTACCACAAAACAAGATTTATGTTTGAAATTGAGTTGAAGTGAATAAAGCGAATGCAAATTTTAACTTTCAAAATAATAAATCCTTGGAAGCTGATTTTTGAATACAAAAAAATGCATTAGATCTGTTCCCTTTTTTATGAGTTCTTATCACTTTACCACATTCGAAGTGAATGAAGATGTCAAGCTAAGATTTATCAGCGTCGCAATCTTTTGATTTAGTTATATTATTCAAGTGGTACAGTTCGTTAGAAAACAATTTCATTGATTTATGATTCGTTCGCTATTAGGATAATTCATGTGTCTGGGATTAGGTGAGATATGAATTAGTGAAAGATTTTGTCTATTGAAAGCTTTGTTCTTCTGTTTTGCATAGATGGTTTAGTGCACTGATTTGTTTGTCGATGGAAACGTTGGTAGTTTCTGTGAGAATTTTGATAGCAACCAGGAGCAGTGATTTTTAGTTTTGCCAACATAAGCACGTGTCTTGAAATTGACTTTCTTTTTGTAAAACAAATTGTGGGTCAGGTGCCATAAGCATTCTAAATAGTAGCAAAGTGCCGTTTTGCACAGAAATATGGTAACTAAATATCAATAATTCCTAATAGCTACGAAGGTGTAGCAGGTAGACTCTAATGCTATCTTTTATACAGTTAGCAGGTTTGAACAGAGTTCGTATAGTGGCAACTAATAAAGTCGTTAGAACTCTATTGTTCATTCAAGACGCCGGTTTATTTCTGTGTGCTTCAAAAGTTTGGATCCAAACAGTACAAACATGTTTAAGATGACACTGTACAATCGAATTGCGTGGTTTTAAAAATATTTGGCTGTTTTTTTTTAGTTAGTTAGTTTAACTAGCTAAGTTTTAAAAAATATTTGGCTCGTTTTTTTATAAAGCTCAGTTGTTTACTTGATCAGAATAGGATTTTATCAATTTTATCAATTCAACCCAAAAAAGCTTGCCGAGAAAGACAGTGTTAAGTACACCAGAGGTAACAAAGATATTCTTCGACGAAAAATATACGAAATTTAACAATTTTGGTATGACTGTAGTAGCAGAAACTCAAACTAAGCCAGTTAAGAAATATTCTTACGACTATTAGATACTGTAACGATGAAATCATTCCATATTGATTCGATTTGGGAAAACTTTTCCTAGCGTAGACTGCGTTAGTTTTTAATGTTGCTTATTCATGCTACCTTATGTAGAGAGAGATATATATACAGAGAGAAAACAGTGGTATTCTTCCTATATGACAATAGATGACAATAATATAATATAATACAATACAATTTCCGTTGTAGATAATACTTCGGTATATGGATGATAGCGTCATAAAGGTAACTGAATTGTTTCCACATTTGTGGTAAAACTACTTCGCTCGATGTAATAAAAAAACACTACGCTGCAAAACGATAAGATACCCCTCAATTATTCGAACCATTCAGAAACTGCATAGAATGGAAAAACCGTACTATGATATTGAAATTCCAGTGATAAAATGTATTCTTTAATTACTCCTTAATAATTATTTTTAAGATGCTTAATAATTGGCTGTTATAAAGAGAGAAGTCATTGGAATGTTTGAATTGAAAAGATGGGTATTTTAGTACATATTTGTTTGTTATTTTAACAACTAATAGTAACTTGATTTTCCCTTACTTTCTATCACTTATAGCAATGTATTTGGTAGCATTTCAAAAAGATGTCGAATATATTTGCGCGGTAGAAAGTTTTTAAATTGCATCATTCATTTCGTTCAGCGTGCGAAGTGGCTTGCGGCCCCGGTAAACAATATAAAACAGTTGACTCCAGTCACTTTTAATTATAATAAGAAAGGAGATCTGGAGATCTCAGTGACCTTTGTTATACGTTTATTTTATGCTCAGCGAAGTATTCCCTTACTTACAATGTTCGCGGTGTGAATTGCCGTATTATCATTTTAATATAGAAAATCTTCATAAGAAATTTTGACTCCATTTTGTTGGATCTCCTCATCTATAATTTGAATATAATCTCTGCTTTTCATTAGCTCGAAGTAAACCTAATTTCTATTTCTGTTTTGTACCCAATTCCGCCCCAAACCATGATTCCAGCTCTGCACATTTGACGCCTGAATTTCATCAAAGGATCTTTTCTCAAATCGTAGAAAACATGCCACCAGCTGTAGGCTCCATTCAGAGAAAAAAAAATTTCCAACGGTTAAATATATTTTTTGACATCGCTTTTTCCATTTAATGTCTTCACGGACAACCAGGGCTTTTTTTCATTTTTGCGTCTTGCAGTTAGTGAATGTTGTATTTTCAACATCCTAATTTTAGTTGATAAGGCCTTTTTATAGTTCCTTGTTCGTTCCAAATTTTTTGCTTGTGTGTCTGGCTTTCGCAGCAATTTGCCTTTCAGAATTCGTTTTTTGGCTCTGACATTTAATTTTTTTTACTAATTTATTAATTTTTATTATAATTTTTTTACCTTACACGCTAATGATCATGCCGAGATTGTACATTGGCTGGGGACATTTTGCTGGATTTGTTGAATTGGATGCCGCTCTTAAAATTGTACATACTTCCCGTTGAGTTAGAGCACATGGTTGGCCTGGCCATTTTTTTCCATAATCTTCAGGAGCTCTAAGAAGATTCAGCCCTACAAATCTACTTCTTTAATAATTTTAGTGATTTTTGTGATTGATTTATTTTATTTTTATGATTGTCTGTTTTAACATTCAATTTTACTTTCACTTCTTCGGATTATATTTTTCACAAAAACTTATGGAAACGTTTCATGTCAAGAATCCACACTATTTGCTAATTTCTCGGTATAAACTCAGCGCTGGAAATTCGAAAACTGCGAGGTTTGAAAATCTATATTATCTTTTTATAGCAGCTAACTAAAATTCGGAATATTTAAAACAAAAAACTCATTGAGAAGTAATTGAAGAATCATTTTTTTATTGAAATTTTCAATAATGCAGGCACTTGGGCTTTCGTTTCTTTACAGCGTCTTATTATTTGGTGCCTTAGTTTAACACTGAATAGTGTATAATTCGGCACCTTTAAGATAAAATGAAAAACTGTTTTGAATTTAAAGAATTATGAATTAAAATCTTCAGGAAATTCAAATAGACTTACATGCAATTTACCCCAAAAACTGGTAAAAGTGTACTCCCATTGTGGTAGGCAATCTCCAAAACACTGCTACACAAAGTACCCCAAAAAGATTGTATCGAAATCAAAAATTGATCACTAATTAATTTGCCAAACCAACCAATGCTACAAATAAAATTCGTATTGTAAGAAAGTCGACTATTTTATTTACATTCTATTCATTTATTTTAATATATTGAAAAATAATTGAAATGTTCAAGTTTGTAACACATGATAAGCGTGATTCATGTCGACATTTGGCAGTTTAAAATAAGTCAAGTATTTACGTGGAATATAATACTGGCTGGAAAGCATTAGTAAATGCTCATATTCTCTCAAACTAGAACTCTCCTCAGCAAAGCTTCAAAAAACCTAAAGGGGGTGTTCTCATTTCAAAATGAAAAATCACTTTGGAAGCCAGCCAAGAAACACTTGCTTGAAAATTCATGCACTCAGAAAAATAATTCAATTGTTTAAAGAAAAATGAACATATTATCAAAGAAAATTGGTAATGATTTTGCGCCAAAGAAATGTTTAATCAGTCGAAAGAAAGGAATTTATTCATTTTAAAGAACTGATACTGAACTTGCCCTGAGTGAAATTCGGTATAATTTCAAGAAAATGTTGTCATAAATCTGGCATCAATCGGTTCTCGTATGATCACCGAAGTTAAGCAGTGTTGGGTGCGGATAAAACTTAGATGCGGGACTGCTTGAAAACATCGCATATAATTGGCACGCAAATACTCTCCCTCCTCTCATGTCAAAAGCGCGGCTTAGGTGATATGATCATTTAGTCGAGTATTTAAGAGACTCACATAAACACAGCCATTACAACTAGCGGCGGCAGGGTCAAGCAAATTACACCTTAAAATAAACTACATATATGGTTCCGGCCCATAATAATTAATGTTCAGCACTTAACTTCAACACAATGTTTTATTTTTTATATTACCATTTATATTTATATTTATATTTACATATATATATAAATTTTATATTTACACAATTATTTGTGCATATCTTTTTCATACGTAAAGCTAATTTCTAAAAGTAAGCCTAGTACATATTTGATTTTCTCATAGTAAAATATAACAACCTAAGACAATATCAAAAACCGAAACTTGATAAAAAAAGACGTCCAAATCAATCAAAATTAATGTTAAAAGAGGTGCCAAAATTATTCAATTTCCTTGGCTCATTTTGCTGAAATTGCTCGTTTTCTTCCATTGCCTGGCAAAGTTTTCACATTTCAATTTTTATTTTCTCTTGTTATCTAGTAATAGAATGGTATTCCTTTTAAACCCATACATTTTCAAAAGTGTGAATCTAACTATACCAGTTTTAAAAACTCAGTAACAATACGTCACCTTTACTTAATGTTAAATGCATTCTCGAGGCATTTTATCCGGAATTAAAATTACAAAAAAAAACATGTGACTTTATATTTGCTTTTTGGCAATGCATAATTTTTTTAGGCTTATTTACTAATTTTAAAGAAATATTTTTCGGACTAATTAATTTATAATTCACCTCATTCTTTTTAACCTCATCTTATTAACACCTCCAAATTGGTTCCTTTTTTTTGAAATTTCACTAAAAATTTTCGTAGCTCTTAATGATTTTTTTCTGTTTTGTGTAAAAATCAGCTATTTTCTGTTATTTGCTATTTAAACAGAACTACTATGACATTAGTTTCTTGAATATGAATCACTTACAATTTAGCTTAATAAAATTGCAATTAAAGGATGGGAAGGTGGTAGATTATGGCGGCTTAGGAGAAAGAACTGTGTTAATAAATATCTTTAAGCAGTCTGGCTATTCTATTAAACGATCAAACAAAAATCGTAGCGGAGTTGATTCGAGGACATGGTAGCGGGAATGAATAAGGAATTTTCATACAAGGAGAGTCTAATGGAACTAATGCTCACAAAATAATTTTCCCTCTTGGGCGAGGATACATAAAACCAGTTTCGAGCCCCACATTGGTCATCATTTGAAGCAATTTTAGAATTGAAAGACGAAATAGCATCTCAACTGAACCAAAGTCCAAAAGATGGCTTGCCGTAAAAATTTAATGCCCCTACAGTCCAATGCTCTGGAAGTGTTCGACACCAGACGGATGCTGGTACACCGCTTTGCTAGCTCTACGCGGCTGAAGAGAGTTCTTTGAAAATAGGGTGGATTTGCTCTACGAAAAGGGTTTAGGAAAAGGGGGGATCCAGAGAGTAGCACTCTGCCCTCCTTAACATAAACGTTCAATCTACAATTTTTTTTATTTTTGAGTTAACACCGGAATCAAAAACTGAATACTCTATTACATCATTCTGCAAAATATGGAAAACCTATCTTTTGTTGAAGTATGTTCAAATCAATATTGAAAAATTCACTATCCATATATCTCCAGTACAAATCAAAACACAAGTCATTGAATATCTCAAAAGTACTAAAATGTACATAGAACGTTTATGTTGAGGTGTGCAGTACTCGGTCGGATGTCGTAATCTGCCTAGCAATTTATTGTGTGACTTGTTCATACAACGGATCAGAATCGACTCTCCGAAATTCAAAATGTCCAAGGACCATAGCGAACGGATACTGTTACGAGCACTCGCCAGTTGTTCGACGACCTAATTATTTGAATTTCGCAAGTAAATATGTGCAAATTCCATTACTACAGACTCGTATCAAATCTCCGAAATTGCATGTGCACACAGACGCGTTTGATTTGCGCCAGTTTTCATGGGTACTTAAAAAAGCTGCCAACTGTAACTGTGATAAATCGAACGACTGAGCTGAAGGTATAAACAAAAGCGTGAAACAAGCAACCACACAGAGTCCGGGGCGAATCGAATATCGAATCGTACCTTGTCAAATAGGCTTCGAGGAGACCTAAATGTTTCCTCAAGGGGTTATATACAGTTAAAATCGATTTTTTATTTTTGGCATTTTCAGAATGTATATTTAACTGATAATATTCCCTGAAAATTTCAAATCGATCCGACAAGTTTTTTTCCGAGATATACGCATATTTACAATCACATTTCGAACTGTTAGAAAGTAGGCGGAGTTCAGACAGAAGCGCATGGGAGTAAGCGAGAGGGAAGAATGGCTCGTAGACAGCATCAAATCGAGGTATTAGAAGCTGGTGAGGCTACAAAGGGTACATCTTATAGCCCTAGAACAGATGACTCCATGTAAGTAAGAAAAAAATGATCTATGTGTTAATTTCTTACGAAACTTTAAACGCGTTTTTCTCAAAACTATGTTTCCAAGTCGGTGACCACAATTTCTAAAAAACGGCTCGACCAAATGGTTTGAAATTTTAACACAACTTTCTCAGATATATTTCTCAGGTATTAAACGAAGAAATAAGATTTCGGATAATTATTTCTGTTTTTTTGAACAATTTTAAATGGCAATTTTGGTCAAAAATTCGATTTTTTTTTCTATGAAGCTGCCATTTTGTCAAAAATCTAAATTTTGATTATTCCTTCGTTCAATATCTAGTTTTATCTATCTACTAAAAGAATCTGTTTGGTTTTTTGACTTGAGATGAATTATACAGGAGAAATCGTGGTCACCGCCGAACACCTTTTTTTGGAAGACCTTCAGGAGATCGTCTGGAGGAGCGCACCAGACCATTATTTTTACAAATTATTAAAGCCATTATAAACTTAGATGTTGATACTAAATGCATGTATACTTTTTGTTTTTGTAAAGTTAAATACCTTTTGACAAAAAATTAATAAAAAAACGTCTTTTCCCGGCCTTCTAACTGTATATAACCCCTTAATTCACTTTATCCTTATCTTACAGAAACAAGACGTATTAACAAAAAAATTTCGATGATGGGCTTTTAATCGTTTTTATTTAATGCATCTATCCAAATTCTCAGCAATCTTATTATTGTAGCTCATATGTACGTTAAAGGCATTTGCATATTAAGCATTTAAACACGGCCTTTTTTTGTATTTTTCCGCATCACCTCGTTTTTCCAAAAAATCAATTCAAACCTTTGTTATGATTTACCAAACATTCATTCATGCAGCTCTGATTCTGCATAATATTCCATTGCGAATCGCATTCGTAAATAAACAAATCGTTCTCGTAAAATGTTTATAGTCAGCCAAATGAAATGCAGAAAATCACCTGCTGTTCTTTAAATCTCATCCACTTCTTCTCTGCGCTTCGAATAAGACCATCAGCTATGAGTCACATGAGCCAGGAATTGCAAACTCAAATAGAATCATGGAGCGACTTTTTATCTGCATTCCATCGAGCTAATCCTTTCAACGATACGAAACCAACGACTCATAGAACAACGAGTACAGAATGCGATCGGCAAGAATAATTATTGTATATCGAAGAATAAATTTAGTTGAGTAAACATTTGTGCTGGTTTTGCAAAGTATATGTTTGTTGAAAATTCGATTCAATTAATCGACGCTGGAATTGTAGATTCGAAACTATTTGCAGTCATTTGATGAAATGCACGTGGTTGAAAAGAGGTAAACTTTCCGATGGTAGTTCATGTCACTTTTGTAAATACTTTACAGAAAGATGATTGCTGAGCCAGATTCGTGGAGCGAACGAGGCTGATCTCACTGTGCATTGCGGTCAGTCAGCTTTCCATTAATAAACAGAATGAAATGGGAGAAATCTGTTATTTCAAAAATATCAAGGCTTTGCGTGATAGGCACACTTTTAATTTGTGTGAGAGCTCAAACGGACACTACGAAGAACAACGAATTTTGAAAAAACTACTAAGACTGATTCCCACCCTGGTTGTTCTCATGCATAACTATTGACGTAAAACCAAAGTTCAAACTTGTTCACTCTAATAAAACTCTTGCCGACCTTCGTCTTTTTCAAATTTGCCGACAAGTGAACAAAGTTCTTTTTTTTCTACCCGAGCCCCTTACACGAATCTATTCGAATTTATATCGCCTTGTCCAGAGCGTACCTAGGCACATACGTTTTCACCACGTGGTTGCGTGTTTTCGGCTCGTTGCCAGTTATGCGTGTCGTAAAATGTTAAATGGTCACTCAGAGCCCGATGTCAAAGGTACAAAAGAGCACGCTATCATTTCGGTAAAATCTCAAATGAAAATATGGCGATCATTTCACCTGTCCCCATGTACGAGTAGAGTGGATGGTACATGCACGGCAATAACACAAGTTCCTTTCTTTTTAATGGCAGTTGTTTTTGATGCCCTACCGTCATTTTGTACCTGTTGTTTTCGCATTTTTGGAATAACATTTAACACATTGACATTATAAAACGAAATATTGCGGTTGATGACACACAGGCAGATTAATTGAAGTAATTGCTGAGCGGCTGGGCTCATTGCCTTAATTGGCGGACTATGCAATTTCTTTTATGGATGAAGAGTGTTGCAATAAAATTGGTTTTTAAATGGTAATGGCGACAGGGGTTACAGTATTTGAAGTCAATCGTTCGAACTTAAATTGAGATTGCGAGTAGTGACCTGCATTCTATTCATGTCGGTTTTGAAAAATAGCCAGAGCAATGGTGTAAAATTTATAAACGTAGCATGAAAGTTGTTTTTGAACAATTATTATAGTACTTACAATTTAATTGTAATTCAATTGAAATTTTGATTAGAATTACTATTACGAATCGTTTATTTTGCTTTCGAAATTGTACATTGGGTACTCACAACAATGGCAGTTAGGAGTTTCAATTTACTCATTAAATAATCAACTTACTAAATAATTTGTTTAGAATTGAAACATGAATACGCAATTAAAAATTTCGATTCATCAGAACGTGACTAGATTACATTTTGATTGATTCCACCTGTAGCAAGCAGTGTTGTATGCTATTCTGAAAGAGATAATTCTAGAATTCTGAAACAAATCCATATTTGTGAGTGATTTTTGGTGAAAATCCCCTATAAATGAAGAAAGCGAAAATTTGGCAAACAGACAGTTTTTTTTTTATATTTTCAAAGCAGAATAATAATTGTTTGTCTTCCGGTAAAATACAGAGTGGCTGATGAGAGACGCTACCAAAAAAATGGTATAACTTTATTTCTGTGTAATGAACTGGTTCCACATTTTTTCATTTCACTGATTGGTCTTTAAATTTAACAAAAATGCTCAGTTGGAATAATGAAACTAGAATTTGGATCGTTCGCCGCAATCATGCAGTCTGTGATTCCCGTCCAAAAGGAATTTAGGCGTATGAGGCTCGTAAACATTTTTGCCAAACGTGGGACACGTGTAGAAAGCCTTATCATCGAAATCTCTCATTCCAGGAACTATCCCTGCTGTAGCTATCGCCGTACAAGCCAAGCCTAGAGTTTCGACAAGGAGCTTATCTGCTCAAATGGGAATCAGCAGAGAGTCACTGCAGAGAGCTCTGCATAAAGATTTTCTCTTATGTCCTTATTAAACTCAACCAACAAGCAAATTGAAACCTGCTGACTGCATTTTCATGTTGACAAACAAAATTGTCAAATATGGATTAACTCTATCCCACAAATACTCCATGAGACGGAATTGTATCCACTCCCAATCACAGTGTGGTGTACAGTTTTTTCAAGGTGCATGGTTAGGCCTTAGCTTTTCGAAGAAAACGGTCTTACAGTTATTGTCAATGGAGACTGTTACTTAAAAATGTTGATTATACCTAAGTAACACATCAGTAAAATTATTCAAAAAACATATTTATTTTGTTGCATTCAATAAAGTCACATTTCGTATTTTTAATAAGTAAAAGCATCGAGGGCCGTTTATAAAAACAATTGAGCGAAAATCGAGCAGAATATCCTAGCAACGAGAAACTAGGTTCGACCATCAGCTTTTCTAGACATTCAACGGATGCCTTTACAATGGATGTCTGAACAAACGATTCTAATGATACAAAGTGAAAGACAGCGAATTACATTGAATATTATGCTGTGAAAGTTACATGTACGCCAAAAACTGTTTGAGCTTGATTAAAATATAAGCTTGTTTAGTTTCAAAAACAAACTGTATAACTTTAAAAACTCAGAAGTTCCTACAAATTGTCTTTCAAGATGATCCAACAATATATAACTACTTATTGGAAACTCTGAGACTCAGAGTCTGAGCTATCAGTAGCGTTGTGCCTAATCACAATGCTTTGAACTAAAACCTAAGTAACAAAATTAACTTAGTCAAAAAATTCGTTTTTCATAGTATCGCAAACAAAACACTTCACTTCCATTTGATAATGCTTTCCGAAGCTTATTCCTAAAATGCTTCACTTATTCCTTAAATGCTTCTTACTAAAACTGTCCGCTTAGAATTCAAACTTTGGAGCCAATAAACGCTGTCTATAAGATTGTAGGCAGGAACAAAAAAAGCTGATCACAATTTAGCTAATACTACCATGAAAAATTTTCCTTGGAGCAAATACGCAGCACATAAAAATTGTCGCATTTAAGTAAATAAAATAAAATTCAATAAATTATCACGTTCCAAATAGTCAAATCAGTGACATATGCACTATGAGCTGATTTCTGATATCGGTGCATATCTGCGAAACCACTCACTAAAAAATAAAATCAATTTTTATATTATCGCAAACAAAGCACTTCCATAATATTTCCGGAAAATTTCGGTTGAAAAGATAGCCCTGTGTTAGGTAAAACATTGCAAAGTAGTTTAAAAAAAAGATTTGTAACGTGTCTAATTTCCTTTGAATATTAATTTTGTCGTTTCCTATAAAAATATCAAAAATGCTCGAAAAAACACCATATCACCACATCATAAAATCCCCCAATCTGGCAGCACTTCGGCATGCCTCCTTTATTTTTCTTTGGCGCTATTTGTTTCACTTGCTTCGCTGTACCATGCATCCGTGTACAGTTCCCTAACAGTTTCGTCACAGCTTTTTAAGACATGTTTTCATTATTCTCTCGCTCATCATAATTATTCAAAAATCACTACTCCTTGCGGTTTGATGTCATCGTAGTAAGCGCATGATATAATGTTTTATAATGAATAGATGGTCCGCGGCCGGAAAAGCCGTTTAGAATAAATCCTATCAGAGGACGGATCTGAGGAAGAACAGTCGATTTTCCCAGATTTTTATCTTTGCAGCATATATAGTAGTATTTTGGACAAATAGACCCCCACGTCCCTTCATTTCATCGAGGTTTTAATTTTAAAAATTAAGGATAGTAGTTTTGCTTCAGAAATTCGAGCAAAGGTAGCTCTAATTGTCTCGTCTGCTACCAATTGGTCTGTGTCTGGCTGTGGACCATCTATTTAAGTTTTTCTGCTTTGTCTCAGTCTCTTTACCATCAATATACATTTCTAAGTAGAACTAATATAATATTCAAACACATTTTCTCATCAAATTGTACGAAATTAGAGAAAATTAATTGCAAATTAGCTCCTTTTCAAAGTATTGCACATACTATGTACATTTACAATTTTTGTATTCTTTAACTATTTCCATTCATTTCGCATTTAGATATAAGAATACCAAAAATATTATCACGTTTTTGGCGACTCTATCGAAAGCTGGTGAGGTAATGCCTTGAAAGTAACAATCCTGCTCCAGTTGTTGTTCTTTTCAATGCTAATATCCGATCCAGCTCTCAATAGTAGTGGGAAAACCCAAATTTTATTAGTTGCATCTTATATTAAGAGAAAATTTGGAAAATTTCGTCGAGCTAACGATCGCGGCTATTGATGTGCCAGAGGCGAAAACCTAAATTGACTACTCGAGCCTTCATCCGTCGATTCGTCTTCTGGCGTTTAAAAATTAAAAAGAACGGCTGGGGCCCATCTATCCAAGTTTGACCCAATAATTTTTGCACGTGATTTTTCGCAACCATTTCCATCAACAATAGCATCAATGTACACCCTTTAATAATGAGGAAAAAATACTTTCTGCGTATAATTTTCATTCAAAGATTTGACATCACGCAGAGATGCAAAACATTCAAACACTTCAATCGTCCATGTCACTCGTATGACAAACAGCTTACTATAAAAGACTCTAACACCTACTAACCATCCATCCGACCAGAAATCACATCATTTCAACCAGAAGCCTGACATTGGTCATAGGCACTTAACGCTAACCGCATTCACTCTTAGTATCGTCACTGCAATAATATTCACGCCAAACACTCAGAAGCTGCACGTACGGCAATAAAAGGAGAATGCATCATATTCTGACGTCTATCCACCGGGCTTACAACTCACTCGCATAGCCATTCTTCCAGCTTATACCGGTACCTTGCCACAGGCTTAGCGACCTCAGCCCTCATATACTATATCGGCTGTTGCACTGAAACCATTCCCGTTCAAATCCAAAACCGAATAATCGAAAATTGTAATTTGCGAACAACTGACACTAATGCTCCATAAATTCGACATTTTATTGAGACCCGGCCTGAAGTTTATCACTTTAGGACGGTTTTTTTACATTCTTAAATTTTTCTTAAGACCAACGTAATGGGCTTTCATATGAGTAAGATAATAATCGAAATGCAGTCACTCCACTAGCCAAGCTATTCGCCTGCAGTGGTGAAGATTTAGTTTGGTCAAAAATGCACGGTTAAGTTGCTGTTTTGGAGAAATGATGAACTTTTTCAGGAGATAGCTCTCCGTAAAATGTGGTTTTTGGTTTGAAATTTACATTTTAAATAAAACAAAAACTAAAATCTTGTTCTGACTTTTGGTGAACACCAACCGGAAGTGTCGATTGGAGCAGTGCGAAATAGCTCCTACGGTTGATGAATTTTATAAAATTATGTTAACTACTGCTAGTCAGGTTTTTTTTTTGTTATGTTAGGAAAACCTTTAGATTTGACCTTTGGGCCATTCAACGCTGGTTAGTATTTCATCGTGGTAGTAGTACTAAAGGAGACGAAGACAGAAATGCACTTATTGTTAATTGATTGAGGCTTGCGCTCGAAATTAAATGTAACCATGTCAGTTCAGAATGAACTAACTGAACCAACTCTTCGCAACAAGATGTACCAGAGCTCTGCAAGGTGAGTTCAAAAAGGTTTATAGTTCAGAAACTAAATAAACAAAAAATGTTCCAGTCCCGCCAACAAACGAAATCTATGAAAGTTATCGTCAGTCAAATATGTTCCTCCGGTGCTTCAACGAATGTCTAGGCTGCCTCTAAAATTGAATTGCCATTTTCTGACCAAACTACAGATGCCAACATATTATCTTGAATTGTTGTACGCATTCGTCATGCATGTGTCTACTTTTCTTTCCGTTCTGCTCTCCAATGCATTTCTAACTTAACCGATCCTATTACTAGACATATACCGCTCATTTCGAGAAATAGACTATACGGTATAAATTCGTTGTGAGAGGTTGCCAAACTCACTCAAACTGGGCAAAAATAAAAGTATTGTAGCATAAGCATATCTTCAGCCGATACAAATATTTTAGGAAACGAAATTATAAGGGCCAGCATCTTTAATTAAAGCGCTGCGATCAATATTTTTTGGGTTAGATTATCTATAAGGTAGATCTGGGTAAATTCTCCTCGTCGGAGTAATGTGTTTTAGCGGTCAGCTGCCAAACAATGGTACTGGGAGGAGTTGAGTAAACGTTTTGGTAGGATTCCAACGCGATATTCAGCCCGTGCGAAGACTGATATTATCCATTCTGTATAATATCGCAGCGTTTATAGTCGTATACATTCTGCACATACACGCTGGGCTATAAAATATAGCTTTTATATATATAGCATTTTTATATATAGCATTTAAAAGGGGATTTTCTGCTATGCAGATAGTCTGCACTCTAGACCCTCAAACTTTGAATAATTGTTAAGGAATCTATGTTGTTCCTTCACAATTAGATGCCCACATTCATTGATTTAATTATCATATAATCATTTTTCAAATATTTTGTAACAGGAAAAGTGGAAGAGAATGCAGTGGTAATTCACGGCTAAATAACCGATCTTGTGAATGGAAATAACTTCGGATTTTTTTCATTATAAGGAAATATGTGATTAGCAATAAGCGGGAAAGTAATGTGAATTGTATGTCATCTTCAAAAAAAGCAAAGGCAGCCTATTGGAACAATAACTAATTGGTGGGCTTCATAACATCAAGAATTAAATACGCTCATGTAGCCTTGTGGGTCAAGCCTCATCTCGTGGAGTCTGGTAGCCCTGCCTTAAATCTGCATTCGGGCATACGTGAATTTCGAATTTTTATTAGGGCCCATAATACATGGCATATCCAAGCCTTGATACATAGCGCGTACTCATATAATTTTTTTCCATGCAACAAAATCCTAAAATCACTTGTGCGCATAGCGCCAGAATTATAAATACAACGGCCTTTGCCGTAATGCTTTTTTAACGTATCTGAAAAATGGAAAATTAAATAATAATAAAATAATTAAAAAGAACTTGAACTGACCTATCAAAAAATTATAACACCTATGGATTCACGATATAAAATGTTTTGAGAAGCCGAGAAGAATGCAAAATATTTTATGAAATCTGTTTTTGATGACCCTGAGGACTAAATAGTTCCGAATTTGTATTTCATGCGAGTGGAGTTTATCTCTCTAACTTGAAAACAAAATTGGAATGCTGGTGACCTAAACGTGCTTGTTAAATACTATGAAAAGGCTGCAGCCAGAAAAAAATTTCGTCGGTGAAAAATGTCAAATACCTGGTAGTCTGATCAAGGAAGGTGTGAAATAGTATCGTAGAAATGCCCATTTTCAGCCCGGATCAATTGTTCTAATGGTTGTTGTTGTAGGCCGCTGTCAATGCTAAGCAACTTCGATAGGGATTCGTTTACCTTGATCTAGCATCGCACATCAGTCTCGTCAGTGTAATCAGTTGGCTAGGATCTTGCGACAGTTTATCGATAAAAGGTTATATTCTTAAAGCTTTTCCATCAAATTTCCAAGACCTGTTGCTTAGTTGTTAGGAGTGATAGATATGCACCAATTGTCTATAGGGCGAACCGAACAGCAAACAACGGTAGCCAAACAGTGGAGAGCACCTTCTTGATGGAACTTGAGAGTCAACGTCAGGTTTAAATTATCTATGATTTTTTAAGTCTTTGATTTCAAACAAAAGAGCTTGCTTGAAGCAACAATATAAATGTCCGAGTCAGTATTTTCTATCCAATAATTCCAGTTTCACAAAAAGTCATTAAAGTGGATCTATTCAGACATGGTCAATCATTATTTTGTTGTAGTTCCGTTTTGAGAAACCCTTTTGATATTGTGAATATCTTTCCACCCTAGCAAGATACTTCAAACGATCATCTTTGATCAGCTGCTGGCTAAATAATCTGATACTTTCGCGCTAGTGACTGGAACCAATATTTCACCTGTATAACTTTGTCTAATTTGCTGTAAAAATCACCCAGTTTTTGGTGTCATAAATAATGCAGGCATTAAACGATAGTCTTATAGAATACAGAATTCTTTGGGCTATTTTTATTCTCTGCTAACATTTGCCTTTATTTTTTATAGCAATGGAAATCGATTTTAAAACTGAGATTTGCACATATTTAAAGGAATATTAACTTTTTTTGGCATTTTCTACTGCAAGTACGCTCTCACTTTGTTGAAAGACAAAACCAAAACAGCAAGAAAATATGTTTGAAAGATTCTCATAATTTTTCTTATCATTAACATTTTTTCTTTATTAATCTGTTGGACAGTGAAAAAAATTGATCATTTAAAAATTATAATTTCGGTGATGTTCACACAAACTGGTTCCTATTGCTCCAAAAATTATAAAGGACTCATCGTATCGGTAAGACATAAACTCAAAAAGAAGAAAGAACTCAATATCCATGTTGGTTAGTATTTTGCACTGGCTGCAAAAGAATTCATTTTCTTGACGTTAATGATAAAATTTTAGTTTTCTTAGCATATAAGTAGGACTTTATTACATTTCACAAGATGTATATATTAGACTTCTGTGGGGATACTTCTGTAATATTTTTTTAGTATACTGACTGATCGTGTCATAGCCCTAATTTGAAAAAAATATCTTAATTTTCCAATGTACACCGCAGAAAGTTTGTCATCTATTTTACTCATTTTCATCCCGGTGCCGGAATAATGCCTAGCGACAAACTTTTCATAAGTCTTCATTACACTTTACGTTTTCTGTATCGTAATGGTGCTGATTCAAACCTGAAATGTGGTTTTTCTCGTTAAGAAGGAAGATCGATACATTCAACACGAGCTAATATCTCAAAATATCATCCTTAAATTATCCTCAATTTATGACAGCGTAAAATGGAACTTACAAACAGGATATCATTACGTTTCATTTTGAACTTATAAACTACCGAAACAAATGTATTACTCGGCGAGATCACCAGCTCATAGCTTTAAACAAATCGATAAATGCTTAAGGACAACAACTTTAACAAGCAAAAACAATTTGATATCAATTATGCAGCTATGTTTAAATCATAAAAACCAGTCAAATCTGTCATATCTTATCAACATTATTGGAAACCTCAACGTTCTTTTCGGTATTATTTTATTAGCTTCATTCTGTTTGTTCGTCCGCTGTGCAATCAATTATCAAATTGTCATGTCATGTTTGCAAAATATGAAACAAATCAACGAGCAGTGGTAGATAATTTATGGGTGTGAATTCCTTTCAGCCCCGATGGACTATCTAGACAGATGCATGTTATGAATAATGTTGAAGTAAATATTTACCATAATTAAAGTGGTAAAGTATTGCATTGGTGCTGGGTATCATTGTTTTGTAGTTTTAGGAAGAACCATTTGGATATTTTAATCACTGGCGTTATTTTTTTCTTGCAAATGCATACTAATGCATACATTTAAAATACGATATCAGAAAAAAATTCGTACATGGTAAGTTACGATCTAATGGTGACAGAAAATAAGAATTGATATGATCATATTTTAATTCATAACTAATCAAGCAAGAGGAAAGAACTATTTAAAATAACATTGACGAATTTGAATTATTAGAACTAAAAATAATTATCTTCGGTTCTTAAGAGTATTTGCTCAGTTTGCCGACTGTAAACTAAGTGATGTTATCGTGAAGCCTAGTAGAAATGTGAGAAGCATCGCAGCTGAAGATGATAAAAATATATTGGTTCTTTGTACCGCAACCTGCTAAAGCCAGCTAGGATACCAAACCAAACCAAACTTTGGTAAGTTATACCAAACTGAGTCAAAAAAAGACTGATAATTTCAAGCCATATCGTGAAAATTAGCCAAAGAGCCATTGCCAAAATGAGCTATTAAGAATGGACTAATTTTGATAATCCTCAGCCGAAGAAGCCGTTTGTAATTTTCACCGCCAAAAAATAATTGCGCGGTAGAAAGATCAATATGAACGATTAAGATTCAATACTATGATATACAATTAGCTCAGACTATTACCCTGTAAGGCTTCATGAACTGATCAAATCTGCAGAAAGACTAGCTTACTATTAAATAAAAATAACATATTTTTGGTCTTCTTTTATTTAAATGTGGAATGGATGGATATTTTTAAGCATAAAATTCAGTGAAATAATGTAAATTATTGTTTTCTTTTTTCTGAATCGTAAACTCATTTGTTGTGCTTTTCAAGAAAAAAATCTGGGCAGATTTTATATTAGCAGCTCGAACATGGATGGTTCGAATTGACTCTAGTATCACTATTTCGTCCTTTGGCGGTAATTTTTTTTTCAAAAAGATGGTCTCAGCTCAGGACCATCGTACTAAATTTGACGAAACACATGATACACAATATATATCTTCTTTGTTCCAATTTCCTGATAAACGTAAACCTTTTCTAGCATAGTGTATTAAAAATCTATTGCGAACAAATAATTGAATTTAAATACTTTTCGTTTTTTTTTTGGCAATTCACTTCGATATTTCTAAACAATAGAAGGAAGTGTCTAAACGAATTTGGATGCCTGCAGTGTTTCTCTGATTATCTGATTTGAAGCCCTGAGCATTTCACGCACTCGAGCCTTCATCTCCAAGCAACGGCTGTGCTCTGCTGTTTCGGGGATCATTGATGGTAGAGCAATGATTAAAACTTCAGTGTAAAGAATCCGAAAGAGAGGAGAAATGTCCAACGCCGTGATTTAGATAGCTAAAGTTAGATAACTAAAGTAAAATCGGAATTGGCTTTAGTAAAGACATTTACAGAATCAGATATAGTAAAGCATTTACAGTATCTATAGTATGTTCGGCAAATACTATGGAGCAAAGAAGTGGCCTATTCCGAAATATACTGTCGAAATATAATATCTACATATTTCTTCTGAAATTAATTTCAGCTGTGTTTGAGAACACAGTTTTGATTAACAAAAATTCGAAAAAATTAAAATGAATTAGATAGTTGCAACGCATGATTAGATAGTTGATGGCAACCTGAAAAATGGAATGAAAACATACTAACTCAAAGACATAAGTTCCACCAAAATTAATTTAAGTTGTACCAAAATTAATTTAAGAAAACATACTAACTCAAAGACATAAGTTCCACCAAAATTAATTTAAGTTCCACCAAAATTAATTTAAGAAAATTAGCAAGCTGTAAATATGTATATATATGTAGGTTGCAAATTGCATAGAGGATCCAAAAGATTTTGAAACTAACATTCAGTAGATATTTAAAGGCACTCGAATTCTTTTCTACAAATTATATTTTTTGTTGTTGGTTTTTTTTATTTTTTATTATTACATAAATTCCATTGTTTCCTGAAAATAAGAACAGAAGAAAGGAGGAAAAATACATAATTCAGCAGCACTTGAGACATGAATTGCTTATCAATAGAAACTATCTAGCTAATATTCAGGAGCATCAGTGATTGTAGGAATATCTTAAATTTGCGTTAGTTAAGACTAATTCTTAGTAATTCGTTCTTATTGGATACATTTTATTCGACTTCGAATTCAGGAAAGTATTGGTGAATGATAAAAAAAAACATATGAATGCTGTAGTTGAAAATTGTTACGGCCGAAAACCCTTGGACTATTATTTTGTTAGTTTGTTTGACTTCAGTGAACTAAAGATGGTATGTTAAATGAAAATCGATGGCCTTACTACTGGATTTCAACCCGAAAAGACTCATTTTCTTTAGATTTTGTGTGGACTGTGTGTTTTTTTTTAGAGAGAAACTTCGGCTACTCTGTTTAGGAATCAGTGGGCGGTGTAACCTCAACACTATCAGAAGTCAGGGTTCCAACACCATCCAAGACCTGAGGCTGTCTGCTCGATCAACCATTTGGATGGAAGTAACTTTTTCCAACTTTTTTCTGATTTGTCTCAACTTCCCTTGTTTCTAGCTACGTGCTTTGTCACATCTCGGCTGAGCGCAGCTTGCCAGCCCATGCCTGGCTAATAAGCTTGGTCTTTGACGGGCAACCGCTCCCTGTTCCTTTATTTTTATATTGCGCAAACTATTTCATTGACGGATGAAAAATAAAAAGTGTCCTTAGTTTTTTTGGAGCTTAACCACCCCTTTGTTTCACGATCCACCACAGCCGCTAAGAGCTAGCAAAGTGGCACTCATCTTTCGGAGTTGGATAAAAGTGTGCTCCGCTAAGACGGACTAGGGGCCTTCACGGCCATTTTCAGGGCACTCTGCTCCAGGGGCAAATAATAATAATTTTTTTTATGTCTTATTGGTGGTTTTAGCCATCACAATCACTTGGCAGCCTCTTTGCTGGACTATGGTTCAGTTAAAGGCTCTGCCAGCGTCTTTTTACTTAAAAAATTCGCTACAGTTTATATGGCAATAAGTTTTTTCGTTGCTATTGATTTATTTGGCATTTCTTTAGTCGCTGAAAAATGTTTGCTTGATGAATTCTAATGATCTGAAGACGCTGAATCCTGTTGGCTTAATGAATTTTGATGATCTTTGAGTAGGAAAAAGAACAATTATATCTTACTCTCAAAGCGGAATAGTATCTTTTAATCATAATCATATCCGTTTCGGAGCTGAAACTGTGGGGTACCTCAAAGACGTGATCACCATGAGCACGAGCTTACTCTGTTTACATACTAATCCAGGGCTAGAAGTCTGCATATCCAGTGACTTCCTAACCAATAATAGTTGCTTTAAGTTTGTCAAAGTTTCCTATTCTTCTTGGGGCACGGACAAGACGGAGCGACGAGAGCGTCGAGTCGAGCAACGCGCTGAAACGGTTCATATATTTCCATATCAAAGTAGCGACCAAAGCAGAAATGTAATAGTAGCGACGAGATCGATTCAGACCGATTTCTTTGCTCGACGCTCTCTTCGCTCCGTTGTCCTTTTACAGATTCTTGAGTTACTACTCCTCTTAAAATAATAGTCAAAAGGCTAAATGCCGTGACGTGAGAAATCAACAAATAATTTAAACAAATAATAGAGTGAAATCGTTATATTTCAATTGAATCTGTCAAAAATCTTTAATGTCGGACTTGTTTTGCTTTTCATAAAGTTTGAATCATCTGAATTCCTCCTAAAAGTAGAATTTCCATTTCGGAATTACCATCAATGCATACATACATACAGTGATATCGTCCTATCAACAGTCAAATGAATCTTGCAATCAAGCCAGATGAACTGTGAACTAAACAAGCAATAATTTTCACTACGACTGAACGGTTAATTCCCTGAATTATCTGCTATGTTCGCGTATTAATTGCTCGCCTGTCTCCGAACAAAACCGAAATGAAAAATTACTGAAAAAAGGCCACTCAGTTATCTTACGAGCAGGAACATGAACTTGAACCGTGTTCGCAATTAGTTAGCGAAGCAGTGACCGCCAAGGTACCGAGAACGTTTGTAATATGTACAAGTAACTGCAACCTGGTCCCGGACCTAGAGAACGATGAAAATTGTTGAAGTGATCAAGAATGATGCTATTTTATGGTATTTCATGTTCAGCGGTATCTATTAAGTATCAGTACACCCTCGATTTGTCGATGGTTGAAATTTTCTGCGGAGTTTGTTGGTTGGCACGGTGTTATGGCAGTAACTAAAGTTCCGAGCCGTCGTCATCGTTTCGTGATCATCGTTCATCAGGTGTCACACAGGTGGGCAATGTCTTTGACCACCAGCAGTCCAGAAAGTTCTCCAGGTGATTTATATCAAATGATTTGACCCGAGATCGGTATGGCCGACAAATATTCTTACATCAGAAATTGGACGTTAGTGCTGCATTGTTTAACCCTCGGTAGCGTTATGTTTAAGATTTTGTTCGATACCGCTCTGAGTCTTTATACTTGAACTGACAGCTTTCTGAGCTGACAATTTCGACTGCATAAAACTTTCATTTACCGAATTCAATGAGCATAGCTACCCGATGCTAATGCATCTCGAAATTATGCTTATTTATTTCCTTCGTATCCAAAAAAAAACCATTATTCAACTTTTCAACTATTAACTTTTCTCGCTTCTTGCCATAAGGTTAAAGTTTTTCAGCTCAGCATAAAAACAAAAATTTTGGAACCCAAAAAATTCATCGAAAGAACTTCATATCTAACAGTTAATCGCGTAGTCACTATCTCTCATTTATTGTTTCGTGAGGAGTTCGCAGGCATCAATCTTCCGCAAATAGGAACGCGAATGAATCAGTGAATGTGTCGAGATTTATGTGACATGACGACAAACTTCTTCAAAAAAAAGATCCTTTTTTCAAAGACATTTAATATTATATTCATTTTTGCTTCAGATGATTCGCTTGATGAGTTTGAAAGATGAAGATCTATATGAGTGGCATTCGGGGAAAGTGCATATAGTATGTATTTAATGAATGTGAGTAGGTGATTGCGGCTGTGGTTTGATGAATTACATGTGAATTGATGATGCGGATAACGAATATTATGCAGAATGACCTTAGTAAGGGTGAAAGCTGTTCACCGTGAAATAACTGATTAAGAAAATACGATATGAGCATACGATCAGTACGTTTTGGCTACCATTCGGAACTTAGAAATTTATTATTATGTTACTTTCATGCATGCCTTTAAAAATGCGATAATCAGAAGCTACATATTTTAATCTCTGATCTTTCCGGATCATTTTTTTCGCTTTCGTGTGGGTACTTTCCCCTCTTTGATAATTTGATAATTTACGGATTGCACTCGGAAAGTACTTGAAATGTATACTATCTTAGGTGTGATCTATTCCTTATCGCCGGTTTGTGGTTAGATGAATAGGTAATAGGTACAGAACGATTGCATTAAATATCGGAATTCCATTGGTGTTTGGCCCCTCATTGAGTTCGATTGTGTTTCCAGGGTCGGTGGCAAAAAAAATCTACAAAACCACATAACAATTAGTCGTATTTACTAACATAAACTGAATCTCTTTGAGATTAAGCTCGATTATGGGGATTAAATTCTATGTTAAAGATTGATCTCATTATATTATTCATACACGGTTGAAAATTTTGGGGTAAAATCCATTATTTTTCTATAAATGCGGCTTTATAACATTGATCTATACCAAATTTCGCATATTTATGATAAAACTAGCTTTTATAGTTCATTTCTATACGAAAAATATATATTTCTTATGCATCTCTGAAAATCAATTTCACTTTTACACCATATATTTATAAAGTTTATATTACGTTTGTTAAAACGTATATCTTTTGCTTATTGATTTGATCTATCAGTAATATCAATTAGCTTCAACGCATATAATTCGTTTCGTTTCGTTTGAAAAACGCATATTTATAACATATTGAGCATCAAATTGACACCAACTTGGTGTAAAAAAAGTAGCACGCATAAACTGCAGCATTGATTGTGCGATATTTGACGATGCAGAGAATTAGTTTTGAGTGTACTTAGAAGGTGCGAATTACGTAGTTTGTGTATAGTAGTTTGTGATAGTTGACCGTATCAAGTAAAATGTTTTTTGAAGGGCTGTTTCTTACGGTTGAATATCCCGAAATTAGAAAAATTGTGCGTTTTAGAAAGTGTACGTCGGATGGCGTTGATCGCTTGTCGTATAAAGATTTCGTTTTTTCGGTTTTAGATGGTACTAATTTTCTATTTAGCGATTTTTTGTGTTTTAGAAACAAAGTTGGAGTGGAGATAAAAGAGGACATATTTATGGAGTATTTGTGTCAATTTTATAGCCATCCAGACGTTATTCTTAAAGTTTATTTTAAAAAAAGCGTAGAAAGTGAGAGTGATAATGATTGTGCAATGCCTGTGAAACGTTCAAATGCAGAAATCGGTCCAAATTTAATAGCAACATCTGACTCTCTTAAATCTTATTTAAAAACAAAAAAAATCGGTCTTGACGTTTTGAATATTTATAATAATAAGGGCTTTCTGACAGAAAAAGAACGAAGAATCGTAATAAAACTAATAACTTCTTATGTGCAGGAAACATTCGGTTTTAAGCCAAAGAAAGAAGAACAATTAGCCGTAGCAAACTCATGTGTTAAAATTTTTCCTTGTTTTACCTTGGACGTATTGCAAAATGAAAGCAATAATGGATTTTTGTAAATAAAATTGAAAAATGATAGAAAACGAAAAAAAGATATTGAAAATGAAATAAGAGGTGTTGAAGCTAAAACAGTAACTGAACAAGTTAGTTCGTCTGTGTTAAAAGACGTGGAAATTATAAAAAGTGCAATCTTGCCAGAAGAAATTGAAATTGTCAAACAAAATAATAATTTTGAAATCTCTAGAGTCTACTTTGCATGCCCAGAATTGGTAAGTTTAGGTATTATATGAGACACTAAAATTTAATATAATATTTTATTTTGAAGATATCCTATGATTTTGAGTTGAGCTTTGGTGTAACCCGATTTTGTGAAACATGGGCGGATAGCTATCAGTCCTGTATATTTACAGTGATAAAAAAAACGGGAAAGAAGATACTGTACACAGAAGCTGAGAGAGAAAAAGGTTTAAATAATATTTACTTAAATCTACATTCAAAATGCAAAAATAAAACATAACTACATTAAATAATAAATATTGCATAGATTGGAATGGTCAAACAATTTCAATATTGAATCTACTGCGGCTTTTGCCTCCCGCTCCTTGTGGTAAAAAAAAGCAAAATAGGTTGTCTGACGAAAATGCTGTTGAAAGAATTATTCAGTTTAAGAGAGTAAGTTATCATTTACTTTAAATCCAAATAGCCCTTTTTAATCGTTCTCTTTTGTATTATATGTGACATTCAGAGAGGATCGACGAATGAAACTTACTTACAAGGCTCTACTGGAAGGTCTCCTTATATTATTGCAGTAGGTGACGACAAAAGTAATATTCAACAATATTTTATCGTGGCTGATAGCCAAATAATACCCTTGAAGTCATCTTTTGATTTTCTGCACGCCCTGGATTTAGTATTTAAGCTACATTTTCTTTGCAACATTGAGTACGATTCAAATGTTAGATCGTTTTGGCTATATATACAAAGCTTCTTATATAAGATAACAGCACGAAGGATGACAAGCATAATAAAAGATCTCCATTCAAAATTTTGCACTGAGATTAAGGATTTAAAAAAAATCTAATTAATAGCTTCTCCGCATCTCTATTAAGCATTCTGTCCTTGAATATCAGAGGCAAATCATCTAAAATTTTCATAATAATTATAACTGATTATAACTGATTCTCTTAATGTTATCACCAAAAGTAATTTCTACCAGAGAATTTAACAAATTTTTAATTTTGTGGAAAGAACATTGCTTTTAACACATAGTTGAACAAGCCATAACAATTTTTAAGAAAATAATACTCAAAATATGAATTTATACTAAAATACCAAATCAATTTGCGTGATTTGTCACTTAGGTTGCTTACTTAACTTAGACAATATCTACACATTTAAATTATTCAAGTGAATACCTGTTAAGTTTTGGTTTAAAAAAGCTCCCCATATTCACTATATCAATATACATATAAGATAACGGAGTGTTACATGGATAAATTTCCAACCAAATAGTTTCCAAATTGCATTTTAATTCTTTTTTAAGATGAATAATTTTACGTGTTTTCTTTGTAAAAAATCTTATCAGAATTTTTCTAAAATCACAAAACATTTAAAGCTTGCACATTTACTGTTAGATTCGAAGTTTTTGATGCGGTACAAAACCAAATATAAAAGAACTAAATTAGCTCATGATTCTGATTATTTTGTTAAACCCAAAGAAATACTTATTAACACTAGGCATGACAAAAGATACTGCAGGAGAAGTAAATCTTACCAGCATGTTATAATTCAAAACACGTTTCAGTATATACCAATTCTGAAAACAATTCAATCACTTTTTAAAAATTCAAGCTTTTTCGACTTATTTATGATGAAAGATCATACCTGTTCCAATACTAAATTAGTTGGCTTTTGTTGTGGATCAGTCTTTAAAAACTCGAGTTTTTTTATGAATAATCCAGATGCTATTCAAATTCAATTATATTATGATGATTTTGAATGTACCAACCCGATTGGGAGTCGGAAAACTGTTCATAAAATTGGAGCAATTTACTTTACAATCAGAAATATTCCTACATCCTATTTGTCACAAGTAAACATGATCCACTTAGTAGCACTGTTCAATGTAAATGATCTAAAACATGATAATACAAGCTTTAATCAGATTCTAAGTCCTATTCTGAATGATCTTCGTATTTTAGAAAATGACGGTGTTTGTGTTAGGGGAAACAATTTGAAGGGAACGTTAGTAGGCATTTCACACGATAATTTGGCTGCTAATGTACTCCTGGGATTTCCAGCTAGTTTCAGTGCACAGTTTTTTTGTCGTATTTGCTGCGTAGAAAGAAATCAAATTCAAAATTTATTCGTAGAAAACGAAAGCCTTCTTCGTCATATTTCTCATCACACGATAAACTACCAGGGTGTAAAAGAGTGCTCGGTGTTCAATGAACTCGAGAATTATGACATTTTTTCAAATTGTACGGTTGACATTATGCATGACCTCTTACAAGGAATTGTACCGTTTGCTATATCCACATTTTTAAATTTCGTGGTTAAACAAAAAATTGTAAGTTTTGATGAAATAAATGATAGGATAAAATCGTATGAGTACGGTTACTTATTTCGAAAAGATATTCCAACGTCCTGTATGAAAACTGATAGTTACAGCAATTCAGCCGCTCAAACGTTTTGCCTTATTATCCACTTTCCATTTATTTTCGGTGATATCATATCTTCAGATACGTTATTAAATAAGTGGGAAATTATAACAACCGCTTTAGGGATAATAAACTTGATATTTCCAAAAAAGTTTGATCCTAAACATATTCCTTTATTGAAACAATTGATTGAAAATCATTTGTCCGTAGTCGTTAATAAGTTTTCAGCTAGATTGAAACCCAAACACCATATGCTCACTCACTATCCTTCCATAATAATGAGAATAGGACCTTTAAGTCATTATTCTACACTGAGGTACGAATCAAAACACCAATACTTTAAAAACGTTAGCAAGAACACTAGAAATTTTATAAACTTATCGAAAACGCTCGCGTCAAGACACCAGAAATATTTTGCACATACATGGGAAAATTTTAATAAATACCGTTCGTTCTCGCATGGAAAAAAAACTCTAATCAAGCCTGAAAAATACAAAGAGCTTGAACCATTTCTTGAGAGAATTGATAATTGTGGTGATGATATTAACTATTATAAAGTAGAATTTTTAAGTAATTTTTTCCATTTTCGAAGAGGTTTATTCATGATGAAAGTTGATGACGAAGAAGTTAATATATTAAAAATTTTGAATTTTGACTCTTGCCAAAATAAATATACTATTATGACTCGTCAATATAAATTTCTTGAATTTGATGATTTTCATCAAAAGCACCAAATCCAAGAAGCGCAGCAAATTCAGCCAATATTTATTGACGAAGAAGATCTAGTAAATTACTCGACGCATGAGGCTGCCTACTCTCAAAAAACGGATAAGTACTACATAATAATTAAATAAGCATAACGTAGAATTAAAAAACGTACAATAAAATATAAGCTTAAATCTTTTCCCGTAAAATAGATATTTTAGAAAAAAACAATGCTTCTCGTTACTTGTACCTTACTACTTTACCATTTCATTTTTTTTTCATTTTATAAAGATTTTTAATACTGTTAAATTAGCTATATATGTGTATATTTCATTTTATAAAGATTTTTAATACTGTTAAATTAGCTATATATGTGTATGTAAAAGAAATGTACTGAGATCTTGAATAAAATACAATTGCCAAATTAAGCACTGTTTAATTCTTTGTTACTTAAGATTGACTTTACTTTTTTACGTGAAAACCTTTGAAGAAATTTCTGCGTTCAGGCTATGTTTGGAAATGGATTTACAAACATGAAAACAAACAAACACTTAAATATAATTGGAAAGCTATGTTTGCTATGTCAGTGTAAATTATATGCTTCTTTTCAATATTCATTTACAAATTAACCCAGTTTTTCTTATTTCAACTTTTCCCAGATATAAACATCATGTATAAAACATGTGAATCGATTTGATATATTTCATTATTAAATGGCATAGTAAATTTTATATCAATATGATATTTGCCATAGTAAATAAATTTATAATCATTTTATATCATGTTTATATTTAGCTTTATCGAAAACATTGATATAAACTGTTTATAAAAACTATAACTTAAAAGTTTGTGTTTGATATTGTTTGCATTTATCTATTTGATATTTTTTTTAGCTGAATTTCTATGTATATATTTTTTTATCAAAATAACACCATATTTTTCAACCGTGTAGCAACCAAGCTTCAAACATAAGCCCAAACTTAGTGATCCTATAAAGATGTTTGAAATTTTCTCAAATCGATCTAAACAATTATCAAACGGGATATCCAAAGTAATAAAGGTACCAACATTTTGTTGATGATAGTACTAATAGCTTTGCGGTAACAGTGATATTACAGCAATACTGGAAAATACACGGTTTAAACTTTTCACGGTGGGAATCTTTGTTTTAAATTATTATAAGTGTTCGAGGACTCGAGCTGAGAGATCAACAGTTGCTTGGTTGTGCTGTCTCTGGTTTGAATCCAGCCATGCACGATCAACTGTAACCAAACAACAAGGTCTGAGTTGATCTAGCTGCGTCAAGGTTGCTGAGTCCAAATGAACAGAAAATTGACCATGGACTTATTAGTTCACATTCAAAAAAGTGATTGTGATTTTAGTCTCCACCAAATTCAATCACCAAACGAGTTGATGAGGAGAAATTGTAGTCTTGTTAGTGATATTTGATACGTATTTATATACTCCGAAATAAATGCTTACTTCTATTTTATTTCCCTGTCATAAGAAGTGGCCCAGCCTGCAGTCACGAAAACCAAAACGCTCAAGGAGGCCGCGAAAAAAAATAAATTCTCAGATTTTAACGGTGTATTTTGCTTTGATATTTTACTACCATTTGAAGTTATTCCGCATAATTATTGTAAGAGTAAAAGTACTAAAAAATTAAATATTAAAGGTCCATAAAACTAAGATAGCTCTTGGCTTGTACGGCATACTCCTTGCATCAGCTATTTCCTCTTCTTCTTACAACTTGCGCTACAAGGATCTTTTACTGCACTTCCCGAAAAAAAATTTAAACTGAAGTATTTGGTTTAAAATGACAAACCTTCGAATATGGCCCCAAAGCCTTTACAGCTTCGATGACGTTTCCATCATGTTTTTTTTTTCAAGGTTAACACTTGAGAAAACAAAACATCGACATCTTTGATGAAATTGGAATATATTTAGCTTAAGAGGGAAAAATTGGTCTTTTGCTTCAAATGTTCGTTTAGAAACCTGGAAAAAAATATGCATAATATGCCTAGATGTAGATGTACTTAACGCACTCTTAATTCTAGTGCGACTAAGAATAACTGACTCTGGGACGGCAAGCATTATTTACCGTTTCCAGCAATAAGCCACAGCAAAGAGGAAAACACCGAAAGTTAAATCGTTTCGTTCGAACATAGGATTCTGAATAAAGCATACAGACATTGATCGTGGTTTTGAAACGTTTACATCAAAATGGGAAGTTTCACTAACACAAGCCAATAAAACATACGAGGGCAAGAATTTTTGAATCAATTGGTTTGCAGGTATGTCTCTGTAGCTCTATCTGCGTGTCCGAGACAAGATGAAATAGCAAAAAATTTCAAACTGGTACTCTCTGCTGTTTTTCGTTTTCAGGGCCGTCTAGAAAATATGAGGTCCAGGCAGTGCTTCTCTGCGAATGATTTAATTTCTTGCATGGTTGGGTTAAGTTTTACCGGCTGACACAAGGTCACAAATAGACATATTGATCTACAATGATACCAGATAAGTCGACCAGGAGATAAGAAGGGTCAATCCAAAAGACCATCGAAGGCCCTGGACCTTTTTGCGAGTTGAAAGATGTTAATCAGCCGCTGCTCCGCCACGTGCGAAAGATTCACCAACCAGGGCTTGCCGAGGCAGCGTTTTCATGTATTCACCATTGCCGGAGAATAATACAGGAGATGCTAGATTGTTTTTGAGACTCTCGGCTCTTGACACTTCCGACAGGTGTCGCTGGTTAGAAACACCATTTTCATGGCATGTGCTGCTACAAGACAGTGGCCAGTAATAATGCCCACCAGCCGTTTGCAGTCAGTCCGCGTTAATTCGAGGATGTATTTAGTTGCTTCTGCATATTGCACCTAGCATCATTTTTGGGTCAATCGAGTACTCGATCGTTTGGATATGAGTTGTGATCTCTGCTAATCCTAACAGGGGAAGGCTGGCCTCACGCTTGGCTAGCGCATCCACTCTCTCATTTCTATCAATGCGCTTGTAACCAGCAATCCAAAAAATTCCGACTATTCTCTTGTTACCCAATCTATTCAGGGCCTTAATTTTTTTCCAAACAACATAAATATTTTCTCGATCACGTAGTAGTATTTTAACGGTTCCATTCACAAGATCCATCCCATCCCAAAAAGAGTAGCATTTTTAGTTTGAAAATATTTGCTTAACATGGTCGTTTTAGAAAGAAGGTGGTGAAATATGAAGAGTTTTTCCCCAAACTTTTGATTACTGAATGAATCATAGAGTCTTGGTCTTTTTCTTCTTTCATTCCTTTTCTTAAGCCTATCTTATAGCCCGAAATTTCATTGATCTCATCGGCTTGAACAATTGGTTTGCAATTTGAAAAGTATAGGTAAAGCAATTTGATGGTATTGAAGCATGTTTTACGCGTTTTGATGGGGGAGCATGTGTCCATCACAAAGAGATTGATTCTGAGAGCTAGCTGCAGCTTTAAATATAAGTGTAAGGTGTTTTATCTTGGCGGTCGGTTGCCAGCCGAATAGGGGGAAAAACATGTAGTATACGCAAATATACACGTGCCGCAACTGTTCGGTCTGGTGAAAGTGTGATCCATAACCTCCTCGCGGTGGCCGCTGGTAACAATTCCCCCGGAAGGGAGGATTGGCTAATTGGATCAGGCTAGTCCCTTCTAAGTAAGGTTGGTGAGAGATCCCTCTCCCGTAAAAAATTTTGGTTCTGCCGCACGCCCGTACAGCAGCCAGCTGTATGGGCTGTGTAAACGGAGGCCTCGCCCGTAACCGGCAGAGGGGCGCCCTTGTTTCTCTCCGCAGGGGTGACACGGAGGCCTGGGGACAGGTCTGGGCTGGTGACTGAGGTGAAGGTTCACCTGCGGGGTTCTGGATCCAACACTTCACTTTGCCCGGTTCTGGAACCTGGCGAACCGCGGTCTACAGATTAGCGAACTGTTAGACTAGGGGAGACACCTTGGTTGCCTCGGCAGCAAGGTTCGCAGGTTCAGCGTACTGTGAAAGCCTACAGAACCCTCGGATGGTCGTGGGGGAGTCTGCCTCGCGATCCGAAGAGGGGGAAGGACGGTCGGAGCAATACGTTGTTCCTATGGGGGCGGGGTGTAGCGGGAGGCAAAATTGCTGGCGATTGCCTCGGCTGTGGTCCGAGAACGTGAAACCCAAACCTGAAATTATAAAAAAATATAATCTATGGATCAAAATAAAGACCTGAAAAAACTCAAACTTCCCGCCAGTACTACTGGAGGGAAGTCACCAGAAAAGGACCCCTTCAAAAGGAGTTCAAAGGTGACACGATCACCAACGTCGGGAAGCGAAACGGCTCAGGGTCAGACGATCGAAAGATTGCGGGCCCTGAAGCTAGATGGGGAACCCGCCGCGGGATCTACTGTGAGTCCGATGGACGTAGCGGTACCCGTCAGCAGAGCAGCTACTCAGCAGTCTGGCGGCGGGTCTGGAGATTCACTGGCCAGTACAACGGAAGCGGCGGTTGAGTCGGCTTCTAGCAGAGCTGTGACCAAGAACGGAGGCGGCAAGCTGAAAGGCTTGCAGGTCACCGGGAAGGAAGCGGCGGCTAAGCCACTCAGCAGAGCTGTGACCAAGACTGCAGGTGGTGCCTCCAAAGATCTGCAGTCTACTGTGAAGGTGGCGGCAGCTGATCCCACCAAAGGGAGGAAGCGGAATGCCCAACGCTTCAGAAGGAGAGAGGCAAAACGAGCGGCCAGTAGCACGGTGACGCTGGAATCCAAAGGGAAACCCGAGGTTGCCCAAGTGAAACCTGCTGCAGCGGCTGGAAGTAAACGCCAACGCTCAGAGGAGTTAACCTCGCCGAGAGGTAAATCCTCAGGTTTGCCATGTCAACGGAAGAAGGGTCACCTCGCTTTGAAGGCTGTAACATTGTTCGCGGCCACATTGCGGTGACCTGTAGTGACGTCTTCTCGACGGAATGGCTTCGGTCTACCGTCCTGAAGATTTCTGCAGACCATCCAGGTTTGGACGTAGTGGAGGAGACATCCGTGCCCAAGCTAATTACAGCGAAGGTGGCGGTGCCCCACTCGAACGCTTCGGAGGCTCTGTCTCTGTTAAAAAGACAGAACCCCGATCTGAAAGTTTCAGGCTGGAGATTATTCCAGGCTGTTAAACTAACTAACCAATCTGCGGAGCCTGACTTAACTGGTGCAGCTAAGTTAGTGCTTGTGCTGGGTATCGATCGGGAGTCCGCGGATCAAGTACGGGCCAACAACGGGTTGATTCACTTCGGTCTGAAGAGGATCATGTAATGAAATTTTATTATGTTTGAGACAAGAGTTGTGACGGTCTCGAATGACCATCAAAGGAAAACGAGTCATTTGTCCGTGCAGGACTGAGCCACTCGGAGTAGCTACGACTCTCACGTGACAAGGAGGTCGGCACATGCTGGCTGCCTCTAGCTCTGATCGGGAGAAGTGGGGGGGTTCTTTTCCCTGTCACGTGTCCCATCAATCATCACATTGTTTTCATGTGCCTGTAGGACGGAGATAACACCGCAAAACCACGCGATCTGATACTGGACATTAAAGTCCAGTAAGAGCCGTGCAGGCTGACCCTGACCAGGGGTACCATGTTGACTACTGGGACCCAACGATCACCAGGGTCGAACAATAAAAAAAAATTAAGGCCACCAATAGAGGTCATTGAGCTTCCACCGAAGCCAATATACGCGGCCCGTTTAAGTACGCGCGCGGGGGATCGCGGATTGGTGGCCGATGTCGAAAGGTAGTAAATCACCAAGAAGTACGCGCAACGCTGCGAACACGAATACGTGGGTCATAAAAATGGATGGAGCAACCACGAATAGCTTCGAAAGAAAATCCACGACAGAAAAGGAATGAAACCGACAGATTTTACCGAACGAGTCGCGAAAACCGGATAAGAAAAAAAAACGTGCGCTATCGTCGAGAGCTCACCACCTGAAACACAACCACACCAAAAAAATAGTTAATGAACTGCCATGACTCACCTTGTCCCGTCTGCACACCAACCGACCACTCCTATGCGATATGTAAAAAGGAGTCCGCAACACCAGTCTCACATCAAGAAAAAAGAAAAATCTTTGAGTCTACTCTAACGCATACATACTGCTTTTATTTAACAAATATATTTTTTTTTTTTTTTTTTTTTGTAGCAATTCAACAATTCAATTTCATTTTTTTAGCGTTCGAACGTATCCTTGGCTCAACATTTCCGTGGACACCTGATGGCATAAACTCATTTCTAGCTACGATACGCCAATACATCATATAGTCAATGAATATAATATACAAAAAGTAGATATCGTCATTTTTACCATTGTCTTATGATGTCTAAATTACTTTCATCACTGTCCGTAGTACGTATAAAATAATTATGAAATTAAATTCTTTGTTCGTTTGAAAATATAGGTTTCAAATATGTTTCGTTAAAAAAAAAAAATATGTAGAAAATTCTTCGAAAAAATATCTTATCTACGAACATATAACGTATTGGTAATTAAAGGTAAGGTTCAGCTTTGGGAATTCCATGGATTTCCTAATACTGTTTTATTTTTAATCTTGCTTTTCTTTTCGACGATACTATTAAAATACATCAGAATTTTCATTCCTTTCTTCAGGTTGCTATCGAATATCTAATATGCTCTAGCGTCTATTTGAACGATTTAATCGATTTATTATTTGTAAATTCGTATTAATCAGACGGTGATCTCAATTAAACAATTGAAAGCTATCTTAAAAGAAATATGTACATGAGCGTCATATTGCTGCAGCGTGTTCCCGAATAAACTGAGTACCCGTTTATTTTCTCCAGGATTTTTGCCAAACATATTAAGTTGTAAATGCTTTACGGTACCTAGTTTTATAAATATCTTTGCTAAAGACAATTCCGATTTTACTTTAGTTATCAGCGCCCAAAGGTGCCACACGATCAGCATTTCTCCTATTTGTGTATTCCTTACACTTAAGTTTTGGCTACTGCCTACATGCTATCAAGTTTGAGTCTGTTTTCATGTGTATGGCACCGCTAACTAATTTCACATATTTATTAATCCATGAATAAAAATGATATGGATAAACCATTTTGTACAAGTAACACCAATATGTGACTGTACTCCAATCATAGGAAACAAAACAAAATATTTCAAAACGAAAGTCAGGAATTCACAACCTTCCTACACCGAATTACTCTTCAAGTTAAAGCCACATGAAAACATTCATAATCAGTAGCCTCATTCCAGGAAAACTATTCTTTACTTAGATTCTAAAAAAAAAACCTGAGGCTTTGTTGTCAAGCGAATATTCGATTCCCTGGTTATTAGTAGCTTCATCGCAGTCAGTCTTCAACGCAGGTTGTTCCTCCTGCAATCCATAAAGTTCGGCATGATAGGTTGCGTAAGTAGTTGTATTAACGTCAATAGCTATTGTGGTGTGGTGCTCGTGAATGTCTCCGCGCAAGATCCAAGCGCACCCGCACTGTGATGACTGAGCAACGCGCACACGAACATAAGTACACGTGCCCCTCTATTTATCAGGCGCGTCTCTGGAATTTCCTTGAATGCCACAGCTTCCTTCGTCCACACCAATTTTACCATTTGATTGCTGCAGCACCAATCCTTCCGTCGGTATGACGAGAGTTTGTTCTCGAAGTGTTAACTCAGGTTCCACCTCGTGGATATTTATAAATATAGTTACAGACAGTTATAAATTTATGTAACTCGTCCGCACACTTAATTCCTTTGCAAATAGTTTTACGGTATAATCCGATTTTCGAATGCCTTGATGTGGACCTCGCCGAGTCAATATCTCGCACTTCAAAAACAAAAGAAACTTCCACTCGACTAGTAGCGCTCAGGAGACTTTTCATCACTTTTCTTGACACAAGAAATTCACTCTCCGCTATTCTTCTTGTTTTTTTTTTTTTTTTTTTTTTTTTTTTTTTTTTTTTTTTTTTTTTTTTTTTTTTTTTTTTTGAAATTTTATCAGTTGTACTAATATGGATTTTGTGTACTGTATTTCTCATGAGGACTTCTTAGATTGTTCATGAAACTGGTGCAAGGGTTTTCTCGTATTCTTCATCTTCTTATATGTACCTTTTTGGCCAAGTCTCGTGGTAATAGGGAAAAAAAAAAAGTAATTCTACGCTTATTGAAGATCAATATTTTCTGTGAATTTCTGTAGGTCACGGTTGAAACCGAGAGCAATTTTTGATGATTTGATCCTATTTGATATTCGACGATAAACCCGTTACACAAACAGTTCTTTCGGCAAGGGATACTGCGCGGAAAGAACAGAAGACACCTGTTATTGCTTTAATCGCTGAAGTACGGGACGTAATAAAAACGTTTCGCCATGGTAAGACGTAAATATGACACGTCGAAATGACATGCGTCCTCTTCTGTTGCAACGGATGAGCTTAAGACGCAAGAGTGAATTCTTTATGAACAGGGAAAGGTTACTCTATTATAGCTGAGTGGGCTAAGGAACCCAATCGGGTACTCAATTACAGCTGAGTGAACTGAAGTCTTTCGCATTACTTAATTTCCGATGCGTTGACGGAAGCACTGTGTGTTTTCTCATTTGCAGCTGAGTTGACTGAAGCCAGGTGGCGTTTTCTCATTTGCAGCTGAGTTGACTGAAGCTAGGTGGCGTTTTCTCATTTGCAGCTGAGTTGCTGAAGCCAGGTGGCGTTTTCTCATTTGCAGCTGAGTTGACTGAAGCCAGGTGGCGTTTTCTCATTTACAGCTGAGTTGACTGAAGCTAGGTTTAGCTCAGGCACGTTGGTGCGCGAGAAAAACCGTGCTGACTCCTGGGGGAGAGGGTATGGCTTGAGGCTCAATGTCGAATGTCCTTGCCGTGAAACACCCCCATAGCTTTTCCGTCAAGATGCTGTAGGAGATATCGGGAGGTACCCAGCCGAGCTACTACTTTGGCCTTTTTAAATTTGTGGTCCAATTTGGAGTTGTAATGCTCCGTGGCCTTGCTTTGCGCAAAATTCCGCACGAACACGAGATCTCCAGGGTTGAATTGTGTGGGTCGAGTGCGTAGATTATAATATTTAGCCTGGGACTGGTATGCCCGGTCTAGTTGTCTTTGCGCTTGCTGTCGAACCAATTCTTGACGGGAATGAGGGGGCAGTTCTGCAGTGGGCTCCTGTAACAGATCCAGTTGACGAAGCAGCTTGTAAGAACTTCCATGTCTGGCCATGTGCTGACCGAATATTAAATAGTAAGGGCTGAATCCTGTAGAAGAGTGGTGAGATGTACATAGTGCCGAATTAATTTCCGACAGCTTTTTATCCCAATCCCGTTGGGAAGGTGCTACATAAGTTCGAATAGCTGCTACCAATGAACGGTTGACTCGTTCTGATGCATTAGCTTGGGGTGAGTACACTGCCGTATATTGATGCTGTATGCCATATGTTTCGAGCAGAGAATTAAATACGTGAGAACGGAATTGAACTCCGTTGTCCGTAACAATCACTTCAGGGACACCAAAAACGTGGAAGACACGCTTCTCCACGTATTCACACACCTGGGCTGCGGTGCTTTTCTTCAAAGGCTCCACGAAGGTAAACTTCGACAAATGATCCATTACCACAAGTATCCCATTGTGACCTTCCTTAGATCTGGGGTAAGGGCCCAATAGGTCTATATACAGACGCTGAAAAATTCTGTCACTAGCGACTGCCTTCCCCATGGGTGGTCTCAGGATGTGATTTGGCGCTTTGTTCATCCGGCAAGCGTCACATGCCAGAACATAATCCTTGACCTGTGAAGCCATTTTAGGCCAAAAGAAATGTGTCTGCAATCGTCGCAGAGTCTTGCCGATGCCTCCATGCGCGCTTGTGGGTGGATCATGGGCCCGCATGATTAAATTAGCAGTAAGTTCGCTAGGAACCCATAACTTCCAACTGTCCCTTTCTTGGATGGGATCCCCAGTGGAATGTTGACAGCGTCTGTAAACATACCCATCGTTCACCTTTAGATCAGGAAGTGTGGCCGCGTTTGATACGATTCTGTCGATCAACTCCAAGTATGCCTTCGATTTGAAATGAGGTGATTCCAGATCGATTTCGACGAGATCCGAGATCTCGTGGATGGTGTCACAAGCCTCTGGTGTGTGAACGCGGGAGAGCGCGTCTGGTACCACATTTTGGCTCCCTTTTCGATGCGTTATGGTGAATTTGAAGCCCTGTAATTTCAATGCCCATCTGGCGAGTCTCCCGTGCAAGTCTTGCAGGTTCATCAACCACTTCAGAGATGCATGGTCAGTAATAACTTCAAATTCCTGTCCCTCGATGTATGCTCGAAACTTCTTGATAGCTAGTACAGCAGCTAGACATTCTTGTTCCGTCACCGTGTAATTGCGCTGAGCGGAATTTAGTTTTTGAGACATATACGCTATAGGTACTTCACTTCCATCTTCCAGCTTTTGCATCAGAACGGCCCCCACGCCGTATTGACTTGCGTCACAGTGTATCGCAAAGGGTTTAGCGAAGTCCGGACTATGTAACACCGGAGCAGAAATAAGGCACTGTTTCAAAGCATGAAAAGCGCCCAAACTCTCATCAGTCCATTCAAATCTATGCTTACTAGACAGCATGTTAGTCAAGGGTGCAGATATAGCCGAAAAAGCGGGAACGAATCTCCGATACCAGCCACAAATCCCTAGGAAACGACGCAACTGTCTGACGGTCCGAGGAATTTGGAATTCCTTTATGGCCTGGATTTTATCGGGATCTGTGCGAACAGTCCCATGACCGATTATGTGTCCGAGATATTTCACCTCTTTCATCAGGAACTTGCTCTTCTCTACATTTATGGTCAGTCCGGCAGCACGAAGGTGGTGGGCAACTTCCTTGAGTAATGCAAGGTGTTCTTGAAAGGTTTCCGTAATCAAGAGCAGGTCATCTAGATAAATGAATACTTGATGCTTGAGATGTGCTGGAATCGCTCTATCCATCAGCCGTTGCATGGTTTGCGGCGCGTTACACAAGCCAAATGGCATGGTCACGAACTGATAGAGGGGTCGACCAGGAACAGTGAAGGCCGTCTTATCCTGTGAGTCCCTATCGAGTGGTATTTGCCAAAAGGCGTCCTTTAAGTCCAGGCTACTTATGTATTTTGCGGGTGGTAGTCGACTTAGTATACCATCGATCAGAGGCAAAGGATAAGCGTCCTTCACCGTCACCTGGTTGACCTTTCTAGCATCCAGGCACATCCTGACCTTCCCTGGTTTGACGACTAAAGTCACAGGAGAAGACCAGCTGCTCTGCGATTCCTTGATTACACCTAGACTCAGCATTCGGTCGACCTCTGCATATAATAATTTTTCGATTGCAGGTGAGACGGCGAAGTGCCGTTGCTTGATGGGTTTGTTGGGGCCCACATCAATCACGTGTGAAGTGAGTGTTGTGCGTCCCAACCCTTCCCTCGCGAACGACGGAAATCTCGTAATGACTGAGTCTAGTTCTTCTTGTTGCTCTGGAGATAAGTGATGACAATTGACAGGTGATAAAGTAGACAAGGACAGTTCCTGAGAACGTGGGCACGGATCAAACAAGTCTGTGGCCAGATTAAACAAGCGCACAAAGTCAACTCCCAAATAAAGGTCCTGACTTAGCGAAGGCATTACCAAGAACTCCATAGTTTTTGTACGCCCTCGAAATTGGATGGAGCCTGCAATGCGTCCGACGGCTGAGTGTTTGGTGCCATCCGCGGTCCTTAGGCTCACATGCAACTTCTCCAATCGGTGCCGAGAGTCAGCAATGATTCTCTTCGCCAAGTCAGCCGCCAGACAGCTAACACTCGCTCCCGTGTCTATCAATCCACTGGCTTTCTCATCGCCGAACAATGTAACTTGGGCGTAGGGCCGTAGATCACCTGTGGGTTTATCCACTACGGTAGCTGAGCAGTACTGGCTCCTTTGTTTTTTAATACGCCGCCAGAAATTACGTAAACGAATTGTGGATCTCTTCGTTCTTTTCACGGGAGAGATTTCCTCACTATTAAAAATACGCTGACGTGCGTTTTTGTATTCCCTGACGCGAATATGAAAAGGTTGCAGGTAACGGGGAATTGGGCTGACATCGGAGACCCGCTCCGGCTCCCTCGTAGAACGGTTTAGGTTCCTCGCGTCCGGATTATTAGAAAAAAGCGGTAATTTGGTTGCGATGGTGGGAGTCGCAAGAGTGGCACTAGGAATAACATTCGTCGAAGCAGGAGAGGGTACGCTGGCATCAGATAAAGAGGATGGAACTGTTACGGTTTGAGGTACTGCCGAGGCCATGGTTTCGTTCCGGAGAGCTTCTGGGTGTTGGGAGCTGCTCCGGCCAGCCGGTTTTTTTGCTGGCAAGTTTCACAGTGCGGCTTATAGACGTTTTCTGCTCCACAACCGTAACAGAAAATTTTGCGCTCTTGCAGGCAATCCACATATAAATGTCCTGGTTGACGACAATTCCAGCATATCGTACTGCGAGCGACCTCAGAAACTTCGCGTGACAACTGATCTTCATCACCAGACAGACCAGGATCCGAGAGAGCCGCCAGATGACGGCGAGTACCAAAGACCCTCTCAGGTTGCCCTAAAGCTTGAGCTAAACGTTCACGTCGCTTTACGTGCTCCCGAAGCTGCTGTGTGCTGGCGAAATGTTTGTCTACTAATTGCCATTGTAGTTCCGGCAACATATTGCCCTGCACAATGTCCAACAGATCGTGGTCGGATAATGGCATCGGAAGAGCACTAGACATTCGCCGCAGATCCCTATAAAAGTCGTCAAATGACTCGCCAGCCTTCTGGCGACGCCTTCGGATCTTGTTGGTAATTTCGCGACTAGAAGCGAAATCTCTAAACTCACGCCGAATGTCTTCGCAAAATCCTACCCATTCCACTCTCCTGACTTCTTGATGGTATTGCCAGTACCACTCCTCCGCTTCCCCCATCAACAAACCGTCAATGTGTTGGCAAAGAGCACCAAAATCTCCCTGTAAAGTCTGATGTGTTAGGGCCGTCACCCTGTATAAAAACTTCTCCACGGGAATACTCCCAGATTCTCCACTGAACTTTAAATTCCACCCTGCCATGATGGTGGTGACTCGATCTGAAGCCAGTCCTCTATTTCGATAAGCACGAGGGTTCCTGGGAACCATCGGCTCTAATATACCCTGTTGGGACCTGTTTGCAACCAGGTGGTCTGAAGGCCTAACATCTCGTGAATGTGAGGAGCGAACTCTCCCCGGCAATGCTGGAGTAGACGTTCCCCTCTCAGAGCGTCTCACTGAACCATCTAAACGAGGTCCTCCTGGTGAAGTTCGGGGTGTAGCACCTGGACTAGAGAGTGCCAGTGTGTGCATCTGTTGCTGCAGATTTCTCATGGTCTGCAACATCTGACTCATGTGGCTCTTAAGCTCTCCGATTTCCTTATCAGAATTTAACGTCTTGGGATCGGTCGGAAGAGCTGATGCAGCGGCGTCTGCTTCCTCGAGAGAATTCAGCAGGGGTGGCTCTGAAACGTTTGGTTCTCCGTCCAGAGGTCTGGTTTTGTGTGACCGAGTTACGGGTCGGTGGCCCTTAGGCACTGCGCCTTGCTTCAGTCGCCTATTGGTTTCGGCACGAAAATTGGGTCCACGCAAGTCCTCCACCTTAACTTCTCTGCGGCATAATGGACATGCTGTGGACCGTGTCAAGTAACCTTGGAGGCACTCCTCGTGGTACTTGTGGTCACATCCGGTAAGCAACAAGCGATCGCCTAGCTGATACGCCTGTTGGCAGATGGCACAGCTCTCATGGCTGCCATCTTCAAAATCTTTCGCCGCCTGTGGCGGTGGCGTTCTTTCGAACGGCATGTTTGAAAGTTGAATTAAAAGATTACAGAAGCTTAACAACTAAGTAATACTTAATCCTAAGTATTATGGATAAAAGATAATAAATTCTTAGTGTGCAATTGCTTAAAGAAACTTTCCAGTAATCCCTATAGGATCAGTGAAAGTTGATTATTGAGAACTATCTACACAAAGTGTTCCGAGAGTGATATACCCTAGGTTCGATAGATCGAGTGAGTTTGCTTAAACGAATTTAACTTGGACTGTGTTTTTTTTTTCTTTTCTTTCTTTTTCTTTTTGTGAGAGCGGCGGTGCTAGATTCCCTTATATGAAAACAAGAGGAAACAGAGTTAAAGATTCGATAATTATTCCGAGCAAATATTAGAGAAATGTAACATGAAATTTAAACGACTCTTGATACTAAGAATTCTATTACGAATGGAAACGAAAATAGAATGAACTTTTACTGACTTTACTGAGAACTACTGGTAAACTACTTTAATCACCCAAAGCACGGTGTAAGTTATACTCAAGTACTGTGTGCAGGATTAAAAATGACTAAAAATTTCAAAAGATAAGTTTCCATTTTAAAGGGATTGTACATGGCTTTCATCTTCTTTCAGGTGGTGACTCTCGACAATTCCCGAATCAAACGAGCGATATTTCGAATTTGAACAATGAATACGAGTGAGATAGAAGTAGTATTACCGATACTAGGACTTCAAGCAACAAAGAGCAAAATCACTGGACGTACTAACTAGCTGGTTGCCAGATAGCAGATTTCGCAGATGGTTTGCCCTTCGCTGACCAAAGCCCCAGTAAAGGTTAACCACCTACGAAGACAGAATTTATATCACAAGACTACTCGTTCAACAGTAAGGAAGGCGACATCTGCTTCCACAGGCTGGACTGAACTAAATGGCTGATTGCCGATATAGCAGATTTCGCAGAACTGGAAAACACACTGCCTTCAGGCTTAAAGCCTAAGACGAAATACAAAAACGAGAGTCTGTTATTGAAAGTTAAATAAAATTTTTCTAATGGGCAGCTCTAAAAGGGGCTGCAGATAGGTAAGGGAAGAACTGGTGGGATGATACCACATAAAGTAGATCTGCAGGAGTGACAACCGACCGGGAGTTTGAGCGCGTTCAGCTAGTAGGAGTTATGCTCTAATGAGCATAAGTCGGTTTCACTTCAAAAAGTGTGGGGACCCATATAAGGTGAAGACCGAAGTCTGTAGTTCTAAACTCGAATCTCTTCGAGCGAACCTTAAGGACTCTTACGAGCAATTCGGGCCCCACGTTGGGCGCCATTTGTAATGAAATTTTATTATTGTTTGAGACAAGAGTTGTGACGGTCTCGAATGACCATCAAAGGAAAACGAGTCATTTGTCCGTGCAGGACTGAGCCACTCGGAGTAGCTACGACTCTCACGTGACAAGGAGGTCGGCACATGCTGGCTGCCTCTAGCTCTGATCGGGAGAAGTGGGGGGGTTCTTTTCCCTGTCACGTGTCCCATCAATCATCACATTGTTTTCATGTGCCTGTAGGACGGAGATAACACCGCAAAACCACGCGATCTGATACTGGACATTAAAGTCCAGTAAGAGCCGTGCAGGCTGACCCTGACCAGGGGTACCATGTTGACTACTGGGACCCAACGATCACCAGGGTCGAACAATAAAAAAAAATTAAGGCCACCAATAGAGGTCATTGAGCTTCCACCGAAGCCAATATACGCGGCCCGTTTAAGTACGCGCGCGGGGGATCGCGGATTGGTGGCCGATGTCGAAAGGTAGTAAATCACCAAGAAGTACGCGCAACGCTGCGAACACGAATACGTGGGTCATAAAAATGGATGGAGCAACCACGAATAGCTTCGAAAGAAAATCCACGACAGAAAAGGAATGAAACCGACAGATTTTACCGAACGAGTCGCGAAAACCGGATAAGAAAAAAAAACGTGCGCTATCGTCGAGAGCTCACCACCTGAAACACAACCACACCAAAAAAATAGTTAATGAACTGCCATGACTCACCTTGTCCCGTCTGCACACCAACCGACCACTCCTATGCGATATGTAAAAAGGAGTCCGCAACACCAGTCTCACATCAAGAAAAAAGAAAAATCTTTGAGTCTACTCTAACGCATACATACTGCTTTTATTTAACAAATATATATTTTTTTTTTTTTTTTTTTGTAGCAATTCAACAATTCAATTTCATTTTTTTAGCGTTCGAACGTATCCTTGGCTCAACATTTCCGTGGACACCTGATGGCATAAACTCATTTCTAGCTACGATACGCCAATACATCATATAGTCAATGAATATAATATACAAAAAGTAGATATCGTCATTTTTACCATTGTCTTATGATGTCTAAATTACTTTCATCACTGTCCGTAGTACGTATAAAATAATTATGAAATTAAATTCTTTGTTCGTTTGAAAATATAGGTTTCAAATATGTTTCGTTAAAAAAAAAAAATATGTAGAAAATTCTTCGAAAAAATATCTTATCTACGAACATATAACGTATTGGTAATTAAAGGTAAGGTTCAGCTTTGGGAATTCCATGGATTTCCTAATACTGTTTTATTTTTAATCTTGCTTTTCTTTTCGACGATACTATTAAAATACATCAGAATTTTCATTCCTTTCTTCAGGTTGCTATCGAATATCTAATATGCTCTAGCGTCTATTTGAACGATTTAATCGATTTATTATTTGTAAATTCGTATTAATCAGACGGTGATCTCAATTAAACAATTGAAAGCTATCTTAAAAGAAATATGTACATGAGCGTCATATTGCTGCAGCGTGTTCCCGAATAAACTGAGTACCCGTTTATTTTCTCCAGGATTTTTGCCAAACATATTAAGTTGTAAATGCTTTACGGTACCTAGTTTTATAAATATCTTTGCTAAAGACAATTCCGATTTTACTTTAGTTATCAGCGCCCAAAGGTGCCACACGATCAGCATTTCTCCTATTTGTGTATTCCTTACACTTAAGTTTTGGCTACTGCCTACATGCTATCAAGTTTGAGTCTGTTTTCATGTGTATGGCACCGCTAACTAATTTCACATATTTATTAATCCATGAATAAAAATGATATGGATAAACCATTTTGTACAAGTAACACCAATATGTGACTGTACTCCAATCATAGGAAACAAAACAAAATATTTCAAAACGAAAGTCAGGAATTCACAACCTTCCTACACCGAATTACTCTTCAAGTTAAAGCCACATGAAAACATTCATAATCAGTAGCCTCATTCCAGGAAAACTATTCTTTACTTAGATTCTAAAAAAAAAACCTGAGGCTTTGTTGTCAAGCGAATATTCGATTCCCTGGTTATTAGTAGCTTCATCGCAGTCAGTCTTCAACGCAGGTTGTTCCTCCTGCAATCCATAAAGTTCGGCATGATAGGTTGCGTAAGTAGTTGTATTAACGTCAATAGCTATTGTGGTGTGGTGCTCGTGAATGTCTCCGCGCAAGATCCAAGCGCACCCGCACTGTGATGACTGAGCAACGCGCACACGAACATAAGTACACGTGCCCCTCTATTTATCAGGCGCGTCTCTGGAATTTCCTTGAATGCCACAGCTTCCTTCGTCCACACCAATTTTACCATTTGATTGCTGCAGCACCAATCCTTCCGTCGGTATGACGAGAGTTTGTTCTCGAAGTGTTAACTCAGGTTCCACCTCGTGGATATTTATAAATATAGTTACAGACAGTTATAAATTTATGTAACTCGTCCGCACACTTAATTCCTTTGCAAATAGTTTTACGGTATAATCCGATTTTCGAATGCCTTGATGTGGACCTCGCCGAGTCAATATCTCGCACTTCAAAAACAAAAGAAACTTCCACTCGACTAGTAGCGCTCAGGAGACTTTTCATCACTTTTCTTGACACAAGAAATTCACTCTCCGCTATTCTTCTTGTTTTTTTTTTTTTTTTTTTTTTTTTTTTTTTTTTTTTTTTTTTTTTTTTTTTTTTTTTTTTTTGAAATTTTATCAGTTGTACTAATATGGATTTTGTGTACTGTATTTCTCATGAGGACTTCTTAGATTGTTCATAAAACTGGTGCAAGGGTTTTCTCGTATTCTTCATCTTCTTATATGTACCTTTTTGGCCAAGTCTCGTGGTAATAGGGAAAAAAAAAAGTAATTCTACGCTTATTGAAGATCAATATTTTCTGTGAATTTCTGTAGGTCACGGTTGAAACCGAGAGCAATTTTTGATGATTTGATCCTATTTGATATTCGACGATAAACCCGTTACAATCACCTTGAAAGTTGGAGCGGAGAAGGTGACTGAGGGTAGCCGAAGTGCGAGTGGTCCAAGCAAATCTGCACCACAGTAGAGGGGCGACGGCCAATCTGCTTCGGCATCTCAGTCGGGGGCACGCTGACATCGCACTGATACAGGAGCCGCTTCTGTACAAGAATGTGGCTTGTGGATTCGGCACCAGCCTCAGTGTGTTCCAGCTAAAAGGAAGGGACAAGACAAGGACTTGTATTGTCGCCAAAAAAGAGGTAAAAGCAATCTTGATTCCGCAGCTTTGTGATGGGGATACAACCACAGTGTGTGTGGAGTGGGGGATCGCTGGTAGCGGCACGAAACGGTGCCTGTTGTCGGCGGTCTATCTACCATACGACATGGATCCCATCACGCCCGGACTGAGAAGATTGGCAGTAGCGGCTATGACAACGGATGCTGTTATCGGCTGTGACGCAAATGCTCACCACGAAATATGGGGAAGCACCAACATAAACGAGAGGGGTAGGAGTTTGCTAGAATTTCTAACGTCAACCAACCTCAACATCCTCAACATGGGTAACAAACCTACATTTATAACTAAGAACAGGGCTGAGGTAATTGATATTACCCTGGCAACTCCAAGCATAATGAAAAGTGTCCACAGCTGGCAGGTTTATAACCTGCCATCGCTCTCGGACCACCAGTGGCTATGCTGGAATATCGGTTGTTCTGTTATTTCACCTAAAAAAGTACGGAACCCGAGAACAGCACAATGGGAAGTTTACTCAAGGAAAACAAATAGACACCTCAGAGCACTAGACGATCTGGAACTGACGAGTCCAGGACGGCTGAACGAGCAGGTGAACCGATTAACGGGAATCTTAGTGTCAGATTTCAAAGACGTGTGTCCGGAAAAGCCCGTAAGGAAGAACGCTACCTTGTGGTGGAATGGCGAACTCACAGAGGCTAGAGGTCGCACACGAAGGGCGTTTAACACCGCAAGGCGTTCCGGAAACGTGGCTGACTGGGATCGTTACAAGCAAGAGCTGTCGCTTTTCAAAAAGAAGATTAGACAAGCCAAGCGCGACTCATGGAGGGAATTCTGTGAGAACATTGAAGGAGGTACAGAGGCTGCCAGAATCAGGAAGGTTCTAAGCGTAACCCCCGGCGTACCTACGCTTTTGCGAAGGGAAAACGGGGATTGGGTGGAGGACCCGAAAGAGTGCCTGGACTTGCTACTGGAAACTCACTTTCCAGAATCAGCCTGCGTGACACCGCGTAGTGACGTACTTCGTGGAACCCACCGGGCGTCTGAGCGGCTGATCAAGGAAGTAGTGGACGAGGTCAAGATTGAATGGGCTATTGGCACATTCCGACCTTACAAAGCTACAGGGATTGATGAGATATCACCTATCATGCTTCAAAAAGCAGATAAGGCCATCATTCCCATTCTGCAGCGTATTTTTACCGCATGCCTCCGCCTCGGGGTAGTACCCGAGCAATGGACAAAAGCTAGAGTGGTCTTCATTCCGAAACCTGGTAGGTTGAATCATCATTACGTGAAGGACTTTAGACCAATCAGCTTAACATCGTTTCTGCTCAAAACACTAGAGAGGCTTGTTGATCTGCACATCAAAAGCTCGATTGATGTCGCGAGAATCTGTGTTGATCAACACGCGTATCTAGCGGGCAGATCAGTAGATACGGCATTACACAAAGTTGTCCGTACAATAGAAAAATCCTTACGGCAGAAGGAATTCACGTTGGCAGCCTTCTTAGACATTGAGGGGGCCTTCAATAATGTCACTGTCGCGAGTATCATTGATGCCTTGGCTCGATATGGGGTGGATAAAACCCTGGCGACCTGGGCATCTGACTTGCTCAAGAGCAGGCGGATTGAGGCTACCTTTTTGGAGGCCAAAGCGGAAAGAACAGTCGGTACCAGAACACCACAAGGAGGGATTATATCTCCCCTTTTCTGGATCCTGACAGTCAACGAAATACTGGAGAAGTTAAGGGCCAGTGGCTTTGAGGTAGTGGCGTATGCCGATGACATTGTGGTACTTGTGAGGGGTGCGTTCCCACAAACTTTGTCGGACCTTATGCAATCGGCGCTGGACTATATTCAAATCTGGGCCAGAAAAGTCGGTCTTAGGGCAAACCCGACAAAAACCGAACTTATGCTCTTCACAAAGAAACACAGGGTACCGGCTATTGCCACGCCTAACCTCAACGGAATAACATTGGAGCTTGCTGATAGTGTTAAATATTTGGGCCTTATACTAGACAGGAAACTGAACTGGGGGGCTAACGTGAAGCACAGAATTGGTAAGGCCCGCGCAGCACTTTTCGCTTGCCGGTCCGCCTACTCCAATACCTGGGGTCTTAAACCTAGGGCGGCCTATTACATATTCACATGTGTAGTCAGGCCGATTTTGGTGTATGGAGCGGTCGTGTGGTGGAAAGCAGCGGAGAGAAAAACTAATATCAAGGAGCTAACAACACTGCAAAGATTAGTTTGCATATGTATTACGGGCGCTTTAAGAACCCCCCCAACGGCTGGGTTGGAAATGATTTTGGGACTCATGCCCCTAGATCGATTCATCTTTAGAAGCGCAAGCTTAGCGGCGATACGCGCTAAAAGTTCTGGCATGTGGAACGATTCAGAACAGTGGGGCCACAGCGGTATTCTTATAGAATGCCGCAAAAGATTTGGACTCGTTGCAGAAGACACGGACCACATGAGCAAAATAATACATCTTGGCAGGAATTTCCAGGTCAAGATACCCACAAGAACAGACTGGAAGAAAAAGGAAGCTACCACCGATAGGGGCGCCTGGATTTACACGGACGGGTCAAAGACGGACACAGGAGTTAGCTCGGGCGTGTTTTCTACGGATTTGAGCCTTAACCTGTGGTGTAGACTGTCGGACCATGCTACCGTCTTTCAGTCTGAATTACATGCTATACGCATGGCAGTTGAGTCCATTAGCGGAATATCAACCAGACCAATGACCATTTGCGTCGACAGTAAAGCAGCCATTCTCGCTCTTGCGTCTTACAGATGTTCTTCAAAAACTGTTAACGCTTGCAGAGTGGCTCTCAATGAAAAGGCAAGGCATATTCCTATCCGGATTATGTGGGTGCCAGGGCATAGTGGGGTCATAGGCAACGAAAAAGCTGATGAATTGGCGAGGAAAGGTTCAGGAGCTAGCAACTGCCCCTGCATCACTGTACCTCGGTCAATCGCGGACGCCACAAACAAACTTGATGCCGCCATATGGGCCAAACTAAAGTCCGAATGGGAAAACAGGCTGGACTGCAGGGTGGCCAGGACATTATGGCCATCACCTGATCCAAGCAAAAGCAGGAAACTGCTCAAGCTCAGCAGGAATTGCTTGAGAACCACGGTCGGCTTGCTCACAGGGCACTGCCTTACCGCATCTCATGCGAAGAAAATGGGACTGACATCCAGCAGTTTATGCAAGAGGTGCGAGATGGAAGAGGACACCATCGAGCATACTCTCTGCGATTGTCCGGCCCTCAATAATAAACGCCTCAAAATTTTTGGTGCATACCACTTTCAAGGGTTGGCAGAGGTGGCTGGTACCGTCACGCTGAGTCAGCTGATCCAGTTTGGCGAAGCGGTCACTTGGCAGCTCTAAAAAGCCAGCGGAGGGTGGCAAATGGGCCCAAACTGGTGGCCTAATGCAAGCCGCGTTTCCCGGCAGCCCTCTTTACTAACCTAACCTAACCTAAGGTGTTTTATCTTAATATTGGTTTGTTTGTCCTGACATGACACAAGCACCATCATAAGATTATTATGGGCGATTTGCTAAGTCCATAGCCTTCTAGAAGGCTCAAAATTATGCCTACTAAAGACGAGGTATATCTCCAGCTCCTGGACAATGTAACAAGTCTAAAAATCCTTCTTCGACTGTTAGTCTTTTAGCAAATCTCACAACAACAGAGATTTGTTCCTGTTTGTGAGCCCTTATTTCGTCTGCCATAAAGACTATCAGTCCACATTCTTTTATTTCATCCGTGATGTCATCGTGAACGTATTCAGCAATTATTTTTATTAGCTCATTCTGTGATTTGCATCGTCAGTAGTTCGTAACCTTGTTTTTAAAATGCTTTTCAACATCTAAATCATGCTTCGCGAACACTTTTCGGAATTCCAAAAAGTTTCCCATGTTATCTTTGGCACTTAATATTTTTAGCATGCCCCCTAAAAAAATTCTTTTACGACTGAGACACATCGTAAGGTCGATCACTTTTTCTAAATAATCTTCGCAACACTTCTAGACTGTTTTTGCACCGTTTCACTAACTGGGTTCCCGGCATTGTGTGACATATGTCTTTGAAAGCATAGTACATAAGTTTTAGATGTTTCGTGTTTCATTAGCACTTCCCCCAAGTTCCTTATTTTTATTGAATCCAACCACAATAACCAAAGAAGCGAAAATTCATCTCGAGATAGCATGGCCGCACTTCCTTCCCTTCCACAGGCGCTGTGTTGATTCCTTCTGTTAGTGATCGCATCAACTTTTAATTTCTTAAGAAGGAGTTCTCGGCAAGTTATTTCAATTTAGAAGCATTGATTAGAAGTTCCGTTTTGTTAGTGTTTTTGGTTAAATCCATAGATATGACCTTTGTACTTCAGATTTAAGTTTCGTTTTTTTTTTTTGAAAATACAGCCGAGGCAACCACCAGTACATCCTGCAGCGTACCCCTCCGACCATCCTTTCCCCTGTTGTGATCCTGAGGCAGGCTCTCCCAAAAGCTTCCGAGGATTCACTAGTCACAGTACACTAAACCTATTAGCATTGCTCCCAAATACAATCAAGGTTTCTCCCCTAGTCTACGAGGTCATTACGCTGTAGGCAGCGGTTCCAGTGCCAGCAGTTGGACCATCACCTCACTCTACAACTATCCTCATCATCCATGCTAAGAGAAACATATACACCCCCTACTAGGTTCTGGTGGAGCCTCCGTTTACACGATCCATAAAATTGATGGATGCAGTGGCATGCGGCAGAGCCAATAATTTTTATGGCAGAAAAAATTGCCTCTCACCAACTTTGTTTGAAAGGGATTGCGTTACTATGTTAGCCAATTTGCCCTTGAGGGTAGGATTGCTTGCAGTGCCCATAACAAAAAACGGTTTGATAATACCTTCACCAGTCTAAAAAAAAACGTCACGTACATATTCTCATATACTACATAATGTTCTCTCCATTCAGCGAAAGACTGGTAGCTGTTTTAATATGTACTTAAATCAGTACACACTGTGTGAATATTAAGCATATACAATGTAAGTTTTTAACTAATAGGACATGTAATATATAATTAAAATAGACGGTATAGTTTGAATGACTGTAATTGTCCACGATATTTGAACGCATGGATATTCAAATATTCACGGCAATGAAAATATTCTATGTGCATGTATGACATGAGCTATTTGTGATCTTTGTATGAAAAAAGACCTAAAAAAAAAATGAAAGATATTCTTGTTCCGAAGTTTGATTGCTTAGCAAAGGCGAAGCATCCGCTACTGCATTTTCGACATTCTGCATCTTTAGAATTATATAACAGCTTTGTGCATATGTATATAGACAAGTGTTTTGAGAAGAAATGTATTTTCTCACTGTCAGCTTTCTTTGTACCCTCAGTAATCATGTGTAATGTATCATTCAGCAAAGGTGCTTTTCTTGTTGAAATAATTAAAAAAAAAAATCTACATCTGAATCATCACTTGATGATTCGAAGCCATCATCAAGAATATCTTGTAATACTTTTTTATTTCACCGGATTTAACTAATCAAGTTATACGCTATGTTTGAAATCACAACGTAGTTGCTTTCTACCTTCTTCTCCAGGAACTGGCCGTACAGTGTTATTGCACTCTTTCCAAATGTACCTCAATGAAAAATGCAGGAGCCTGCAGTTCGTGAAGAGACCTTTTGTCTGGATCGTGAGTTTCAAAATTTCAATTATTATATCAAAAAAAAAATTTACATTCTCGAAATTTGAATAATTTATTGTTCTTTTCTTTTCGCGGTTATTCTGAATATTTATGTGAAATATCTACAGTAATGTAAATTTCTAAAAGAATTTCAGCTGATTCGTTGCAAACAAATTAACCCGCCACATGAAGAAGCAATCAATGGACGAAAAGTCGTTTTTTTCGGAAAGCATTTGCAGAACAATTGAGCTCAACCAGCGATTAACATTCTCCACAAAACCATTTCTTCTCTGCAATTTTCTTGAATTTACCGTCACCCCCCCACCCATCGTTGTTATACCGACAAAATTTTTAAGAATTGAAAAGTCAAGCGACCGGCATAAAAACAACGCCTTCAAATGAATTTTATTATTAGGTAAATACATTCCAACAAGACGTGTGATGTTGAATTTGTGTATATTATACCTTTCGGCGATACACTGAGCCCTCTTCGTGATATTCTGTTGCCTACGCATTCCGTTGCCGCCCGGAACCCCCAAAACAATTCTGATCGTTGTTGGGATCCAGAGCAGCATCATATAGCCATTTCATAGCATCATTTTCTTCGTGCCCCGTAGTCTAAACGTTTATATCTCAAGTCAAAATGTCAGTCAAAATAACTGACAGCTCGGCAGAGTGCTTCGGATAAATTTATACAAAACCTCGAGATAAACGCGCGTTTACATTTCACATTTTATACATTTCGAGGTACCGAAAGTTATTCATAGGGATGATGCCCTGACGGAAGACGAAACAACGGATGAAACGGACGAGTGGAGCGAATGGATAGATGGATGGCTGACTGAATGGATGGATAGATGGTGGTCGGTCCGGGTGGATAGATGCTTACGTTCGTGCAAGCATTGGATCTGATTTCGATCCTGCAATGATGTCGATGATGATTTCTTTAAGCCACGCAGATCTCATCTCAGCCGACTGGCTGTGTACTGAAAACGGGTGTGATTTCGAGACTTTCCCCAGATTTGATGGAAAATTGATTTGAAGTTTATATCGAATTGTTCAATCGTCTCAATCGGACTCAGTTTCACGAACGTGACCTGTATCAGCGAACAAGTGATTGAGTGATTTAGACATCGAAATCGCCGGTAATCTTTGATTTAATCCCATCTGCATCTGCTCCACGAACAAAGTCTTTGACCGTTTGAAATACGAAATGCAAGGTGGAATTGTTGTTGCTGCACACGTCCCTGGTAGCGTAAACATATTTTCGTTCTTAGAGAGACATTTAAGGTAATTGAATGTTTTTGAAAAAAAAACAATAAGCAGACAACTTTCTCACGACAAGAATAACTACTTCACCAAGAGGCGATTAGAACATCCAACTAATTATCCGGTAATTGATTTTGCATTTTCTCACCGTAGACGGGCAATGACGTTAACGTGTGGAGTTTCAATGCTACAAAGCTCTAATGCCAATACAGCTTAGCAAGTGATTTCTTTAAGCTTGGCTGACATGCAAACTGATCAATTTTCGTTTCATGATGCTGCACACAGCGACCTGGCGTCGGGCCGCGAGCGGTGCCTGAAAGGTAATAAAACATTTTCCAAGCGGTACCTTTATCACTGAAAAATTAATTTCACCTTTTCTTTTAGCACTCATCCGATACCTTTTTGGCGTGGCCTTTTGAATTTCGAATGTGTGTAATTGTTAAATGGCATTTCTTTTCTTTCGGTTTTCAGATTGACTGGCTACGTTAGAGAATCGATTTCATAGATTAATTGATGAGGGACCTACCATCCTTGACTCGGATACTTGGCTGTCAAATGGATATGAGTAGTACGAGTATAATGGAAATGAAGTGCTTTGTGAGATGATGTGATGTAAAATGTTATGAAAGTAAAGTGAATTTGGCGTTTTTTTGGTAAGGTACATAATTTTTTTACATATTGTGTGGGATTTTGTTAGAAATGCTTTGTTCCCTTTAGAAAAGATAGAATTGGTTTGATAATTTCAGCTGCTTGGATATAAGAATACCAGTCAAGAGGACAATGAGCTACAAATTATCGCGAATATTAGACGAATTATGTACTTGAATATACTGTATAAAGCTCATACAAATATGGCTTTAGTAGCGTTCGCAGACTACTTTTGATTCTGTCTCGTTCAACATTCCACTTTCATAAAGATTTTCTGCATACATACACGGAGAGAAATTTCGGCAGTGATTTTTACTAGAGTGGATAATATAATTAACTATTCCGAAAATTTCATATGAAAACATGAATGTTATTACAAATTTAATGAAAATTTCCTATTTTCCTGCAAAGAATTGTCAATTCCATTACATAATACATCCCACTCATGTTCATTGCGCTGTAGTTAAAACTTTCATTAAATCATTTGGCAGGCATCAATATACATGCGATGATTCTAACTAACTACTTAATTAACAAAAACTGTCTGTGGTGAAGAGTATTACATTGACTAATGAATTTTCATCCGGCGAGTCAATATTACGTTTCTTCATTACCACCGCAATGAAAATCATACTAAATTCTGAATTTTCAGTTTGTAACTTAGAATTTTGTTCATTGGTGCAATAAATTTTGTGCGTAGCTTTGAAAATCATACCGGATTTAGAATTTTCAGATTGTGGTTCAGAGCTGTGTTGTTTGGTGTAACAAATTTTTGAGTGAATTTTGAAAGAAACAGAACATAACAGACGACATTAAATTTCTCTAACGCAAATTTCGCGCACACTCTCGAATACAAAGGAACAATTTACAGAAAAGATTATTTTGTAGTAAAGGCGATCACTGATAAAATAATTCATATGATTATTAAAATTATGATTCTTGCTAAAAAAAAAAAATGCTTTTTGCATCAAAAAAATATATATTGGACCACAATAACCAGCCTATATACAAAAAGAAAATATGAGTAGCTTTAGTTTTAATGAAATAAGTGAATTTCAATTTTATCCTGCTAAATGAAATACTGACTTTCGTTTCAAAGAAATTTAGTCAAAATGATCATATTATATTTTTGAAGAAAATGATTTGTTATGTTTTTACACATGTGTATATTTTTGAATAAATTTATGTTGTTTTTGAATTTTTGTTTTTGTTTTTTTTTAACATGAAAATAACAAAGATGGACAAGACTGAAAATTTCTAATTCACGCCTCCAAAGTAAAACTTTGATTTCAGGTCAACCTGAATGCATTCTTTGTATTTTGGGATATGTTCAATTAATATGCAAATGTAATCAGCATCTGTATTTCGGGTGAAATGGTATACTTTAGGCATAGACAAATCATCACTTGTGCACAATGAATTTAAAGCAATGATATTAACTGTCTATATAGTCTAATAGTTCTATGTACTAATGAAAGTAATGAATTTCATTACGAATGGTAATGAATTTCTTTATTGTATTCAAATTCATTGCCGAAGTATTATTACTTTTATTACATTATTACAATCAAATGCATTGCAATGTAATAACGGAATTCACAACAAAGTAGTAAAATGTGTAATGCAATTGACTGAAGAAATTACTAGGTACTATTGCAATAAAATCAATTGCAATTTTTGTATAATTTCATTACATTTTTATCTCTGTGTAACATCATAAAAAGTTTTTTCATTTTTTTTTTCAAATTCAACTAAAAAATCAACTCTCAACTAGAAAGTTACTCAAAATATCAATGCATAATGCAGAAACACCACAGGAAGATCTTTCATTTGTGATAATTTTGCTCATCTGTTCTTCCCCGAAATCTCATTGCAGGACAAAGTTTTTTTCAGTAGGCAGAAGAATTGATTCTAACTTGTGAAAAGCATATTTTAAACTTGAACATGGAATTCCATCTTCAATTGACAGCTCCCTAATCTTAAGGAATTTGAAAATATTATACTTATTTATTTAGCAAATGTATGTACGTTCGGATGTTCAGAAAATTGTTTACAAATATTCGAACAGTGTGCCTTGTACGGTACCCTACCGTTCGCATACTTCTTGTCCAATATGATGCATCTTGCCCATAATTTTATGGGTAAACCCAATATCTTTGTACATATCATCGGAGCCTGGACCAGACTTTTTTCAAATCCCTTTGACTCGGTTCGTAAAACCGATAGGACGAGACTCTCATAAACGCTCAGATACCACCATAAAACGCTCATTATACCCTCATAAAACAGGCGAAAGCCGACGCGATATCTATTTACACACTCATGCTTGCCATGAAAAAAACAAGCAAGAATAGACAAGGAGACCATTTACACTCTCACCCCGACAATTTTTGCCATGTCTCATGGAGAGTATAAGTGAGGCTTTACAATTATATACTGATTAAGGCAGTAGATATTCCTATAATACAGAAGATTACTTTTATATGTTTATACGAGTTAGCAGTCATTACGCAGCATCTACGATTTTCCACAAAGTAAACAAAGTTTTAGCTCTCAGGTCTATTCTTCACTAACCAAATCAATTCATATCGTATTCCTGCGCAATGCAAACAGCTACCGACTAAAACATAGGAGACTCCTACTATTTGATGTTTTCTTCCAAAATAAAATTGAAAATAATGGAGGTTTGAAAGCTGAGTATTATTTTTTTCCACTTCTATACCAAATTGCATCTCTGAAGAGGCAATTTTTGTATGCAATGCTATTTCAATAATTCAATGTCCGGCAAAAAGATAAAGCATCTTTTGCTGTGTTTGGTTTGGGTCCATTGCAGGCATAAAATTCTTCATTCTAACAGTGGTGAATTAATTGTTTCAGTTTGGTTGAAGATTTAATGTTTAAGTGAAAACAGCTCATGGAGAATATGCAGATTACGAAAATCATTGCTATTGTAATTTTGCAATTGAAAAAAAATGCCAATTCTCGGTAATGCCTAGTACTATACTCTTCGCGAAACGAATTCAACGGTCGAATCCCATACAAAAAGAGCTTTTCAATTCATCAGTAAAGCTCTTTTTGTATGGGATTTGACCGTTGAATTCGTTTCGCGAAGAGTATAGTACAAGGCATAAATTATCAAAAATCCTAGAAAGATTAACTCTTTCAGTCTCATATCGAAGAACGACAAATTATATGCCTCCCTCGAATTTCAGTGTGATACTTCGAAGGCGCTTCAAACAGGTTAATCAGCTACAGCTTGTTTTCTAGACAGTAAGAAAGCATTTAACTCTCTATGGATATTCCATCAATCCATTTATAAAATCATATAGCACACACAATAGCTCAAAGCTTTCTCAATAACAGACGCTATTTCGTCCAAATAGGCAAGTCAAATTCTTTCGAATTGCTAGTGATGCACCTCACGGTCAGTCTTCAGCCCCATTCTCTTTCACATTTATAATGCGGATTATATGCTGACGACACCTTACTTACATCAGCGCATAATCCTAAGTATACTACAATTCGTGTCCGAAGCCAAATTACTTCTCTGAGTGATTATTATAATGAGTGGAAGATTAGATTAAACGTTGTGAAATCTGAAGTTTTTCGAACCAAATGATCTAGCAGCAAAAATTAATCGATACCCCTGAAAATAAACACAACTTAATTTCAAGTGAAAAATGTGTAAAATGCCTGGGAGTCACCTTCGACAATAAGAACACATTTCATCTTCACGGAAAAAATACACTAGTGAGAGCTCAATATGCTCTGATAAAAAAGTCATCTCCACTTTCTCAAAAGATAAGATTCCTATTGTACCGACAGTAGATCAAAGCCATATCACCAACGGGTTCGCAATCTGGAGGACTATGTTCAATGCAATACACAAAAATATATCAAAATTTTCAAAAGACGCTGAATAAAACTATTGTAACGAACTAATGATAGTCCTACGGATGGAACTACACACATGTGCAATTCCTGAACTGATATTTTTTATCGTGATTTGTCCCATTTGGTGCACATCAGTTGTGTGTGTGCCAATGGCTAAAAGGATTTCCTTTTAATGACTAATAGATTTGGTAAATGTATTTTCACAAATTTATTGTTTCATTTTTTTTTCAATGATGTTAAAGTTGCTTTCTGAAGAATAAGAAGATACAGGAAGAACTTTCAATTCACTGCTTGATTCAATAATGAATTCGTGTGCGAAATGTAGCAAGCTATGAATACGTACGCCATGAGACGATATGAAATAAGAGCGCCCAACGTGGGAGCATATCACGTCACATTTTCAAGTTGAGAAAAATATTTTCGTTTTATTAAGCTGCTTTTCTTGTGCGGACAAGCCTTTCTTCCCAGCCGTGTGGAGTATTTTCGAATATAATCATGAATCATTGAAACGAACTTCCAAATATATCGCAAATACTTTTAATCGTATCACGAATACGCTCATTTTATAATTTTTCATTACGGCGCAAAATTTTCAATCTTAAAACAATGACATCTATTATCAATGTTGGCATTATATTTCACTACTGATTAAAGGGTACTATTCGCGGCATTTCATTTCGCTCGAGTATATTACTAGGCTTTACCACCAACATGCGTGCATTTTGCCGGAACTACAATTGTAGCTCACAACGATTTATTTTCAGCATATTTTTTACTGCTGACTAAATATTGTTTTTCCGTTACAGTGAGAACAATGAAATACTGCATTAGAACTAAATTTTAGTTAACCGATATTTTAATTAACGTTAAATAAAGTTGGGAAAAATTACTGGAAAAACGATATTTACAAAGAATGCACGAACAATGATATATATGAAAATTTTAAATTACCGTTCTTGGTTTTACTGTTATTTATTACTTTTTTGTAGAGTATTAGATGAAAAATAATCATATTCTTTTATATTAAAGGTTGATTTTCGAAAATTCATTAATGATTAATTTTCGAAAAGGTCAGCAAAATTTGATCTGCTGACTTAATTCTTTTGAATATTATCTGCCTGTAGTTCCGAGACAGAACTTGTGCCAAAATTTTTAATAGATATTTTATATTTGCATAAATATAACATTATATTTCTCCAATAACAATGCTATTTGGTTTTCTATAAGGAGTTATCATAATAGGTTTCTGGAATTTCGTTGCAAGTTTTCACACTTTTGCACATTGAGCGACGAAAATTTGCATTCTTTATAGGAGTGATGTCAGTTAATGCAGACACAGCGCTTCAACTGTACAATAGATGCAAACTTTGTTTTGACGTGGTGTCAAGGAAGATACTCGATTTATGATAGCAGCGTATTATTTTAAATTGAGTATAGGCCAATGAAATTATCATTCAATAAACTGTCTCAGACAATTTCTAATCGAGCACAGAACATTTAACAAATAGTATGTTCAGAAATGCCGAAATCTACCTCGTGACACTTTAGTAGGCTTCTGTTGTTATCCGGGCAAAAATGAGTGTCGTTGGTTTGAATTTTGTTTTTACAAATTCCTGATACATTCAGAAGATACTAAATCAAAATTGTTGTGTGGAATATGTTGGGAATTGCTCGTGAAACATTAAGCCGCGATTGACATTACTAAATTGATGAGCGTTGATGTTTAGTTACACTGTCAGCAGTACATATTTGAAATTTTCAAATCTAGTCAGTAAGCTGCCATTCACAAAAAAGTGTGACTCAGAAATGTGAACCAGTCAAAACCGAGTCTGTTCATATTATGAAATTGTCCATCTGAGCTTAAATGTAAATTATTTGATAGCCTCTGTGCACTGAACTTTAAACTTTTTTCAATGCTTCATGTTTTTTTAGTTGGGTAAATTCGAGACAGTTGGCCCTAGTTTTTTTTTCAACAATCTATAAAAATAAATACATACTGTGTTACATCTATTTATATTTTTATTCATAATCAAGACCTGAATATGTATTTTGAATAAAATCAGCAAAAATAATGCAACATTTTCTGAGCTTAGTCAAAAATATATTTTTTTTTAAAAAACACCACAGTGTAGACTACATCACTCAGATGTTGGATGTGATAGTCATATGATTAGAGGAGTGGTTGCCAGTAGTAAACATTACTCTTGGCTTCTTTTTTGGATTTACATTTTCGTGCTTCTTATGACCACATTTGCAGCACATATAGAATTGAATACAATTTTTGTGTATCCAAAATTCGCACAGTCTTCGATTAGAGAAGCAATATGGAATAGTTTTCTTTGCGTTAAGCACAGTTTTCCTCTCTACAGGCCATATCGTTTTTTTTGTTTATTTTATTTATTTATCAAATAAGGCATCATACACAACAGGAGAACATTAACATTTCATCATAACTACAAAATACAATCTGTCCCACATCTAGACACACATTGAAAAAACAAAATACGTCACAAATTTTATTGCATTTACTTTATTACATTTTAATTTTAATTTAATCTAGTTTTGATGGGAATTAAGTGAGATTAGGATATTTATACTGCCGTTGATAAGTTATTTTTGAAAGTGGATGTAGAGCTCCCCGACTGCCTCTAGTATTGAATACGCTATAATACCTATTTATGAGCTCATTATATGCATAGATAGTGTAGTGATTATACTCCTTGAGCAGAGTTGCATATAGGGATTCCAATCCCGAACCATTTTTTCAATCCCGGGATTACGGGATTAAAAAATCTCAAATCCCGCGATCCCGGGATCCCGGGATTCGAGATTCAAAATATAACACAATAAAATAAGTCAAGTTTTTAATAAACAGATTATATTATTTTATTTTATTTTATTTTATTTTATTTTATTTATTTATTTACCAAACAAGGTATAATAATAATACATATAAATGAAATAAATATAAAACATAAAAACAAACCAGACAAATTTAAAAAAAAAAAAACAGGTTTAAAATAGGTATAAAATACAAACAAATATAATATAAATAAATAATCATTCGATAAATAAATACACAAAGCTAATTTACATGTAGGTCACAAAATTAAATATGCAAAACGCAAAAACGAATTTAATTAATTATCTAATTAAACAATTATGAAAATAGTCCTAAGTCATAAGAAGATACTAGGCCGGTAGACTAGGGAGGGTAGGATAAGAGAGCCTTGGTAACTCTATTTTTAAAGGACACTTTGGATATCGTGGGGGAAAAGTGTTGGCTCATACTGTTGAATATTTTGCAGCATCTGTTAATTGGCTCATTATCAGCATATGCGGTGCTATGCTTACATTCAACTAGCATTCGTCGGGATCTAGTGACTCTCAAGGGCTGATTAAGCACAAATCTTTTCTGTATATAGTCGACATTAACAGCGTCTCTAATGACATCGAAACTGAAGCAGGCAGATAACATTAATCTTCTGGATGCAAGAGGTAATAAGTTTAGAAGTCTAAGGCGAAATTCATACGACGGTAAATTGCTAAAATCACTTGGATAGTAAAGACCTCTAAGAGCGAATAGCAAGAATTGCTTCTGAATAGATTCAAATCTCTGGCTGTGAATTTCGAAAACTGGGTTCCAGATAATGCAAGCATACTCAAGAAGAGGGCGAACGAGCGCGGTGTAAAGTGATTTTGTAACCCAAAGGTTCTGAAACTCCCTGGCCCGTCGCTTAATGAAGCCAAGTCGTTTACTTGCTTGAGAAATCATTTTGTCGTAATGAAAATTAAAGCGGAGCTTTTCATCGAGCACCACACCGAGGTCTAAAATATTGTCCACTCTACTAAGTGCCGTATTGCTTAAAAGGTACGTATAATGTACGCGCGTACTTTTTCTAGAAAAGCTAATTACATGACACTTTGCGATGTTGAGAGGTAGGTTATTCACGCTGCACCAATGTTCGAGGGAATTTAGTTTTGATTGGAAAAAGCTGGCATCTGAAGACGACTTTATAGTATAATAAATTTTCAGGTCGTCCGCATAGAGTAGATGAGGCACATCAGATAAAACCTCTGACAAGTCTGATATAAAAATATTAAAAAGTAAAGGGCCAAGATGACTACCTTGAGGTACACCTGAATTGACATGAATTTTTTTAGAAATAAGCCCTTGGAATTTCACATGTTGTGAGCGGTTGTGGAGGTAAGAGCTAAGCCATTTTAGTAGAGAACCGGCAATTCCGAATTGCTGTAGCTTGGAAATCAAAATGGAGTGGTCAACACGGTCAAATGCTTTGCTAAAGTCAGTGTAGACTGCGTCAATTTGATCACCTTTCTCCATTTTACAAAGAACATGGGAAACCAGCACCATTAGGTTGGTAGTGGTAGAACGTCCTTTCCGAAAACCATGCTGCTGTTCGTTAAGTCGAGAATCGACCAGAGGGGATAGTTTAGCACATATGATTTTTTCGAAGAGTTTAGGAATAGTTGATAAAATGGCAATACCTCTATAATTATGAATTGATCTTCTATCGCCATTTTTGAATATTGGTGTCCCGTAGGAGGATTTCCAATACGACGGAAAGTACCCAGAGGAAAGAGATGTATTAAATATAATGTGAAGAGGAGTGATTAACTGTGTGGCACATTTAATAAGAAACATTGGAGGAAGAAGATCAGGTCCAGGGCCTTTTTTACTATCAAGCTCCAAGATAGCTTTAGAAATATCATCTCTGGAAATGGTTATAGCCTCAGCAAAAATTGGTCTAGTTACTCTTGGGGAATGACAGGATGATGAAGTACTTGCTGGATTAAAAACGTCTTGGAAGTTATCTGCGAAAAAGTTGCAAATTTCTTGAGGTGAAGAAGACATTGAGGTGTTATAACACATAGAAGAGGGATAGCCAGTTGTTTTCCGTTTCATATTCACAAAATCAAAAAACTTTTTGGGGTTGTGGATTATATTCTCGCCGGTAGTTTTAATGAATCTGTTATATGCTTCATGAGACTTGTTATGGAATTCTTTGGCCACTGCATTGTATTCTTCTTTAATACGATGGCTAGAGTCGACATTATTTTTTATTGATTTGTAAAGCTTATTTCTATGATTTCTCATACGTCTAAGAGTCTTATCGAGCCAAGGCTCAGAAAGTTTATCCTTTCTCCTAATTTTAGGGACATATCTTTCGACCGCGTCAAACAGAATATTGTAGAATGAATTTACATTGTCGTCAATAGATTGGGATGCAAGCGTATCTGTCCAATCGACATTGTCAAGAGAATGGTGAATGCTATAATAATCAGCATTACGGAAATCGTATACAATGGTATTATTGTACGTTTGAAAGATATTAGAATCAGTAGTGGATAAATCAATAGCAAGAGCAGAATGGTGAAGGCTATTAGAGAAAAGATTCTCCACGTCGATAGTAGGGCTAACCACTACTTTGTCATAAGCGTTTGTAAATATAAGGTCTAACCAATTACCATAACTATTGGGAGTCGGAGCAACTTGCTGCAAATCATTACCATACAAAGTACTCACAAGGTTAAAATCAGAATTATCAAGATGGTTAATAGGAATTAGGTAATTATCAGTTTCATCAAGAACGAAACGTAAATTAGGGCGATTAAAATCTCCAAGTAGAATAATTTGATCCTCAGCGCTACGAGTTGCCATGAAAGTAGATATAAATTCGCATATATAATTGTAAACAGAGTCGTCAGATCTAGGCGGGACATAAAATAAAAATGTATAATAAAATAATATGTGCCGTCATTTCAAAACTACAGCAGTAAGTAAGCTGAAAACTATATAAAAAATATGTTACTGAATAATTACTAATTTATTTAATTGATGCAAATAAAAACAATAATTTTAATTATCCGAGACGTTGACAGTATGAAAGCAAATATTTAAAATTACAACTATTACAAATTACAACAACAAATCACGACAAAAAATCACAGCAATAAATCACAACTCTTGACATATAAAATATTCAACACATAAAAATTCTGCCAAAGTTCATTGGTTTTTTCGGAAGTAACATTGAAGCAATAGCAAAGTATCCAAAGTATCGTCTCCAAGCCTGCTTCTAAATTTATTCCCGATGTTTGACGCCGCGGAAACGGTCGATAAATATTGGTAAGCCTGCTCCAAACTACGCGAGTGCCACCACTTTCGAAAAGTTTCATTTCTTTTGCAATAGTTTTAATTAGATTAGTTTCTTGCGGCATTTCATGATTGATTATTTTCATACTTTTGGAGCTCTTCTTGTAGCATCAATTGACGACTACCTTGTTCTGATTCAATATGGGTATCTACTGGGTTCTCCTCATTTCTTTGGCTAGCAAGCAAAGGGTTCAGCATCTAGATCATCGAAGTATTTTTTTTTTAAATATTTGCGTTGCTTGGTTTCCAAAATAGAGATTCTATTTCACTTGGTCAATTTTTGCTGGCACAATGTAGATTCCGGAGATAGCTTAGCTAACCAGATAGCTCAGTACACGGACGCTTTTTTATTCGGTCCAATATTGCAATTTTCATAGCATTCACAAGAATGAACCGTTTTTCTCCTATCAGCCTAAATAAAAATCTTGATGAAGTATTAGCAGTGCATAAATTTGCATCTTTGCGATTTAAGGCCTCCACAGTCAATTTTACAAGGAGTAAAACTTCAATAAGTTTCTGAATCGAATCAAACTCAGTTCCTTTTAATCGCTCTGGATATTGCAGGCCTATTAATGTATACTATTTTTCAAAATGGAAAACCGTTTAAACATTGCCAAGAGATTATTTCATCTTGTTTTACAATCCAGTAAGTGAGACAATTAAATGCCTTGCTCGGATTTGACATAGTTTTGAAGATCGTTATTATTTTTCGTTAGGGCTTTTTTAAAATATAAAACTACCTTACGAACTTTTTTTTATGCATGCGCTGATGTCCTTCGTCAGATCTAACGTGTCTTTCAGGCGACCGGGTTCAACGTAGTAAGCTGATTCAGGAGCGTCCAAATCTTCGTAGTCTTCGTCCAGATTATCAGCTGCTTCATCAACTCTTTGATCTAGAATGGACCTCCTATTATAGAGAACATCGCAAACTGCCAAAAGGATGCTATGCGCCAAACAAATATGTTGCTCTGTATTAACTAGTCTGCCTACTTTTCGCATTTCATTTGACCCATCAGTTATGATGATAACAATGTCTTTTCCTAGAGAAACATCAAACTCAGCGAAACGCTCTTTTAATATATCTTGGTAGTTTGCAACTGTCATTAATATCCTTACTCGCACCAAGCCCCAGTAAGAATTTACTAAGTTGATGTTAATATTTATATAGCGTCTATTTGCAGTGGAGGTCCACTCATCAAACGTCAAACTAAACCGTTCACCTGAGATTCCAGCCTGTTTTATCTCACTTTTTATTATTTTCTTTATCCTGCTTGCATAGCCCACAACCTTTTTTTTTATTGTTGTTGAGGATTTTGGTAAATCTGTGTATGCATTCGCTAGTATTAATTTCCTCAAATCATTCGAAGTAACGAATGCACTAAATGCGAATTAGTCCATACTTATTTATTTACAAACCCCTTTGTATTCTCTTGTTAACTGTTACATCGGTTTGTTTTGCTCTATTCTTTACGCATTTTGATGTGAACCTGCATGCTAATTGCTTTCTCATAAATATGGATTATATTTGCTCTGTTCGAGTCTTGCCGTAATTTGATTGCCGATTATGCTTGACTGCCGGCCCCGGAATCCAGGCCAATTTCTGATCCCGAAAATCCCGGGATTAGAACTCATCAATCCCGGGATTTTCGGGACCAGAAATTAGCCGGGATCCCGGGATCCCGGGATTGGATTCGCTAGTTGCATACCTAATGCGTCTTGGTTGGTCATTGAAAGTAATTTTGTTGGACGGATCTTCTACATTAACTGCACCACTTATAATATCAAAATTTAGGCAAGCGCTTAGCAGTGTTCTTCTAGAAGAGAGTGACATTGAATTTAGAAGGCTCAGTCTGTATTTTTGTAGTATGGAAGATGTTGGAAATTTTCTGGGTCATAGAGGTTTCTCAAAGCGAAAAATAAAAACTGTTTCTGAACAGATTTCACTCTATGACTATGTAGCTCAAAAGCCACGTTCCATATAATGCAGGCATATTCAAATAGGTAACTGACTTGGTAACTCATATATTCTGGAACATCTTAGCACGTTTCTTAATGAATCCGAGTTGTTTATTAGGCTAGGATTTTGTCGTAGTGGAGGTTGAAGCGCATCTTAAGTTCCAATACTATGCCAAAATCTGTATGATCAACCCTATTCAATTCGATGTTATTAGCCCTACAATGGTACGGTAAATTTTTGGATGATTTTAGGTACATGATTTTACTAAAAAGAAGGCAACAATAGTATTATGTACATTTTTCATTTTATCATTAAACATAAAAAGATTATATAGCTTCTAGCCTCATGGCAGCCAGAGTGGCCAGCTGGCTGATGTGCGACGAAATGTAGTGAGTAAAAATTAATGAAAAGTACCATTCCAGGGTTAAAGCAGCAAGAATAGATTTTATTTATTTATTTGCCAAAGAAATCATCATACAATATACTTAATCCAAGAAATAAAATAAAATATAAAAGTATTTTAAGTTGATATTTGCATGTGTCAGCTGAATCAGGATGGAAATTAAATATGTTAAGAAGTTAATACTGCCTTTGTCAAGTTATTTTTGAAGATAGAGTGATACCTGATGAATAGTGATAACTTACACCGTTGAAAGTTCTGCAACACTTATTGATGGGTTCATTATGCCCATAGACTGTAAGGTGCTGGTATTTCTTAAGGAGGATTGTATGCCTAGTCCGTCTTTTTTGATTGTTAAATGTAATTTTGTTAGAAGGAGCTGCTATACAAACTGTTCCATTGACGATGTTGATTGTATTCTTACGGGAAACACTTATTAGATGGCATTTTTGAATGTTAAGATTCAGATTATACTCATTGCACCACTGTCCACTGTTCAAGAGATTGAAGCTTGAATTATTGAAAGTTTGCGTTAGATCGCGTGTTTATAAAGTGGTAGACTTTTAAATCGTCTGCACAAAAGATAAAGGATATACCAAGCAGTATCTCAGACAGATCAGATATGAAGTTGTTAAAAAAGAACAGGACCTAGATGATTACCTTGCTGCACTCCAGAAGACCCGGAAACTCTTTTAGGTATGTGGCCTTAGAATTTTAGAAGCTGAGCTCAATTGCGAAGATAAGCCTGGAGCTAATTAAGAAGGGATTCGGATACACCAAAGCTATGAAATTTATATGCCAGAGTTTGATGGTCAACCTGGTCGAAAGCCTTAAGGAAATCCGTACAAACTGCGTCAATTTCGCTTCCTTTTCCATTTTACAAAGCACATCAGAAACTAGGATCATGCGATTGGCGGAAATCGATCTAACCTTACAAAACCAACGTTACTGCTCATTTAGAAGAGGATCGATAATACGAGTAAGTTTTTCACAAATTAACTTCTCAAAAAGTTTGGGGATAACAGATAGAAAATCGATCCCCCAACAGTATCATCGCTTATCACGTTTAAAATTAGGTGTAAAATGTGAGGATTTCTAGAAAGATTAAAAACAGGGATCTATTGAAAATCATATGCTAATGGGCGATCAATTGTTCTGCAAATTTTACCAAGAAGAAAGGAGAAACCAAGTCAGGGTCTCATTTTTTGGCGATCTTTAGTTCTTGAATAGCTTCAATAACAGCCTTTTATGTAAGGAGAAACCCGTAGATAAGAGATTTTGCAGTGATTCGTGCTAACTTAGTTGAAGTAGGGATTATTGGCAAGCAAAAAATTATTTGAAAATGGTCAGCCAAAAATTACATATGGCTTGTAGACAGGAAGAAACCGTGTGAGCTCGGTACTCAGAACAAAGACAACCGGTTGTTTTACGTATCAAGTTCAGGATATCATAATTGCTTTAATAATTTATTTCTATGGTTTCTGAGACGCCTTAAATTATTATCAAGCCAAGGTTCTTTTTTTCAATTTCGGGACAATTGAAGACTATTTTGTAAAAGGAAGTTACCGATTCTTTTAAATCTTATGCCGAAAAAGATCTTGTCCAGTATACTGTGTCCATATAGTTTCTAATATTTTTGTAGTCAGCATATGAAAATCATATACAATTTCATTATTGTACGATTGAGTGCAAGAAATATTTGTAGTGGATACCAGACGAATCGTTTAACTTTAGTTTTTCTTCTTTACTACTCCTAGATATCCTTCCTGTTGCTTTTTCGCAGCAAATCGGGAAAACGAGAAGGAAACAGGATCAAAGACAGGAGGTCATCTCTTCCATTTTTGAATTATGTGTATTTGCATGTGTGTTTTGCCTTTGAATAAGGATTCAGTCGAAAATATACGGTGAAAGCACAACGACGTGTTTTTCTAAATAACAACGTCTTATTCTGATTTTGTAGCCAACTGTTTTATCTTTTAATGTGTTGAAAAGAATTCATCAGTGTCATCCAATCGAGCAACTATTTGGTGCCAGTGGGCATTTTAGTGATATTTTGGGTATTATAGTTCTATCAAGAATTGAATTGCTGACATAATCATCAGATCATTACGATATTTTAGACCATGTTTAGACCAGCACACATTTTAACGAATGCGTTGGCAACCCTGTAGATATGACAAGGTCGTTAAAACTAAATCCTTCATAACATCCAATCTTCAGAAAAATTTTCGCTACTTAGGAAAAAATAAATTACACATTTATATATCACCCAATTGCCTATATTTTGAGCACGCAATACTTCTGTTTGCGATAACAAACGACTCAGTCATCTGATCAATATGAAATTCAAAAGATGTATTGATTTTTGTTAGCAGCAGCTCTGATGAAAGTTTATTGCACATATTGGCTACCCTGTGGCCAAGGTAACACTTTGAAACACACTCAACAAAATTAAGGCTTTCAGTCTTATGGCTTTGAATGCATATATTTAACCAATCTGAAATTGAAAGGGTTGGTTAGACTTTCCATGCTAAGAAATTCGGAAAGAACTGCCAGTTCGGGCTATTTTCATTTATTTTTACAAAGAGATGCTACCAACTAATATTTAGGTGAAAGTATGCAAGAAATAAGGGATTAATTTTGAACCTGAATATTCTAAAATGCCGACCTAATTACTCATATCATTCAAGTAAAAACGCACTTTTACAGGCTAATGATTTCGATTTCTTTATTTGCTGGTGGACACGAGAAGAATCGATTTTACAAATTCAAATAAAACTGTAACTTTAGAAGAGAAAAAGCTTAATCGATAACAAGTTTCATATACGTTCAAATAGTGATGCGACATTAAGAGTAAGTGCATGGAGAATTCACAACGATAATGCACTTATTTAGTTATTATCATTCAGTTCAATTTCAGTTCAATTATTTATCTCCAACCCAGTAAAAATAAATAAGTAAAATAAGCAATACATGTGTCAATTTATTTATTAAAATTAAAATTTATTTCAATTTATAAGCAAATAGAAAAATTAAGCAACGTATGTTTTAGTTTCTAAAGTTTTTAAATTTTAAATTTTGGCGCGTGGTAGCTTCTTAAATTTGTCTACTCCTCTAATTTCCTCAAATTCAACTGATCGAAACGAAATTCACATGGTGGGTTGGCCTCAACGTGGAATAGATTTTATATAATTTTAGCTCAGGTATCATTTTCGTCATTTTTCTTGCTATCATTGAAATTTCATATCCTAAGGGAAATAAATAAAAAATGTTTACAAGGTATGTTGATCACGACGTGAAGCAATTATGGTAAGCTTATGGTTGCAGCACTAGCAAAATGTTGCCAGCACTGAGCATCTTCATGTCATTTTTACTAGGATATGCTCCCATCAAAACTTCATGACAAGCACCTTTTGATGAAAATAAGTAAAAAGTGCTTTAATTTCCTGAGCTTTAATGCTTTTAATATTCGTAACCCCGGAAATCTTTTAACCTTATAGTTTATGATGCAGTTATGGAATGAAAGTGCTATAGAACTTTGGGCACAGGTTGATCGTAATAAGGAGTACGTTTCTATCACACATTTGCTCTACTTTTCGTGGGAAATCAGTTTTTCTAGCGGTTTGCACGCGCTAGAGTTTTTAAATTATACTGGAGAGTAGAAACGGGAGCATGACACAGAGTTCATTCCATAAAAAGATGACGGTGGTGAGCATTTGGAGATACGGAGGCACTCAAACAAATGTAAGGCAGAGGAACATAGGTTAGGATAATGTCAAGATTTCTATAATTAGCGATCGGTGCATTGTTGAGTTCGGAGAGTGACCATTGAGAAAGAAAAAAGATGTAGCTAGACAATATTCTAAAACAGCTGGCGCCTCAATTTAAGGTTTTTGAGGTCCCCACATAAAAAAATGGATGCAAAATGGAAACGACCATTGACGTAAGGCGAAATTATGCAAAGAATCATTCATAGACCGTTAAGGCATATAAACTACAGACATAAGCAATACTGAGGATGCAAAAAGATTCATATACATACATCACCAAGAAGAAGAGACAAAGAAGTCATTATCATCCCATTCAGATACTTAAGGACGCCAATAAGAACGCCACTACGTTAAGTAAATCCACTGAAAGAGCGTTCCCAATCCTTGCAAAAATAGCGCGGAGTGGTAAAATTTCATCGCCTCATTTATACGCAGACAACTAGGTTTCTGTAAGGCAGATGATGAAATCAAGTGCGACTATAGAGAAGAGCTTCATATTGTTGTATTTGGTCCTTCGACCTCAAGCGTTCTGACAATATATTTTAAGACTATGGTTTAAGGTCTCTCTCTTTTGGCTGAGCGGCATTGTTGACAAAATCTTTAAAGAAAACTTTGCCGTTTAGTATAACTGCAATTGACGATTAATAGTATAGTAAACAAATGGAAAACTTACAGATGTGCAAAATCGAATGCACCTTTTTATACTCAGCATCCACTTGTGGCGTGTACAGTCATGATACTTGTTCGCGTGACGACATAAAAGTGAGAAATGTTCTATCCGCATCGTATCATTAATCACTTTGTGTCACATTTGCTTCTGTTTTCAGCAATTTCCTCACATTGAATAACATCAAGTAGCAATTGAATCGTTAGCTGAAATTTAAACGCACATAAACTTTGTTGAGCCTTTTGAATTTTTGGGGCGGCAGCGCGCGAGTTTAAATAAAACAGATATTTTATTTTGCACGTAGGATCTGTTCTCCATTGAATATTTCGAAGTGGCGTTGCCTCAGCACTAGGATAAATTGTAGACTACTTTGACATCAGACATATTTCGTTAAAATGTAATTGGTGATTTTCGTTCCATCTTTCGAAGTGATTGCTCAAACTTCTCCAACGAAACCAGCAATAGCATCGATTGTACCAACAGCCCAAAATGATTTTCTTGTGACTTTCCTTTCTTCAAATTATCTTCATACGTACGTAATCTGATTCCTTTAGCATAAAATTGCAGCTCCACTTTCAATATCGCGAAAAATCTCATATTGTAGGTGCGGAGCGGACTGAAGCCCTCCCGCGGCTCACCCACGTCACAAAATATACATACATAGTTACAGTATCGCGAAAATTACATGCCAACCCGGCCGTATGTGCATTGCCTTGTGCAGCGAAGCTATCGCCATAGTGGACGGATGCACTGCATATTGTTAGAAGACACGGCCCGTAATGCAGAGGTGGTATTCGCATTTCACGTGTTGGAGTACCATGAATGGAAATGCACTTTACAACTCTTTTAGTCGAGTACCGCACCACGGGCCAATTTATGTAAAACAAAGTGCTTTCCATGCAAATAGTTTTTGGTCGTATGCAACATTGCATTGTGGTGCTTACGACGCCGAGCGGTGCGGCTTGGCGGTGGCAGAAACGGCCAGTGGCGACGGCATTGTTATTCTTTATCATTGCTGCTTTTTTAACTCGAGCTCAGCCTTTCCAATACTCATTTCAGCGTTTGTTTTTCAACTTGTTTTCACTTCCTTGGCATGCCTCTTGCTCAAGATATTGGTTTGGTATGAGATTCCATCAGCAGCAACAGCAGCAGGAATGGCTCGGTATGGCGGCGATATGAGGTCTCGGCAAAAGAGCCTTGTTAAGGCGCTCAAGTGCTCGTAAAATAGAGCAATCTGCATGATAATTGCGACCATAGAGGCCTTCATTCGCGATTATATGAATGCACGAGTAGCTTGAAGAGGTGCATGCATGCAACCGAAAAGTTTTGTTTTTTCGATGCAGCAGCAGTCAGGTACATGATAGATGCACGATAATTTTACTATTGCCATGTTTGGGTTGAAATTGGATAAATTCTTAGACTATCACGGGGAGGTGACGAGACGTGCAGTTATCGTAATTTAAGTTTTTGGTAAGTACCTACACAAACTTGTACGGTGAACTTATTCTTCTTTTGAAAACTTAGAAGCTGCATCGAACACAATTTAGTAGTAGAAGGAGCTGGATTTTTTTTCATTTGCAACTCCAAGCCTTTAATATTACGCCAATATGGGTACAACATCTTTAGTTTGTATTTAGGCTTGATGTCTAATTGTGCAACAAAATCTACAAACAAAACTTTGAGCCTCACGCCACTTTAATTTAAATACCTATAAACATTCAATTATTACCATAAACATTCACCTCCAGACGCCCCATTAATTTTGCAAGAAGTTAAGAGCGAGAAACCGTAGACATTGTAAAATAGTTCCAACTGAAATTATAATTTGCCTACAATACTCACCTTACCGCCTGAGTACATATTTATGCAAAGACTTTTTCAAAGAACTGCCTAAGATAATCTCATGTTGGATGCCTATAATTGAATTAGACATTTTTCGTAATCTCCATGTCGAATCGATCAAGCCACTAGACAAGTGAAAGTAAAGCGCAAATGTGTGTATTCGAGTAGATGAACATGTGTATTCATGTGCCTGAATTTCAAAATACTTTGAGATTTGCTCGAAATGTGATTGAAATAACTATAAAGTTTCATTTCGATGGACATGAGCACCTGAGCCGTTCTATTCATAAGCTGATATCCAACGAAATCGATTTGTTACAGAAAAATGTTGGGTCATAGTCGTTAAAATCATTAAAGATTAGTTTGTAGCTGTTTTTGCAGCTCTCCTTTATGTTTGTATGAAGTTGAATGTATTTTCGATTGACGTTTGCCTTCGAAATGTTACATGATCGAGAGTTTTCAATTTGAGTTGACATTACACCTGTTCCTTAATTTCTCAGGTAAAAACTTATTGGGTAAAAACTTACTGATGTTGTGGGACGAAGGTTGGCAAAACTAAAAACGTCAAGGAACACATATCGAGTGAAAACTTACAAAACAGGAAGAAGAATCAAAAGTTATGTCACAGTTTCATTCATTTTAATATAAACAACGTAAATGTAATCAACTGTAAGACTGTGTGGCAGTTGAAGCAATAGGAATGCCAAAAATTGCCAGGAAGAAAGGGTGGGATAAATTTTTCGAAGACGGTATGCTATGACATCAGGAAAAACTATACCATTTAGCGAGCCTGGAAATGTAAGGAAACTCTTTTCGGATAAATTTGGAAACATGTGGGAGCCCAGTCCTTTTATACAAAAAAGCCAATCTAAAAAAAAATCCGATCGGAGATTTTTCAAAGGAATTATCTTTACTGTGGCATAAGAAACAGCAGATGAAAAATGATTGTAAAATCGTGCGTGTATAAGAATCAATTCGAGGTTAAAAATATTAGTTTTTCTAAAATATATCGTTAACTATTGATTAACGTAATTTAAATACCGTAATTTTTTCATAAATTATAAATAGGAGAAATATATAATATTACCAATAACAATAATACCTGAGTAGGCTAACAGTCAATATCGGCGGATGGACAGTGAGACGAGATTCAGTCTGTTAGTGGCGATGGTCAATTCTGTCTTGCTCAGTGGAACCGGAACTTGGAGAGATGCACTCTAAACTAATAAATTTCAGACGTACCTACACTGAAAAAAATCCACATAGCGCCCAGAGCCATGTAACATAGCGCATTAATTATGGTTCAATACGCTATGTACATAGTACCCTGAGCCATGCAGTATGGCTCCCAGCGCCATAATTACATGGCGCAGAAATTATAGCCCCACACGCCATATTACATAGTGCCATGAGCCATGTAATATGGTTTAAGGCACTACAATTATTTTAATTACACTGAAAGAAAAATCTTGGTATAATCAACCATTTTCCTTAGTTGTTTTTGCGTCAACTACGGGCTATGGTTAAAACAACCATATAAAAATAGTTGATTACTTTTATGCACCATGACGCGTGGTTGATAAACAACGTCCGTGGTGCAAAAAAAGTACTGGTTCAGGCGGTAACAATGTATTGGTATATTTTTCCCTAAATGCTTGTATCATTAGAGGAGCATTGATAAGCCATAAATCATAGCAACATAATCCATCCAAGCCTTAAATAGAAACAGGACGTGAGACGTGAAATTCAGTTCATATGCATAGCTGCAAGCTGCAGCATCTATGAAAACAATTGAAACTGCTAAACAATTTCTGGCATTGGGACAATCGTATTCGTTTTCGGGACTCCCTGTTTTATAACAGTGATCTGCAAACAGAAGACTTATATTTTGTGAATAGAAGAAGGGAAATATAAAGGCTTCACAGCATAGCATGAGTATGAATTATATCGAACAGCAAACCGAACACAATTTTGCCATGTAGCAAATGAAACTTCTATGATAGAATAGGAGTATGAGTATGAGGAGTATGAAAAATCAACAGTTTGCCTTAGTTGTTTTTGCATCAACTAGGGCTATAGTTAAAACAACCATAAGAAAATAGTTGATTACTTTTATGCACCATGACGCGTGGTTGATAAACAATTTCATTCGGAGCATGAAAAACATCCAAATGTTGAAACCATTCTACTTTGCGTAGAGTAATTCCAAAGACGTTGCTCACTGAATTACGTTTGTTGAAATCAACTATTGCAAAGTGGTTTAAGTACCATAAAAACAGTTGATAATTCGAAACGTTGAAGTTTTGAGTGAATTGATGAAAATTTTTCTATTTATCAACTAATTTTCGTGGTTATGAAACAATTAAAACAGTTGATTTCATGAACGTTGCGATATTTTTTGTACAACCAGAATCAACTACTTTTATATCGTTAAGTTAACTATATTAACATAATAAAAATAACAATTTTCCGTAGTTCGTTTAACGATTTTGAATGAATCGTTGCAATACTATTAAAAATAGTTGAACCAACCAAGAGTTTTTCTTTCAGTGTATTATAAGCTTCTTGAGTATAAGTGAGGGTATGGGCTTTGATGTCATTTATCACTCGGGAATTTCGTCGATAGAATCCCATTACCTAACATCAATTGCTCTACCTCCAGGTGCTCAGAACTGAGAAGGCTCGTGGCCTTTTGTTCGATGCGAACTGGATCATCTTTAGATGCACTGAAAAAACACATAGCGCCAGACGCCATAATTTATAGACTTCTGGCGCCATGTACATAGTCGATTTTGGTCGATTTGTGATAAAATATAGCGCCACACGCCATAGTATATAGGAGCAGACGCTATGCTTATAGCCTCCATGCCATACAGTATAGTCCTCCACGCCATGTGCTATAGCTCTCCACGCCATGTAATATAGTCCGTCACGCCATGTACATGGCGTGGAGGACTATAATACATGGCGTGTAGGCCTATGTACTTTTCGCCATGTACTATGGCGTGTGGCGCTATATTTTATCACAATCCCTAAATCGACTATGTACATGGCGCCAGAAGTCTATAAATTATGGCGTCTGGCGCCATGTGTTTTCTCAGTGTAAACAGAGGCACCCTATTTATCGCCTGCAGCTACCTCACGGTTTCAGAGGAGGCCATGGTGGCGGTACCAGGAGCAATCCGATATATTATCATGAAAACGCTAAGAAGGGTATTCTCTCGCTCAGAGTCGGGCAGAAACTTCCGACTGAAAATAGCAAAGGACGCTGAACGGCTAAATGGATTGTCTTTATATAGTTGAATTTCCACTTTTGTCAATTTTTAAGAAGGCATGGTTACTTCAGGAAACACCCGAAAAAAGGGCTAATGTTGGCACTTCGTACTGTTGATACTGAGTGACTGAGCTCAAAGATGCTCAGCACACATTCTTTCCCATTCAAAACTTGGCCACAGGTGAACTGAGGAATTAAATTTTCATATGCTATATGTTGTAGCGATTCAGAGTAAAGAAGTTGGCAGAACATCTCGACTGAACTGAACTGCAGAAGAAAGCCCGCGAAATGATAGTAGACAGCCATCAACGAGGCAAAAAAATGTATTGCTCCTGAAGCACAGTAAAGGCCCGTGGTCCACATTAGCAGAGCAGTCTCTAGTCCACATCCGATCGATGCTGTGGCGAGTCCCTAGAAAAATGGGGTGAACTTGCTCCCAGAAACAAATGCGAACACTGTGATATCATTCGTCACTGAATTATAGTCACAATATAAATTAAAACAGGAAAAAAAAGCTTCTGTCCGTGAAGGACTGCAGACCTCCCAGGCTTGACCTGGCAAACCAGGCTCAGCCGAGACTCGAAAAATTACAAATACTATATTGGGAGCTAGAAAAATAGCACAAATATGCGGGGAACATGCCTCCATCCCAGAGGCAGATCTAATAGTAGGTAGACAGCCTCAAGCCCCAAATAGTGTGGAGGCCAAGACCTCCTCTATGACTCCGGTCTAAAAATACACTTTAAACGGAATACGGTACCTGAAAAAGAAGTCTTACCGAGCGATCGCCCCATAATAAGCCTAAAAGGTCTAAATTTAACATTCCATTTTTATTTAATTTTTTTTAGTTTTTATTCAATTCATTCTAAGCAAAATATTCAATTAACATGGAAATAAGTTTGGCATTGTGGGTAGTTAGTCTAATTCAAAGTTTTAGCAAAAAAAGTCGCTTGATATTGACATTTACATAGTATCTACTCTTAATCTAAATAGTATATCTACTAATCAAAACTGTACCAACCAAAATGAAGGCAGACACTATCGAGGAGTTGATAGGACAATCAGAATTTCTTGGACAGTAAAATATAAAAGCAAAGCTGATATGATTTAGTTGGTTTAAAAGATGTGTCTCTTTTAAATCGTAGATTGATCTGAATTGATACACTTCAGAGCGTTCCAAGGAAGTATGCGCAACACTATGAACTAAATTCTAAATTCAGCTTTTCTATACCCCAGCTTCGATCAATACAAGCTCATATGTTGAAACTTACTGCTAGTAGCACCAAAAAATGTCCTGGTTAAAATTGTGTTAAGATATTAATTTAAATAGTTTTAAAAAAGCTCTGCAAAATGCATTGAGCAATAACAGAAAACGATTAAAAGGGAAGAAATACCTTTACTACCATCTAAATTGTAATTTTTGATTTTCATTAAATCGAAATCCATGGCAGGCTGCAATTGTTGAAATCGATAAAGTGGTCGCAAAAGTCAGCATTGTGAATTTAAATTTTTTTAAATTTTGGCCAAAAATAGTTGAGAGCTGGCCGAGTTTGGAGCAATGTGGCCGACTTTTTGAATAATCACCCTTATAGTAATTATTTCGTTTTAAAGTGTATTTTCAGATACACGAGCTTTGGATCGCTCGATCCAGTCGATAAAAGCTTCTTTCAAGCATATAATGCAGAGCTAGTTAACACACTTTAAACAAAATTATTAATTGTAATCTTATTAATTTGGAGTATCTAAACGAGGGCAATTAGAATCTTATCTCGATGAATTAATCTTCAAAAAATTCAAGCATATTCTAATAAATTGACTATTTTCTTGTGTTCCGTCAAAAAAAACGAATCCGAAATTTAAGCCCTGTTTACTCTATTGCCTAATTTAAATTTAATTAAGTGCGTTAAAATTCAGAGTACTTAAGAAGAGGAAAAACATCTAGGAATCCACCGGAATAGAACACTGATCTGGGACAGTAATTCAAACGAAACGGCACTGAATGCCACTAATACACTTTGGGGAACACAAAAATTCTTGGAAGCAATTGGAGACTATTAAGAAAACTCGCTTTGGGCACACAAATAAATGGTACTTTGTTTTGTCCTATATGGATCAGCAGTGTGGTAAGAGAAACCGCAAAAAAATGATATTAATTGGTTCAGTTTATAAGGCTGAGTACATAAGGAGTCTGGATATCATAAAGAATACAGCACTGAAGATATATGAACAATAGACCCAAGAGGTCACAGTGCTAGGTAATAGCAATGCCATAGAAGTCTTACATTGAAAGAAAAATCTTGGTAAAATCAACAATTTTCCTTAGTTTTTTTTGCGTCAACTACACTGAAAAATTACATAGCGCCAGACGCCATAGTTTATAGACTTCTGGCGCCATGTACATATTTGATTTCGGGATTGTGATAAAATATAGCGCCACACGCCATAATACATGGCGAAAAGTACACAGGAGCAGACGCTATGCTTATAGCCCTCCACGCCATGTACTATAGTCCTCTACGCCATGCACTGTAGTCCTCCACGCCATGCAGATGGCGTGAAGAGCTATAGTACATGGCGTGGAGGACTATATATAGTACATGGCGTCGAGGGCTATAAGCATAGCGTCTGCTCCTATGTACTATGGCGTCTGGCGCTATATTTCATCACAAATCGACCGAAATCGACTATGTACATGGCGCCGGAAGTCTATAAATTATGGCATCTGGCGCTCTGCGTTTTTTCAGTGCATCTGAAAATGAAAATTTATTCATCGCTGCGTCTGAACAAAAACCAGAAATAGTTATTGAATTAATATGAGCTATTCAGATAAAACTAATGTTGCCAGCGTTCACTAAACATAATACCGAATATGAATCTTTGCGGCATAAACAATTATGAAAAATATATTTTTGCGAAAAACTTGCTTTGTTTTTGGTATACCTACATTAAAAGCATATGCGTGTTTCATGAATTTCAATACATTTCGTTACCGAGTTTTTAAATAAGAAATAAAAGACAGCTTTGTTGTAGTTTTGTCATTTAAACTTGCCTTTCATTTTTTCAGCAATAATTTACTGCGTTGTGCATGCATACACTACTTTTACAAGTCAACAGCGATGTATCTGTACTCAAAAGTCAAGTATCTATAATCACGAGATATTTAACTAAATTTATTCTACTTTTCATATGAATGATTGCTGGGTTCAATAGGTCATCAAATAGAGACATTCATCATCCAGCACGCCGCACACTGTACCGTGCTGGTTTCTATTATATCTACATTTGCATTCAAGTACCGAGAAAATTATTTCAAGCACATTTATTCTTTATTCTTTCTAAAAATTTATAGCTCCGTTTGTATTTACACTTGTCGTGCTTGTCTCGAACTTGACGTTCTGCTGGCTGCAAAGTCGAAGGCGCCAATTTCTTTCACGCGAATAATTCGAATGTGCTACTCTTCTCAATGTGATGGCCTTTTGGGACAAGTTTTCGTTCCGATTTTATCTACTTTGGTGTCGCTTGTATGTTGTTGCTCCGTTAAAAGTTTTATGTATTCGCGCAATTGCAGCAGATAAAATCTGTCTAATTCCATAGCAAATATTGTAAAAGACTCAGATGTTTACGAAGAGTATACGCTGATAAGAATTTGCTTCTCAAGCCCGTAAGGCTTAGAAATGGCTGCAAAATGTGTTTGCAATAAAGTTTCCAATGTTTAGCGAAATAATAAAAGATAAGCTGTTTGCTTCTGTGCTACGAGTAACTTGATTATGAAGAACGAGTTCCGTACACAAACCGTGATAAAATGCCTTTCCGGGAAAAATGATAAAGACGCTTTTAAGAGTATTAAAGAAGACCTTATTTTCATGTTAAAAAGCGATTTTTTGGCGCATATTTACTTATAAACAGTTTGCTAGAATGGCATGTTATTTGAAATAATACAAATTTCTTTTGGCTAAAGATTCTAGACAACGCGAAACTCATGTTAAAGCCTACTAGTGCGTATGCTGGGAAATTTTCCGTTTTGCTCCTGATTTAAAAAGTAACTCTTAAACGGCCTGGGAATGTCGTCGGCACTTTTTTATGCAAGTTGAGGCACAGTTAAATGGGTTGATGTGTTCAAAGCAAAATAAAAACCAGTCGTGTTAACATATACCTTCATCATGGCATGCTTCTCCTATAAATACGCTAACTCGAACAATTGACGAGAAAATCTATTACTCTTCATCATTGGTTACAAACCAAACCCGATACCGTCCAACCGAAACATTTCCGAATGCAAATCTGAGCGAGGAAACAGTTCATCGTCCTGATGGTTTCATAAAACAAAATGGCGAGCTTCGTTGACAGTGCGAGCGTAGCTTGGTGCAAAAAAGCGTCAGAAAACGCCTTCCTTTACATAGCGCGGCTCAACATTTATCGTCGACACCGACAAAGAGCTGAAATGACTCCTGAGCGACATTTCGTCGCATCGTTTTTCTAACGAGGACGTTTCCTTCCATTGCAACCGTGATATGTACTTAAATGCCGTTGATACAGTTGATACCGTTTTGTCCCTGCTAAATCAGCAGCATTCGCCAGGCCTGAAACGGATAAGAACTTACCGGGGGCCGTGTAATCGATCGACTCCGACGACTGTTCGGTAGGAAGTCATTGGCAAGCAAAAACCACTCATTCAGTCGATAAGACCAGTGCAAGAAACTGACGTCATGATGGAAAGACCCATTGACAATAAATTTATTGCCGCCATCGAAATTGTCAATTTAACGAGAGCGCACTTTCAATTTAAAATTCCGTGGGTCTGTTGTAGCGGCTTACTACTGGCGTGTGTGCATACTTTTGTTACTGCTGATGGTTGGCCGGCATTTTGAAAGGGTGCAGAAAAAAATGTTGGAAAATCAACAGCGAATCGGAACGCACGCGAATGTTTTGGTGGCAGGTAGTACTAGGGCTGCCAGCCTAACAAATTACGTTTATTTCTTAATTTTAAAACTGATCTGAAATCTCGTTCATAGTCATTTTTCGCTATCAGTGTCATATAAGGGACTGAAACAAATAAAGATACCACAGCCTACTGGAATATATCTGCTGTTTTTGCTTTTCGTCATTCATATTAATATCTATTTATTAGCTAAAATATGCTTCAAATATGATATGGTTCAGTTTAGAGAATGATGAGTAAGATGCAAATTGATAAAAAAAACTTCCAGAAAGCCACTAGATAAATCACGGTATCATATTTTCTCATAGGTTTATTTTTTTACCGCTTTCCACAGCGAACAGTCGGCATTCTTAGTGAGAGTGAGGCTCTCCAAGAAGTGGAACTTTAGTTCGTTGTCCCACTAGAAACTATGCTGAGTCGTGCTTTAGTTTAAAGAGACTAGTGCAGCTTCTAGTTCCTTCGTGCCAGTCTTTTTTCCTGCACTAGAATTTCAATTGGTGAAGAGTATGTTGTTTTTTGAGTTGAGGAGTGCAGTTCGATTTTAAATTTTGCTGTGTTGAATGCATCCAATACATGCGCATTGACAAGAATAACTGCAGTATTAACATCTTCCGGTGATTTGAGTGATGCTTTAAGAAATATTGAGTTGGTGAAGTATAGTCTGAATTCATTCCAGTTGGTTTTATTATTGTTTATTTATTCACCAAACAAGGTACAAAATCATTCGTAAAATAACAAATTAAAAAAAAATGGAAAAGTAAAGTAAGTAAAAATTAAAAATAAAACAAACAACTTAAATAACAAGCAAATGAAAAAAGTAACAAATAGGTTAATAAATAACAATCAATAAATAAAAACATTGACATATATGCTATAGCTTAAGGTTTAGGGGTATGGATGGCATGCGAAAGGGAGGATTTGAAGGATGATTTAGAAATCGTAGGGGAATATAAATTACTTATGCTGTCGAATGTCTATGCTTACAGCAAGCGAAGTCGGGTAACATATCCAGAGTAATGATGACAAATCAAAAACTCCTTCTGATTTTGGGGAGCTTGGAGGTATTCCCTTCGAGGTTGCAAAGTTTATGAAGTCAGGAATATTGTTGGTGTCTGACGGCCAATACGTTGATTGGCCGGCCGAGATATTCCTTAAATCCTAGGTCGGTAATGTATCAAAGAGTGCTTTGCCTCTAGGTAATTTGAGTCGAGATCCCCAAAACGTGTGTTTCGCGTCAGGCCACGATCAATTTGGTTCCCAGCGCTGAGAAGAAACTTTTGAATATTGCCTTTGAAATGTTGTGCCTCGATGGACAGCAGATGGAGGAAATTACAGCCTCACTTAACTGTTCACGCAAACAAAGGATGTCAATTCGCTGAGTTCTTCCCAATGATGATGGAGCAGATGTTTTTTTAAGAACTATTGCAGGCCAGCCCGTAGTCTTGTCATCTAAGTGCAGCGTCTGTCGTTAAAAAATCCCTTTTTTGTTTTTATTTACCAATTTCGTTATATATATTTTACTTAATTTATTTATCTGAAAGGATAAAAAATACATTACATGTTTCAGGTATCTACGAAGTGCGTCAAATTTTCAGATATTTGGATTCATTAGCATTACGTTCCGAATTGATTCTGGTCGTGCTGCTTCAATAAGACAGCTATTGAAGTGACTAGTGACAGCTAGTAGGTTAAGCACTGGTTTCTTGTATGTGGGGTCTTTGGTTTGAATCCAGGATACAAAATAAAAAGAATCTAAAATAAAAAAAAGCAGGGACTATTAGTTAATGATGTAGTGCTTTACTTTACCAGATTTTGATTTTTCGAAAAATGGCGGCCGTTGAAATTCAAAATTGTATTTTCGACCAAAATTCCACTCACATTTTTGGCTATTGAAAAAAAAATATCCGGATGATAATTACATATAAAATAAGTTGAGAAAATTTCATGCTGATCGATAAAGCCGTTTTCAAGTTACATTGATCACCGACTTCGAAAACATAGTTTCGAGACAAATGCTTTTACACCATGCAAAAAACGCTTTATACAGTAGAGACGACTTCAATCAAAGTTATTTATCTCCATAAAGAATTGTCCGATTCGTCTGAAATTTGCAGAGAGCGCTTTTGAAATATGCTACTTTTAGAAAATGCAAAGGAAATAAAATCGATTTTCTCAAAATTCTAAGTGTACCTGCCCCCTTAACGCACATCAAATTAATTTTGTCCTGAAGCAAGGTTTTTTGTATGTCAGCGAAGTGTGTATTTTTTTCTTCCTTTTCGTGTTCTACAAAGCGTAAATGCTTATAAGTAGGAATTTGTCAAAAATAGATAAACCAAGATCTCTGGAGATTCGTTGCAATTTTCAATCCCTGCGTTATATAATCTGTTTTTAAAATTAATTGCTTGCTTGGAGCTAATTCAATGTGATTCTCATGATGATGTTACAGTAAGACAAGCAACCGGGTCGTTAAATTATTTGAATTACGATAATTTTATTTTTTCCTGTCTTTCTAATAAAATATTTTACAGGCACACAGCATACATTTTACAGGCACGCAGTATAAAAATGACATTCTAGCGTTCCAAACTGTCGTTGGAATTTAAGCCAGCAACATCCTTGCGAATGTGTGCAAAAAGGATGCGTACTTCAATGTATGATTTTGTCATGATAGAGGTAAAGAAGTTTGTAACATCATTCTCAACCAGTTTGAAATACGTTTTGAAATTTTTTGCAGCAGAATTTCAAAATATAATTTTCAAGTTTCCTGCTACAGGTCTTGAAACAACAGTAAAGTTAATTAAATCTGATTCTATTTTTTCTAGCTTCTAAAATCAAATATTTTAATTTTAAGATCAAGACTTTATTCAGAAGGAAGATTTATTTCAATTTCTTGACATATATCGATATTTTGAGGTCAATCTGCTCCCTTCTACAGTATCTAACGTTCTGACACTCATCAATGGATCTGTGCATGCTTAAGCTTAGATTAGAAATTAGTAGATTGTAAATTAATAAATCATTTATTAAAACCTTGGTCTATCTTGACCGGGCCTTTTACCGCATAAACGAATTTTCTTGAAAACATTAGGCTGTTCGAATTTGATACTTTCTAAACCAGGAATATATCATCAACGGCACAAAAGCCAGTGCTCCGAGCTTAGTAGTTAAGAGAAGAGAGACCTAGAGGTTTTGGTTTTACACCACTATAGTACAGTACAACATCCTTAACATATTTTGGCTTCGTGGCAGATTACATCGATCCACCAAAGACTTTGGCGTCGTTTTTAAATGATGCTGCCACCATAGGCTTCCCACCAAGTGTTTAGTCCTTTGCAGTATTTGCCCTGATCTTATCAATCTCTTCACGTTCTTGTAGACACGGCGGAATCGCCAATCTAAATGTTGGGAGACGAATAACCAACTTGAAACGCAAACGCCCTGGTTTCTGAAGAATACATAAGAACAAACATAAACAAATGCTTGAACTTCTTGGAAATACTTGATCGCAATAGTTTTGATTGTCTGAAAAGGCTTTTGTTGGTTGACACTTTGTTGGTTCGTCATAGGTTTATTTGCTGTGATGTAATTAAATGTGAATATTTTAACTTTTTCATATTCTATCCTCTTGTATCTTGTATCTCATGTATCTTTTTTTATACTGCTGCCAACGTGATGTTGATGAATTTGGAGGCTTTCAGTGCTGACATTGCCATCGGATATTTAGGTCTCTCTTCTGTTATGTGCAGCCCTAAGCTCAATTTTCATGAAAAATAGACTGTTTGTTTCGTCGTGGTCTTGTTATTTGGTAGGAATATTGAACTCTCTCAAGGCTCATGGCCGTACATATTTTTTTCTTGATTACGCTACACTGAAAGAAAAACTCTTGGTTGGTTCAACTATTTTTAATAGTATTGCAACGATTCATTCAAAATCGTTAAACGAACTACGGAAAATTGTTATTTTTATTATGTTAATATAGTTAACTTAACGATATAAAAGTAGTTGGTTCTGGTTGTACAAAAAATATCGCAACGTTCATGAAATCAACTGTTTTAATTGTTTCATAACCACGAAAATTAGTTGATAAATAGAAAAATTTTCATCAATTCACTCAAAACTTCAACGTTTCGAATTATCAACTGTTTTTATGGTACTTAAACCACTTTGCAATAGTTGATTTCAACAAACGTAATTCAGTGAGCAACGTCTTTGGAATTACTCTACGCAAAGTAGAATGGTTTCAACATTTGGATGTTTTTCATGCTCCGAATGAAATTGTTTATCAACCACGCGTCATGGTGCATAAAAGTAATCAACGATTTTCTTATGGTTGTTTTAACTATAGCCCTAGTTGATGCAAAAACAACTAAGGAAAACTGTTGATTTTCCATACTCCTCATACTCATACTCCTATTCTGTCATAGAAGCTTCATATACTACATGGCAAAATTGTGTTCGGTTTGCTGTTCGATATAATTCATATTCATGTTATGCGGTGAAGTCTATATATTACGTTGCATGACGCTTTATAAGTTAATCACATGACAATGTCTTCCACTGTGGCAAACGCAGTGGGCTGCGGCAATACATCCATTTTTTGTTGTCTTTTGTATTGCTAAATCCTGTTGTACGAGGATTAGGTTGGCTTGTCACAATACAAATCAGCCATTGCTTGTCTATTAGACCATTGAACTTAGTAGTGATGCCAACCTATGGTAGGTATGACAGCTAGCGGTGCGGCAAAATTAGAAATTTGGTAAATTCTGCCGCAGCGGCAAATTCAGCCGCAGCCATTGTGCGCGTTACCATACAAATGCTAAATTCAACAAACATAATTCCGTACTGCATACTATGCACACTGCGTACTATATATATTGTTGGAATACCATTGTTTGTGGTTGCTTATTTTTATTGCACCACGGACGTTGTTTAACAACCACGCGTCATGGTGCATAAAAGTAATCAACTATTTTTTTATGGTTGTTTTAACTATAGCCCGTAGTTGACGCAAAAATAACTAAGGAAAATTGTTGATTTTACCAAGATTTTTCTTTCAGTGTATTATAGACGGTTTTGAAGTCAAGAAAAAGATAAAATAGATCTAGCTTGTATTCTAGAAATTTTCCCATCAACTGCTGCAGGGAGAGTGTATTATTGCTTAAAACAACTTTATTCATGTACTTCATGCTTAGGTATAACTAACTCTTATCTCTAACAAGTATTTTATCATCTTCTCTGAGCATGCATATTGCATAGCTGAACAGGTTCTATCCAATACACTACAATTGCACTTAATCTAATCGTATCCAACTACTACGTCTTCCCCTCTTTAAATTCATTTTGCTTAGACTTATAACTATGTACGTATTTCCTTTATTTCGGTTAAATTCGAATATTTTGTCTATACGTAGAGAATTATTCTCTTAAGTGACAACTGATTACCTGATACGTTTCCTATTAGTTCAAGCATACATGACCTTACACGGTTAGAAATTTTCGGATAAATTTGATAAATTTTGGAATGCATATAGGTCCAAACGAAAGTTAGTATCAATCCAATAAGTTTGTTTAAGATCAAACAATTTAATCTGATAAGATAAATTTTGTCTGATAAGATAAAATCAATACCAATTATTCATATAAATTGAATAAGACGCTCTTATAGACGGTATCCGAATCGCATATAAATGAATACACCACATTCTTATTAAATGTACACCATTTAGAATAAGAAATATATTATTCTAATTTCGAGCTCACGCGATAAATTTATCCCATTTTCAAAAACCCAACATCATTTAACCCAAAATCTTATGCTGTTTTTTTCCCTCCTTTTTATTATGAATATATATATATATATTGGGAACAATTATCCATTATGATGAAAAAAGAATGAAAACAATTGAATATTTATGCATTCAAAGATAAAAGTAGGTTGGAATTAATTTTGCGGGAAGATTAAAATTGAGCAGCTTTTTATTTACATTAAAAATTTTAAGCTACATTGAAAATTCTATTTTGACTAAGTGGTTTCGAAAGTATGCACTGATTCTCATCAGACACCAGCGCACAGTGCATACTTGACTGGCGTGACCACTTGCAGTTGGAAATCATTTAATTTGTATTTACGCTAGTTGTGACAAATTTTAACATCTCCGACTTATATCCATCGATATAATTTTACTTGTAAAGGTTATTGAATGTGATCATGGTTCCCTTCTTGTCTATAAATCAGCATAGACAACGTATATCATCAAAGCTTATCAAAGCCGAGAATATTGATAAGGGTCGATCGTTTTGCGGAACCAGCCTCCGAAAGCAGAATCAAATTGGAATTATTTTTGCGGGATGTAGGTGTTGTGAAAACACTTGACATAGTACACCAAGTAAAACTTTCGAGCATTAAATTCAATTATGTACTGTGAGATGGATAACGATTATTTGTTTTATTATTTGAAAAAAAAGCTTCCAATTAACTTCACTTACAACACTTCCAATTAACACACTAACTAATTAAAACACTTCCAATTAACTTCACTTACAAACTCAAAATGCTAATTGAACGACTTGCGACGCAAAAGTAATTCTAAACAATCCGTTTCACGAAAACACTCCCGAGTAAATTTTCACTTACAAACTTTAAATACGAACTTTACGACTTGCGACGCAAAAGTAATTCTAAATAATTCGTTTTATTTTTTATGAATTTTTAATATGAATTTATGATAAATATTATCCGATCTTGGTATAAACCACCCGTTTATACGAAAATCGTACAAAAGTTATTCCAAAATAGGATAGAACAATTTTATCCAACGTCAACATATATAATCTATACGAATATTAGGATATATAATAGTACACCATTGTGAAGATCAATTTTATCCGAATATTTTTCACCGTGTATATACTGACTTATTACATTGCTTCTAAGCCAATTATCTTTACATTTTCTAATGCGATATTTCTGTACGAATTCTTATGTACACTAAATATTTTCCTATTCAATGGCCAGAAATGTGCAGCATTTTTCTATTGCATCGAAATCTAAAACCAATTTATTGTCTTGATCTCAAAAGTGACGAATTTCTACGAAAAACTGTTCCATCTTCTTTTTCGACCCAATACGAACGCGGTGACTCATGTCTTGCCAGTACCTTTCCTTTTTAACAGAATTTGTTACCTTGTACCCAGATTTGTTGGTTTGGAGAAAATTCCCTTCTAGATTTTTAGACCTTCCTTTCTAGATTTTTAGACATAGAGTGAAAGAAACCTCGCTAGTGGGAATTTACTACTTTTTGAGCGGATATGGCTATCTGGCCTAGTGGATACTCCTGTAGTTGCTTCACTCTGTGGTGTCCCCTTCTTGCGCATGGGCAGATCAGTCCAAGATACCAATCGTCAGATATGAGTTAGTAAGTCGTTTCTCTTATTAAACTGATTCGGTGGGTATTCTATCGACTCCCGGCGACTTAAATTTTTTTGGACCCATTGGACCACACGGGCCACATTGAACCACGGTAACAGAGCCTTTAAGGCCAGAGATAGGTAAAACTGCTTTTTTTCAAAGCAACAGCCTACCAATAAAAATATCATGCCAAAATCTCACTTGTATCATGCGCAAACCCCAAACCAAATTTTGTTTCAAAATAGGAACACATGCCGGAGACATTGCATTGTTAAGATTATTTCAATGCGACTGCTGGGAACCTTAATATGCAACAGAAATTTTTCAAATAAGGTAGTTTCGAGAAATAAGTTTAAATTTTCAATTCACATTTTCTCTGATATTTTCTTAGATGAATGAGAAATCTTTCCTCGCCGTTTTTTTGTCATCTTTCATGCCGAGTAAAACTGGAAAAATTAAGTATTGACAATATCGTCGATTTTAACAATTTTGTCACTTGTTTATGGCCCTCTTCGTTGTTTAGCAGTCCATGAAAATATTGAACACCTCTTGTATTTCCGTCTCGACTGAAATCAGATTTCTCTCTTTGTCTTTGCAGGCTGAGGAGCAGGCTGTGTACTACCTCATCCTGCTTACTTGCTAGTAAAACTGCCATATCTGATGGGGTTTCTTCTTATATTTGTTCACGAAATTTTTTTTTTCTTTTTGGATCCAAGGACATGCTGCTCCACTCGCTTTATATTATTATATTAGCTTATTATCATAATTGATAAAGCAAAAACAACTATCTGGTTTCACTCCATTCGTTGATGTTATTGGTGGTTTACTAACAACTTGATACACATTGTTAGTAAACCACCAATAATTTTGGCTTTGAAACACATCATTTAAAGCCAAAACTTTAAACATTAATGCAAGAACCAGATGAAACCAAAAGAATGCAAGTTTATATAACTACTAGCTAGCTGAAAACTCATTTGAAAAACACCTGCCAGAGTTCGATCGTAATTTTTGAAAATATTATCCCCAATAACTCTCATTAGCACTATTGCTTCTGATTGTAATGACAAACATTTGCAAGAAACAAAGTCTATTCTTCCTGACATGATAGCCATACCTACCGCTGGGTTTTATTTTTATAATTTATAAGGTAATATTAATTTTTAATTTATAAAAAATTAATTTAATGCACTGCATAATTTTCCTCGGTATTCACTACATAACGGCAGCACCGGCATGTCTCCGAACATTCCATATTCGTAGTGAGTACCATCGCAATCGATGCTCGCAATCAGATAGACGGGCAAAAAACATTCACTGGAATACATCTTTCATGCGATCAAAGCGCTTATGCCGGCTACTAGCTGCACTTTTTGTTTTTTTAGATACCGGCTCATACAGACTGCACACGACTACACTTGACGGGGATGGCTCTTGCGCATTTCTCCGCTAAACGACTGACCGGCCGACCTTCTCGGCCCCACATGTATGTAAATGCGAAGACAACAGCTCTTCAAGGAAAAACGCTGCTGAAATACGGCTGTGTGGGGACTGTCAGTCGTGTGGCTGGGAGCAATACAAGATTGAAGAACTCCATACTGGCTGCTGACTGATGGACGGACATGTTCCGCCCAAGTTTCAATATGGCCTGACATGCGATTGGCTGTCAAGTGATGATGGAAGGCGGGATCTAGTCGAATCCCACTACGATGGCTTGTGTGGTTTTGCGTTAGCAAATCAGAGCATTGTCATTGGATATGAAATCAATTTTTTAAATGAATAGCAGTGTGCAATGGCTTGAAATAGGTATTTTCAGATCCTACGTTTTTTTTAGCTATGTGGTAATTATTAAGATGTGAGATATTTTATGAAAAATTTCTGCGAGGCTGATAACTAAATTGATATTCTAAATTCACATGAATTGTATAGCCGATGAGGATGAAAGTCGCGATGAGATAAAAAAAAACTAGCTAGTTTATTCAAAGCTCTGGCTCTTACTAATGCCAGGATTATAGCGAAGTAATTTGAGCCCGCCGGCCATATTTTTTTCTGCGGGAAAACAAAGATGTAGCATATATTGATAAAAATTTGCAAAAACAACTATCCATTCGAAATAATCGCGAAATTGCTATAGTTACCAACTCAATTAAATCTTAGCTCAATTAATCAATTTTAATTGTAGCTATTGTGTTCCTTGCGATTAATGGGTTTATAGTACAAACTTAATTATAAATTTACATCAGTGCCTTACTATTTAAGCGTCAATGTCATATTGCTACACAAATTTCATAGATTTAATGCAGTTTTAACACACTAACCGTCAAAATTGAAATGTTCGGCCGCATCCTCAAATTCAACGTGTTCCTTCTGATTTTACTGTCAGTAACATTCTTTCTATTTATGTCGCCAGCTGAAGTGATCACTAATTCTGGAAATCCATTTACCGTTTCAGTACAGGTTAGTACGGTTCTAATGTGAATTAAAATAATTTGATGCTTTGCCAGTGCCACAAGGCTACTGAAAATATTGACTAATGTAATTAATTTGTATGTTACCAGAATAAGCAAGTAGACAGGACCGAGCACTGCACAGAAGAATGTTTCAAAGTTTTCGTTACAAACTCGGTGGAAGCTGCAAAGCAAATGACTCTTTCATTGGCGAATATAAAGTCAGGGGGATATGCCTCGAAAAAATTGGACAGGCTGGCTGAGTCTGCTTTGGAAAACTGCTTGAAATTATATATTCTTTGGATGATTGCTTCAGTCTTTATACTTTTTATTTAGAGAATAGGCACATAGAATGAATAAAGGATTTGTACTGATTCAGAGATTCATTTGCAGTATTCAAATGCATTCTGCCATAAATAGCTAGGTGATACAGTGATCCAAGTTTATTGCAATCACGTTGGGGCTCTGCACAAGTGATAGTAATAAGCAAACAATATCTTTAAGCGGAAAAGATCGAATTATGTAACGCCAATGGTGATGTGCAAAACAGCACACCGCACAAGTTTACAGTATATCTTGTACACGGTGCCAGCCACATGTCCAGTCTACTTTACTGTACTTGCGTGCGGTGTAGGTACCGTTTTGCAAATCGCCATGGAGCTGGTGGTAAGATCTTCACATTTTGAGAAAAATTAGTGAAGAATAATCACAATGAGCGTAAACCAGTGTACTTCGGGGTGGAGGCAAATCCGAAGTTCAACTTTCAGTAAGGTGAAATCGATGATAACAGATTAATTTTTAGTGGTCAAAAAACTTCAGTTTTACAACCTTGTCATTTCAGATTCACAACCTTGTCATTTCATATACTTGCAACAACTTATAGACAAATTTCTAAGAAAACAATAATGAAACTAGAAAAGCTAAACTGATAGACAAATATAATAGGAGTGTTTGGAGTGTTTTGAGTCTTCACGTTGGTAGTTATTATGTTATTTTGAGTTAAGAGATCAGATACATGACATTTGGGGTCTGCCATTAATTTACGAGTCTTATTTGCTTGGGACAATCATGAATTATTATGTGACAACACAGGTCGCAAACGCTGATTATATCATGAAGACATCAGAAAGTATGCGGAGCTTGTTTACAAGTTGTTGGCAAGTCACTTAAATTGGCCCGAAAACCGCCAAACAAAAATAAGTTTAAAGTTTATATGCATTCCTGTTGGTGTTTTTGAAGAGGTTTTTTCGAAAGGAAAACAATACACCACTAAATCATTTTCTAGTTATATGTTTACCGATCCGAAAAACACTCGAAAATATATTCAGAATATTAGTCAAGCAATTCAGAATATTCCATTAATATAAGTAAAATACAAACATATTAACAAAATAAAAATATATGCTTGAAAGTAACATAAAATAATAATAATTCTAACTTAAGATCTGAAAAAAATTGACAAATTTGAATTCGAAAATTACTTATAATTTGAGCCAGTAGTTCTTTCGATTTGTTTTATTTATAGATTTTGTCTTTGTAGTAGAAATGCTTCACTAAATTTCGTATATGTAGGTATACGCTTATTTCATTTCCTTAAATCTCTCTGTTCTGAAGAGTTAAGTTGGAAAACTTATCATAGTCCATAACGATAAAATAAACAATATTCAAAGGTATTATATCAGTAGGTATTATTTCAAAAAAACGATCGATTTTTGGCGAATAATGTTTTGTCTTTTTTTAGTTTACTTGATATGAATAAACTATTTCGTTTGGATTTTTAGTAGGGTGATTGCTTCATACGCCATAATTTATAGACTTCTGGCGCCATGTACATAGTCGATTTAGGGATAGTGATAAAATATAGCGCCACACGCCATAATACATGGCGAAAAGTACATAGGAGCCGGCGCTATGCTTACAGCCCTCCACGCCATACACTATAGTCCTCCACGCCATGTACTATAGTCCTCCACGCCATGTATATAGCTTTGAGGACTATATTACATGGCGTGGAGGACTATAGTACATGGCGTGGAGGACTATAGTACATGGCGTTGAGGATTATAGTATATGGCGTGGAGGACTATAGTATATGGCGTGGGGGACTATAGTATATGGCGTAGAGGACTATAGTATATGGCGTGGAGGACTATAGTATATGGCGTGGAGGACTATAGTACATGGTGTCGAGGACTATGGTACATGGCGTGGAGGACTATGGTACATGGCGTGGAGGTCTATAGTACATGGCGTGGAGTGCTATAAGCATAGCATCTGCTCCTATGTACTATGGCGTGTGGCGCTATATTTTATCACAAATCGACTATGTACATGGTGCCAGAAATCTGTAAACTATGGCGTCTGGCGCTATGTGTTTTTTTAGTGCACCAAATATAAATTCCACCAAATATAAATTCCACCAAATATAAATTCTACCAAATCTAAATTCGATAAATTCGAGTCAACATACTCACTATTGAATGTTCCTGCTCCAGTGTGAAAATTCATCGGTCGAAGTATCGAAAATATCGCACCCAGTACTTCAGTTCAAAATGAGCCAATTATGTAGACCCAAGCTCTAATGTCACTTGCTGACATTTATACCTTCCCTCACACAGCATGGCTGCGAGTTATACTTGGAGTGCCATGAGCCATATTACATGGCTCATGGCACTATGTAATATAGCGTGTGGGACCATAATTTCTGTGCCATGTAATTATGGCGCTGGGAGCCATACTGCATAGCTCAGGGCACTATGTACATAGCGTGTGGAACCATAAATGCTGCGCCATGTTACATAGGATCACGCGCTATGTAGATTCTGACATTATGGCGCTGGGAGCCATATTGCATAGCTCAGAGTACTATGTACATAGCGTATGGCGCCGTAAATAATGCGCTATGTTATATGGTTCTGGGCCCCATGTGGATTTTTTTCAGTGTTTTTTGTCTCATAACAAGAATCAGACTCGTCAGTACGAAATCTTTAGTCTAATATTTGGAACAATAGCCACTGTACTCGCACTTACTTAAGGTACCTTTTGTAACGAGTTTGATTCGTCCTGTGAGACAAGAAAGGTTTTAAAAAAGGATTTGCTGCAGACCGAACTTAACAAACAAGGTGGCCGACTTTTGGGCACCCAATTCACCCAATCACCCAATTACCAATACCCGCGCTTAGGCTAGCCATCGTGCTTGACTCAAATTAAAGTTTTTTGACTCGTGATCGCTCCCATGCGGTAAAAAGCAGTAGATCTGAGCACCTACAGGCGAGCAGACTAAAACTAACAGCTGCGCAGATTAGCATGTAAACTATGTAAAGAATATCAGAAATGCTTAAATGGTGAAATGTCTCCAAAGCAAAGTAAGCAACAAAGGCTTGTGCTTATACCAAAGGATGACAAACCTCCCAGCAAACCAAACTCTCAAATCAGTAGTGAAAATAGCAATTGATACTATCGGTGGTGAAATGTAGAGATGGGACACAAAGGTTTATTGCACGTTACTTTCGATGTTCAACGCCTTCAGTTCGTCCAACTGGGAGCACATGAAGAGTATCCTTCAAAGAATGGCGGCGTTGAGAATCATGAGACATCGTCGCCGGTGTCTTACGGAGGTCGGCACTTGGCTTATTCTTATAGAACATCATGTTAGGTGAAGTTGTAAGACTCAGTGTATTCGGAGTGCACTGTTATAGACTTCATTGACGACATTGGCAAAGCCACTGTAGCTAAACATATACGGTAAATTGAGACAATTACGAATGCTGTTATCGCCTAAGGGCAATCAAAACATAAACTGTATTTGTTACTAACCGGAATCAAATGGAGTTTATGCAAATGCTATTTGAATGGCAAGTCATCAATTCAAAGTCATTAGTTAAGGATCTTTGAATACTTCTCGACGGCTGGCTGAGTTTCAAAGACCACATATATTATGCTACACTCAAAACAATTTTGGTTTAATTTTACCCTTATAATAGTAGGAAACTGGTTTCCTACTATTAAAGATGTAAATTTACAGAAGTGCGTACAAAGAATATTTTATATCTTAAATGTCTAATTTCTTTTACGAGCAAATCGTGTAATTTTACCCAAAAAATACGTAAATTTAGAACGGAAACGCATGAAATTTGTGTATCTAAGGCTACTTTTTACGACTCTTTTAGTGTAATAAGCGCACTTTATTCGTGAATGTCCATAAAAATGTTTAAAAACCTATAATAAAAGGTGCGTTTTTTGCACTCTTGGGCAGAGTAAGTTAAGGTAAATTCAGGTAACTTACCCTGCCCAAGAGTGCAAAAAACGTACCTAAGGAATGTTTTATCAAACAAATGACATCAAAAGGTATTTATTGCGAACAATTTTAGGAAATTGGAATTGTTTTTTGCGGGATGATTAAAATTGAAAAATTTTAATATATCTTGAAAATTTTTTATTTGACAAAGTGGTTTCGAAAGCATGCACTGTTTTCGGAGGCTTATTCCGCAAAACGATCGAGCTTCCCGTATCAATTATTCTCTGCTTTGATAAGCTTTAGAGACGATATACGTTGTCTATGCGATTATAGACAAGAAGGGAACCGTGATCACAAATCAATAACCTTTATGAGTAAATTATTTCCATGGATATAAGTCGGAGATGTTAAAATTTGTCACAACCAGCGTAAATAACAATTAATGATTTCCAACTGCAAGTGGTCACACCAGTCAAGTATGCATTGTGTGCTGGTGTCTGATGAGAAAACAGTGCATGCTTTCGAAACCACTTTGTCAAATAAAAAATTTTCAAGATAAATTAAAATTTTTCAATTTTAATCATCCCGCAAAAAACAATTCCAATTTGATTCTGCTTTCGGAGGCTTATTCCGCAAAACGATCGAGCTTCCCGTATCAATTATTCTCTGCTTTGATAAGCTTTAGAGACGATATACGTTGTCTATGCGATTATAGACAAGAAGGGAACCATGATCACAAATCAATAACCTTTATGAGTAAATTTTAGGAAGTTTGCACTACTGAAGCAGGAATTTCAGCTAACCTCTAGATAAGTTTCATTTTCAATCAAATTGGAAAAATTTTATGATCCAAAAGCCAGCCTCTCAAGAAAGGTAACTGCCATCACATAAAATATTACCCCAAAACTAAATATCACTAACAAAAGCCTGTAATAGGTAACTTTAAATGTTAAAAAAGGCGAAAGTCCTATCAAATCAAGTAAGCAAAATATAAATAGTTTTCTTGTCAAATACAAAAACTTTTTGCAATTCCTTTAAGTTTATAATTTATTTTAATTTGACATTTACACTATATATACATTATACAAATTAACTTATAGCACTTATTGCTACACTTCTATTTAACTTATAGCTACACTTCTAATTAATTTATAGCTACACTTCTACACTTATTACACGAAAAGACTGACACTTAACTGCTGCTGTTCAAAGCAAAGGTCACGAAATATCAGACTCGTTCAGTCTAGCCAAATCACCGTCTTTCGTCACAATGTTACATCAATAATAAGTCAAATTCGAGCAAATGATACAATTTTACAGCTTTGGTGTAAATGAGAGTAGCGAAGTAGTAAATTTACACTCTTTTTGCTAAGGTTTACCAAACACTATTTATTATTCAGCTTATATGAGGTAAAAGCAAAAAATACACATCCAATGTGTAAAAAAAATTGTGATTCGGTATTTTAAACAGAAAAATGAATATATTTACTTTTATCAAAGAATTAATTTTAGACCCACTTGTTTGAGTGTAGTATAAAGGCGGTAAAGTTATATGCAACAATCGCCAGGACACTATTCAGTATCAGCTCTCTATGTATGCAGTATGGGCTGACGCAGGCAAAGTGCGCTTCGAACTACATATAAGCGATTTTTTCACTGTATTCGTGGCTACTGCTAGTGTCGTAGCTGTAGTGTCGTAGTCGACGAGTCGACAGTCTTGAAGAACCACGATAAAGAAAGATGGGTAAAAAATGTCAACTACCAAATAACAGGCACACTGGCGTCTTTTGGAAGAGAAAGGAAGGACGCATCACCTAATTTCAAACACATTACTTTGGTTAGAGAAAAAAAAATCTGGTGAACAAACTTTCCACTGGATCTTCCACTGTTGAAAAAACCTTCCAATGTTTGAATTATCCAAAAGTAGAAGAGAGGGCTACACTGAAAATAATCCACTTAGCGCATAGTCGTCTGTGACAAAGCACTGCATTAAATGGTTGCATACGCTATGTACATAGTAGGTACCCTCCGCTATAAAATATCTCTTCAATCGCTAAAATATCACATTCTACAGTGTGGCGCGCGGCACTTGTCTTATATGGAATGGCTTTTTTTGGCCATCATCATGGTGCTTTCTGTTAACGGTTTGCTGGTCCCCGCGGTCGTGTTCCTTCGCTTAGTTCAATTGTTTCGTGGGTGACTGCATTCAGGACAACAGGGAATGTCACATCAATAGAATTAGGACCGGAGAGAACCATTACCACACCGAAAACTGTCGAGCGTGTTCGAGCAGCAGTATAGTATTCTCCGAGATGCTCTGCTTGAAAACAAACAGTTGCTCTTGGCGTTTCAAAACGTTTTCTTCACTGAACTATGCCAAGTGAATAAAAGAATCCCAGGGAACTTCACGAAAAAACCCTGCACACGGATCAAGTCACTGTGTATTGTATTGTATCAAGAGTAGGCATAATTGGGGCTTTTTTTTTAAGAAAAACCAGCGGTCTATCAAAACTTTGAATTGAGCACGTTGCCTGACTATACTCCAGGATTTTTTTAACCTGCTCTGGAGGTAATGCAAATTGACGATAAATGGGATCAACAAGATGGTGCCAAAAAGCACACATTGAGAATTTCCATGCAGTTTGAATTTCCATAGAGTCATCTGTTTCAGAGGTTACCTCAACTAGCCTGCAAGTTCTCCTGACTTAGCCCCTTGCGATTTTTTCCTATGAGACTATCTCAAAAAAAGGTCTAAAGCAATCGTGGAATCACTACAGGATAACGTTCGGGCTGAAATATATACAAATGAGGCTCCAAAAAGTGCATAAAAACATTAAAAAATGACTTCCCCTGTGAAGGTTATGAAGGTATACGGTTTAAATGTTGCTAATTTTAAATATATAATATCGATTGGCAAAAAGTAAAAAAAAAAATGTTTTGAAATGTTTTTTTTTTCATTCCTAAATAAGTCAAGTGCCGAGTACTACCCTGTACAGAGTACATACTCCTATATAACATAGCGCTGTGTTTATTATCACACACGCTATGTGCATAGTACCCTGAGCCACAACATATAGCTGAAAAGGCCAAATCCACATGCATTACGGGGTTTTCTGCTATGCACATACATAGTTTCAACTCCTACGTAACATAGTTCTTATTACTTTGAACATAATCTTGAAACATTTCTTTGAAGTACGCTAAATAATAATAGTTTGCCAATAAGCTCGTGTATCTTAATGAGTATCCTCCTAATTAATAGGGTCATGGATTTGAATCCGGACTATGAGCAGAATTTATTTATGACAAATGAAAAAAATGGGAACTAAATTTCAGAAATCCAGCTACGAATTTGCATCTTCTACACTTGTCAGCATCATGAATTTGTCTAAAACAGGAGCACTTTCCCTTTTATCTAGGCTTTTATCTATAGCGTTGAGAGCTATGATATATGGGTTGGAGGTTATTTCACATGACTTTGCAAGCTATAATACATAGCACCAACTCCCATAAATTTTTCGCCATGCATAATAGTACCAGACGCAATGTTTTATCACAGTCCCAAAATTGACTATGTATACAGCGCCAGAAGTATATAAATTATGGTATCTGGCACTATGCTTTTTCTCAGTGTAAGCATGAAATTTCGAATGCCTCATCTTTCCCCAACTGAACTGAATGCTAAGGAACTGAAGGACTGAAGGCTATTAAAATTTACGCCAGAGAGGAGTGATGGTAACCAATCAAACGAAGCAAAAAAAGAAGCTTTACTCCTGGAGCTGAGTGCCCTGTAAACAGCCGTGACGGCCAGTAGTTTAGCTTGGCGGACCACGGTTTTATTCCCATCCGTCGAGGAAAAATTGACGCTTTGTTAGCTCCATTTGGGTGGGGGTAGACTCTTGAAAATGGGGTTTATTTACTGCAAGAAAAAAAGACACAACTTATTATTTAACCATCATGAACTAAACTCTCTGTAACCGGTATATAAAACGAACTCAAGCGATAAAAGATTTCGTTTGTAAAGGACAAAAGCCTCGATCGCTGGTAAGGAGTTGAAAAACAAACTCACTAAGGCAACCATACAGGGAAATACTTCCATTTAAAAGGTGGACGCTATTTATAGGCAGACAGTCTCTGGTCCCAGGTGTTGTTAGGGTCAACTCTATTTTGTAATTTTGGTTCATAATGAGCAGAAAGTCCCTCTCCACTTTGTTATTATCCACGAGTGTACCCCATTTGAAAACTATCAGTACATTATAATGTTTATGACAATATACGCCATGATCCAGATATTATTGATAAAGATTCTTTTTGTACGCGCTGTAAGCTGTGCCCCCCTTAATTCTGGAGCCCGAATGCAACAATAAAATATACATGTGCCGCAAATCACTGTATATTTCTAAAATTCTGTTGCTCTAATTACAATATTAGAACATATACATAGAGACCGCCAGTCTTATCATTAAAAACCGTAATAGACTTTGCTATTTGCAAGGCAAATATGTATTTGTATATGAGGATCGCGTTTAGTGATGAATGATATCTTATCGGGAGTCTGGGTTTCGTTCTCAACGCAGGAATTATCGCTGTTGAAGGACTTCAATTTAAGTATATATTGTTCCGGAAAGAACATATTTTGAAATTTAATTGCAAAGCGTATAATATATAACATAAACTATAATTTTGTTCTTTTTTTCTTGCGATTTTTTTTAGAGTATATTACATATCGTAGTATAACTTTTACTATTTAGATCTCGCATATACTATATAGGTAGTTGTGTTCTTGAAATTATCCAGCACTCGTTGTTGTATCGATCAATGGACAATTGACAATATGCACGTATGAATCTTCATACAAACGTCAAAGTCATACCTTATAGTTGGATTGTTGTTAGTGTCATCTTTTAAATATATTAATACAATTTAGAAACATGCCATACTTCTGGGTACTAATCGTTCTATTAATTTTTTCAAGCATTCACCTTAGCGTTGGCGAACACAATTTGAAGCTTGTGAACGGGTCAATAGCCAAACTCGGACAATTTCCTTACACAGTGAGGTTTTTAAATTGTCCTACAATTCTCGGCTGAAAATTCATTTCAGGTTTTAATTTTATACTGGAACTATGATACTCGTTGCACTGGAACATTGATTGGTACACGACATATCATCACCGCAGCGCATTGTCCGTATATTGAAAATGGACCTGTAATTAAGGTATGTATTTGTTTTCTACTTTCTAAGCCATTTAGATGATTGAACAATACAATATTGTATGCTTGATAATAAAAAGCTAATCCAGCGTCTATCTAGTTCGTGATGGCAGGAGATGTCAATAAGCCCTATATAAACCACCACAATGACTTGCAGCAAGTCCGCGAGTTCCGGACATATGTAGTTCATCCTAAATATACGAACAGTGAAGGCTGGTTGCGACTTCAATACGACATTGGCATTATTCTAGTAAGTGGCTAAAATGTATTCACCTCAAATGAAAATTCAAATAAAAATGACTTCGATAGATTGATATGCCATTTATATTAACGGATAATCTCCACCCAATCGACGTTGCTCAAAATGAGCCGGACGTTGGATCAAAATGTGTGCTGCCTGGATGGGGATTTACACATTTCGTAAGTTGGTTACAAACTGTGCTCGCACAGCTCTTTGGGATCACGAGATTTCTCATTCATTCTAGATGAACGTGTGCGACTCTAATATGATACTAAGGTATAGATACGATTTGATATTTACACGAAATACCTGCAAATTAAAGGACTACACAGTTATTTGCGGTGGAATCAGTTACGGATGTCCAGTAAGTATTTCATTCATTATTGGACCGTTCAATAGAGGCAACTGATTATTTTGTCTCGTGCAAAATTTAAGGGAGATTGTGGCGGTTCAATTATTTGCGACGACTTGATTAGTGGTATCTTTTCCTATGCCGTCGAAGTTGATCGAAAACTACGAAATGTGTATACAAGCACTGCTCCACATTGGAAATGGATACAAAGTGTTGTCAATGAGCAGCTTTATCATTATCGTTCTGTTAGGTAAGGAAGTAGATAAAATTTTGATGAAACCCTCGATTGCCTATTTTAAACTGATATTTCATTCCAGGCAACAATTTTCAAATGCTGCAAATATGTTTTCCGTACTTTATTATTTTTCGTTTTATAATGCGTACCAAAATATTTTAATATAAACAGACTAACAGAGTCATTATTGTTTGGTCTTATTATTTGAGCGGGCATTTGTGTAAGGTTAATTTTAGAAGAGATTCGTGGTGTAGAGTACTTAAAGTACAACATGTCGACTAAAATTCAATGCCTCAGGTCGTAAAACTGTCTACAGAGTATTTGAATAGTACAGGGTAGGTATATTTTTTTTAAATATTAGATATTTTCTTCGCGATGCTGGGAATAAAGTTTTAGTCCCATGAACGTAGTACACTATGGATGTGTGGAAGAACAAACCAAAACATCAAACAGGAGCTGAATTAGTTAAATGCATGTTTTTTATAATTAATCTAGTGATATAAAAGTTCGCGCTCTTTCAAAGACATCAGGTTAGTTAAGCTTTTCCTGTATGTGTATTAGAAGTTAGAAATAATATAAGCGTGAAGATTAAATTTATCTTTGTGCAGAGTCAGCAGCAGTTATCCCGTCGCCAACCTTCTGCCACGGCATCTCACCAAAATAGGAATAAAGCAGATCAGACTCTTTGTTGATCTGTAGTATGCACACCTGTTCTCCGTCTTGTGCCATCGTTTTTTTAGCATCGAGGATCTTGCAAATCCTACGATGGAACATCCAAATTCTGCCCTAGCAGTAGCTTCAAGATTTTTTCCGGTTCCTCTAGTAGGGGTTGTACCAAATTCAATCTGGGTAGTGTCGAAATGCTCCCTTTATCCAGAGAGAAATCAGCTTTGCAACAATTTTCAAGAACCGTGTGGCAACCAAAGCTTGTTATATATCTGCTCCACTAAGCAAAGAGTTAATTTTTACTAGTGTTTAGTAAATTTTTAAAAGTTCATTTTAATTACTAATGGCTTGAATTGAAAATGGTGTTATGTTGTAATTAATAGACGTGTTTTTCATTTTTCATTTCAAGAGATGTGTCTTGAGCACAAATACCTAGGAGACATGCCTTGAGCACAAGTTTATATCGCAAAAAAAAATTACCGATTCATCCAAAATCGACTTTAAGGTTGGGAGCTTCTGCATACTCTGCCTGATCTTCGCAATTTAACAATCGTGTGATTTTATCTTCATTCTACTCATTTATTTTTGAAGATAGTGCTCACAATTTCACATGAATGAATAGTGAAAATGAAGAATGTATTCGGCGATGACGATGGCCTGTGCTAAAAACTAAGAGAGGTACAATATTATTTTTTTTTAATTTTATTTTTATTTGCATTTCTTTCAACGTCACAAGCGGTAGCTTCACTGAGCAACTACACTCAAAAAAAATTTGGTTGAATTTTACCCTTATAATAGTAGGAAACTGGTTTCCTACTATTAAAGATGTAAATTTACAAAAGCAAGGAAAAAGAATATTTTTCGTCTAAGATTTTAACATTTTTACGACCAAATCGTGTAATTTTACCCTAAAAAGACGTAATATTACACCAATAATAAGTCAAATAGCAAACTAGTAAATTTACACTCTTTTTGCTTCAATTTACAAAAGGCTGTGTACTATTCAGCTGATATGACGTAAAAGCAAAAAAATGCACATCGAATGTTTAAAAAAAATGGGTGATTCGTTATTTTAAACAGAAAAATGAATATATTTCCTATTATCAAAGTATTAATAATAGACCCACTTTTTTGAGTGTAGCCTTTATTTGCACAAAAAAAGTGACGAACTGCTATCTGCTCAAACTGAAAATCAAACAGGCCATCAGCTTAATGTTACTTCATAGGATTCTTAACTCCCAATTGAGTCAGGCCATCAACTCCTTCGAGCCATCTAATTCTCTGGGCCAAGACGGAGTTTTTTTCGACTGATAGCCAGCAGTCTTGCTTCCAACAGCTGCCAGCAAACTAAATTTATTCTTCAAGTAGGAAAATTTTTGCGTGCTTAGTTAAAGGACTACCATTCAATATATCATTGCTCTGTATTGCAAAATATTCAGGATAGAATTATTGGATATTATATAAGAAAATCAATCGATCCTACGGTAATTTTGCATGCATAACATGCTTATTCCACAACATTCTGTTGCAACAGCTCTTTGTGTTTTCATATAGCAAACTGAGAAATATTTCTCCCACTTAGGGGCTGTACGCTTGCCATCTTCCTGGACAATGAGGAAGCCTTTCACAAAATCAAGTCTGATGCGATTTTTGAGGCACTTTCATCGAGCAGATTCTCAAGAAAAGAGTGGCATTATCTTCCCTAGGGAAAGCTCATTTATGACGAGGAATTAGTACGGGCGCACTTTAAGGTGGGGACTTGTGTTCTTTGTTCTGGAACACTACGGCAAAAACTTTTCCGATGAGGTTGGGGGTGCCGGCTGCACAATGGTTGCTTAAGCGGACAACATAACAAAATCTACTCTCGCTGAGACGCTAAATTACTCTCTTGAATGTGACACCATGCAATAGATTTAGTACTGTTCACAAAAAGATGTCTTACTGAAATTGAACTTAATATTTTTTTGGGAGATGATCCTTGACTCGAGGCTACCAAAAAAGGAACATACAGCAGAAAGATTTTAGAAGGTTATTGGTGGAATTGACTGCGGTAAAAGTACCATGCGAGCGAATTGAGATTTATTGTTCCGCATTATTACCTGGTTATAACCGCAGTGGTTGAGCCGATCTTATTGTAAGCTGTAGATTTCATATTGCCGAACAACGCTTGCTTGAAATAGTACGAAGATTGGCCACACTCTAGGTGCCAGGAGCACTCCGACCACCTCTACTAAGGCATTTTTCGTGTTGCTTCATTGGTTACCAACCAATCTACTGACCGTACAGTAAGCTAATTTTGCTGCTGTGAGACTGCATTGCTAGCAGACTAGAATAGATTCTGATCACACTAAATTCTTTTCTGAGCGAGTTCTTCCTCGAACAGACGTCGACTACACTCTTAATTAATTCTTTGATAATAGGAAATATATTTTAAGGGTAGCTATTTTAAGGGTAAAATTTAACCAAAATTTTGCTTGTTTGTACATAAGCTTATAACTCGTATTCTTGGTAGGAATGAATGAATTGAGGGTACCAATTTCGAGTACCCGCACCATGTGTGCATCGAACAAAATTAAACAATAAAGTCGGTAAAAAGGTATGTGATAAAGTAAAAAGACAAGATCATGATATGCGTAACATCCTTTTCTGATGCCTATGGCGTAAAACATGTCGGAAAATCATCCGATAATGAGCAGTTTAAGTACTATCATGACCAGTTTAAGTACTATCTTTGGTGAGATATATATGTTCTTATTAATTAGTTTATGGCATCTTATAATATTGATTCTGATTTGAAAGCTAAGAAATTATTTTTGTAAAACTATGTAGAATATATTTCAGAATACGCATGTTAAACAGACATTTTCAAGAACATAATGTGTCCAAAAAACTGATAATAATGAAAAACAAATAAGTGTTATATATTCAAAATAAAATCTGCAGTAATCGTACTGCTATAGGTAAATACAGCACTTGGTTCTATAAATCATACTTTTCGCCACATTTTTCCTGACGCACTTCTATCCGGTATGTGACGTCGGTGGCTCGAGGCTGGACATGCGTAAAACTTGACGAATTTGGAGCTCGCGATGTCATAACCTTATCTCCTTGGTTCATGTCCTCGAATAAGCTGAATCTTAGGCGGTTCTTTTATCTTCCGGACCATTGTTGTGTCTTTCGAGCGGAGAAGTGGTTGTTTTTCAGACAATCAACTATTTTTTATCCAAACTTATTACTCCACAAACGTATGCAATAATTAGGCATATTCTTACTTTCGGCACAACTATTTGGAACATTTGTACAAAAATAAATCACCATTTTGAATGTTCGAGAAATTTATTTAGTACGTCTAATTCTAAAGTAAAATCTAAAGAGCAGAACTTTTTTTGCTTCTTCTAAAAAATATCAGTTTAAAAACTTAATAAAAGTGCTAAAAGCGCAGCATTTCAAAAGACCACCAGTTGAAATTTCACTGAAAATGAAACACAATTGTGTCAATTTCTTCCGAATGGCATTAAACTCACCTACCTTGCGCAATCTAGCAATCCAACCATAGCCTTCTCTATCCAACCTGATACGTAGACTATATCTACATATAATGCATGTTTAACGTCCCAAGCATTAATAGCGTTGCTAAGCATACCCGCGACAGCACCGTTGCATATCAATGGTGAGCCATAGTCTTCCTAAATTACATATATGTATAAAAATTTGTAAAAATTATAATTGGTGATTGTTGTGCATTAATACACAATGAAATTCTTATTATTTGGTATACGAACCGAACAAACTTTTGAGTCCATTCCACATAATATTTTGTATACGGACATTTTACATTCGCTGCGATCAACAATGTTTTCGTCATGGTAATGTAGGTAGTCGCGTTTTTCATATTTCTAAGGGAACATGTATTAAATAATTTGAAATGTTATCAACATGTTATTTAAGAGTTGGGCCTTTAAAAATATGTTCTAAGTTAATTTACACAGTTCTTTCCTCCCCATCCAGCGACGATGCACTTTTCTGTATAACTAGGGGAACTCTGAGCAATCGGTGCAATTTGCGTTGAATTCGTGAAGTTGAAAGCAGGTGTAACCTGATAAAGTAAATATTATATTTACTGTTGTAAATAAATATGTGTTCAATACAAAAAATCAAATAATTGCAAAGAAGCGAGACTATTAGTATTATCGATGACTTGAATTATAACCCCACATGTCCATTATATTTTGGTGAGTTCCAGCAGTTGTTTGAGTACTAGCCATTCAAGTTAAATTTGAGCCCTCAATGGCTCGACTTTAACTAGAATTGCTAGCAAATGAAGAAAATATTTCATGAAAATATATTATTTTGCTCCGCTGCCGAAATGGAGTTTTATATTGCCTTCATCAGCCAAACCTGAGAATTTCTTCTCATAGGACATACGAAATTTAACAAAATTAAAACTGTTATCATCAATGCCAATACAAAAAATTGGTTTGAAATACTACAAACACTTCCAATCTTACAATCACCACGGCTAAATCATATTGAGTAGTATATTCGGAACTATGAAATTTCGAATAATATTTTGGATGTTTATGCCATCGACGAATATTGACGAGTTGTTGGTAATGGTCTAAGGATTCCCCTTTTTTAGGTACTTTTATGTCTCCCGCCATCACAAACTGTTGAAAAGGAATCTATATTTGTTGCTCAGCTTCTCTAAAAGATATATATGATGATGTCATACATACATACATACCCTAGCCAATTTCTTTTTCAAACAATGAGCTGCACTCACTATCTGCTCTTCTCCAACTATAAAACCAGTGCAGCATACTGTATAATTTGCGTACAGTACAGCAACCTAAAAATTCAAATTAAAATTAAATATTTCAAAGTTACGAAAACTGGAAGTTGGCGAATATTATTAAGTTCACATTTGAACAAATTTTACTGTTGTTAAACTTTATGTCGCATACAAAACACTAACAACATATGGAAATTGAAATGCTGCCGCAATGTTATTGCTACGTTGTTCATCGTCAGTAAAGCTGTTGCATTTAAAAGAAGCGACTAAAAAGGCATTTAAAATGTAAAAGGTAATTTTTGACATAAAAACTCAGGATTTCAAGTGCACTGACATTCGAAAATTTGACACATTTAAAATGACATTCAAAGATTTCATGTGTTTTGATGATAAAATGCATAGGATAAGATCTTTTTTTCATGTGCTCGACGAAACGAAATACAGCGAAAACATATGTATATGAGGAATCTAGCAAAATAAAGTTCTGCACACCGACAATAATTGCCACCGATGACATTTGAATTCGTTTCATGTTATATAATTAACCGGTATTATAAATAAGTAAACAATATTTCGGATGCATTTTAATCTAGAGTCTATATTGGCCATGAGCTCTGCCATATGCAATGGCGACGAATGTCAGTTTATGGCATGTCATCTGGTGCCTGGGCAACGGCATGTCATGCCATATCATTTTGAAAATGTCGCTCAGCAGTGAACATGTGCGCGCTATATGGTGTTTGAAAGCACTGCAAAGTTTAGAGGAAGCGGAATATGAGGAAAGGCGTAAATTGAGGAAGAGGCGAACATATAATTCCATAAGCAATCTTTTTTTTGTATTCATTTAGTATTCGTAGCACTATTTCCCTCGACGTCGCCATTTTGAAAATGAGCAACTGTCAGAATATGGCCATGCTTATGGCCATGCAAATGTATTGCCATATGGCTTGACATCTATGGCATGACATCAAATATGGTATGCCATGTACCGTCTACATTTTCCATTTCCATGGCATGTCGAATGTTATGCCATCTCCCATGGCCAATGTGGACGCGGCGTAAATGATGTTTGCTAAGCTATTAAAGTAGCTATAACTCCCACTAAACAACAGTTCACAAAGTGGTAATTTTCAAATTGTCTGGGTGCTATCGATGGAACGCACGAGGGCATATTCAAGGAGCTTGTTCTACAATTACAAGGTGTGTATTTATAAAGCTAAGGAGCTTATTCTACAATTACAAGGTGTGTATTTTTAAAGACAAGTCACAAGTATAATTACTATTCCGGACTTTACAGGAATTTCACAGCATTGTATTGTTGGCAGTGCTGCCATTTTAGCATTTTGAATGCTGGATCTGGCATTATTTTTTCCAAAACGGCATTAGGTATTCGGAATTAGAATCTAGCATTATTTTTAGCATTTAAATTTAGATTTCGGAATAATCTGGCAGTCATCTATTTCCAATCTTGCCCATCATCAGCACAGTGTGCTTTCAGTCGCGTTCATGGACTGAAACTTCCTGAATCATGTGGTGGGGAAAATTCATGAAAAGTACAAAGACGCTCTCATGGCATTTCTTTAGAAGTGACAACTAGAAGTAACAGTTGCTTGATTTTGAAAGCCATTACAAAGCCATCTTAAGCAGTAAGAAAGTATCTCCGCAAAAATATTCAACTTTCATAATAACATTGCTCGAAAAATATTTTCCTTGCGGCGCATTTTGAAAATATGTATTCGCGCCAGACCGTTTGACACTTTTCGGGATCTAGCACTAGCTCAGATTCAACTGAAATCTCATGATCTTTCATAAAAGATTTCAGCGTTCAGTCCAACAGCGTACAAAAACGACTTCATGGCAATGCATAGAGTACGCGAACAGACCTATCATTTGAAAACATGATGTAATCCTGCCTCATTTCAAAAAATATGCGCTTTAGGCTAGAGTATTTTGAAAATGTCAACTGTAAGCCTACCCCCAGCGAACGAAACCGTTGCCGACCGATCAACCCTTGCTGCAAACCCACCTGCTGCCAATGATTTCGCTGCAGACCAAAAGTGCATTAGAACTAGTACTACACCTTTGTGCTTTCAAGAGAACAAAGGATATATAGTCGATCTTCTATTCTTTGTCTACGATTCCCAGGAATACAATAGCATACAATTTGGCAGGTTAGAATCTGCTCGTATGAACAAAGATGGCGTTCAGATCTACTCCCAAGTACTCGGAAGTACTAATTATTAAAAATGGAACACGGCAATTATATAAATATATGCTTAATAAAAAAGCAATATTTAGCATTATTATTTCACAGGATTAGCATTAAATAAAATTGAATCCAGGCTTATTCCAAAAACTAAATGGAAGCAGTGATTATTGACTATAGCAGATGCCATCTACGACTTTACATTTCTCAATGTGGGAGCCTATGGTAGTGAAAGTGATGGCTCCATCTTTGGCCACAGTGTACTGGTTGGTGACGAGTGAAAATTTCCTGAAGATGCAAGTGTTTATTGGGAAAAGCTTCCCTTGTTCTCCGAAGTCGATGATGCTATCCCACTGCACAAGCGCATCATGAAGTCTTGCATTCTGAAAAAAAACATCACCTTGCAAACGAGGATGTTTAATTACCGTCTTAGCAGAGCAAGACGTTGGGTATAGAAAATGTTTTCGGAGTCCTTTGTTCGCGTTTTTACTGCCTCGCATGAATTAAATAGGTCAAGGAAATGAAATTCTTAGGTATATACATAAACAAAAATCTTGCAACCAGAAGCAACCTAGAATACAAAGCCAAAAAATGTAGCTCGGATCCTAGCTTTCTCCGCATTATGACGGGTTTAAATAGAAGACCTGGCCCTGAACAGAGCATTTTAGTTTAAAAAGTCATCACCAGAGCTAAAATCAAAACCCCGAGAGAACATTATGGTTATTGGCGAAAGAACTATTCAAACTCGAACAATTCCATCCTTTCAAGTTCAACACCATAATAAATAGTCCGACGCCTTTCAATTATTCCATAGTCTATAACTTTTGAAGAAAAATTTTGACAGTAAAATTTGAAAATTTTGACATTCTTTGCCGCATAACCTAAAAATCTTCAAAAAGGAACCTAGATATTTTAAGGGACTCAATATAAACAACAAACAAGGCTGTAATACAAAGATATCTGAAATAATAGTTCTCAAAATCTAGGAAAGTTTTTTTTTTTTGCAATTATTCTATATGATGGGTCTAAAAGCATTCTGGGATCTGGAGCGGATTTTGTAGTCCCACTCATGAACAAATACTTCAAACAATTTACACTTGCAACATCTTCATCAGTCGCTAGCTGTGAAACTGCTGCGATTTACGAGGGAATGAAGTTTGACTTTGATCACAATAACACGAATATTTGCATCCTGACAGGCTCCAATAATGCCTGTAAGGAAATTAAATTAAACAGTGGCAAAAGAAGCATGATAAACAAAATCTATGAAATCTCCAGCAGAATTCCCTCCATAATCATTAAAATCATTTGGATCCCTGATAACACTGGTCATAATCTGACCAACAAAATTGTTGATCTTGCTAGTAATGCCACCGTTAAGGATTTAGAAATGCTTTATGATCAGGAAGTTGACAAAGCTCTTGATTTGATGAGAAGAAAGATTGATTCCACATGGAAATATGAATATTTGAGTGACGTCAGCAGGCTGAAACAATGTCCATGGACTATGGCTTTCTTGAACTTTAGAAATTCTTTATACTGGCGAGAGTTTGGTTTTGATGGTAATACAATTCAGAAAATAAATACACTACTTGCTAATAATGCATTGAAAAATAAAAATAAAAAGCGTGTGAAAATCGGAGATGACAAATCCTGTGAAAATTGCAGTCAAATTGATGACATCGACCACAAAATCTGCCACTGTGGTGAATATGAGAGAAAAAGAAGGTTCTATGAATTATTTACCACAAATAGTAATACAATTGAAAATATTCTTACAATACAAAACAAGAACTACATGAAACAATTGGGTAAGTTTATTTAAGTTAATAAAACTAATATATGGAGTATTTTTCATTTTTTCATTTAATACGGTTTATATTGACACAGAAGATCTTACTCTGAACAGTATCTTTATGAAATCCCTACATACAATGACCAAATCATTAAATCAACACGAAATCAATGTAAAATCAAACTCTAATCGCAAACGTTGGCTGATTCATGGGGATCAGGAAGTCAGGACGTTTCTGTGGACTTCACCTGTAACACATGTAGTCAAAATAAGAAAAAATGTACATGGTGCTAAAATCCTACTTGTGTTTGCAGTTTTGCCGTGGCTTACATTGCATCTACCAAAGAAGTCCATTATGAAAAATTAAACTTACAAACATACAAAGACAAAGCTGCAGTTTTTGGTGAGTTATGTGAGTGTTAGTAGTCGTTTAGAAAATGTTGGGACTATGGGCAAATTCGACAGTCTTCTACTCCGCGAACAGAAAATGGCTGCCATATGCACTGAGATAGTAGGCCATATGTACACAAATTTGAAAAGTTGCAGCCAAAAGCTTGTAGAACTTAGGTAGTGGAAAAACCAAAGGGAATATCTGAGGTAGTAATTCCCTCGATTTCTATTTATACCTTTGTAGTGAATGTGCTTCACTAAATTTAGAATATGTTTACGCTTGTTTCATTTCCTTAAATCTCTCTGTTGTGAGAAACACGCGTATACAAATACGAAATTCAGTGAAACAGTTTGACTACAAAGATAAAATCTATAAATATAGCGAATCGAGAGAATTACTACCTCAGATTTTCCCTATGGTCTCCGCTATCTAAGTTCTAAGAGCTCTTGGGTTTTACTTGTCAGGCCTATTATCTCTATTTTCCTGTTTGTGGAATAGAAGACTGTCAAATTTTCCCAAATCCCAGAGTTTTCCTTCACTACTACTAACGCTCAGGTTCAGGAAAATTGCTTCAATTCTCATTGCTGTTTTCATTTTCTTACATCTCTCTCTCTCTATCTCTTCTGAGTTTTCGACTGTCAAAAGCCAAGCCAAATGTATAGTAAATCAGGTAGATTTGTAGTCGATTTGACTCTAAATCGATCAGTTGGTCGAAATCAGGTGATTTAGCTTCAGTGCGAACGAGCTATTATTCACAATACCGCTCATTGCCCGATTACGCCAAACGAATAGAGTTTCGGATGAGCCCAGCAATGAAAATTAATAAAATTAACATTCCCATATGAATCATATTCTTCCGTAAAATATAGGAAACTATAGCAGGATATGTGGTGAAACTTGGCGCTTCTGGACAGTCGTTAAAAACGGCTCAGCTTCGCCGATTCAGCAAATATATACACAGTGTACCAATAATGTCTTCGTACATCAGCTATTTGAAACTTAAGTGTTAAAAAAGATTGAATCGTTGGAAGAAATTTGAAAAAGTTTTGATGCAGAATTATTCATCAAACAGTTAATTTAATTTGGAAACAAAAACTAATCCATTTGAACTATTCATTACAAAGTTATTAACTAAAAATAAAACAAAGTCGACAATTTGCCTCCAATAAAGTCTTCGCACACTTACGAAACAGTTTATGAAAAATCTAAGATACAGGTTTTGTTAATATTTAGTTGGGTAGCCTTTGGTTTTAATCACGGCTTTAAGGTGATATGGCATCGATTCTACAAGTTTTTTGCATAGCTTGGCTCTATTTGCGCCCATTCCTGCTGAAGAGCCTGTTTCAACTTACGTTTCCAGCTAATATGATGAGTCCTGATCCTTTTTTCCAGCATGTTCTACATGCGCTGGATTGAGGTCAGGACTTTACGGTGGTGTGTTAAGCAAGTGTTGAGTTTTGTACGCCAAGAACATCCTAGTATTATGAGCCATGTGCTTAGGATCATTATCTTGTTGAAAATGAAAATCCTTTGATACACCCAATTTTTCAGCACTTGGCTCCAAATTTCTCTTGAAAATTTCAATATATGCCCGATGATCCATGATTCCTTCAATTATTTCTAAGCTTTCAACGCCACTGGCAGCCATACAGCCCCATACCATAATAGTAGGTTTTTCTTTGTTCAATCAGGCCAAATTATTTAACATTTTCCATTCAGGTTGACTAACTCTTCAGTTTAACATATTGTGCTCTACGAATGGCGCTTGTGACTACCCGTCCAAGTGCTGGTATCACATGTGTTCTGTCTGGGCCCAGCAGGCAGGATTGGGCATTTTATTTACTGTGACAAATATATAATGGTACAAAGAAACTAAGGACTACCAGCCGCAGAACTTTTCGAAGTTCAAATATTTGTTATTTGTTGTCAGTATAAGTTCTTTACCAATTGAAAATTTAATGATATCATCGCTTAGTAAAGAAATGACAAACAATTACAAAAACTACCATAGCTGGCTATCATGGATTTTCACTGGAAGTTCACTGGGGTGACTTCACTGGAAAAAAGCTATATTTTCCTGAGCAAATTTTTACGATTCAAAACACAAATATTAACATAGCTGGCAGCTCTAGCCTAGTTTTTTTTTACCAAATTTCTATTAAATTTGAAGTCCAGGTTCAGCTACTGTATGAATTTCTTTGAAATCTGATTACTCTTTCAAAATTTATAGGTAAAAAACCAGTTATTTTGCTTGGTGATTTTTCAAAATAGCACCACTATCACAGAGTTGCCCACATTTCTAAATCGTTTCTATCAGACCTGGTCCTACTTACAGCTAATACAATCGATGCATTTCAATCGGATCTGATTGTTTTATCGTCAGTTCTCGCGAACCAAAAATTTTGGGTGATAAATAGAGAGATAATTTGGTGAAGAGTTACCTTTCTTGAGCAAAATATTAATGTGAATCTGAAAATTTTATGATGATCTGATGAATCTCTTGGAAGCTATCACAATTTGAAATTTGACAAATTATTTCTTTTTAATTTTACAAATAACGCTTACATAGGGTTTGAAATTTTCAAAACAATATGATTTCATTAAATCGAAATTTTCTTAATTTTCTTTGAACATCAGTAAAAATGTTTACCCACATACTATTCACCTTGTTATTTTAGAATCATTCACTCAGTTATTTTAGAATCATCGGATTGGTTCGAGTAGTAAAGTTTTATTCCGTTCTCAAGGACATAAAAGTAAACATGCAAGTAAACTGTGTAACCTCAATATCTTTTGTTCCGAATTGGGCACCAAACGTTTGATCCCGCTAAAACCTTTAAATAAAAAAATTACCTACGTTTCAATCATTTTTTGGCAGTCTTTATTTCAATTGTATGCGATTTTCACCCTATTGTCTTTACTGATGTCCCACTCCTCGTTAGTTTCCTACTTTCATGCAACTGAACTACATCTATGTACATACAGCAGCATCAAGGCTGTTTCCGAATTATTTCTTAAGGTAATATTACAGTCTAGAAATTTGGTATAAAATCGATTTTTTCTTATTTACATTTTTCGACTCCTTAGACCTTCGACAATAACATTCTAAAATATTTTTACGAAAATATATTTCAGTATTCTAGAAACTTTTTCTCGAAATGGCGTTTTTTCACACGGCCGACAATTAATCTTCGGATTGGCTGATCCGATTTTAATAAATCTTGGTGTGTTTTGTTTGTTAATATATTCTGCAGGGCAATTCACCACAATTTGGAAAGAAAAAAATTTTAGCGACGAAAAAACTACAAAAAAAAACAGGTCATTTTTTCACTTTTTTTAAAAAAATTTTCGCCAATTTTTTTATTTTAATCAGTTTTTCATAAATGGTAAACATCTGTCCAACATCTTACTTTTTAAGATTTTTTTTAAATAACGAATAATCTGGATTACCGATTTCGTACCAATCCGGAGATTAACTGTCTGCCATGGGAGGTGGTTTTTTTGAGACCTCAACTTTGACGACCTCTGTTAATTAAAAAAAAAAATTACTTAAAAAAATATCTTGTTTGCATAATTTATAGATAAAATGATGTATTTAAAACTATGTATCTATATTTAATAAAAGGGCTGAGAAAAATATTTGAAAATGTGCTTTATTTTGGCCTTTTAGACGGTAATAGTACCTTAAAATCAGGTAAATTTGGCGGAACATGAAGTTACTCTTGCATTATGTCGACGTCTCTAGAGAGCAAATATGAATCGAAAATGAGAGTCTCAACCTGATTCAACATAAATTATAGCTGCGACTAATTCAGCATGAAATTTAGTAAAATTATGTAGATAAATTTCAAAACCTCATAAGTACCTGTCACCTTATAATGCAATATATTTCATTTGTGTCTCTCCGCGCCTCTTCTGCTAGCCAGTTGTTTTCATTTCACGGCATAAAATTACATTTAAACGATGTTCCCAACTACAAATTCACAAATTGAAATAAGAATCGCGAGAAAATCTTAAAAATCGATATTGTTGTTGCTCCTCAGCTTGACTTTTGTCGTTATTTCCTTTCAACCCGTGTGTTGCGATCTCGAAGGAGGTGATCCCGTCGTGTTTGCAGGCGGTAACCAATCCACGTAGACCAAATTAACCTCAACTCTGAGCGATTTGCAATAAATTAGAATTAAGATCGGGATGCAAAAAAATAATAAGCTATACAAGAATAAGGTCGCAAAGTAAAGTGGATTTTCTTCGGTTGCTGCAATCACGAGGGCTCCGCCACGGTCGGTGCGATCAGAAAAGTAGAACTGAATAAAATGTCTTCGTTGTATATGGAAAAAGTAAGGAGTATCTATAGTATGTGTGGATCTGAAACCGTATTAAAGATTCCATAAGCAGATCTGGACCAAAACGAATGCAGAATCGGCTCGTAAGGCATACGAGGCAGCAGTCCTATGCATCTGCGCATTACAACTCGGACAAATTTATTTCGAATTTGCAATTAAATTCGCTGCAGGCGACTTTCGCGATCCGATTTGGAAAAGAAGAAATGAGTATAACGCTCTTTAGAGAACATAACGATTCAGTGTATTCTTCCAGTGTATAATATCGATATGGTTTAATGTGTGTCCTCTGGTGTTGCGATTTCCTGAGCCAGTGTTATCATCTTTAGTGATTTTTGCAATAATGAAACTGTTTTCTTTGTTTTCTGAGAATATCTTCTGCGAATCATAGAATACATATTACCCTTTCGGAGAAAATTAAAAGACAGTTTACTAGTTACAAAGCTATCAATTTCAAGAATGTCATGACTGTATTCAGTTAGCCACGAACTACTATCCCAAATTATCCTGACATTATTCAAAGCTTTTTGCAAAGCAAAGGAGCTTGAAGTGAATCTATGAAAGAGGGTAGCTGTTGAGAACTCTATTTTTGGACACCGAAATTTTAGCTGGGAGAAAAATTTAAATCAGACATTTCTATATCAAAGCATCAGTGGTCATCTTTAATTAGAATCGCGGTGGTATTATTCTGGTCCTATATAATAAATACAGCACCCAACATTACGCATGGTGAAATATTTACTATGTATTAAAGCTTGAAAAACCATGCATTATAAGTTTTCAAAGACTTGCATGATAGCTCTAATAAAAGACAAAACAAAAGCGAAATCCAACAGAAAATTTTTTGATTTCAGCAATTGTAGGTGTTGGCAGTTCCCATATTAATTACTGAATTTTCATTCCTTAATTTTTAGATTTTAAGAAATAAGTCCTGCTTGAAGAGGGAGTCAAACTCGCGAGGCTACTCTTTAAGAGCCAACGGTCTACTCCCTAGAGTATGCGAATTTATTGGAAAGCTGTTGTTGTTTAGCTTACATTAATGATTTGTGCTTACATTATAGTCATAGTAGATGGGGCTATATTACACAGCAGTTGAGACCATGTGCACAGCGAACAATGTGTGAAAATTTGACCCCTTTAGCTATATTTTATTGCATAGATTACTATGTAACATAGCACATGCGACCATAAATGCCGCACTATGCTACATAGAGCTGCGCTATGCAAATTTTTAGCATAGCATTAATGAACATAATTTATACGGGAATTGGACAGATCAAATCATAGAGCTATTTTATGGGTAGCGGCTTACAAGTTTCAAGTCACATCCATGTAAGCTCGACAATTTACTTGAATCCCCGTGTTGAATTCATAGCAAAATATAAGGACTAGAGAAAAGAATCAAAATATTTCTAGAACCACCGTACCAGAAATAAATGAGCAAAAGGCTACAGATACCTGCATGCAAAATCGAAGGGGTTATATGTAGTGCAGATGTAATGTAAAAATATAAATGACTGCCGTGGCTTCTAGCATGTGAGGTCAGTCGCGCGGGGCCGCGCACCGAGTTTTGAGTAAGCCTAGCTCTGGGTAGGTAACTGAGCAAAACCAAGCCTAAAGTGTGACGTAAAACTAATCATTTCACCCTGTAAAAATATCGATTACGAAAATAGACCCCCGCTAACTCCAAATGCCAAGACCCGAAATGATTTATCATTGTTTGTTACTACACTATTCAGAACAAGCTTGCAGAACTATTGTTACCAGTAATTTTTGCGAACTTGACAATAAATAATTAATATAGGATGCCAGGAAATGACTTTTAGTAACGAGTGGTCTTACTTTGTTTGACTGTTATAATAATACGGAAAATGTACCTTTTAAGTTTTGTTACTGCACTGCTTTTGCTGTGCGTTGGAAATACAGCTGTGTTTCAAGCAGAGCTATGAGGAATTTACTCGTGTAATTAGTTCATAAACATAAAAAATTGAAGGTGAAGACTTACGAGAGGCATGCATCCTTTTCTGACTTTCATTCTGGTAAAAAAGGCTAATATACCACAATAGGCTAACTGCCAATAAGCTAATGGCAACTGGACATGAAACTTTTTTTTTTTTGGAGAAATCTGACTTGTTTACAAGATCCTTCGCAGCGCTATACACTAGCTTTTGAGTTTCCAAGCCTAATCCCCTTCCTTCCAATCCTTGTTCTACTAGTGCATAGGAAACTATTTACAAAGCAACATTTCGAAAAATAAAATCATGTTTGTATTTGTTGAATCAGAAACCCTTTGATCCTCTCATACAACCGCACCAATCTCAACAAATGAAGCAACGGCAACAACAATCGTAACGTCAAATCAAGAGCAACGATACAAATGAATATTTCCTTCCTGATGATACCCAAGTAACATGCAGATGCAGACCTCAACCTCGAGTAATAATAATATGAAGATAATAATTCCATTTTTGATGTGCTGTGCTCGACTCAGGTCGATGCTGGTCTGCAAATCCGTGGAATATTATCGGAACGGTAGTTACTCGTACCGTGTCTAAACCTCATGTTTTTCCATCTTATCTCTCCGCAGGGTGACTAGAATTGTATCGTTTTGAACTGTGAACCAAGAATGCTTTCGGAAAATTGGAATGAATATGCTGCCGCGCGCTGTTCTTCGTCGCCATCGTCGTTCGATCGTCTTTGAGCACGAGATGCTGTAGGTTAGCAAGCTGTAGATTGGCAAAGGCACATCATTATAAATTTTCGCAAAGATATCCGCGTGAATACAGCGATTTTCGAAAAGACCAGAAAACCTGCAGATACCTTGGTCAATTCGTGTGAGTTATAGGCTTGCGTCGTTGTCTATATAGCTGGCTTGGCTCCGCAGTAGGGTGCAGGTTATTTGCGGAGCAAGTGTTTAATTTGATGAACTGTAAACGAACGTAATTGAATGAATATTTCACTTATTTGTGATTTACAAATTTGAGATGATGCCTCATGAAAAGATGCTATGAAACTGTTGTTGCATCGGTAACGGCCGCATGTCCTCTGCTATCTCACTACAATTGTCGAGTATATTCAATTTTGGTTAATACTCAAAGCAACGTAAATTTACGTGCAAACAAAAAGAATCAATTTCCAGTCGCAAAAGATCAAGTTTTCTATATACGATTTCCATAGTGGCGAGTTGACTCAGGCCAGAAACCAGTAAATGAGAGGCAAAAATGTAGTAGTCGTCACAAAACGCTGTACTGCATCCGCATAAATGTTCTAGGTGTACCGTGAGTAAGTAAATAAAGGTCAGATAGGTCAGATAGTTTTCAAAATCTGGCCCAATAAAAGTATACCACGCCAGCATCACTAATGATAATTTCATACTACTCCCCAAACAAATGATGTCTGTATAGCTTTTTGGGAAATAATTCAAACTCCCTCGATCGCTTTGGCCATAGACGGCGTTCTGATTTTATTATTGCGAATCGAAAAATCTCTGCGATTTGATAATGTATATTTATCGTGCTTCCATAAATTCAGAAAATCTCATTGAATTTACTCTAACAGCACTTGATTGAAAATTTCACAATTCCACTTGCTCCCATGCTCTCAAGCCATAAAAAATTAAACATCCACATCGGCAAAGATCAAAGCTTCGTCGAAACCAGCGAAAAAATATCGCTTTTTACAAGCAGACCGACTGCAGTTCAGTTATTGACTCAGTGCAGCTCTTACCAGGCTCTCTGTAGTCGTAGTAGTTCGGAAGACGGTTTACGTACGTCCGCCAGTCTACAGTTGAACGTTATCAACAATCAACAAATTTTCATACAATTAAGAGTGCACGGTGGCCTTATTGTCGCGAGATATGGATAAAAGAACGAAAAATCGACTGCTGCCGCCACCACCATCGTCGTTACCATCGCGTCAAGAAAATGAAAAGACAACTTTGAAACTTTGATGTTGACGCAACAAGCTAACCGTTCGCTAGATACTGGATGGCAAAGAAGAGCCACTACGAACTTCTTCTGATCTATCGAACATGGTAAAGTAACAGGTAGACAAGCGTATCTGTTTAGCATCTGCAAGCTGTTACCTTTGCTTCGATCCGAGGAGGATGCAAACGATTGGCAGTATTTTTTGAAAATGAGCAATAGTGAAAAAGCATATAGGCACTAGAAAATTGCAAAATTTCACAAACAGACGAATTGTTATGAGAAGAAATGATCTGTTCTTAATCTTTCAACATCGGAATCTCTCTTTCAACACATACCGTTTCCAACAATAAGCCTTACAATGGATGAGTGTTTACCCGTCAAAGGTAAGTGCTTTCACGGATTGTTGCAAAATATATACAGATAACTATCGAAAGCATATGCCGTTCTTTGACCTGAAGAAGTGGTGAATCTTGAAATAAAAAAATATATTTAATAAAATAATTTTTTCGATTCAATGCCATTGGACCTGGATATTGCTATGCAATTACGAGCTAACTAGACATTTTAGCCAACGTTGAGTTTTAAAAGAATGTTCATCATTTCACAGTAACTAATTTGATTGAAGTTAAAGTAAAGTAATCCCATAACCACTCTTGGCGGGTCTAGGGGTTGAAGTTGTAGAGAGCTTCATTCTCAACTTTTACAATCAATGTATACAAGTGCTTAGTGATTAGTTACACGACTCACTTTACCCCGAATTTGACTTAGGTACCTATCCACACCTAGGTTAACTCAAAATTTGGTCGCGGTCCCTTGTCCTATAGGAACCATTGCTTCACCAACTGCACTACATGAGCTTCAATACGACTAAAGACAAACTCGAAAATTGCAAAAAGTAGGTATGATAAAAGTAAATATTATTGAGATAATGTAGAGAGATTGATGAGGCCTGTTTGAGTTGAATGGGTTTTCATAATGTTTTTCGGGACACCAATATTCATAAAAACTAGCGCGTAGAAACTATTAGAAAGACTGATTTACATAGAACATCAGCAAAATTGTATGAAATGTGCAGACTTTGATTGCAAAATACAATATAAATATGGCTGAAATTTTTACTAAATCGATTTTAATGATAGCATTTTTCAGCGCACATTTGATTCTTGGTGCAATGTCAGTAAATTGATGAGTGCCGGCAGCACTTTTCTATCACCAATACCCAAAATTATATCAAATCTGCTTAACGTTACACTTTTGCTCATATGGTAATAATGTGGAATGGCTTCAAACGTTAACAAGCCGTTAAAATCTGAAAAACTAGTTTTATCTTAATTTTTGCGATCACCCGCCTCCTTAATTTTGCAGCCTACAGTGGGAATTTCCTCTTAGTTTTATCGCTGCATCAGCTTAATTTTATAGGCGAAATTAGAGGTGTTCATTTAAAATATATATCGATATTTTTTCCGATATGATATATCGAAACTCTATATCGATAGTTTGCGATACATCGAAAAGTAAATATCGATTTTTCGATATATCGAAATCGAATCAAAAGTAATATATATATATATTGGATAATTTATTTTTTTTATGCGTTGGGCCTTTGGCTGGTTTGGTTTTGATATTACTCACTAAATATAAGGGGTTGATATTGTTTCTATGTATATTTTTCTCGTGAATATGTACCACAATAAAATTTAAATGCTCGTTCAGATAAATGATGTCATTATTCCAAAGAATGAGCGCATAGATTATGAAATTTCTGGAAAATTTTCGAAAAGTACAAATGTTGGCAAAATATGAACTTTACCACTACTACTGGTGAAAAAAGCAGAAAATATCCTTGGGATAAATTCCACATTCCTTAACTTAGCAATATTCATCTAAATAGAATAAATAAAAAATAGTATTAGTTAAATTTGAAATTTGCCTTGAACTCTGGTTTGAAACAAAGAGAACAAAGGGAAATATTTGTCCACGTTATCTATCATTGTTTTGACTTCACTTCGCAGCGGTCAAATTTTGCTCATCAAAATAATAATATTAATTATATGATGGACTGGCTCATCTCAAAGGAGAATGAAGAAAGTAAATAGATTTGATGATATAACAAAATATTATAAAGGAAAATTTCAAATATTTTGGGACAAGGATAAGGTCATATCTACAGTCTTGCAATATCTTAACATGTGAAAAATTATATTTATTTTTAGACTCATAAAGAATGTATTTATTTCTGAACTTAACGTTTCCTAGCCCCCCACACAATGAAGAGTTGACCATATCGGCTTCGAAACCGTTGTTTGTAGAAAATTAATGCAACAAACCTAAGCCTAAAATAGCGCAATTCATAAGGAAAGGTAAGACTTCCTGAACAGTAAATAATTAAAAGAAGAAATTTAGTACAAATCAATTATATTTATTATATGTAAAAAAAAGGAAGAAATAGAATACAAATCAATTATGATATAAAAATTTTGTTGAAGCTCCCAATATTTTTTGCTTAAACCTTGCATAAACAAAAATTTGTTTAGGCTGTAACTGATTTCCCTGTTGAGCTTAGACCTGCGTAGCCTTTGAAAATGATCTTTCAGAAGGCACAGAACTAGCGCCCATAGTCAAGTACTTGTATGCAATATTATATGACTTCAGAAATTGTACCTTATAATCAACCCACACTGCCAAAAGCCTTTCATTTAATCTGCCAATTGGAACCCTGAAGTAAAGAGATAATTCGTCTGAGACACTTTCATCACTTTTATTTGTTTTCCAATTTTGTTGAACTAAATGATGATGATCGCTCCAGAGACTAAAATCGGACTGAGTTTTGTCTGAGTCATCCGAGTCTGATCCCGCAGCTACACATAATTCATCTTGCTGATCTTTTTTCATTAGTTCTTTGATTTTAAGTGTGGCGTTTGAACAAGCCAGTTGGTCTTCAAAATGAAGTTCCTTGAATCGCGGATGCAAAGGTAAAATCCACATATATAACAAATCGAGAGATTTACTAATTTAAGTATTCTCTTTGGTTTCTCCGCTACCTAAGTTCTACGAGCTTTTGGTTGTAACTTCTAAAATTTGCGTACACACGGCTCACTATTTCTATTGTAGGACCACGTTTTTTTTAAAGTTAATTTAAATGAATTATTTAAAGTACTTTCAATTACCTGAGTAAACCGAAACCGCCCGATCACCGAGAAGCCTTCAGAATCCTCCTTCACAATAAACCTAAGTTTTGTCAATTTACGAGGATGGGCAGCGCAGTGGACACGATCCAATTAATTAGACCAATTAATTGGAAAACAATACAATAGCAAACAGACTGGTTTGAACGGTTTGCATCTTTTCGTTCTCTTCTCTTGCTCGACCAGCGGTTAGCTCGCGTCGCGGCACGAAAAACGAAAAATTGTTAACCAGCTCGTTTGCAACCACAATACGATATTCTTGTATCGGATAATATATCGATATTATAATAATCGATATCTGAGGATTCGATTATATCGGGCTGATTCGATATATCGGGAGTCAAATATCGATATTTTTTAAATATCGATACATATCGAGCATCCCTAGGCGAAATAAGTCTTTTTACTAATGTAAAAATCACTTTGGCCAAAGATTCATGTTTCCATATATATATATATATATATATACATATATATATATATATATATATATATATATATATATATATATATATATATATATATATATATATATATATATATATATATATCCAAAACGCGAAATTCGATTGAACTGAAACTTCCAGATACATTTGCGTACATGCAAAATAGCTCCAAATTTTACCAAATGCTAATTATCTTTAACCCTTTGGCGCCGGCGGCTATTTTAGTGATATTTCAAATATCCCTATAATTCTGTCGGCAAATAATTTTCAATAAAGCTAAGTCTATGAATGCAAATGTTGTAACGCTTTGGATATTTTTAACGCTATGTGTGCGCTAAATACCTAATATAAGATCGAAAAAATTTGAAAATTTTTGAATTACGATAACTTTCAATATAGCTTTCAAATCTTTATGAAACTTACAACACATATTAATGTTACCAAGCTATAAGCCTATGTTGTTTTTTTATGAACGTGATGGTGACCCAGTAGCTAGAGCAACTATTGAAAGTAAAAATCTTTAATCATCAAGTATCCTGAAAAATTTAAGCTATTTTGGAAAAAGTACTTTATATATAAATCCTATGATTTGTCAATACAGACAAAGTAAGACATTTGAAATTCCATATCGGACAAGAACCTTTCCCAATTTACCTATATTTTTACCATCAGAAACTTCTGTTCACGCGAACACAAGACTCGATAATTAGATACAACTGAAATTCACAGAATGTTTTTACATTGAGTAGGACCAGGTCTGATAGAAGCGATTTTGAAATGTGCGCAACCCAGTGCCATTGGTGCTATCCTGCTAATTTGGTTTGCCCTATAAATTCTGATTCAGTCACCAAATTTTGACGAAATTCACACAGAGGCTAAACCTGGCTCTAGAACAAATTTGGTAAAAATTTGGTTGAAAAATTAGGTTCAAGCTTCCAGCTTCGGTAATTTTGGTGTCTTGAATTTTGAAATTTCGCGAAGCAAAATAATGCTTTTTGCCCTATAAATTCCACTACAGTCATGAAATCAAAACGAAATTCATATGACGAATGGGCCTTGTTCTTGGCAATATTCATCAGGAATCTGTTTGAAAAACCATGATAGAGCTGCTAATATAGTTGTTTTGGTATATTTTGCCATATATTTTTATCTTCACTTCATTTTATCATAAAATGTTCATATGGTAATGATGGGTATGACAGTAAACAACAAATACTAAGATTTTGAAAATTTGAAAACTTTTGCAGCTTGTATCCAAATTTCGTTGTACTCATATGTACCCCTAAATTCCTTTGTACCCCTATAACTTCCATCGTATTCATCGGATCGAAACGAAATTCTCAGGGTAGGTTGACTCCAATGTGAAGCAGATACCAGCATGAAGCGTGTTTGTTATTTCCGTATCAATAAATGCTAACGTAAATTATTCATATGGTGAAAATCTACAATGAAATTAAGTAACCAATGTTTTAATTTTTCAGCTTGTAGAATTTTTTTTTGATGGCAGCTCCAAACATCACTCTTTCGATGGTCAAAGGATGAAAACGAGATACTCAGGATTGGTTGATTTTGACGGAAAGCAGCTGTGGTAGACGTGTAGTTGCAATGCTTGTAAAGTGTTGCAAACACTGAGAATTTTTCCGGTTAAATTTAAAGGATGTTTTATAAGGAAATACTTACAGGACTTGTTACATTTTACAGGATGTTTTAAAAGCTTTGTAACATTAGAAACCGACATTGAATAAAAGTAACAATGTTTGACTTTCCTAAATTTGGAAATTCATCCAAGTGGTAGCCCTAAAAACCTTCCCATCCTTTGGATTTCGATGCATTCTTGTGATCAAAGTAGTACATAGCGCTCGGAATAGGCTGATTTTAATAAGGCTAATAGAACATGCACTCAAAATTTGTACTATTCCTCTACTGCTCATCGAATATTAGTGTTTCCGTTTTGGTGCGCAAGAGTTTTTTAATTTCCAACTCAAGCCTGGGCTTACTGAGAATATAATACGCTCTCAGTTGATGTGCGAGTTCTTCCTAACTGCGCTCAACTGGAATGAGATTGAGTGATTATGGAGACCATTTGAAACAATATTTGACATTATACAACAACCATATTCCATTTTGGTGAGATACTTCGGATCATCATAATACATTACCTAAAATGTTATGTTGTCCTAATTTCAATTTCTGTCAACTACGCTGAAGCTTATTCTTCTAAACATAGATACACACTTTTTGCTCCTTGTATTTTCTTCAACACCAGTATATTTACTGCATCTGCATTCATGCTTCCCCAAACCATAATAAATTCTTGCATAACATACATAACATATTTTGTGTCCGGTTCCGTACATGGTTTTCTATGTAAAGCTCGCGCCTCCATCATGAGGAGCAACATTAAATTTGTCCACATCTGTGACTAAAATAAGCTTCCGGAAATCTAAACCTTGATCTTTTGAAATATTTAATCCTTTTGCACGATTAGATTCTCTGGTAAAAAAATTTCTTTATCCTAACAAAAAGCGTGCATCTCAATTTTCTTTAGTAATTGCATTATGCACCCTAATCATTTTTTTTCAATTTCTTCTATTTATACAGTACGAGCTGATTGTAGTCATGTTTCTTTGCACTTCAGACCAGATCAGTTTTGACCGGTTAGATATCATCACATTTATTCATTTCAATTTCACTAAGTACCTAGTTTACTAAAACAATTTGACCTGATATACAATAATATTTTGGTTAAGTGTAGTATATTGATTGATCTGAGTGGTATTCGTATTCTCATATTAAAAAGTGTCGAATAGATCTGATTTAGCATGCAGTTTTCTTTGAATCCCTAAATAATGCTGCAATCGGTTGCATCTGAATCGAATGAATCATATTCTCAGGATACGTACAATCATCATCGGCTTCACAACCGGGGTCCGGTCGAGGCTTCCTTCAATATAGTATATTCGTCCACTAGTCCCGATCGCAAGCCGACGTCAACCAATTAGGCATATATATATATATATATATATATATATATATATATATATATATATATATATATATATATATATATATATATATTTCCCACATTCAGCTAAAACGGAAATAGAATATTAATTGAAATTTGTGCAATTTAGTGGCACCAAGAGAGACATTTTTTGGTGCTGTAACTTTAAGCTGCATTAATAAATAGTGCTTGAACTTTTAACTACCATCAATAGAAATGTGTGAGTGGTATTCAAAATCGAAATGCAGTGGGTTATGCGAATAATTAATTTTTCTAGAATTGTGCCAACGGTGCCTCGCAATGCCTCCCGTGCCCCCTTCTCCCCGCTCGTATAGTTAGAAGAATGATACGTCACTAGTTTTTTAGATACTTTTGGTGGACCTTGGTACCCGTGGATATATAATATAATATATATAATATAATATATGGTCCGTCATTAGTAATTTTGTCACTTGCGAATTGTTTAAACTGATTATTATCCTCATGACTTCATTCCTCCGGTGCAGATGAATAATATTTATGATATCTTCCAGACATAATACGTCTTCACCTGTCTTAATAAAACGCGTACCAATTAATTTTTGAACTTCTTCTTCGAATATTCAACAATCAAACATCACTAAAATATTAATAGCTCTATTAGATACGACCAAATAAAAAGGAATAAATATTCAACTGAAAGACCAGACGCACATACATAGACTAAACAACTTGTTAACTAATTTATTAATTTATTACGAATTATCACATTCAGATATCTCTATAACCAAACAAATGAACATTTTATATTTCCACTCGTGTAAGTTCAATCATCATGATCAAACTAGCGCGACGGTTCGTTCAAATAAATGAAATGCCGTCGTCGATCTTCGCGAGATCTCTTATGCTACAATTTATGATCATGTTATTATAATTATCTAGTGCTACTATTAGAAAAAAAATAACACAAAGAGTCACAAAAATAACACAAAAATGTAACGTGTGTAAAGTATTGGTAGAAGAATAATTCGTAGAACTGGACAGTTGTTGAAACTAATGCAATTGAAGGCTCTTGACATAGCTCAGATCTTCCTGTTTCGATCAGAAAACATAATTTAGGGTACATCAATATTTAGAAATTCATTTAATGGAACAAAATCTGAATTTTAACGATTAATGTTATAGACTTTTAGCCTTTTATTGAGTATAATTGTAATCAACGTTAAAATCAAAAAGATCGCAATACTTCAAAATAATGTTGTCTGAAAATATTATGCAATTTCTTTTCGGCACGTACTTAGCAGCAAGTGGCAAAATATCCAACAAAATATAGCATTACCCATTACATTAACTGTCTGTTTTAGTCTACCATAACCCCATCGAAACATATCCATTCCTTTGCGATGCTTCGAAAGTATCGCGTGGCTAAACTATCTAGACTACATTCTGACAGTGAAAGATATATATCCTAGACATCTGCTCCTTTTTCAGTGATATTCTACTCAATGAAGCAGCGTCTGTCGACTAGTGTTTTGAACATCGCATTCTCACTATCAAGTTTCGATCTCATATGAAACGATTCTAGCAGGTATAATTAGAGTGTCTCAATTGATACATATTAGTAATTATCTACAAAAGCGACCGGCTGCTCCCTTGCCCGATTTGTTTATTATTCAAAAAGAACTTAAGTGGTGGCGCCAACATCAACACTTGTGTTTAGATCTTGTGGAGCCTTCGATCGAATCGTCAAATATTCACAAGAGCTCGATGAAAAGCTCATCGATGCAATTCGGATTGTATATTGATGATGACGACGGCGACTACGACGGGTGTGATGTTAATTTGCTTCTATGAAATCCTCCTTGTTATTTTCTCTGTCGATCGATTGAAATCTTAAGGTCGCCACAAATCGTCGTTTTCTTGTCGAATTCGATCGCATCGACCACAAAAAGTTTTTTCCTGGTTTGCGTATAGCAATATCGTTTAAGTGACGCCAGATATAAACAAGGAGTCGTGAATTATTGCTTTGTAAATACAGACACTATGGAATCAACGCGTGATTGTATGCAGTCGAAATGGAGCTGAATCGATTGTCTGAACTGCGTATGAAAAGTGTATTAGGAGCACAAGGAGCATTGGCATTTTTGGGTTTCGAACGAAATTCCATGTCGCCGCACTATGTAAATAATTACTAATCGGAATAGCAATACCCTTCAATCAGAATAACGCAGAGTTACAACAGACATGTCAAAATATTTGTGAAATCAATGTCTCATTTGTTGAATATAAATATACTTATCTTGCTTTGTATCGCTGATGAACGAGTCTACGAGTAAATAGTTTTTGGGAAAAAATGTTCAATGGTTTAACCTACCTTGAATGAAGTATTGTAAATTCTCATTAAAACTCGGCAAAAAGCTAGCGTTATAGTTTTTCGTAATTTTTAAAGTAATGTTTGAGAAATTACTGCAGTAACTAAAGAAAATTCCGTTTTTCAAGTTGATTAAACTATTTGCTGCAAATATTCTTCTAACTTAATGAGCATTTTTCTGAGCAAACAGTACATTTATGAAATGAAAACGCAATGAAGTAATGAAATATCAAATGAACTGAGCTTAGTAATGGTTGCTAAATATAAAAGGCTAATCAGGTAATTATAGTGTTTCCATGTAGGAAATGCGAGAGTTTTCGAACTGCCATCTTCTTCTGCTAATTCACTTCGAATTTCGACTGTTCGATTTTATTTTTAATTGAATTTGTTTCATTCGGAACCTGTTCCTTACACAGAATCTGTTGAATGCCTTTCTAAAATTTTAAACGCCACCTTCTCCTTGCCACTAGATCTTGAAGAAATGGAATGGGGTCAATCAGTATGGTGAACATTTTTAAAAGGAAACTTAGTGGCGTGTCTCCACATTAGAGCATAATTTTATACAGTTGCTTTATTAGATCGAATCTTGACAATGATTTAACGTCGGTATCAAATGCCCCTGCATCATTCATCTATCTATCAACTGCAGTATAGAGCACTTTGGCTAACTGCAAGAGAGATTCTTAAGCTGAAAACGAAAAACTCCCCGTTATTCCAAGTGGTACTACAAGCTTTCCCGACGTCTTGTTAGAGTACGATTTAGTTCATTTCAAAAATTTCTTCATGTTTTTTAAACTGACACATTTCATCCTTCCACATCCAAATATTTTAGTATTTACTAAACATATTGTTCCGTTTAACCAATTGTTTAACGGAGTCCTATTGTGACCGCTGACGATATCAGACGTGTTTTTGATTGCCGATCTGAAGTCATTTATTCGAATCAGCTAACGGTTGTTATTTCCGTGATTAAGAATTTAAAATTTCAAAGTGTGCAGTGTAGTGAAGATAGCGGTTAATGCTATTAAAAAAAACATAAAAACTGTAAAAACAATTTGAGACATAAAATTATAACTGAAGATAGCGGTAAATGCTATGAAAACAGTTGGTCTGTTTGAAGCATGCAGTACAATAAAATTAAAAACTAAATATAACTGTGAATAATATAAAAGTTTGAGTGATAATTTGGCTTTGAACAATATTAAGTTAGTCAAATATTAATAAAAAAAAAAAAAAGTGCTAAAAACTTTAAGTGCTCTTCCATTGATTTGTATCAAATCAAGTGGTAAGAGCACAAAATGAGTGAAACAGGAGCCTTCTCCGTAGTGAGAAGCAAGAAAAAGCGGAAGAGGATAAATCCTGTATCCTCTCCCGAATCAACAAACGAGAAATCGGACATTGACTCCGCCGCATCCTTGCTTAGTGAGGACGGTATGGAGTCAACGGAAGAGTTGCCGACGTCATCCTTACAGCGGTTATCATACACCCAAATGGAAAAGAAGATAACTGAGCTGCAATCTATGATAGCATCATTGATCGAGCAAAATAAAAGCTTAGCCCGCCAGCTTCAACTCAATGATCCAATTGATTCGAAAATTCACCGTAATCAGGCAAAAAGTATAGGTTCAACTGCTGTACCTCAACAGCGCAAAACAGTTCGCCCACCTCGACCATTGGGAGAAAAAGACGCAGAGCCAAAACAAAGTATATCAACAGTTAAAAAAAGCCCGGTAAGTCCCGCTACTTTCCCTAAACTTCCTCCCATTGTAATTAAAGAAAAGGACGAGACTTTAGCTGGCATTGTCAAGAACCATCTTGACAAATTACCAGCTAAATATACCCTCAGACAAACGGGACATCATACTACACATGTTTACTTAGACTCAAAAGACGACTACAACAATACAAAATCGTACTTGGAGAATGAAAGGAAGCAATTCTACTCATTTACACCCAAAGACGAAAAAATGACGAACATGGTGCTTCGTGGTTTGCACAGGTTCCACACATCCGATGAAATAAATGAGGCAATTATTGCAGCTGGCATCGAAGAGGTATCTGCGATTAGGCCGTATGAAACACTGCGGTCACGTCGTGAAGGCAGACATCTCAATCTCTGGCTAATAACGTTCAAACCAGGGTTTAATACCGCTAAGCTTTTGCCAGTTAAACATTTACTAAATACTGTTGTGCATTTTGAGAGCATTCGAAACAAAGATGTTCTCCAATGCAAAAACTGCCAAAGATTGGGTCATACAGCATCAAACTGCAACCTCCCGTATAGATGCGTAAAGTGTCTTGACAGTCATTCTCCAGGCAGTTGTCTGAAGAAAACCGACGAAAAACCAGCCTGTGTGAACTGCGGAGCCACTGATCACCCTGCCAGCTACCGTAATTGCCCTGTCTTCAACCAGTTTCGTACCCGTGTTGTTATGTCAAAGACACCTCCGAAACAACACACCTTTCAAACTTTCCCCATGCAAATGAGACCTATCCCAGCCACCCATACTGCTTATTCTACTTTTTCAAGGAACCAAACATCCTCTACCTCGTACGCCAATGTAGTGAAAGTCAATTCTGCAACTCTTCCATCATTCAACTTTGCTAATGAAATACAATCGCTATTTAATACCGATATAATGGGTCTCACGAAACAATTGAAATCCTTCCTCCCTCAATACCGGTCAGTTACTGACCCTCTTGAAAAGAGGATGATGTTGATGTCATTTATCATGAGTACGATGCCCAACGATGGATATTAAACTTGTGCAAATGAATGTCAACTCTATCCTTAGCCGGAAAAAGCGACACGAGCTCCTCTCCTTCCTCAACTCCGAAAACCCTCACATCGTACTCCTATCTGAAACCAAAATCCAACCGCATCACAAACCCAACTTCCCTCGATACAATTTCTTCCGTACAGACCGCATTGACAATCTGGGCGGAGGAACCGGAATACTGGTAACAGGACAGTTTGACTCTAAACAGGTATACGTTGACCCCAACATCACGGGTAATATGGAAACCACACTAATTACTATAGACTTTGGACGAGATGCCTATTATGTAGCATCAACTTATTGTCCAAACCAATCCCTTCAACATTCCCATCTAAATGGTTTAGTACAATTTATACAGTCAGATGCCCGATCCCGCAACAAAACTGCACGTTTTGTCATCGGGGGTGATTTCAATGCAAAGCACCCACTTTGGTTAAACGATCTACCTACTAATCCCAATGGTAATATCCTATACGGCTGGTACTCTGCTAACCAACTATCCCTTGATATATCCCTTCTTAGCACTGCCTATCCAACATATCACCGTAACGACATCCACTCTTACCTTGACCTACTTATAACTTCCAACAACTGCAACATCTCCTTCAATCATAACCTTCAACCCTTTCTCGAAACTACGCCAGGTATTTCCGACCATGATGGTGTCATTCTGACACTACGCGTCAATAGGAAACCTAAAAGACCCGATCCGTTGTTAGTCCCGAATTACCGCAACACCAATTGGCCCCACCTGAATAGAGAAATTGCGGAACAATTAGCTCTAATTTCCATTCCCACTTCCACGCGTCTCACAAACGAGCAAATCGACGCGTTTGTTGAAGATTATACCCGTACTATACAACGTTGCTGTAAGACCCATATTCCTAAGCGCCCACTCAACTACAACTCTCTCCTAATTCTTCCACCTCACACAATCATGTGCATCGAACACAAGAAGAACCTTAAACGTCGGCTGTTCCGTAACATTTTCTCCCCTTTTGCTCCTTCAATCCGGTCCCTCATAAAACAGTTAGACGTTATGATCCGTAACCAAATTAAAACCCTCTATGCTCAGCACCTCAAAGCCAAACTTTCAAACATCTCCCTCGATCAAAACACGTTTCGCGAATTACGAAACATCAGACCTAACCTTGCTAAGTCCATGCCTGCTACGAGGCTCATTCTCTCACAATCTCTTTCTCCGGAAACCAAGGCGAATACGCTTGCTAATTACTTCCAAACGGCTCATACAATCCCCAATTTAACACCGAATCCAACAACAGAGCAAGCTGTTTCCAACACCATCTTCAATATAAATCAAGTTCCTTTGAATTCCACTCCTAATGAACACCTCTTTAGTCATCCCATTACATCTACTCCACATCTCAGCAATGAATGCGGAAGTCTTCCTTTCACTACTCCAAACATAATCTCCTCCATCATCCATTCGCGCAATAATAAAAAGTCCACCGGTCCCGACATGATCCCAAACGTTGTGCTGAAGAGATGCAAACATTCCATTTCTCCTTTCCTATCAATTCTCTTTAACCATTGCATTATCAATGGACATTTTCCCAGCAGTTGGAAAACTGCCAACATTATTCCAATCCCAAAAAAAAATAAGAACCCAACTTTACCCGAAAGCTACAGACCTATTTCCCTCCTATCCACTACCAGTAAAATATTTGAATGTGTCATCAAGGAACAGATAATGTCCCATTGTGACACATTCGAAGTCATTCCACAATTCCAATTTGCTAACCTCCCCAAACACTCCGTCAATCATTCCCTCCTTACCCTAAAAGCTGACCTGGTAGTCCACTTAAACAACCGCACTCCCATCACAGCTTGTCTCCTTGACATTCAAAAGGCCTTCGACACCGTTTGGCAAGAAGGGCTTATGCATAAAATGTTCTCTCTCTTCCACTTTCATCCGCACTTGTGTAAAATTATTTACAGCTTCCTCTCTGATAGATCCTCGATAGTGAAAATAAACAATGTCTTATCAAATCCCTATGCTAACACAGCCGGTATCCCTCAAGGTTCTGTCCTTTCTCCCATCCTCTTTGCCATCTACACAGCCGATATTCCACGACCCCCACCACCTCTCAAAATCTTACAGTTTGCTGATGACCTCATTGTTTATTCACCTGCTCGTAGTCTCAAAATAAACGCGGAACGTATATCTACGTACCTCGACAAACTTCATAGCTACTTCCTCTCGTGGCACCTTATCCCTAACCCGTCAAAATCCGAATCCATCATAATTCGAGGCCACGTTAAGCTTCCCCGATCGACAAGACGACTCCTTCCCTACATAACGCTAAAAATGAACAACAATCCCATCCCTAGACATAACACAGTTACTTACCTGGGCGTAGTGCTAAACACCAAACTATCCCCAATTCCCCATGTAAACAACATCCTCACTAAAGTCCTGCATGCATACCACAGTATATTACCCCTCATACACTGCTCCACACACCTCAAAAATTCCGTCAAGCTTAATTGCTATAAACAATTAATTCGTCCTATCATTTCTCACGGTTTTCCTGTTTGGTCTGATCTTTCCTCACACCAAATGGAGAGGCTGAGAGCAACGGAGCGGAAAATACTGCGACATTGTCTCAATCTTCATCGCAAACCCAACTCCTACAAATTCCATAATAATCTCACCCTTTACAGCACAGCGAAAATCCCCAGAATAGATTTGTTCCTTGCAAATCTATGTTTGAAATTCCTTGGCAAATGCCCTGATCATCCCAACAGTCTAGTAAGAAATGTACTAAGCCTTCCACAATACCTTGATCCTCTTACTCACAAGCATGTTAGCCCAACTCACATTCTTTCCTTGCATGAATCCCACACACTTCTTACACCACAAGGTAAGTTGCTGCTATATAATAGGCCATATTCGAGACGCAGGACCGGTACGGTATACTCGACGGCCCAATATATTCCGACGGGCTGACAAAATTGGACGTAATCTTTCCTCCACAGACATACGAAACTAACTGCAATCTTATTTCCTTCCCTGTCATCACACCCCTATCCCAAATTTCCTTCACTCCTCTTTATTAATTCGCTCCTAGTGTTGCTCCAAAAATGAAGTGTTTGAGGGGTTTTTGTTGGCAGATAAAATCACGTTGTTGCCGTTTCGAAGGTTTATTGCGGACTGACTTATAACTAGAGAAACAAATATGAAGTTTGCATTTTAGCGAGTTATATTACAGAGAGTAATAGGGCGAGTGTTGCCATATGAAAAGGTTTTTATACTTTCAACACTCCTCCTCAACACGAGTATTATATAAAATTACGTAAAAAATTACAGTGACTCTGTATACAAATGGTTTAATTTATGGTTTAATACCTAGTTCATCAACAAATTTAGTATGTTTCGTCTTTGATAAATTTTTAGTTAATATATCGGCTTTCATAGAGTCACTTGGTACGTACATTAATTCAATTTCTTTTGTATTTAAAACTTCTCTAATAAAGTGGTATTTAATAGAAATATGCTTTGATCGTGCATGGTACATTGAATTTTTGGCTAATTGTTGTGAGCTTACATTATCACTATATATTTTGATAGGCTTATCATCAATGCTAAATCCGATTTCTGTTAACAATCTGCGTAAATATATTGCTTCTTTAGCTGCTGAACATAAGGCCATGTATTCAGCTTCTGTCGTACTTAACGCCACACAATTCTGTTTCCTCGATTCCCAAGAGAAACCACATCCTGCCAGGTAGAATACGTATCCAGTATACGACTTACGGTCAATGCTATTGCCGGCCCAGTCTGCATCTACGTATCCTTCAAGTGGTTTTCCAGTTGCAAAGAATTTGAGCCTTTTGTTCATCGTTGAAGCCAGGTAACGTAGTATGTGCTTCAGTCCTGCTTCGTGCTCTGCATGGGGATCTGCGTTGCGTTGCGCCAGTTTTGCAATGGAGTGCAATATATCAGGCCGAGTGTGAATGGCCAGATACATCAGCTCTCCGACCAACGATTGATATGACGTTGCGTCAACCCTTCTGCAGTCGCTGTTGTCACAACCGATCTGGAAGCCAGCATCCAAAGGAGTTGATGCTGATCTACACTTCTCCATACCATGACGACTTAAGACATCCTTGATATACTGGGTCTGGTCGATTGTAATTGCACCCAGTTCGCCTTCACGCTGCACACGAATGCCCAAGTATAGTTGTAATGGACCCCTGTCAACGCAATCGAAAGCGTTGGATAACAACGTCTTTATTTGGATGAGATCGTCTTTTGACTGACAACCTATAATGATATCATCAACATATATGGCGATCAAAGATATATTACCATTATAAATCTGCTTATAGAGGCACGGCTCATTGTTGCACGGTGTAAAACCCGCATCTCTTAACACCTGGTCTACCTTTTTGTTCCATTCTTTTCCCGACTGCTTGAGTCCATACAGCGCTTTATTGAGCTTCAACACTTTGTTTGGATGTGTTGTTGACTCAAAACCTACTGGCTGCTTCATGAAGACTTCTTCGCTGAGATTGCTGTTCAAGTACGCTGTGCATACGTCCATTTGGTGCAGATACAGTTTCATCTCGACTGCGACGGCCAACAACATCCGAATGGTTGCAGCTCGAACAACTGGTGCATATGTGTCCTTGTAGTTGACACCATAAACTTGGCTACAGCCCTTTGCCACTAATCGCGCTTTAAACCGGTCAATGCTTCCGTCTTCATTCTTTTTTACATTAAAAACCCACTTGCACCCGATTATTTTTGAGTTGTTCGGTGGATTGATCAGCGTCCATGTATTATTCTTGATTAAGGCCTCATACTCGTCATTCATTGCCCTTTTCCAGCTTTCTGCATTTGTTCCAGACAATGCTTCCTGTACAGTTTCCGGTATTACAACATTATTTCCATCAGTTTCTATTGCGCTCAGCATATTATATTGCTTTTTTGGTCGTCCTCTTGTGCCACTTCGAATAAGTTGAGGTCTACCTCTGCCTCTGACAGGAATTAATTGCTGTTGGCTTATTTCTGAAGGTATTTGCTGTTGCTCCTCCTTGCTTGTTGCCCCATCTGTTTCAGCTGGATCAAGATTTTCATTTGCTGCCTCTACTATTCCATCATCTGCGTCGTTATTTTCACCTTCTTCTGCACTGTCACTTACATAAGTAGCTTGGAACGGAGTTGACTTGCTATCATGGATATTTGCGCATACATTCTCGTCGAAAAACACATCCCTGCTTTCAATCACACATCTGCCGCTAGGGTCGTACAATCTGTAAGCTTTTGAGGTGCACGAGTAGCCTACCATCACATATTGCTTGCCTTTGGCTGTGAATTTATTTTTTGGTCCTTTGTTTAATGATATAGCCACTGAGCCAAAAACTTTCAGGTGTTTCACCACTGGTTTTTTACCTGTCCACACTTCGTAAGGCGTAGTAGCATTATTCAAGGCTTTACTCGGTGACCTATTGCGTATGTAGACAGCTGTCGCAACTGCTTCCGCCCATAAGAACTCTTGACACTCTGCTTGCGTTAACATGCTTCTAGCCATTTCAACTATTGTTCTGTTGCACCGTTCTGCAACGCCATTCTGCTGAGGTGTTCGTGGCACAGTCAGCTGACGAGTAATTCCATTATTTTTTAAATATAGATCAAATTCTTCGTTTATGAATTCGCCGCCGTTGTCTGATCGAAGAACTTTTATTTTTCTTTCGGTTTGTCTTTCTACCATTTTATGAAATTCTTTAAATTTCTCCAAAACTTCAGACTTTTTCTTCAAAAAATAAACAAAGACTTTGCGCGACTTGTCGTCTATAAATGTTAAAAAATACTTGGAACCTCCAACTGACAAGGTTTTAAATGGACCACATACATCTGAATGAATCAGATCAAGTATGTTCTTTGCTCTGCTTTCTGTTTGCTTCGGAAATGTCAAACCGTGAATTTTGCTCTTCATGCATGTTATGCACTTGAATTCGTTATCTAAATTGAATTCATTAATTCCTTTTGCCAATTGTTTTTCGACAATGAGCTTCATGCTCTGAAAATTCAGATGGCCATATCTGCAATGCCATTTATAAGCATCACTTTGATTAGCTAACAGACATTTGTTTCGATTTTCTTTAAAGAAATATAGGTTACCAACCTTTTGTGCGACTAACACTTCTTTAGCTTGTGGTTCTATTATGCGGGCACAATTTTTATTAAATATTACATTTAAGCCACTATCTGCTGCTTTGCTCACACTCATAAAGTTTGCCTTCAAGTCAGGAATATATAAAACATTTTTCAGTGTGATGCATTCTGTTTCAGTTTGTATCTTAACATTGCCGATGCCTTTGGCTTCGATGTATTTGTTTCCCGCCAAGCCAATGCTCTCTGTGTGCTCAGTAAATTTGCAAAATAAAGATTTGTTGTAGCACATATGAGTTGTGGCACCGCTGTCAATACACCAACTATCTCTTTCAAGTGGAGAAGCTGTTGCCGCTAAAAGGGTGTATGACCGATGTTGCTGTTGTTTTTTATCAGCGTTTCCTTTTGTTCTGCATTTCGCAGCATAATGCCCTCGCTGTCCGCAATTGAAGCATTTTCCTTGTTGCTTGTCAACATTTTGCCTTTCTTTGTTGTTGTTTGTGTTGCGATATTTTTCTGGCTGCTGCATTCGCTTGGGTTTCGCTTGTGCGAGATATGCTTCGTTGTGTTCGGGACTTGCATCTGTGCCTTGCCGTCTCGCTCCTTCTTCTAGCAGCTTTACCTTTAATGCTGAAAGAGATGGCAATTGATCACGCGCTTCAATCGCAACGACAAAGTTCTCGAAACTTTTTGGCAAGCTAGATAGCAATATTATTACGAGTAATTCGTCGGGCACATTTATGTCTGCCGAAAACAATTGCTCGCATATATCTGTAAATGTATCTAAATGCTGTGATACATCTCCCCCTTCCGACCAACGGAGATACATAAGCCTTTTAAACAGGCTGACCTTTCTTGCAGGCCCTTGTGGCTGAAAAATTTCCTCCAATTTTTTCCACGCAGCTCTTGATGTCGTACAATGTTTTACATGATTTAACATGTTTGGTTTCATGCACAAAATTATGCTGGCCAAGGCTTTATCGTCTTTGGCGTCGAAAGCTGCCGCTTGCTCACGCGTAAAATTCTCTGCCTTTACGGCCTTACCGCACACAATTTGCCATAGCTCAGAATGCACGAGCACACTTCGCATTTGGATGGCCCACGATGAGTAATTGGACCCATCCAATTTGTCTATTTGAAAACTAGGCACACTCATTTTTTATTTTTATTTAATTATCTACGACACACGATATAACCGCAGGCGACGCACGAACTGGACCCATAACCTGTTGGCAGATAAAATCACGTTGTTGCCGTTTCGAAGGTTTATTGCGGACTGACTTATAACTAGAGAAACAAATATGAAGTTTGCATTTTAGCGAGTTATATTACAGAGAGTAATAGGGCGAGTGTTGCCATATGAAAAGGTTTTTATACTTTCAACAGTTTTACTGGGCTTTCCCCTCTATATTATAAGTTAGGTTAAGAATTTCAGATAAATAATACGTACATACTAACATTAGGCTAAGATCTTGGTATAGTTTTAAAACTGTTAGACCTAAGACATATTAAGCTAGTACATTAGGTATAAGTCATTTTTATAATATAATTTAAGCCCAATAAAATGTTTGTTAAAAAAAAAAAACAAAAAAAAAAACCAATTGTTTAACGTTTAACCATTGAAATCTATGCAGCTTAGTCATTTATTTTTTGATACGCATGTTTTCGATGCACTTTTAATTTGATCAGAATTAAATCGCTAATAAATATTGTTACTTCTCATTCTAATGTTAATGTATGACGGAAGTAACCCCAGTTCCTTGGAGACGGCAAACCAAGTGTAAAACACGGAGGTTTAATAACAACTCTTCAGCTACCAGAAAGGTTTTTTTTTATTACTACCAATCAATACTAGCAGTTTATTTCTGGTAAAGTCTAAGCGAGGTAAGTAGAAACAGGCAACCCCATTTTAAAGTTAATTATCAATTATATAATTTTCGACGTTTCTGCCAAACACCTTGCGCTATTTCACTACCCTAAAGGCCTAAACCACAGGGATTTTTTTTAGTGACGTGTGAATCGTAAGTAATGATTTATCTTAGAAGATTTTAAGTGGACTTGGTCTAAAAGACGTTAATGTTTTAATGCCAGATTGAACTTTTCTGTTCCGGAAAACACGTTTTTGATACTTGAAAGGCACTGGTTGTGCATTACAGCAATTTTTGACAACCTCTTCATCTACGGCTCAAATCAATCAATTGGCAAGAAACCAGTGAAACAACTTCTCACTGCAACAAATTTTGCTTGCAAAGGCAAGCTTGCAAAGCGAAGAATTTCACAATGATAGGTTTAAGAGGCTCAACAGAGCTAATATACATTTTATGGATAAATCCCTAATTATTCTGCGCTTCATTGAATAGAAAAAATCACGTTGACTAGAACAAGTGACCATTGCATTTTAAACCAAATTGCGAGCTCAATTTCATGGCTGCAGGAAGAGGCAGCTTACGTAGAAAGTCGGCTTTTTATATTGTTGAAGAAAATGTAACCTTCGATAAAAATTTGCCTATTTTAGTGCTGGACGGAGTACGGGCGCTGAAAAGTCGACGTTTCCAACTCTTTAGGAGCATTGGCTTGAAATTTCATCTGATTTAAGCCAATTTAAAATGTTTGGACTCGACTTAAAGTAGAGTTGTTTCAATGCTCCATTTTTGAAGTGAATAAAATTATTCTACAAAATCATTTGTTTTTCCTACCTTTTGAAACTATTATATCCTAGTAAAACTCGATTACGTGCCCGCATAGTAGTTTGACAATTTTACCGATTGATGCCTGGCTGGTATTTTTGTGGTTGTAAGTTTGTTTTTGGGGAGATTTTGCGTGTGTCGCTCGTTTTTTTCAGTGTGTAGTCTTCTCGTGTATTTTTTGTACGCTTTTGTTTGTTATTCTTCAATTTTTGCTCGTGCTTTGGTGGTAGTAATGGAAAAAAAACGTGAAGAAAATTACTCAAAAACATACAGAGACTATACAAGAAGACAACACGATGATAAACAAGCTAACAAACAAAAAACACTTTAAAAAATAAACACACAACAACAAAAACATAAACATATCAGCCAAACATCTATCGGTTAAATTGGGGGACAAGTAGTTAAGCCAAAAAATTCTAGCGCATAGGAAACACTGTTTTTAAAATAAAAGTAGAAAAAATGCGCAGACTATTCTATATGCGTTCTTTATTACAACCATCCTGTTTGGAAGCTCATGTACCACTTTGATTGTTACTTATATTCATTATCGGATTGCTTGTCTTATAAAACTTTCAAAGTAGCATCTCTTATAATATAAATTAAGAAAACGCTCAGTGCTTGCAACACTGAATCAGCTCTGCAACCAAAAACTCTAATAAGAATGCTTCTCGTCAAAATCAACCGACACTTTGAATTTCATTTTAATTCAATTTTTTTATTGGAAGGTATAGTGATGGGTAAAGTTCAATATTTGGAAAATTTAACCGTTGGTTACTTATTTCCGTTGTAGATATTTGCCACACATATATTTAATGCTGACATCTTTTGGTACGAAAATAACAAAAACGTCTGGTGGTGGTACCTTTCAAATCTGCTTCACGTTGAGGCTCACAGCAAAACGGTGGACACATCATATATCTACATAGCTAGTTCAGGCGAGAATCAAGTAAGGCTCGGCCGATACTGGAACCGAAAAACAAATGGCCTTACCTACGCTTAGTCTACGACACTCAACATTTTTGACTTAACTTCCATTCGAGACTTCGGTTCCATACTAGTTATTTAACTAGATATTCCGTATCGAATTTCAAATCCTGAATACAGATGCGACAGCATAAATAACTATACTGCCAGCCGCGGTCTGTTGGAACTCCGCTTAGTAGGAGCCTACCGCGTAAGCGCTCTGTTATATTCTCTCTCTCTCTCTGTTATGTGGCATCACTGGCGCATGGTTACCTACATCTTCATAAAACTTCTATCAGATTTAATCCTTTCCGGGATCAATACAATCAGGGAATTGAATATTGATGTGATGATCCGGTCGTAAATTGTTGCGAATACTAATTTCATGTGTTCAAAAAATACGTAAATTAGTAGAGGGTTAATATTCTTGTGGGACGCAACATTGCCGAAATTTCAACTTGGCAGAGTGGCAAAAGCGTTAAACTTATCAACAGATTGCATTTTTGAATTGAAGGATTCTTTTTACGTGCTTCCTATAACAAATTTGGGTAGGCAGAGTAGCCAGCAAATTCATAAAAAATACTTGGGTCAGTGTATTTTAAGCACCAATGCGCCATGACAATTTTATCATAATCTGTGGGTACATATGGCGTTTGGAAATTTTACAAGTTTTATTTGTCATTTTTTAGGCACTTAGAGAAATAAAAACTCCCAAAGCGTTATCATACATAATTTTTTAGCACGTTCATATACTTGTTTTTTTTTAAATGTACCTAAAATATCACTTAATATTGTTTGCCGGCAACAAATAGTTGATGAAAAGTAAACTTGAAAATTTCAGCTCGGTCGGATGATACAGTAGCAGGATATAATTACTGTATATTTTCGAGGATGTGTACACTTTTTTGTTTAAGGCTGTGAAACATGTTCTTAGGTTATAAAAAATTAAACTAAACATATATCTTAAATAATTGGATCCATTTGGGATTAATGTGGCGTTTTTCTTGCATATTTGCTTGTAGGTGTTCGTTTTCGATTTGCTAGATGAAATTACTGAGAAACTGGTTTGCATAATCAACGGCTCGCACCAAAAATCATTTTTCAAAAATCTAACATTTTTTGTAGCAGTACTGTAGTAGATCCAGGCGCGTCTTATATTCATAGAAGTTGACAATAATAGGCGCAAGATAGAGCTTAAGTAAATATTAATGTCGTTTGCGTGAATTTTAAGTTATTTCTGGCTTACATGCTTCTCATATTTCAGACTTACTGCATAACAAGCTCGAAAGAGGCGTGATGAACCATTATTCATATTCAAGTAAGAACTCTATATTCATATGACGGACGACAGTGGATAGCATTAATTATTTTACTCGATGTGTTGATAAAATATTGCTTACGATAGGAGGATCTTCTCGAAAATTGAGTTTTTAGCTTTAAGTAAAAGTTATAGAATGAAAGGATAAATACTAGGGCTAGTAATGTATCGAACACGACATCACGCTGATATCATGTACTCTGGCATTTAAAAATTCTGTCGCCAATGAAGAGGGAGATCTATTTTTCTGTAGCTCTGGCTAAAAAAGCCTGCATTTATTTTGAATGCTGATGCACAGCTTGAGTAAGGGATTAATATTATTTGCAAGTATATTTCAATTTTTTTTTCTGTGGTACACTGTTTAAATGTAGATTCTTCATTATACGTCGTACAAATGTCACAATTCGACAACATTATCTCTCACGACACCTACGCATTCGACGACCACACACAACTTGTCCTGATGGTGCGGACACAATCTCTGGCATCGTACCTACCACGTCTGTCTTACATGTTCGGCTGACTGTCCGTTCGAATTAATGACATTCGAAAAACTCATTCAACTGAAATGATTTCAGAAGTTCAGAACTAAATCAAATGGTTATTTAATTTCTTAATTTATAGCTGTGATCGTACTTAGCATAAATACTTCATAAATTATCGTATTATAGGTAGTTGGTGATAAATTACAAGTCGTAGACACACCGCGTACAAATTGCGGTACAAGGAAGCCTCGATCTTGACTAATAGGTGTTTAGTTGGGCGTTCTTTTTCGTACAGCAGCAATACCACGGCCATCATGACACTACTGAACGAAATGTTCACCAGTTCTATGTACATTTTGTTTGGACTGCCAACCTTCAATTCAGTGATTTATGAATAAAGTTTCATTGCACTTTTTCCATATGCTTGTAAGAGCCAATGTGCATATGCATACGAAGACAATGGACAGGAATTTATGAAAAAAATTGTATTCAAATGAAATAAGATTCTGATTGAATTAATTTGTAAAGAAATGACACAATGAAATTGAGTGGAACCTGCATAAAAAATTTGTTTATTCTATGTATTAAGCAGCTAATAGCCCATGGTTTATAAAGTTGTTAGTGTCGCACTACACTACACATGTTTTTTTATATATTTCATAATAGCACCTTCTACCTTTCTCACAATATCAGCCGTATCTCAAGAAACTGCCGAAAACTGTCAACAAAGGTAGTAAAAATCACCTCAGAGTAAACTCTTTACTCAGCAAGAGGTGACGTTTGATACCATCAAAGAAAATAAAACAGTAACATCAAACAAGATCAGAAAATCTTCAGGTGCTTGATGTATGATTAACACGAGCACCGAACAAACTGCTACATATTTGCCGCGAGATAAGAACGATGAAACAGTTTAAAATTCAGAAGCTCACATCTCACATGTACCGAAAGCAATGTAAATACACGGTCTTACACCTCGCCTTTGTTAGTTTGTGTTTCCTTCACGAATTAAGTTCATTCGCACGAAACTGTACGAGTATAATAGCGCTAGCTAAGGAATCTTGTAACAATCTCGATTATCTGTGGCTTTCCGGTGGCTTATTCAAATATCCTCAGATGCACGGGAATGGTAAATACTTTTATCGCTTGTGAAATGAGGCAGTTGAATTTTTGTAACAAGATCATTTGAATGTAATTTGTTAATTTTTATACTGTTGTAGTAAAATGAAGTGTTATAACTCTAATTCTAATCATCTATATGTATAAATAACACTTGATTCAAAAAGGGTACTATGATATTCTGCAGATGTATGGACTTATTTATACTAACAATATTTGCTAGAACATATTCAAAACACACATCACAGAAATCCAATAAACTAAGTAATTGGTCAATTCCATACACTAGAAACTCAAATTAACCATACTATACAGGAGATATGTACTGCCTTAAAGTTGAAAAAAACTCTAGTGTATAAGAACCATTAGTAACACTGATTTTCAGTGAAAAGTAGTAGTGTTGTAGATTTTGAATGCATGTTCTACGTATATGATCCGATGACTGCATCGTAATTTATAGAATAGAAATCTTTCCAGGGTAACACTTGCAGGAATTTCAAAATTTAAGAGTGTAAAGCCATATTAAAGTTTAGTGGCTCCAACTCGTTGTACAAAAAAGAAGAAATGAAAAATGAATTTTGATATAACCATAGCCAAAAGTATACGATGATGAGCTCAACGAAGTTTACGTATTTCGTTTCGATCCTGTGATTGCCGTAAATGTGATACGTATGGTAAAGTTTTATAGGGCTGCCACCTAAAAAAATTCAATATTCACAAAATTTAAACAATCATTGTTCACTTTTACTATAAGATTGTTACCATTTTTAAATTTAATCGTATCGTCATTTCGTAAAAATACTATGAATATTGCCATAGCCGACAACGTAACTAAAATAAATAATTTATAATTTAATTTTTTTTTTAAATTTTCCAACCAAAATCCTACCAAAATTAGTATAGAATAGAGACCATCAATTGTGTGAATTTCTTGTACATCTATAACCATAGGGGAACAAATTATTATTTTTTGAGCATGTTTCCAATATAGCACCACTGCTATAGAGTTCCCAAAATATGTAGCTATTCATCTTCTATCAGACTTAATACTACTTAAGACCAATACATTCTGTGCATTTCAATTGGTTCTCACTATCGTCAGATTGCCTTTTTTTTCCTAAAAAGCAAAAATTGTTCAGCGGGGTTATTGATTTGAAGGTTTTCTGCTGACGTACCTGCCGCAGCTATAGGGTTATCCGCACAATCATATTTCTTATGCTCTTCAGTGTGTCCGATGAATTTCATAACGGACTGATGAATATGTGCGAATTTATTTCAATGTTAAATTTTGCCAATTTTCTTTCCCTACTTTTTGCACTTAGCGCTTTGAAAATTTCCAGAACAAATTCCTAACAAGCTGAAAACATAATAAATTCTCCCTTCTCATATTAAGTTTATGCAAATATTTATTTTGCCCGGAAATTTGCCTTACGTAGCATAAATGTCCTATCTGTATTTTAGTAATTGTTGCGCTATTTAAAGATTTGTGTTTTCCTAAATGCTGCAAATAGATAGATAGGTAGATAGATAGATAGATAGATAGATAGGTAGATAGATAGATAGATAGATAGATAGATAGATAGATAGAAAGATAGATAGATAGATAGATAGATAGATAGATAGATAGATAGATAGATAGATAAATAGATAGATAGATAGATAGATAGATAGATAGATAGATAGATAGATAGATAGATAGATAGATAGATAGGGCTTTTTTACTACTGATTTTAGCATATTTCCACCAAAAATTAGATTTTTCATATTTTATAGAATGATGTAATTGATCATGAAATTCCCTAATCCGGTGTTAACTGAAAAATGAAAATATTTTTAGAGACGGTGTTTATGTTACCGTAGGGCAGAAATATTGGGGTAGAAAAGAAAATGGCCGCTGTCGCCAAAGAAGTAATGATATTTTCTCTTAAACCAAAAATGTACAGCTCATAACAAAAAATATCATCTGAGAATTTCAGCTTGATAGGACTACTCAATCCGGATAAAACACGTGAAAAAACGTAAATACATCATATAAATATATGTATAAATTAAAAAAATTGAACCTCAAAGTATTTAATCCTAAAGCGAACTTTATTATATGAATGATAAGACTAACTAACGAGAACCCGAGGGGTTGCTTTTATATGATTGGAGAACAAAGACTCTGAGAACTGCTGATGTTGCAGAAATTGCAGTATGCAATTTCTATAATTTTATCTATTTGAGACGTGCTTTGACCTTATATCTGACTCATCATTTGATAGATAAGAACTTTTTGAATTCTACTGAATTAGTGAAAATGAACTTTTGAATTTCAAACATGATTTCTGGTTCAAGGTAAGCGTTATTTTCGATTTGGAAAGATATGTTTTGGTATGGTTAATCAATGATATGACGTTACGTTATTTTGATGAGTCATTGTCGAACAAAAATTTTAATTGACTGTATGAATGTGAACTACTTCGAGACCCTTCTAGTGATTTTTTTTATTCAGCTGCAAACTGAACAAGAAGGTAGGTTTGTTTTATTATAGGATGCTTATCATATAACACATTTATGACAGCACCTCCCATAACATAAATGATGAAAATGTTCAGTGCTGACAGCACTTTTCCAACGCAGCAGCCATGAGTCTACCATAAAAGGCTCATACTAAACTCTACCAATCATTTGAATTTCGTTTTCAGCTGAGAGTTTCATCGAAAGTTTCAACAATAAAACTATGTTTGGGCTGCCATTCAAAAAATTTCCGGAACTCGGGAAAAATAAACACTAGCTGCTTATTTTTATTTTCAATACTTTGCATATGAATATATAATGGAAGCATCTATTGGTGCTATATTTACAAAAATGTCTGGTGCTGGCAATCCTCTGTTAGCATCACAGGCAAAAATATACGAAACAGATTTCCTGTGAATTTCGTTCCGATTGGATGACTGCGCTGGACATTATAGGGGCGAAAAAGTATAGGGCTAGCAAAACTTTTACAATTTTCGAAACTTAAATATTTGTTGTTGATTGTCATTGCAAGCGCATTCCCATTTGAAAATATAATGAACACATTGCTTAGTAAATCAATATCAAAAAATTGCAAAAATTACCATAACTGGCAGCCCTTTCATGATTTTTCAGCAAAATTCCTACGGGATGAGGCTTAAATTGAGTTCCATTTACTACATGAATTTTGTTTTGATTGCATGACTGCATCGGAAGCTTTAGGGAAAAAAGCTTTATTTTGCTGACCAAATTAAAAGATTGAGGAGACAAATCTTGCCATAGTCGGCACTTCTATCCAAAATTGAACAAATTTTTCAAATCAATCAAATTAGGTTTTGAGTATGGTCCAGCTGCTGTGTGAGTTTCGTCCAAATCTGTTGGTTGAATCGAAAGTTATAGGCCAAAAAGCAATTTTGTTTTTCAGTGACTTTTGAACATTGCACCACTATCACAGACTTGCCTGCATGTCAAAATTACTTCTATCATACCTGGTCTTAAATTACTACCAACTAGTTTCGTAAATTTCATATTGATTGGATTATCTGGTCGTCAGTTGGACAAAAGTTTCGAGCACTGAAAATAGAGGTAATTTGGTGGTGGTTTGCCGTTCATGTGCAACGTGGAATTTTGAAAATTTTAGTTTGACAAGGTTGATTCAAAGGTTGAAATTTATCAATAATTTGAATTTCATTTCAAATAGCAAAATATTTGCAGGAGTGTCGGTGATTTGAAGAATTTTTTTATCACATGCCTGCCGTAGCTAGAGGGTTGCTTGCACAGTCTTCAAAGTCTATATGTATACAGTTTCTTAAACATTAATACGCTCTGCAAATTTCACGATGATGCAATGTTTCTGTCGGACGCTATGTTAAATAGAAATTTGGGAAAAAAATGTGTGCCTAATTTTAGGCACTCATCGCCCACATAGGGTCCATAATTTCAAATTCTTTATCATGAAAATGCATTCAACATAATTTGTTTTTATTTCCAATACTTGTTTTTAACGAAAATGTACTCTCCATAGAAATATGGGGATATCTAAAAATTCACTGAAATGCCCGCCGCCGCTCAAGGGTTAAAGATATCTTAATTTTGCACTAGTCCTCACTAGTTGGCCTATAACATCTATGTGCTCAGAAAATTTCAGCTCAAATGGATCACACACTTCAAAGATTATCTCCCTTGATTTTTTGTTGATATATATATATATATATATATATATATATATATATATATATATATATATATATATATATATATAATATATATATATATACAATAATATGAATTTTCGGCAAAACGAGTCTACTACTAATTTTCTTTGAAAATCTGTCAAAAAAAGTACTTTCATTTTGCGAAATTATAATATTTTGGCCACATAATTCGTAGAACGCTGATGCATTTGATCACAATCGTACTTAAAACTTCCACAAGTACTGTTTATCTCTAGGCTGATAATCGTACCATATCTCTCACACAATATTTAAGTTAAAAGGTTAGTGCTAGCAATAGTAAGATGTTACTCAAAACTCCGCAAAATTATTTTAAAATATAATACAAACTATCATGGAACAACAAATAGAAATATAACATTTTTGACGTCAATTCGTAGATATTTTTTAGAGTTTAACAGTCTTATTCAAAAAATTTCCGACCCCTATTCATAATTTGTTTCGCTTCAAATTCATAAATTTCGCATCGGAAATCATCCATTTTCGAATCTAGTTATCACTGAATTTTTCACACACCGAGTCTAGTTATCACTGAAAAATTGAATTAACGCCATGTTATTTTAATTACAACAATGCCAATCCTGTTTACTGCAATATTCTACTGTAGTCCACTTAATGTAAAATACATTCCCTTTAACTGCTACATTCAATTTCATTCCCTGAAGGCTTTTTTGAGTTCAGCGTTAATATAAAATTTGACAAGTCTCCATTATTTGCTCTTTCTTTTTACAGTTCAATTTTCAAATTCGAACACTTATTGACATCAAATAACACTATTTAGCTCGAAAGAATGATCATCATATTCTAAATGGGCGGGAAATGAGTGGACACATACTGCTTATTCCATTTGCGTTTTCGAAAGTATCAGCGAGAGCAACTTTTTCACGTAAAAATGTGAGCACTACTTGTATGAAAATTTGACGCGAAACCCAATGTGATATCAAAGCTTAGTAGTAACTTCGGTTTCACATGAAATTTTGTATGATTGCCGTTTTGCACTAACATTGCTTTTCTCATTGCTGTCTCCTTTAATTGACCATATCATCGAGGCAAGGTTTTCTTATATATCTCACTAAATATTTTTTTAACCTGAACTTTTACTATGTGCTGTTTGTTCAGCACAAACATCTGCACAAAAGGTACAATTATGCACAACAAAACAATTCGGAAAGACCCATGGTATATAGAACACATTATGATACGATCTAGAAATGTGTAATATTTGATAGCTATTTTCAAAAAAAAAGTTTTCACAAGTTAGCTACGAGTCTGGAGTTAAAGTTGTTATAAATCTTATTTAAGCGGTTGGATCGAGATACTTCGCCTCTTATTGACTTACTCGTACATTGTTGAATTCAAACCAAGAACCGCACTTGCAAGCAGCTGATGCTCTATACATTCTGCTACAAAACCTTTTACGTACTTTTTTGTTCATATTAATCCACATACATCATTCCTGCCCTGATACATTTTTACAAATATTTTCACACATGTTACCTTTGTCCTGCGAACTCCAGAGTCATATTACCTTCACGCGGAAGTCACCTAAATGTACATGTGCACATAATTTGTACAATAATTTCAAACCTTAAACCTTTCACTCATAATCAGATATATTAATGATCTTGCGTCACAAAGTGCAAAAATCAACCAAGCGAATTCAACAAAAACAAACAGATTTGCAAAAAATCGCATTGACCTCTTCTCTTAGTCATTTCGCTATATTTATGAATGAAAAACAGTCTACCGTTGATTATATGATTTTGATTTGCAACAAATTAAAATAAAGCATAATCGGATCTGCATTCACAAGTGAATACTTTTCACGTTCGATTCTTTTTCCGGGCAAGTCTGATGCAAGTTACAGAAAAATATGGGAATCCCACGATATAAATCCAGGTGATATCTGGTTGATATCCATCGTTGATATCAAGCTGTTGGCTATTGTTAATACACGTGCGCGCACACGTTTTGGCACGAAATAAACGAATCGTCAAATAAAGAGCTATTCAGTTTGCCAGAGAAGACCAGGAATCTTTGAACGAAAGGTGAATGAATGAATGTCTTTAAGGAAGTATATCAATGTCGATAAGCACCTGAAATCTCCTATTATGTATATCGGAAGTGTGCAATTAGGAAGGAAACTTGTTGAGCTAATAATATAACTATTGATTGATTTAATATCAGTCCTTTGAATTCAACTTCCAGTTGGAGTGCAGGAGACGTGACCAGACTACTGCCGTATGCTGTTAAACTAGTATTCCTCTTGATCTGTTAGCTCGAGTCGCAATCTGATTATGGCGATTACTTCCGAGGAAGGCATGGTCTTGTAGTACGAGTACTTGTGGAAAGTATTTTCCACCGACCTTCAGATAACACTTTAGAAGATAACGCTCCGCAATGAAAGCTGCGTAAATTATGTTTTAAATAGTACGGAGGTACAGGTATACGGAGGTACAGGTGTGTATATGAAAATGTGCATGTATAACTGATTATTCTTTACCAATTTTGTAAATTCCAAATTTAATGCGCCTTGAAAAACAACTGGAAAATTACCAATTTCGGCAATTGCTGCTTTCTTCACACCTTGCCGCCACGGAACAATGATCTTAGAGAAGAAAATTACTATGCGGGTATCTGTTGAACGTCACTGTTTTATTTCAGATGGGAAAGCACAACCCAAGCACAGTTAAGTTTGCGCAACGTAATGTGGCACTGACTGTGTGATATCATGCTAGCGCCATGCTGCTTGGAGAAGGGAATCGACCTGAAACCAGAGCACTTTTACTATCAAAATACAGAAAATTATGCAATATAAATACCAGTTAAGATGTGAAGTGCAAGATCGCGGATAGCTCTATTCGCCAAGTATGAATCTTGCTTCCATTAATAGTTGGTATGCTGTCATTTAAATAGGCATTAGATCGTAGCAGGTTTCGGAGGGCTAGGTGAATCAGCCGTAGGCTATTTAGAGAATTATACGCACGAGCAGCTCTTAAGCTAGCTTCTATGAATATCACTTAAGTAAAGCTGAAAATTGTAATGAGATTGAATGCTTTTCATAGCGGCTAATCGTTTTTTTTTCGAGCAAATTGTACTTAGCTCTTCAAGTAAATCGAAATCAAAAATCCCTAAAATTCTACATCTCAAATATTTCTCCATCTATTCAAAAATGTGTGTCACTCCTATTTTATGATGTATAAATCTTAATAAATATTTTTTGAAATGGATCAATAAATTCTTTTAAGAACTTCAAATTTATTTCTGTGAGCTCCATTCATCGAAGCAATTCTTGTGCGTTTTCAGCTTCCGTTTCATTCCAGTTAAAAATATGGAACATGGCATGTAACAACAGTGGTTCTATCATTTCCCACAAGGTGCTCTGAGTTTGGTGCGTAGGAATCTTGTGCAATATATTTGATCCAATATTACGCACGTGAACTCTTTCGGCATTGAGGGTTTCATTGCAATTTGCAGTTTACATCGTTCCATCTAAACTGAATAAACTGCATCCTTGAAATCTAAAATATATTCTTTTTTTTTAGTAGGAAAGACCGTATACTACGTATGCTGTGGCCACTGTTGGGACTCGAGCTATCTATCACTGTCAGATTTTTCTGGTAGATTTTTAGTTAGTAGTTAGTTTAATTTACGATAAGTGAGTAGTAAAAGATGATTCAAAAATTAAAGGGTTAGTATTGTTGATGTCAAAATTTCAGCAGCCTCATTCTTTGAGTAGAATGTGCAATCGTGTAAGACAGACGAAGCTATGAACATTTTGTTTATTTTTCCGCAAAATATCATATTGGTCATGGCCCGCATGTATGTATGTATATTCTTCTTTTCAAAGTATTTTATTATTGTGGTAAAAGAATGTTTTGTGATGAATAATAGCACGGTACCATACTCAAATTTCAGCAATAAATTGAATTTTCAAACTGATGATTTAGCTGTTGTTGGCATCACAAGTAGCCTAGAGACTGATGCTAAGATTGTTACAAAATTGAACAAAGACATTATGCAGACAATCATTTGGTTTAATTTCAGCCATAAAATAAAAAAATACAGTTTTCCAAACTTTTCTTTTCTGCAAAACCATCCTTTTTATCTTTCGCGAAAATGCATAAGTACTCTTTCTAGCTGAACAAAAACTGAAAAACTTCAATGAAATATTTTTAATCCACCTATTTAGTCATGTAAGCTATCATAGCCATGCATAAAACTTCCACATCATTCCTTACCAACTCATTCCGTTCATGAAAACGCCAAAATCAAGTAACCAGCTCCCTGTTGAAAATAGTATGACCTTGAGTAAACTAATTTTGATTAAATTTTATCTTTTTTTCATAAACGACTCGTTATGTCAAACGCGACATGAATCAAACGCTTAAAAACATTTCATCTGCCTAGTCAAATCAACACAAACTCCTACCAAAAATCTGATACCCCGTGGACATTCACACCACATTAATTTGCCAATCATCAGTAAATCATAGATTTTGGGAGCAATCATAAATACACGGCGTTATGTCTATCTGCTATCGAATGAATGTATCATCACTCTCCACTCTAGCGTCTTTCTTTCTGTCTCTCGAGTAGCATCATTTCCCCATCTTTCACTTTGCTCTTACGACGTTCCGCATTGCACCAGTTTTAATGTTACCGCTCTGCTAATAGACCGCGGTAACATTAGCTTGCATTTGGCGTTGGCGAATGAGTTTCGGACATTTCCTCTAACATATTTTTCCGCCAAGATTGTCACAAGAGCCGCAGCACAGCAGCTAATACGGAACCGGGGGAACTGCTTGCTATTCTCTTATTTCTCCGGATAATTACCAGCGATGTTTATGATTTTGATATAAATAAAGCCAACAGGTGAGCAGAGAAATATCACAGTTTGATTTGCGTTGTTGTTCGGACTACAGACATACCAAAGCCAGCCGACTGAATTAGCTAGTTCCTTTTTAACATTTCGAGTACATTCAACTAAACCTGAACAAAATGAATGCCGTCGTAAGTATACGATCACACCAGAAGATAGTACCAAGGATATAAACTAACCTATTCTTATTTCAACAGGTGATAACTTTTGCCGTTTTATTGCTCGCCTACACCTCAGCCTCCGATATCGAGCACGGACATGGACACGTGGAGACTACTCACTCGGAAGTATCCAAACCAGTACCGATTCCTGTTTATGAAAAAATCGGAGTACCAATTCCGCATCCAGTAGCCGTTCCTGTTCCAAATTACGTGAAAATCTCCATTCCCCACCCAGTTCCGGTTCACTTTAAAGTCGAGCAACCGATCCATATTCCCATTTACAAAGTGGTGCCCGAGTACATTGAGAAACAAATCCCATATCACGTGGAGAAACCTTATCCAGTTGAAGTGGAGAGACCATATCCAGTCGAAGTAGTGAAGAAGATCGAAATCCCAGTTCCAAAACCCTACCCTGTTCCAGTCACGATCTATAAGCATGTCCTGCAAAAGGAACACCACCACGGATGGCATTGAATTTTGTCCAACAGTTGAAGATCGACCAAATCATGTTCACTTGTTAAAAGGTTCTAGAAATACTGTTAACTATACTTGTTGTCTAATTTTAGGATGTTGTACATAATTTTAGTAATTAAAACAACCAAAATATTAAAACAAATCTTCGGATTTTTCTCTCCAAAATTTACGATTGCAGATGGAAGTGATCGTTCTGGTCGAATTACCCCAAAGATCAGCAGTCCAGACATGAATATATATAGCCCACATTTCAGTTATGTCGTTACTGGTAGATGACTGGCAACAATTAATTAGTTGTTGTATGTGGGTTTGTAAAAAGAAAGACCCAATTATAGGCAAGTAAGGTTCAGCTCATAGCAGACCATAGTTACATCATGCACTCGGTTACGTTATAATTTGTTGTTTCTCGTCTGTTACACCAGATTGTGATATAATTTCTGAGTGCAATTTTCGCGCAACGATGATGACATGCAACAATGGAAGTTTTTCGTTTCTTTGAGCTTTTAGATGCCATTTGAATTTTAGTAGATTATTAGGTATGAATTTGCATAAATAGTTGTAGTTATGTTGACGTCATAATGTCGCAATGGTCTTCGCAAAATTAAATTTTGAGAGCTTTATTGTTTGGTTTGACATGTAGAGTAAGGAGAATGTAAAAATAAAGAGAAGGTGAAGCCATTAAGAAAGGTTTTCGAATGAAAACGGAGTAAAAACGAGAATGAATTAAACAAAGATATAACTAAGATTAGCTGAGCTTTGACAGTAATTAAGATGTTCCCATCTTCAAGTGATGTTTAGTCTCAATGATAGTTATATGCTAATAAGCCTTTTTCTTAGCAACTCATTTTTTTTTATAAATAAATTATTAATATGAATAACTCAATAACCTAGTTGCATTTGTCGACTGTATCTTTAAGATATCAATAAAAAGGGCCAAGCAAGTGAAAAAAAAATTCTAAAATTTGCAACTAAAATGTCGGCTAATAATAACCCAAATCTCACCTTTAAATGGAAATAGCAGAATGCCTATATATTTGATATGCATTTGAGTCTTTTTACACAATAGATAGATGACTTTTATGCAAACATTCTTGACATACACATGTCGATATTTTGATGGTAATCTGTTCTCTTTTTCAGTGTGTCCGTTAGTCTTCTCAGATCGACAAACAGAATTGCTCCTACTTTAAAATGAGTTGTAGCAAACCTGCTCCTCCTCGAACTCAACACAATCTGCGAATTTTATGTTGATCTGATGATCCCGTAGTGAGTTCTCGTGAATAAAAGTTTCAAATGCTCAAAAATAGGTATATTGTTGAAAGCTTACGTTTCAGGAGTCACGACAATTTTTTTTTTTTTTTCGTGAGTGCTCAAACTACAAAGCTGCTAACATTATTATAATCGGTAAATTTCATAATGATTTGATGTTTCTGTGCTCTTCAACACTCAGCGTCCACAGAGGGCTATCAAGAAAAAATACAATGATTAAGCCCAAGAATTTCTATGAAAGCCTTGATAAACATAGGAAAACTATGTAAATATACTTGCCAAAAATATAATTCATGGTCAAAAAAACATATTTTGAAACTGAGAGAATTTACAGATCAGAATCAGGATTTGGAATATACCGGAATTCGTGAGCTTTCGGCCGATTTCCATGTATGTGTGCGCAGACTGTGTACGTGCTCGGAAGCTCTTCATGAGCTTGATTTGCGAAGACCGGTTTTGTACGAAGCGTTAATATGTGTGTGTGCCGGATGAAATTGTATGGCTACACGAAAATCGAATAAAAACCGGTTTAAAATTTGGTGACACATTCTTCGACAGTTTTGGTATTATGGGCTTGCTTCACGCTTTTTCCAATAAAATAAGCCTATAAAATTTTTCCAATCAAATAACCTTGAATAATCCAGTAGGAAGAACTAGGCGCACGTATCTTTTCAGTAAGAATCAGCATCAGACTGCTTATGCCGGTAGCCGATGATAAATAGATGATACACAATTTTTTAATAATTTTTCCAATTACTATTCCCTGTTTAATTCTAAATCTAGTTTCAACACTTATTAATTCAGAGCTATAAATTTGTAGCCAGAACTTTTTTTCCTTTCCTCGGAAACTCCATCTTTAATTGTCTGGTTAATTTAAATTTCAAACGTTTCGTCAGACTTTTCGACAGGACAGCCAACGGAACGTTTGGTAAGACATAGGGTAACGCTGGTTTATCTTATAAAAGGATACCTGTCTACCTACACGATTTACATATATGTACACTTAAACTTCACATCTTTCTGCATGATGTGAAATTTAAGTGGTAATATCATTTAGGTACATAGCATTGTCTCGTTTGTTTACAAATATTCGACCAATGAGCCTTGTTATCATCCGTACGCATGCATCTTGCTCGATATGATGCATCTTGTCCATGATTTCATGGGAAAACCATATAGGTTTGTAAATATCATCGGAGCCACCACCAGACCTTTTTTCAAATACCTTTGACTCGTTACATAAAACCGACAACATTTCGAGAAACCCCGAGCTAGGACGAGATCCTCATAGACCCTCAGAAACCCCTCATAAAACAGGCGAGAATAGATGAGGAAGCCATTTAAACTCTCGTGCTTGCCATGAAAAAAACAGGGGCGAATAGACGAGGAGACCATTTTCACTCTCGTCTGGGCAACATTTGCCATATCTCATACATATAATCAAAAATATTTTAAACTTGCTTTGTTTGTAAATTAATACATAGATAAATTAATACAGGAGTTAGTGAAAATATGATCATACAATTTATGTGGACCTACTTCGAAAATCAGTAAACATTCTGGCGCATACGATCCACTGAAAATACTGACCACAGCTGTAGCAAGATCAATCTATTCTGTAAATTTCTTCTCTATCCGAAGACTGCATCGGAAGCTATGGGAAAATAAAGTTTTTAGGGTTACCGTCCACAAAATTTTCAAAGCTTAGAAAATTTAAAAATTTGTTATTTGTTTTCATTGTAGATATTTATCATATAAAATATTAATTGAAGCATCTGTTAGTACAAAAATAGGCAAAATGTCAGGTGCTTGCAGTCTGTTGCTATGACCGCAGCTAAAAGTATATCAAATCTGGCTCACATTGAAGCCATAGTATACTGTCTGCATTAGAAGTTTTAGAGACGGAAAAATGTTAAAGGTTTCCACCGGCAAAAATTTCAAAACTCTAGAAATTGAAACATATGTTACTTATTTTCACTACAAAATCATTTGAACATTTAATGGTAGCTGTTCGTAAAAAATTAACGAAAATAATCGAAGCTAGCAGCCCTACCCTAATTTTGAATCTGGCTTTTTTTAACAAGAAAAATATTCTCGAGCGCAAGTGACAGTGTCCTTGTTCATGGTCTAATCAGAAAAATTCTGATGATAGGTACTTGCGTGAAGCGCGAATACCAGGGGCCCTACTCTGTAATGCGATTCGAAAGGCAATGCGATTCGAAAGCAAAATGCGATTCGATAGCAAATTGTCACTCTGTAATTCGTTCGCATCTGTGGTGGCGTTGCCAACTAAATATGTTTCATCAGTTTTGTAAAATACATGCAACACTTTCATGTATACGTAAAAAAAGTGATACGTAAAAAGTGAAAAAATGGATTCGTGTGCATTGTGGTTTCATGAAGGAAGTTATAACAAAGAGAGGATTCAGCGGAAAATCCTTAGAAACCATTCAAATATATTGAGTCTCTGTAACAAAAGTTATAATATGTGAGAGGAAGGTAATGTACGCGCTAAACGTTTTTTGTTCTTCCAGCTTTATTAAAAATGTTCGATTAAATAAGGACGCGTTTATGTACGTGCTCAGTAACAATGAGCGCGAATTTAAAGTGCGGCAAAGATCTTCTGTTATTCCTGCAATAGTCAAACTATCTGCAGCTTTGAAATTCTTGGCCCAAGGCGGCTACCAGTACCAAATTGGACATGATTGTCATGTTGGACTTGCACAACACACATTTTCAAGTTGTTTTTCCGAGGTTTGCTTGGCCATTGAGAAAGTGCTATGTCCCAGACACATCGTGTTCGAAATGATTGAAAGAATGTTTTGAAATATTATTTAAATATTCATTAATATTATTTAAAATATTTATGGAATTTTCTTGGTATTTAATCGATTCTCCACTTGTTTTTCCAGAAGATCCTTTCTTCCTATTCGATAAAGTCTTCTTGGGGTATTCCTTGGGGAACTTGGTGGAACGCTTTCAGAAGATAATTCGATAGCCGGGCTGTTGCAACAGTATTTGTACTCTCCCCACTTACAGTGCGAACTCGAGTAACTCCAAAACGTGCTGCTCCACTGATGCATTGGACAGTTTGGCTATGAGACATCAAATTAACCACCTCCTTCTCCATTACTGACAATGGACAATGTGTTGAGAGCCTACCGCCAGTTTCTCTGATACTCATTTCATTTTTTCTCAATTTGGCTTTAGTGTGGAACTTGAAATCTGTGCAAACCTAGTATTTCAAAATATTCCTAGTATTTCAAAATGCGTTTAATTCTGCCGTGAGCCTGGACCACAAATTCGCAGCAGTTGTCTTGGCATTGGATGTTTTTAATGCTCCCTTTGTCAAGACCGGGTGTTTCTTCATAAATTCTACAATTATTTTAAATTGCCTGTTCTTTGTTTGCATTTTTTTCACACTTTTTTGTTCCCTTAAAATATCAAAATTTATGAAATCATATACAATAACCAATATCTTGCACTAAAATCTTACATTTTGATTTTTTTTTCACTTTTACCTTTCTGTGCGAACGCAAATATGTTGTCGAATGAAATTTGTACTAATCGAACCATTTTGATATTCGCATTCGCATTGCCAAGTGCCAAAAATTCGAAATTCGAACAGCGCAAAACATAAAATGCGAAAATCGAAATCTGGAGTGCCAAATGTTCGATTGCGAATCGTTTCAAATACGAATCGCATTACAGAGTAGGGCCCCAGGGTGAGATGTATTTTGTTCTATTTAATTTACTCTGAAGGAATGTTAGTTGCATGTTTGGATCAGGCACTTTGCAAAAATTTCGAAGTTGGAACTAAAGATTAGATGGTTCTTGAAGGTGAATTTGGGAATCTTTTGGATATCCTGAAAGTGTACCCTAAATCCCTTTATTTGAATAACGCACGAAACTTTTGCCATTAATTATGTGATGACAAAGCGCTTATCTTTTTTACGGTAGAAGCTAAAATGTTAGGTGATAAATAAAAGAAATTAGAATATGACCATTATTTTTCTATTGGAGAAAACCATCTTTCTCGTCTTCGCTGAGAAAAAGTATATAGTCGGAAATCACAATCTTTATACTTGTGGCGTTATATGTATAGTTGATCTCAGGGTTGTGATAAAATATAGCACCCGGCATCATATAGCACTACGAAAAATTCATAGCAGTAGGTGATATGTATTATATCCTGCAAAGCCATGTATTGCAGCCCTCAACATAAAAGCGAAGTTGCCCCGGTGATAGGCAACTTAGTTATTTTGAGAGCTATGATATTTGGACGCTGGGAGCTATACTTTATAGCTCAGGGTACTATGTACACAGTCTTTTCAATCACAAATGCTGTGCTATATTCTACAGAGTTTCGAAAAAATCTTTAGGAAACGGAGCAAATAATTTCCCCGCTAGGAAGTAGATCAAGTGTTTAATTTGCCGATGCAATCAACATAATACTGGACATACAAATATCTTTAACAAGCTGCCTTTTTTGCAGAGTTGAGGAGAGTTTTCTACAGAGTCGTGTAGACGCTTGATACATAAGACAGCCAATAAGCACGTGAAATAACCTGATGTTATTCTTAAAACTCACAACAATAAACAAACATGGATCTGGGGTTTCGGTATTACCGGACATGCACAAACTTTTCTATTCCGCAGCAGACAACTTCGAACACGTATCACCACTTAGTGATGATTTAATTTATCTGAGTGCTTTCAGCATTAAATCCCAATGGAAATTCAACAACCAAGCATAACTGCGAACAAAACCAGTATACTCCACTTTAAGGCCAATATCGTCTAAGACAACTGATCATATTAAGTGACTCGAAAAAAAATCCTTTCACTGTTACATTTTTGTCTTCAGATTACCCAGTTTTTGTCTTTCCGTACTCAGTGAAAGTCATTTGACTCCAACACAATTTATGTTCGTCATAATACTTTTTCGTGTTAGATCAAATGACGCGAGTTGAAGTCATCTGATCTCTAAACGGTGACTTTGAACCATAACAAAAGACAAAAAAGCATCCATCAAAACGGAAATCGAGCATTGCAACCATGCTCAAGTTACTACTACTATAGTTGAATCTTGCGAATCCAGTTGAAGAGCACAAATTCACCTGTTGTATGTCGTCGTCGAGTTGACCAAACCAGTCATGCAATAAATACGGCAAGGAAATTCGATACTAGAAGTATGATAGGTAATTGATTACTTTAATGTGGATAGTGGCCGTTTAATAAGATCAATTGATACTCGGAGGAGTTTCGTTTTCCTCTAAATTGGCATCGTTATGTTTTTCGGCTATGACTCAAGAGGTGCACTCTTCATCAACTTTCCGTGGAAGATTCTTTCATTAAATGATCTTGGCTCGGTTGGTGCATGTTCTTTGGGCTTGATATTTCTCTGAACTCTCGTAGTATTCTGCCGGCTTCTGAGCTTTGTGATGACAGTGAAATTGGACTAGGCGTTCAGAAGTAAAAGTAAATTCACTTTCATAGCTACGCTGGTGAAATATGAGTCATTCTGAGAATTTATTTCAGCACCTGAGATTTCAGATTTATTTCCAGTGGACTTCAGCCAAGCTTTATGGCGAATAATTTCGAAGCAGTCGGTAGGGTGCTGTTACTCCAAACAATACACAAAGTGAGCAAGTAAATCAAACGATGACCCTACATACGTTTAGGTCCCAACATCAACAAAATCATTTAACGCAACACCTAATGTCTCTGTTACAAAAATGAACTTGATCAAGTTTTCCGAAAGCTATGCAACCAATCATAAAATTACTTAATTGGTGACCCTTTCGATTGCGATTTCGGGTTCATTAACAAAAAAATGATTTCGATGAAATAATACCAGCTCGATATCGAAGCAATCTACTTCTGGTTTATTATATAATTTTCGTCTCCTTCATTTCCATTTATTACGGTCAACTCGTATCTATTTCATTTGGCTCATCATTGGGTGCAACGAATCGAGTTCCAAATAGTTGCAGACAACATTTTGATTCGAATCATGCAAACATTTTACATGATGCTACGACTGCCATCCACTGCCCGACTTACCATGACTCTAAGTTTGCAGCGTTAGATAATATGTGTTTGGACATTTGTAAGTCAGCATAAATTATGAATTCGTAGATTGTTTTTGATTTGCTGGCTTTTTTATGTTGCATTGAAAAATTAATGTGTTCAGAGCTTTTTGGGGCTCCGGCTGATTAAATATGGTTGTGGATTGTTTTGTTTTAGTTTGCCGGCAGCTGTGTTTATTCACGTTTAATTTTGATTGCCAATAATTAGTAGTATGGCATATTATTATACATTCCCGTTTTTGTTGCTCTATGGAAAATTTTGACTGTTGCAGTTTTGAACATAGGTTTTATAAGTTGGATATTGCTATTAGCAGCAAATATAGTTTGGTGTAGTCAAACCTATCATAGCTCAATGCAATTTATTTTATGAAACAGTTGGGCTCAGCAAATTCCATCTTCATTCACTGAAGCCGTTAAGATATCTTCCCTCCCTCTTTACGACAAGATGGATGCAGTCGGGATCGGGGTCGGAGTCGGGGTCGGGGTCAATAGCTATGCTCGCTAAGGTTCCAGTCCGAAGTAATAATATTCTATTAGGCGATGAAGTTTAGATTTCACGTTGCTACTAACTACTAACTCGTAGGCTCTACAGCCATTTCCCGCTGATTATACATTTTCGTTGGTTGAGATCAAATTAAAGTTATTCTGTTTTCCGTTAGCGCGCCGGAGAGCGGATGGAAGAACACTGGGTCCAGTTCAGTCTTTATTGTAACAAGTGGGCCACTGTATCGGAACAGTAGTCTACAATACTTACATATTTAAATTTCACAATCCTTGCTTGTTCGATTGAAAATATTACGAAATTTTTTAACTGATTAGCAAATACTCATATTCTTACCGTATGTTTCCCAATTTTTTTTTATTAAACTATTGCATTAACGGTTTCGAGCAGTGTTCGTTGGCTCTAGACACACGCAACTCAAAAGTTGCCGACGATCTTCTAAACTATCTTTAGGAAAAGAAAGTTTTAGGTTTACCTTTAGGAAAAAACCTCCAAAGTTCAATATCCACGTCAGCTTTACTTTGATGGACTAGTAAATTAAGGTAGGTGCCAAGTCAAATATTGGTAAGAAAACCCCAGCTTGTTAAAGTAAAAAAAAGCCTAGCGTATCAGAACCGCTAGAAAACTGATTTTCGAAGAAATTGTCTTTGAATGACAAAACAAATATGGAAAGACGCTACATACTTTTTTGTAGTACCATATCAACCATTCCATATCCAAAGCAACAAAATCCAACTATAACATATATGATGAAAATGTTCAGTGCAGGTTACACTTTTCTGACGAAGCAGCAATAGATTTACCCTTACGAGCTCATACTAAAATCAACTTATCCTTTGAATTTCGTTCTTATCACAGGATTTCATCGAAAGTTTCAGCGGTTAAACCTTGTTTGAGGCTGCCATCCGAAAAATTTTCAAAACTCGGAAAATTTAAAAATTGGTTTCTTTTTTTATCGCAATTGCTTTGCATACGTCATTTAAAGCATTTATTGGTGCAATATTTACGAAAATGGCTAATGCTGGTTACCCTGTGTTAGCAGCAAAGCAAAATATACATCAAATCTGTTTCACGTTAAGTTAAACCCACCCTGTGAATTTCGTTTCGATTGAATCACTGTGATGGAAGTTATACGGGTGAAAAGAATTTTAGGGCTACCACCCTCAAAACTTTTCAAATTTTTGAAACGTAAATTTTTGCTTTCAATTGTCATTGCAGGATCATTCCAATATGCGAATTTAATGCCATAATCGCTTCGTAAAGAAATTCCAAAGAATCACAGAAATGGACATAGCTGGCAGCCCTTTCATGATTTTTTTACAAAATTCCTACGGCATTTGGTTTACAATAAAGTCCATTAAGTGCATGAACTTCGTTTTGATTTCATGACTGAACCGGAAGTTATAGGGGAAAAAACTTCATTTTGCTAAGTTTACAAGATTTAGGAGACAAAAGTCACAATAGCTGGCAGTTGTATTCTAATTTTTTAGATACATTTTCACCAAATTTGTTCTAGAGTAAGGTCCAGATACTGTGTGAATTTTTTTAAAATTTGATATGTGATTCGGAAGTTATAGACCTAAAAGCATTTTTTTCAGTGATTTTTCAAGATAGCAGCACTGCCACAGGTTTGAAAATCACTTCTAATAAATTTGGTCCTAGCTATTACCAACATTTCCTGCAAATTTCATGATGATCAGATTATCCGGTCATCAGTTTTGGCTCGATGATTTGCAGGATTTTTTACAGGAGCTTGCTGTAGCTGTAGGGTTACCCGCAGAGTTTCCATGTGTATTAAGTCTTAGTCAAAATCAATTTGCTCTGCGAATTTCACGATGATCCAATGTTTCTGTCAGAAGTTATGACAATTCAAAATTTGAAAAAAAATCTTGCCTATACGGTTAAAAATTTCGTCTATATGTATACGATTTTTTTATTCATATAAATCCATTACAATTATGTATGAAAGCTATCAAAATGGAAGTTATCAATGTAATAAGCCAAATTGATTCTTCTTATAAGAGGTTCATATGAAATCAGTATATGCGTTACTATTATAAAGTTTATAGATGCACAGTATAAAAGTCGTGCATAAAACCTTTTATTCACTTTATACCAAAATAAATAAAATATTTATCACATATATTTATAAGGTACATAATAAAGAGTTTATGCATGAACCAATAAATATCAATTGTGATAATATGCATCGAATTTTATACTTACGTTTTTCATTCATGTGACGTAAAATTATAACAAAAAAACTATGCATTGTGAAAAAACAGATATATTGATTCAGAAGGAGTATAGTTTTGACATATATTCACTATGTCTTCTTTACAGCATATACATTATTAGATCGTTTAGAAGTTACTAATGCAAAGACATCATGTTTCGAAAATTCATTAAACTTAATAGCTACGATTTCATCATTTTGTGAGCTGATAATCTATAAAGATATCATAGCTCTCATAGCTCTCATTTCATAACTTCATAACATCAAAGCATTTTATTTGTAATATTGAGCACAAAAACATTATTTCGTCTCTAATTTTAATGATATATTTAATTTGATGCAATATTCGCTTACTAAATAAATCAACATCATAATCAAAACGTAAAACTAGGGACGGTTTATAATGCATAAATAATTCAATATAAGAAACAAAACAGTATTCATTGTCGGAAACATTAAGTTGCTGAAATATTTGAATATATTTATTTATAAACAAATTATCCACTTTTGATAATTTTTCAATTTTAAGAATTCTATTCAATGTTTTGGTCATCCAAATGTATGCAAATCGCTGTTGATGCCGTTTCGCTAAATGTTTTTACTCAAAATATTATAGTTTACCGTTAAATTATTACATCTTATTATACTTCTTATCTTATTATACTTCTTAATTAATAGAATCTTTTATACTTCTTAATCAATATTCTTCAATCGCATTTTGTAATCTAATGCAAATGTATTTTACAGTCGCTAGTATGTTTGCTGTATTCATTTGAAAAATAAACTTTTGCAAATTTTTATCATATTTTATATGAAACAGAAAGTGTAGTTTGAAAATAAGGTCTATAGCTTGAAGAACATTATATTCAATAGCAAGAGGTATTACACTTGAATCAATGATTGCAAAATATTGCTCAATGTGCAATTTGCTGCTCCCGGCTGCAACGGCAAATGGTGTCAGCCTTTAGAGTCCCTTGTGTACTCTTCAATGGGCACTCCAGCCGGTGAAATATATTTGTTGTATATTGTTAGTTGTATGTTAATATGTAAATTAACGGTGAATCTGGTTAAATATTTACTTTTTTAAATTTGATAAGCTTATTTACAGCCTGCTCACCACTGAGTCTGCTTAATGTTACTCGCCCAGATGGCGAAGGTGGTAACAACCGTATTAAATTTAGTATGGTCCAAGTTGTAGGGTTCCACTCTATAAACGATAATACACAATAATTTCAAAATTAATTATCAAAAGCGTTACCCAAATCATGATGGACTTTAGTCTGCAAAATCTGTTTTCCTGATTTCTTCACTATAGCAAAAATGAGCTTCTTATACTTTTTCCATTCAGAAGTAAGAGACAATGTACTTTGAAAACGCAAGTCGAAGTCATATAATATCTATAAAGAAACGTAAAATGGCTTAAGCAAACCAAAAAACCTAAAGCAGATACTAATTCTGGACAAAGGAAGAAATAGTTGCAATCTCTGGAAATATTGAAAGAAACTGACTCAATTTCTTTTGCTCTCAATTCAGCAGTAACTGAAAGTTTGTACTTGGCGAACTCGATTTCATGCGGAAGAGTCGCATTTTTTAGGTCGTTGAGGTGCTATTTCATAGTCTCCGAATTTTGAGCTATAATGTGGTCAGACAGAGAATCTTCTAATTCACAGCAAGTTTTGAACTCCGTTTCAAGTTTTTTTTCTTGACCCTATCATTTTTAGATATTCCATGAAAACTTCTTTATGCAGCTCAGCGCCAATTGCTGATTCAAACCGTTCAAAATCCTCAGTTTGAATATTGCATTGCTGCAGAGCTGTTGGAATTAAAATATTATTTTACTGCAGAGCGAACCGAAAAAAAATTAAATTTTGCAAATAGGTTTATCTACAACAACTAAAAAGATATTCCGAAAGACTGTCACTATTTAAACGATTTACTTAGATGACAGATTATTTAGAGGCGAATTCAAATCAATCTTTAATTTTACTAGCGCTTTTAAAATCTATCTGGTACATTTAAGGAAATAATCGATTACTTATGATCTTCTTCTAACAGGTCTTTTTTTATGAGTAGCTGGAAATATTCTTGAGCGAATCCTTGCTTATTAATCAATTTATTCCACTATTATTAACTGGTATCTATAGTTTTATCTTTTTACAAACATAAATTGATTTTTATCAAGCAAACTAATTATACTTTTTAATGGACCAGCAACATTCCATGTAATAAGAAAATGCTATAAAAAATCATACAAAATAACAATAATATAGGCCAGTAATTTAATATTTTATCTGCCAAATAAGTCCAAGTGAAGTTTTTTTTCAACAGAACTATGTTTATTGTTAGATGAAAAACATAAAGTTGAAAGTCAATTACAAAGTCATGTGCGCAATAAGATATTAATGGTCAAAGTTTATGTGAAAATGTTTGTACTTAACGAATTCAATCTGAATGAGAAAAATTCAATCAATAGTTAACGTGATATTGAAGAAAAACTGATTTCTGCGATCTTTAATAACTATTTTTGCATATACGATTTCGTAATGAACTTTCCAATGTATGTTTGTCATCTTACAATAAACATAATTCCATTGAAGAATCTTCAGTTGGATTTATTTGACAGATAGGACATTTTTTCTATAGTAACTGACATAATATGTAATAAATTTATTTTTGATCGACTAGAAGCAAAGCCACCGAAGCCTTCATTAGCTGAATCTCACAGGGAGCAATTAATGGAAAAAATAAAGCAATCTTGATTTGTTGACTTTATCGATCTCGATGCAGTCACTATTAATTTTTCCAATGCATACACTAACTAGTGTTCTATATTTTCATGCATATGTACATTTAAACAATTATATACTATATATACTCACCAGAATGCACGAAATCTGAATAACTTAATTCGAGATTATCATCATACATATTTTCTTCAAGCACACGCACAATTTTCACTTTGTTTCTCACTTCTACTGTCACTAAAAATCCCGGTTACATTTTAAGCACGCAGCTGACGACACGAAATTTTAGCTGAAATGCTTTCCATCGACTGAAACATGCGTGCAGTTTCTGATGAAATATATGCGTTATTGCGTCTTCGATTTTCAAGTGATTTTCATTTGCCCATTTCGTACTATTTTCATATGAATTTCATACGATCTTGGTCATGAAAGAATTGTTAAACGAAAGAGTCATTTTCATACGAACAAAGTATGAATACTATAAGATAATTTATCAAATGTATATTTTGTTGGCATAGAAACAATAAAATAACTTTATGCACCATAGCATTATACATTTTAAGAATTAAAAGTACACAAATCATCTTATTTGCCTAATTTATAAATGGGCAGGGTATAAATTTCATACAAACTTTAGTATGCATATAGGTTATATCACAGCTGGTATACAAATTTACACCAAAATTTCTAACAGTGTACTTTTAGGCACTCACACATCTCAAAATTTCCAATTATTTATCATAAACAAGCTTAAAATATAATGTTTTAATTTCAAAAATTTACACTTCATGAAAATATCGGAGTACCTGAAAATTCACTAAAATGCCAGCCATCGCCAAAGATTTAAATATATCTTAATTCTAACAAATCATGGACCTACCCACTATATACAACTATGTTCTTCGAAAATGTCAGCTCAATCTGATTGGCCACTCCCGAGATTATCTCTCTTAATCATTTTGCTGATATCTATATAAAGAAATATGAATTTTCGGCGAAACGAGTTTAATACTAAAATTTTTCGAAATTCAGTAAAAACTATACCAAATGGTAAATACAAAAGTAGAGGGATCGTGCAGATTTTGAATGCATTTTCTCCTTATTACAACCAACTTTTCTGGTGGTGGCAACCATTTGTTAGCATCAAAGCCAAAAGTGTATTAAATCTTGTTCATATCGAGGCCGACCCACATTGTGAATTTCGTTTCGATCCATAGACTGTGTTGGAAGTTCTAGGGGCAAAATTAAGTTAGGGGCTACCACTCGCAAAAGTTTTCAAATTTTCGAAATCTTAATCTTTGTTGTGTATTGGCATTGCAAGATCATTAATATTTAAAATTTTTATTATAAAAATGAACAGAGCTATCATAATTTTTGAACTATATTCCTACCAAACTGAGCTTAATATAAGGTTCATCTGCTTGATGAATCACTTTTTGATATTATGACTCTGAACTTAAAAGCGAGCGTATAAGAGTAAGATGAGACAAGCATGTCCATTGAGAAGTTTGCCTTTTCGGGGAAACCGAAGGTCCGAAGGGATCCCTCTTTTACAGCAAACATTTTTAGGCTAATCATCATAGGAGGTCAAGGGGCAAGGGGAAACTCATGGCCACTAGATCCGGAATTGTAGTAATTAAGGAGGTGACGACTGCTATAATAAATCATTTAGTAGAAGGGAAAATGCGTTCCAATACAAACCTCTTTATTTTTTCCAAACAAGAGAGAGCAGATGAGAGCTGCGGTGGTATACTCGTAGATGCGTTAGCTCTCAAAATTTTCGCGTCTGGTAGAATTATGATGAGTAACATATATACCCGAATGAGAAAGCATCCAGGTACGCTGCTTCAGTGTATGGGCTATGACCATACCTGGAGCAACTGTATAGTACTGGCAGCCACTGGAAACGTGGTCAGCCAAGCCGACAATCGACAAATTGGCATGCAGAGTCCAAATGTATACTTTGCGTCGGGAAGAATTGCGTCGATAGAGTGAGTGTTCGCAGGGTATTCAAATACACACCAAACGCCAAGAAGAAACAGCAGTGGAATAATGGGGCATATCAAAATAAACCTGAAGCATTGCAGAGTAGCCGATGACCTTCTTATAAAACTTGCCTTCGAGAGGTTATCTCTGAAGATCAGATCATCCGGATCAGTTAGCATGGCAGGAGAAACCCATGCACTTGGCTTTTGGATGCCACAGGTTACGTGGAATCTTAATAACTGGTGCTTGCCGTAGGGTCATTGGTGGCAACGGCCAAGTTTGGCCAAAGCACAGAGAGATTATTAACGTGAGCTGCTGGTTTTTTCCGAATGACTCAATGTAGGAATTTTAAGATAAGCTTAGATTATTCGGGCATTCAATAAGAAATAATTAGAGTGGTTTCAATGTGAGATAATTAGAGTGGAAAATCTCCAGTGAAAGTATTCGAGAATGGCATATAGTTGAGATAGCATCGAAGCAAGCTAAGTTTTTGGTGCTAATTATGGATACATCCTTAGTTTTACCATTGTATTTGAATGCCTACTCATTTTCATCAGCAACGGAAGGGCTATGGAGAGTTTCAATACATTCCCGATTTTACCATAACATTGACTGATAGCCTTCATCAACGATAGAAAGGCTATGGAAGAATAAACAGGTAGTTATCAAAGCTATAATACCATCTACATTGCTGAGAGTAGACAAAAGCAACTCCGGTCATTCTGGAAGAAGCATGGCTGAAACGGCCAAACAGAATAGAAATGAAAAGAATAGAATAGAAATCACTGATTCCATTCATGGAGCAAGATATATCGCTTATTAGGTCATAAGTGACTCAAGAAACAGTCGACGATGCAGTTGGTAGCGCTATGGACAGATTTGCAGAGCATGTGGTGGCTTTCTTAAAAAGAAGCAAGTCAGCTGAATGAACAAAGAAATCGCTAATCTGCATCGCATCACTTTGGCGTTCATTGGCCCAGAATTAAGCAGAAAGCTGTCAAATGTTGAGGGAGTTGACAATGTACTCCATGCTATGTAAGTTCATGTGCACATTAGGTCACATATGGTCGAGTCTGTGGGTAAAAAAAATTGTAGCCTCGTGTTTTCTACGTATTTTTCCTTTTTGAGAAAGTCAATTTGGATCCGTGGGGCAAAGTTACATTTTCTACTCATGTTTCCTGTGTAGGTTACTTGACACAGCGTTGTCTAAATTGTGGAACCAGAAGGTACCAGACCCTGATGGAGTACCGGTTGAGGCACTTAAAGTTGTGACGGTGAGTTAACAGTGACGTCAACTAGATTTGCATTCATAGACAAGGAAAAAGAAATACCGCGGGTTGCCGACCGCTTTCTGTGTTGGACACTGTAGGCTAGTTGTATGACGATTTATAAAAGCCTCAACTGCAATCAGCCATAACATTAGCTGGTTATCTTAGTGACAGGCAGTATGGCCTCTAAAACGAGCAACGAACCATAGACACCGTCTTTGAGATTATTCAGGTAGTTGCAAAAACGAAAAAGGTAAACCACAGAAACAGACTGGTCGTTTTGCTGATGACATTTTATGTAGAAAATACCTTCAACTCAGTGAGTTAGGCAAACATCCTTTGGGCACTCGAGCAAAGTTTCCGCATCTCTGACTAGCACTCAATGTGTTCAATATCGCTTCCGTGATTTAGCGAAATGAATTTTCACGGAAACGAACTATTTCCCCGTAATAATGAATAATTACTTATCGAAATCGACAATGCTCTGAAACTGGTATTCCTCGTCAATAATATTATTCACACTTTCATTTTCAAATGTAATAATAAAAGTTTTAAGATAGTGACATTCTGAGCACATTCATCCAATTGCTCTGCCTAAAATACTGAACTAATACGCAAAACCTTTCAGATCGTTATAAATAAAGCAATTGAGTAAACAAAACAAAAATTTCAGTGCATTCAAAGGACGATGTTCAACTGGCTTTGGTGGCTGGAGTATGTACTGCTGTTTCTTTTAAATTCCTATATTCGCTGATGACGTGCGAAGAAAAGCATACATGCTGGTTGGTTTTGCTAGAATTTCAAACCAGCGTCGATTTTAGATCTTAGATGATTTTTTGCAACATTCAGTAATGTCTGCATATTACCTTTTCAACTTCATCAAGTAAATTTAGGCAACAAATTAGTATAAAAAAATCAAGAAAAAGCTTAGGAGTTTGGGAATCTAAACTAATTTTTTTTTATTGTGAATATATGTCTTGAATTATTCCTCGTTTTCATATGATTCATCTTAACATAGTTTATCACAAACAACACACTCATAGTCGTTTGCTAATTTCTACCATCTAATATTGGATTGGAGCTCTTAAATACATTCAATTTAATATCTTATGTACGTTCAACAATTACTTTTGCAATGTTCCGGCGATCTAACATGTGTTAAAGTTCAATTGTACTTGAAACTTAATTGCTTACTACAATATAGCATCTAATTTTACCCAATTTACATCCTTGAGAATAAATCAATAGTTCCCTCTCAATCAGTCGAATTTGTTTGTTTTCTTCACTATCACTGAAACAATATTATTTGAGCAGCACGTGTTGAAGAAAATATGATTTTCTATTAAAGTATATGGAAACATGATGGAATCAGAGATAAATATTCAAATGATTATTTTCCTTCTCCAATAAATATGAATTATTTTGGAGCAAAAATTAGTCGATGCAGCAGCATTATATTCGCCACGAAGAGCTATGGCCGCCTTAGGATTGAATGGTGGTTTAAGTAATAATTTGAATAAAAAATTTATTGAATTACATGATAACTTTATGAGGACCATTAAATTTATCAATCCATTAATGAAAATCTTATTTACGATTGAATCACATTAGCAAACGATGAAATTTATAATTTTGCAAAGTTATTTTTATATGGAGGGCATTAGACTTTTGCTAATATAAGTTCAATACATACATCTGTCTACTTGAGTCAAATTAAATATTTGAAAATTATATATGCAATAATAGGAAGTTAATTTAACGTCTTTGTACTTGTGTGGTTCCTTGGACTTGTGTTCAAGTAACGTGAAACTGTCAAAATATCCGCTTCCACATTTGACAAAATCATCAAGAAAAGGATACATAGAAGCAACACGTTCTGGCTATAAATTTTCTCAAGTTGCTTTTAATTAACTCCAGACCACCCAGGAATTGTTTACAAACATTTGGGGAAAAATTCTCATCATGCATGAAAGTAAAATAAAACCGAACACTTGTCGTCCGAATACAGCTCTCGCATAGGCACTTGAGAAGAAAGTTAGAAGATGTCGGCAGCATTTTTGGTTGTGAAATTGTGATTTTCTGCACAGCATGGCATCTTACAGATGATTCTTTGCATCGGCATCACTTAGTGAATACTCTTACAATGAAACCTTTTTGTAACCATGCGATCTGAAAATCAACACAATTCAACATTTGCCGAAATAGATCTAAAGATTACATTTCCTCTCGATCTCATCAAGTGACTGGTAATTTACAAGAAAAACATGTCCACATGACTATTGTTCTTTGTCAATGCCACTTCGTCTTCAGTTCACTCCATCGAATCGCAGTTACAGTCGCAGTCAGATTGCCACTGCCGTTCGCCTTCGACGACGAAAAACGATCGGAAATTGCGCAAAATAATCCTTTGAACATGCGAAATCGTTCGGAGCTAGTAAATGAGGTCCGAACCGATCGCTTTTTCATCTAGACTTTTGTTCAGCAAGCACATCCAGCGGAGAACGGAAAATTCTCAAAAGAAATTGGTAACATGAAAGGTGAATACAAGAAGCCGATGATCTGCATGTCGTCCTCTTGAAGATCACCGTCGATAATAAATAACGAGATCGAGAACGTAAATCAATTGGACACGTTCGGAAGGTATATTTGCCTGATTTTTGCATACTACATACGTTCGCGACGACATTGAATTTGCAGCGTAATGCGACGGACCAGCGAGACAATGTACGAACGAGCAGCACCGATTGTGGATGAAATTCGGCAATCATGAAAAAAGTATCTTTATCCGATCAGTCTACTCCTTGCAAACGGTTCTGCTGATTTGCGTATTCGCAGAGAGTGTTTTTGACAATGATCTGAGGCCGCAACAAAATCTGAGATTGTCTTTCCGATCTAATTAGATTGTTTCATGCGGCTAATGATCCATGAGAAATGTAAGTTTTTTGTTAGTTCGAAACAATTGTTTTGAATGGTAAATTTATGAAGGTCAAAGGATACTGCTGAGACAGAGGTTCCTGGGAGAAAGAATAAAAGTCAAATTCTTACAATAGCTATAGTTCCGCAATTCTGAGCAATTTAATTGATTGATTAGGAACTTATTCACACTCGAAATGATAATACAATATGAAATATATCGATTATTGTTTAATAAACATGAAGCTGATCTTTTCTTAGTTTAAGTTTTGACAACCTATAGGTAATATCACAATTCTACTTTGAAAGTCTTGAATTAATGATTTCATCAAATGATCAATCGACCAATCTGGTTAATTTTGAAATAATTTCTTGACAAGTACTGGCTTTGAAATTATTTTATTAATTCAATGATATATATTTTGTTTGAAAATTATGATTATTTCTTTTCGATACGTTCAAGCAATTATGTTATATTTTTCAACTACAACTATGAAAAGGATAGGACTGTAAAACATTTTGTCTGTCAGCCGGGTTCGTATACGATTTATTGTGCTTATTTTTGAAATAATTCACATGTGAAACTTTCCAAAAAACAAAAGCTGATAAAATACTTTATTTACTTACTTCAATTGAAACGTGTTTAAAATATCCTGGAGAAAGTGATTACAAAAAAAATCTTGAAAAATAGTGGTAATTTTTGATTTTTCGCATAATTGGTTGCATAGTATTAGAAGCTCAGGAAAAGTGTGAAAAATTAACAGACTTCCAGTTTAGTTTAAGTCACTGGATAATATATAATCAAACACAGCAAACTCGCCAAATTATGCGTATGAATGGGCCAATAAAAGGAATGAATTTCAAATAGAGAATAGTTGATAGTCAACGGAGAAGATGAAAATTTTTTGGTGTGAATTTGAAATTTGTTTGTGTACTCTTATAAGTTTGTCTACTCTTATAACTTTCGATGCAGTTATGAGATCAAAAATGAGACAGGTTAATTTGAAAAAACAGCAGGGCTAACAAACTTTTGGTGGCGGTGACTGAATTTCCCAGTCTAATCTTTTTCTGAGAGACGCTGCTTGTATCTAATGCGATAATCTGGTGGTAAAAGCGAAATTTGGTGGAGATATAATAGTATATGAATTGTAGAACTTTTTCAATTTACAAGAAAATATCTTCTGCCCTTTCACGACACCGGGCAATTCAGTGAATTAATAGGGACACCTATAAGTCTGTGGAAACAAAATATTATTTAATGAAACTCTTTGCTTTGTCTGTGCTGTGACAAAGTAATATAAGGCATCGGTGTTAGTTATCAAGTAATTTTTTTTTTGTGTAATAAATAAAAGGCTATTTCTATAACTATGAGGAAGTTTTTCTTGCAATAAGGTTTCTCCAGCGTTTCAAAAGTTAAATGTTATTGACACAGCTGTATTTCGAGCTCAACAAGAGCTATCCAGTGTTTTTTCTATGCTTTATTCCGTTCCGACGTAGAACACTTGGTACATCTACACTCTAAAAAGTGGGTTTATAATTAATACTTTGATAATAGGAAATATATTGTTTCGTTTAAAATAACGAATCACAAATTTTTTTACACATTCGATGTGCATTTTTTGCTTTTACTTCAAATCAGCTGAATAATACACCGCTTTCTGTAAATTGAAGCAAAAAGAGTTTAAATTTACTAGTTTGCTATTCACCTTTGCGCCAAAGCCATAAAATTGCATCATTTTTTAGGGTAAAATTACACGATTTGGTCGTAAAAAAATTTAAACACTTAAGACGTAAAATATTCCTTTTACGCACTTTTGTAAATTTACATCATTAATAGTAGGAAACCAGTTTCCTACTATTATAAGGGTAAAATTCAACCAGAATTTTTTTGAGTGTAAAAATAAAACAAAACAATTATACTTATGCAATATGTACAGCCAAAAATCATATTTCACACTTCCGAACAGCAAATGTAAATCCCAATTTTTATCGCTACCAAAACAACATTTGAGCAGAAGACGGCAACTCACCTCACTCAAGACCATACTTGAAAAACGACAGTGATTAATTAAAAAAAAAATTCCTAGCGCATCAGAACCGCTAGAAACACTAATGTTCGAAGAACAGTAGACGATTTGTGCAGATTTTGAGTGTGTATTCTACCACTAGTTGGGTTTTTAACTTAAGACTAATATACCCCCAGTAATAATAGACCCAAAGCCAATTAAATTTCGATGACTTCCTTGAAAGTTACAGCGATAGAAAGGTGTTTGGGGTTGCCATCCGAAAAATGTGCAGACCTTAGAAAATTTAAACATTGTTTACCTATTTTCATTGCAAATGCTCGCGATGTGAATACTTAATGCAAGCATTCATTTCTACGCAAATAACAAAAACGCCTCGTACTGGCAGCTCTTTGCTAGCACCGAAGCCAAAAATATGTCACATCTGCCTAACGTTGAAGTCAACCTGCTCTGTAAATTTCGTATTTATCCGATCACTGCATTAGAAGTTATAGGGATACAAAGAAATTTAAGGCTACCATTCGCAAAAGCTCTCAAATTTTTTAGATCTTAATATTTGGTGTTTATTTTCACTACAAGGTCACCACGATTTGAAAATTCTATGATAAAATCGCTTACTAAAGATATGCCAAAAAAAATACAAAAACCACCATAGCAAATTTGAATCTTCGAAAATTCAGCTTGAACTTTAGCAGAAGTGGTATTCACTTCTTTGCATGAAAAGTTGCTTATTTCTGTAAAAAGTTGCTTTCAGGATTGAAATGCAGATGGCATTGGTAGTAGTCTCCGCTGATTTTACACCAATTTAGTATGTGCAGTTCATTCTTTCTAGCTAACAGTGACACTTGAAGTCAATAAGCGTTTAAACTTGAAAATTGAATTGTACAAATGTCTTCGAAATCGAAAATTGAAAGATTTGAAATTTTATCTATCAGTAATCCGCAAAGCTTCTGCGTTTCTCCATTGTCAAAATTTACGATAAGCAGGGGCGGATTTGCCACCACCTTAGGCCCGGGCCTAAGGCGGCAAATTTCGGGGGCGGCAAATTTTTCGATTTTTTTGGGGCGGCTACTTTTCGATTTTTTTTTTGCGCGGAAGTTTTTTTTATGTCGTATATGTACATTTATCTGAGTTGAATGAGCCTAACAGTTTCAATCATTAGACGATCGCAAACGGAAAAAAGGATTATTTTCTTTTTTACACCACTTTATTACTACCAGTTTACAGTTTTACTGTTAGTTAAAATCACCGCCGCGTGCACGAAAAGTAAAAATATTGTACAATCAAAACTGAACTGACGCGCGATCGAATCGACTCGTTATATATGAAAAATAGAAATGCTAGCTTGCATTTGCACCTGTACTTGCTAGATTCGATTAATTGTTTCTGCATATGGACATGTTGATTGCGTAGGCAGAAACGTGATCAAAATTGATTTCTTATTAAATGGAAAGTTACCGTGCCAATTAAGTGTTCTATTTCTGGCGGAAGGGTAATGCACTTAAGGTGCTAAGGCAAGCTAGATTATGTGAGGTGGGCAATTATGCATTACACTGAAAGAAAAATCTTGGTATAATCAACCATTTTCCTTAGTTGTTTTTGCGTCAACTACGGGCTATGGTTAAAACAACCATAAAAAAATAGTTGATTACTTTTATGCACCATGACGCGTGGTTAATAAACAACGTCCGTGGTGCAAAAAAGTACTGGTTCAGGCGGTAACGATGTATTGGTATATTTGTCTCTAAATGCTTGTATCATTAGAGGAGCATTGATAAGCCATAAACCATAGCAACATAATCCATCCAAGCCTTAAATAGAAACAGGACGTGAGACGTGAAATTGAGTCCATATGCATAGCTGCAAGCTGCAGCATCTATGAAAACAATTGAAACTGCTAAACCATTTCTGGCATTGGAACAATCGTATTCGTTTTCGGGACTCCCTGTTTCATAACAGTGATCTGCAAACAGAAGACTTATATTTTGTGAATAGAAGAAGGGAAATATAAAGGCTTCACAGCATAACATGAATATGAATTATATCAAACAACAAACCGAACACAATTCTGCCATGTAGCATATGAAACTTCTATGATAGAATAGGAGTATGAGTATGAGGAGTATGAAAAATCAACAGTTTGCCTTGGTTGTTTTTGCATCAACTAGGGCTATAGTTAAAACAACCATAAGAAAATCGTTTATTACTTTTATGCACCATGACGCGTGGTTGATAAACAATTTCATTCGGAGCATGAAAAACATCCAAATGTTGAAACCATTCTACTTTGCGTAGAGTAATTCCAAAGACGTTGCTCACTGAATTACGTTTGTTGAAATCAACTAATGCGAAGTAGTTTAAGTACCATAAAAACAGTTGATAATTCGAAACGTTGAAGTTTTGAGTGAATTGATGAAAATTTTTCTATTTATCAACTAATTTTCGTGGTTATGAAACAATTAAAACAGTTGATTTCATGAACGTTGCGATATTTTTTGTACAACCAGAACCAACTACTTTTATATCGTTAAATTAACTATATTAACATAATAAAAATAACTATTTTCCGTAGTTCGTTTAACGATTTTGAATGAATCGTTGCAATACTGTTAAAAATAGTTGAACCAACCAAGAGTTTTTCTTTCAGTGTATAACACTTAACACCTCAAGCCAACCGAATTCTCTAAAAAATCAATGCACGCAAAAATTCACCTCTGATGATTTTTTTCGGACATTAAAACGTTTGACTTATAATAAATATCGAAATGCGATCACGGTAAAGAACTAAAGAAACTCAAAAATACCTAAAAAGTGCCTAGAAAGTATCTGAAAATACCTAAAAAGAAGTTAAAAAGACCTAAAAATATCATAAAAAGAACCCAAATAATACCTCTTCAATTTAGGAAAAGCTTATCAGAGGTAATTATTTGCGTGCATTGATTTTTCAGAGAATTTTTGTTTTATTATTATGGTACAGGGTATATCAACTGCATGCGAACCTCTTTATTTTTTACGTGTTTTTTAAATTATAATTCATTACTGAAATTAATTTTTATAAAAAAATTCATCATAGGTCACAATATTACGGGTTCTTCCTTAACTAATAGCTTATCGAACATTCATTTACAGTAGTCGAGTTCATAGTTGATCTCCAGTCAAGTTCGGGAGCAAACTTTGATCTTACTTATAAAAATATGAGCGAAGACGTTGGAATGTTATGCGATGTAAAGGTGTATACGGTTTTGGACTGCTAAAAATTGGTATTTCTGGATTCTGTTTTTTAGGTACTTTTAGGTTCTTTACCGTGTGTGTATTTTAATAATTATTTGTGTGGCAAGGGCGCAATAATAGGGAATTTTTACCAACAAACCGGTGCCGGTTTTGCTCCGATATTCTTTTTTTGTGTGCTCGGCCGCAACGAAAAACAGCAAAGTATTCTAGGGAATCGGAAAAAAATCGCGCATTGTTACATAAAATATAATTCACAAAAAGGGCGGCAAATATTTCTGAGTCTTAGGGCGGCAAAATGGTCAAATCCGCCCCTGACGATAAGTATAAGATAAGTAGCCTTCACGATAAGTATAAAGTCATTCGAGCTCTCCTACCCACCTACGCTCGAAATAACTGAGCGAGATTTGGAATGAGGCATCAACTGCATGATTTATATCAAAGGCAACATTTAGAGATCTAAAAAGTATTCATCATTCTTTCTTTTAAAATAAAAAAAAACATTTCTTCTACCATAACCTTCCTTGCTTTGATCAGCACCAGCTCATATTCAAATAATCTTTTTTCTTTCTACTGAAACACCAAGTCCAGGGCACGTCAAGTCACCAAATAAGGAATAACATAATGTTTCAAACTATTCTTTCGCTTCCTGAACTGCTCTATTTGCATACGAGCAGTTGAACTGAAACAAACCCGCACAGAGCAAACAATTCACCTGAACAAACGAAGAATATGATACCATGTCATCGTCATTGATTTGAATCTTCAGCAGAAGCTGAAAGGAAAACTTAACTGGTGGCATCATGTCTGCATGAGCGTTTTTCTTCAATTCTTTTTGCGTAAACCATTCACCACAAAGCATTTTCGAGTTTCCAATTTCGAAAACGCAGACAATGGACAATTCTTCGATTGGCATCACTGGACTGCCGCGTCGCCAAATTCATGTTGAGTTATACTCTTGGCTTTTCTATGCGATTTAAATACGTGAACCTGTCATTATTATTCAAATTTTGTATATGCTGTGAGGAACAATGGTGAGCAGGACGACGGGCAGTTGCTACTGACGTTCACAACGGCCGTTGTTGAGTGACGGGTGTATATGCAAAACTTGCGGAGCTCTGTCATGTCATCATTCAGGAAAGCTTGTAGTACGATTGCAACGTTACAAGTCAAATTTTGCATTTTTCTTTCATTTTCCGGGTGAAGTGGCTAGGTACTGAGCTCGTTGATGGTGCGAATTTTTACGAACCTAACAGACTATCTTCGGAGCCATAAACAATTGTGGCGCCTACCAGCTTTGGCTTCCACTCAAAGACGATGAAAAGTATTGAAGTGATAATTAGTGCTAAAAAGGAGCAGATTTCTTATTTCTCTATGATGCATGCTCCGCTACTCACACTCCCATATTGATCAAGTTGAATTCACTCAGTCAACGAGAAATTAACTTGGTAGCACTTTCACTCTCCAGTATTTCAGCTATCGTATCGGATCAACAGTTAGATCAAAAAATTAAAACAAACTTGACGGAGAGGATCTGACGTCAATCAAACTTAACTAATCCGATACTTTAATCAATACGATTAAACAAATATGAAAGTACAGACGATCCTTTGCTTTTTCCGAAGTTCAATATTTATTTAGCCCATATCTAAAATTAAAAAACAATCTCTCTTTCGATGTATTTTCACTTGCATTCCAAATCGCAACAGAAACTACAATCATCTTGATTGGAATACAAATGATCTGTCACTAAATATAATTAGTAAAATTAACGAAATCAACGTTCATTTCACCAGACCCATACGGCCCCGATCCGTACGGCCAAATATGCAAATTAATGGAGTTTTGTATTGATCGTGTCTCTGTCCTTTCGGCCACATCGCCTGATTGGTACGATCGCCGATCTTTAAGTATGAATACAAGATGTGTTGCTCCCCATTCTTGGATCCAAGACGCGAGATTTCTGTATCTATTCGTTTGAGCTGCTATGGAATATCAGTAGGCGGCATTTCCTCTGCAATCAATGGAATAAAAGTGATCTTGTCGTATTTTAGACTGAAGAACAAATTCGGTTGGTCAATGTTCAATTTTATTGATACGTGCTTTATCGACGGCTACCAAATGCAAAGGATCTGTATGGTGTCGTTTGTTAAGGGGTATGTATAGACTTTGAAAGTATAAAGGAATTATTTTAAGAGTTCAGTTTGGGCAGAATATTTTTTGGGCAATGATTTCGATGAGCAACTAAATATGAGAAACTTTCGAAGCCAAGTAGCTTATTCTCGAAACTTCAGCATGATCATTTTTCTCAATGTGACTTTTTGCAGCATTAATATCGGACATCTTGGACATTTTACCACTTTTACTTACTATCTTATTACCACAAAAAAAATCTGTGAAAACCCTAAACTACGTTGATTGTCGCAAGGTAATTTAAATCAAGAATGGAAGCTTTTCAAGGTAAGTCGAAAAAAATGTTGGCATATGGAATAAGATAACATTATCGACCACTACCTACCTAAAATTACATAGCTAGCTTCACATTACATCTCTCTTCAAAGGCTGATTCATTGGAAAGTCCAATTTTTTTGACGAATCCGCAGAAAGTCATCCCTTTCTGTCACGTTCGTTCTCTTTTTCTATGCAATATTTATAAGCCGTTCACACTCGACTCTAAATCAAGTAGATTTAGAAGCTGTCAAAGTTAATCAGGTAAGCGTTCACACTACCCGAAGTGATTTAGAATGAGGAGATTTAGAGAGCGAACTGTCATTCGAATTTGTGTGTACAATTTTTTTTGCATGAAAGTTGTTCAAAATGGTGCAGAAACATGCAAGAGCATTTTCTTTTCATTTTGTACAACTCACATTTTCCTTTTTTGTCCAATTTTTGCTATATTTGAACGAAATTCGAATGACATTTCGTTGAAATCTACTCTCCCTCTCACGGATGGAATTAAGCACGCTCTGAGAACAATTCAGCCCGGAAAAATTCACAATAGTACCTGATTTGTACTTGATTAACTCTAAATCTACTTGATTAACTCTGTCTGGCGCCGAAAAAAATGTATGGGTAATCAGGTAGATTTAAGTTGATTTAGCTCTAAAGCGATCAGCTGATCGAAATCGCCTGATTTAGAGCCGAGTGTGAACGGGCTATTATGCTTTGAGTATGCGTATTCATATTTAAACTTTGCATTCTTACGATCACATTCTCGATTCAACCAAAAAGTGCATAGCACCTTATATATGATCATGAACCATCATTTTACATGAAGTTTCACTTTTTAGAATATCCTAGTCAAACAAATTAACCTATTGTATTTTTGGAAATTATATTTTAAACAGGATGTACATATATTGCAAAACCCATTCTTTTTATCCAATTTTGGGGGACTGATTTTAGCTTTTGGGGCTGAATTTTTTTCAAAATACGCTAAAATTTGATTTCCACGACCTGAGTAGTTTGCGGCTTATCGGTCTTTATCATAGAGTTTACATAGTTCGACATGGCCACAGTACATACCAAAGGATTCAACTAGTCTAAGGGTTAAGGCGGCTTTAGATATGCGGTGTTTGTCAAACACCTCCTATTCGCCAAATACCGAACACCTAATCAAGTCATTTGGCTTGGTGATTGCGAAATGACAAGCACATTGAATTAGGCATTCGGGCATTGCCGAATGTTTGCCAAAACTGGAACATGTACGAACTGCTCGTCGTTGTTTTTCACTCCCGCCATTTTATTGTAAAAAATAACGAAATACTTGCTGTATCTCTGAGTAAATAATTAAATAAATTTATGTCATTTAATATGGATTTGACAAACGCAGAAAAAGTAGCTACATATGTAGTGGTAACTTGTGCTGGGCTAACTTTGCAAGATGCAAAGAAAAGAAGAAATAGAAGGTGGTGGATGACGAGCGTTAACAAAAGTAGAACAGTGTAAGTATCCAACATTTCAAAAAGGTGCCTACTCATTAATACAGGCTCATTAATTGTCAAAATTAATGAAAACTGTGTACCGTATATTATGTAAAATATACTTTTTTGAAGGTACAATGCAAGAAACTTACTTGTGGACTTATTGAGAGAACCAAGTGGACAGTTCGAAAATTTTTGCAGGATGTCTTCCGCAGACTTCAACTACTTTCTTCAAAAACTTGACGCAATGATTGCTAAAGAAGATACAAAGTTTAGAAAAGCAATTCCGGCAGTGGAACTATTGGCTGTAACTTTACGATTCCTTGGGACCGGTTACAGCTTTGAAAGTCTTTACTACTTATTTAAATTTGATGTGTATTTTCTATTATTAATTATTAATGAAAACTACGAAAACTATCTAATTGGATTTCCTGAAAATAGTGATAATAAAGTCTACCTAAGCAGTGATAAATTATCGCCACAAAAATATTCGACCTTCAAAACAACATTACGCAAAAAATATGTTACTTATCGTGCCAGATTTCAAAATTTTTACTCGCGCCACACAGTTTGACACTTTTCAGTATTTATCAACAACCGCAACAAATACCGAATGTCTAAAGCGGGGATCCGAACATACCCAAACACATTGCTCGTCTATTTTGATTTGGTTGAAAGTTCCACAAACTACGGGAATAGCGAGCACCCGAATGTTTGTGCTTGGCCTAGGGCAAGCACTAGGCGAGCAACCCAAACACACATGCGAAGATTGCCAAACTAGTTGCTCGGTATTTGACAAACACCGCATATCTAAAGCCGCCTTTAGACGAAGCGACGAGAGCATCGCGAGCGTCGAATCAAGTGACGAGTCGAAATCGATCATGTACTTTCAAATGGAAGTGGCCATGTGGAAGCAGCGACCAAAGAGTCGAAATATGATAGTAGCGACGACATGGATTCAAAGGGAGCGAGTCGACGCTCTCGTCGCTCCGTCTTGGCCGTACCCTAATAGCCCGTCCAGACTACGGATACTTATGTATCCGGATACATAAGTATTGTCCTCACTGCAGCGACATCTGCAGATACATTTTACCCTTGCCATGAAAATCAATGAAAAGTGTGGACGATACTTATGTATGCGGATACTTAAGTATCCGTAGTCTGGACGGGCTATTATAGCCCGTATCTGCAGATGTCGCTGCAGTGAGGACAATACTTATGTATCCGGATACATAAGTATCCGTAGTCTGGACGGGCTATAAGAGTAAGGTCAAGATGGAGCGACCAGCGTCGAGCATATCAAAATAACTTCAATTCATAATCAAAATAATTCTGTTAAAATTTAAATTTATTTAATGAATAGAACAGATAGAATGAATTGATTACTTTTGATAGTTTTATGGAGCGAATTCATTATAACGAAGTGCAACTATTTTCACTTTACTATGTAAGACCACAAGAAATAGAAGCTACCTTTTATATTCGAACATAGTATTTCAAGAATACACTTAGAACCATAGATTTTTTTTTTCAACAACTGTTTATAAATTCGGGTATAAATTTGAAAACTACCCTTAAGAATCCAAATCGGACAAAAGTCAATAGCATTTAAGCAACGATTGTCGCTTGAGACGACAATGTTTTCACAAGCTCTCTTTTCAATATTCGATGGCGTAGTCAACGGCAAGAGCTCGCTCACCTGAAGATAAATCGCAAGATGAAGGATAATGATATAATTAATGCTGCTGGTTTGTACAATTTCTAGTTGGAAGCTCTTTGTGCATGCAACCGATTGCCGACAATACGGTTGCAATGTTACGAAGAAATTATCTGATTAAGAACGAATCTTCAGACCGGCGGTTAAATCGACTCGGCAGCTTTGTCAATGGACGAAAGGGTTTCCCTGTTCGTATAGCTGCGATCTAGAGTTGTTTTATGCGCCCAGTAAGCCCAAACCACTTCAAGTAGTTCGCAGTTAAGCCTTCGACAATGCTGTCCTTCGATAAATACTCTGGTTATTACAAAATCTTTCCGAGGGACAACTATGGGCCACTATCTACAAACATATCCCACTTCAAAATCAACGAGGTATTTTAAATTTTCGAATATTAGGACTGTGTGTTCCTTCGGAATTGATTTCTGGATATCCAATTTCATTCTTTCTGCCTGTTTTTGGTCTTCTTTGGTAGTGTGTGCTATGCATATAGACATGCTCGTCTTTCCCACCAGATACATTTCGGAAGATGCACCAAATGCAAAACATGTTCATGTGACAAGTGCAGGTTGCGATCCGAGTTCTCCTAATTTGCTACTTCGTCTTATCAGATTCATTCATTCCTTTTAGTGCCTACGCTAGTAGTCAGGTCTCCACTGTTTGCAGTGAATATCGTTCTTGAGGCCCAAAGTGCTTGCCGCCCATACAATAGGGCTTTGCATGAGTAAATGCACAGATACGTCTTCAGTTATGAGTATCTTATATGTCTTACATGTGGATTTGATATTTTTTGCAGCATAATGTTAATACATTAGATAATGATAATCTAAGATGTTTTTATACATTGCATCATAGCAATATCATATAATTTAATTCAATTGGTAGTTCGGTGTAACATTATTTTCAAAACACCACCAACACCTATCACTTATTTTTCGATTTATAATTATTTTCAAAAATGAAGCCCATAAGAACAATACCTGCTGAATTGATTTGGATTACTACAAGTATAAAGTACTCCCTGAAGAAATCATAACAAGATATTTTCTCGTCGGATCGGAATGATGCACACACATTCTGCAAAAAAAAGCATAAGAGTCAAAGGGAACAAGTCATATCTTAACAAACTGATTGCATGTAATCAAGCGATGAAGGTTGGAAGTTTCAGGACAGAAATCCTCTTTAGTTTGATAAATTTATTGCTCTTCGTTAATTGCTTGCCATGTTATTTTCATGTTGAGCCGGGATCTGAGGTGGTACCAACAGAAACTATACATAGTACGCAATGGGACCATTTGGTATAGGATATCCTTACTTCGCAGTTACAATACTTCGGGCGGGTCTACAATTCACAATCATTGCATTATATCTTTAATTTATTCCAGTTTTCTTTTTCAATTTTTGTGGTGTAAGGTACGATTACAAATAAAAATATGTAGATGATTTCAAATTGAATTTTGCATTTCCTTTAACTTAACGATTTAAATTTCAATCATGCCACAATGAGATTTTAATTCACTGAACTGAGTTCGAACTAGCTGACAACTTTTAAATCAACTGAGAAAGAGACGTACATATAGGAAAGCTGCACCTAAAGTCTCCCATGTACAAAGTAGTACTAATTTTGCATAATTTTGGCTAGATTGATTGTAAATCCAAGGTTTTTTTGTTTTGTGGTAAAACTGATCAATCAATTTATTTTTGTGTACTATCTTTTATTTTGGTTAATGCCATACATTTACCAGGATTTTAAGAAATATTTTTCACAAGTAATCCAAAAAGATTAGTTTTCTAGTTTTTGTTACTGTAATAACAAACGAAAAACGTTTCAATGAAAATCGAAAACAAAAAGAAGCTATCTAAAAATAAGATATTTTCTTTATTTTTAATGATATACGTAAGTAATGAGTCTACACAATACTGCGCTACTCAGTTTGCTCGTATTTATAGCTTTGGAATCGTTAACTGCAAAATGTTGTTTCCATGTCAGTTAATAGGCAACATTAGCGACTGTTGTAACTGCAGTAACTGCTGAGATGTGCTTGTGGGATCTGCATCTATGTTTCGTCATGATGAACATGGGTGGACTAATTAGCTGAGCCACTTGAGAAGTAACCGGACTTTTGTCACGGAGTTATCTGAACATCATATAATCTTATTCGCTTTACGAAAAAAAGTTTAATCTACATCCAAAACACAGACTTGAAATCCAACGATGCGTTTATTTTAAAACAGGAAGTTTAAATGCATCAATTCTTTACCAATCAGACGTAAATTGCTATTAAAGAACAAAGAAATTACAAATTATGTGGCAACACAAAATAGTTTTTCATTTACATGGTCGAAGAAGGCGTCCTTGATTATTAATCACAAGAGGTTGATAAGCCAAAGTTGAAACGAGAATCTCATTGCATTGAACCTGGTAGGCAATTTTTTAGCTTTAATTTTTTAGTAATTTTTTGCTAACATTTCATCAGCTTTCAAAGTTTTTCATAACTAGTTGTTGCTTATTCTAAGCAGTGAAACGCTAAGACTTAATAGGTTATTTTGTAACTTTTATGTAAATTTTTACATAAAGAGCATCTTTGGGCAAGCAACCAGTTGTTTGTCAATTGCAGAGCCAACTGCCTACGATAAATTGTGACCAAAGTAGAGTTTTTTAATTGTGACCTGACAGGTTGAAGCTCTGACAAACAACTTTGAGAATTGTTACCTCAAAAGTGTTCCATGCTTTAAATATAAATGGTAGAAAAACAGTATGTATCAATGCCCGTGTGTTTGTCGAGATGGTGCCATTTTCTTCTTATACACTTCTTCTCCTTTTTATTTCCACTATAATTATAAGGAAGCTGCAAATTCGAATTCTTTCCAATTGCCTTGTAATCAGGTATAAACAAACTAGCAACACACAATTGAAATCAATGTGAATCGACTAATCAAAGTTGTTTATTTTTGCAATATTATTATAACACGTGATTGAGAAAGTTCTTAAAATCAACTAATTCAAAGATTAAATTTGATAAGAACAACCAAACACGGTTGAGCTGCGAGACATCGTTAACATGACATTGCTTTACAGTAACATCACATTTGTGTGCAACATTAACTTATTTCAAATTATCGGCCTTGTATCCAAAACGGGCCATTCATCTAAGCACCGAACAATATCTTAGAGTATTCGTAAATTTTCACAGTATGGGTGATATGAATTAGACATAAAGGCAGACTACTTGCTTTGCTGCGGCTTCTACTATCTTTACACTCAAAGGGTTGCATGAGATTTTGTATTTTCAATGGCTCTAATGTGCTTTACTTTAGTTTGACTGCTGTTTGCCGTGAGATGCACTGCTCTTTTTTTGGAGTCATTGAACACAGCTAATAATGTTTAATATACAAATAAAACAATGGAAACAATTTAGAAGACATCGATTATTCACACAAAATTTTTTTAAGGCCAAATATGTAGTAGATACTACAAATGTAGTAAAGTGGCATCTTTGGTCCCATCCCCTACTACATAAATGTCCTCGAAATATTAGCAAAGGAAAACGACAAATGATGCTCATATTACTTGATTACTTCATTAGCTTCATTATGCGATATTTCTTCCAAATATTTTACTGATCTTTTTTCAGGAGTATAGGACTGCTACTTCAGAAAGAAGCTAATTTAACATGTTTTTTTTTGCTCCCAGTCAAAGGTTTCACAGATTATTAAAAAGTGAACCTTTTGGTTATTGGCTTTGCAGCGATAAAAGACAAAAGCCACTGACGACAAGAATTAATATTTTGAAGACATAGAATTAGCAATGGATGCCTGCTTCAGATATGACATCAAAATTGTACTAAATGGCCTTGTTTATGCCGTAGCTAAAATAGCGTTGCCAAACTGGCGCTGCTATAGTAGGAGCGTTTACACTGTACAGCTTATTAACCAAAGCAAAAATGGCGTAATATCTGAAAGGAGCTCAATACTAAGAACAAAAACACTCTTCCACCAAGGCTTCCAAATTGCGAATGTCATCCGAAACTAGAAGTTCTATTTATGACTGTTATAGTGTTTATACCACTGCTACCTTCACACTTATAACCGCGCTAAATTTTAGCAGCGCTAAAGTAGCGTAGCCAAAATAGCAAGCTCTACTAACTTAAATATAAATAAAAAATATATAAGAAAATAATCATCCACAAAACATATATTTAAATGATCACCAACGAATCATCCACACATCCCACTGAGCGAAAAAAATCATTTTAAAATCTATTGTACATGAATCAGCATACTCCACCTCCTTCGCTTTAGACCCGCCTATATATGGTAAACAAAATCAAATTGACTCGTGTAAGTAAAACACGCTAGATTGCATGGACGCGTGGACGCATGGACGCATATCTGAATAGCGCTTTATTATTAAAAAGTTGTTTGTTTTAATTGTATGTTATATTAAAATTCTTTTTAAATTCTTTTATTAGTTCTTACTTTTGTTTTAGTGTTGGTGCTACTGGTAAGAATATGCCACTAGGCAAACTGACAGAAATGAAGTGAGGTTTCAGACGTCATTTCCGTTGAATTTCGTTTATTCGATGTTACAGCTTTCTGCTGTTTTAGGCATTATCATCGCAATCTCCTACTGTTTTAAGCATTATCATCGCAATGTTTTTCGTTGAGTACAAAACGGATTAGTATTTGACTGACAACGCGATAGTTTATTCCAAATTGCGAAAACAATCTTATCCTTCATACAAACATAAGACGCTAAGAATGTATATGCGTATATATATTTTTTTACACATAGCAGTTCTACTAGGCCAAATAATATGTACCATTTTATCAAAAAGTAATTGCCTCAAATCAACGAATGTTTGGTTCACGCAAACTACATTGGTAAAGAAAAATTAATGAGGCGATAAATGAGATGATTTCTATGTGAAATTTGCCGAAAAAGCCAAAAATGGCCTTATACCCCGTTTACACATATGGTGAACGTTTCGTCGAGGAACTTGGCAAATTATCTCCCTCTATGTTTTCGCATGTAAAAAAAAAACAGGCGAGAATAGACAAGGTGACCATTTACACACTCGACTCGCCAACATTTGCCTTGAGTGTAAACGCGGCATTCGATTTTTTCTATCTCCCTACTTTTTTGCTACAAGATTTTTTTCTTTTTACTAACATATAAAGATAGATGTATTTTTTTATTAATATAAATGTACTTCAAAATGTTGTTCTTGATGTTTTACGGCGATATTTCATTTCTGGAGTATTCCTTAATAATGCCCAGCAATAATCAGCAAGCTAATTGGTACTATATTTGCCTTGATATCCGCACATGAATCTGCAAAAATATTTTCCAATGTGCCAAAAGCATGTTACCCACCCGGACTAATCGGAGGGTATTGGTCCATTTAGGGACCCGGGATGCTCAGTTGGAGATTGGGCGTAGGCGCCGCTCACTCACCCAACTGAAGGACCTATAGCCGTCGAGTGAGATTACGGCTCTGCGGTGTCAGTGCGACACAACACGAAGCCACCTCAGGCTAAATCTTTACTAGTTCCTGCGCTTCTAGGCCACGCGATCGCTAAATATCGAAAGAATAGTTTTAGATCACGAAAAACATGTAATCTCAAGGTAAATGCAACGCATGGAGAAAATTAAACTAGAAAAATCTTGAAACATGTCATCTTAATACTAACTTAAGTGAATATCAATCCTAAGTACTTTTCGCACTAACCTCCATCATTCGCGTTCGCACAAAGAATCTAGTTTGTAAAATTCACCTGTTTTAATTATTCGACTCCTTGTTAGATTCACCTGTCTTAGACATTCGACTTGATCACTTTTGCTCGAAGAATCTCTTGTTTTAGATATTTAACTTGATCAATCCATGTTCGCGCAAAGAATCTTCTTTGTAAAATTCACCTTTTTTAGATGTTCGACTTGATCAATCCACATTCGCACAAAGAATGTTCAGCTACTTAAATCATGTCCCGCTACTTTCCATCAATCCTCCGGTACTTTCTCTTTTTTTCGTAAGTTAGGTGGATGTAAGTTAGTTTCGTAAGTTAGGTGGATGACACGCGCGCATCCGATTCTTCAAAATCCAGATGGGTTTCGCCGGCATGCGTTCCCCATCGCGAAGCTCGGTTGACCGCGTTTTGACAACCGCGGTGTTCAAGTTTTGGATTCTCGAGGAATAAGTTACCGTGTCGGTTATCCACTGCACTTATAGTGTCCTGGGCTGTAATTGTTTTGGTGCCTGAGCACTTGGAGAGAGCTAAACGATATATTCCAGAAGTTCCGTATAAACATTTCTGGCGTTGCTCATCAGGAACTTATATTGCGACGGAGGTCGAAGATGTCAGATAAGTATCTTCCTCTTTCCAGGTCGTCGGGGTAGTGGAGGGTAGCCGTCAGGGAAGCGATTTTGGTGCCAAGAGGAAACGTTAGACTGTTGATGTAATCCGTCCCTTAATTCCAACGAAGGTCAATGATGCCATGATTGGCTGAGGTCATCCACCTATCCGAAAATAAAGATCAAAACATACGTTGCGTTGCATTCCCGGGACCAGGTCAAGGACACTAAGCAACTTTCAATCACTTGAAAGAGTTCATCGACCCTACAGTAACTGACCATGTCGATCATGCGTTCGAGAGGTTACATATGTTCGAAGAGCCGTGCTAGACTCGCCTTCTCGCTAGCTGTTAATCATCTTGCTGCTAAGATTAATGACGAAAGAAAAGGGCGACGAGGGTCTAGTTCTTTAAAAGTTTTCAAAGGTATCCACGAGTTTTCTGTTGTGGATGGGATGGTAATACATGGGCTTGTTTAGTTAATGTGAATATGCGAGTAGTCAGATGATGGTAAGGAGCGCGTATCAAGTGGTCCTTCGCGGCGTATCGTGAGGTACTTTCTGGTGTCACCTCTTCGACATCGGTTATAGATCATCGGTAGTTCGGTGTTTTCCTGTTTGCGCGTTTGTCATTTGCATCTATTTGTCATTTCACTTATTTTTCATTTTCATCGTAATATATATATATATCATGAGCATCCAACAAGTACACTACACAGGTCGGATGCTACGATCGCAATCAACCTACGAGTGGTGGTTGCATCATTTGCCCAATGGAGTGGAGTGGTGGAGCCTTCACGGATGTTTTCATACATTTTTTCATGCATTCGTTGGCCCACATTGTTACAACGTAACAAGCATGCCGCTGAAAACCCTCAGCTTGTAAAAAAGGCATCGCTCAGCCTGCACAAGACTATTGTTCTGCCAGTATATATAAGTGTGTCCGTCAGAATGTTCAGTTCTTAGCTACATAGATTGCAAGCTGTGCATGTTCGACTCCAGAAACAATCATGAACAAATCTGCCACTTATAAATACGAAATATTTTAGCGATATCTTGACTTACTCTTTTGAGTAAAAAAAAATCCCCACGAATTGTCTAAGCACCAGTTTATTTCAAAAAATGCCAACACAGGCACTGTTTTCAATATAAGTACGCCATTTACCAGGGCATCAAAATCATTGTATCCTCAATGGTGCCTAGACGTATATGGTGCCAAAATAAGACGTTTAAAGCTTTTACTAAAGAAAAATTGTGACCAAGCTGTGAGGTTTCGCACCATTGATGACAATATAGATGACATTGTGATATTTTTTTTATTATCTCGATGCTTGTAATTGTGTAATTTGAATAGTGGTACACTGAGAAAACACATGGCGCCAGACGCCATAATTTATAGAGTTCTGGCGCCATGTACATAGTTGATTTATGGATTGTGATAAAATATGGCGCCACACGCCATAATACATGGCGAAAAGTACATAGGCCTCCACGCCATGTACATGGCGTGGCAGACTATATTACATGGCGTGGAGGACTATACTGTATGGCGTGGAGGACTATACTGTATGGCGTGGAGGACTATAGTACATGGCGTGGAGGACTATAGTACATGGCGTGGAGGACTATAGTACATGGCGTGGAGGGCTATAAGCATAGCGTCTGCTCCTATGCACTATGACGTGTGGAACAATGTGAAATCGATTATGTACATGGCGCCAGAAGTCTATAAATTATGACTTCTGGCGCTACGTGTTTTTTCAGTGCATCTGAAGATGATCCAGTTCACATCCAACAAAACGCCACGAGTCTTCTCAGTTCGATGCTCCGAACTGAAAATTCCCGAGGGATAAATAACTTCAAGAAGCTTGCTGACATTTATGCATCTCCTCACACAGCATGGCTGCGAGTTATAATTGTAGTGCCATGAGCCATATTACATGGTTCATGGCACCATGTAATATGGCGTGTGGGGCCATAATTTCTGCGCCATGTAATTATGGCGCTGGGAGCTATACTGCATGGCTCAGGGTACTATGTACATGGCGTGTGGCACCATAAATGCTGCGCCATGTAACATGGCACACGCGCTATGTAGATTCTGAGATTATGGCGCTGGGAGCCATATTGCATGGCTCAGAGTACTATGTACATGGCGTATGGGGCCATAAATAATGCGCTATGTTACATGGCTCTGGGCGCTATGTGGATTTTTTTCAGTGTAATTTGAATTCGAATAGTGGTAATTTGAATAGTGGCCTTCCCATAAGCAATGAATTTTTCTACGTTTATTTTTCAAATAGATCAAAAACCTGATTGATCGAGTACTGCTTTAGCATTTTAGAAAATACTGGGACATATCACAACAAATTGTAGTTTCCATATGCAAGCTATTTTTCATCAATTATAAGTTAACTCTGTAAATAATGGTGAAAAGAGTTTTTTCCACAATAACTCTTAGATTACTTTCCCCTTGCGACATTGGACTAAAGCCGCTACTGGTTAGTACGATAACTCATGCTCAATAGAGAACAATCAGCATTTGAAAGTATGTATTAAAACTCTTTTTCAATTGTAAAAGAATCAATCAAAAGATTCATCTAGCTATCATTCCTGTATATTTTCTAAATATCTGACAAGACGGTCAAACCAAATCAACTGGAAAATGACATCGATCGGAAAACTTACGGATATGTCCATGAAGCCGGAGATGGTTTTCATTTCCTTCTTCAGCAAGAGGCAATATTCGATATGAATACAGCTTCATGCAATACAATTGTCATTCTACTACAATAAACACATTTAATATCACCAGATATACACACTATATTCGTATTTAAGTGAATAACGTCAAGTTTATCTTTTAAAACGCTGTACGCAACATACAATATGGAAATCGCACTTTCCAATCAGACAGAAAAAAATGAAAGCCATCTCAACCACATTTCCTGGCTGTGCCAGGATTACACTTTCGTAAGCGCGTTCACAATAATTGTATCTCGTTCTCAAAAAAGTGTCCACAAAGAGAGCCATCAGCGGACGTGGGATGTTTCACCGTTGGTTGTGGTTTCGATGATAAGAGACATGATCAACAATAAACAGATTCATATCATAATCCATCAGTGTTTGCCATCGTCCGCTTTTATTGGTTTTCAAGTAAAACACTTGAGAACAAATTGAATTTACATAATTTGAATAGGATTGCGTTCGCAACAATATTCATCACAATTTCAGGGCGAAAGGAATCCGCTGTTATTCAAAGCTAATAAAATGTCAATCTGACTTCAGTCAAGGTGTGTTAGGCGAATAACGATACGAGCTTATAGAGGAGATGAGGGGATGTTCGTTTTAAAGGTACTTTGCATAAAATTCTTTGACGATAATTCAAAACTGTGCCTTTTATCGATGATAATTCACTTACATTTCATAAAACAGCAACTGATTGTTTCTTTTAATTTTTGACTTTCATTCACTTAATCAGACAATATAATTTGAAAATTCAGTTGAAATTATCGCTCAAAGAACACTTTCCCCAATAAACTGATCTCAGACGAAACCGCATTCTGCTGCAAAAAGATTTGACGGTCGAAGGAAGACAGTTGCTGAATAAACGAATGAACGAATAGATGGATGGATTGATGGCTTGGCCCATAAAAATTGTTATCTTATCCAATTTGTGTCACTGTGTCCTCACAGGTCTCGGGAGTAAATCCCAAAAACTTGATTTGTCGTTGAACACTTGAAAGGCAGGTCGCCGCCGTCGTCGCTAAGCCGCGGATGGATTAGTAGCGGATGGATTTTTGTGGCATCAATATATTGTAGATAAGCGCCGCCGAATCCTGTTAACGCTTCATCCTCTCAGGAATTGAAATTTCATCCTGTCCATTAGAAGATGTGTTCATTTACAATGAACAAGCTAGTTGTTCTTTTTCATGGGGCGTTTTTTGTGATGGACGGATGTCACTTGTCTTTGTCTGTCTATCAGATCGTAATATAAATTTAATTTTGAGGCGAATACATTTTTTTTAATCTGGTGATTGGAACGGAATGGGGAATGCTATTGTGTAAGATAACTGAGGCTGTCCGTTCGAAGCCGTATGCAGCATCGCACAACCAAATTGATTTTAGATTTCAGTAGAGAATCATGACGTGTTTTGATTTTTTCTACGACCAATTTACTTTTCATTTTAAGATTGTTTAATGCTGCACAATTTATCATATTCCGCAATGGCAAGTTCATTTTGGCACACTGTCCTTAAGACTCCACAATGATTTATGTAAGCACATCCTTATCCATATCACATCACACTTTCAATCAAATTATCTGACAATCTTTCATCAACCGAACATGATTTATCTAATTTATTGACTCTACAATTCAATTACAAAGCAGTCAATCTTTTTTAACTTTGCACATGCACCCGTTCTCCTTCCCAATACATCATATGACTAGTTTGCTCTTGCATCGTTGACCGCTCTCATGTGATCTTTTCAGTTCTTCGGCAAACAAGATCGTAATTGATTAAAATTCCTCACACCTACCTATTGAAAAAGTCATAAATTTCTTCATTCCGTCTCCTGGTTCATTTGAACCGAGTTAAACAGCAACAACAGCAGCACCAGTAACGGCGCATATAAAAACAAAATCAGATCGTATCGGACAAGATGTTTTATGACTTCGACTTTTTGACAACGAAAGTTTACACTCTGTTGATCTCTTAATAGCCTACTCATATACGATGAGGATATGGCCATTATAAATGCTGGCAGGTGATATCAATAAAAATGCACTTTGTAGTGCAAGTCAGAGTGCATGGTGTGCATGTTAAATACTCTTGGTTGCTAACGATGACCGTTAAAATATATACATATGTATGTATGTGAAGCGCATTTTCAATGGTTCTAATCGCAAATAAAAGCGAAATTATCCCAAACTTCGGATGTCACTGGCAGTTTTTTGTGTGTATAACGCTGTTTCATGTTCGGCTATTTTTATGGCTATGGTCAAAACTGTATACTTACATTAATTTTATTGTTATCAATTTATGTTTATTAATTTTACAGGGTTTTTTTTATTAATTTGGCAGAGTCCTCTTATGAGGCTGATATATCTTGCGATTGAGATACTTTCAAACCGTGCTGTCATTTTCGTTATTCTACTTTCAATTATATTTATAATTAAGCGTCACTTCATAGCGTTTCCGGTAACTGGGTATAAAATCAGTAGCCTCGAAATTGAAAAATGCCGAAATTAAACACACACAAATGTTGGCGAGCTGAGAGTGTAAATGGTTACCTCGTCTATTATCCCCTGTTTTTTTCACATACGAAAACATGGAGGGAAGTAATTTTACAAGTTGCTCGACGAAACGTTTAGGGAGAGTTTAATTGTGCCTTTATAGCCCGTCCAGACTACGGATACTTATGTATCCGGATACATAAGTATTGTCCTCACTGCAGCGACATCTGCAGATACATTTTACCCTTGCCATGAAAATCAATGAAAAGTGTGGACGATACTTATGTATGCGGATACTTAAGTATCCGTAGTCTGGACGGGCTATTATAGCCCGTCCAGACTACGGATACTTATGTATCCGGATACATAAGTATTGTCCTCACTGCAGCGACATCTGCAGATACATTTTACCCTTGCCATGAAAATCAATGAAAAGTGTGGACGATACTTATGTATGCGGATACTTAAGTATCCGTAGTCTGGACGGGCTATTAGATTAAGTAAATTTCCATAATGGCGCAATTACATTCTCCTCGAGACATGGCAAACGTAGACGAGGTGAGAGTGTTAATGGTCTCCTCATCTATTCTCGGCTGTTATTTTTCATGGCAAGCACGAGTGTGTAAACGGCTTCCCCGTCGGCTTTTGGCTGTTTTATGAAGGGATAATGAGTATAATTTTGGACGAGTTGCATCATATCGGACAAGATACATGCGTCGGATGGGTACAAGGCGTACTGTTCGAATATTTGTAAACAAATATTTGAACAGAGAAAATGCTACCTAGCTGCACGCTATTACCACCTCAATTTCACACCAAGTAGAAGGGTGCGAAGTTTAACACATTATTAACAGCTTTTTGGATCTTCTTTAAATTGCCTTTAACGATTGCTCAAAATCGTTTGATTGGATAATTTTCTGGGACATTCGGTGGATCTACCTCTTTTCCAGTAAATTTACACGATGTTTTTAAAACCATTGTAACGTCTTTTTTGCGTGATGGGTCGAAGCTTAATATGACCAAAATATTATAGGTACGCTATGCTTTTTACAAATGGTAGTAAACTTCTCTGAAAACATTCCTTGATGTAAATTTCTGATCGCACCTGTTGTGAAGAGTTGAGTGATCTTTTTACTGCATTCGCAAACGGACCTTCAAACAAGAGCTTTCGCGCCAAACTGTGCGAACTAAATTGATCACTGTTCTTGTGGAAGGTCTTTTCCTAGCAGCAAGCTGTAATCATTTTTATTTTTGATTTTTTACTCTGTAGATTGCGATGTTTCACACCGTTTTGAGGTATCGCGAGTAGATGACCGTTTCACATGAATCACTTCGCACTGCACTCCAATTCCTTGTCACCAGACCAACTAGGACGCCTATTTCTCTGTTTGCCTTTAATGGAACTCTCCATTTTACATTTTTCAATTGCCCGTTTTACAGTTCTTTTCGATACTTTTACTTTTTTTCAAAATTATGCCTCAAGTATTTTCTTTTTCATTCATTTTTACCGTATTATTGTTTAAACTTTTGAAAAATACTCCAACGGAAAAGCCAAATAGTGACGTTTAAAGGGTTTAGCTGGATAAGTATGATGAATTGGCCCCCAAACTAAAACCTAAATCAAAACCTATGTTTTAGTATCGACTTGATGTACGATTGCTATAAATGTGTTTTTTGCCACCCCACTCCGCTTTGACCTTGAGATATGGTATAAAATTGAGCGTAGGCATGACTACCTTTCAAAGAGACATACATATCTCAAAAAGTAATTGGGCTAGAAAGATATATCCAATGCGAGGTTTTAAGTATCCTTATTGAGCATATTATATATTTAGATTTTTCGACGAACTGTGTATGTCAGTAAATATAAAATAAAAATTAAAATTATTATTATTTCTATGTTTTCTATGAGCGACAATCACTGAAATAAGATATATTGTAATACATGACATACACTATTACTCATAACAATTTCGTAAAAAAAAAAGTTGGTGCAACACTTCGAAAAATAAACCAGAGTGTTTGATGCGCACCACATCATATAAAGACATAACACTGACATAATAAACTCATGCTTAAATATTTTATGATTTATTAATCATTGCTAGAAAAGGAGCTGAATGAAAATATAAAGCGAATCACAAGCCGTACCGGATGATAAACTTAGTACATTTAAATCGCGTGGATTAATAATAAATTTTTAAATAATATGATATTAAACGGTACAAAAATATATTTGAATTGGTTTGTAACACATTATTTTTATTTATTCATTTTTATCGAACTTTACAATTGAAGTATAATATACAGTAAGTATACAATACCTATAAAATATTGAATAAAATTAGGCACAGATATTTAGGGAGAATTCATAAACGAATGTGGCAAAGTACTACAAACTATTCGCAAAATGTGACGTTGGTCGCGGAAACATTCCTAAGCATATTTCGGAAGCAAAAGAGAGAAAATATCTTCAAGATGGAACGAGTATGAACAGCACTAGATTCTATTGTATGGAATTCATGATTCGAATCCAGCCTGAAGATAAAACTGGGATAGACTGTCTCCAGCCGATAACGCCGTTTATAATATTTTTATCGTCAAAAAACGAATTGGTAAAGTCAGGGTCAATCAATGCGATCTATGTTTGAGCTTTTCATGCAAAATTATCTCAGATTTTTAACATATAAAGCTCGATGAAATGAAGAAAACTGAGGATTTTTTTGAAAAAGGTCGCTATATATGCAGTGTTTGTAATGCACTAAATAACAATTAATTATATCAATTCACTGAATTTCATATTCGCATTAAGATTAAGATCTCAATATTCAGTTTTCATTGCCTGAGAAGTTTCCAACATTATTCAGTTTTCATAACTAACGATGTTTCCTTCGTTTTCAATTATCGTCTTTTCTCTTGTCCCTTGTTCCGATATGCGCTTTTTTGAAAAATCATCTTCTCTGAAATGATTAAAAATAATATCTCCATAAACCTCTTTTCGTAATTTCTTTAGAGAACAAGAAAAATATGTCTTCCAAACTATTTCAAGAGCTACATATGTAATATACCCAAGTACAACGTACGTCCAAGCCTCATGTTTAAGCAGAGTTTTATTGCAAGTTCTCATTAATGGCTGGTATCAGACATCAGTGTTCTGGTGTAAATGATCACGACTGGAGACGAAACTCTCAATAAAGAGATTCTATCAAATGTCCCATGAAAGCTAAATGCTAGTTAAAATTATAGACTCTCCCGCTTTGGACGCGAAAAAATATATTTAATCTTTTTAATTTTTGTTATTTCGGTTTGGTTGACCCACTTATTTGACAAAAAATGACCCACTTATTTTGTGAAGGCTATAATTCCTCAAATCAATCTATTGAAAACGATAATTCTTAGGTAAAAATTGAAAACAAAAGACTCTTTTATAAAACTAATGTTGCTCCTTACTTACTTTTCCTCTCACTATACCCTCCTCATACCCTCCTCATGGACAATAAGCTTATTCTAATTCCGATTTCACTTCAATTTATGACAGCAATAACAATATTAAAATCACATTCCAATCACACACGAGTCAACAACATATCTTTCGTATTGCGCGATACAGGTACCTTACCTACTGGTTCCAGAATGCATGGCGTCTTGGCCAATGAAAATTTATGAAACCACTGAATCATGTAATAAATTTCAAGATTTTACCGGCGATGAAGGAAGATATCGTTCTATGAAGATCCATACGACATGATAGCATCTCGATTAAAATTTATATACGAAAAGTAATGCTATTATTGTTACCATGGCCAATCGTTGGCTGTGTCGACCGTGTTCCAATCTTGTGTTCTTCTTGGTGTTGTGGCTGCTACTGTGAGTGCTTCTGTTGCAGCTACCATTTTCGTTCATATGGTCTTGTTCTTGTCGATTATTGTTGTCCTCGCAGTCGTCCTCTTAAAACATTTGCATACCGAGCAATTTTGATTCTTTCTTCAAAATCAGCCATAATTCACCCAATCGTCGAGTCAAGATGGAACGAATTAAAGAAACGAAGCAGTCATCTAACAAACAATTGTTTTGAAACATAGTTGAAAAGAAAAGAGGGTTTCAAACCCTACTTATTTTCTTCAACGAAGAGGAGTGATTAAAAGGAAGCTGAGAGTAACGATGTTGCCAATTATTGGGAGATACTCTGTTTCCTGGATTCGTCACACGAACTTTGGCTCAAGCTAATGTTTGTACGCCACAATCAGCACAACATATGTAGATAGCACAAGTATGGGAACCAAATAATATGCCTGTAATTTCCGCTGGCTTTTACTTTGATTTTTTATTTTTCAATTAATCAGTTATAAGCTCTTTAATTCTTTCTATTAATCAACTACAAGCATATGCAAACAACTTGCTACCGATATGGAATAACAAAATCTTTGTGTTTTTTAAGGTTTACGCACTCTATACCAAGTTTTCTATGACTCAAAAAATAATAATAAACCGTGGTCATCCAAATCCTTATTCAGTCTGCATCATCAAAAAACTCTTCGCATCTGGCAGCACCAATCAAAAACCAATACTCGATTTGATGCGATCATTTAAATATTTTCCCGGAAAATGAATGAAACAAAAGCGATTCAGTCGCTTCTATGCAAAGTAATGCAACTAAATTTGCCGATTTTTGAAGAAATACGAAACAGAAACAAAGTTTTGTGGTGGATTAGTTTCAGTCGATTCGTTTGAATATTTGTTGTCTTTGTATAGAAGAGCAGTCGTTTCTCTTGTTTCATCAATAAAAGTAACAAGAAGAAAATCTTATTGCGACTGCGGCTTAGTTCTTAGTGCATTGTATGCAAATTCTGATAAAATCATTTTAAATTTTAAATATTCCGCACAAATATTGAGTTGAATGGGGAATTTGGATCGTAAGTGATATATTCTTAAACCTTTGGCGAAGTTTTAAATTTAGTGACAAATTTTGTATCTTTAACTTTAAGTATCCTGGCAAATATCGAAATTTCACTCTGCTCCAGTGTCTATCGATCGAATATTAAAAATATGCACAAAAGCATTTAATTATTTATTTTTATAATACTTTTTAAACTTTTGATGGGTCTAGGATACCATATGTGTCTTACTAATAATCCATAGAAACTTCAAATTTGAAAAACAACAAATCATGAATTTTTTCGAAAGTAATTTTGGACATACTATTTCCAAATGTCAAGTCATTCAAGGTATAATTTTCCTTTTTTTATGTTTTTAATCAAAATGTGTTTCTTTACTTTTCTTGTTTTAGTATTTCAATAATGTAATTATCGAAATTTTAGATTAACTTTCTTCTGGCCAGCTTAATATTGTTTTAAAAACATATTTTCGACTGGAGCAATACAGCGCTGGTTTTTGCTAAGGAAGCCAGGAGGAGCTATGGCCAATTTTGTTGAATTCCATCACTACCCTCTAGGTACCTGCAGACAAAAATTAAAATTTGTCTCTCCTTCGGTACAAGTGAAGTCATTACCCAGAAAAGTAAAATAATTCGCAGGCAAACTAGGAACTAAAGTTGGAACTCAAATTCAAGTCGGCTTTTATCACGCACGCACTCTTTTTAGGAAAAATACCTCTAGTGCATCAGAATCGCTAGAAAAACTATTGTTCGATGAATAGTGAAAAAATCGTGGAGATTTTGAGAGCATATTCTACCACACCTGTTCCAACCTCTTTCAAGGGTCATGTGGCGCTTTGATCTCAGCAATGCATTTAAAATCATAGGGTAGAAAGGTTTTCAGGGCTACAACTTACAAGAATTTCAAAATTTAGGAAAGTCAAATACATGTTTGTTATATTTTTCTTCGGTTGATTATCTTAAAAAAACTTTGAAAGCAGCATCTCCTATAACGTAAATGAAGAAAATGCTCAGTGCTTACAAAACTTTGCCAGCACTGCAGCTAAAAGTCTTCCACAACTGCTCACATCAAAATCAACCTAACCTATGAATCTCATTTTCACCCAATGACTTTTTCGAAAGTTGCAGACATAAAAATGTGCTTGGGGCTGCCATCCAAAAAAAGTCCAGAGCCTAGAAAATTAGAATATTTATTATTTATTTTCATTGTAAATGTTCGCGATATGAATGCCTAATGTTAGCGTTTATTGATACGAAAATAACAAAGACGCCTCGTGCTGGCAATCTTTCACTAGCACCAAATCCAAAAATATATCACGTCTGCTTCACGTTAAATTCAACTCACCGTGGAAATTGCGTTTCGATCTGATGACTGCATTGGAAGTTATAAGTGAAGGGTGCAAAGAAGTTTAGGGCTACCTATCTCAGAAGTTTTCAAATTTTCGAAATCTTAATATTTATGTTTTATTGCCACTTCAAGATCATTACCATTTGAAAATTCAATGATAACATCGTATAGCAAAAGATATGAAAATATTACAAAAATTACTAAAGCTGGCAGACATATCATTATTTTTCAACCAAACTCTTAGTAAATGTGACCTACTGTAAAATACATTTACCATATGATGTCCATTTACCATTTACATTTGTTTTGATTCCATGATTGCACTATAAGTTAGTGGGCAAAAAGTTTTGTTTTGTTGAGCCAATTTTCCAAATTCAAGACACCAAAAAAACCACAGCTGGCAGCTCCAACCTGATTTTTCAAACAAATTTCTCGCCAAGGTGATTTAAGGTTAGGGTAATGTTCAGCTATTGTGTGAATTTCGTCAAAATCTGTTAGCTGAATCAGAGTTCATAGGGGGAAAACCTTTTTTTCCAATGATTTTTCAAGGTGGTACTACTGGCACAGAGTTGTCGACATTTGAAAGGCCTGGTCTTACGCAAAAACAAAACACATTTTGTAAATTTCAGTTTTATCTCATGAGTTTCCGTGAACAGAAGTTTCTGATGGTAAAAATATAGAGAAATTGGAGAAGTGTTACCGTTCTTACCCGATGTGTCATACTATGCTTCTCTTATAAAACTTTGAAAGCTATAACAAAACTAATTAAAAAGCTTAGTGCCTGCAAGACGCAACAACAACTGCTTGTCGTCAAACTCAACCTTCCCAGTAAATTTAATTTTTATCCGACAGCTTCTTTCAAAGTTATAGGGGCAGAAAGATGTTTGGGGCTGTCACCCCGAAAAATCTAAAGCTTGGAAAACTCAAACATTGCAGATGTTTACCTATGAATATTTAATGGTATGAAAACAATAATCAAAAAAACCCTTTGCTAACACGGTAGCCAAAAGTATACCAAATCAGGTATCTATGCATGTCTACTCCCAGGTGACATAATGTAGAAATACCGAACAAGACAGCGACTATTTTGAGCTCACTGCGAATATTTTGTGATCCACAATATTAAGAAAAGTTCCTGAATACAGACAGCTTTGCTGTGTTACTATTAAGTTTGTCCCATCATCAAAATAAAATCTTAAGTAGACCAAGTAATCTTGAAGTCTCTTTGCAGCTTTGAGCTGGTCTTGTCTCGTCGCGAATAAGAATGTGTCATCCGCATATCGAACAAATTTAACTTAAAGTTAATCCGCTGGAAAAGCGAGGTCAGCAGAGAAAATGGTGCATAAAACAGGACCAGTGACAGAACCTTGCGATTTTTCTAATGCTACAGGTTTCCGAAGTTGAATTTGATCCATTGATCACCATTTTTGTGCTATACGGTATCGAAAGCTTTCACGATACCCATGGCACAAACAAACGTTGGTGTGTTTTCGCTCATTCAGCTGCGACACAATCTGATTGTGCAGGTACGAGATAGCGTGCTAGGTCCCATGTTGGAAGCATTATTTTTGCCTGTTTTTCGTGAATGTGAACAATCTTAGAAACCTTTCATGTGTCGGGAAATTAGCAGTTGTTCAAAGCAATATTGAAAATAATGGGAAGTATTCTATGTATATACATTGCATCATGTTTCAAAATATAGCTGGAACTTCCTTTATGCCCAGATGACTTTTTAGTTTTTTAACCGCGGAGTAAGTGCACCAAGTATTCACTACTAACAAAGTGAAATTGGTTACTTGCTAGTTGCGGATCATCTGCTGGATTTTGTAATAGAATTATGAGCAGTGGCTTGATGTGACTATCAAGGAATGAATTGACTTTTTCTTATACATTTTGATTATAAGAAGTAGAGCTGTTGGACGGCACAGCATTTAATTCCCATTGATTTGTTTCTGCAAACTATTTCACCTATCGATCCGAGTCAGAAACATTGCCAGCTGTTAAAAAAGTAACTTCTTGGTTGATTTTTTCACTTGGATTCCAATTTATTTCCACGGTGCAATGCTCTCTAATTTGATAACTATTTCTACAATAGACTTCCTGAGACAGTTGTTATTCGAAAGAAGTGGCCTGTACAGTGGGTGATCCTTCTCATGCTTATGGGAAGTCCGTTTCAACTTCAACACGCCAAATATACCCATTCTTCATGAGCTGAACATTGGCCAGTGGTAGTCCGTGACCCTAATATTTATCAAGTTTAATCAAGCTGAATTTTCGGTGATATTGTTGACGCAATCTAAAAACTAATCGACTTCACATCAAGATTCCTTACCAATATATCTACGTCACATTGAAAAGTACCCGAATTAAAAAAGAGCTTACAATTTTTGGAATTTTTTCCATGAGGCTAAAATAGGAGCAGAATTGAATTTCTAAAAAATAGTACCAACATCGAATTTCAAATCAATATCAATACTACTCGGACACATCGGATGGGAAAAATATATTATTGAGTTACTAATTGGTCTAATTTGCGCGCTTGGAGGCAACCGCTTGCAATGAAACAGGGTAGCTACTTTAATGTATACAATTGAAGAACACCCTACCATTTCCGTCCACTGAAGGTGTCTCAAATTCATATCACTACCGATATGCGAGTATTTAAATTGAAAAACTAGCAAGTTTTTTGATTTCGTTGAACTGAATCGAACAAATAGAGATGCGCCTATGGTCTGAGTTTTTTACCACAGCAGCAACGTAACAGCATTTCAGATCGGACACTGCTAGGAGTTTCATGCTCAAATTACTCCTAATGAATAAAACAGTAGCACCGTTTTAGTTGTTTAGTACGACTTCATGTCTTTGGAAATAAATAATCATAAATACCGAATCCACCGTCAAGATATCGATTAACCTCCACGTAAGCCTTAACGATCTCACTCGTGCAAAGTCAATAAATATCACACATAGATTTCTTGCAAACACGTTTAATCTACGCTGTTACTGAAAACCCATTGGGAAATGAGACAATGACCACTTCTCAATTACACGATGCAACGGATAGAAAAACCGTTGAAAAATTTGAAATTGGATGCGATGACTGCACAGTGGATTGGTGTTTGAATAAAGCCGGTGCCAAACGATGCGGTGAACGTTTGATTCAAACGTCTGCCTCCAACGTTTGAGTCAAATATTAAAAGATCGGCAACAGACCGAACATGTTCCAGCGCCAACGTTGGACGCTGGACATTGGACACTGGTAGCTGGCGCATCGGCCACACGATGCGTCCAACCATCAAGTGCCTAACGTTGGAGGGTGTTGGTAGCATCGTTTGGCGCCGGCTTAAGCAACATAAACAATATTCACGTGGCAAATGAATACATACATGGTATCACATGGTTTAAAATCGGCAGTCATATGGATGAAACTAAACGATCCAGGTAAACTACACAGTAAGTGTTCTCAATGCAACCATTGTTTCGACACTGGAATAAATACAGACTGATTCAACTCTTATAACATGTGTTTGATGCTTCAACCATGGATTTCCTCGAAATCGGCCAGTGCAATAGAATCGCAACATACGTTTCATTATTTTTCGGGTATGCACAGTTTATTGATTTAGCGAAGGCCTTTGATACAGTTAATCATATCACTTTGTTAGAAAACCTATGCGAACTTGGAATAAAAGGCTTGGCACTGGCATTAATTGATAGTTTCCTAAAAGACAGAAAAATCCTGGTTAGGTTTAAGGATGAAATAAGTGAGCAACGAGTACTTAACATTGGTGTTCCTCAAGGGTTAATTCTAGGGCCAACTTGATTTTTACTCTATATTCATAATTTATATTTCTCTGGTCTGACTGGAAAATATATTATTTATGCTGATGATACCCTTTTGCTTTTCTCTGCTAACTCTGGTGAACTTCTGGAGCGACTTATAAATAATGTTTTAATTGTTTATGGGTCCTGGCTTTTGGGAAACAGGCTTACAATCAATACCTGTAAAACTAGTTACATGGTATTCAAGCAGATTAATAAGAGTGAGATCTGCCTTAACAACAGAATACATGGAGAGGAGATACCAAGAGTGGCTAAATCTAAATACTTAGGATTAATTATTGATGATAGATTATCTTGGTCCACTCATATAAGTAATGTGAAATCCAAGCTGGTTTTCTGGGTTAGGCTGTTCAGAATGAAATATTACTTGAATTTAGAGCTAAAAAATATGATCTGCAACTTTTTTGTGCTGCCTAAGATTACCTATGGTATATTGAATTGGAGTCAAACTTCAGAGATGAATATTGACTCAATTCATAGAATATTCAATAGGATAGTTAAGGCAGTGCATGGACTTAAAAGACTGACTCCAAGTGATATACTATACCGACAAACAGATAAATTCAATGTAAGGGATATTATATTTATGGAAAAAGCTAAGATAATATATAAAATACTCAATAACAATATAAAATCTTCGATATATTTAATAACACCAGCACTCTGTTGCTGCCTGGGAGGCAGTTTCTTTCGTTTTGTTTTCCCCTTAAAAATCTTTTAATTAATTGTTATTTATATTATGAAAGAGCTTCTTCTTCTTCTTTGCATGCTTTTTATTTTTCATGTGTTCCACTAACTTCCCACCTCTATCTTATTTCCTTTATTCTCCATTTATCCTATTTATGTTTTCTTCTTAATTATTATATAATTTAATTTCAAATTAAATTCCTATCCTATTCCCTTTCGGGGGATGATGATAATTTTAATTGCTTGTTTCTTGACTAAGCGGCTTACTGCTGCTAGGAAGAAGAGGTTCTGCAATGAAGCTGACCCCATTGTGTTATTGTGTTTTAAAAAAATATTCGAGTTAAACCCGATTTCACATTATTTAATACAGGGGGCAAATCGTGCTATGCATACCCTAAATACATGCTAGTTTGTAAAAAGCTTGGTTGTAACTTTCAAATTGCATATATCTTTCAGACAGCGCATTAAAAAAATGCTTAAAGCTAGAACTACACTGGCGTCACGTAACGTGAGCTCACGTGTCGTCACATCAGCTGACCACACGTGTGATAGATCTGCAGTACCATTTTGTATGGTTAGAACTACACTGGCGACACGCCATACGGCTCATGTGAGCTCACGTGAGCTCACGTTTTTGATAATCTGCAAATTCAGATTTTTGAGCACACGTGCGAGCACGTTTAACATGTAACGTATATTTTTGAACGTCGTATATGGCGAAATAAGTACTGATTAATCAAAATATCGGTTATAAGTACATAAATATGCAAATTGAGTGACGTAAATATGTATTTTATAATTGAAATCGTCGTTTTAGCCAATATTTTCAGCACATGGTATTTGATTTGGTTGAAATGTATAAGGTAAGTGATTTGTTGAAAATGTATAAGTATGAATAGTTGTGAAATGGCGAAATATATTGATGCTGCTAAATTGTGTGAAAAAGATGTAGCAGGATTTTTATGTGGAATTTGCATTGGTATGTTTTATAATTATTTACATGCATTTTTAGTGTTTGTAAAAACTTTTGGTAATATGTATATGACTTTTCTATTAGCGCCAAATGTTTTTCGTTCAAAATACCAAGCAAATATGGAATTTGTAGGTATGCCGCCTGAGGCATACATTACAGAACCACTGAAAGTTTATGATAATGCTATAGGCATAATCAATGCAACTGAACTGTGTTGCGCAGTGAAATTCGGTCAAACCTGAAATTTTTTAAATATCCAATTGCATATGATCGTGTGCGTCCGGGAAATAGGAGATATCATATGCAAATTTAAACATATTTTGTTTTTTGTTTGTCTCATTTTTCCTTTGCAATATACTCAGCCGCTATTAATGGATAAAATACTCACTGATATAACTTTTCTAGACTGTTAAGGATGCATATAATGAAACACCAGTGACAGATAACGTGAAGTATTACAGATATACAGATAACGTTAAGTATTGTGTTGCATTGCTTTCCTTCCGCCCAGAAAGCATGGCAACAATGTTGTATTGCATTGATTGTAACTGCAGCATGAATTTTTGTTAAGTCAGCATGGAAGGGACAAATTTCATTTAAAAAACAACAACAGTCTTACTGCTTTAACTTTGTTCGATAAATACGCTTGCAGGTAACAAATGGTATTCTCCAGACGTTTCCCTTGCACGATTAACCGGATGAACCCAAAATCGACGCTCCCTTTGAAGAACTGCACAAACAACAACATTTTCTAAGTCTTCTTCAAAATCTGAAGAGCTTGTGGATGAGTCTGTACTCTCACACATTATAATATAATTAATTGTTAATACAGTTACAAAACACTTTTCGAAAACGCGATATAAACTATTGTCACACAACTGGAGATAGTTAACCGTCAACCGTCGACACACGTGAGGCGTGACACAAGTGTATTTCCAAGCGTGAGCTCATGCCTCCACACGCAAAACGTGACGACACGTGAGCTCACGTTACGTGACGCCAGTGTAGTTCTAGCTTAATAATCTCATAATCCGCAGACAAAACAGAAAGAACACACTTTACACGCAATATATTCTTTTTCATTCCACATAAATGATAAGATTATTGCTGCGCTTTTTTCCGATAATTTTACAAAGTTCAACCTGAAAAACACAATATCCAAATGAATCTTTACATAACACTACCAACGGCCCCACCGGCTTGACGAAGACAAGATAAATTTCGAAAACATTATTACTATTCTCGGTGTTGTTTGCATTAAATTGAAAGTAGTTATTTTCGATAGAGCTTTCTGAAAAATCTTTCAGCTTTAAAAATATATTCAGCTTTTCGGTTTCGCTTTAGCGTATGCATTATTATCAATTTATCTTTTCTGTTTGAAAAACAGCATGAATAAAATCGAATCGAATTAGTTTTGGATCGTTTGAATTGATCTTTTATTGAATAAATTTCAAAATACTAACATTCTTACAGCATTATTAAAGGTGGTGTTTTTGAAATTGATTTAGTTTCAATAAAGTTTCACACTAAATTATAAACAATACACAACAAAAGACATAATAGCTTTGATTGTGCACCTTAAAACACTAGTTTCAAGCTACTGGGTGTTTGATAATCATAATGATGATAGATGTTGATCTCTATATTCAAGTTATTCAGTTCACTTCTGTAAATCTTACTTGATAATTATATACATAGGTACTATCAAATTCAATTTTCTTCAACTTTGAAATTTTACGTATAATCAAGCAAATCTTAGCAAACACTGTTTGCGCATAAAATTGACATAATTCCACATATTGTTTTATCTCAGCCATATTAATGGTTGTTCGTTTTTTTTAGATAAAGTTTTGTTTCCTTTTTTTCTGTTTTAGGGCAAAATTATTTTTTAGTAAATAAGTAAATCAATGGTTTCTTTAAGTAAAGCTGGTGAAGAAAGTTTTTCTATGTTTAAGCAAAGTGTTAATGATGGTAATGATCATGTTGTTGATAATAATGAAGAGAAAGATATCGATGATGTGGAAAAATTATTTGTTAAGAGAAAATTGAAGAATTTGAAAGATGCAAATCGAGCATTCACCGATGAGATGACACGAAGCGGATCAGATGAGGTAGGATAAGTGTGGGATTGTTTTATTTTGGGTTTTTGTACAACTAACGGAAACAGTCGTTTGGATATGTTCCGATTTCGTCCACGGTGGAAGTCAGTTTTAATTTGAAGCAGACAAGAAAAAACATGACAGCGTACTTCGCCAGGAGCGGCGGAAGGTTGAACCAAAAACAACACAACTTTCATTGATTTTTATCAAATCATTTTTTCATGTTTCATTACCAGCTCTCTTTTCCATTATAAGTGAACAGTTTGAATCTGAATAGATGCGGAGCAAGGTCTTTCTAGCCCCATGCTATTTAGGCCCGAGAGTTTTCGAATGACTTGTGGAATCTTCGATTTCGTGTCTTGAATCAAGATGTAGCACCCGTTCCTAAGATTAGCCTTAATCTATCCGTTCTTAGAATTGCAAGGGATAGATTACTAGCAGTTCTGATTTCGCGGTTGGTTATCTCCAACACAGTGCGGGGGGTGTGAAGCCTCTTCAGATTGTTATTCAGGATATTAAAAATCAATTTTCCCCTTTCAAAATTAATTAGTTGTGTGAATATTTAGCAATCCTGTTCGAGTGTACACAGTAGTTGTTGGTGGAGTCGGCATTCTAAACATAATTTTAATTGCTTTGGAAATAAGTCTTCCAATTAGCTCCATGTTATGCTTTGATGTCTGACTCCATAAAAAAGTTCCGTATGTGATAGTTGAAGGTATATAAGCATTAAATATTACTAATTTTGTTTTGGTTTCCAAGAACTCAAATTTTCTTAAGACTGCAATCATTGGTCCGACTTTATGTCTGATGTGGTTAATGTGGTGTAACCATGTTATTTTCTCATCTAGGATTAAGCCAAGATATTTCATTGATTCAGCTTTTTCCAGACGCATTCTGTTTATCTGAATAAAGGGGTTTATAAAATATTTACTTTTCTGCTGGAAAATGATGTACTTGGTTTTGTTAACGTTTATAAGCAGTTTGCTATGTCTAAGCCACACTTGATATGTTTCTAGATCTCTATTGATTTTATACTCCAGAGGTGGTTCATCCTTTCCAGAATATAAAAGAAGTGTGTCATCAGCAAAAAGGACTAATTTGCCAGACAGCTGGAGATGTTGAATGCAGTTTACATACAGGATGAATAGTACTGGTCCAAGAATTGATCCCTGCGGTATGCCTATATTGATGAAGCGTTCCTGACTGATGCACTGTATTTGTTTTATCACAACCCGTCTTTCCAATAAATAATCTTTTACTATCGAGTTAAACTTCTTGCTAATGCCATATTTTTCGAGACATTGAAGCAAAATTCTGTTGTCAATAGTGTCAAAGGCTCTCTTGAGATCGACAAAAATGGCTGCTACCTAGCTACCTTTATCTAATGAGCTGTTTATGAACTGGACCGCGTCTAATGTGGCCGCTATTGTATTGCTATATGCTTGGAAACCGTACTGTATTGGAGTCAAAATTGCTGACTCATTGATATGTTGCACTATACGTGAATTTAAGATTCTCTCAAATATTTTGCTCATTAAACTGATAACGGCAATTGGGCGATAATAAGAAGGGTCTGAAGAATCACCTCCTTTAAAGATTGGTGTAATTCGTGCCAACTTAAGGCAAGGAAAGGAGCCCGCCTTTAAGTGAGTATTAATAATTTTTGATAGAATCTCCTCTATTTGATTTCTAAGCATTTTGACGTCTCCGGATGTTAAATTGTCGATACCTGGAGAAACTTCGGTTTTTAATTTACCTATAATTTCTATTACTTCGCTTGGCACTGTAGGTCTTAAATGAATATAATTTTGCTCGAAAACACTGTCATTGCCAAATAACTATTCAATTCCAAAACGAACCTAAAATGTTTAATCTTACTTACGAATATCACATCTTCCAATGCAGGAAACGATATCAAAAATGCTAATAGCGGACAAATTCTTACCAAATCCTCCAGAAATACGTCACATGACGCCGCGGTTCAGCCAATTTGATCTCTACAACACTGGTAATCCAGAATTTCCTGGCTCTTGCACAGGAACTCCGAACATATGCGATATTCTCCCCGAGAATAAATTCACTCAGATCCTGTCCGTGAAACGAGAGAGACTAGAAAAAGAGATCAAAGATTTGATTGCCACTTTGGAAGAACGATCAGATAAACTGCGACAAGCCATGGCCATACGAGAGCAAGAAATTCTCAGTCATAGTCCTTTACATGAATCCACGCTAGAAACATGCAAACAAGTCCGGAAACTAGAATATGAACTAGCACAGATAAGGTCGGAGACATGTGAAATTAACCCAGCTGAAGGAGCAAATATCAAACAGTTCTGCTGCAAATTCGAAATCAAGAAGGTGATTAAGCTTCAGCGTAAAGTTGACAAGCTCCGAAACTTAGCATTGTTGAAAGCATGTGATCTGAAAGTTCTGGACGACGCCAAAGATCGGCTAAATATTGAAATCGCCAATTTAAATGACGATATCAAAAATTCAATGAAAATAATAGATGACTATGAAACGGAGCTGCAAGATATTTCACAAGACATCCAAAGTGTCATCAATAGTGAGTATGCCCAAAAACCGGCAAAAGAACAGGTACAGGTAGAAGAAGAGATTCCATTTTCACAAGGAATATCAGATTGGAGTATTGACGATCCTCCACCGCCAGAAAATAGAAAACCTCCAAGACTTCCGCATAAAGAGCAGCCACCTACCGAAGATAGAGCTAGTATTTGCCCACAAAAGCCTTTTGGCGTGAAACCGAAAACGCCTGGCCGTTGTTGTCCACCAACTCAAGTTCCGAGGAAAAACATAGTTCCAACTCAGCCACCTGAGAAGCAAATTCCTGAAAAAAGATCGCCGCAGATACCAAGGTCAAAACCAGTTGATAAAGACAATCTTCCCTGTGGGAAAAATGGTGCCATAAAAACTCCCAGGAAAACTACTCCCCCAAAATATATCGAAAAAGTTGAGCCCATAGAACCGAAACAACCGGGTACTCCGGAGAAACGCGAAATTCCACTTCCAGAGAGTCCAAGGCTGCCTCCAGTAGAAAACCCTCCTCAGCCGTTCGAACCAAACGAATCTCGGATAAAGCCTGCGGAGGAAGAGGTTGATGAAGAAAGTTCTTCCAGTTCATATCTAAAAGATTTGTATGAGTCCACACCGCTTGCAGAATCTTCAGAAAATATCACGCAGGTAAGGAAAACCGTAGATATTTCTGGCTCGACTGAGAATCCAAGCCCCATTGAGCGTATCGAAAACACAACTATAGGGCATGGTGGTATTGTTGAAGCTACGGATCTCGATATAGAAGCTGTTAATGTGGAAGCAGCTATTGGGAATATAGAAGAATCTTTAAGCCATAAATGCGATTCCAGAGAATACGAAACAGCTCAACTTGAAGATAGCAGTATTGGGAGTGGAAACACTAATAAGTCAGATAAAAATGCACAAGTTACATTGCAGACGCAAGAAGGAAATAAAACTGAGGTTAAAAATTGCAATGATGCACTTAGTAACTATCCTGATCAAGTTGCTGTTGAAGACTGCACTACCAGCTCTATAAGTGAACTTATAACTAAAAACAATGATATTCGTTCTCGTGACAATCAGCAACACGATGAAACTACTAATGAAAGTTATTCTTCGGAAGTTACTGTTAAATGTTGCTGCAAGTGTGCTTCAAAGAATCAAGAAAAAGTGGAATGGACAGGCCTAGTGAACGTAAAAGATCCTAGTTGTACTGAAGCTCAAAGTCGCCTGCATCGCACTGAAAGAACTACTGATGCTGATAAACAGCATTACATTAGCCAAAACTCATCTCAGTACCCGGCCAATGTCATCAATACAACTTTTGGCAGCAAAGCAAACGAATGTTTATCTCTTTCCACAACCAGTGAATTGGAAACTGAAGAGCAGTCCTCAAAGACCACATCAGTTGATGTAAAAGACTTCAATCGCAGGAATGATGATCCAGATGGTCCTGCTCCTGATGCTACGCGGAAAAATGATAGTCGACAAAATGATGATCTGAGTCATCAAAAATACACCAAGAGTCCTAGAAATGGCTATAGTTATACTGACGGAAATCGACGTCGTAGTAACGAGAAGCGGCAAACTTCTCAAAATAAGTCTGGAATGTATAGTAATTATTATGAAACAATCCGAGAAGCGGGAAATCGACCAAACAAGTACAAAGAAAACAACAAGCTTAGCACTATTCATGAGAAACGTAAGTCTAGAAATGTTCCAAATGGAGTAGAATTTGACAAGGTGACTGGAGAATGCTTTCAAGGTTCTTTTGTCAATAAAATTCTGAAAAGATGTAGCGCCGTTGCACCGAATATCAGCACAGTGAAAAATCGAAAAGCATTTGCTCAAACCTCACAAAATCTACGCGTTCGAAGACTAACCGAAACAAAGCAAACGCAAACAAAACCCATAAGTAGTAAAAGATCCGCCTCTCAAAAATCAACTGGAAATCGAGATGAAGTTGTTGTAACCAAGCATGAAGAAACAGCCTTCAAAGAAAACCGAATGACTGCACATAGCAATATGAAAGTATTACCGCGAGATAAAATTCACTTTGCTAAAAACGATGGAACAGCTGTCGATTCCACCAAAATACATTCTCAAGCCAAACGCCTGGAAGAGGGACTTCAACATTACCGACACCTTTATTCGGCCTTAAAGGAAAAAAATCGAGACTTGACCGAACGATTTGTAAACAGCCAAATAAACTTGGGCAGGTACAAAGAAAACTATGAAAAACTCTTACTTGATAACCAAAAAGCAGAAAATCTGGCTGATGAAATTGTTCAGCTTCGACAAAGAAATACTGAATTGCAAAAACAGGTCACGGAAACTGTTAGCCAACTTAACAAGAAAGATTTTGAAAACAAGTCTTTGATTATCGAAAATGAAAGATTCAGAAGCGAATATAATGAGAAGGTGGCTACTACAGGCACTACTGTTGAAAATATGAATTATATTCAGAAAATATATCGACTGGAAGAACAAGTCTTATACCTGAGTGACCAGAATAAGACTATGTTGCGAAATTATGAAGACTCACAAAAACTTCTCCAACAAGCAGAGCAAAAAGTAAAAGCTATCTGCGAAGAGTTGCGGCAATTACCAAATGGTACTAGTGTCTTAGACCACCCTAGTAGTGATGCTTCGCACAATGATTGGTTGAATTATTCAAAGGTCATGACTGACAAGTTAAATGAATTCAAGCAAAAGTTAGATAGAACAAATTTTTTGCTCAAGATAATCGAGGAAGAAAGAGATGAGCTAAAAAAAGAAAACTGTGAAGTCAGAAACATTTTGCAAAAGAGTGAAAATAAAATAAGCCAACTTCTGACTGACAGAAACAGTCCTTCTCTTCAGTCTCAAGTAGCGTTTCTATCCGAGGAGTTTGAAAAGCAAGTTATCCTTACTAAAAAATACGAGGATCAAGTCAAACAATTATCCAAACAAAACCTTGAAGTGACCGAACAACTTAAAAAGGCCGAACTGAAACTAGTAGACTATCGTGAAACTTTAGACAGCCTTCGTACTTACAAAGAAGAAATCTTGAAAATACAATCACTGGATAAAGCCGAACATTGTGGTCGTACTAAAAGAAGCCAGCCACATAACGTGAATAATAGAAGAAGAGATGCCAGCTGCGATTCTAACCAAGAGCAAAGCTTTACTTTAGTTGGGTCCCAAAACTCGAATGAAAACACGCACTATGAGCCTGCTTCAACAGAGACCAAATCTTCAACAAACCCCAAGTCCTGGACCAGTAAGGCACTAAATAGTGTACTCAATAGGCATAGCAAGGGACTTCCAAAAAATGCCTCAAGAAGACATAGGAGCAGCTATTCTAGGTCAAAGCTCATCGATACATCAACTCCATCCACGAAAGGGGACAATGAGCCAACCGAGTTCGAGCTTGTCTACAGCTTCCTTCACCAGGAAATATCAAAGAACTTGAAAAAGATGCAAGCCAAAGTTGAATCGAAACCAATTCGCCAGGAATTAAACGACATACGACACTCTCTCGAATGGTCGAGAAGAAAAGTGCTTGACATGTCAATTCAGAGTCAAGCAACTAAAACAATGCCTCTTCCGTCCGAAAATCCGTTATGTTCACTGCTAGGAAATATATTTCAGAAAATAATGTCTCGAGGAACGGACGCGTTGAATCGCAACGAAATATTATATCTGCACAGTATTGTGTACAAGGCTGGTGTTGAGTGTAGTAAAAACTCGAAAAAGAGAAGCGGACTTTCCGCGAATCGTCCGGCGGAAAGCTTCAATAATGGGAAAGGTAAATTTAGTATCGAGAGAAAAACATTTTTCTACTAATGATTTAACTTTATTTTGCAGTGATGGATTTACAAACCAATATTAACAGAACGAAACGAACCTTGGGGCAATTTCGAACCTTTCAACGTTTTTGAATGTTGCGCGAGTAATAGATTTTATTAAAAAGTGTCTACGATCCATGAATGAATGAGTGTATCGACCAATGTTTGTGTGATATGTTGACGTGTTGGTAATGGTCTAAATTAAGCAGAAATGGTTCTAAAAATTAAGTGAAAATTTTAATGTGAATAAAAGTTTTAGCTTCGTGATGTTTTTAAATTATTATTTTGCTTTATTTTCTCCAAAAGCTTGAATAGTAGTACGTTGGCTTCTTGTATGTGGAGTCCTTGGTTCGAATCAAAGTTTGAACGAGGGACAGCGCACCAAGCTTTAGTTTACCTAGCTCTGAATAATTACCAGGGGGTCTATTATGCATCAAAATCCGTAATCGGAATTCATACGATATCGTATTTTCGTATTATGATTTGCTATTTGCACGAGAAACCACCAACTTCGGATTGTAAATTCCGAAGGCGAGTTGTCTAATCCGACAGCTCATTTGTTGTCGGATAATTTGGCGGATTCTGGTGGATTTGTTGAAACTCAGTCCATTTTTTAAGTTTAAATAGTTAAAAATAGTTAAAAATAGTTAAGTTAAAATCTGCAGTTTAAAATTCCGACCATTGGCGAATCGGAAAATTTTACGAATTCCGATTTTGGATTTTGATTCATAATAGGCCCCCGGGGGTGGCATTCTGAAACTCGAACAGAGTGGTCGTTTTCGAATTCTGTCGAAGACGATTTGCGACCATGAAACTCGATCGAGTTACAATGAAATACTAAACGATTCTTGCACATTTTCAAATCTGACATATCCAAGATTAATTTAAGAGTCACGTGCTAGTAAACGTTTTGAATTTTGAATATATGCTACGGAGGCTCGGATCATGACTAGTAAGAAACAGGGGGCCCTATTATGAATCAAAATCCGAAATCGGAATTCATACGATATCGTATTTTCGTATTATGATTTGCTGTTTGCACGGGAATCCGCCAACTTCGGATTGTAAATTCCGAAGGCGAGTCGTCTAATCCGACAGCTCATTTCTGGTCGGATTTTTTGGCGGATTCTGGCGGATTTTTAATTTTCGAATTTCTTTGTTTTTTCGGTTCGATTGATATGCGTACGTAAAACCTGAAATTCCGGGAGCTGATAGACACCGTGTATTATAAATCGTAATTTTGCCACCAATTTGAAAATTCGTGATATTACATTCTTATAAGATTCTCCTTAACTACTGAACTTATTTTGACTTATTAAATTTTAATCATTATTTTTTGTTATTTCCGACTGACCATACTTAGGCAAAGCAAAATAAATTGCCATAGAGTCAATGTTAGCAAGAAACATTGAAATTCCGTGCCATTTTTACTAATGTTCGAAGAAGAACATTAGTATTAAAATCACTTTGGCCAAAAATTCATATTTCTATATATATATATATATATATATCATCAAAAAATTTCAGTGAAAAAATCTCAGGAACGCGCCATCCGATTGAGCTGAAATTTTCAGGACACATTGGTGTATATGCAGAATAGTGCCAGGTTTCACAAAAAGTTAATAATCTTTAACCCTTTGGCGCCGGCGGCCATTTTAGTGATTTTTTTAATATACCTATTATTTCGTACACAAATAGATTTTGCAAAAATAAAGTTGACGAAATAAATTTTGAACGTGTTTTACATGTGAATCGGATAATGTTTTGGAATTTTTTAACCCCATGTGTGCGCTGGGTGCCTAAAAACAGAACGGGAAAATTTGAAAATTTTTAAATTGCGATAACTTTTGACCGAGTTATTCAATCATTACGAAATTTTTAGGACATATTGGTATTGTTTAGTTGTAGATTTTTGTAGCTGTTGACGAGCGTGCTGGCAACCCTGTAGCTAGGGCAGGCACCGAAAGTGAAAACCTCCAAATCATCGTCTCTCTTGAAAAACTGCCGCTTTTTTAAAAAAAGCCACTCATATGTAAATCTTGTGCTTTGTTTACATAAACAAAAAAAAAAATTTTATATGGTATAACGGGCACGCCTGGTAACCCTTGCCCAATTTACCTATATTTTTAGCATCAAAAACTTCTGTTCACGGAAACTCACGATCCAATGAGCAGAATTAATTGAAATTTGCAGAATATATTGGTCCTATATAGGACCAGGTCTGATAGAAGTGATTTTGAAATGCGGGTGATTCTGTGCCAGTGGTGCCATCTTGAAAAATCACTAAAAATGATAACTGCTTTTAGCCCTATAAATTCTGATTGAATCGTTCGATTTTGACGAAATTCACACAGTGGCTGAACCTTATTTAATACCACGTTTGGTAGAAATTTGGTCGAAAAATTCGGTTGGAGTTGCCAGCTATGATAATTTTGGTGTCTTAAATTTGAAAAAATAAAAATTTGGAAGTGAAAGCATTAAACCATCGAATTTCCAAAAACTGTCCGTTTCTTACAATAAAATCAATCTGTATACAAATTTTATACTTTATCTACACGTTCAAAGTAAAACTTTGGAAATTTCATGTCGGACAAGAACGGTAACCCTTTCCCAGTCAACCTATATTTTTAGCATCAAAAACTGCTGTTCACGGGAACTCACGAATCAATAATCAGATACCATTGAAATTTACAGAATGCATTGGAATTAAGTAGGACCAGGTCTGATAGAAGCGATTTTGAATTGTAGGCAACTCTGTGCCAGTGGTGCCATCTTGAAAAATTACAAAGAAAAAAACTGCTTTTTGCCCTATGAAATGTGAATAAGTAACCAGATTTTCATGAAATTGACACAGTAGCTGAACCTTACTCTAAGCTCTGTTTGATAGAAATTTGGTTGAAAAATTCGATTGTTGCTGCCAGCTACGGTAATTTTTGTGTCTTTGGTTTTGAAAATTTTCTCAGGAAAATAAAACTTTTTGCCCTATAACTTCCAGTGCAGTCATGAAATCAATACGAATTTCATACAATTTATGGAACCTATTATAAACATTATTCAGGCCAAATTTGGTTGAAAAGCCACAATAGGGTTGCCAGCTGTTGTTGGTTTTGTGTTTGTTTGCAATATCTTTATTAAGCGGTTTAATCGTAGAATTTTCAATTGGTAATGATATTGTAGTGCCAATAAACAGCAAATATTAAGCTTTCGATTATTTGAAAAAACTCGCTGCAGGTAACCCTAAATTTCTTCATAGTCCTATAACTTCGAATGTAATATAACAACGTGAAGCAGATGTGATATATTCTTGGCTTTGATACTGGCAAAAAGTTGCCAGCACGAGTCGGTTATGCTACTTTTGTATCAGTAAAATTATACCGGAAACATTTACAATGAAAATAAATAACCGATGTTTCAATTCCCAAAGTTCTGCAAATCTTTCGGATCGCAGCCCCAAACACCAACTTCAGTTACAGTGCTACAGGCACTGAGCATTTTCTTCATTGATGTTATATGAGATGCTGCTTTCGAAATTTTGTGAAATAAGCAACTGATAACGAATATAATTAAACCGTGTTTTGCTCTCATAAACGTTGAAATTCATGCCAGTGGTAATATCTGAAACCTTCCACCATATGAGTTATAATGCATTCTTGAGACCAAAGTAGAACGTGGCGTTTGAAACAGTTTGGCCGTCATAAGCAGCTCATGTGGTGGAATATGCACTCAAAACCTGCACGATTCTTCTACTGTTCTTCGAACATTAGTATTTCTAGCGGTTCAGGTGCGCTAGAGTTTTTTTAAATTTAAATAGCTATTTTGACACTTGATTAGAAATATATTGGAAATCTGGAATCGATTCAGCCCATTCGAGTGAAGCTGTCTGCAGTTTAAAATGGGAATTAAATTCCGATTTCGGAATAGATCATAATACGAAATTCCGACCATTGGCGAGTCGGAAAATTTTACGAATTCCGATTTCAGAATTTGAATCATAATAGGGCCCCTGTTTTTTCGGGACATTGTCCACACTGGTGAGGAATTCGTGGCTTTTAGGGAAATAATGAAGTGCAATGATATAATAAGCTATAAAAATTATAATTCAATATATTAGAAACATGTATACTTACATTGTAAAAAATCAACCTCTTCAAAAAAACAAAAGTTACCAAAAAAAATCTTTTGAATTGATCAACTCGAACACTAAATAGCACACGACTAAAAACTATTTGTTTCGAGTTGTCAAACGAGGTATTTTCGAATTTTATAATTCCGTTTTCAACTCGAAACTAGTACGTTTTTTTATCTTGGAGTGCAGTTCAGCTCTAAACGAGTTTATAATAGCGAATTTGTTCTATACTCAAAAATATCACTCGATTCGAGTTTCATAATTCCACCATTTTCCGTAGAAAAAAAGATCCAATAAAAAACACAATAGCCCAATAAAATAACATTTCCATTTAATATTCACAACCGAAACAATATGTAACACGACAGCAAAATTTATATCCACAATTAATCACCATGACTAATATTTTTACTCACTCGTTCATTTGTTGAACACCAAATATTACATTCACGTTACTCGAATTTTAAGTTAAAACCAATTTTTCGGCTTGTCGCGGAATTTTCGAATAATATCTTTCGTTGCGCTCATATCTCGCTCTAAAAAATCCCCTGGAATTCGAAAGAAAACTGTATACCACATATTAAAAGATTATAACGGTTTCATGACACCTGAAATGGTAATACATTTTGTAAGCCAAATCATAGCACGAAACTTACATCTGACCATTTCGGAACTGTTCCCAGTCTTATTTGACGCTGTCGTTCCCAGTGAACTTGCAAATTTTGTTCGGATCTTGGTATTCATCTGAATTTCTACTCCAGCATTATATACTGCATAGTGCAGATAGATTAGCTCCCTGAATTCGAGAGTCGAAATACCTTCTGTAATTATTTGAGAGCAAATTCGATGCAACGTTGGATCTTTCTGTCGATTGGGTTCGGATCCCATTTTTCGCGAATACAACTCACGTGCCATAAATAATGATTTCGATTTCAATTGCGCAATAGCACGATTAAGTTTTCTCAGCTCATTATGAATACCTACATTGTCACGCTGTTGGAAACTGATATTGGTTATGGCTCCTTCGACTGCCCGTTGTACAGCTTGATAGAGGGGATGGAGATTTTGAGTGCTTCCACCTTGAGCCCTAATGACTGGTTTAGAACCGTAATAGGAGCACGAAGATTGCCTTAAAGGCGTGGAATATTGTCGGCTGTTCCGAGTTTTAAGTCTAAACCCACTGTTATTAACTAACAAAGGATCATTAGATAAATCGCTGGTGCTTGCACTTATATGATTATCTATTCGATTCACATCCATTCTTCGTGCCACCGCCAAATCTAGGTTAAGTTTTTCCACTTCCTGTTTATGTTCTTCTAATACATTATTGGTAACGAGCAATTGATTGGACAGTCTGCGTACTTCATCCCTCTCAGATTCGAGTGCCTCGACCAAGCTGCGATTTTCCTTTTTCATTTTTGATAGTTCATCGATGCTTCCATAGTTCAAATTTTCTAGTTCAGTCTCACGTGCCTCAAGCTTAGCCTTGTGAATCTCCAGTTCTTTTGAAAGCTTCTCGACTTGCTTTTGTAAATCGTTTTGATTTGCAAATCTAGCATTCTGTTCGTATTTCTCAAGCTTCCTTCTCAAAATGTCCAGTTCAGACTTCAATGGTGAACCAAAATTGTTTTTTATATATCTTTCTTCAGTCTCAGCATGCATTTGCAATTTCTTCACAAGCTCTTCGTTTCGTCGTAATAATTCATCGTTTTCTCCATTGATTATGCCTAACGCATACTTCTGCCTTTTAGATTTTTCGTCGAGTTTTCTTGCAATTATCATAACCTCCTTACAGTACCTTATCCAATTCGCTTTATCAGATTTCTCTAACGGTTGTTTTGGGAACTTAGTAGCAGGAGTTTGTTTGAATATCCCCTCGGCAACCTGGTTCAATTTTTCTTGATAGCTTTGAGTTCGATTCGCCATTTTCATATAGTCCCGCAAGTTGTTTTGACTTTGTTTGGAAACGTTTATGAGCAATCGCTCCAGCTTAACTGTTCTCTTAATGCACCTCTTTGAGCTTTCTTTCCATACGGTGTCTTGCTGAGCCAATGCTACCCCTTTTCTAGGCTGGGCAATATTGTGTTCAATTTGCGATGACAGAATAGCATTTTCTTTCTTCAAACTCGCTACTTCTTCCATTAGGTCAGTCAACTTGGCATTCTCAAGCAAAAGCTGCTGATTATCCTTTTCATATTGATTAAGCTTCTTGTCTTTCATTTTCACTGTCACAGCCAACTGGTCAATTTTCTTACGTAATTTTTTCGAAGAGCTGTCACCAAGTTGTTTGGTTTTCTTTTCATAGATATTGGATTTAAGATGGGACGTGCTTGTTCGAATGTTCAATAGCCTGTCTTCACTTTTTGGTTTTTCGTCGGAAAAATTTGAAGATTCATAATTCTTTTTATGAACTGTGTCACTGAGGCTGCATTTGCTTGTTAATGTTCTTCTACTGGAAGATACAGTAAGAGACATGTACGTCACAAGGGAAGCAGTCTGGTTCATTTTTTGACTTAATTCTTTCAGGCTACCTGAGAAGCAGTTGACATTTTTGAGAATTTTCGCTAAGTTTCGACAATTTTCACTTTGGTCCGAGATATTTTTGAAAGAATGTTTGCGAGCGACTTGCTTTTTTGCTCTGCTTCCAACTGAGTTGCCATGCACATGCGATTTTGTATTTTCTACTATTCCGTCCTTGCTACGTTTGCAGTTATAAGATCTTCCCCCGTAACATGATTTCCTACGATTTTGGTTTTCCTTAGCAATTCGATTATTACCACTTTGAAAATCATGGTCATGCGAATGACTTCTACCATATCCTCCGCCTCTTCCTCGACCACAGTCATCATCGTCAGATCCATCTTTCTTCTGATTCTGAGAATATCCATCTCTGAAATCGCTTTTTTCACGATTATTTGTCTCATTTTGACTTCGTGAAGTTGATGCTGAGAAAATTTCCTCCACGTTCCCACGATTTTTCTTTCCATCGAACACCTCCCGTGGATTGCAAGTTTTATTTGATGATGGAGAGTCAGAACTACTAGCAGAATTTGAGCTTGCGGTTGAAATATCACTGAGCGGGTCTAGATTAAAGTCGGAGGAAGTATGGCGCTGAATGTTCGGATTGACTGACGGTGTGTCTATAGGTCGTTTTGGTGTGTCAGGCATTAATTGCAATGAATTTTCGGAAGAATTGGACGAATGCAAACTTTCTAATAATATATCAGAAGCAGAATTTGATTCAGTTTCAGAGGTTGATGCATCCTGCTCTGGCTTTTTTGGTGGTAATCTATCGAGTTTGGATGAGGAGAGAGGCTCATGTAAGTGTGGATGTTTAATAGTAGGCTGTGATTTAATTTGTGGCTTCCGTCCATTCGAAAGCTGTGAATCCTTTTGATATCGTACGTCAGATTGATTTGACTTTTTGGCGGATTTCAAACACGAATGAAGTGGTTCTAAAGGCTCTTGCATAGAAGAAGAAGATGGCGGACAAGATGGTAAGCAAATTGGTACAAAATAGCATGGCCAATGTGGATTATAAGGAGGACAGGCAGCTGGAGGAATAGTCGCACTCTCGTAGCTCTTGAATGAAGGTTTATATTCGGATGAATTTCCAAAAGCAGAATGATATAAAGGTGCTGTTAGACACACAGGTGAAGGAGGCTTTGGTACTTCAGACACCGGATGGTACGCGGGTTTAGGTATGGTAAAATTGCCAGGATTTTCAGGAGTTTGTTCTGATACTTTGGGAGTCAATTTTGGAATCTGAGGCAGTACTGGGATCGGCTTCTCACGATTTTCAGGAATGCGTGCATCAACAAATTGAAAAATATGAGGATTCTGCCCTTCTGGGGAATTTCGTTCGGGCATTCCAAGTGCTGGACCATGTGGTTTATCAGATTTTGACCTATCTGGGTTTTCAGCAGTTTGTGACTTTGTTATCTCTCGACTTTGCGATCCTGGCTGATTCGGCGCAGGTATTATCGGTTTCTCAGCGACCAGTGGTGGTGCATTTCCAAAAATTGATGCATTTGGTTGATCAGAAATTGGTGGTTTTGGGTCCTTAGGAGCAACTGATCCTAAATTTTGCGGAGCCTGTGGATTTTGATTTGTCTTTCCTGCTAACGCTTTTTGAATAGACACAAGCTCATTTTCATAATCCTGTATAATTGCCAGCATCTGCTTTATGTCGGATTTGATCTCGTCATTTTTTAAACTCAGACGTTCGTTCGCCGCTTCCCTAACTTGCAAATTACAATCAATTTTCGCCACCTCTATTCTAACCTGGTCTAGTCGATGTTGGTAGTGATTGATATGTGCCATTTTAGCTGAACAACAAAAGTGATTGGTATGCCCACTTTTGCTGAAGCGAGCTCTTATACCCAAAATACCGACCTCCGCTCTTTGCACTCTCCTACACAAATTAAAGGCCTCTTTCTGAAGCTCACAGCGTTCCAAGTAAGCGGCTTGTCTTTGCATCTGATAATTGTTTATTGCATCACTATTCGATCTGTTTTCTTCTAACAATCGTGTCATCTCTTCTCGAATCTTTTGCTTCTTTTGAGCAAATACCTCTATCACCCTGCTTTGTTCGGCTGACTCCATACAATAGTCAGGGAGTTTAAATTGTTCACCGACCGAAAAATCACTGGAACAATCTGTAGAACAAGTACTGATTTTCGTACAAGGCTGGTGACATACTCTATGGGCAGAGCAGTATGAGCCATGACGTGTAAATCCAACTACGACCGCAAGCTTTTGTGGAAGGCAGTCGTCTGAAAAGGTTCGGCCTGTTGCTACTTGTAAAGGTGAACCCTGAAACGAAGTGGATTTGGCATTCTATAGTATTTAAGTGACAAGCACGCTCCTGTGAAATTTTGATTTCAATAAGTACAGGAATTAATGTCTACGTAGAATTCTAAACAGCGATATTGTGTATCACTTACCTGGCAACATTGATTAAGATACAAAGTATCGAATTCCTCAATCTCATTGCTTCGGATTATTTCCGTGGGATTTTTCTTTAAATCAAAATTTTTTGGTTTGACGACTTTGTACTTTTCGGTACTTATTATTTGGATTCCATTACGCTCATTATCTTCGACCGCAGACATAATTTAGTTACTCAATTTTGCGATTTAACTTAATATTACTTTGTAACCATGAAGAATTAAGCACGTTTGAAGTTTAAATAAAATTTTTTCTAAAAACGTTAAATAACACCATATCAAACCGACGGGCAAAAAAATTAAAAATTTTAAAACAACACAATTTAAAAATATTTGGTTTTCTATTCAAACATGTGCTCTAAATATTTGATAATAATTGTTTTGAAGTTTGACCTAAAATGAAAGCTCTATTAAGCAGAAGCTACTATATTTATTGCGAGTTTGTAGAGGATAAGTGACTAGAAAAATAGCAAACAAACAAATAAATATCAAAACGAAAGTAAAGTAAGATATGGATGCCTCACTTGCCAAATCGATTAACTCCATTTTCTGAATTTCATTAAATTTTTACTATCAAAGCACTTAAGAAGCTCCTAACTGTATATATTCAAAACAAATTTCTCTAATAATAAGTATTTAGTGGTGTTAATACCTATTATTAGAGAAATTTGTTTTGAATATATACAGTTAGGAGCTTCTTAAGTGCTTTGATAGTAAAAGTTAATGAAATCAGAAAATGGAGTTAATCGATTTGGCAAGTGAGGCATCCATATCTAAAATATCAAGATTCTAGTTAAAATTAAAAATAATCTACCGAAACCAATTTTTTCCCACAATTTACCAGCATCAATGTATTTCGCCATTTCACAAGTATTCATGCTTATACATTTGCAACAAATCACTTACCTTATACATTTCAATCAAATCAAATACCATGCGATAAAAATATTGGCTAAACGTGCTCTCACGTGAGCTCAAAAATCTGAATTTGCAGATTATCAAAAACGTGAGCTCACGTGAGCTCACATGAGCCGTGTGACGTGTCGCCAGTGTAGTTCTAACCATACAAAATGGTACTGCAGATCTATCACACGTGTGGTCAGCTGATGTGACCACACGTGAGCTCACGTTACGTGAGACCAGTGTAGTTCTAGCTTAATAGTGCTTGGAAGACAGTAAGTGATATGGGGCTTGAACAGTCTTGGAATATTGTCAAGATGAACCAAAATTATTTGGAAAAGGCTATCGACCTTACGACGTGTCTCAGTCGCCAAGGACTTGCTTTCAGAGGACATAATGAAAGTGGTCCCAGTGATAACCGTGATTTTTTTTTTGGAATCTTGTGAATTATTCTCGAAGCATGATTTAATTTTTGAAAAACATTTTAAAACAAGGTTGCGAACTACTGTAGTGGCAAAACAGAAAATGAGTTAGTAAAAACAATTGCTGAAATTGTTCGCGAGGACATGACAGCTGAAATAAAAGAGTGCGGACTGTTATCTATTATGGCAGACGAAGCAAGGGTCCACAAAAAGGAACAACTCTCCGTGTTTGTCATATTTGCTAGATGTTTCAGGAGCTAGAAATGCCTCGTATTTAGTCGATATAACTTTGAGCCTGTTAGACAGTTACGGACTTAGCAAATTACTTGTTGTTGGACAGTCTTATGATGGCGCTAGTGTCATATCAAGTCAAAAAGGTGGTTTACAAACCTAAATTAAGATAAAACAGCCTGCAGCCACATTTGTACACTGTCAAGCTCGTAAAATTATCCTTGTTGTGATGCACACATTTTTCACAATCGAAACGTATGCATCCTTTTTCAATGTCATCGAATCCCTTTACATACACCTTTCAAAGCCATCACAACATCAATAGTTGAAGCAGCTTGAAGAGGCAGTTGGTCTAAACACAAGGCGTGAAATGAGAAGTTTAAGCTCGACTCGTTAGTCAATGAGATTTCACAATTGCAAATATGTGATCGATAGCTATGGAACTATAAAAGAGGCTTTAGAAAAAGAAATGAATGAAGGAAAATACAACGACTCAGTTTCTGCATTGGCGATCTTTCATCTTTCACTATGTTCAAATTTTTTCTCCTTTCACTATGTTCTTTTTATAACGAACATGATAAGCTCATATTTCCAAACTAAAAATGCAACTCTTTGGGATGGGATGGATTTTGTGAATGGAACAGTTAAAACACTACTAAGTGAGCGAGAAAACTTTTATGTAGTTTAGGAAAAAATTGAATCATTCGCAGAGAAGCACTGTCTAGATCTCACATTTTCCAGAGGATCATGAAAGCGGAAAACAGCAAAAAGCACAAGTCTGAAAGGTTTTGATATTCCATTTAGCCTCGGACAAGCAGTTAGGGCTGCAAAGATATCCTTGGAAACCAAATGGCTCGAAAAGAGTAAGTTACAGCACTTTTCGTCTTAGCAAATTATTTATGCTTTTCCTAGGTTTTCTAGGTAATAAAAATTTGAAACAAGAGATCAATTTCTTCCTTGTAAGCTTAATATATTCCAATTTCTTCAAAGACATTTTGAAAGTAAACTATTCTCTTCTTCAAGTATAAATTGAAATATATTTAGCTTCTTAACGAAAAAATAGTTTATATTTCTAATTAATTCCATTCTTTTCTGGTATAATTCCTACAAGCGTTCATTTCTTAGTGCTAATGGATAATTCATGTGTAATTCATACTTACCATTCACATTATATGCATATGGTAGTAGCTCATACGTATTCACAGACACGAAGTTTAAATTAACAAAAAACAAAGAATAAATTGATAAACATATAATGTTTTAGTAAATTATATAAGTTGTATGAACAGTACGTGTACCTTACGGAAGACAAAATTATCGCTTGTTTTGAGCCTTTCGGTCCCTGGCCCCAGCCAGATTTTAGACCACAGCACGCCTATGAACCCAAGTGAAAATCCCTGATAAATCATCACCAGAGCCAACAAATAAATTGGAATATGCTCCGCCTCAGCTCAAACGGACCAGCCATCGTGTATTCAGCAAATCATCGCCAAATATACGCAGTCAACGTCAAAAGTCATTTAAGTGTGGCATAGGCAATAATCTCAGTTGTAATGGATGTGGAGGAAAGCATGCTCGCAGGGAATGTCCCTATAAAGACGTAACGTGTCATGAGTGCAAAAAAAGAGGTCATCTTGCTAAAGTGTGCCGTGCAAAATCTAAAAAATCCGACAGCACGGATCAATGCGACAGTGTTTACGCGCTCAACGGAATCAATTCAATCACGTCAAATAAGTCAACTGACAGGCAGTTATTGCGAAGACTGATAGACAATTTAGAAGTTATTCGGGACATTATGTACAGAAGAAACTGGATGCATATGTAGTGAAAGGCATTTTTTCGGCAAAAATTCGGTCGCGAATGGATCTCGCACTTCGTGTCAGACATTAATTTCAAAGAAATGTTCGCTGGTAACATTCGTTCGCTGAAAACTTCAGTGCCAAGTTTATCTGCCGAACAAATTAACACACTTAACCTAGTTTTGTCACGTCATGACAAACTCACAGGACCACCTGTTAGTGTGCATTTTAAGAATGGGGCAGAAGAAACTAAAGCATGAATGTCCATTCCTACTTCGGTCAAGATATGTGATTTACATATCTTGAAGTTGAATGTAAAACTGACTGACAGCCAAGGCTCCACATAATCGATTTGAATAATCTCATTAAAGATGCTGAAGATCTTCTACAACAGCCCCTCATTTTCACTCGAAAGTACCACTTTATTTTTTAAAAATCGTTTATTAAGCCCAATATGATAGCACTAATGATTTTCCCATTGAAAAACACACTCGAAAATTTAATCACAAATACAGTTATAAATCAAAAAAAATTACATTAGTCTATAAGACAAAACAATTGTTTCTAAATTTGCATTGCACCACCAAAATTACTTTTTCCCATGTTTCTGGAGGCTTCGTAGTATTTCTTGAGTTTTATTCACATCTTTTTCCAGTTGATGCCCTGCACGAGAGATTATTTATTATTTTCTATGCAATAAAAATCAGATGCCAATCAAACGAATACTTACATCTTACCAACCCACTTGGGCTGAATGTGCTAGCTAACGAAGAACGGCTTATTGAACTGCCACGTTTCAGTTGGCCCTGTTTCACTTTCTTTTGGAACTCCATTCCTGCATTATAGACGACATAGTGCAAATGAACCAGATCCCTAAATTCAAGAGCCGCAATCCCATGCATAAGTATATGCATGCAAATGCGATGCAGCTGAGGATCTTGTTTCCGAGCTGTTGCCGAACCAAATTGATTCAAGCACTCCTGATCCAAGCTCTGAGTAAACCTCTGATTTAGAATATCTATAGACTTGTATATTCTGCGCAACTCAGTCAAAATAATTTCCCCCTCAGCTCGCGAGCCAATGTGACGCAATGCACCTTGGATTTCATACTGCAACGACTGACACATAGCCTGAAGACAGCGTGAATCCTCAGGTTTCAGATCTAAATCATCTTTGACTAATTGTCTAGAAGAAGTTGATAGATTGGTTCGATGAACTTCGTTACTATCTTGCGAATCTATCAATCTGTTAATGATTTTTCTGTCCGTCTCTTGGTTAAGTTTACTTTTCTCAACTTCCTTTTTGTACTCGTCGAGATCTCGATTCGAACTCTGCAACTGAATGGACAGTTTATCCACTTCCGCCTTCTCTTGCTTAAGCTCTTCGGACAATTTTTCATTATTGTGCTTCAATTTGGAAATTTCTTCCAAACTTACATTATTCACAGCTTCCAGTTGCTGCTCGCGTGTCTGCAACTTTTCCATGTATGTTTTCAGTTCGTCAGTAAGTCGTTGGATCTGATTTTCCGATTCTTTTTTCTGTTTCTCATATTCATCAGCAACCGCCTTGAACCTTTCTAATTCATGTGTCAGTAATTCAGTTTCTGATTTCACATACAAATCCATATGTGTGTCAAGAAAATGTTTTTGATTTTTGACATAAATCTGCAACTTGTGCTGTAGCGAATCGTTTTCGTGCACTATATTTTTGTTTTCTTTCATTGCCACCTTTAGTGCAAAGCTTTGCCTATTTGATCTCAGTTGCGTAGCCTTTGCGACTTGCATTGCTTCTCGAGCATATTTAATCCAGTCTCTCTTCTTTGAACCTGCTGAAGGCTCAGGACAGAAACATTTATCATCAGCTGGTTTAAATAGGCCATGCATACATTTGGTAAGATCCTTTTGATAACTCTTCACGAGATTTTGACTTTCCAAATAATCGAGATAGTTGCTGGCATTTTGATCCGACAAGTTTGCTATGATCCGTTCTAACTTGGTTATGTGCTGGATGTGTTTCAGATTATTGTCGATGTCCAAGTGTATTTGGTTACTAGAAACCGTTGATTGATTTGCCTTTACTCCTGCAACTATCTCATTTTCATTCGAATCTCCGGATAGATTTTCAATCCTACTGATCAGCTCAGCATTCTGTCTCTGCAAAGTTGCAATCTGTTCGGCCAAATTTTCCGCTCTTGCTTGATCCCTCAACATTTGATTGTTATTTTTCTTGTACTGACGAAGTTTGTTTTGGCTTGCCTTCAATTTAACCGTCAAATAGTCTACTTTACGAACTAGAGTAGCAGATGACAAACGCCCTTTGCTAACGTCTCTTATTCTTTTCCTAGATGCGAGATTAGTTGTTTCAAAACTTGCGCCAGAGCCATTTTCATGTTTTCCTAATTGTCTGCCAGCATTCGCGGAGTTTATATTAGACTCAGTATTCAACTCATAATCTGGATATCTTGATGCGTGATGCGATTTTGCTGTTGTTTGCGAAAGTTTTCTCAATGCTTTCTTCTTTTCTTCTCGAAGAATTAATAATTCTCTTGTGAATTCAGAATGATCCCCGATCAGATCCGGCGGCGGTTTTCCACTACGTGACGAGTGCTTGTTGGTGACAGCATTCCTGTGAGTCTTAGTTTTTCTGTTATTGGCTGTTAGTGAGCCTTGGCCACAAAGCTCTTCAGACACAATGTTATTCTCTATCTCACTTTCTTCGGTAATTCGCTCCAAATCATAATGGAAACCACTCGATATTTTGTAGTCGTCATTTTGAGGACGGTCTCGCTTACTGCACTTGCACCCGTTACGGCCCTTACAGGATTTCCCTCTATATCTATCTTTGTCGTTTGCGGCGGCGTCTTCGTTTTGATCGTGATTCATAGTCTGTGTAGGACCATGGCTACCATCGTGATAGTCCCCATCATCTTCATCGTTTTTAGGGTCTGTTGAATCATCTTCATCAAAGTAGTCTTGACCTTTTTCCTCCTCCTCTTCACCTTCGCCCTGTGAGTCCAAATTCATTGAAGTACTTTCAGCTTTTTTCGGACTATCTATGCCGCCAGCTGCACCCGGTGGAGGAAGAATGGGTTCTGGTGTTATAATTTCATTATCAGATTCAGTGCTGGGTTCCACTGTTGCAATGGAGGGGGTAGATATTTGCACTGCTGGGCTTGATATTGATATCGAACTTACAGAACCGGGTGTAGCTATGATGGGAGGACTGGCTGGAGGAGTGACTGATGGACTGAGTGGAGGACTGGGTGGAGGACTGATGTTGGGGCTGGTTGGAGCGCTTGTGGATACCGTGCTTGAAGATGATGTGGGTGTCGTTAAAGCAGTAATAACTGAAGGATCAGTTGGTTGCTCTGATTCTTCACAACAGCATTCTGTCTCGTATTCTGTTTCGTATTCTGGTTCACTTTGTTCTGGCTCAGTTTCTTCTAGTTCACTCTCTTCTGGCTCAGTTTCTTCTGGTTCGCTTTCTTCTGGTTCACTTTCTTCTACTTCTGGTTTTATTGGTCTACCAGGACATGGCTTATGAGGTTTAGATGGGTCAGGTTTGCTCGGACAGGGTGGGCCGATTGGACCTGGACATGGTCCAAAAGGCTTAGATGGACAAGGCCTGCCTGGTGTAGGTGGGCCAATAGGGCCAGGACATGGCTTGTGAGGTACAAGAGGGCAACTTTCTGGTGGACATTCTGTTTCAGGATTGAATGGACCTTTACATCCAGACCATACCTCATTTTGTATGCAGCATATTTCTTGTTCAAAGTTGTGTGCTATTTGAAGCATCTTCCTAATGTCGCTCTTAAGCTCTTCGTTCCCTTTTCGCAGCCGCTTGTTCGTATCTTCGCAAGCTTCCAATTGGAATTTCTTTTTGATCGCTTCACCTCTGACATTTTCCAGTTTCTGTTCACACTGGAGAATCTGTTGCACTCTCGAGTCACCGCAATAGCGATCGAAAGTTATATCTCTGCAAATTTGTGATCTAATCGTCATGAATTCATACTCGGCTCGTTGAACCAATTTACAGTAAGTTATCGCTTCCTTTTCGACATCACAGCGCTGACGGAAATGCTTTTGTCGTAGCGTTTGACATATTTTAATAGCTTCGCTGCTTATTTCAATTTGCCTGATTAGATCGGCCATAGTATCTTGAACCTTTTTCTTTTTATTCTGAAACATACCTTGTATCACACTCTCTCTCATAGATTCGACACATTTGTCTGCATAGCAAACTTCCCGCGGGCAACAACAAACATCATTGCACAGGTCACTCTCATCGCAATCGCTTATTTGCGCTTGACGACACGTTTTGGAGCAATCACCACGACACTGACTCCCAGTTCGTGTAAATCCAATAACAGCATTTGAATGATTATTAGGTATTGATCGATTTCTTTTCAGAACTGGTGTATTCATGGCTGTGCTGGAGATTGCATCCTAGAAAGTAAAGAACAACAAAAGCGATTAGTGATTTGGTATGAATTGTTATTGAAATACAATCATAACATACTACATACATACATAATACTATGTTGCAACCAAATTGCAACAAAACAATTTAAATACACTTCACTTGCACATCTATTTCTATAAAATAGTCACGCAGCTGGCAATGAAAGCCAATTATGGCTGATAAATGGTAAATGATAAATTTTATCCTTTGTTCACCCTATCAAATTAAATTTTTCGAAATTCGCCTTTTCACAAGAACGGTAACCCATCACCAGATCCACCTCTATTTTTGAAATTCACATGGTGTGTCGGTCTTCAATTGGACCAGGTATTGTAAACAGCCCTGTGGTAGTCGTGCCACCTTGGAAAATCACAAAGAAAACCAATGCCATTTGCCCTGTAAAATCGGATCCAGTCGCCAGCTTAAAGGTCAAGTTTACAAGATATTTGGTTGAAAAACTAGAATAGGGCTGCCAGCAGTAGAAATTTTTATTTCTTGAATCCTGGAAATTCGCTTCGCAGAAGAAAAGCTTTTGCCCTATAATTTCCGGTACGGTCATGAAATCAAAATGAAATCCATAACTGTCAATTATCCTCTCTTGGCGCTGTTTGGCCGTTCATGGTTCTTATCATATGCTCAAGTTCATGGTTCTTATCATATGCTCAAGTTCATGTTCTGTTATTTATACCAAATAAAGTAATAAATAAATGACAAATAACTAAATGAATAACAGTTAAATACCAAATTTAAATTAAATATACAGTACATATATATTAGTATGGTGGGGAAAGAGGGAGACTATGAAGAGAGAACCTTGATAAAGTTACTTTTAAAAGTTTCTTTAGACATCGTAGCGGAAAAGTTATCGCTCATGCTATTGAATAGCCTACAGCACCTATTTATTGGCTCGTTTACTGCATTTGTTGTGTTGAATTGGTATTCAATAAGCAATCGTCGGGATCTAGTGACTCTCAAGGGCTGATTGAGCACAAACTTTTCTTTCAAGTAGACGACATTAACCACGTCTCTGATGACATCGAAGCTGAAACAGGCAGATAACGTTAATCTTCTCGACGCAAGGGGTAACAATTTAGTACATTTAAGGCGATATTCGTGTGGTGGTAGATTACTGAAATCATAATAGTTCAAAAGATCTCTCAGAGCGAATAGTAAAAACTGCTGCTGAACAGACGGTGACCTGATGACATGGTAGATTTTGAGGTCGTCCGCATATAGTAAATGAGGAATATCAGATAAAAATATTAAAAAGAAGAGGGCCAAGATGACTTACTTGAGGTACACCGGTTTAAAGTCGACTTTCTTTGAAAGAAGACCTTGAAGTTTCTCGAATTGATAATCCCCTCGGTGTAAATTCAAACATTGATAATAATTTCGCTATAGCCATATCCTCTAGTATTATATCTGTGCATTTACATTAGTTGGGATTGGGTCCACTGTCAACCCCGCTGAACCTATTTCTCTAGCTATATTTTTACGTGCATTTGCAAAGAACTGATTAAATTCACCTGAAGCTCGCCTAATTCACGTAATTCCAGATTATTTAAATATTTGTATTTACGTACATACGCTTCGTGAGACAGTATAGAATTCAAGAGCAATTAAATCGTATTCTTCTTTAATACGATGGCTAACGTCGACTTGATTCTTCATTAGTTTGTGAAGTTGGTTTTTGTGTTTTCTCAGACGTCTAAGAGTCTTGTCAAGCCAAGGTTCATAGAGTTAATATTTTTTCCTTATCTTAGGTACAAACTTATCGATCGTGTCAAATATTATTCTATAAAACAAGGCTACATCATCATCAAGGGAATGGACATTGTCAAGGAAATTGTGAATGCTATCATAATCAGCATTATGGAAATCATATACAATCGTATTATTGTCAGTAGTTAACATGTTCCAATTTGTAGTGGAAAGTTCAATTGTAAGAGTGGAATGGTGAAGACTATTAGAAAAGAGATTCTCTGCGTCATTAATTGGGCTAACCACTACATCGTCATAAACATTTTTAAAGATTAAGTCAAACCAATTACCATTTTGGTTGGAAGTCGGAACAACCTGCTGCAAATCATGGTCATACTACGTACTCACAAGGTTAAAATCAGAAGACTCAAGTAGGTTTACTGGTATTAAACCATCATCAGACTTATCAGAAAAAAACGCGAATTCGGCCAACTAATCACTCAAAAATATAGTTTTATCCTCAGCACTACGAGAAGCCATAAAAGAAGATATTTGTTCGCATATATAATTGTACACTGATTCGTCAGATCTCGGAGGGGTGTCAAATAAACCAATATAAAACGAGGTTTTGTCAATTGAAACGCGGATAAATATATACTGGAACAATTTGTGCAAGGCAGAGTTTACAAGTTCACTTGAGTGAGCGTTCGTAACTGTGATTAAGACACTACCACCTCTTGACTGACCAGTGGAAACATAATCTCGGTCCTTTCCAAAGATTTTCCAGGTACTGTCAAGGATTTCTTCATTGATATGGGAGTCATTTAACCATGTTTCAGTGAAGGCAAGCACTTTGAAATGGCAAGATTTGGTGTCAAGAAAGAGTTTATTTATTTTACCCCTCATACCACCTCATACTGAGGCTTTTGATTGAGGATATATTGTTAGGAGCGATACCCGATGCGGTTTTGGGTTTCGCGTAAAGAATTCTTAACCGAGGCGGTATTAGCAGAAGTCGTAGCAAGAGCAGTGCCAATAATTGATGTTCTACTGAATGAATTTGAATTACGAGCTACGATTGAGCCGGAACATACCTTACGGTGATGAGAAGTCTGAAATGGAAAGGAGGCATGAGTTGGATATGCTATAGCATGGGTCTCAGGATGGGAACACCTGACGGTAGAATTTCGATTAAAGCTGGGAAAGTCTCTAGTCAGAAGATTTGAAGGAGTTATCTGATTAAAAGATACAGGCGAAGTACAATTACTAGTCACAATCAAGTCCTTATATCTACTTTTAATGTTGCTGCTAGCGATGATGGTCCTCCAACGACGAAATGTGATGCCATTCCATTTATATCCCCTAACGCTTCCATTCACGTGAGTGAAAAGCCATGCATACTGATGGAAAATTTTTCCTTTAAGATCCTGCTAAGCCAAGATTTATCGGTGGAATCTGGTACTCCTTTTACAAAAAAACGGGATCTTCTTATTGGTCGACACTTCGGTTGGTTGAAAATCGTCATGATTTGAATTGCAGCTTTTGATTTTGGAGATACGTCTCAGCCAATCATTTTCCGAACAATAAATGCCTAATTTAAAAATTGTTTTGTGGGAATCTTTCATGGGACGTTCAGATAGAGTTTTATGTTGGATAACAGCTTCGTGATTCTCTCAATTCCTTGATAGGAGAGGTTGCGACATCTTTGGTAGACTTCATCGGCATTATCGAATTTGAAGAATTGTTATTATGTGCACTCCGTAGTTCCTTGTGAAGTGATATTTCAAACAAAGGTACACACGGATTGGATAGCCCTACTTCTGCCGACGGTTTTGTATCGGACTTAATTATACTCTCTAATTTATTAATAATTAAATTTTAGTTCGAGAGTAAATTGGTAGAGATGTCTGAATTTCTTTTGCTGGCATTAGCAACAGCATCTAGTGTAGCCGTAGAACTTTCAATGTGCCTTGTGGTTTCAGCAAGAATTCCAACCTTGAGTTTCGTTTGTGCGTGTAGTTTTTTTTACCTCCTTCACTCTACTCTCTCCATCACTGAATATGCACAGTCCGTGTGCATCAAAAAATCATCACTAAGTAATTATTCCTAGTACTTCCCAGACAATTGGTGTATTGGTATAAGGGATAGTACCATCCTGCTTTTTATAGCTAGTACTTTAGGTCATGTTGTGTACATTTCATTTGTCATCAAGACGTGCGTCCAGAGAAAAGTTTACAAAAAACTGTGGATTTCATTAGCAGTGTGCTCTTTCGATGTAAAGCTTTAGATTTTCTTTAAACTTTACAAAGTTTTCCGAATGTTTAACCGAATTAGACAGAAAATGCATTGCTTCCTGTACAGGGTGGGAAGCATATGATCTTTTTCACCATTAAGGTTGCTGATGTAGCCTACTAAGCTATTATACATGGTCTAAATGAGTTTTTCTGTATGCTGGCAGTCGGAGCAAATAAAATGAAACTCCAAGTAGGGATTAAACCAATCTCTCGGTGTACCCTTGTAAGCACCGTGCAGTTTCCTGTTGCTGAATGCCTTGCATGTTACAGATTTTAATGTATTGTCGAAGGATATGCAGCCATCAAGGTTAAACTTGTAACTCATATTCACTAGCTGCTTTCTGTGCCACAAGAGGAGTTGGTTCAAGGCAACAAGAAAACACTCGAAGAAAACTACAAAAAGCCGCACGAGTCGAGGATCGAACCCGGGACGGTAGTATGCTAGTCTGGAAACCTTCGCACTAGATTGCTAGTGTTTCGAAACATGCGGTTCAATAAAAGTAATCAAATCACCATTAACACCCTATTCACAATTTTAATTATCAAAAGATTCAAATTCCAATAATACAATTACACAATAATTTTTTTGAATTTCACTGTTGATTTGAATAACATTTGAATATATTCAATTTAGTATTTGATCAACCAATGTTATCGAATTTCGATTTTAAATTTTTTTTTATATTATTTATTCTTCCACATTCCAGCACAAAGTATAAGAATCTGCCAAGTTCCTTTTCATTTTCCGCAAAAGTCCTAATGCGATTAATGCCATTTTCAATTATAAAATTAAATTTGTGCATTTTAAACCCGTATAAAGTGACTGCTAATTGGAGAATGTGAAAGAGTGCTAGTTGTGGTTAGTTTCGAAAAAGCCCTATCGACGTCACGTCAAAAGGCTCATTGCTATTGCCATAGTATAAAGCTTTAGATCAGTGCTACTATCACAAATAAAATAGACAATTTACGGTAAATAAGAAGATTTGAACTTAAGTACAGGTATTTGGCTGATATACAAAGTAGAGGTTAAATAAAAACCAATGAACTAGTTCAAATTATCCGCAAAACAATATGAAAAGATTAAGACTACAAAATATAGACGTCCAAAAGAAATGCATATTTAACCGCGGTGTCAAACTATGTAGGAGATCGTCAATTGAAGAGTTAAGATTAAATTGATCAGATCGACGCAAAGTGTAGTTTTTTTTTCTTAAAATAATTTCGCAAAACGCATTAATGGTTTGCTCTTGTCGCATTGGCTTGTGCCCAGTGAAAAAATCAAAAAAAAAATCTGGTTAACGTAAACAAAAGAAGTAAACAAATTAAAGCATAGGAGAACAAATTCAAAGCAAATTTCAAACAACCACATACCCCCACATCCAAATTATGCAAACCAGTTTTCAACACAGCAGCGGTGAACTGCTTATATTGATCGTCGATTTCTCTGATTTTCTTTTCGATTATTTCTGAACATAAATCCTGTTTTTCATTTTCTTCCTGATTTTTTCCAACATTAAACATTTCTTCCGGTTCGGAAACAAATATCGCAGCCATAATTATTCCATTAATTTCATCGATTAGGCAATTTATTAATCGTGAAGGTTTCGTTGATATGATTAATTAGATATAAGCCAACGATCAGAATTTATTATTACAAATTAAAAATAACATCATCATTTATTCGAGTGCGTGAAAAAGGATAAAGAGCCACGTTAAAATTAATTTACAATTTAAAAACGGCCAAATGAAATTAAATTTACACTCATATCACAAGCAAATTTTACAATAAAAACATTGCAAATTACAAACATAAATGAATATAAATTTATGGATTTTTTAATCAACTAGTAAAATTTAAAAGGTGTATAATAAAAAAACATATGCATGTTATTGAAATTTAGTTAACAGTTTCATATTGATTTTTGATAGGATTCTCATGAGATTCTAGATTGTGTCAGAAACTAATCAGATTTAATAATGTTTTATGCTGAACTATAATGCAATCAAGTGCACTTAAGCAAACGCTCAAACCTAAAGAAAATTTAATTTAATGTTTGTTAATCAGCCCACCGTGGACTTACGGCTACTTTCGTAAAAGTACTGTCAGTAAAAGATAACGCGACAAACAATTGCAAAAATTATCACTTTTATTTGGATAGTAATACGTTTATAGCAAGAAATGAAGTGGAGAATTAATTGAAGAGGGAATAATCACTTAAATTACTGCGCGTCCCATTGAAAACTTTGTGTGCTTTAGTGATGAGAGAGCTAAACTAAAGAAAAGAGTGCGATCCTTCACAGTATATAGGGTACGTTTCGCCATTTCTATTAAAATAATTTTAAGCAAATTTGCAAAAATTACTCACCACGTAGAAAGAATTCTCGAAATCTGTCATTCGGAGCTCTTGGCATTCGAACTAAATTCATTGCCATATTTGGTAATCGTTTGATTTACCGCTAGACAATACCATAGCATAGGTACTAATATATAGCACGGAAAGAACGGTATTGATTGATGGACGAGAATGGCAGGGAGTGAAGGATTTACCATCAGCTGGCACCTAAGAAGAACCAAAACCAAAATACATAAGTTCACTTTATCATATGCAAAAGTGAGAAAAGCATACTCTCAAACGACATGTGAGAATGTATTTATCCGTGTTAGCTGATAGGTGAGAGTGTGTTGGCGTGCGTATAATCCCATCAAGAAACATTAAGCGCAGCGAACATTTGCTGGCAACAAACGAAATTCTCTGTAGTGGATTGCATAAAAGTGTCGGAGATATTTCTTTTACTTGCCAAATGGTATTGACAGTAGTATTCCGCGTTAACCACCTTATTCCTTACCATTTTTATACTCATAATAGGTTTTCAAAAAATCAATATTGCATAAATTGCCATTCGTTAAAAATAGTCTCTTTGGCAAAGCACATGTATATTGCCTAGTGGGAATGAGAAGCGTATCTGATCGTATAAAGGGGGCGTTGTCTTATCTTGGCGGGTACTTGCTGTCTTTTTTCAACTTAAACTTGGATATTGCTATCTCCTTCTCGCAATTAGTGGGGAAATACCACAAATTGTATCGCAAATCACGTACTTTGCGAGCGATATATGGGGCATTTCACGTGAAGCGGACAACGAAAAAAAATCGAGGTTCTGGATTTCGTTCATATTGTGCATAATGGTACTTCTAGAAGATATGAATGTGGATGCACAAGTTTTTGTTTCTATGAGGTTTAGTTGCCGAGTTATGGGCTTCTGAATAATTGAAGAAATTGACAAAAGGCTTTTTTGGAAGCGGATTCCGAGATTCAAAACAAACTCTAAAAAACATTAAACATAATGATTGGTATAGAAAATTAGCTGTTCTTTTTAATTTTGAAATTAGATTTGAAAAATAAATTTTTTTCCCTGTGTGGAACCGGAAGTAGACACTTTAACTCGTGATTTGAATAATTTGGTCCAGGTTAATTTTGTTTATTTTTATAACAAAATAAAGCATAAAGTATACTTATTTTATCATAAAAGTTTTAGAATGGGATGGCCAGTAGTTTAGGAGGTAGGTGAATTTCAATACATAAAAGTCGCATGGAGCGTGGTACCGAGAGCTTGCTTAAGGCAGCTAGTTGGCTCGAAAACAAAAATTGATTTGAAATGTGATTAGTAGCGCCATCTCTTATTTGAAAAAGGTTTTATTTTCCCATAAAAACCTAATTAAAATATATGACGCATATCTAATATATTTGACGCCAAGCCAATTCAAATTTTCCGTTATTTTTCGAGTTACTGTTCAACGCTTGCAATGACTGTTACTTTCATTGATAAGTTAAAGAGTCTTAATTATGTGTATTATGTCTCCGTTCGGCTATCGATGTTTCAATCCATTCGATTTGAAGTTTCATCGGAAGGCTAAAGTCCTAAGAAAAATTCCAAGAATATTAGCAGAAAATAAATTATGTCGAATCTGATGGAAAAAACTGATCGTAGAAACACCTCTAGTTATTAAAAAAAAAGAACTAGTTTAAAAAACGAGAGTAAAATTGTAAAAATTGTGAAATAAATTCATTTGTCTAAACACAAGTACCCTTTTTTTCACTAAGTAATTGAGCATTATCATTTTTTAATGTTTTATATTCTATATGTAAATGGTACAAGTTATATATAATAGTTTTAGTACAAATATTTTGCTTTCACACTCACTAGCTATCATAATCAAGCTCCCGGTACCACGCCCCATGCGACTTTTATGTATTTAAATTCACCTACCTCCTAAACTACTGGCCATCCCATTCTAAAACTTTTATGATAAAATATGTATACTTTAAGCTTTATGTTGTTATAAAAATAAACAAAATTAACCTGGTCCAAATTATTCAAATTACGAGTTAAAGTGTCTACTTCCGGTTCCACACAGGAAAAAAAAATTATTTTTCAAATCTAATTTCAAAATTAAAAAGAACAGCTAATTTTCTATACCAATCATTATGTTTAATGTTTTTTAGAGTTTGTTTTGAATCTCAGAATCCGCTTCCAAAAAAGCCTTTTGTCAATTTCTTCAATTATTCAGAAGCCCATAACTCGGCAACTAAACCTAATAGAAACAAAAACTTGTGCATCCACATTCATATCTTCCAGAAGTACCATTATGCACAATATGAACGAAATCCAGAACCTCGATTTTTTTTCGTTGTCCGCTTCACGTGAAATGCCCCATATAGTTCTTAAGCTATGGTCCTGGCCAAGAGACGGTGTGTTAAAAGTCTCTGAGTGGGTGTGACAGTGCGCTGCATTTAGTGCGATATGCCATATCGTTCGAATAAGTCAGTATATGTCCTTAAAATCAATAAAAATATTAATAGTGCAGTATATTGATGACGATAGTACAACAAAGTCCCAGTTTAACTACACATTTATTTTGAGGGATAAAAACATCATTTGATGAAGAAGTGCCGCAGAAACTTAAGAGCCTAGACAGACAGCGCAGCCTGAATGATCATTTGCTGTAAATCATCATTTAAGTTCTGCGTGTCATATCGTAATTTGGACTTATTACCACTAAATGACCAAGAGCCTAGACAGACAGAGTAGCCTAAATGACAATTTGTCGTAAATGATCATTTAAGTGCCGAGTGTCATATGCTAATTTGGACTAATCACTTTATTTTTACTTTTAAGTCAGAATCAGTGGGTGGCGTGACTCCAACACCATGAGGGGTGAGCGGCCCCAACAATATCGAGGACAGAGGCTTTTTTCCTTGGCCCTGTCAGCCTCATGGATGGAGGCATATTCTCCCTCTTTTTAATTTTATTTCAGGTTTCTCTTTTCAGCTCCTCTTAATATGACAGAAACGCGTCGTTGCGTCTTGGCTGCGTCTAGCTTGGCAGCCCATGCCTAAGAGCTACGTCCGGTCCTTCACGGACCATTTTCCGCTTTTGTATATTGTGACATTTACGGAGTCTTATGATTGATGAGGTACACGTAGTGTCCCTTTTTTTGGAGCGTATCCACCACTTGCTTTCCATGACCCACGCCATCCACGGAGAGTTAGTAAAGCGAAGAAGAAGGGGGCTCCGCTAAGGCGGACTAGAGGCCATATCTCGAGCACCCTGCTCCATGGGCTGTTGTTTGTTGTTGTTGATGATATAGTTGTCAATAAACTACTTGGCAGGTTTTTGACAGGATTTCGGTCTGATTGAGAGGCACCAGCCAAGACTCTTAACCCCCCAATTTGTTACAATGCCCATGTCTAAAATTGTATTTAGCTGGATGAATGGTCGCATGGATACGTTTCGTTGAATGTTTTCCATTAAATATGAAGCTTCTAAAGTAGTAGGTTCGATTCGTGGCTGCAGTTGATGCTTAGGATGAATGATCTTTACGCAAATGTGCAGCAGGGACAAATTGAAATCTTCGGACAATTTTCTGGAAATATTTGTGCGAAGTATTGAAATATTCACGGGCGGTAAACTTCAGACACTCTCTGATAATACCACTTTCCATGTCACCGTTGGACCAGGGCGATGCGCACAAGACAGTTTGGTTTCGAAATCGATCAGATCGAACAGATTTTTAGAAGCAGTGACTGGGCAATCATGCGCCTTGTGAACAGAGATATGAGAGCGTTGAATTTTCAAATACTTAATATATGTACTGATCTTTTGGTTCAAAAAGTGATTTCCCAAAGCTTACAACCAAACAAAAAAATCAGAAGCAAAATCTTCAAATTCTTTTTTCGAAAGTAGTGTCTTTCTATGCGCTAAAGATTTTTAGCCTCTGAGAACGCAAGAAATTTTTGGATAAAAGTATGATCAAACATATTTTTATTCACAGAATCCAACTAAACTGTTCTTTTTTCTAGTCCAGTTTAAAATAATCGACTTTCTTTTATTTACATCTCGAATCTTATAGTCATAGCTAACTTTCGCAAAATAATGACAGCTGTCCGAATCAAAATCAGTTGAAAACGTTCTCGTTACTTTTTGAATGCTGTCCAAAATTTATTTATTTGAAATAATAATTTTAAATTCTTCTTTGTGTATTTTTAAAACTATTCGCTATTATTTCCATATTCGGCGCAATAATTTTAATCAATCTAAGCTCTAAATAATTTCAAACCTTATTTTTGAGTAGCTGTAACACTTGAAGATCATTCGAGCTTCACTCTATAAAGCGAAATGACCTCTATGTTCAGTGAAAACGATAATATTCCTAAGGACGATGAGAATGTGAGCGATACTTTTGACGAAGAAAAAGTAAACCGTGTCGATGAAATGCCTGAGAAATTCGACAAATTTGATCATGTAACTGAGGATGATAGTTTGAAGGTGATTTTTGTAGCATACCAAATTTCTTTTAAATATTCTTCTGAGTGTAAAATCATATTCTACTTCTTTGCTTTGGATTATTCTTAAGCTGCTGAAAACTTGGTTGTGGGCATCTTCGGGATGTCTGCAGTGTATAAGGTATACAACAGTGGTGAAAGTGAAGAGCCTTTCGGAACTCCGGCTTCTATTGGTCGTGTGCTAGAGAGGTGGTCGTTTATTCGAACGGAAAAGGTTCTGCCCTCAAGGAATGATGCAATCAATTGTACAAAGGGTTTTGGGATATTAAAGTTGCACATTTTAACGATTAGACTCGCGTGCCAGACCTCATCGAATGCCTTGGCAACGTCAAACATGACAAGGCCTGTTGATTTCTGTTGATTGAATCCAGTTATAATGTGCTGTGTCACTCTGGCTAGCTGTAGCTCGGTAGACTGATGGGCTTTGAACCCGAATCGCTCTTCTGAGACGATGGATTTTTCGGTGACTACTTTCTCAAGTCGCGATAGTATTAGCCGCTCGACTAGCTTCCCGATAGAGGATAAGAGGGTGATTGGTCCTCAGGTTTGCGGAAAGGTGAGGTCTTTGTGTGGTTTTGGCACCACCGTAATTGTTGCTTTCTTCCAGGGTTTCGGAAAATAATTTGTTCAGAAGATCGCATTGGCAATGTCCGTTATTTCTTTGATTTTGTTGTCCTAGCTTTGGCGTTTCGTTTTCCAATAAGCTCAATATGAGAGTAAAAGTATTATAAACCATGAACTTAATTTTTACGGATTAAAAATTTACTTAACTGTGCGTCTGACATAGCAATAACGAATATGATAATGGATTGCAGACCATCCAGTAGCAGCATCTCATAAAATTATTTCTAGTGGTACTTGCTTTACGTGGCAAGCAGAAAGCTATCCACAAAGTCACCTCCTACATTTTATCGCATCCTTAGTAATCTGAAAACATATCGCGAAGCGAATGTTAGCTTAAACCTCTACTTTCTTATGGTCGAAATAGAATAGAGAAATGAGTTCACAGATTTTATCAGCAATGAGGAGGACAAAATCTTGCTGCTTAATCTGCAAGAACAAACAGGTAAAACTGATTTGTGACCAGTTGGGAGTTTCAAGGCTATGTTTTCAATATTTTTATGAACTTATTAGTATCTAGAAGGTATATAAGATGTTTTCTTTTATCTTAACAGGCCAGAAAGCCCTATGAAAGCTATAATGATACTATACTATAATAGTAGGGTTTACAGTGGTTGGACCAAATGTCCTTAAGTGTCCTATAGTCCTAAAGTGTTTACATCGACCTGACCTAACATTTGGTCGGGTCGAGTTTAGTCATCGTTTGTACATGAAAGCTGTCATTTAGTTTAATTTTAGTTCATGCACTGTAATTATTTTTTCGTTTGTCTCTCAAACATGTTTATTTCAAGGATTTAGAGTCAAACGGGGAGGTTGCGAGCTCATATTCAACCTACATACATATCAACAGTCGCGCAAAAATCAATGCTTAGGTCGGGTGTGTTTACAGCGATATAGTCCACGACCTATTTTAGGTCAGGTCGCTTGAAATCGTGGACTGATCTATTGCTAGTTTGGGTCGGGTACTGAGTGTTTACAGCAGGTGGACCGAATAATTTAGGTGGAATTTGGTGTATAGCCCGCGGACTAAGCGTCTGCTGTAAACATACTTAATGATCCTATGCTTTTTATTAGTTGTTCTTCAAGTTTTTGCGCCTCCTACCACTAGACGAGGAGCAAGGATCAAAAATTGAAGAATAAATAATCAAAATGTACAAAATGTACACGAAGAGACAACACACTGAATACAAATAAACAAAAAACACCCCCCAAAAACAAACACAGCCACCGGTAAACCGGTAAAATTGTCTAACGGCTATGGGGTCACGTGGTCGAGTTTTACCTATAACTATCTACTGTGGTTTGTATCCTTTTTTGTGTACCATTTACAAATCTGTAAATATCAACACTAAATATGTTTGCACTTAATGTCTTTATTGAATATCTACCAGTTTAATGAATTCTGTGCTTTTACTGCATTTCAAATATTTTTCATTCTAGCACTCCACGCAGACAATGAAATCATCGTTTCCAGTCAATGCATCCAATGACGAATGCATATTCTCCGATGATCCGGCCGCCGGTGTGTTTTGGGCGGAAAAATGTCTTCAATCAATGCCCAAATGCAAATTCGATGACATGATTGATGAGAAAAAGCGAAAACTCGAAAATGAAATATCGACGCTTTTGGATCAGATGGAAAATTATGATAAAGCTTTGGAAAGTTATAAGGATAAGGAGAAAATAGCTCAAAGCATGGACTGTACTGTCGCAGCAGAAGAAATTTGCGCTGAATGCAAAAAGACACGTAATCTGGAAAAAGAACTAAAACTGATTCGAGCTCAAATCCTTGAAGAGGAAGTCAAAGATGAGCCAACTGATCAATACTGCTATAAGACTGCAGTTAATAAGATTCTCCATCTGCAGCTGAGATTAGAAAACGTCCGTAGTGAGGCTATTATGAAAGACTACTGCCTTGAAACCTGTCGAGACTCAGTGAATCGTATGAAGTCAAGTATTCAAACCCTGAAAGGTGACGTGAAGCAAATGGAGAAAATAGCAAGCGAATATTCGAAAGAAATTAACAACGTACAAAAGGGAGTTCGTGAAGAGCCAAGCGGGCAGAAAACGAAGGCAACCAACGGCCCTTTGAGCTTACAGAATGCACCTCATATGGATCCAAAGAAACCGTATGGTCAACGTGCAGAAGCGGGCTGCGATAGCTTTACAAGAAGTTATCCAACACGTGCAGGATGGTCAAATAAATCTGAAAAATTTACGGACGTCTTAACTAACTTACCAAAAAAATTACATATGCTTCAAAGGGAAGGGAACTTAATACCCAGTAAGCTCGGAAGCCATTCAGGTCAAACATTGTCTTCGGTACCTTCTCCTTCTTCTTCTGAAGCTACAAATGAATCTCCTTATGAACTAGATTCCGAAGAAGAGCACTTACTTAATGTGAAAGGTTTTAAATACTTTACATTTGACAAATTTGAGCTCTCACCGACAGAAGAGTATAATTTGTACTTAAAAGGCTCTGACTCATTTTCGAGAGCGATAGACCCGTTCAGGGAATGTTTCACTTCAAGTAGGTCTGAAGACTCATACAGCGATTCAAAACTATTGGCAAGGTCAAAACCACCAGTTGAGTTGGATGTTTCTGAATCTGCCAGTGAGCTGATAACAACAGACACTAATAAAAGAACAACTTTATCTAATGATAATCGGCAACGCCATCATTTTAGGGCTGGCAGAGATGCCGATAATCATTCTCAAAATGCACATAGAATCAATAAAAACCATTCACAAAAAGTTGAAATCGAAGGTGTCCACAAAAGAAAAAGAAACCTGAAGAAGACAGTATCTGAAAGAAACAGCCATCAAAAATTTAATAATCTGCTTGAGGTATGTTTGTCCAACAACAACATCATTTCTACCGAGGGAATGCCAGAAATCGCCAAACAGTATGAAAATGGTTGCGTTGACCGCAATCGTCATGAGACTAATAGCTGTGGCAAAAGCATAAGTAACGCACCATTTAAAAGTCGAATCAATAGTGACCACGAATCAAATTCAGCAAATGAAAATAGTCATAAATCGGATGCGCAATCCACCATATCAGAGAAAGCTAAAGCGTTCAGCTCATCCGAGCAGCAGTGTCGAATCTATGACACATGGAAGGCCCGAGATCTTAGTTCCAAAAATAGTACGATTCCTTCGTTGTTTGCCTGCAACACAAAGCAATCTCTTGGCCAACCGTTAGATAACGTAAGCAGCACAATATCAACATCTCTCAAAGAACAGTTCATTGTACATAAGAATGAATATTCTACATTTAGGACAGCTAAAGTCAGTCAACTATCTGATGAACTCGCAATTCTTCGGGGTCAAAACAAAGTCCTGGAGAGTCGACTTAAAACCGAGAGCATGAAACTCAATTTGAAAGAACAAGAGATCCAAACTCTACTATCTGAAAATAATGCTTTCCAGCAAAATTTTTATTCTTTCTCTACAAATCAAATATACACTTCATCTGTCGACTTAGTGAAACAGATATCAAAGCTTGAGGATAAAATTTCAAAACTAACTAGCCAAAACGAAAGCACCTTAAATGATTTTCAAGACTGCGAAAAGAAATTCAAAATTTGCAGGAAGAACTTGGAATACTGTATGAAAGAGCTTAATAGACCAGTCGACGAGGTTTTGCAGCTGCGTATACCTCCAGAGGATGCCAGTAAACAACAGTGGATTCAGTTCGCAAAAAAGCTTTACATTCAATTAAAAATGTCGAAAGTGACTATATCTCGTCACGGGCTGCTCCTCCGAATAGCTAAAAAGCAAAGACATCAGTTTATGCTCGAAATCGAGAATTTGAAAAAGAAGTTGCAAGATACCTACGGTATTTGCAATAGCACCGGAACTGAAAATGAGAATGACTTGTTCAAAAGGGAATCGGCTCGTATGGAAATTTTGATTAAAGACCTGGAAGGTGTGAACGCAGAGCTTAGTCGTCAAAATGCAAGTTCGATTTGTGAGATGCAAAAATGTAAAGATAAATTGCTATTCTATGAAAAGCAGCTCCAGGTACTGAGTGAGTTGGTCGACAACAGAGATATGACAAACGACTTTGAAAAAATCAGGCAAGAAATCGATAAGTTGAAAGAAGAGCTTGAAGAAAAGACAGCTCAAGTTGAAAAGTTAGCGAGCCAACTGGAAAGATCGAATGAGGTAATTAATGTTTATCAGGCGGAGTTGGAGAAGTATAAAGCTTCAAACTATCGAACAACATTAAGTTCAAGACGACAACAAGTATCATATAAGCCACAAATATTAGGACGTATGTTTGCAGGCAATAATGTTCCGAAGAACTCTGATATTGACTTTGGGCAAACTTTATGTCAAGCGAACAATCAAACTGAAGTTGCAGACACCAATGCTCGGCATATGCATTATCTCTACTGCCTTCTGCAAAAAGAGCTGGAAAGCATTATTCAAAAGGCAAGAACGAAGAAAAGGTTAAAACGAAATGAAGCGAAATTGCAACAAGTTTATGAAACAATTGCATGGATGAAGAAAATTGAAGGCCACGGTCTACTAGAAGAAATTTGCTTGAGAAGTGACCAAAATGAGTTTAATAATTCACACGACAAACAACTGGCCAAAATTTGTGCTAAAGTCATTAAGCAAGACATCAAAACGCTTCATTTCAAGGAACTGGCTTACTTATATTATGCAGTTTACAAGACTGCTGCGGAACATAGCCTTGATTGTCAATCCGTGACGATATGAGTTGAGGTATATTTTTATTGTTGTAGTTTGAGATGAGAATTTGAATTAACGGAAATTGTAAAACACAAGCACACTCAGTATCATATTTATGGTTTATTTACATAATATGATCTATAAGTTCTTGTCGTTGTCTATGCTCTGATCTGTATGTTCTTGTCTATGTTTTGTTGGGAAGCGTAACAGTTTCTTATCCTTTTGTAACGTTTTTTCTTGTTAACAACAGTCAATCATAATTTTTGTGTTATTTCAAAATAGTGTAAATAGTCGGTTTCGTGTAAATTGAAATGAAGTACATATAACAAAGGCAAATGTAGTTTTTTCGTGTTTTTCGAAAAATTATTAAAAAGAGAGGAAGAAATCTAGATACCCTAGATATGTCTGGTGTGATACATAGGTTAGTAGCACAAAACTTAACCGTATAAAACGTATTAGCTATGTAACGAAAATCATTTTACGCTCTTTTTTTACTGTACCACTGCATACAGGATATGAAAAAAGTTTTTGATTACATTCTTCATATTAATGAAATTAATGAAGAGAAGAGCTGTCTTTATAAGTTAGCAACATTTACCGTCGCAGCCAATGTCATCAGCTGGATAGGGGAAATAACTTGTAGTATATGAATATGCCGTAACTGTTTCGACTGATGATAAAGATCCTCCTGCGGGCAATCTTTCTTTGTGGAAAGATTGGCCAATATTATTAGGCTAGTCTCTTTTAAGTAAGATTGCCCAGAAACCGATAACCTTTCCAGTAAAAAGCTTTCCGAAGCACTTATCCCGAACCCATCAACAAGCCTCGGAACCGGATTGATACCACTACACTCATGTAGCGTTAGATCACTCTGCAGACCGCGAGCTACTCAGTAGCTAGCCGAAACTCTGTCTGTATACAAGGTTGATATACGAGGGTGGGTCAATAAGTTCGTGGAATAGTGAAAATTCAAATTAGTGTTGCCTTCATCGGAAACGTAAGCTAAAACTACGTCTTTTATTTTTTCATCGTTTAAAGACTTTTTTCAAACAAAGTACCATTTGCAATTTCGGAAAAAGATAATTATTCTTGGAAGCGAAATTATTGCTGCATCTAAAAAATCGAAGCCCACTTTATGCAGGGAACTCAAGGCAAAATGACTCGTGTGAACAGCCACGTTGTCGTGCAGAAGGAGGAAACCTTTGGTTAATAGTCTTCTTTTTTCTCTGATGGATTCTTTCAATCGCTCTTGAACTAGAGCGTATTATCTTCCGGTTGTTCTCGTCTTCATTACACACGTCCAACAACGAGCGACCACACTACGCGCCGCTGTTTTGAGGCAGCGTGAGAATTCACAGTGTCACACACTTTAGCCATGCCAAGATGATCATGAAGAATATTTAAAATGGTTGTATCTAATACTCCATCTATTTCTGCGAGCTGTATTTTTCTTTAGTCTAGCATCTTCCAGCATGACTTATTCGATTTTTGGACAATTTCCGGAGTGGTTCGATTGTTCGTCTGGTTCGTGGGTCGTCTTCAACTGAGTGCCTTCTTTGCTTGAAAAGGCTGTGCCACTTGTAAATCGTTCAATACTTTCATACCTACTACTTGCGCAAATTAAATTACCCACATTCGTAACAGTAATACAACAGATCAGATGGATGGAGAATGGTGAATTGTTAATGAAACGCCGAAGTTACACACAGGCAAATGTTGGCGAGCAGAGAGTGTAAATGGTCACCTCGTCTATTATCCCCTTTTTTCCACATGCCAAAATATGGAGGGAAATAATTTTACAAGTATCTCGACGAAGCGTTCGGGGAAAGTGTAATTGCGCCTAAAGAATATGACTTATACTACATGTTTCACCACCAACTCCATGTGCTCGAGTAGGCTTCATCGTCAGCCATAAAATGAACTACCATCATCGGCTTTAACTTTATAATTAGCCACAGACTTGATTAACAACATTAAATTGCCCTCATCTGTGAATAAAATATGTTTTCAGACCAAGTGCTCTTTGAAGAATTCAACCCTTTTAAGCGAAAAAAAATCACTGACAAAAAATTTCTTTCGCGGAATAAAAAACATTTATCTTGATTTTCTTAAGTAAGTTTTCTGTACGTACTTAAACATATTTTATCTACAGAGAATTTATTGCTACGGTTAGTTTTGTTAAAGATAATATAAGATCATTTTCAACTTTCCGTTCAATTGTTCGCCTGTTACGTAAAGCCAACTACTTTGTACGACCAGGGGCCCCCTATTATGACTCGAATTCCAAAGGTTTTAGCTCATGTTTTCGTGGAAATTTTATTAAAAAAGAAATTTCGAACACACAACGCTATGAGCTATCAAATTTAAAGAATTCTTTTGCAACAGCTCGTAATTTGGCCGGTATATTCGGAATTCTTAGTAATATCATCTAATTGCATCGTTTTTTGTCGGCACTGTATACTGACTAAAATGAAGCTAGGGGGTAAATTAGACGTTCCTTACCATACTGCCCCACTAAGCGCAAAAGCGGAATTTCGTATTATGATCAAATCCGAAATCGGAATTTAATTCCAGTTTGAAACCGCTGACAACTTCAATGAGTAGCGCAAAATTAGTTCCAGATTTCCAACATACTTTCAAAATACTTCCAAGTAACTGTCGAATGAAATTTGAAAAAAGTAAACAATTTGAATTGCATGTTGACGAAATGGATTCTATAGCATTTTATTTTGATTTAAATTACGATTGTGAAACAGATGAGACCTGTAATTTTGCAGTGCAACCGAAAACGATCAGAGACTCATCCAATCCTTTGGCACTTTCTGAAAAAAGGTTTGTTCAATATAAATAAACTTGGTAATCTCAATAAACTTGGTAATATTTACATTTACTGCAACAATTCTAAATATGCACGTTAATTTATATGTTTCGGGTCTCCAAGGCCGCATTTAATGCATTTTCGGACGAAATAGCTCCTATTTTGAAGCAATCTTGTTACAGTAATGCTATACCCCCGATATTAAAATTGGCAGCAACATAATAAACCAAGCTACTAGTGAAAATGTTGAAAGCTTGAGTAGCCTAGTGGGTAGAGCACTGGCTTCTTGCGTGTGGGGTCCCTGGTTCGAATCCAGGTTCGGACGAGGGTCCGCGCACCAAGCTTTGAGTTCACCTAGCTCTGATTAGGTACCTGATTTAAATCAGGGGTAAAGTGAGTCGTGCAACTAATCACTCCACACTCGTATTCACAATGATTAAATAAATTGTAATGAAGCTCTCTACCAGCTTCAACCCCTAGACCCGTACGAGGGTTGTCGTGGGATTGCTTTGCTTTACTAGTGAAAATGTAATAGAAGCACCAATAATTCGCGACAACATTAGAAACAATAGGTGCGTTTTTTTGCTCCGATACAGAGCAGAGTACAACTATGCCGCAAAAACAACGATCTAGTATAAAACAGCAGTGCTTTCGCTAAGACTGACATAGGTTGCGGTATTCGCTGTGGTAGCAGAAAACAGCCGAAAAAAAGGGAGAAAATAACGAGTATACACTACAACAATCGATAGAAAATAGAAAAAAAACTAACAGAAAATTAATTCTTTTAACTTTCTACACATTATGAGGGCTTTTTCTAATTTCCTAACTACCAAAACATTCAACATAACCATGAAAAACCGAAAGCCACCTCACAGAAAAAAATACAACTTCTCATGAGCTTTTCTTTTTTCTATCAGCACATTCTACACTTCAACACGTGAACTACAAATGAGGCATAGAATTTCTGTACTAGTGAATTCACTGGTGTAGGAGTGTTGTTGTTTTCAATGCGTCTACTCTACTCTCCGCTGGATAGAGGAGCAAAAAAACGCGCCTAATATAAACTTTATTTTAAGAAAAAGACATTATATGCAAACACTTAAAACTAATAAAAAAATTTAAAGATGGCATATTCAGGATATCAAATTTTTTCACTCAATAAATTAAGCCTATCTTCTTTAAGTTGCACTTCTTTGATTTTCATCTGAAGCATTTTACTCTTTCAAGCCAAATGTTTTCTTCTGTATTGTTTTTTAACTTCGAATTTTTTTTTTTTCAAATCAAAAGATTTTTGTTTCAGTCTCCGTATTGTCTGCATTGTTTGTTTGGCACTTTTGAAAAAATCAATGCATTCGTCGTGGAAATGCTGCTGGGCTTTTATTTGCAGCTCTAACAACTGCTTTTGCGTCTGGCGACGAGGTTTTTTTCTGGCGAGGTGCCTGTTGAACTTGAGACGATGCGGCTGGTCTGGGCTCTGAATCGAATGAAGTGGCTGGTGCATGTCCTGTATCAAACCACGTGGGTGTTTCAGGTGTTGATCTTGACGTGGGTATTGGAGAGCGCGGTGGTACTGCGGACGATGTAGCGACCGATTCATCAAACATTGTCCTTGATGACGTCGCATCTGTGTCCTCGTTGTCTCGTGTATGAAAATGTTCAGCTTCGGTCCCCTGATTAGGTTCCGGAGCATCGAGCATTGTGTTAACCCGTTTGGCACCAAACTTTTTTATCTGCATACCGCTTATGCCCGTATCCAGGTCGAGAAGCATGATGATTTTTTCCTCATCTGGTGAAAACAGCTTCTGTTTGAAATCCGCCCGTACCGGTTATACAGCTTCTATCAAAGCGCAATTTCGTGCGGATGTTGTATTTGTAGACTATAAATTATATTCAGTACACAAATGGCGAAATTTAAAAATTAAAAATACCTTCTTCCAAACATCAACATGGCTATTTAGCTCCACAAATTCTTCGCCGTTTCCTTATATTGGACACTGGCTGAAACAATATTCGTCGCTAGTCCCACATTTTCATGTTTGACCATCGCACTTATCTGAAGCTTCGTCGACTTCAAACATGCCCTAAGAATAATATTATGAAAACACAAATTTAATATATATTTCAAATATGCATTTACGGCATTTATTTACAATGTACCTATATTATCTCCAACACTTTATAACACACGGTTTCTATCAGTTACCCGAATTCCACGTTTTACTTACGTATATCAATCGAACTGAAAAAACAAAGAAATTCGAAGATTAAAAATCCTCGAATCCGCCAAAAAATCCGACAACGAATGGGTTAAATCGATTCCGATATCCAATATAATCCCAAGAAAATGTCAAAATACCTATTTAAATTTAAAAAAATGGACAGAGTTTCAATGTTTCTTGCCAACATTGACTCTATGGCAATTTATTTTGCTTTGCGTAAGTATGGTCCGTCAGAAATAACAAAAATAAGGACGCCAAAAAAAATCCGACAACAAATGAGCTGTCGGATTAGACAACTCGCCTGCGAAATTCATAATCCGAAGTTGGCGGATTCCCTTGCAAATTGCAATTTATAATACGAAAATACGATATTGTATGAATTCCGCTTTCGGATTTCGATTCATAATAGGCTCCCAAAAACCATTAGCGGAAAAAAAATTTATTTTGAAAATATTTAATTGCATATTTTTGTGCTGAATCAAAAATTTACTCAATTTCTGCTAGTTTACCCTGTTTACAAACGTAAAAGTACTGGCAAAGCCTTAATTCGTAGTCTGGGACTGACCTATTTTCAATTTTATTAAGTAAATGTCGCACACAAGAACCCAAACACGTTTGTATTTTTTGGCAGTTTTAAACATATTATAAATTACAACCCTCACATGAATATTTCATAGGGGAAGTTCCAGTATCATCTCCTAAATTTAAAAACCTTTTTTCAATCTAGAACTTGGTACTTTTATCTCTTCTCAATTTGCATTGGCTCAAATATCAAATGTATTTGTACTCCGGCAAATACATTCAACAGAGCCGGTTAAAGCTGAAAGCCGTGGGCTTTCAGCTTCTTTTGCTTAATTCGAGCACTATGCCCAACTACTACCAGTCGATTAAATCATAAAACCATAAAGCCAAATTTAAGTGTAGAAAATTAATTACAAAACGCTCAAAGTTACTGTCGAAACTGAGTACTTATTGCAAATTTGCCATACATATAGGCCAACAAAATATACATGAACAATAGAAATTAGATGGAATCGATACTTATGACAAATTGAATTTAAGGTAGAAATTAGTTGCAGCATTTCTTGAAATTTTTTAATAGTTTCTTCGTTCGATCCATTTCGCATTCAAGAAGTTTTACTGAAAGTAGAAAATCGATATAATAAAATTCGATTGTGAAAACACCACACAAAGCAACACTTACTTTTCTCAAATGAACTTTTTTTGCATTTAACGGTTTTATCTTTCTCAGCGTCTTCATCTTTATTGCAAAACAAATTAGAACTTAAGCACCTAAACTGTTCGCAAGGAAACCGAGAGCAGTTTGTTTTCCCAAAACTTGTTCCAATTCTATATACAGCACAGTGAAGGTAGATGAGTTGCTTGAAATTTAGGCTTCGTATCCCGGATATGACGACTTGCAAGCAGATACGATGCACAACAGGGTCCTCACCCCTCATACATTGCGGATTGAATTCGATTTCCTGTTCCACGTCAGCACAACTGCAGATTCGATTTTTAATGCAGTTCAATGCATGGTATATTTTAGCTAGCTCGTCCTGAATGTTTTCGCAGCACGGTCTATAGTTTAGCTTGTGGATGACCTTTTGAATGACGCATTGAAGATTTTCATAAAGCCTTTGCATCTCCTTTACGTCTTTTCTATGTTGCTTGATTTGGTTTTGAAGCTCCACTTGTTCCGCTGCCGAAATGCATTTCGACATATCCACTCTAAAGCCGGATCCTTGAACCTTATGTCCATCGCCGTCTGATAACTTGCTTTCAACGGTCGGCTTAACGCCCGTACCAGATTCTTTAGATTCTATGCTGACTGCGATTGGATCCATAAGTTGCGTGAAAGACTTACTATCCAGTTGTTTCCCGTATACCTCAAGTTTTAGTTTGCATTCATTCCAACGTTTGCTGTAACTCTCCAAGTTTGCCAGTAACTTGCTAATTTCACGTTTTTTCTCGTCCAGCTCAGCTATTAACCTGTTATTTTCGGAGCGTAGTTTTGCATATTGCTCACCAATACGGGAGCCACCACCAGTTGCCACCATTTGGATTTCTAGTTCATATTGCTGCAGTTTCTCCTGCGCTTTACTCACATTGGTCAGGGCTTCGTCTCTCTGCCTCGTCAATGATGCCTTTTCCAGCTCTTGCTGCTCATTCAATGCTTTGAGCTTCTGAAGTTCATTGATCAATGAATCTACTTGATTTTGAAGCGGCTCTCCTTTATGCTCGGTCAAACATTTCGTCAGGTCATCCTGGCATTTTTTCAGCGCCCCTTTCAATTCATCCCTTTCATTCTTCAGCTCATTCCGTTCCCTATCTATCATCTTTGTCATAAAAGATGATCTAACCGTGTTCACTGTGTACTCTTTGAGTTGAGCTTCATACTTGTTAGCCAAATCAATCCATTCCTGGCAATCAACTGTAGAAATAGGTTTGGCAATTTCTGGTGAAATTATGGCTGGATCCTTCGATAGCTCCTTGTAACATTTAGAAAGATCATCTTGGCATCTGTCTAGTTTCGCTTTGCATTCGCTGAATTCTTTCAAGTTACTTTCATTCTGACGGGTGAGCGTTGCTAATTGAGTTTCTAGGAATGTTATTTTCTGAATGTACGGCAAACAGTCGAGTGATCCGTCTGGAGCTTTATCTGAAGGCTTTGAGATTTCATTCAGGCTCTGCTTGTTTTTATCGATTTGAGCAACGTTTCCTGCTTGACGCTGCTCGAGTAAAATTTTCATATTGTTCAGCTCCTTTTTCAGATCACTGTTTTCTGTTTGAAGACTCAACATTTGCTGGGCGATTGTTTTATTGGTAGCATTGTCGGCCAGGCATTCTTCATATTGTTTCTTGAACTGAGTAAGATCATTCAACATTTTTTGCCGATCAGAGTTGGATATTTTCCCTTCGTTGATCAGCTTTGTGTTTTCAGTTTCATATTTCAATAGGTTCTCTTGGCAAGTTTTCAACTGTTCTTTAACGTTGTTGGCATCAGCCATAAGAGGATCGTAAGCAGTTTCAGGAAGCTTACCTGGCTGTTTCAACACTTGATTTGGAGGCGTAGCTTGAGGAGGCGTAGCTTGAGGAGCCGTAGCTTGAGGAGCCGTAGCTTGAGGAGCCGTAGCTTGAGGAGCCGTAGCTTGAGGAGGCGTAGCTTGAGGAGGCGTAGCTTGAGGAGGCGTAGCTTGAGGAGGCGTAACTTGAGGAGGCGTAGCTTGAGGAGGCGTAGCTTGAGGAGGCGTAGCTTGAGGAGGCGTAGCTTGAGGAGGCGTAGCTTGAGGAGACGTAGCTTGAGGAGGCGTAGCTTGAGGAGGCGTAACTTGAGGAGGCGTAACTTGAGGAGGCGTAGCTTGAGGAGGCGTAGCTTGAGGAGGCTTAGCTAAACTATCTGGCACTGTTTGACTTGGAATTGCTGGGCTATTACTACCAGAAGGTTTGGAAGGCTGAGGAATGCTTTGGTTAGGCGAAGCCGATTGCGGTGGTTTTGAAATAAATTGATCAGATTTGCTAGGCTGCTTGGCAGCTGGCGTACTGGAAGTTATTTTACCAACTGATTGTTTGGCATCGGACTTTGGGAGGCTCGGGCTCTCGGCATGTGGAACGGTACCCTTTTCAGGATATATGAATGCTGGTTTATCCTGAATTTTTCCGTCCTTACTTTGGTCAACAAGTGGTTCAATTTCATTTGTTATAATGGCAGCGTTGGGTGGCGTTACGTCTTTGGCAGATGTCCCTGGTACAATCTTGCTTACAAGCGGTTTTTCATCGGGTTTCCGATTGATATTTTGGCTAGGTTGTTGGCTAATGTGTTTACCCGCATTAGGATCGATAATATTGAAATCTTTGCTATGCTTTCGACCAGGTTGCAAGCTAAGCTTAGATGCATCTGGCTTTGCTGGAGGTTTCGATGCAATATCCTTCCATTCGTTTTTCTTATCCATGAGTTGACTAGGTTGCTTGCCGACTTCCCCTGGAGAATCAGTAGTATATCCCGGTTGCTTGCCATCCTGTTGAAACTGTTTACTTGGTTGTTTGGCTATTATTTGCCCAGGCTTCCCGCTTGGTTCTTTCCCTACGTCACCTTGCAGTTTATTTGGCATTTTCGGCTGTTCTAGAGCCAACTGACTTTTCGGACTTTTCGATTCGTTTTCCTTATCCATGAGTTGACTAGGTTGCTTGCCGACTTCCCCTGGAGAATCAGTAGTATATCCCGGTTGCTTTCCATCCTGTTGAAACTGTTTACTTGGTTGTTTGGCTATTATTTGCCCAGGCCTCCCGCTTAATTCTTTTCCTACGTCACCTTGTTGTTGACTAGGTTGCTTGCCGACTTCCCCTGGAGAATCAGTAGTATATCCCGGTTGCTTGCCATCCTGTTGAAACTGTTTACTTGGTTGTTTGGCTATTATTTGCCCAGGCTTCCCGCTTGATTCTTTCCCTACGTCACCTTGCAGTTTATATGGTGTTTTCGGTTGTTCTAGAGGCAACTGACTTTTCGGAATTTCGTTACTAATTTTTTCCTCTGATTTCAATTTTCCAGTCAAAGGTGGTTTATCTGGAGATTTAGTTAAATCTCTGCTTAGCTGCTTTTCAGGTACAGTAACAGAATGTGGTGTCGCAGTTTCTTTACCATCACCAGGTTTTTTGTCCGGCGAAATCGATTTTTCTGGTAATTCTTCTTTTGATTTTAGCTTTCCAGGCTTATCCTTTGGCACCTTCGACGAATGTATACTAGGTTTTTCAGATACCCCAATTGATGGTGGATTGATTTCTGTGCCAAAATCAGGTGGCTTAGATTTTTCTGGATAAGTCCCTTTGCCACCATCCACCACAGGGGGCAGTACTGTGTCACGGGATTTGATCTTTCCAGGCTTATCCTTTGGCACCTTCGACGAATGTATACTAGGTTTTTCAGATAACCCAATTGATGGTGGATTGATTTCTGTGTCAAAATCAGCTGGCTTGGATTTTTCTGGATAAGTCCCTTTGCCACCATCCACCACAGGGGGCAGTACTGTGTCACGGGATTTGATCTTTCCAGGCTTATCCTTTGGCACCTTCGACGAATGGATACTAGGTTTTTCAGATACGCCAATTGATGGTGGATTGATTTCTGTGCCCAAATCAGCTGGCTTGGTTTTTTCTGGATAAGTCCCTTTGCTACCATCCACCGCAGGGGGCAGTACAGTGTCACGGGATTTGATCTTTCCAGGTTTCTCACCCTCTAATTTTACTGGAGGTTCACCAGGCTGCTTGTCAGTTATTTTCGCTTCTGGTATTCCTGATGGCGAATCCGCTTGAGCCTTACTTGGACCAGTAGGAGGGGAAATTGCATCGATATTTTTACTAGGAACTTTATCCTGCTGTAAATGATCGGGCTCTCGGTTAATGAAGTCATCAGTTTCTTTATCTTCTGCCACTGATTTATCCGGTAAACCTGGCTTACTCCCATCAGTCACAACTACTGCATTCTTACTTGGATGAGTAGAAATAATTTTTTCGTGAGATTTCATTTTTCCAGGTTTCTCCCTTGGCACCTTGGCCGAATGTTGACTAGGTTTCTCAGATACTTCATTTGATGCTGCATTGACATCTTTGCCAAAATCAACTGGCTTTGATTTTTGTGGCGAAATCTCCTTTTCACCATCTATTCCAGGAGGTGGTACTGTGTCACGTGATTTGATCTTTCCAGGTTTTTCGCCTTCAAGTTTTGCTGGGGGTCTGTCACTTACTTTTTCTTCCTGTACGGTTGGTGGCAAACCCGTTTGATCATTAGGGTCAGTAGTGGACAAAATCGCTTCGATGTTTTTACTAGGCTTTTTACTTGGAACTATTTCCTGCTGTGAATGTTCGGATTTTCTGGGTATGACTTGATCTGTTTGTTTATCTTCTGTTACTGATTTATCGGCTAAAATTGGCATACCCCTATCGGGCACAGAAGTTATTTCAGTAGATTTAACCTTTCCTGGTTTCGCTGGCTCAACAACATTCTCACTAGGCTGTCTGCTTGGTATTTTTTCATGTGAGGACTTCGTTTCTGATTTACCTTTGTCTGGAACTAAAATTTTATCTGAATAATTTTGATAATCATTCGTTAAAGATTTACCTGGTTTTTTACTTGGTGGAGGAGCTGTGTCTGCTGTCAAAATATGATCGACTTTCGGCTCAGATTGGGAGATGGGTACTCTCTTTGGCACTTCAATGATGCTTTGACTAGTTTGTTTTTTGGATTCAGGATGCTCGATTGGAACTATGCTTGGAGATATGGCGGGTTTTTCCCTTTGAACGATGCTAGGCGTTACAATAGTATCGGCACCTATTTCAGCTTCTTTAGGTTTGGTAGCTGGCATCATGCTCGGTACACCAGTTTGCTCCTTGCTTGAAGCTTTAGTTGCTGGCATTACAGGCTCCCTATCCATTGTTACTATTGGTTGCTTAGAATCGGTCAGTTCCTTAGTACTTGAGCTTTGCTTTCCTATATATCCTTTGCTCGATTGCGGACGATCAAATTTTTCTCCAGATGCTTCATCCCGGATTTTCGCTACACTCGGTTGACTTGGCTGATATATTCCTGATTCTATGGGAGCATTTATTTTACCTCTACTTTCATCCCGTTCAAAAGTCTTGCCTATTGTACTTTTTCCGTCATCGTCTTTTTCGTGAGGGTGGCGGAAGCTTTCTATGATTTTTTCACTCAGTGAAGCGTTAGAGCTCGCATCAGATTTTTTCGCACTGGTAGAGCTTTTAATAGTTTCTAGGTTCACAGTACTTTTTTGCGAATAAGAAATCTCCTGTTTGTCTTTTTTCTTATTGCAGGTACATTCTGAACAAGGTTTATCTCCACTAGAACGGCATTTACAAGTAGAAAGACTTTTACTAATTTTTGCAATAGAGGCGTTAGAGGTTGAATCAGATTTTCTTGCACTAGTGGAGCTTTTAATAATTTCTACATTCTCGGTACTTTTTTGCGAAATAGAAATCTCCTGTTTGTCTTTTTTCTTATTGCAGGTACATTCTGAACATGGTTTCTCTCCGCTAGAACGGCATTTACAAATAGAAAGACTTTTACTACATTTTCCAATAGAAGGATCCTTAGTTGGCCTGGAAGTGTCACCGAAAATGCTTTTTCTATCGGTACTAAAGCCTTTGGATTCAGTTTTTAAAGACTTTTGCGAGTCAAGTTCCTCAGGAATCAGTATCAAACTATCACAAACACATTCAGAGCACGGACCTTTTCCACTTGGATGGCAACGACAGCATGATGAACCACCACTAGCTCGTTCATCCTTCCTTTTTTCAAATAAATTTTTCTCAGAACTTTCACTTTTTTTGCCACTTGAGCTGACTTTATAGCCTATAACAGAAGTGCTGCTTATTCTTTTTGAAGTTTGACTAGATATGACGCTCAAACATTCACTAGACTGGCATTCACATACAGAAAAGTTCTTATTTGAATAGTCAACGGATGAGCTGGCGTCGTTTCCATGATTGCTGCGAATGTAATCGTCTCGGCTTAATGTCTTCAGAGAGCTTCGAGATTTCCAGCTGCCTGAATAATCCATGGTTTTGCTACGAGTTTCATTGCTTTGAGTTGAATTACTCGTTTTACTCCAATCGGAAACAATTTTCGTAATTGCTTCAGGATTCGTGTTTCTGTGATTATCCCCACTATTCGAACCGGTAAGTGACTCCGCATCATTTTTACGTTTATTACAGACACATTTTTCACTTCTACCAGTAGAACTACACTTACAATAAGATGACGATTCAGTAAAATTGTCAGCCAAAGAACTTGATTGCGCTGAGCTCATTGTTTTGTTTACGGTCGGTCTACGTATTGACGAGGACTCAATAGTTGTTTCAGAAGGTTTTTTAGAAGGTACTTTCCGCAGTACTCCAGATGTAGTACTTCTTCGAGGACTTGTTTGATCGGTACCATATTCACTCAAACGTCTTGAAGCATTTGTACTTTTTGATACAGATTTACTAATAATGCATCGTTCTTCATCTGGTGGACAGCTACAGAATGACGAAGATTGATGGCTTTTAGTGTCATACAAAGATTGTGATCGAACAGAAATCCATGATTTTTTATGTCCTTTGCTTTCAAACTGTTTACGACTTTCTTCTTTAGCTCTTTCATCACTTTTTGAAGAGCTGTCGAACTGGCTTGGATAGTAATCTTTGATATTAGAACTAGAATTTGCATTTGATGAAGATTCAGTAGACTTTTCAGCATCTGATTTTTGCGGTATGATGAAGCTGCCACCTCTGTAAAAACCTGTGTGATCGGTGCTTGATTTGCCCGTTGATTTTGATGTATTCATGCTACGAGATGAAGATACGAGTATGTCTACAAGACATTCCCTTGTATCTGATGGACATCTGCAAAATGACGAAAACTGGCTACTGCTTTTTCGATGAGAAGATTTCGATCGATTAGCACTCCGTGACCTTTCACGTTCCCTGCTCTCAAAATTTTTAGCACTTTTTCGTTCCAAGACACGACTTTCAGTTCTTGCCTTCGACTTATTACGTGTAGATTCAGAAGAAGAATAATCATCAGTTGAGCGACATTTACATTCAGATGACAAACTTTTTTCACTTCCAGATATAACAATGCTTTGCTGACTGCTGCTTTTTAAACCTGTCGTGTTAGATGACGGAGATTTGTTTCTGCGGCTACCGCTGATTCCAGCATCAAACAACGGATCTCTTCTTCGCTTGTCTAAAATATCATCTTCAAAAAATGATAGACTTCTGTGACAATTTCGTGGAATTTCATCTTCCATCCTGGGCAAATCTCTTCCTGGCTGAGCTACTAGATCATCATAAAACCTGTCAAACTCATCGGCATATTTTTCTGGTGTGGTCTTGCATTTGCAGCCAGAACACTCACAAGGTCCTTTACGAGGTGAACAAATACAGTAATTCAACTTTTTTTGCCTGGAATCTCCTCTTCTATCCGAATATCTCGGCGATTTTTGACTAGGCTCGGGGCTCGTGTTTATACCATTCTTAAACGTTTTTTTCGAATCATAGTCACCGCACGTGCAATTCTGGCAGGGACAACGTCTCCCCGGGCTGCTTCCCGGACACATGCAAACTCTTTTTTTGGGTTTCTTTATTTTCTGCTGTGCCTTTGAAATATTTTGATTGCCACAGGTGCAATTTATGCAGCCGCACCGTCGACCAGGGCTACTTTTTGGACATCTGCATGGATTTCGTACGGACTCAGTTGGGCTGTTCTGTATCTTAGCTTGGTTAAACACCGCGCACTTGCAGTTTGGACAAGCACAACGCTTACCTGGACTACTTCCAGGACATCTACATAATGATTTCTCTATTTTCCCACTTCTTTTGCATTTCGCTGGTGATCTATCTCCACTTTTTGCTCTCGCAGAACTATTGGGAGAGCCTGCGCTGTGACCCCTGTTTCTTCTTTCTGCTGAGGCTCTGCTTTCCCTGCCATATATTTTTTCATTTAAGTTCAACGGATCAGCGGCATAGTTGTGATATCTGAATTCAGCCCCTTCAGCTTGTCTTCTTTCATGCGGGTCAAAATACAATCGGGGTGAAGATGGACGCCTTGGGCTAAACGGTTTTACAACGTAAGCCCTAGTTTTATCTGCTTTTGAAGTGAGAGTAGCTGGAAATTTTGGACTATGTCTCAGCTCACTGCCATTCATTTCTTTGCTGATTTCCATAAAAGTTTCTCTGGTCCTAGAAACTCTATGTGACTCTGTATTGCCACGAGCGTAATTTAAGAATCGTCCTCCATTTGCTGTTTGGTTCATTGAATTGCGTAGTGATCTCGCTTCATTATCAAAGTTGTTTTCATCCGTGTAAGCCTGAGAGTCCGCGCTTTTGGTTTGGGATGCCGAAGGACTTTTTGAAGACTTATGACTGCTGCTTGTCGTTATTGTGAAGCATACCATTTTCGCTTTGCTATCATCTGTGGCTTCGACTACGTTGGATTCAACTCTTTGTTTTTCTTCTAGCATTCCACTAAGGATGCTTTCTTCAGAGTCATCATTGCTACTAGATTTACTCTGGGTTTTAGTTTGACTTGGTTCTTTTCCGCCTCTGTATCTGTCTTCACTCTCAGTAGAATCAGTAGCCAAGTCATTGTACGATTGTAGCTCAGAATCATTTGCCCCTGAATAGTCATCATATGATCCTCTCTGAAACTGCTCTGGTTCATGTTTCTCATTTTCATTTTGATTATCTCGGCTTGTCGCAGAGCCATACCATTCGTCTTTTTTATTGCTCACAATTTGGTAGCCTGCAGCGCCTTCATCTTCATCGTCGTCATTATCCGATTCCTTTGCGTCGGTTTCTTTTTCACCAATTCCCGAAAAAGCTGATTTTACTCTTCGATTTTTCACCATTGGCTTTTTACAAACTCCTTTAACAATTGACGATTTAATGGTCTGAAATTCGACTTCGTAGTCTTTCACAATTTTAATCGCCTTTTGAATATCCTTTTTTAAGCCTTTGTTTTGCCGACTAATTCGACACCTGGATGCATTGCTCATGCTCAAAAACGCCGCTTTTAAAGCTGCTCGTGAACGAATTTTCTCGACTTTTTGCTGAAGTTCTACCACCTTGTCGATAATAGTTTTGATACAAAAGTCTCCACAAGTGTTGTTATCACTTGGCGAAATCGGGATAACTCCACCAACCTCATACTTTATCCTGGTGATTTCCATCTCCAAACTATGAGTACAGCTACAAATAGAACGGGCTTGCTTTTGCAATTTAGCTGTGACATCCAATATAGGCTCTTTGCATTTGTCAAAATTATCCAGTTCGATACTGATTCGATTTATTTCAGCTAATCTTTGCGATATTTCTTGCGAATACTTTTTCTGTTTGTCTTCGAAAATTTGTTCAACTCGACTTTTCTCCATAGAGTCAAAACATAGTTCGTCAACATCATCGCTATCGGTCACACCACAATCGTTACCAATCAGAACAATATCAGATTCCGACCCGTAGTGAGGTTTCTTGGGACAAATGCTCATACTGTTTCCTTTTTGCTTTTTCGTGAATCCAGTTACGGCATTGCTGAAAACCGATTTGCCAGGAAATGAACCGGGTACTTTGGTGGATTGTGCCTTGTATTCTTTGTAAGTCTTTGGTGGAAACGTCTCATCTTCTGAATCCAAAGTGGATGATGCTGGTGGGTCTGATTTCTTTGGCTTTTCAAGCCTTGCACGCATTTTCTGTTAGAAAAACAACACATATATATATATTTATTGTTATTGTGAAATTTAATCATGTATAAAGTGGAATACTAACTACAGGAACATTATTTTGAATATTGGACAGATATGTTGAGATGATTAGTTGTGGTTGTAGCTAATATATTTTTACGACCAGCAAAGGCGATTTTTATGTCTGATTTGCTTAATAAATGAATTCAGAAGTAAAGAAGCATTTTTATCATCTATAACAACCTATTAGAAGCATTTAGCTCCAGTAAAACAAACTGTATCCTGGTCTTTCCCAAAATATACAATTATAGTTGTATATGATATGTGAATGGTAGCCTGATCTATATAATATAGCCAAAATGGTCATAATAGCATAGCTAAACAAGATGGTAATGACTAACCCGATCAGGCACACCAAATACAGTCGTTTAGCCCAAGAATATATGCAGCCTATTAGTCTGTAAACAGACGCTCAAAGAATATTCAATGATATATGAAAATTCTATTCCCCAGCAGTGTTCAAATCATTCTTTCAATTCCCTCTTATCGAAGTCCTTTTACTAATTAACGCAAAACTTTTGCAAATGTGTTTATTTATTTTATGTTTATTTATTATTATGTAATTATTATGTTTATTTATTATATTTAATTATTATGTTTATTTATTATTATGTTACCTTTTTACTACTTAACATATATTCTATCCATCCAATCGAACACAACCTCAGCCTCATCGGGAACTTTTGAACCCAGGTTAAGTTTGGATGTAGGTTTTTATGGTTAACAAATCAGATGCCTACAAGAATTTATGTAAAACCGATAAATAACGAGGTATTTCAAGTAAATGATATTCGAAATTTTTGACTTTTAATAAATTTTTACCTTAAATAGCTCTTTTGCGATTTGGATTTCATAATGTACTTTTCACATAATAATTTGACACCACAATAAAGATAATTTGGTTGAGAAATCTCCACTTAGACTTTTTTGAAAATGACTAGGCTATGAAGTAACATGGGTTTGAACATATTTTATGCTTCCTGTTAAATCATGGTACAAAAACATCTCTGAAATAATTGGGCCATTTAAGACTATTGATACTGATTGCAGCCAGTCTTAAGTTATGAGCAGATCTCGCTCCATAATAACACGTTTGCCTGATTATTGCTTATGATATAGAAAATATAATTTTAATATATTATTTTCCACACAGCGTTTATCTTCGCTAGTATAATAGCTTGTGATATAGGAATCTTGTCAGCTATCTAGCTATAACTGGATAGTTGAGGCTCCAAATTGATTTCCCTAAGGTGACAATAGTCCTATTAATTAAAACCATAAAAACCATATTTCTAAAAGCTAAATTTAGGACCAATATTGTGGCAAAATTCAAATTTAGTTATTTAAAAATCGCGAAAAAAATAATATAAACTGTCATTCTATCAAGACAATTTTACTGCGCCGTGTCGAAAATTATGTTTGTTTTTTTTTTTCATTTGAAAATATATCTCCAGAATTCTCGGGATTCATATTTGGACACCAGGATTCATAAACGTTTTTGTTAGTATGGTGTTCAAGCTTCTTCTTCCCCAAAATAATTTAACCCAGTTGTCACTGTTCTGTTTACTTTTCATTATTTGGTATATTATAATTTGGGTATTTCTCGTGTAATGCCTTTCGGCTTGGTAGACAATGGTAGCCCCGATGCTTGGCCAAAATGAAAAATAATAACGGTTGATGGCGAGAAGATAGTAAAATGTTGATGGTGGGAAGGCACAAACATTGTGCCAGGATCACAGATCAAGAGTACGATGTCTTGAAAACAACTGGAAATAAGACGAATAATACTCTTGGTTTTGTGATTGGTGCAAAAATAAGTTTAACAATAGGTTTAACCTCTTAAAGCGAGCATTTGACCACCTCTATTGAAGGCTAAAATAGTTTTGACTAACAAATTGAGGAACGGAAGTGTACTTTTGAAATTGAATAATGATCAAGAGAGCATTACTCACTGTGTCTATATTTAGTTTGGAGAAACAATACTCTTAGCTAAGATTTCAAATTGCTTCACTGAATCAGGGTTTAGCACCTGATCCAAAAATTCAAGTTAATTATTTCAAAGGTACTCGTAACAAAAAAAAGGGACTACATTGCGTTCATTGAGACACCTGGTGATACCCATTGGTAAATAGATAAATTTATTTAGATTTTAGTAGCGCTACTCTGAAAACGCTTTCAACGCCAGCGGGTGTTTCAAGCGTCAAAGATACGGTCATACTTCCATATATTGTACCAGGTGGGGCGACGTGAACGCCAAATGTTCTGGTGCTCATAAAACATTGGACTGCATATCAGAAACTAATAAATATTCCAACTGTTCGCTAAAACTTCAGAGTGAATCCAATTATAGAGCTGATAGTAAAGACTGTCCCAAGAACTTAAAAGAACCAGAACCAGAAAAAGACCAATTTGGTTTGAATACCAAATCATGGACAAGATGCATGAGTACGGATGGGTACAAGTTACACTCTTGGAATATATGTCTGAACAGAGAAAATGCTACGTACCCACACAATTTTCATATCTGCACACTTGCACTGAACGAGTTTGATGGCGTACTGAGATAAAAACCAGAGGGTTTATGGCATAAATAAACGAATGTTTTGCTAGATATTTCGACGAATGTTATTATAGAACATCTGACTTTAGGAGCATTAGATATAATTTGGAAGAATTTAAAGCCCCAGTAAAATTAAACATCAGATTACATGCCTTACCTGATTTGGACCATAAGGCTAATCTCATCCTTGTTAAAGACACTCCCCTTTTTTAGCTCACAACTTATTTGGTCGCGTTATACATAATATTTGATGCATATTGAAAGTCATGGGGCTAAAATAACCCCACGTTGTATGCCAAAGGTTAAGCGATATTTTGGCTGAGATAGTAGAGCAAAAGGCAATAGCTTCATTAAAGATTTTTTAATCTGAGAACCGAATCTTAGAAAACAGGAAACAGGTACGGTTCGGTACTGTTTATTTATTATGCGGGCAGGGCTTTGCCAGTCTTGTATTGGACTCGAAATATATTATTTATGTAGATGACACCCCGCTTCTAATTGCTTATTACGAGCCCAATAAGTTGAAAGAAAAAGCTGAGTAAAATATGATAAATGGCTTGCTGGGCATAAATTATCTGATTGTCAAACAGAAAAATAGGCACGAATTGGCATAATCTATTTCCAAAAACAATGAAGTCATCGAAAGGATAAGTAAAACAAACTATCTAGAAATGGTAATAGATTATACGCTCTCGTGGTTCGATCATATTAGGAAAATTAGAGCTGAAGTTTGCCCAAATATATTTTTTTTACTCCTTCCTTCCACTCTCTCCATCACTCAATCAGTATGCACGGTCCGTGTGCATCAACATATTATCAAAACATATCGTCTTAGTACTTCCCAGACAATTGAAAATTGGTATAAGGGAAGATACAATTGTTATTAATTTTAATTACACTTCATACTTTAAGTTGTATGTATATTCTCATTGACATGTGTCCAGAGAAAAGTCTACAAAAAACACTGGTATCTTCTTCATTAAGGATTTGTGTTTTTGATGTGAGTTTTGAAGTATGTTTTGAACTCTACTATATTTTTTGTTAACTTGACCGAGTTCGGTAATGAACTGTAGTATGCGATAGCCTGCTGTACTGGATCCATCCTTAATCTATCCGTTCTTGGAATTGCAAGAAATAGTTTTCTAGCAGTTCTGGTTTCTCGGTTAGTTATTTCTAACACAGTGCGGGGGGTGTTAAACCACTTCAGATTGTTGTTCAGGATGTTAAACATTAATTTTCCCCTTTCAAAATCAATTATTTGTTGTATATTTAGTAATCCTGTTCGAGTGTACACAGTAACTGTTGGTGTTAGAGTCGGCATTCTAAATATAATTCTAATTCCTTTCGAAATAAATTTATTTATAAATTATAAATTAAATTTTTATATAAATTGGATTTCTAACAAGAAGAAATTACCTTAATTTTGGTCTATCATTTACCATACATTTATAACACCATCTATTACTTTAGTTTATTAAATTAGAGTCAAACATCCCTTATGATCCCATTTATTCAGCCATCTCGTTGCGTAATGATCTGCCAGGTGATATCAAAAATATATCATCTCTTGCGATCATAAAAAAGTAGCTTAAGCAGTACGTCTGTGAAAACTTTAAATAGTCTATTTATTATTTAATTGATTTTGTTTATTTTATCAAGCAAGCTCAATTTATATTCCTTTGTTTGTTTTTTTTTCCACCATAATTAAACAAGCATTATTTTTTAATTTTTCCTTATGCTAACATTACATTAATGTCTACGTTGTCGTCTTCGTTATCTTTTTTTTTAGTTTTTGCACACTCATACCAGTGTCATACACTGATTGAGGGACAAATAGACGAAGCATTTGTTTCTGGGTTCCTTTGCTCATTTTTTTCAAGGTGAATTTCTTATTAACTTAATTTCTTTTTTCTTACTAACACTTTCAGCCTTGCTGACGCATTAATGATATGCTTCCCATCTCCCAATATTGCACGGAAAGATTTTTGGATACGAGCAATTGTTGTTGGGAGTATAGTGCATGTTTCATACCCTCTTTCTTCAAATAAGATAAAGAGTGTTTTTATTTGAATTTGGAATTTGTTAACATGGTAAGCTACATGAGTGTGCTAATAAGGTAAATAACTTTTCTCAGTTCATTGAACAGTAGTATATCGAGTTGAGAAAAGTGTCGAATAGATGTATATGCTTTTTAAAGGTGACTAACTCAGGCGTAAAGAAAAAATATGAGTTATATGAGCTATGAGTTTATAAAAACCAAAAATAAACTGTAATTACACAAAGAAAGGCATAGCTCCAAAGACCATAATTTATAAACTTTTGGCGTGATATTCCACGTCGATTTTGGTATTTTGAAAGAACAGCGCCTAAGACCATAATGCATGGCTGAAAATTCAAAGGAATAGGCGCTATGCAGTATAGCTTGCGAAGCAAAGTACATATTATAGCCTGTAATGCCATGTATTCTGGCCCTCAACGCCATACATTATATGCTTGATAAAAAAAAAAAAACTATGTAGAAGCGAGAACTATTCTCTTTTTAGACAACTAAGGTATTTTTACAGTTGCGATTTACTATATTCATGACTGAAACTCCATTAATTTTCAAGTTTGCTCAAAGTTCATGCCTCTAAGCCTATTCGTAAATAGCTACCTCTCTCCCAACTAAGCTACAGAAACTTGTTGGAAAGCTGTTGTCATTTTACCTATATTAATGAGATTACGTTCGTAACAGTTGCGACTATGTTATATAGGAGTTGAGACTATGTACACAACAGAGAAGCCCATAATGTATGAGAATTTGATCTTTTTAGCTATTATTTACAGCGCAGAGTGTAATCAACAATTCCAGTGTAATTAAGAATTCCACATATTTGGTCTTATTAGTTCATGACAACATTGTATGTTCATACTTGGTGTTGTCACAAATCTGTTCTTCTGATCATGCAATGTGTTTTGTTAACTTAATTTTTTTAAGTTTGTAGCCAAACAACTAATCGTAATTTTTTCCTCTCCATCACTCTATCAGCCTGCACAGCCCGTGTGCATAATTTTCCCCTCGAGCAAGTTTTTCATAGTGGTTCCCAGACAACTAGTTTGCTGGTATAACTGACATCATAATACTTATAGAAACCATCGTTATTCTTTCGTTCCTGTTGCATTAAAAAGGAGTGCAATATATGTATAAAACATCTTTTCGAATACAATCGAAGAATTGAACATTCTAGCAAGAAGAGAGTTGACCTAACATTGAGCTCCGAGGTACGCTCAGTTTATGATTTTTGTATCGCCAAGCCATTTACAAACTGTGAACAGATTGAGCGTTTGTACGAATATTTTTTATTTAGTTATTCACAATAAGTCTAATACTTAATTTATTCTATATACAGTCACTCAAAGTGAAAATGATCCACCCAGTGAAAATAAATTGATGTGCGTCGCATACAATTTTATATTATTGGAAATTACTTTGTTTCTAGGCAAAAGTAATTCCTAATGTGTAAGCAACAAATACACAAGTTATACGCAAAATGGTTACATTGCATTTGAAATTACGGGTCAATCTTTGCTAGAAGGCTGAATATGGGGTCAAAATGAAAATGATCCATTGTACTTATTTCATATAGTTCACTACTAAGATTTTATAATCAGCTGTTGACATGTATTTGACATTTCCTTAGTTGACTTTAGTCTTTCGCTGAGTGCAGTCACTTGTTGCACATTTATCGTTTTGAGTAAGTTCTTTTTCGAAATGGGCCGCCATACGACATACGAAGAACGGGAGCTGGTAATCCATCATTTCAAGCTCGGGAAAAGTAAACGCGAAATAGCAAAGATTGTCAACAAGAGTGCGTCAACTGTACAACATATAATTGAACGATTTAAAGACAATCGCATCGGTAATAAGGTTCGAAAAAGTCCAAAAAAAGCGTTTTCCGATCGAGACGAACGGTGGATAGTAGACTTTATCCGAGAAAATCCGAAGCTTAGTGCGCCGAAAATTCGCGTACACGTTGAAAAGGCCTTGGATATCAAGGTCTGTGACGAAACAATAAGAATTGTCCTAAGAAAACACGGATATAACAGTCGCTCCCCACGAGTATAACCGTTAATAAGTACGAACAATCAGAAACGTCGGCTAGAATTTGCGACTCAGTTCTATTCGCATGGCCCAGACTTCTGAAATATCGTTATATTTGCTGATGAAAGCAAATTCAATGTTTTTGGATCGGATGGGAAGGTTCGAGTATGGAGAAAGAAGAATAAAGAGTTGAATTTGAAGAATCTTCGTTCAAGTGTAAAACATGGTGGAGGTTCGATAATGGTTTGGGGCTGTATGGCAGCTAATGGAGTCGCTGATATTCACGTTATTGACGGTAACATGGATAAATTTATGTACCTCCAAATTCTGAAGGACAATTTACCTGCCAGCGCCGAAAAATTGGGTCTTAAAGACAAATTCCAGTTCTATCAAGATAACGACCCTAAACATAAGTCGTTACTCATTCGAGAATGGATGCTATATCATTGTCCCAAAGTTATGGAAACTCCAGCACAATCACCAGATTTAAAAGTTATCGAACACTTGTGGGACCATTTAGAAGAGCGTATTAGGGAGCATCAAATATCCAGTCGAAATCGATTAAAGGAGGTCATTCTGGAGGAGTGGTCGAAAATCTGCCCAGAATTCACAAAAAAAATTGTTGCTTCAATGCCAAAGAGGTTATCAGCTGTTAGGCTCGCCAAGGGCCTTCACACTAAATATTAATTTGTTAAAGAAAATTTTTGATTTGTATTTTTTTTTGTGTTTTGTATTTTGATGGATCATTTTCATTTTGACTATGGAATATACATTTTTTGTTTATATTATTCTATTTTCCAATCGAATAAATTTTTTATTTACTACACATTTAAAACTGATTTTGCACATCTGAAGTAATCATCTTTAAGTAGGAGCAGTCCATTTTTAATTTATTTTCTATCATTAAATTACGTTGCAATTGTTTTGCACCGAGTGGATCATTTTCACTTTGAGTGACTGTATGTGCCATCCAACATACCATGACTGGCCGTGGTTGAAAGGCATCTTATCATCAATGAACACTGCTACTAAATAATGATCTCTGTAAAGTTGGTGGTAAAATAAAGTTTAGTGAGTTTTTTGGTGCGCCACCAGATCTCTTCCTGAGAAATAACTACTTCGGTGACTTTACGCATCAGAATAATCGAAGCGAAGAGAAACCAAAAGCAAACAAAAAACAACAAAAAAATAAAAGCAATCATATCTATGATTACCTTATTTTCAGTGAAAATAGCCACCTACCTTTTTTATCTGCTCGATTCGATTCATTACAGCTTCAGTTGGATTTGATACCGGAATATTTCTTTTCACACCCTCAGGTAAATGATCATATACAATTTGAACCATTTCCTTATTTACTCCTTCAACTACATCAATCGGCCGAGTGATTCGTTCTTCCAGTGCATCTGCTGTGGACGTTGATGACGACATTTCACTTGTTGGTAAAAGCAGGTAGCAGATTAGAATTATTATTAGATTTTATTGAATAAAATTCTGCGAAATTCGCTAAAAATTTACATTGCAACAAGCAACATACAAACATTAATGCATTTATTAAATTGATATAACCAAATGCTGCTTTACGAAAATTTTTTGTTTGAATTATTAACTTGAAGTTAAAAAATTTGAACTGAAAACAAATAAAAAACAAAGTTCAAGCTTTTTTGAAATTAATGAAAGATCAAAATAAATTTCTCGAATGGAATGCTATGTTCAAAATGCAATAGTCAAAAATTATGTCATAGTATTTGATTCAGTGGAATATTTCTTTAGAGAAAACAGGTTTTAGGACAGAATAATATTGCCTCACAATGAAAGGTTAGTGAATATATTTTGAATTTATATACAGTTTTTATATCGTTCGAAGAAAGCATTTCATATTTTTTGAACTTATCATTTCAAAAGAATTTTTTTTGATTGCGATACTACTATAAATTGTTTTTTTTTTACTGAAGTTTATTTTTGAACGCGCTTCAAAGGGACTCGCTTCAAGTGTTTCGCGTAGTGTGAACGGATATATTTGTTTTCCGCGAAACAAAATATAAAAATTACATCTGCTTGAACGAGATGTACCAAAGATATCCATTCTTCAACGCTTTTCCTTTTACTTATTTAGTTTAATATATAATTGCCTAATACGAAATCAATACAGTAGAATAAAACACTTGATAGATTTTGGCTGCGAAATTAGGATAGAAGACTTATGCTATTTTTGCAAGAACAGATACCACCAACAAATGTTCTATTTGTAAACACACTGCTATGAACATAAGTCAAATATGTCCAAATTTTGTACATTTCGGTTTTTTTGAGCTCGGAAATTTTCAAAATCTTTTCATTCTTATAACTTCCGATTCAATCATCGGATCAAAACGAAATTCACGGTACTTTTTAACATTTTCCTGCCACATATACATACGCTGAATCAAATAAACATTGTTGATATATTTTCGAAATATCAGCACCTGGGAGATTTAACCCTCAAAGGTCACACTGGGTCTAAAAGACCCATACCTCAACTTTGCTCACCAATATCGTTTAGTAAAATTTAAATTTGGCCGTTAGTATGCTATCTCTCGGTAGATTGAAGTATTAACTATCGTTTTATATACAGTGGTGGACAGCTAAATAGAACACTTGCATTTCTATCAATAAAAGGGCATTTTTTCAGTTTTTAATGAAACAACTGATTTTGAACTTATGTATTGTTTATTGAAACTATAAAAGCTTATTTAAAATGTGAAATGATGACTCTATTTGTTTGTAAGTAAAGATATATAAACACACTAATTAAAATACGCGTGGCCACATAAATAGTACATAAATTTGCATTGCAGTAAAGTTATAAAAAATATATTTTTAAGCAACCGTATAACTTAACATTTTGTTGCAAATCCTTTGTTCTTAATGTTCTTAAGCACAGCTGAGCATCGCCTTGGTAGACTCTCCACTAAAGTTTGACAGCGTTCGTTAGGAATAGATCTCCAGGCGATCTGAAATTGGTCCCACAATTCAGCAGTATTTTTAGGTTTCACCCTGTTTATGTGAGTTTCGACATCATTCCACAGGTTCTCGATCAGATTTAGATCAGGAGACTGGGCAGGCCATTGTAAAACGGGGACATTTTTATCACTAAGGTAACCCTTCACAAGACGAGAAGTGTGCTTAGGATCATTGTCTTGCATAAAACGCCATATCAGTGGCATATTTTCGTCTGCAAAGGGGATCATGTGGTCCTCAAGAATTCGTTTGTAGACGTGTTGATCCATTTTCATGTCTATCTTGATTATTGGTCCCACCCCATGCCAGGAAAAAGCAGCCCACACCATCACATTTCCGCCACCATGTTTAACAGTTTTCTGTGTGTATTTGGGACTGTGTTGTTGGTTAGATGGACGCCAAACATACCTTTTCCCATCTTATCCGAACCTGCAAAACTTGGATTCATCACTCCACAGCACATTTTCCCAGAAAATTGTCGGTTTGTTTAGATGTTCCTTTGCAAACGATTTCCTCATTTTTAAGTTCTTCTTTGTCACAAGTGGTTTTTTTTGAGCGATGCATCCTCTGAGATTTTTTTCTTGCAGACGCCTTCTAATTGTTCTATCTGACACAGAAATATTGCTATCATTCAGAACACTGCTTTTTATCGCTTTGGAGCTCGAAAAGGGGTCGGCGACACTTGTTCTGTATATAACATTGTCCTCTTTTTTTGTTGTTTTTCTTGGCCTGTTAGCTCTCGGAACGTTTTTGGCACCGTCATAGAGCTCCTTATGACGTAAAGCATTGTAAACTACCATCCGCGAACACTCCAGCTGCTTGGATATTTCCGTAATTGTTGAACCTCTGTCTTTCATGTTGCAGATGATCTCACGCTTTTCCTCGGATCAATGTGGCCCTCTTCCCATCTTCACAAATATTTCTTTATATTTAACTTTTTCAAAAAGTAATATTAACTGTTCTTACTTTCAAATAAATTTGTTATTATTCAAGAAAATTCACTTCGACTCACTAAAACCAAGTGTGTACTATTTAGGTGACCAGATAAAAACACTTCCTTTTACACTGAAATACGCAATGCAATGGGAAGATGCATCGCGTATTTTATGACGATGCTCAAAACTAGCTCTCACATATGTGAGCATGCGATAAGAAATGTAAACATTCAATTCCTCGCTCCATGTTTCCAGCAAATTTAAATTGAACAGCCTGCGAGGAAAGTGTTCTATTTAGGTGTCCACCACTGTACATCCCAACGCTCAGTTGTCGTTGAGCGTCGTTCAAAGTTGGTACAGGGTCATATTGACCCTGTTGTGACCTTTGCTTTGTTTTGCTTAAAATAAAATTTAGCAATTATCCCCATTAATATTAATTTTTTATTCGAGTTAAAGTGTGAAGTGTGGCCACATAAAGTTTCATTTGTATTGTTTTTACAATAAACTGGAATAATCGCGTACAATTTACGTTCACGGGTTCAAATTATACTTCTGCATGATGATTCGGAGATCTTTGATGGCGACACTTCTGATGAAGAAGACAATTTGTCAGCGCAATCAAAGACTGATATATCAAGTTCGGATTACAGTGAAGCCGAGGATGAGGAAAATCAAACTTTGAACCAACGTGGAGCTGCAACAGCGAGGTCGACCGAAAACTGTATTACGCAGTAAAAATAAAAGACAATGAACATCTAGTAAGCACATGCTTCACCTTTTATACACACATATTTATAACAGACATTTTTGATAAGCTTTGTCATGCGTACACAACTGCCCGAGCAACAACCCGTTGGCCCATGCGTTTTTTCTTCGGCATGCTTGATCAAGCGGAAGTAAATGCAAGAGTTTTATACTTACGACTGCTATAAAGCAATTTGTGATGCATTTGGTTACTCCGTATCTACGTAGAGAAATACGTAGAAGTAAAGAACTGATTCTAGATGTACAATGTCCAGCAAATCCGGAAGGTTGACCTCAATTGGCTAAGAGAGCTTTGCCCTTACGAAAGGTAGGAAAACAAAAATGCAGTGTCTCAGTTGCTTGCGCCCAATGTGCAACGATCATCGCTTTTATGTGTGCAACGACTGCGCTGGAGATTCATAAAAATATAATGTTTATTAAATAGTATAATATAATAATTTAAACATTTAAATGCATAATTAATACATAATGCATAATTAAAAATCACTGATATATATAATGCATAATTAAAGATCACTGATTCCATCGCCTTGCGAAATAAATAATTTTTTTTAATCCATACTATTCAAATTTTTTTCCCCCAATTTCGCATGCAAAAATATCAAAAATTTAAAAAAAAAATATTTTTTTCTAAAATGTGCTAAAATGAAAAAAACATTTTTTACGAGCTTTTTTTTCGAGCTTAAATGTTTGCGAGTTATATTCAACTTATTATTTGCAAAATTTGATTTAAAAACGTTAAAACTATTATTGGGTAAATTTTGGAGACGATTGGTTGATATGGAGCCAAATGGTGAAAAACAAAACTTGATACAGGGTCAAATTAACTTAAATCCTTGATCGAAAAAATAGGTGTGACCTTAATGATCTTTTATATCTAATAGCTTATATTCATAGGAAAAAATAAACTCTCTTCACCCATTTTATAAGATTCTGTCAATTAACGAGTGGTTCATTTATAAAGCTTAAGCAAAAAAAAAAACGATTGTGAAACTGCCAGCCTTATGAAATTGTCTTTGAGTGACAAAAAAATTTGGGAACACGTAATGCACTTTTTTGCAAAGTCATATCAACCATTCCCTATCCAAAACTCAACTATAACACAAATGATGAAAATGTTCAGTGCTGGCAGCACTTTCCCAACGAAGCAGCAATAAGTTTAATTCATAATTAAATCAACTTAACCTTTGAATTTCGTTCTCATCGGAGGATTTCATCGAAAGCTTCAGCGGTTAAACTTTGTTTGAGGCTGGCATTAGAAAAATGTTCTCTCGGAACATTTAGAAAAAAACTCGGAAAATTTAGAAATTGGTTTTTATTGCTTTGCATATGAGTACGTAATTTGAAGCATCTGTTGGTGCAATATTTACGAAAATGGCCAATGCTGGTTACCCTGTGTTAGCAGCAAAGCAAAATATATACCAAATCTGCTTCACGTTAAGTTAAACCCAACCAATAAATTTTGTTTTGATTGAATCACTGCGCTGGAAGTTATACGGGTGAAAAGAATTTTAGGGTAACCACCCTCAAAACTTTTCAAATTTTTAAAGCGTTAATATTTATTTTACCTTTCGAAGCTAGATATATTGAATTTTGTGACAAATATCGATATTTCGAGGTTAATCTGCCCTCTTCTTCAGTGTCTATCAGTCTAATCTTAATCTAACTTATGTATGTTACTTATAGAGCTTACTTTTAAAGGATTGACTTCTACTAATTACCAACTAATTGTCTATTAATTGACTTATACTAATTACCGACTAGTTGCCCATTAACTACTTTACTAAAATACATTTAACTATCCATATTAATTAAATTTTCCTCCTCAATGTTCAAATTAGCCTGAACAATGGTGATGCACAGTTTCCTTGGTCTGTGTTTAGTCTTCTATGCCTAGGGGTTTTCTATATGTGCAGGCTTTCGTACGCATCCAGTTTTCGCACCTGCTGTACCTCCTTAATCACCTCCATGTTGTCCCAAGTTATGTTGTGATCCTCCTCCAATATGTGCTTTGCTACTGCGAAACGTACGAATGTTGTATTCCTTTTCTTAGTATATTTTGTCGCATTCTGGGCAGCATAAACTACACATTTTTCCTTTTTGTCTTTGACGTGACATAGTATAGTACCTAATTTTTTTAGCTTGGCCTTATGAATCTCTGATAAGCAACACTTGCAGATATTAAGTTTCATTTGAACTAACTATTTATGAATAGCATAAAATAAGTAAACCCAAGCATATCAACAATCTATCTATCAGCCGATCTATCTTATTTCACGGGAACGTTTACATTAATTTTTCTGTATGCCTGCGTGTGTGATCTTTTTGCAAGTAAAGGAGTGACTTAAGCATTCAGGACTAAACACAATCAGTTCCTGAAACTAAAAAATTAATAAGTCATAAGTCGAAAAACTTTAAAAAATAATTTCCAAAGCGTATTTATTTAATAATTAATTCTCAGAGAACAGATCATTTTTATACAGGGAAACTTCTTGCAGTCATTGCAATGCGCTTTGCTCTATTTCAAGGTCTGCCCACACTTATTATGAGCGCTTGCTGCACCGCATATCTAAGCTGGTATTTTATTAAAAGTCAAGTTAGTTAAGTTTTTCGTTGCTGCACAACATTAACTACAGAAGAACAAGTTTTACGTTCTGGTTTGTTGGTTCAGCTACTCGTATGCATTGCAAGCGCAACAGTATGTTTTAATAGGCAATCTAAGATCTTGGTGTGCTTCAGCAACTTCAAAGTAAGTTACTATGAGCGTGTACATTAACGTCATATGCAACGATTTGGTCAATATTGTGATTATTTCTATAAAGTTTCTGCTTCTTGTGCATTGATATCAAATGCCTGGACAAAACAATTTCGAATTTTCGAAAGATAGTTGTGGTATACGTTTGAATTGCTCAGAGTTGGAAATTAAATTGTTGGAAAAAATAATGCACTTTTTGCAATATTTGTCTAGATTTCTTCTAACAGTTGAATGTTGAATATGAGTCATGCTCTGTACTTTGAAGCCATGTTTGGAGATATGGAGAAGAAGCTTTAACTAGATATATATATATCCAGTATCAGACAGATGTATGGATTTCCTATCGCATTTAAGTTTTTCAATTACAGCAAAATGTTTATAAAGAAAATCAAAAATAATCCCAAAATAAGCTTAAAACTCCATATACTATTGCAGTAAAAAAATTGAAAAAACATAGAAAATTTGAAAATTAAAAACCAAAATTAATAGTTTTACTTTTCTACAGATGAGCTCGTAATCCCTACGTTGAAGGAAATCTCATACTCAAAAATGATTGAAGTCAAGTCGATGCAGAATCCGTTTTTTAGATAGATTTTGTAGACACCGAAAATTCGACTGAACACTAGGCCAACATTTTTATCGGTCTGCATTCAAAGATATATTAAAAGCATATTTGTTTCTGCGCTTGCTTTTATGTGGGCTAGGTAACACAATCCTATTCAATTGAATTGAAAGCTGCATGCAAGCCATAGAGGATGCAAGCGTACTCAAAGCTTATAATGTCTAGTACGTGTCTACGAAGCGATGCTTTGGTGGACAGTCGGCCTTAGAACTAATCACACAGCACTCATGTACATTACTTAAGGAATGACGTTTCTAGCAACTTCGAATCCAAAAACACAAACAATTTTTTAACTATAAAAAACTCTAGTGGACCTGAACCGCTAGAAAACTAATTTTCGAAGAAATAGTGGAAAGACGTAATACACTTACTTAAAATGTGGAAAGACGTAATACACTTTTTTGTAGAATCATATCAACCATTGTTCAAAGCAACAGAACTCAACTATAACACAAATGATGAAAATGTTCAGTGCTGGCAACATTTTCCCAACGAAGCAGCAATAAGTTAACCTTCACAAGCTCATACTTAAATCAACTTATCCTTTGAATTTCGTTCTCATCGGAGGATTTCGTCGAAAGCTTTAGCGATTAACGTTGTTTGAAGCTGCCATCCAAAAAATGTTCAAAACTCGGAAAATTTAAAAATTGGTTTCTTAGTTTTATTGCAAATGTTTTGCATATGTGTATGTAATTTGAAGCATCTGTTGATGCAATAGTTACGAAAATGGCTAAAGCTCGTTACCCTGTGTCAGCAGCAAAGCAAAATATATACCAAATCTGCTTCACGTTAAACTAAACCCAACCAATAAATTTCGTTTCGATTGAATCACTGCGCTAGAGGTTATACGGGTAAAAAATTGTTTATGGTTACCACCCTCAAAACATTTCAAATTTTTAAAGCGTTAATATTTGTTGTTAATTTTTATTGCAGGATCGTTCCCATTTGCAAATCTAATGACATAATCGCGCAGTAAAGAAATTCCAAAAACGGTCATAGCTGGCAGCCCTTTCACGATTTTTGTACGAAATTCCTATGACATTTGGCTCACATCCAAATCTATTTACTGCATAAACTTCATTTTGATATTATGACTGCACCGGAAGTTATAGGGAAAAAAGCTTTATTTTGCTGAGCAAATTTGCAAGATTTAGGAGACAAAAATCACCATAGCTGGCAAAACTATTCTAATTTTTCAGACAAATTTTCATCAAATGTTACCTTAGGTAAGATCCAAATATTGTGTGAATTTTGTTTAAATCTGATGGCTGAATCGGAAGCTATAGGCCAAAAAGCTGTTTTTTTTCTCAGTGATTTTTCAAGATGGCACCACTGCCACAGGGTTGCCCACATTTCAAAATCATTTCTATCAGACCTGGTCCTAGTTGATACCAACATGTCCTGTGAATTTCATTATGATCGGATAATCCGGTCGTCAGTTCTCGTGAACAGAACTTTCGAGTGCTGAAAATAGAGGTAATTTAGTGATGGGTTGCCGTTCTTGTGCAAATCGGAATTTTAAACATTTCAAATTGACATGATGCTCAAACGTTCAAATTTATCAACGATTTGAATTTTTTGTCAAAAATCAAAAATTTTTCAGGTTCAATGATTTGAAGGATTTTTTTTCAAGAGCCTGCCGCAGCTACAAGGTTACCCGCACTACCTTGGAATTATGTGTATGAAACTTTAGTCAACATCAATACGCTCTGTAAATTTCACGATGATCCAATGTTTTTGTCAGAAGTAATGACAAATCAAAATTTGAAAAAAAATCCTTGCCTACTTTTAGGCACGCTGCACCCACACACGGCTCAAAATTTCCAATTCTTTGCCAGAAACAACCTTAGAACATAATAAGTTTTCATTCCCAATACTTTTTTTGAACAAAAATTCACGCTGCTTGGAAATATAGGAGTACCTTAAAATTCACTAAAGCGCTCGCCACCGCCAAAAGGTTTAAGATATCTGAATTTTAGCAAGTTGTGGACCTACTTACTAAATGCATCTACGTTTTCCGAAAGTTTCAGCTTAATCGGATTGGCCACTCCAGAGATTATCTCCTTTAATCATTTTGATGAAATATATATATATATATATATATATATATATATATATATATATATATATATATATATATATATATATATATATATATATATATATATAAAGAAATATGAATTTTCGGCGAAACGAGTTTAATACTACATTTCTTCGAAAATTAGTAAAAATTATCTTGAAACTTATACGATTATCGCTCAAATAGTTGCGCGAATCATTTCGATTTGCTTTAATAAAGCAAATGCCTTGCTGCCACGTGAATTACATTCATATCGATGTAATTAAAATACTTTTCATTTTAATTTTTGTACATTTATTAAATTTAATGCATTTTGACCTTAATAAAAAACTGAATTTAACTCAGCTTATAAGTTAAAATAACATTTATTGGTTCTGAGGCGGTACAAAGTTCGCCGGGTTAGCTAGTAAATCTATAAAGACCATAAATCCACAAGATCTAAAAATTGTATAAGTACATATTAGATTTTCGTACATGTGATGCAGGGTATCGTTTCAATTGAGATTTGATAGTTAGCATTGAAAAAAGTAAGCTTAGTATTTTAAAAATTTGCACATCTACCAATAAATTTTGAGCGAACGATCAGCAAATACATAAAATTATGTGAAATTCTTTAATTAAGAGCCATTTTCTTTTTTCTTTGTTTGCAAGAAAAGATGCTGCTTTGGAGATATATTCGCGCACTAAATCGGCTCCAAACTTTGTCTCATTGTAATATGTTACTATTTCTGGGGTATGTTTGTTATTATCTTCTAATTTTATAAACGTATTCTTAATACCTACTTTTTTTTAGTAGTACAGTATCCTGTTTTACGAGGGTTAGGTTGGCTTATAACGATAACGCATCAGCCATCGGTTTCGACAACACCCGTTTATGGTGGGTTTGACCTTAATATATTACTTGACAACACAAACACATAAGTGACTCAAACAACGCAACGAACACGAAACCGCAGTTTAAGACACGTTGGTACACGTATTGTCAATTCCAGAGAAAGACCGTCCTTCGGAGAAAAGCAAATCTCTCAGCAATTCTCCGACTACAACCTTCCACCGCAAGAGCCAACACGCGGATTTTAATACCTACTTAGTAACAATACCTTTAGATTTCGCTTACGTTGGAAGTTCTCTCTTGTTGGGTTAAATAATTTGTACTAAACTGGAACTTTTTGTAAAGAATTTTTCAGCTAGATTTGGTCAAAAAATTATCCGTTGTTCTATTTATGTCTTGATGAAGGTATGGTTCGGCTAACTTTAAAACTACAAATACGCCCAATTGTGCTGCAGTTAGTGTTTCGTCGTTATCTAAGTAAAGGAACTTATTTATAACGTGTTTAGATTGAACATCTACTGCCAACCAAACCTTTGAGCCAAATTTCTGAGGCTTTTTTTGACATACATATGCTTCGTGAATTTGCAGCGGGCTTTAGTAGGGAACAGTTGCTTGTCTATTGAAATACTTTTTTTTTTGGGTTTTTGAACGTTTTTGAATTGTCTGTCGCTAAAACGCAGATTTTTTTGTGGGAAGCCATCGGCTTAAGGCAGTCGTCTAGTGTGCCAGAAAATAAAAATCGATTTTTTTGTTTTTTCATAAACAACATCTAAAACATGTCTAGAAGACGTTGGTAAAAGAATTTTTCGAAATTTGAAGCCGTTGAAAAGTTACAGCCGTAAGTATACAGTGGAATACAGTGTTATCGTAGGAGATAGGAGGTTTCAAACGCGTTTTTCTCAAAACACGATTTTTTCAAACTGCTGCCATGATATTTCAAAAACTATTTGATTGATTCTGCTCAAATTCATACATCATTTTAAGTACATAGATAACTACAAAATGGACTAAAATAATTAAGATTGGTTCATTACTTTTCATTTTACAAGCTAAACAAACAAAAAAAAAAACACGAAAAACTGATTTTTTTTTTTTCTAAAGCGTAATAAAAAATTAGTTTTTGGAATTTCAACTTGATTTTACTTCATTTTGGAGTCTCAAGTCTCACAATCAAAACTGCGTTTGGTTTTTTGATTTCAGATAAGCAAAGCGGCCGGAATCATGGCAGCAGTGGAGCACCTCTTTTTATATATGTGTTCCTGTTGTGCGGTGTATCTCCGACTATTTTGCATATGATGACTTCAAAAAATGCACAAAGTTTGCTTAATTGCTAATCAAAATGATACATAATTTATGAACTATTTTATTTCAATGGTTTGTCAAAAAAAAATTCCCAAAAAAAGCATTAAAAAACGGCCTTCACACTAGACGACCGCCTTAAGCAATTATGAATCGAGCCATTCGTTAGGTAAATCTCAGAACCGCCGAGAATGTACTTAAAAATTTGATTGACAGGATAAGTTACTACCAAGCATAACTAATTGAAAGGTTGTTTTTTTCAACAAATGAAAAATATATTTTATGTTTTTGAATGTGAATTCTACCTTCTATCAAATAGTAAAATTAGTCGGTTGATTTCATTAGGTCGAAAATTTCGGTCCAGTCCGCAATTAGATATAAACAATTTTCCAGACGTCTAAAGCGTTTTGCGCCAAAAGTAATGTTTTAGAAAGTTGGGAGTGTATTCAATAATGAAAATTTAAATTTAATACGTTATTATCAACAGAAATCCAACAAAATAGCGACCGTATTTTGAACAGATAGCTTGCACCTGACGCAACCCGTGCAATGCATTTTCAATTTGAATAGGAATATATGTATAAGACAAAAATCATAGACTTTCACTCACTCAAATAAAAATATCTATGATGGCGATAAGCGCTATTGCAGGAAACTAATGGACTAGCATAGTTTGACCAAATAAATTCACCGCTGGAAGGCATAACTTTTTTGCAAACAAATGCTAACCTAGCTGGTGTTTTGTACTGAACTTGTCGCTTTTACTTTACTTACGACGACAAACCTTTATATTATTTAAGGTTTTTCTTAGTGTGCAATTTTTCGCTTTAGATAACTTATGTTAGTAAGATAAGTTTCCTCCTCACGTTATTTTTATTCAATTGTGTAATTCGTTTATTCGGAGCATAAAAATAATTATCTATTGCATGTATGATACAATTAACAGAAGAAATTAAATTAATTATTATAGAGACTGAACAAGGAAAAAGTAAAGGGTTTTGTTGACATACCAAAATAGTAAGTACTCCAATAAAACAACCTATTTACAACAATTACCAAATACGCGAAAATCAAGGCCGATTTATCCAATTCATTGCATACTTTAATATTCAATTTGCCGAATTCAACCAAACAAAAGATAGCTATTGATTGCATACAATGCACCAATACCTTTAATTTTGAAAGCATGACTTTGAAACAGTTTCCCAATACGCTTAAATGTGAACAACCAATTTCGCAAGATTTTTATTCAAGCTTAACCGATTTGTACGAATGCAAGCTATAACATGCCAAAGCATCGCTCGCGTGCCAAGTTGCATTATTAATGTAATTACTATCCTCGACTTTTTTTTACAAAATTCTATCTTAACCGTTTTTCTGCACACTAATCTCATCACTGCTACAAGCCTATCAATATCTAAAAAAAAAATATCAGCAACGACGCAAAAAATTCAGTTCATTTTTTACATACACACACCTTTTCAACCCACTTTTCTAATTAAAACATTAAAACATGCATAATATAAACTAAAGTAAAAAATGAAATTGCTGTCAAACACCATCCCCTTCTCAAGCGTTTAGCATCAAGTTATTTCCATTTCTTTAGCACGATCAAAAGATCACTCACTATCTTAAAGCTTGAGACCTCTAGCATATGGTTTGGTTAGTCTACAACAAGTCGTTTCGCGATTCATACACACGTTACTACGTTCGTATCTCAAGTCCGTATCTATCGCTCACGCTCAACTTCCAATACTTTAGGCGCACGTAATATTACCAAATCGAAACATAAGATACTGGTCTTGCTAGTAAGCAGTACATTTTCACAATCGTGTGGAAAAAATTTCACGCAAAAGGGCCATCAAATATCATCCATCTAAAAACCTTACTGAATTCCCATGCAACTAATTTAAATAACGAGTGTACTGTAATGATACTACTACTAATGCTGCAACAATAATCGTGCGAAATATCGCGGCTCAAAATGAAAACGAAAGTGTTGTTCAGTTATTTAATATTACTACTTAGTGTTTATATAATCTATGCGGCCAAGTTGCCGGACAAAAATGCGACAAGTGCAGTGCAACAAACCACATCACAACGGACACCCACGAATCAAGCTAAACTGCAAAAGTCAGGAAGAAGTGCGACAGTGATTTCAACTGCAACTACCGCTCCAACGACTGGAGGTGAGTGAAGAAATCTGCATAATGTTGGAAAATACAAAACGTATCTTAATGAAAAATTTAGCGAAGTGATAAACACCGTCATACTTAGGCGGTGTGAACGCAACGCTTGGAATGAGATCACATCCGAAGGCAATTCATTTTGAAATATTTTTAACCGGAAATACAAACAGTTTAATGAAACAGTTTTCTTCCTACGAATTCGATAAGATTTTTGGAGAAATTTACGTGTTGAGAGTATTAATTTTTTTCTTCAAGAAAGGGTCGTTCAACTATCAAATATGTATTCATTCTTTGATCTAGTATAATTCTATCTTGTAATTTGTACCGCTTGGTAGGTACTCTATCTTGCGAATTTATCTATTTTCGAAATTTTCGATCCTCTTTTCGATGCTTCTTTTGGTACTGTAATACTGTTTGGGCTCTGAACTGAAAGAACAGAGAGGACAAATGTACACCAAGCATCACACTATTTATTTATAAGTGATTTGCGCTTAATATCAGGGAATATTTTATTCGATTTTCCGTCAAATGTTCAAGTTAAATTTAGATTTAGGAAAAATAAAAACATTTTTAAATTGTTTAAATTTATTATTCATTTAGTAGTCAACTGTAGGCTTAATATAATTGACAGCTACTGAAAAAGTCGAACTTTTATCTGGACGTACGTAATCACACAGCCTGGTGTTTTATCTGTTGAAGCTCACAGGACTTTGATACTGCAAATCAGCCTTTGGAGATTCTATACTATGGCGTGATTTAGAAGATGCATTCTCTCATAGCCCACAGTACACGAAGCTGAGGTCAGAACTTACAAAGGTCAATCCTCAATACCGATAATGTACAATAAATTAATTCTAGTGTCAATTTGATTACGTGGACGAGCGCGCGTTTTCGTACGACCAGCCCCACTAAACCATCAGTGAAATGAAATTGTGACCTCTTTTGCTTCAGGAACAAAGCTCATTTCCTTTGTAAACAAGTTACATTTGTGTATATCGTTTGCGTATCGCTAAAGTAATCTCTTCCAATTTGTAGCTTAAATTTGGCGAAAATAGATTGTAAATTGCTGGTTCAACCCCCTTAGTGTAAAATGATAATGCAATTTTGTGGGGTATTCTTCTTGGAATTCTTTAGGTCTAGTATGCCTGACAGAAGGTAGCTCTCATTGTGCAAAACCTATGTCAAAATTTCTGGGTCTAGTTATTAAATTTGATGTTTTTTAATTCAAAATGACAGTTATTTTTCTATGTCGTTTCCATTCTGTTCATTGCATTTCTCTACAGAGTAATATCTTTCTACAGTTACTTCTTCTCATTTGAGTCAAAACTTATTCGAACCATAAATTTCTTTAAACCCGGGAACAGCCAGATAGACACGTTAAAACAATTCATTCTTCAAATCCGGTATTAAAATATAATAAACTTATATATTAAAACATTTGTGTAGAACTGCATTGTCAGCATGGTTGGTGATTTTTTTGTTTCATTTCTTTTTACTGCTAGAATTATAGTTATTTTTTTACCCTTTTCAAGGCAATACATTGAAAAATTAGCTGTATTTTTAGTTAGCAGAAAATGTTATCCACGAACCTTCTAGCAGATCTGGATAGGTGGTAAGGTACCGCGGTTGCCCCACCAAATAGACTCCGGAGAAGACTCACTTGGGCTTGTTAAGAAGTATGGGCCAACAAAATACTGCTTCTTTCTTCTAAGAAGGGTCGAGCATTCGCACAAGAGATGGTTAACTATTTCTTCTTTCTCGTTACATTTACTATTCTGGCAGAAATTGGTTTAAGGGGCGCGCATCCTTTTAAAGAGACAATGTAAAGTTAAAATATAAACCACTGCGAGGAAGGACATCCTTCCTAATTTTAATAGCTCCCTAGTGCCAGCAATGTCAAAAACGTTCCACAATTGTTTAGCGATCGCACATGTAGCTTGTTTCATCTAGGACTTCAAATTGTTATTCATGTGTCTTTGTCTAGTGATCTCTGCCCATCAAGAAAATGCAGGGCACCTCAGGTAAAAGTGTACAACTTTTTGCAAATTTGTCCACTTCGAAATTCGCCTGAATGTCAAAGCTAACTGAAGCATTGAATGCCTTGACATTTCGTTAAAAGGCATACGGCTGTTGAGAACTAGCTTCGATGAGATGTAAACCCTAACAAGGGACTGCGAAGCCGCTTGGTTGTCAATGAATATTTGACTAATAAGGGCCAATTAGTCGTTTCGAGAATTGCTGTATCTTTTCTTGGTGTATATTTTCTTTGTGCTATATCACCAGATGCAATCGATATCTTTTGTGCTAACTCAATGGCTTTTACTAGATGCTTCGGGTACTGTTTTTTTTTCAGGTTTAAAGTAGTGGAGTCACATTTCATCCACAGTAGCATCAAAAAGTGATATCGGTTTTATTCTTTAAAAACGGTCTAAATATTGCCAAAAAATTCTTGTCTCGTTTGGTTTTGATCAGCATTTAGCCACCCATCGTCACTCATCTTCCACATCCTTTTCTCATAGTTGACCCTGCATATTATATGTTCGGAGATGCCTACAATCTTGTCTAGCATATACTTCTTTGATTTTCGATACTCCCAGTCCCAAGAATATTGCCATCCGGAGCCCCCTAAAGAAGTTGAACGTCTGCCAACAGTTGCGATTGTTGTCTACAACGTCTTTCTGAAGACTGATTGCGCCTTCTCGGCGCTATTTACATCCTTCATATAAAAATATTGTAATAAGATATGAATCTTCCAACATTGTATCAATTGGTTGCACGGAAGGGTAGAAAGAGCATTTCAAAACGGTATATTTGCCCATTTCACATAATGAGCGTGAAAAATATATATTATTGGTAAGTGTGGTGTACTTTACAGAGGTCCAATTGCTTTTGGTTGCATTCTAGAAAGCTGGCTGATAATTCCTGGTTGATAGGCCTCAACTTCCGAAAGGATTCAAAAAGCGTGATAAATCTTATGAGAAAAAAAAATGCACGACATTTGCCAGACTGTCGAATACTTTCATCATCACCATCAATAACGCAACAACTAATGGTCCGGTTCGTGGCTGCTGATCCTGGTGTATATCATTAGGCCCCCCCCCCCCCCGTTATATTACTTTTCAAAAACCTTCTTTAATTTATTATTAATATCATTAGTATAATTGATAATTATACTGACAATTATTATTATTAAATAAATAAATACACTAACCAAATTTTCCGTCTTCCAACAAAGGTTATGGTATAATGGTTTCACTGTCATGAAGCTCCACAGCTAATAAATATGGTGTTATTTGCGTGAAAATGAGTGAAACGGACAACTCTTTTCATTGAATTGCAAGTTTTTACCCAAAATCTGTATCTTACTTTTGTGATTTCCGACAAATTTTCTCCCATGTTTTTGGACAAAAAAATACCCAGCAATTGGGGAACAGACTTACTTGCATTATTTGTTGATATGAAAAATGTTGTCAGAGTTGCCAAAGCCACAGGCTGGCAAGTGGCGCAATAAGCATAGTATGCTAAGTAAAATCAAAACGAATCTTTCTTAAATGCGATCATCACTCAAACCAAAATCGGGATCGGAAATTCAACAGCAGCGAATTAAACATTTTTTTTTCAGAATTGTTTTTATTGTTTTTAGTATATATTATACTAATACGATAGCTAGAAACTAACCATACAAATACAATCCAAATTCAGTTATAAGAAACGAGCCATGCAATATAGATAAGAATACAAACACGATTATTAGATACAAGCAAAAAAATTTTTGGTTTTTTCCGAGAGCCAAAACTTTTTTCACTAGATAAATACTTATATTTGTTAGATAAACACTCACCTAACTTTTTTATTAGCAAATTGCGTGATTAAGTTTTCTTAATCTAAAGAGCGGAGTAACTCAAAGTTGTTGAGTTGTTAAGACGATTTTCCGTCACCGTGGATCGTAAATAGTTGTTTTATTCTTTTCAAGAAATGCATAATTGATTCAGCTTTTGCTGATTTTCTAAGATTATAATTATATTATTGCAGAAAAACTTGAGAGTCTTAGAAAATATGAAACTTTTCGAAAATTTGCCGCCCTTCCACTCCTCCCAAACATTTGCCGCCCTGGACAGTTGCCCATAAATGTCCATACTTAAACCCGGCCCTGCGACAAAGATGAAGAGATTTTGTTTTCCTAAAGCTAGAAGTGCCCCTTGAATGACCATTTTTAGGCTTATCAGTCATACAGATCACTTCCTTACTATTATCATTCTTTCGGCACGTCGAAGTAACTTGAAACAAATATTTCTTGAGTTTTCCCACTGAGCACACCATAACTGATTCAATGAATTCACTTAAATTTTTGAGGTTTATTTCCCACCTTTACTAGAACATATAACATGGTCAAACAAATGTCCAGGGCTTTTGTTGAACAGTTAAATTCCAGACATCTATTAGAATTGGCAACAAAATAACACTTATAATTTAACCAGGTTTATAATACATATTCAAATTGAAATCATTGGCAGAACTTCTCACAGAACTAGAAGTACGAAGTTGTTCACATACATTTCCCAGTACTAACTACGACAAATATTATTTTCTTACGTTCCTACTACTTATCTGTATTGTACTTCGCCAGACCCAAAAATATATCCACCATGTTTGGATAGCAACCGATGCTCTACCCACCCGACTACACATCATTGTTAGCGGCGCAACAACCGTTAGTCTAGTCTACGATTGCTGCAAATCTTATGCTAAGTATTTTTATAGACAATTTCGAAATTTTAGCAATGTGGGTGATTTCCTGTTAAATAACTGAAATTTCATTTCTCAAATTTTTAATTTATGACCACTAAAACCTACTCGAATTTGAATTCAAATCCTTGATCCTATCCATGAAGAACAGACGATCTTTACACTAGGCTAAACGAGCTTATTGAAAAGCTACAGTCATCTAGTCTACTTTAATGACATATGCCGAATTCATGTTCATAGTAGTTGGGGCTATGTTACATAGGATCTGAGACTATGTGCAGGGCAAAAAAGCCCATAGTCTGTGGGAATTTGATCCTTTTAGCTATATTTCATTACTCAGGGTGCTATGTGCATAGCGCAGGGACCATGAATTTTACACTTTGTAATTTTTTCCAGTGTAAAAGATTTGCGCAAAAGGCACGGTTGAACAATATTTCATTTCACGATCGTTGAGTACAATTCATGCTGAGTTTCTGTCAAATCGATTTGGCTATCAGCAGACTTGCGAAGGCACCAGCCTGAAGCAGCGCTCCACTGTTCACGGCTTCGAGTCTCGCCGTATGCTCATGGCTGTATTTATTCGTCTGGAGAATTGGTGACTCAGCATAATAAAAACGCTCTATTTTGTCACATTATATATAGCTTTTCCGATGAGTGGACATAAAAATAGCGCTCAGAAATTCAAAAGTAAAAGAATATTTAAGTCGTTTTTTTTCATTTGCATTTTTTTGGTTATACAGATAGAAAAATTTCTCCGGTTGCCATTCGAAATATTTCCAAAACAAATTCCAAACATTAGTGGTTAGGACCTGTAAGCACAAAATTAGCAAAAAAGCCTGGTTCTGGCAACACTTTACTGCAACTTCATGTTAAACCCAATCCACACTGTGAATCTTGTTTTGATTTTCTGTGCGGGAAGTTGAAGGGTAAGAAGTTACAAGGGTTATTAGATTTAAAGCTTGCCACCCGTAAAAATTTCAAAATTTTCAAAATTGAAATATTTGGTTGTCTACCTTTAATACTTTTTACTAATTTTCGAAGAAAACTAGTATTAAACTCGTTTCGCCAAAAATTCATATTTCTTTATATATATATATATATATATATATATATATATATATATATATATATATATATATATATATATATATATATATATATATATATATATATATATATATATATATATATCATCAAAATGATTAAGGGAGATAATCTCTGGAGTGACCGATCCGATTGAGTTGAAACTTTCGGAGAACGTAGATGTATTTAGTAGGTAGGTCCACGACTTGCTAAAATTCAGATACTCTAAACTTTTTGGCGGTGGCGAGCGTTTTAATGAATTTTGAGGTATTCCTATATTTAAAAGCAGCGTGAATTTTTGTTCAAAAAAAGTAATGGGAATGAAAACTTATTATGTTCTAAGCTTGTTTATGGTAAAGAATTGGAAATTTTGAGCCGTGTGCCTAAAAGTAGGCAAGGATTTTTTTTCAAATTTTGATTTGTCATTACTTCTGACGAAAACATTGGATCATCGTGAAATTTGCAAAGCGTAGTGATGTTGTCTAAAGTTTAATATACATGGCTTTCTAAGGTAGTGCGGGTAACCCTGTAGCTGCGGCAGGCTCTTGAAAAAAAATCCTTCAAATCATTGAACCTCCTGAAAAATTTTTGATTTTTGACAAAAAATTCAAATCATTGATAAATTTTAACGTTTGTGCATCATGTCAATTTGAAATTTTCAAAATTCCGATTTGCACAAGAACGGCAACCCATCACTAAATTACCTCTATTTTCAGCACTCGAAAGTTCTGTTCACGAGAACTGACGACCGGATTATCCGATCATAATGAAATTCACAGAACATGTTGATATAAACTAAGACCAGGTCTGATAGAAATGATTTTGAAATGAAGGCAATCCTGTGGCAGTGGTGCCATCTTGAAAAATCACTGAGAAAAAAAACCGGTTTTTGGCCTATAACTTCCGATTCAGCCATCAGATTTAAACGAAATTCAAACAATATTTGAATCTTACTTAAGGTAACATTTGGCTGAAAAATTAGTATAGGGTTGCCAGCTATGGTGATTTTTGTCTCCTAAATCTTGCAAATTTGCTCAGCAAAATAAAGCTTTTTTCCCTATAACTTCCGGTGCAGTCATCATATCAAAATGAAGTTTCTGCAGTAAATAGATTTTGATGTGAGTCAAATGTCGTAGGAATTTCGTACAAAACTCGTGAAAGAGCTGCCAGCTATGACCATTTTTGTAATTTTTTGGAATTTCTCAACTGCGCGATTATGTCATTAGATTTGCAAATGGGAACGATCCTGCAATGAAAATTAACAACAAATATTAACGCTTTAAAAATTTGAAAAGTTTTGAGGGTGGTAACCCTAAAATTTTTTAAAAATTTGAACATTTTCATCATTTGTGTTATAGTTTATTTCTGTTGCTTTGAACGAGGAATGGTTGATATGATTCTACAAAAAAGTGTATTACGTCTTTCCACATTGTCACTCAAAGACAATTTCTTCGAAAATTAGTTTTCTAGCGGTTCAGGTGCGCTAGAGTTTTTTTTTATGGCAGCATCTCTTAGTAAAAAAACATAACAAACATTACCAAGTTAATTTTTTAACCAAATTGTTCAGGATGACACCATTGTCATAGATTTACCAGCATATTCGTTAAACTTCTATCAAAACTGATCCTACTAAAAACCAATCCATCCTGGGCTCAACCTGAGTTCTCGTGAACACAAAATACGAGTGTTAAAAAATGGGCAATTTGGTTAAAGGCTAGCGTTCTTGTGCAATTTCAATTCAACTCTGTACAAAAAGCATAAAATTTATCAATTGTTGGGATTTTTTCCTTAAAAGGAAAAACTTTTAGGAAGGTGGATAATTTGAAAGATTTCCGTTGACGTAGGCTGTGTAGCTGCAGAGTTTCCCGCACAGACATCAAAAACACAAGCGTATTTCTCACTCCCATTAATGTGTCATGAAAATTTGGTAAAGATCGGATGTATTTGTGGAATATGAATTTGCTTTGCGTCCTTCTATGCATGGAGCTCAAAATTTCTAAAACGTTTTCAAAACCAAGCTTAAACCGTGATTGATTTTCATTTTCTTCGCCAATTTTTATGTCGATTTTGTATGTAAATTCAATTCAAATTCCTACAACAATGTATGTAAATTCAATTCAAATTCCTATAAATTCACCAAATCACCCTCTGTCGCTAAAAGGCTAAAAAAGTTTTCTTGTAAATTAGAAAAAAGCCTTATCACTTATATACAGCAATATTTTGCGGGCAGGAGAAAAGCCCAACAAAATTTTGTGTTTGAAACTGAAATTGGTTCTAATACTATTTTTCTTCGAAAATCAGTAAAAATATATTGCAACGTTGCTTCGAAGCAATGTAAACAAAAAGAACTAGTTAAAAAAAAGTTTACCATTTATCAATAATCATTTACTTGTCTATGGCAATAGGTTTTGGATATTTTTTTTAAATTTTCGAAACACTTATTGACTCATATCTCTTGTAGAAAATGTGGTAACTATGTGTGCTTACTTTCTTTTTTGAACAGCTACAACCGGTTATAAGGCTATGCGAGTCCATGTTTGGTACAACAAGTTAAATCATTGCTGACACTGACCAATTAAACCATATTGACTTGAAATTGGTCGAAAGTTAGCCACAGCAAATTTAGATTCAAATAGCTTAAACTAATTGTTTGTAAATACATTTGCTTCTTTGCAGCCAAAACTTCATCTGTCAAGTCATATTTTCACATATTTTAACAAACTTTTAGATATTTCAAAATGAATTTTACCATATTAATACCCATAAAGGTCGAACAATAAACAAATAAGGTTATGCTGAAGCTATTGCGTATACACAGTAAAACGTATAAAATTAAGCGTTCACAAGAAAATCCCAGCAATACAAACTCCAAATTTGTATTTCATGTAGACAATTTTGCAAGTATAAAATTGCGGAAACAACGAAAATAAGAAAATCTGTTGTTTGAGGTCCATTCTCAAAACCACTATTGTATGGTATTATCTACAATATTACATCGCCGCGGAAGTAATTCACATTCTTTCTAATATGCTTTATTGCGTGTACCGTGCTCATTAACGCCAGTAATGCATCTAAATATGCATCTGTGCTTATTTTTATCTTTTTTATAACATCAAATTTTCTTAGATTATCTGGCATTGAATTTTGCATATTGTCATGATATATCACGATAGATGTCATGACATAAAACTAACACTCAACTTTTATTGACATCATTTTTTCCATGTCACGGTGCAAACCAAAAATAACTGAAGTATGTTAATTTTAGTTAAAATATTTTGAATATTTTTAGTGACACCTAATCATGTCGAAATCGACGCCCACATCGTTGCCAAATGCTTTATCTTGAGTGTTAAATAAATAATGTCTTCGGGAAGAGCTCTTCAAGCAAAATCTGCATTTGTGCTAAACATTTTGCAATCGGATCGTAAATCCAAACTACATACACATGAATACTACGCGGCGCATTAGGAGCGTTTTATCTTGTTGCCTCAGTTCCAACAGTTCAAGGCACTTACAAACTTTACTATGCACACTGTTTACTCTTAGTATCTATAAACTGAAACTGCAGTGAGAAAAGATTTGGTAACATTTTTTTCGAATTTGTTGGTCGAAACGGTAACCTTGTGAATCAAGTAATTGCCTGATCCGATGCTGATCGTACTGTGACCTTGACCGATACGTATTTGAAGCGGCATATTTGCTAATCTGTTAGTGCAGTACGATGGCACAAACTAAACTGGACAATAAGAGGTTTCGGTTTTTGTGAGTATGATCATAATTTAAAGTTCAAACTGTACTCATGCATATTTGACAACATCAAAATCGATGAATAAGTACGGTTCATAGAGCAAAATCAGGTTGGCTGATAGATTAGTAAATTGATGCAATGAAAATTTGCGAAATTTCTTTTATGGCTGCAACAATATGTTTACAATGCTCGCACAGCTGTTACTTTTGAATTAGTATTTAAATTTCATTATGCATATGAGAACATGATTTTGGCGTACTCGGAATAGGGTTATGGCTCTTTGAGGAAAAAAATGAAAGGTGCTGGCTACACCGATTGTGTAGTGTTCCTTCGAGGTCAGTGACTTTCGAAGCGATTGATATATAGTAATTAGTGCAGAATTACCACACAATGGATGATGCTGAGATGTTTTTTTGAGAGAAATGTTTTATGACCTCGGTTCAGTTGGAATTGATTTCGACGAAATGATGATATATCAGAACTGCAAATTTTAAGATATATTAACAAATATACATGGTAAAATTAAAAAGCTAGTGAATGTGATACCGAATGTTTATTGTTTGAATTCACCTAACATATGTTGACATAATCAACTTTCTAATAAAGGCCTTGAGTTAGTTCGATTTTTTTTAAATGTTAGATTTTGAAAATCCAGGGTATTTATTTTTCTTAAATTTATCGGTTTTTCGAAGGTGTTCGCCACTATTATTAAATTTGAACCTGATTTGATTAGATGTTGAGGTCAGCATTTATATAGAGAGATTTCTATGTTAGTGTCACACAGCTGTACATCGAAATTCGGAACATTGTTACGATTGTTTCACACGCTGTTCGATATTATATCTCGCTTCATGTTTTGATTAGATGAAAAATAAATAAGATAATCATTTATATACAGTTATGAAGAGAGACAGACAGGGATTCACTTTGGTCCTTCGTATTGAAAATGGCTAAGCTATTAGAATTCATTTGCATAGTCAAGGGTCTCTAATAAGAATTAAGGAGCGAACAATTATTGCTACAGTCCATTCACTTCAATTTGATGCTATATAAAAAACTTGATTTAATGTAAAATATCAACGAATATAAATCATTTATGTATATTTTTTTAAACGTTACTTAGTTTTCGTTTGTAACGTCTTTCATGAAATTGAGAATTTAGAAATATCAACAAGTATTTTATCTTTTTAATCAAAAATTTATCTTCTTTTTTGTTTGTTTTTTATAATTCTATGTAGAGGTATCTCCACTCCAGTTGCAGCAGTAGTCCCCTTACATTGACGCATTCCATCGGCCTTGGTATCTTTTTTCCGTTATCGATATGTCTTGATGGAATTTTTCACCATACTCGTCACTAACATTACCGCGGTTAGTATCAAAATGAGAGCCCAAAAAAGACTCCTCAAAGCCCTGTAAAACTGAATCAAATTTTTGGAATCAGAATCTCTCTGATTTGAGGCTGGATAAAGATTCCTTCTTTTAATTTGGAGTTGCTTGGACGCGAATATTTACTTTTCAGGTATTTGAATGCTAGTCCATTTTTGTTGAGAGTCTTGGCAAATTTCATTTTTAGGTGCAATTGAATATGTAAAGGTGGTAGAATATTTTTATTTGGATTTTACTGGAGGCAGGTGCTTGACGTTCTTTTCTCCGACACACAGATTCGGTCTTTTATTTGAATCTGTTTTTATGTGATATAAAGATCTAGCCCACATAAAAAACAACAGTATTTGGTGTAGCCCGTTTGCCACCCCAAGAACATAGCTATGACTTTCAGATCACCGCAAATCTGCCATTTGTATATATAGCGTCTAAAATTAAATTCATATTTTGTCTACCATGCAGTGGATGACATAACGGATTCGAAGATTGTGTGTTACCGTTGTGTCCTCAGTTGTGAGGAGTCTATGAAAAGCCTGCGTTCGTGTGGATTGTATTCGATCTTGAAAGTCTTCTTGCCTTTTATGTGGTGATAGTTACAAGCTGGTTGGCAAATTTAAAATGGGGCGTCAAGTCTTTCTGACGATTTCTGTATAAACTAATTTTAACATCCGGTTCTAGCACAGTTCATTGTTTAAGTCCCGGTCTCAATATTTTCGCTTTATCTTTTGGCAAATTTAATTCTCATATACGGTCACTGAATTTAGCTTGCAAAATTCTATGACTCTCATTAAAAACAACATTTTCACCCGAAAACTTTGACGCCTGCGAGGGTATAGGCTCAATATAGTCAACTTCCATTAAATTAATTCAGGAGGTTGAGGAACATGACAAATTGGTTCCGTGTGGTATAGGTCGTGTTAACGATGCTACATCAGGTTATACCAGACTTCGCTTCTGTTTTCTCATTACATGGTCATATCAAGCAATAGTAACAATTATGATGTAAAGTAAAAGTAACAGTCATTCACATGATTAGTTGGTTCGAGCCACATCATTGAAACACCAAAAGGCAATGCACTTTTTGTTTAGCCACGTAAACAGGATTTGTCTTGGGTTTTAATTTTGATTCTAGAAGAGCAGTGCTGGCAAACACATCAGAGTTCTCATTTTCTTGAACTAATCTTTTCCTGAGACTAATGGCGGCTCCTGTTGATGTGAACAGTAATACGTGCAATCCTAGGGGAAATTCAATTTAAAATCAATATGCAACAAAGCATTATTGCATGTAGCATACATTGCATACGGCTATATTAAACACTTTGAAAAATTGTATGGCGATGCATTGTTTCTTGATCATGGTCATCTTTGATTTGTCCTATATTTGGATGTATATAGACATTAGGAGCATCAAAGTATTTTTGTTGCTACATACAAACCTATGGTGCAGAGCTTCGCTGCCTTCTCATCTCTTTTGCTTCTAATAATCACTACTTATAGCTTGTTTCAATTTTTGGGGCTTATCATTCTATGCTAAATGTGCTGGTTGTACAGCTTCTATGGCGATGGTTCTTTCCGCATCCACTATTACTTTGTAAAATACCGAAACACTCAAAATTAACATTTGTTGTTAACTATTGCACTTATAACGTTATTGAGGTTTCTTTTGGCGCATTGAAAAAACAATTTGAGGATTTCCGCAAGCAGGCTGAAACGTTTCTCATACTTTTAGGTACAGAACAGCCCCCTACGTCTTTAGAACTGCAGGATTCTTTAACCGTTATCATTCATTCTTGAATTAATCTTCAGCGAATATCTAAAAATCAGCGAAAATGTCATCAGGAGCACCGGAACACTCTCTTATTCATACTGCTAAAAAGCATACTTTTCTACTTTGCGGTTCACTAATGCTTGCTGCCCTGCCTCCACCTCAAATTTCATTACTCGCGTCTCCTATGGAGTAACATCGGAGGATATCCTAAAATTCATAATATTTAGGCTTTGTTTTTCACCTTCTTGATTACCATGTGTCAAAGTCAGAGCTATTGCTTTCTTCAAAGTCATCACTTCCACTGGATTTGGCATCATTATTGCACCGGAGTGTTAATCTGCTACTACTGTTGAAGAGTTTATACGGTGTCACCGCAAAAATTTTCAGAACAGCGTCAAACAATCGAATCAGGTTTAATTTGTAGATGTTCAGCGCTCTCACATTTTAATAATATTGTTCGCGGAATGCGAACTAAGCAGAGTGAAATTTCGCTTGCTTTTATTCTTGTTGTCTTTCATGGTATCTGCCAACCAGGATCATAGCTTACGGAATAAATACGGGATAATGGAATTATTTCCGCTTCTCAATTGTTATTCACAATATTCCCACACCTCCTGTTGCATGTATTATTGTCCATGTCATCCTACTCGTTATAGGAAGTGTATTTGGCTTCCTAATAATAAATATACAAAAATAATAGTTTGTATGAAAAATATATTTTTTATTTAATAGAAAAGAGTAGAAGATAGTTTAAGATTAAAATACTTACTAAACTTACATTCTAAATACATTAAAAAAGAAAACTTTCTTAGCCTACTTTGAATTTATAAAATTTTGATGTTTGTTTAAGTGTAAGGTGTTTGTGGATTGTGGATGTGTATTTATGTTGTGTATTTGGTGTTCCCACACTACTCCCCCCCAAGTGTCAGGATGACGCTGAGGTCGAGGAGGCGGAGTAGCGTGGTTTGTTAGCCTTGGCGACTGCCTGTACGGGACCAAGATGGACGATGGCCAGCTCTTGGAACCCGTATTCAGCGCGTGCCGAGATGGACGATGGCCAGCTCTCGGGGCTTAGGCAGTCGCCAGTAGCGCCGCCGAGATGGTCGATGGCCAGATCTCGGGGCTAGTGGCTGCCACCATCGGTTGCGGTTTGTTAAAGTGGCCTTGGCGGCTGCCTGTACGGGACCGAGATGGTCGATGGCCAGCTCTCGGAACCCGTATTTAGCGCAGGGCCGAGATGGACGTGGCCAGCTCTCGGGGCTGAGGCAGTCGCCAGCAGCGCTGCCGAGATGGTCGATGGCCAGGTCTCGGGGCTGATGGCTACCGTCACCGATGGCGGATGTGTGATGTGATTGTTTTTCCAAATAAAATATTGTGTTGGGGCTGTTCCCCGTGTGTGTTTTAATTCTTTCTTTTCAATCAATAATTTTGTTTTCTATGCTATCTAATTTTGACAATTTGATAAATTTATTTTGAGGCAGCCATTTCCTTGAAATTTCCGCGATCGAGCAGCATGCTTACATGCCTCCTTAAGTATTGATGATGGCGCCATGCATGTAAAGGTGGATCTGGTGGCGGTGGCCAGCAAGTTCTTGAAACCGTTGGCGTTGCTGTGTGGAGCCGAAGCGATAGTTGGGTATCCAATTTGCAAGCACACAGTATCCAAGTTTGCTACGCTATTTTGGAATAATATGCGTAGATCCTCTGGCTTGATGTCAAGGATTTCTGGTGAGAAGATTGAGCCAGAGTCGTAAACTTGTTCGATGACCAGTCCGCATGAGAACGGGGAGATGTTGCACATGTTGAGCAGCGTAGCCTCTGAAGCGCCGATGTTGATGAAGACTATGATGTCAGACCTCGGGGCAGCTAGCTGATGCGCTGCAGCATGTAGGCGACGCGACGGTTGTCCTTTATTGGGTGCGCTGCAGCATCTAAGCAAGGCGACGGTTGTCCTTAATCGAGTGCGCTGCAGCATGTAGGCGAGGCGACGGTTGTCCTTTATTGGGTGCGCTGCAGCATCTAAGCAAGGCGACGGTTGTCCTTAATCGAGTGCGCTGCAGCATGTAGGCGAGGCGACGGTTGTCCTTTATTGGGTGCGCTGCAGCATCTAAGCAAGGTGACGGTTGTCCTTAATCGAGTGCGCTGCAGCATGTAGGCGAGGCGACGGTTGTCCATTTGTCGGGTGCGCTGCTCTGATCGGGCGGCTTCGGTTAGGCTACTCCACTACTCCACTTGTCTGCTCCAGTAAGATATAAGGCGTACGTGCCTTTTCGGGGTCACCAATTATAGGAATCATATTTGGCTTCCTAATAATAAATATACAAAAATAATAGTTTGTATGAAAAATATATTTTTTATTTAATAGAAAAGAGTAGAAGATAGTTTAAGATTAAAATACTTACTAAACTTACATTCTAAATACATTAAAAAAGAAAACTTTCTTAGCCTACTTTGAATTTATAAAATTTTGATGTTTGTTTAAGTGTAAGGTGTTTGTGGATTGTGGATGTGTATTTATGTTGTGTATTTGGTGTTCCCACATCGTATACTTCGCACTACTTTTCAGGTGTGCATATAAGCCCTGCAGTGTTCTTTCATTTCATATGGAGTTTTTTGCCAAATTGTATTATATTATTTCTACCTGACTTCCATTAACTCCTCCTCCATTTCTGGTGATTTCAACAAACCAATAGATCTTAAATACTTCTGTTTGCTCTCCAACAAAAACCTCTCTGATCTGACTTCTTCCGTCCTCTTTTTGTTCTGGTTCCCAATTTTACTTCGAGAGGTTTGAATGTGGGTTGTGCATTATCCAATCTCATTTCCCGCTTTATACCTACCTAAAAATGAAAAATATGGGTTTTACTATCTAAGGCTGGAAACAATCAAGCAGGCAATGCAGGACTATTTTTTGAGCACTGAAGCATCAGCTTGTTTTAATCAACTGAAGCCCTTAATCCTACATTGATTCCTTGAAATCTAGTTCCTCTATTCCTGATTCCATGCGACTCCACAATCTATTCGCCAGCTCGTTTTTTTCTTCCTCTAAAACTACAACAAGTTGGTTCCTACATACATATTTTTCTCATACTTCACCCACTCTTCTCTTATTAAGTACCAATCACTGGGAAGTTGAATATCTAATACGCAACCTAGACTTTAATAATACGGTATTCCCAATATACTGGTGAAACCACACAACATTAGTCCTGCTTCAAATGCAATCCCTTCATCGTAGAAAGATGCTAACATTTTCCGATTTTTGAATACAGTAATCCATTCATTGTTTCAAACTAGCATCCTACTTACCTTCTTAGCTATTTCAATAAACTCCTCTTCAATCTTTTTTTGATTCCGTACAGTGTGGTTTTGTTAAGAATCACTCCATAACGACTAACCTTATGGTTGAAGTAATACATACGGACTTTTGGAAAAGCATTTTGACTCCATGGACCATAATCTGCTTTTCAAAAAATTTTGAATGCTTCAGAATTTTGGGTTTCTTCTCTCCTGGTTCACCTCTTGTGTTTTAAATCTAAACGGCTCTTTTCTTCTTTAAGGTTCTATCTTTGCTCCTTTACTGTTTATAATTTTTTTCAATTGCTTTCCGTCTGTTATCAACGCAACCAAAAACTAACTAAAATTATACAAAGCAATCAAATCTAGGAACAGTTGCCACTGGCCTCACGCTAATTTAGTTGCCCTTTACTTTTGGTGTCAATCCAATTACCTTCTTTTAAATATCTCAAAATGCCACGAGATGTCATTCATATATAAAAATATCCCGCATTTCCATTATTTGGTATTTCCCTGACTGTTCTACAGCAATTTAGAGACTTGGGGTAATTTTTGAAAACTGAAAGTGAACTTATTCCGTAAGCTATGTGAGCTTCATGTCATGCACAGGGCTAAGATTGCTGGTTTTGTTTTGCGTTTTTCTTATATCTGTTCTAACATTAGTTTTTTACCTTAGAGCGTAGTATTTTTGAACGTGCATGTCAAATGTGGTTCCCTCATTTTCAATATCTATCTGACGTTATTGAGCCAGTTCAGCCTAGGCTCAACCGCTTACTATTTTTGAAATTCGAAATTAAATGTCTCTCTTCTTCTCGGCTTTCCATTCTTCACTTCTCTTTAGAAGCACGCAGAGTGTTCTTCGATGACAAATTTCTCTTTAAACTCTTGCAGAATTTTTTCTGGTCAGATCTCGACTTTCAGCCAACCGTTTATGATTCAAGTAGTTCATATTGATCGATTAAGTGGTATTGATTAAGTTAAGTGTTGATCAAGTGATACATATGATTCAAGAGCAGATTGTTGGGTGTATTCCTGATAAAACACAGAATTTAAACATTAAACATACTGTCTTGATTTTTTCTTAGCCTTTGCTTCTAAATGTTTGTTTTAGCTTTTTGCATTTGCTTTGTTTCTGTAGCAGAATGAAATTAATAAATAAGAACAGAATAAGTATACTATTTTTAAGAATAATGCAATATCTTAAGGTTAGAGTTCAAATATAGTCTTTGTGTCCAAATTTTGAGTTGAATTAGCTATTTTGGAGTGTGTCTTACGAGTTGCAAGAATGCATGGAAAATTAGCTTAAAGCTTAAATTTGTGTTTCGCCTAAATTAAATAAAACTTAAAAGCCAAAATATAAGACATAAGTTTGTGTAGTAGTTTGTATAGTTTTGTGTAATAGTTTGCATTTTGCTGTCGCTATGGATGCAGCCACAGGATTTTTGGAAATTGCACATCTGTTATTCTATAAACTGCAGCTATTGCAGTTTAAAGAACAGTGGCCTTTCATCTTAACCCTGGACTTCATCGAAACTTCACGCTGACGTTTCCAAACTTACAATCGGAGCATAATTTCTGACCCATTAAACTTAATTTGACACCAGCAATCAGAAACTTTTCGGTTCAAAACCTAATCTTCTTCGATTATTATTGCGCAAAAATTAAATATGCATCTAAAATAAGGTTTTTGACTTTAGTCTTTTGTTTCACCCTAGTTAGTAGTGACAACAATCACATCATTTCATCCATTTCATAGCTCAAAAGTATATGCAGCAAACAAATATTTCGAGTACTAGACTCCAAGCATGAAAACCATTTTTGGGTCCTCGCTGTTGCCCAATAATTTCACATCTAGGCAGCCAGTGGCTTAAAACCCTCTTGGGTAAATGGCGGAAAATTAACGAATTACGAATACTACAACTAGGCATTGCTTACCCCTCTCAAAGATCACGATCATTATTTGCATACGATTAAAAATTAAGCAATCAGACGGAAATTATGAATAGTTTTACAGTTCTCAAATTTAAGAGTACTTTGTTATCTCAACAAGCTTTTTCAGGCAAGAATCAGAGAGCTTGGGCGCGAATCATTGGTCTTGAAATTTATTATAAAATATTGTATTAATATGAATAAGTAGACCTCTCAGATACGCTTCTTAAAGATCAGTCTTAAACCAAACATGCGCTCAAATACGTTTTGAATTACTAACTACCATTCAGATATGTGCATAATTTATATAATTTGGAGGATATAATTTGACCAAATTTATTCAAAATATCTAATAAAATAAATGTACAGTTTATATTTTGCATCTAACTTCAAAAAAATGACTTTCTACGCAAAATCGCACTATAATTACTCTAATTAACAAATAAATATATTACGTCAGTCAATGCATATTTCCATGCAACTTGTGGCATTTATCGCATTCATTACAAGACCAGTCTCACTTATACAAAAATGCACAATAATAGGAGCCCCAAGGTTAGCCACCTTTCCAAAAATAAAATACTTCACCTGAAATTAGCCACACTAGAATGAACCGCACGAAGATTGTTACATTTACGTCCGCCGTACAACTTATCTGACACTGACCTAGCTCCAGATAATGAATCGTCATTACGATGTCATTCACTTTTCATTGTGCTCTCTTATTGCTGTTGTATAACCGAAAATGTGTAAAGTTACATTAATTTTTTAACGAATTACGATTCGCTCGAGGTGTATCGATTGTACAATCTTGAATTTCACACAATTTCCACTTTGTGATTTTCACACAGTTTTCACGTGCATGAGTATATTTACGTATGGAAAATGTGATAAAGATGGCGAAAAATTAACACAATCGATTTATGTGTTGTGCGCATCCATGCGTAAAGTGATGTTTATGTGAATGCTTACGTATGTGTACTAATTTTCGGTTTATTTATGTTTTTTTTTAGTGTAGTTATTTCTGCAATATTAGGAGATACACGCATGAGTAAGTACAATTGCATTAGTGTCGTGAGCACCCATTTACTTAAATCATTTTTGGAGTTTCCACATCTGCAATGTTGCATTGATAATTCAGACTATTGAAGGTTGATGCGCTATTGCAAAACAAATGATTGCAGAGAAATAACAATACAAGAGAATTGTTACTATTATTCAAAAAAAAAATTGCATTGTATAAATTGCTCGTGTATCCTAGTGGGTAGAACATTGGCTTCTTGCGTATGGGGTCCGTGGTTCAAATCCAGGTACGGACGGGAGACCGCACTCCAAGCCTTGACTTACCCTAGCTCTGATTAGGTACCTAAGTCAAATCAGATCTAAAGCGAAACGTGAAACAAATAATTTCGCACTAGCAAAAATTTTGATTTTGAAAATTGAGTCTCTTCTACCTCCTTTATCCAAGACCTTAAATTGGTTGTCGTGGAACAACTTTGCATTTTATTGTATATTTACGTTGTTCATTTTAAGTAATTAATTTTTATAATTCGAGGTTGGATAGATGTATGTAAATATACATTCATTTTATCAAAAATATTATACTGGCCGTTTTAATAAGCATGCAAGGCATGAACTCATAGCGGTTGGATTATCTTTGGAATTACTTCGAAAGCTATTTGTCACAATAAGCAAGTGGTCAAGCATATGGAGCATTTCACGTAAAGCGGACAGCGAAAAAAAGTCGAGGTTCTGGATTTCGTTCATATTGCGCATAATGGTACTTCTAGAGGATAAGAATGTGGATACAAAATTTTTGGTTTCTATGAGTTATGGGCTTCTGAAAAATGGATGAAATTGATGAAAGGTTTTTTCGGAAGCGGATTCTAGGATTAAAAAAAGAATTTAAAAAAACATCAAAAATACTGGTTGTCGTAGAAAATTAACTGTTCTGCTTTATTTTGAAATTAGATTTGAAAATCGGAAGTAAAAATTTGCGTTGAACAATTAGTAACAATTTCAACTCGTTTTTTGAATAATTATTATTTATTATTTATAACATAACATTTATAATTATTATTTATAACAAAACAATGCTTAAAGTAGAGTGGGATGGCCAGTAGTCACCCAAAGTCGCATGAGGCGTGGTACCGAGAGCTTGCTTACGACAGTACATGGCGTGGAGGACTATAGTACATGGCGTGGAAGACTATAGTACATGGCGTGTAGGCCTATGTACTTTTCGCCATGTATTATGGCATGGGGCGCTATATTTTATCACAATCCCTAAATCGACTATGTACATGGCGCCAGAAGTCTATAAATTATGGCGTCTGGCGCCATGTGTTTTCTCAGTGTAGCTGTCCTAATCAAGCTTCCGGTACCACGCTTCATACGACTTATGTGTATTGAAATTCACTGACCTTTTAAACTACTAGCCATCCCATTCTAAAACTTTTGTGATAAAATAAGAATACTTTAAGCTTTATTTTGCTATAAAATTAACAAAATTAACCTGGTCCAAATTATTCAAAAAACGAGTTGAAATTGTTACTTCCAGTTTCACACAAATTTTTACTTCCGGTTTTCAAATCGAATTTCAAGTTTGAAAAGAATAGTTAATTTTTCATACCAAACAGTATTTTTAATGTTTTTTAGGATTTTTTTTGAATCCTAGAAACCGCTTCCAAAAAAACCTTCCATCAATTTCATCAATTTTTCAGAAGCCCATAACTCGGCAACTAACCCTCATTGAAACCAAAAATGGTGTACCCACGTTCTTATCTTCTAGAAGTACCATTAGACGCAATATGAACGAAATCCAGAACCTCGACTTTTTTCGTTCCCCCCTTCACGTGAAATGCCCCATACATAAGTATCATAGCAAGTTCACCTTAGCTAGCTTGATATAAAATTATGTTCCGATATTTTTTATTTATTATGTTTTTATTCTTGCTCGACAAAAATCAAATTGTTCTATTCGATAATTATTTTACGCACTGCACTTTGAAGATGCGAAGAAGATTCAATTTGATTTGTAATTGTATTGATTTAATTAAGCTCAGTAGGCGACTAAATAATATTTTCAGAATTGCTATGTGGGTGTAATGAAGATCTAAAATTTTTAATTTCTTAACAAACTATGATCTTCCTTTCAATACGTAGACTTCAAAAGCGCCGTTGTATACTTATGCGATAAATATGAATCCCATCCTAGCACAAAATTGATACAATGTCACTGCAACTAATGTACCAGGGAGTCTTTCACAGTACAGCTCATGACATCAATCAATCAATTAAATGAATGTACTTTTTTCTCTCTAATTTCCTTGTTTCAAAATAAACCGGTTCGATTAAAAACAATTACAATTTTCTAGCTGGATTCAAACGAGCATATTCTCAGCTATTCGATATTGCAAGTGCATTTGTATTACGTAAAGTCGAGATGTTTATTTCTGCGCAAGACTTGTATTTTACAGTTTTTTCAAACCTGTTATGTTATCGCTTTCCTAAGACTCAATTGCCAGATGAAGTAAAAAGCCAGTACTCTATTATCAGCATTTTCTGGTTTCTGCTACTTGGTGCAATAGATAAGATATTTTATGAATGCAGACACTGTACGGAAAATGTGTATAGAGGTATATAGAAATGTATCTAATATGCCAAAATAGATTATGTTGTAGGAAACACTCAAAAATATCGAAAGCTGGAAATGATTCTAGAGAATTCTCTTCTACTCATGATTTGATTTCTAATTTATGATCAATTCACGTGAAGATTAAACATGCATATAAAACTAGGTTTCTGGCTTAAGTCTTTTGTTTCGTTTAGTTCATTCCAGGTTTCAAAAGTATATAGAGCAAAGAACTTCAAGTGAAAAAATTTACTTTTTTCAAGTTTTGCTTTGCATTCTAGGCTGGTAGAAAATGATTTGTAGTGACCGAATCAGCCCGAACCGTAGGTGGTCAGCACTGTAATACAAAAAGACATTGCAGCAAACTAAACATGTATAATATCATAGTTCAAGTACTTTAAAATCATAGAATGAAATTAATTAAGAAATAAGTCAAATATTCTGTCCGAAAATTCTGTCAGAAAAAATCGGATGATTGCTCACAAGTAAAAACTCAAACCATTACTATAAAACAAAACTTTTTAAGTACAAGGTCGGCTTTCAGATGAAATATTCCTTTAAAGTATGTTTCTTTTTATTTGTCTCCATTTTGCAGCATGTTTCTACAAATGTAATACATTTAACTACTTGACACCGGCAGCCATTTTAGTGATATTTTAAGTACATACCCTTATAAATCTATTTAAAGATAAGATAAATTTTGAACGTGTTTGAAATATGGATATTACAAGGTTTTGGAAATTTTCAACTCTATGTTTTTCTTTATTTGCTTATTTACAAAAACTCATTGCAATCGAATGTAAATTTCAATTATGACGATTATATGAGAAAAAAGATAACAAAAAAATGTAATTTTATAAAAAGACAAAAGAAACATGATTCAAAAATCCAACGCTCCAACGCTTAGGTCAAGCATAAATTGCTTCAAACGTCTTTTAAATGCAAAGAACGATTGTAGCAGAGAACTAAATCTAAATTCATTATGACGTCGATGGATTCTGTTGTGTGCGCTTTATGCAACCGCAAGTTTCAAGCTGAGACCAACCTACTGTGTGAATTTAGTTTCGATCCAAAGAATGCATACTGAGATATTTCTTCGCCATATCGAAAGTAGGAATGAAACCAGTTGACTCCGTAAGCTTCTAAGCTTTAATTTTTTTGCTCCTACATTCAAGAACCGCATGGAAGCTTGTGAGGGGGCGTCTTCAGTTTTACTGCACAAACCAAACACGAATGCGTCGATTTATGTTCTCTCTAGCTCATATATAAGATGGGCCGTTCATTTTTTTGGCCCATTCAAGGCACCATGTTCGAATGACATAATTTGAACTGACATTCAATAGACTTTAAAGGACACTGTACTTTAACTTAAGGCTTTCGTAGATTCCTAGCAGGTGGAAGGAGCCGAAAGTTGTGTTAAAACAGGAAAAGCATCACATGTTAAACCGATGGACTTTAGACAAATTTGACATAGACTCCTTTCTATTAAACGTTTTCGAGAGGGTTATGGTGTATTGACAGCTAGTGCTGCAGACTCTATTGTGATCTTAAAATCACAACATGTTTATACCAGGGGTGAATCTATCAAAACAGCGCTATATACCCCGGTAGAGCATACTGAAAAAGCACTTGTTTGCAAAGAGTACACGCTGGCTGCAGGACATCGAATGAGCGTTCAATAATGTGCGTCTTCAGGTGATTTTGAGTGATCTGCGGAGCTTGGATGTCAATTGGCAGCTAGTCAAACTGATAAACTAGCTACTCAGAAATCGGGTATTGCATACTAGACATGGGTAACGCAGCGCTGCGCCGCGCAATTGCGTTGAAGCACTAGCCATGATACCTCTGCGCTGATACCGATTGTAGTAGCGCATCAGTAGCGCAGTAACGCACTTCGGTATCAATGGTGTTGGCGCTGCCGCTTTGCAATGCCAACACCATTTGGCTTGGCGCGGAGCAAAGATATGAGTTGAGTATACTTACCTCAAGTCTGTTTGATGCAAAGCAATATACCGACGCGTACGCACGTGTGGAAAGATATCTGAATGGGTACATACTATAGCCTGAGTATGTTAGGGTATTTTATATCGGAAAATTAGTAAGTTCAAATGTGGGTTGCTCTCGTCCCATCCAAGCTTTTTCAATCATTCTTTTTTGAGTGAATCATAGCGTCATGGTATCAGCGCAATGCTACCAGCGCCGTATGTGAGTCCGAGAAACGCAGGGAGTATCACACATAGGCGAATGAGATCATGGTATCATAGCGCAATGGTATCAGCGCAGTGCGCTGATACCACTGCTGGCGCCGGTATCAGTTTGTCAGTGCTTCAAAATTTGCTGCGTTGCCCATGTCTATTGCATACGTCTCTAGGTAGGCCAACCATCACTCGAGAATGGAATACAGTTACCCCCTAGGGTGGTGTTCTGTCTCCTTTGCTTTGGCATTTAACAGTTAAATACCTTCTAAGGAAACCTTATCAAACTGGATATAAATTGAGAGCGTGTGCAGATTAAATCATTATTACTATATCAAGGAAATTTAGGGGAAAGTACAGTTAAATATAGTGGAAAGGACTCACAAGACATTGGGTGGCCCTTTGCAGAGACTACAGGAAATTTGAGGACTAAAACCTAGTATGTTCTTCTGGATGTACACTAGTAAAGTAGACCAAATCTACTGTACAAAGTAGTCGTTTGTAAATCAAAAAAATTATTGGGGAATTATGTAGGTTAATGGCCTTATTGATAGCGGGGGCTCTCCGTATACTACCCCACGAAGACACATTTGGGCTGCTTCATTGGCTTTCCACCGATCTGCTTGTCTCATAACACGCGAGGTGTGCCATGGTCAGATTTAGCTGTGGTGACCCTCTGACAACTGCAGACCTGGGCCCTGCTAAAACCCTTGTTGCAGGGAATGCTTGCTCTAGAGAACATCGATTATTCTGCTACCCAGCAGGGTTGGAGACCCAGATCCCAAGAAGAGAGGCTTGGGATTATTCCTAAGAACAGATGCTGTAGAAATATATACAGATGAGTTCAAACTGAATGATAGAGTGGCGTGTGGTATATTTTCTACTGACCTTAACTTGAAACTTTTCTTTCGCCTGTCGGACCACTACTGTTGCTTTCGGGCGGAAGTTTTGGCGATTCTTGAAGCGACTAATTGGCTCTTATGTAATCAAATGTTTGGAGTATTTAAATTTTCACTGACAGGACAGCGGCTGAGATCGTTTGCTGGAGTTAACACCTCCTCGAACTAACTCTAAAATGCCGAACTGAATGAAATGTCGAGATATTTGATGATGCATCGGCTCTGAATACCAGGAACACAGGAGCATTAAGCGGAACTGTGAAGGAACGGTGTGGGTGTAAGGGTGGTCCTGCGATATCAAGAATAGATAATTGACAGGATAATCGAGTGATGCTATCTTGTTTAACCGTGGGCAACGAGTAGACAACGAGCTCATTCCTGAAGATTGGGGATGGAAGTTCAGGGATTCCATTTTATGGCAAAGGGGAGTGGGAACTTTTCGGAGCACATTTTTGCACCTATCCTGGAGTGTAGTAGATAAGTTTGTTTACATGTTTTATGGGCCCCTTAAACATAGAAAAACAAACTGACAAATATGCCAAGTCGTAATCAAAATCGGATAATATAAACATGCCGTTGAGAAAGTCGATACTGTTAGTTACAAATGTTTAGATCAATATATCTCGAAAACGGCTATGATTACAAGAAAAAGTTATATAATCTTTTTTGTATGTAATTTTCTAAGCTACAAATTCGTGGTACATTATTTTTCTGAAGACGTGACCGTTACTGAGATATTTAGGAAAGGTCGCATTTCGTGATCTTTGACCCCGTATAAAAAGTAAATCAGCACTCGGATCGATTTAACATTTTGTTCAGCACGCCAGTATCAAGGTTCACACCAAAACTCAGCTTTCCCCTAATTTTTCCGAAGTTTCGCCTTTTTTATGTCGAATTTCACTGGACTAAGAGAACTTTTGACATTGGTCCCACTAGGGAGCTTATCGAACTTCACCGCGCAGCAGTAGCTGCCTTAATTAGTCATTGTCTGTTTAGCAGGCATGCAGTACAGTCAGATGCCTTTTCAAATGACTTTTTTCGGCGCTGTAGATGCGAGGATTAAAAGATTTTCAACGCATCCCGGAAGAAGTCCGTTAGTTCATATTTCTTTGCCTGCCTATTCAAAGTAGCTTCTGTGATCCTGAACCAATAGTAGTTGTTTATTCCAATATACTTTAGCACAATGACACCTAAATGTGGTAAATAAAGAATTTCTAAACGAGTTCACATTCCATAGTTTTAAAAATTATGAATTTGAACTAAATTAAATCAAAATATCAGAATTTTGATTTAATTTAGTTACAATTACACTAGCAAAATACATTGGGTAAAAAAGGCACATCAAAATGCATATTTCAATGAAAATAGGGTACTATACAAATATAAAGGGTACTTTATAACGTTATTGTGTCCAGGACCACTAATTTTACATTTTGTTTAAAAAAAATTATTTTTCTTGCTTTGAAATATCTTGCACCATTTAAACATAAATGAATTTGATGATAATCATAGTGAGTAGGGTGGCGCTGAAATGCCTACTTAATTATTCTGCAAAAATATGCAAAAATATTTGTGCTTCTCCGAGCCTCAAAGACACGAGCCGCTACTGGGAGAGACTAAAGAGTAGAGTGGCGAATCTAGAGAGGGCTGGTATTTACTGCTACTGCGGTTTTTTTGTAATGCTTTTGAAAATTCATTTAAACGATAAATTTAAATAATCTTCTTTTCATCTTCATTGCGGTAAGAGTATCCATTTGTTCACGAACAAGTGAGCAAAAAGTAAAGAATAGCATAAATATTAGCTATTTGTGCAGTATGCTATCAAATTTCATTTTCATTAATATTCACAAAAAGAATAAATCTAGCTGTGATGCTTCAATTATTTACAATATGATAGGTATGTGTTGACTTACCGAACTTTTCGTTTTCCTTCTAGGCTTTCCAAGTTTCTTTTCCATGATTTTCAAAGGTAAGAGAAAATAAGACTGAAATTGTTAACCAAAATTATAGAAGCTGGCACTGATCGCTTATCTCCCCCTTCCCTGAAAATACTAAACCCTTCAGTATAATGGGTCAATATGGTATAGTCTTAGTCTAATGAGTCAATATGGTATAAGAAGAGGGTATTGCACAAGTACATATGTATATATAACCTTCAAAAAGAAAATAATCCTGGGTATATAAGTATGCTTATCTCTCTAACACCGATTTTTTGACACGATCATATATCCTTGCAAGTATAACCCAGTTTGGAAGCACGCTTTAAACATTGCATCAAATAATCTTCTTTTGCATTTATTCCGTCAGAAATTACAACTTCATTATCTTACAGCGTTCACCACCATCACAACAACAGAAGAAAAGTCGCCACCATCAAAAGCCCCTATAACGACACGAAAAGCACTTCCGAAAAAATACATTCCAACCACACAGAAACCATCAACAGCCGGACCTTTGAAAATATCGTTGTCAAAAGCAGCACCAGTCCAACCAGCTAAAAGTAGAACTGACGATTCGATAGAATTGATATGTCCTACAGAAGGTGAAACCACTTTCGAACTTTTCGCTCCACCATGTCGAACAGATCGTGACTGCACATCATGGAATCGCAACGAAAGATGCTGTAAACTTTTCGGAACGAAGAACTGTGTTAAGGGAGTACCAAAGCCTCTTGTGGAAGAGGATCATATTCGTGAGTACAAGTTTCACTTAGTAGATCGAACCACAGAATATTGAACTCCAAATTAGTTTAACATTTAAAGCGATACAAACAATATTATTTTAGGAAATCACTTTAACATATGTTTTTTTTTATTAGATTCTGATACGTTGTTGTTTTTTAGCCCTCTTAGGTCTAATCCCGCAAAAATGTCCACAGCGACCCTTGGCTGAGCTTTGGTGGGAGCTAAAAACATGCGAAACAGATGACGATTGCTGGCCGAGAATATGCTGCCCAGATGGCCGAAGGAAATACTGTCGAACAGCTTCGCCAGAATATGAAGCAGTCCCTCCACCTATTGGCCGATCGATAGCCTATCGTAATATTGGCATTTCTATTGGTTCAAACTTATTTTATTCATCCATTTGTTTCAGTATCCGAATATTTGGAATGCACACCTGCACCTCCTCCAGTTTTCGATTTACATCCGAAACAATGCAACTCGACGCTCGATTGCTTCCCCAATATATGTTGTCAGGAATCAGGCAGAAAACATTGTAGACCACCAAAGAAATCAGTACTTACAATAATGGCGAATTTTCTGAATATCGGATTGGTCAAAAGACTGACTCAGAATTTAGTCATCAAGTGAAAATAAAAGCTGTTGATGTTATTATATTTAAAAAGTTGTATTGTTAAATTTATTGCTTAAGGGTTGTAAATATTTAGTTTAATAAATTTGGTTTTATAAAAAAAAATTATTGATGGCGATTTTATTCGTTGATTTAAGTAATTGAAAAATATGAGCAATGGTAGAACCTATTTTAGACGCGGGATGGACTAAAAAAAATAATTTTAGCAACGTTTATTTATTTATCACATTTACACGATTACATGTATTTGGTTTGTGTACAGAAAAATGATTTATTTAAAATAGAATTGTTTTTTTGAGATGATTAAAATTGAAAAAAATTTAACCAAGTGTTTTCGAAAGTATGCACTGATTCTCATCACACGTCAGCTCATAGTGCACACTTGATTGATGTATGTGACCAATTCCAGTGAGAGATCAATAATTTTTATTTACGTTAGTTCTAATAAATTTTAACATCCACGACTTATATCCAACGATATCATTTAGTCATCAAGGTTATTAATTTTTTTTTAAACACGATTCCCTTCTTGTCTATAAATCAGCATAGACAACGTATATCATCTCTAAAGCTTATCAAAGCAGAGAATAATTGATACGGCAAACTAGATCGTTTTACGGAATAAGCCTCCGAAAGAAAAATCAAAATAGAATTGTTTTTGTGGGATGATTAAAATTGAAAAATGTTTAGCTAAGTGGTTTGTTACTGAAGCAAGAGAATAGGAATATTGGGCGATAATTGGAGACGCAGGACGAATCTCTGGTTTTAAGATTTCCACAAAGAAAGAAACGTACTTGATAAAATTCCATAAGTTTAGAAGACAGATATAAAACACAAGAGTGAGGAAAATGACTTTGCAAGGATATTTGGTAAGCCATCGGGACAACAGCTGGTGCTAATATCTGGGTTAGCAAGTAAACCTTGAACATTTAAGGGATTAATCAAAATAATCATAAAAACCGATGTTCATCAAGCGATCTTGACTTGGTTCATCATTAAATCTTTCCAGGATTTTGCTGCCTTTTACAAAGCTATAGCTATAGGCTTCCTAACGAAATGGAATGGTTCCCGTTTCAAAAAGTTTCGCTAACTCAATAAACAGTGGAGCCACATAATTATTGGAATCAAGTACACTATTAAAAAATTGTAAAGCATCCGTTATTGTTGATGCATTACTCTTTTCTAGAAAATATTGTAGGATTTGATAGACACCAATAGTCTATCAAATCCAACACTATTTTATACAAATGTAAATAATCATTTATTGATATTCTTTTCAAAAATTTTACTAAGTGAACTTGTTAAATAAATCGTTCAGTAATTAGAAGGATATTTTTCGTCGCCTGTTTTATGTACAGGCACTTTCAGCTCTGTAGGGAGTTCACCTTTTCTAATGTGATCATTAATGATTGCTGACATATGAGGTAATTTGTGACGCAACTAACTTAAAGTTTTCCGACGTTATTCTATCAATTCAGAGAGAGGAATTCTTCAATGAGTTAATTATTCGAAATACTTCATCAGGATCAGTAGGCTAAAGAAAAAAAACGTGGCTTTAAATTAAACTAAATGTCCTACCTTCTAAAATTGAAAACGTTACACTTAGTTTTTTTTACCTATAGAGCTAAAATAATCAACTAGATTATACGCATTAATGACCGAGTTAGTTTTCCTTGTCTTATTGCTTAAACAAAAGTTCGTGGCTAACGACTCTCCAAACCTTCCTAATGAAACCCTCAGCAGACGCAATATACTCCTTTGCAATTCTAATCATGGAATAGGCCCTTATAATCTTTTCCCTAAAATGGTAAACAAAAGTTCGTGGCTAACGACTCTCCAAACCTTCCTAATGAAACCCTCAGCAGACGCAATATACTCCTTTGCAATTCTAATCATGGAATCGGTCCTTATAATCTTTTCCCTAAAATGGTTTTTTTTCTTTTTAAATCTTCACTAATGCAACTATTAGCCCCTAAATCTGATGTCTTGAAAATTTGTAGCTAAGTGTTCTGCGTCTTGAATGATACTTATGCCTTTGAAGAAAATTTCATGTTTTATTAAACTCATTTATCGCCGAATCGACGAATAACCGCTTGTTTAAAACCGAAATTTACTTTCTGAGTATAGATTGCAGCTGTTTTTGATACCAGATGCTGTTATATACAAACTGTGAAGATCTATATATAGCCATTCGGAGTATTTATTAGCTTGAAGTAACTCTGGTAACCCTACCAGAATTACTTCAAGCTCGCCTTATTCATAGCCAACATATTACTATGATTAACACAGATAATATTGTTAAAATTAATGGCATTTATATTAGTATCAGCTACAAATATTAAAGTGCTAAATTTCTAATACAATCTACATAGTCTATAAAGTGATCAGTATTATGTTGGGTTCTATAGAAGGTTTTTAAGTTGACTGACCGATGATCACATTCAAAAGAAAAATGATAGTATGGTATCTAAAACCATTATAATGAAGCAGCTTGTACTGAATATTTTATTGAAGTAAATAACAGTACCGCCTGCTTGAACATGATCTCTAGTTATGAATAGCAACAAATCTAAATTGAATAAGCCTACTCCACTATTAATCCATGTCTATTTCAGAATCATCGCATAGTAATTGCAGAATGCAAATGAGGTCCGCAAGTTTTACAGTACTTGTTACATTCACGTAAAATATATCCAGATATTCTGGTTCATATTTCAGCAATCAAGTAATTAATTATTCTTTGAGCCGATTTTCTGATATTCTCTTAAGATATTCTGGATATTTTCTGCTAAATGATGTGCAAAACTTTTACAGACAGCCAGTAGGCAGTTCGTGCACTTTCGAATCGCAAGCATATTATCGGTTTTCGAATCGCAAGCATATTATTTATGAGGTTCCGCACATTTTGCAGAACAGAAATTATCTAAAAGACAATTACTCAGAACCTAAAAAACGAGGTACATATGATACAAAATGATTTTGTTTCTTTGTAGACTCCTAATTTAACTACTCATAATTACCAACGACCTCAGAAAAATGAAAATGTACTGTTATTCTATGTTACAATCAGTACCATCACGACACGACGTCATTTTATACACATCAGTCGAAATATCAATATACAGAAAGATACCAAGTCTCCTACACCAACTTTAACCCGCAGCAGAATTGCTTTTCAGCCCGGAACAATGTAGTCAGTATTGCAACGGGTGCAAAACCAATCATATTTAGCATAATTTCAATGTGATATTTTATTGGCCGGATTTGAACATAATTCATGCAAGACAACTCTAAATCTACTTTCATCTCCAACCTCTAGTGCTTCCGGATCCCTCTACCCACCACGTGCTCTAATTGCTCCAAGCGAAATCGCGAGCACCTTAGCAGTATATCCTTCGTTCGTTACATACTACAGGGCTACTATTCATGCAATCAAACAATTCATTTGGAAATAAATAAGAAATTTATTTCATCGCACCTTTTGGAATAAGCAACATATGTTTGCAGAACATACACTAAGGAATGGTTTTCGTCTGCTTATCCAAGCCACATCAGACCGCGATCAAACCAATTTCCGCAGCATATTTAATCGAGCTGAAAGCGAAAGAATATTAGTAATCATCTGGCACAAACGATAAACCGAATTACCTTCTTGAAGCCGATGTCGTTAGCGTATTCTCTGAAGCACTGCCGGCAAATGTTCAGCCCATATTTACGAATAAGTCCGTGTCGGTTCGAGCAAGCTCGGCTGCGAAGAATACGAAAAATTAATTGATATCTACACTCGTAAACTTATGGAAATTCAGTAAAATGTAATAATTAAACATTGTCGTTTCCGTTTAGTGGAATCAGAAGCGCATGTTAAATTTGAACGCAACAATTCCGTGGAGTGATTGAGAAACTTTACTCTGGCCGCCTATAAATTATGGACAACGCAAATGATACACGTTTTCCGAACTCAACAAGGGGCAAAACTTTATATCTACACCGCCAACCTTCACATTCCGGGAGATTAATTCTATCAAGACACCATCAACTTCATGACTACACACAGCACGTGGCTGTGTCCGTCGAAACTGCAAAGCAACAATCACCCCGGAATGCGAAAGTTTGCACCACAAAATTATATGAATCAAACTAACAGTGGTCCGGATTATATGTTGGAAGATGAAATTTACCAGCAGCGGGAACCTTGTCCGTATTTGCGTGGATGCGAGTACCAAAGATTTGCGAAACCCATCTTGTCTCGTTGACTATTTAGATCAGAAAGAACTACAAAATGGCGTTCTGGCGCTATCGTCGTATAGAGGAGTGGGAACATCAAGAGTCGTACCCGATGTTAATAAATGTACTGGCACTCGGGTGTCAAATCAAAGTGCGGAAAATTTGAAATAAAAGATAGTTGAATATTGAATATGTGAATTTCCGAATTATGTATTTTAGGAATTAGATTCATAAAAAGTTGGGTTAAACTCGACTACTTGTTTCCCATAACCGTAAGAATATATTACCTGGCTGGTATCATGGCCTTCATATAAAAGGCCTATCGCAAAAGCAATCAACCTACAAGATGGCGGACCTAAGCTACTTTTCCCAACCAGTCCACACAGTGATGTTTTTTTATGGTTATAAAGAAATTCACGAGATCCACCTACAGGAGATATGAGGAAACTCATATGTCATGTTAATCACTGTTGTTTTGGGATCTTTCACAAGCAATTTAGATATAAAAAGTCTTTAGCATCAGACCTCAATTCATCGTGACACTTATCCGAAATATCGTTGGTGTAGAAGAATTTGCAGATTATCAATATTTGATGATTTTTAAAGTGGAATAAATCCTACCAACCACAAACGGCAATTGTTTACAATTCACATTGCCGAGAGTAGGTGGCAGGTATTCCAAATTGCAAAGTTCTCGCGTATACAGCACAATAAACACATCACTTTCACGACACTTATCCGAAATATCTTTTACGCGACAAAAACTTCGAAACCAGTCTCCGGATAATAGGAAAATAGACTCTATTCCCTGATTCAACCGAGTAGAACCATTCACATTACCAATTGTCAGAGAAATGTCAAACAATTGTCATTGTGCAATTCCCAATAAATCTTAATAACGAGAGGCCTACACCATTTTAAAAAGTAGCTTAATACCTGTCAGATTGCAAGTCGCGATAGGCCTTTTATATGAAGGCCATGCTGGTATGTTTGTATTTTTGTGTCCGTGTTAGTTTTTGGGTGTATTCTGTTTGTGTGATTTCTTTTAGTGTGTCTTCTTGTTTTTTGTGTGTTTTTCTTCAAAGCGATAGCAGGACAGTAACTTTTTCGTCCTCTTGGGGTAAAATTTCTACGCTGGGGACCATCAAGTCGAGTTTCGCAATGGAAGTTAGTTCATAAGAATTTTAAAAAAGTGTAAATGTCCAGTATACACTGGACTTTAAGGAATTTTCCTTCACTCCTGCCACCTACCGTCGCCATCGTAACTATATACTTTCCACATGAACTGTACTGTGGACTGAATAAAACTGTCAGTTTAACCGTAAATATCGTCGTTATCTACATATTTCAACTTAATTATTTCAATTTGTACTCTCTTTGCATGGTTAATTTTGATTTGCTGATACAAGACGTAATACATATTTTATAATTATAATATTTTATAGCTACAATAAAACACTTCTTTCTTCCTCTGGACTATGAAGTTTATGTCCGCCAAATTGGTGCCTCTTTACTCATTCATCCATCTAATTCAATGTCCTCGATGTTCTCATTCTTATTTATATTTTTTGTTCCAACTTTCTCTATTAGCATGGCTGAAGGCTTACCCACCAATGGAAATTCACATCTCCTAATACCTATGCCCAAAGAAGCCGAAGAGAATATCCACTTGGCGGTAGAAAACATAATTCGTAACATTGATATGCTGAAAAGTTACGTGTCCTTGTACTTGAGGAGGGATAAAATTGCCCCGGAAATGGAAGAGCTTGAAAAAAGGGTTCCTCATGTACAAGAGTTAATGTCTCATTGTGATTTATTCTTGAACAACTTTAGAGAATCTATCAAAAACGAATCAATGGAAATGATAGAAACTATGAGAAGGCAAAAAAGAGCAATGTTCTATTTGATGAGTGAGATTATGAAAAAGAAGCATACTCCAGCAAAATTGAATCTGGAATTACCAAGAATACCAGTATCGGAAGTTAAAAGTGCGCAGGTAAATTGTAGATACAATTCGATTCTAGAACAAATATTGAATTGGAACTCTGTGTAATGTCCGGATTTCAAACAATAGCGTCTAAATTTCTGACTAATTTTAACATTTGCGTTTTAAGCTATGTTGGCGAACACTTTCGACGACCTTAACATTGCGTGTCCCCACAATATATCTCGATTAGTAACAAAAACGTCATTTTAGGTTGATACTCCCCGACTCTACGTATCAGAATACCAGCAATCTCCTTACATAGCCAAAATTCGTCCTGTAGCCCTCTATTTCCTTGATTTTGAAGCAACTATATCAATTCAGCAATTCGACGAGGTACCAAAGTAATTTCACGGCAAACTCTAATCACTCTCGCAGATTTGCTAATTTCCACAACAATTTTAGGTATTTACGTGGTCGCGAGACCTGCGATGAACTCAACGGATTCCTGCACAACTGCATTGTACCTGTCTTTGTGGAAAAATACCAACTGCTCTACCGGAAACGAGAATGCATCAGAAACACTCACGATTTAGATATTTGGAAATTATATCGCGAGCAAGTGTCGTACTTTCCAGGTATTGATCGAGTCAAATGCGTTCGACATTTCCTTTGTTGTATCGAATCGATTTCATTCTAGGACAAAAATTTATAACTCAAGGTGATATCTCCCGAAAACTGGGAAAAGTTGTCGACAAAAAGATGTGTACACGAATCGCCATGCTTCGACATCTGCGAATTCTACAAGAACAACGGAAGTCGTCAACTGTTTGTTATATTTGGGTCGCAAATAGCATTGAAAATAGGCAATGATGTCTTGGTACAGAGTTTGTAGCTGCTTTTATTCCATTTAAGATAAAACTTTTTTATCAATTTTGCAAAATATACTATTTGAAACTTTCATCCAAACACACTTTAACGCCTAGAAATTTCAAGTATCTTCTTAACATCCATCTCAAACGTTCTCCTGCTTATTTATCACAGTACATACTCTCGTCGATATCGCGCATCATTGGCTTGAACATGCTGGTGGGGAATGCAACGTTTCCCACGTAAACAACGCTTCCCGGGTTCGGGATGCCATCCTTTGAGTTTGCTGCCATACTCCGGGCGTTTGCATCGAGATTAGCATGACGCGCTCGAATGTGTTTGTCGCGATCGCCTCGTTGCCTGAAACTTTTGCTGCAGTACATGCAGCCGTAAGGTTTCTCGCCAGTGTGGATGCGTTGGTGGTTCTTCAGGGCATCTGCACGATAAAATCGCTTGCCGCACTCGTCACAGCCATAACGTCTCTCACCCCGGTGTATTAGTCTATGCTGGTAAAATACCGAACCTGTGAGGAATCGTTTGCCGCAGACCAGGCAATGATAGGGTCGCTCGCCGGTATGGCATTTCCGAATATGATCGTTAAGATCGGGACGGATGGTAAAGCGCCGATTGCATCCCGGTTCTTTGCAAGCAAATGGCTTGACTCCTGCAGACGAAATCCAATAATCAAACGAAATTAAATAATACACATTGTAATACCCACCTCTGTGAAACCGTAAATGCTGCCACAAATGACTGGACTGAGTGTACGACTTTCCGCAAACATCGCAAAGGTACTGTCGGTATTTTGTCGTGCTTTCCTTTTTTACCTTCTTGATATGCTTCTCTTCGTGATGTCTCATTATCGACTTGGCACTTTCATGGAATATCCCACAATATTCGCATCCAACTTGCATGAGCGTCATCGACTTCGAGAGCCTCGGAAATAAGTGATATGATGAGTAGCTAAAAATGTAAGTGAATATTTTTAAGCTCATATAACCATTTCATCTTCTTACCGATGATCATACAATTGTTCATGTGAAAGAAATTTATTTTCGCATACGTTGCACACAAAATACTTTTGTAAATTAACGTTTTTCCTCGTGTCGTCCTTTGCATAAGGACATTCCGCTTGCCAGTGGAGGAAGATCTCTTTCGAGGTCGGAACGCTAATCCCGCATGATAGACACTCGAAACCGCGGAGAGGATCGTGTGAGGACTCGTGAAACAGTAGGTCAGATACTTCCGAAAATGCATAATCACAAAATTCACATTGTAGAATTGAGTTCAATATGACAACTTTCAGATGAGTCGGCGCGCGTAGTTCGTCCCTGATATTTAGCTGAAATAGAATCACGTTAGATCCAACAATAACACATGTTTCATGCGGCAAAGAACTATAAAGCAAATGTAATTTTTTTGTGTGTTTACTTACTTTTGTCACTTGGTTCGTGTTGTGGCCTATTTTTTTGTAGAAGTATTGTAATAATTGTGTAAAATTGTGTAACATAAAATCGAAGCGTGAGGTGACCGCCAGTTTTAACATAAAGCTTTAAATACAGCAAAAATACAAGTGCAAATATCCAAGACCAAACTCTTCAAACTCACAACATATTCTAGCGTTTTTGCTACATTTTCTGTTTCTACTTCCAAATTGCCTTCGTCGTCGATCTCATCATCCACATCGCCATTCTCATCATTGCCATTCAATTCATGACTATCCGCAATATGCTTCATCCCTTCCGCCGTTGAGAACAGAACCCGTCCACAAAGCAAACACTTTGTCACAACCTTCAGCCCACTTCCGCTTGGATTACTATTAGTTGTGACTGGGATCAAGTCTAAGGCATGCTTTTCCATATGCCTAGCCAGACCGGAAGCATGCACAAATTTCCTTTCGCACATGGTACACTCGTGTGGACCATCTTGTTTCTTTGCAGGCCCTCCTAAGTCGATTTTCAACTCGTCTTTGAGAAATTTCCGGATGCGAGCATTATTTTCACGAAGCTGACGAATACAGGGTGGCTCCACAATTTCTTCGGCAGCAACCGATTTCACGTCTTCTTCTTCCTTGATGAAGACTTTGTTCTCATCGTAATCGCATATGTGTGCCTCAAAGTCGGCTTCTTCGAATATTTGATCGCAATTGGTACATTGAATGGCGGCTGGCTGTGTATTTTCTGCAGAGTTTTCAATATCATCGGGTGATGGTGATTCGTTCACAACAACCACATCATCTGATACTGAAAGAAATATATTAGCTGGTTAAGAATATTTTTGCAAGTTTTTGAAAATCATATAACAGTATAATTCAAATCTTTGTCTTAATTGAAAAACTTTTAATTAATCCTATTTCGCAAAATATTTTATTTTAAAGGCCAATTTTTCGTTTAGAATCCAGGCATATTTCAGTTTCTTGGCAGATATTGATATTTCAAAGAAGAGGCAAACTACCTTCGAAATATCAATGTATGTTAAGAAATTTAAATATAAAAACTAATTTAAACTTTGGTTTATTAGTTACAATTCTTGAAATTCTTGTTCCAATGTTGTTTGCAGTGCATCGCAAACATCCACCATACATACATATATCAAAATAGCATTAAGTCAAAAAATCAAAAAGGTTGCTTGCGTTAGAATATCTAAACTTTTTTTTTAAAGGGATTAATCGTTTTTGGATACGCGGATGACATCGATAAGAGGCTCACGTTCGGATGCTTTGATGTGTAGACTGCAAAAGGCCTTAAATGAAAAATCACAATGATGCGAGGAAAAGGGTCTATCCATAAATCCTCAGAACACCAGCATAGTTTCATTTACCAGGAAAAGAAAACTTCGAAATAGGAGTCCTAAAAATTAGATATGTGTGTCTACAGATGAAGTCAAAATATCTAGGAATCCACTTGGATAGGAAACTCAGCTGGGACATTCATCTAAACAAAAGGAGACTTAAGGCTATAAAGGCACTTTGGGTGCGAAAAGATATGCTTGGATACAATTGGGGAATATATTCAGGGCAGACACTCAGATATTCAGAACAACAGGCTCAACAACCGTTAAAGGACAGCAGGCATAGAAGCCTTTCTAAGCCTTGAACCACTACACCTCATTCTCTAAGAGAAGGGAGCAAAAAAGCGACAAGCCCACAACAGGCCTATTGGACATGAGGCCCATAATGGAAATGTGGCATACGGATGGCTCGAAGATGATGGGAACAGATATCGTAGTGCTCAGGTGCAAAATGAACTTGCCCCTGCAGAATTATCTGCTGTACTTAAGGCATATAATAAAGATAAAGAGCACTAAAAGGGTCAGCATTAAGATACTATCGCACAGACTAGTAGTTCTCAAGACTATCAATCACGATCAAATAAACCCAGCTAAACTCTTGGAGGTGAGAGAGGACCTAAATGGAATAAAGGTAGAAGAGCCTCGAGCTTATATGGGTTCCTGGACTTGGGATGGATAGAGTTTGTGTCTTGATGAAGAAAAATAAGCTAAGATCAAGGCCAAATAGGGGCTAAATTGATTTATATTGGTCCCACTTCGTTCTCGGGCTTTTCAACGGCTTTTAGGACAGAGAAATCAAACAATGGACTAAATAAGATCGAAAGCTACTGGTTTAATCTATAAGATTTGAAATAGTCAAAAGACTACCACAGCTTCGATACAAAAAGGGGGAAAAACTAAGGGTTCTCCGTAAAACTGGCATAAGAGTCTTATGTGGGGCTTTAATAGGTCATTTCCTTGCAAAAAGTATATCTACAAGATACACAAGGGGCGAGACAGCTCGATACTGCGGAGAAGTGACAGAGAGTGTAGAGCATCTTCTCGCACACTGTCCAGCACGAGTGAAACGAAGGTTAGAACTGCATGACTCTACCCTTCCTCCATCTGGAAAATTAGAACAGTCTCGTCTGGAACAGATTTAAATTCATAAGGATTTTGGATATGAGAAGGCACAATATAACCAGGATGTCGCAGTGCTAGCAGCCATCTGAACCCGCTGCATTCATTCATTCATTCATTAATACAAGAGTGATAAGGTAGGTTGAAGTTGAAGTGGCTGCCGATCTACAGAGGCCTGACGACCGACACACATAGGCACAAGAGAGACCCGTTGTTATGAAGAATGATAAAGATTGAATTAAAAAAACTAGCTTGGCTTTGATTATGACTTCTTCACAAGCGTAACTGAAGAAAGAGCATAATTATAGGCTGTAAAAGCTTAGGCAATAGTAAATAGAGACTGCTATCTTGTAGGACGTTTGTGATTGCGTAAAATCTGCACGTTACATATATACTGAGGTAACGATATTCCAAGTGTATATAAAAAGTACAGTATAAAATCGGGAGAAAAAATTTATTGACGTTATCGCCACAAACTACTTCTTCGAAGTTGGACCATTTGGGCGGCAATGCATTTTTTGCACCGCGTTGAAGCCAATTTAACCGCTACGAACCCATAGCGACAACCTTCAAAGGCTGTCTTCAACTTAGGGAACACGAACAAGTCTGACAGGGCCAACTCGAAACTATAAAGAGGCTGGAGACGAGTGTTTCTAGCCATGTAGTTCTTGATGTAGCTTCAAATGTGCAGCGATAACTGGCCTCACTCGATTGACCCTTTGCTTCAGTCTTTTCAGGACTTCCGCTTAAAAAGTGCCATTGATTATCTGTCCGTCAGGTACAAATTCTTAGTGAATAATCCCATCCATCATCGTCAATGAAGACAATGAGGATAGCTTTTGCCCTTAACTTGCTTCTTTCAGCGTTTTTGGACGTGGCGATGTTGTCGTGTGCTATTCGGAAATTCGGTGTTGTAGCTCGAGTTCTATTTGAGTTCAGGGACTGCTTAGGTACTCTTCATAACTGAAAAAACGGCATTATTTCATATATTATGCTTTCAAAGGTTGATTATTACAGTTTTACGATGCCTGGGAAGTAGATATTCATGGTTGATATAGAAAGCACTCACGGGCCGATCTGAATAAAGAGTATAGATGGAAGGAAGAACCGAAATAGATGCACATGGGCCGTGGCCACTAAGCAATGGAGATTGTGGAAACGTATCTATAAAAAAAACTCGAAGTTTTAACTTACCAGAAAAATACTCGTAAGGAATATGCGGTGTCGCTGCAGCGTAGGCTTTCATCAGCTCGATATAACGTTGCGTATTATCGCCATCCATCACGAATAAGGCTTCTTTCGTACTATCGTTCAAATTAGCAATTGCTTCCCACGCTAACCGAGCTATATCCTGGTTGCATGCCTCACTAGCAACCGGCGTTATAAGATTACCAGTGTCAATACCCATAACGCCTTGAAAATTTTCGACGTTTGCGTTTTGATAAATATCCTGCTGTGCTAGTTGACCCATCAAAAGTTTATTTTCGTTGCAAACATTTCCCATCAGCTGTTGATGAAAGTTAGCATTTCCTGCATTGTTACTATCATGTCTTTCCGTAGTCGTGACCGTTACATTATTCCCAGACGATATTGGCATTTCCACATTACTGACATTTTCCTTCTCGTGCGGATTATATTCTTTTAACTGAGAGAAAATCCGCTCCGTTAACCAAGATTCAGATTCGACATATTCATCAGCGAAATGCATCACTTCGCGAAAACAAAGTGTAACTACAATGATAAAAACCAACAGTAATCGACTGTATTAACGATATAAACTAGATTCGAAAAAAAGTTCAATTAGAAGGCTACGCGTTTTCAAGTTCTGCAAATTTACATTCAAAGGGTTTTTTCAAACGATTCGAGGCAGACGTAGAAAAATTCGCTCTAAGCAGCCGACTCAAATGTTCCTAGGTACTCAAATGAACATAGATTCGATTCAATTGTTTCGCGGAGATGACGTGGAGGGTATGAATTTTCGTTGCTTGCTGAGATCATCTTAATGAATTATGAGAGGGAGAAGGGAATAAAGTATATAACCATGTGACATTCTACGTCATAAATAGATGCTACGAATATTTTTTTCGGGCTGGTTGCGCTCAATAGAAATGTAGAAATAAGCGGAAGATACTGAAGCATTATTAGGTATTAAACAAAATAATGCAAGAAATTTAAATCATGTTAACCTTTTAGGCATACCTTCTCAAGTATCTTTCGCATTGTGTTTATAGATTTCAATCACACTTCAAATTATTCGCCATTATATAGCTTAGGCAGTTCATAATTCAATCCGCAGTATCTCAGCAAAATTATACAGATGTTTTAAAAAATACATTATACTACTTTTTGTAGTTATCAGAGCAATTGGCAACCTTTGAATCAAATGGAGCATTAGCTTAATCTTCTATATTTGTCGAAAAGTTTTAATTAATACGCTTTAGAGTTGACAATGGAGTTGACATACGTATGTAAGTTTAAAACTCGTGTGTAAATAAACATAGATTAATTAACTATCTTCGAGGAGCAAATAGAATTGGCAAAAAGAAGACTTCGACATTTTAAGTAGAACTACATTCAATCTATTCTGATTTCATTACAGCGAAACAGATATTTGCTGCGGGAAACTATATTTTTAAAGTAAAACGATGTTTCCGTTCTATTATAACGAAATTTCATAATTCAACAGATATTAAAATATACAAACATTACTTAGTTTGATATGGCATCTGCCCGAAATTAGTAAAAAGTATTTCCACACACTTCGCTCGACATCTAACACAGGGCAACTAACTAATTCTGTGGTTTCTTACAAATCGAACAGACTGACTTGTAATGTTCCGGTTGTTCCAGGGAGTCGACTAAGAATTTTCCCAAATCGATCTTAGAAATGACCCGAAGAGCCGGCGCTACATCGTGCTTCACCTCGAATTCTCCAGACGGTTCGTCTGCAATGTGTGGTGGTAGGACAGCTATATAGTGTAGACCAGATGCCTTGATAATTTCCAGCATTTTCTTGTGTTCGGCATTGATGTGTTTGAACACTGGTGGCACCTTACTTTCGTCGAGGAACAGGAAACTGGACAAGCAGATAGAAACTTTGTCCAACCTAGCTTCTTTCATGGCATTGACAATAGTCTCAGTTCCAGTGGACATCTCCTTAGATGGTTCTACTTTGTTGCGCGTTCCGAGAACTATGCATACGGCGTCCGCTCCCTCAAGTAGATTTTTGACATCTGCTAAGTTTTTTGCATCGCCTTTAACCAATTCGACCTTGTCTTTGAAACGTTCCGGTACAGTCGCCTCGTCGCGGTACAATAGGCGCACTTGCAGGCCTGTGATGTATATAAGAAAATATAAGGTTATATAAGCGAATAATTAGTATTTTGCAAGTCATAGTAGAAATGAAGATGCATGCCGATTATCAATCAAGTGAATTTACATCAACTTACCGCGATTTATAGCGTGCTCCACTGCACATTGGCCGGTCATGCCGGTTCCTCCGATTATTGCAATTTTTTGCATGATTCCCACGAAATTGGACAAAGTTCTTAATGAAAACCTTGTGAAGTTGTACGGTGAAATTTTGGTGACTATATATTACTAATGTTAACAGTTAATTGTGGTCGATACCCTGGAACTGATTCAGATTCAGACACCAGTCAAAATCCAACACGAAGTAGTATCTTCGTTTGTTTGTCACCGATTATCGTATTGGCAAAGTGAAGCGAGCAATTGGGATATTCGTTTTGTTTCCATCGTGATTTGTGTTTTCGGAAGAGAATCGGGAGACTGAAAAGAGAACCAATCAAGAAAATGGTTCCGCGTGCGTGCATGCTCTTTTGAAATGCTCATTTTCTTACGAAATGGAATAAAATGGACAGTGTGTGCCGATAGAAATTCATGGTAAATTTATTATTCGAATTTGTGCAACAATTGCAATAAGAAAATAACCCCAAAGTGTTGTTTTATGTTTATTTTTTGACAGGAAGTTTTCAGTTTAAATTCCCAGCAAAACATATTGCCAGCAGACATGCCTGCATACGTTAGTGCATACATACTTATATCATCATTTTCCGCCAAGGAGAGTAGCAAGTTGAGACAGAAGTAGCTAATTGAAGTGTCAATACAATCGTGAAATCTTATAACAGCCAAACTAGAGCTGCTTCCAGGTAAATTTTTTTTATTGAATTTTAATCGAAATCCACAGTGTTATTCACAAACTCTACTAGCCTAACATGATTCGCTCAAAAAACTAATTTTACAAAATGTATTCATTTATGGAATCAGCTTGAATTTTTCAAGGTCGCCACTTTTATATTTACCAGCAATAAATGTACTTTTCAGTGGATCTGAATAGGTGCAGTTTTCGTTCAAATCAGTTGGGAAAAACCCTTCATTTGGCTTTTCACTTCAGTTAATGCAAGCTTGCTCTTTCTGTTATAACATTTTTAGAATACCTAGTTCAAGTTGCATAGTGCATCTTTTATAGCCCGTCCAGACTACGGATACTTATGTATCCGGATACATAAGTATTGTCTTCACTGCAGCGACATCTGCAGATACATTTTACCCTTGCCATGAAAATCAATGAAAAGTGTAGACGATACTTATGTATGCGGATACTTAAGTATCCGTAGTCTGGATGGGCTATTAGGGACACGAATTATTTCGATTTACATTAGGTCTGTTCGCGTACTTCAGCCAACTGCAGCAGTAACAGAATTTGGCAGCTGGCTTCTTTTTGCTGCAAAATTTGGCAGCAAAAGTACGAAAACGACTTGCTGCGAATCTATTTTAATATATTATAATAGATTCAGGTACGCGAAAAGACCTTTTAAACACATAGAATTGAACGTTTTATCAAAGAAATTCCTTTTGCCACTGATGTTAGTTGAATCCGTATAACTTGAAAAAAATAGGAACTGATTATGAAAAAAAAAACTTAAAAAAATAGGAACTGATTATTTATCAATCAGTAGATGCAGAAAGTTCTATATACTGATTGTTCTAAAGGTTTCGATTCTGTTGACCATGAGCTACTAATATTGAAATTGGAAGACTATGGTTTCTTTGACTCTCTTCTTTCCTGATTTAATGTACATAATCGCGTCTGTGTGGCCACTGTCAATTCCTGCTCTTCATCTCTCTTCCATCCAAAGTCTGGAGTTCTTCAGGGTTCAATTCTTGGCACCCTTCTGTTTCTACTTTTTATTGATGACCTCGCTTCCTCCATTAATTCATCTTGCCTTTTGTATGCTGATAACTTCAAAATGTTAAAAGTAATTGGTTCGCTGCAAGATTGTGAGCTGCTACGAAATGATTTAAGTGCACTGAGTACCTAGTGTACCGCAAATTCTCTCGCTTTAAATGTCTCGAAATGTCCTTAGATGTCTTACACCTGTAAACAATTCCGATTTGTATTCGTTAGCTATATTTCAGAATTTGTTCTTGATGTGGTTGATAAATTCAAAGATCTTGGCGTCGTATTCGACACTAAGCTTAGATTTGACTAGCTCATCATCACCACGGCGTCTCCTTTGTCGTGTATTGTTCTCAGATTTTCAACGCCTTTTAATAATATCTCTACCTCTGGGCATCTTTTTCTATCTTTTGTTCGCAATATCCTTGAATATTGTAAGTAATATTGTATGATGCCAAGTATGGTAACCTCATTGATGCCTTAGAACTAGTTCAACCGTTCCTTGCTATGCAAATTTAATTTCCCCTATGTTACATATAGTGAAGGTCTAATACCATTAAGAGGTCCATCCTTAAAAACACGCAGAATGTTCCTTGATGAGTGTCTTCCCTTCAAAATGCATCACCATCACATTTTGTCTAATCTTAGCTACGAAATCTCTGTTCGTTAGTCGCAACGTTCCAATAGAACCACAAAAATGTTAATGTCCCGTTCGCGCGAACCAACGAATACTTTTATTCACTTATTTAATATTGGTGCTTGACCGCTGACACTGAATTAAAAAATGTTTTGAAAAAAACCGTTTTATCCAACCCAAACTGATGCTGCAGTGCCGCTTTGGTATCTCTCCGCGCCTGGAGTGGGTCGTGAAACAAAGGAACGGATAAACTCCGAGCAAACGCTACTTATGTTTCATCCGTCAACAAAATAGTAGAAGACGGACTTGGGGCATTTACAGCCATTTTTAGGATACCCTGGTCTAGGGGCAGCTAATTTTTTTCTTGCCTTTGATGGTTTTAACTATCCCAGGCACTTGGCAGGCTCTCTGCTGGATTTCGGTTCAGTTGAGAGGCTCTGCTAAGGTCCTCCTATTCCAATTTTCGCTACAGACCTTCGACGGACGCCAACATCATCTCTGGAACAATATATTTTGATCATTTTCATCTTTCACCATATATTCCTATATTCGCCAGCATTTATGCTTATCAAGCCGTTTACAAGTTTTTAATTTTGTCTTGTGTAAAAATGAATATTAATCAATTAATTATGTGTTCAACTAATCCAATTTTATTAACTAATTTATTTCGCTTGCCACCGTCTCACAAATCTGTAACACACACTTTCTTAAAAACTGAACGTGAGTCCCAAAAGTCATGACAATGACTTCGACACCATAATTTATAGTGACCTTGCCCATTTATTTCCTCCTAGACAGCTACTAGATTTTACCGAACAAATTATCTTCACGAGACGCATATGCAGAGCTTGTGCCAATAAAATTGAGCAAGTGCACGAGTATGTGCACCGTAGGACATGAACATTGTTGTCAGATACTATTAATTTGCGATATAAGATTTATGATGTCAAAAATGTTTTGTAATTAAATGAAGCGTTTGCGGTATTTGGCTAGTACGTAAAGTATTTAATTTGTTAGTTTATTTTACTATTTGGTATATAGTTTTGAATACCGGCTGCGATGTTTCGGAAATGAATCTAATTTTTCTTGATGTCGGTGGTTGTTGCTTTGAACTTGAACTGTCGTTGACGCACATTTTTTTCTGATTTCACTTCCTGATCATTGCTCGATTGCCAAATATAAATACTGTAGTTTTTCATCTTCGTATGTCATAAGATTTTGTCAATTAACTTTTGCGGTAGTTGAATACTACCTAATAAACGGAAGCTTCAACTTATTAACAAATCTTAAGATTATTTAATATGTATCCCCACCAAGGTTTTTGAAAATGTGTGATGCACTACGTTAAGCTTTATTCCAAGAAGCAACACTATGTCCATTAAAGGACGATTTAATAAAAAAAAATAATTCAAGAAGATCCAAAGTAGCAAACTAATAGTCCAAGTGGAAAGTATAACATACATCTTCTTATACAAAAGTTTTATAGTTACAAATTTAACCATTTGCCAAAAACAAGAAGCATCGCTGCACTTGCAAGAACGGAAAACAGTAGTATTTGAGAAGATCAATTCAAGAAGGATAAATTAGAATTTCAAAACATCAGAGTCAATATCAAGATGCCAAAAGCAATTCAACCAATTATTTAAACTAGACACAACACTCCACTTCTGGACCTTAAGAAACTCCAAGCTTGAAAATGGAAAATGTGGATAACTTCATATATCTTGGAGCCAACATGAATAGAGAAGCGAAAAGAACGAGATCGAACGATGTATAAACGACACAAAGAAACCCTATTTCCCAGTCTACGGTCCGGAGACATGCGCAGGAACAAAAATCACTTATTAAACCTGTGCTGCTCTGTGGAAGCGAAGCGTCGACCCTAACGATTGACTCCGAAAAAAACAGTGACTTTGGTACAACGATGAGTTGTATGAATTATTTGATGACCCACCTGTATCCGTATGCGTAAAGATACGCAAACTGCATTAGGCGGGCTACGTAGAAAGAATGCTAGAACACCGACTACTCAGAAGAACGTTAAAGGGCAGTGCACAAGAGAAGTGCCCAGTAGGAAAACCAAGAAATCGATGGACAGACTCGATGGAAGCTGCTAGCAGATCCTTGCTGGAAATGAGAAATTGGCAAACGAGGTCCCAGACTCGTGATGATTAGCGAAACCTAATCTTGGAGGCCAAAGGTCGATTAGGGATATCGCTTGATATATGATGTTTGAATTAGCATGATGTTTGAAAAAGTTACAGTACAATATTTTGACTTCCCAATGTTGGCGCATACCACTTGCATATTGTGCCACAGTAGCCAAATTGCTCGATAAATGTATTTCTGGACTTCGTAGCTTTTTAGCAAAAAGTAATGAATCCAGTCACATTCTATTTGAATATGTTCAGGCTCCAAGTATTATACTAACCACAACCATTCTAATAAATAATCATAGGGAGTTTCGCTGGTGTATAACAAATTATGCGTGATTGATGTAGTTAAGGTTCTCGAAAAACCAGCAGCAAGTAACAGCGCAAGTCCCAAGAGTATAGACTGTGAAATCAAATATAACTTTTAATACAATTTAACTGCTGGCAAATCCGGAGACAAAACTAAAATTTATCGCGACTCTTTTTCTCAGCTGGCTTTTGTTTTTTTGCTGTCTGTTATTTTTTTTTAGCTTTTTGTTGTTTTTTCAGTGCATCATTTCTGTTCATCGTCTGTAACATTTTGATCTTTATAGACAAAACATATATTACGTTGATCCTTTTTGACGAAATAGTAACAGATTTTCACGGCACACCTTTTTGAAAATACATCTGCTCTTAAAAACACCTTTCGCTCTAGCATCATTTTTCGAAAACTATATAAAGAACACTCAAACTTTGAAAGAACGTTTCTAGACAAATTTTAAACCTATGTATCTTTACAAAAAATATTTAAGTTTTTATAGCCATCTGTGAAACGTTTTTCGATGTTATCCTTAAATGTTACACTGTTTTGTATCCTAAATCTAAAGTATTAAAGAATGTAGTACGGCAAACTTGTAATTTAAAGTAAAGTAATCTCACGACAACCCTCGTACGAGTCTAGGAGTTGAAGCTGGTAGAGAGCTTCGTCACAAATTTACGATCAACGTGAATACAAGTGTGGAGTGATTAGTCCCACGACTCACTTTACCCCTGATTGATTCAGGTACCTATTCAGAGCTAGGTGAACTCATAGCTTGGTGAGTGGACCCTCGTCCGAACCTGAATTGGAACTAGGGACCTTATACACATAAAGCTAGTGCTCTATTCACTAGGCTACACAAGCTTCAAACTTGTAATTTACCTTTGCGTTATTTAAGAAATAAAGAAAAATCCTCTACCTTCGAAACTTTTCATTAGGCGACTGATCTTTTAAATACATATTGTTGATAAAAATCTTTTCTTTGATTCAATTCATATCCTTCCAAAATTTGTCGTCTGTAATCTTCAACGATTAGGGAGCAAAAACGCTTGTTAGGAATTTCACATGTTCTAAAATTACAAGGTGGTCTCAATTCCGTACCTTGGCGAGGAATTTTTTGTTTAATTTAATAAGAAACCTGTGTATGCTTTTCGCTTCATTCATAACATTTTTTCTTTTCGTCACCGTTCTGTTTTCTTTCCTTTACTATATCAAGGTCCTTCCGAGAATATATTTCATCACTCAATCCCAGCATTTGAGTCTCAATCATTTCCTTTTCATCATGGCTATGCCAAGTTTCATATCATTTTCCATTTTATAAGGTACTAAGGAATGTAAAAGATTGGTTACAACTTCATCGTCAGCTATGGATTCCGCATTTAATTTTTTATTCTGATTTAATACTTCCTCTGTAGTATCTATCTATCTAGTATATTTGTCTGAGATATCATGCATATTGATTCTTCAATTAGTTATATTTGATGCAGTCATCAACCCGAAACCCATACTTTTTGCGGTTTTTCAGTACAAGAATTTTAATTGCGAATCTCAAACATTTATGTGTTATTGTGAGCCAGAGTTTTTTGTGTGTATGCACTAAGTTTCACAACATCCTTAAAATTTATTACACTCATTTTCAGCAGAATGTCACTGCACCGTATCTGCAAAGTATTGTTAAGCCTCAGCTAGCGGGAATCTGTTTGAACCTCTTAAAGAAGTCTTAATAAAATCAAAGTTTTAATTTTTTTACGTATATAATTGCTAATTTTTTTACGTGTTTAAGCTAAGATGATAAGACTAAAGAAAAACAAACTCTTATATTCATCATGAATTTAAAACATCTTTATTCATTCTTGAATTTTTCATCTAAATTCATCTAAAAATAATTTTTATTTACTACCATGTAACGTGTAATTGAACTTGTTTCTATAAAAGCGTAAATGCACTTAACTATATACTTTATTCTAAAACTATATCAAAAAAGATGGCTACTTGATATGAATCAATTAACGTTGCTCTATTGATATTTTTTAGTTTTTTTTTCTTTGATTTGCTTCTTAGAACCTACATCTTACACGATTTCGTTGGTATGTATTTGTGTAGATATTAACCACATTGGTTTGAAATGTTAATTTGAACACAAATTTACTAGACATATTTGGTTGAAATTGATTTGTAAAATAAAATTTAAAAATAAAATTTTTTTTTTATATAATAGAATGATTTGCGATCAGTTACTTTGCATTGCATTAAGTTACGATCATGATTTATAAAAATATATGCTTGTAATTTGAAATTAATAAATTATCTTAAAAGTATAAAGGTTTGGAGTAGATTTTTCCAATAAACTTATTCAAATTTAAACTGGCCACTTATTGCACATTTTAGAGTGACTTCAATAACTAATGAATAAATAAGTAATAATTTGTAATAGCTGGAGCAAATGATACTTTCTTGTACTTTGACTTCAGATACTTAAAAAAGAAGAAATTATTTTAAACATTGATATTTTTACATTTGACCTAAATTGTGTTCTTGGCGTATTTCAAAAACATTTAACAAGAACGAAACAATAACACTCGTCACGCAAGTATTTGAAAATTGACGATAATCAATTATTCCTAAGCTTTAATAGTTGATAAGGACCTTTTTAATGCCAACAAACATCGGGCTCTTTATTGTCAAATACTATTAACCCTGTATTTTAAAAAAATGTATTTTGAAATAGAATATTCTTGCATCAACCAAGTAATATTTCCTTGTCCATCGTATCGGAAATTCAAATTTGTTTGCATGCTGAATGTTTAAAGATTTACTACCAGCAGGAGGTCATCTAAGATATGTGTTCATGAATATTTCTAGAAAGTTCTACAAAATTCAATGTCAGGGCGGCACCCAACTATATTTATTTCTAGCTATTTTTAGGCTCTTTTGGAAGGGAACTAGACGTTGTGATTTCTAGTTGTCAAGTTTTCTCTTTCGTAAAATTTACAACATTAGTAATTTGTTTAGCATTTGATACTGGGTTTTATTTAATGGCGATGAGATGAATTGTTTCGTGTTGAGTAGTGTTCTATAATACTGCATCTTCACTCCAGTCAAAGAACAAGAACAATCATATTCCTAGGGAATCTGACACGAACATTCAAAACATATTTATAATTCTATACCATGGAATCTTCACAGAACTTTTCTCATGTAAACTTTCCGTGATTCTTTCAAGCTCGGAAACGAACAGCTACGTGGACCATACATATCAATGGGTGGACAATGTTCATAGCCAATTTTCTCGTAGAAACCCATTTGATCGATAGTCGACAAGTAAACTACGTCCAAATCCAGTACGGCTCGGCAGTAATCTTCTGCACATTTCATCATCATTTTACCAATGCCCTGTCCACGATAGTTCCGATCGACAACGACTGACTCGATAAAACAACATCGTTTCTTATGCGGTATTGGACTGAGCTTACAGTGCGCTAAGAGCTTTGTCATATTGTCAACGGTTAGTACCAGGCTAACTGGCATTGTATCACAAGATGCTTGCAGTGAACGAATACGGGCGGCATCACTTCGCGGCCATTCCGAATTGATTAGTTTGCAGCAAGGACCTATTAGCTCGGGATAGTGATGAATTGGCACAGCATTGAACGGACTACCAGACACGTTGTACGGCGGAAGACCCTGAATATCAAATTTGATTATTATACTGCATTTTTAGACATGTTTGATAGACGTTATCAATTCAAAACTTATTAAGTTAGAATTAAGGCTGTGCATCGTCAATTGTGCATCCGAATTAAATTGTATACTCATGCCAAGTTTTGAATTGATACTCTCACTTAAATAATGTATATAAATAGCTATAGTCCAGTTCAGTTTGCAGTACCTCGTAGTATTCCTCATACGGTTCATATGTTATCCTACCCATTTTTCTTCAATATCCAATCAATTCAAGGACAACTACATAGCTGGAAAATTCTGTACAGAATTAATCTAGAGAGAAAGAAAACACACTTCGCTGTTATTTTTATAATTTTGCTTCCATTCACCTAAGACAATGGGTTGACAAATTTTATTGTTGAAGTACAGAGTACGAAATACAATTATAAGTCAATGGATTTAGTACTAGTTGCACATATGCAAAGACACATCGCAAATACAATGAATGGTCGGGGCACAGTTTGTTGAAAGTCAGAACACGTGCTGCTGCATTATGTTGATTTAGCTCTTGGATCAATGCCATACGCTTGGCATTGCTGAAATGTTCGGATGTTGTGTTTAACGTAGATGGATGAAAATGCGGAAGGAATTATGTACATTGTTAATGGTGGATATCAATCTAATTATTTCCTCAGGGAGCTCTCTACCATGTACTCACGAGTAAGAGGCAGTTTACTATTTACTGGTCTTCCATATAATTACAACTGCAAGTGATGAAACGGAGTGGCCACTGATATGTCCTTCACATTGAACCCTTTCTATTTATCATACCTCAATACGCAAAGTCTTAACAGTGAGCTCGTCTCTACTTATCTATTGTGTTAGAGATACCCATAAGCAACCAACTATTTTTATTTAGGGAAAAAAGGACAAGTAAAATTCAGAGTGTTTATTTGTAAAGTGTAATACGTGGTCTTGACTTTTTGTCATTGCAAAAACATAAGTTTTTATTACAATATTGCAAAATGGCGGATAATCAACCATCAGAAGAACATTTACGTCATAGTATGTGGCTTCATTTTCGATCTGCTTTTAATGCAACGATTGGAAGAACAAAAAATTGTGATGTGTATGGGGACCTACCCAAAGTTAATAAGTGCCTGCGCTGGTTTAGAAAATTTTCCAACGGTATTTTTACTTGTCCGATAGTGAAAATCCAATAATAACCCTATAAAATCATTGATAGAAACGAAATACAATTATAAACTGAGGTTCCAGGGAAAAGCAAACTTTCGTGAGGATTCTTGGTCAACAGTTGAGACTGCCCTGCTAAGAAGCATAGACGATCTATCTGAATTTTTCTCATTTTGGAGTCAATACCGGATTCGAAAACGACATACTCTTTGTTACATCATTTTCAAAATTTGAAAAACCTCTCTTTTATGGAAGTATGTATGTTAAATCCAATATTGAGAAATGAACTCTTCATATATCTCCAGTACAAATCAAAACACAAATCATTGGATATCTGAAAATTACTAAAATGTAGACAGAACGTTTATGCTTAAGTGGGGTAGCAGAAATATCATCACAAAATCGGGAAGCTTTACAGACAGCGTATATGGGTTCTACATCAATTTTTGGAGATGAAAGGCTTTTTGGTAATAAATTGGAACAACGGCGAACAATTTGCAGTTGTCTATTGTATATTAACACTTGTCTATTAACGAGGACTGTTACTGGTGATGAGAAGTAAGCCTTTTACAGTAAAAATAAGCGGACTTACTCCAAATCAACTAACCGTACCTAAACCATATTTCAATTTAAAGAAGTTATTATTGTGCGTTTGGTGGGGCTGCGGTGACATAACTCAATTTGAGCTGTTTAAATCAAGAGATACAATTACAGCTGAATTGTATTGCCGGAAATTAGATGGACTTAATAGCGAATCGTCGGTAAAACGGCCACCTCTGATCAGCAGGAAAGGTTAAAAAGATTAACTCAAAAAAATATGCAAGCTGAACTGGGAAGTTTTACCACATCCTCCCTATTTCCCTGACATGGCGCCAACCGATGTGGTATAAAAATTTCAATGATGATCGAGCTCACCGGGAATTTCATAAAAACCAACTGAATTCTATAAACAAGGAATTGAAACTCTGTTAGCAAGATGGCAAAATGCCATCGATAACGACGAAGATTATATTATAGACTAATTGTATAATAAAACAAAATAAATTCATTTGTGTGGTCGCCACTGAAATAATTGATTACTTATGGATACCCCTAATATATGTATATTATATATTATTATGGAGACTGATTTTGAAACTTAAAGCACAAAGAATTAGTTCGCACCGAAAATAGTCTGAACCTGGGACTTAGTTTCGAACCCTTTTGTAATATTTATCTTCTACTGAACAAAAGGACAAAAAAAAATCAATATAAAAATCATACGTACTTTCTTTTTCCATTTTTCCACTTTTGCTCGGTTTTCGTTGGTAGTAGTGTACGAAGCATATTTTCGAAATTTCGTAAATGGATCTTCCATAATTATTAGTTGCGTGTGTGAAACGGGAATGTTTAGGAAGTTTTATTTGCGTTATATTCAATGTTATATCGAATAACAAACAAACACATTTACAACATTGTGTTTTTGTTTACTTGTACTAGCAATGATAATAATGGAAGATGCTGTTTGTATAGTATCACAGATGAGTAGGAATGCATGCAGCGATAGTGTTATGCCTAAAATTGATTAAAAGAAATTAAAGATTAGTTTGGATTAGTCATTATAACCGAAGCGATTTTTAAATGATAGTTGGCAGTTATTGTTGAAAAAATGTATTTTGCTTATAGATAATTAAATTTACATGAGTTATTTCATTTTAAATAGCGTGTTTATCCAGGGAATTACATTCTAATTACAAAAATGTAGCGACTAAAAAGTTCACTTCAATCACTGTGTTTGGATGGAGCGAAAAACTATGCAGGTTCTGTTAGTATCTGCTTTGATTGTTAATGATTTCTCGACATTAGAAAGTTCGTGTTGGCGAAAACGCCATATATCTTTCAAAAACAGACTCAAATTTCGATAATTTTTGCGAAGCAAAGTATGTTTCGCGTCGCCGGAATGATCGCAATTTTATACGGGTTTTGAAAGCAAAAATGACATTTTCGTACCGTCGAGCGTAATTTTCAAGGAAATATTCAGAAAAAATGTTAATATTGGTTTGATTTCGAATCTGAAATATTTTTTAACTTTATCTGGGCACTTAAAACGCAATACTTGAAATGTAAATTCAATTATATGTATTTAACTTATATCAACAGTATATATTGATATATTTAAATTATTGTATGTACTTTTATACTTAGTATTGATATACTTAATTTTGAACGAAATTAATTATTTCATTAAAAAAATGGTTTTTGGAAAAGAGTACACACGATGTTACCCAGTCCGAAAGTAGTGCTTACAAAATAACTATTATATTAATTATTAATGACTGGCAGTGGTACCACGAAAAATAAGAAATTGCTTGACCTTAAAATCAAAAGCAAAAATACTGAAGGAGCTGGGAAAAGGAATAACTTCCACAAATTTACGTCTTAATTATGGGGTTCAAAAGAATACAAATTGTTGGGATGAAAATTAAGGAGAGTGTATCCCAAAAACATGGATCACAAAAAAGAAGGATCGCATGAATCGCTGAAAAATCATATTCGTTGCTTTTGAGCAAAGTAATGCTAAAAATGGTATTGTATCGGGTGTGCCGGTTAATGATTCAACATGTTTTCTTAACCCTCCGAGAACACAGGGGGTCAAATAGACCCCAGTGACCTTTTTGGCCGGTCGCAGCGCTTAGGCCTGCGGGAAAAGGGGGGTACTATAGGCTCCTAAGTGTATTTCTGTGTCTTGACTATCAGTTTACACCGTTCACATACAGTCCCAAGTCGTCAGTCGTCTTTGAGAAGCCTTTGAAGCAGATTAAGAGGTCAAATAGACCCCATATGTACTCGACGTCAATTTTGAGGTAAAAATTCAATTTTTTTTACTTAATAAATCGATAGATTAATTTAAAAAAGCCAAAAAATAAGTTTGCAAGTGCTTTTATTTTTTGTTTTCAGCAATATGGCGTATAATCTACGTTCTAGTGTACGCAATAATTTGTTAGCTGAAGACAATGATAACAATTTTGGCGACAGTGATTCCTCCGAAGACGACCATGTCTCGGAGCAATCAGAATCTGATTATTCAGAAGATTACACGTTTTTTTGCAACTCTTTATAAATGGCCATTTTTTTTATTATTCTACTATGTCTTGAGAACATTCATATACATATTTGGCTCAAAATATTAAAAACTGACAAAGTTATGATTTTTTTTGAAATGTGCAAATTTTAAAATCTTCACAATCGCCACCGTAAATATGCAAAATAAATACTTTTTTTTTTCAAGGGTCACTATAAGCCTATTTTTTTATGGTTTTGTCATACCTTGAGTGTATCCCCCTAAATTGTTAACCAAAAATATTGAAAAACTGACAAAGTTACGATTTTTTTGTAAAAAAAGCTGATTTTTGATAAAACTGTTTTTTCGCGAATTTTTCTAGGCATGTTAAGGACATTTAGGCCACTTCTAATGAATAAGAACTACTAAAAGAGGCCTCAATCTATACATACAAATTTTTTCAAATGAAAATCTTCAGTGGCGCCGAGTCTATAGACGTTCAAAAATGGTTGGGGTCAATTTGACCTAGCTTATTTTGTCCTTTAAATTGTGGATGCACTATTAGAGTATCGTTCAAATTTTGATCCGGTACGGCCATAAAACCATTTTTGACGCCGTCGAAATTGTTGAAGAGTTTCTGGGGGAATGTCAGGGACATCAATCAAAACAAGTGGTCGTCAGAAAGGGCCAAAGTTTAGTCAGTACTGCAGATAGGGCTAGAATATCCCGGTAAACGCAGAAATTGTACCTTTGACCTCTTCCGCTGCATGGGATGAGGTGATATCACGATTATAAATCACTTTTCTGTCATATAGCCCGACCTATGCGCTTCCCGTTCAATGCATTGCTTAAATTGGTTCATTGTTGCCATATCAATGACATGTCCAGAGACCTTCTCTAATGGAATTTAGCAGCCATAATAGAAAACTTCCATACAGTGAGATACAAGTAAACGTTTGCATTTTTCAGTAAGTTTTGTTGTTGACCAAATGGTCTACTAAGAAGCAAAGACCTGGAAAGAGGCAACCGAATTTTAAATTGAGATTTTAGATTATTATGCATTTGTATTGATATTGTTGTAACTTAAGATTGATTTTTATTGTACATGTAGATACGGAATTATCGTAAATTTGGAGGGAGATAATTGAATAATTTATCACATCAAGGATGAATTTGCAGTTATTCGAAAGAGTCTCAAGGATCAGGGATAATTAGCGTTTAGTTAAATTAATTTGATTAAAGTGTGTAATGCTCACGAACGTGGGGAAAAAGCTAATTGAAAATAGGAATGCAATTCTCGTGAAATGATCCAGTTCGTATGAATCAATATTAAGTTTGAATCAATATTAAGTTTGACAAGAATATGATAATTTTGCTAGTTAGAATTACAGCCTCATTTGCGTTTGGAAGTGCCATTCGAATTAAATTAGAATGTTTTAGAATTATATTTATCTTATGAAGATGTCAAACGTATGTAAATCAAAAGTGCTCAGCCTAGCGGAAGCTTTGATCAACGGGCATAAGATTTGGTAAATGAAATAAATCGGCCCTAGCGAAAATTTAAATTAGGTAGGGTTTTGCCGAAATACTGACCATAATAGTATTAAAAATATAGAAAAGGGGGAGAAACTAGTGATAATGCGTACTATCTTTAACGTGTTTATTGTGATGAAATTTTATTTGGATGGCAAATCGAAGCAAGTGAAAATGCATTTTCAATTGCTTAGGTATCTCAATGAAGAAATCTTAGCTGAAAAAAGGGATTATTTTACTATATTTTATGCAATGAAGTTAATATCTAGTGAAGAGACGTCATTAGAGGCGCTATTAGTGTAGAATTCCTGAATAGTAAAATTTCGATAAATATCCCTGTGAGGAACACCAGGTCCAATCGTTTCCTAAAAGAATATTTACATTCGACGACATATGCAGCAAATGAGCCAATAAATAGATGCTGCAGAATATTCAACAGCATAAGTTATTTATATTCCCCTACGATTTCCAAATCATCCTTCAAATCCTCTCTTTTCCATGTCATCCTTGCCCCTAAACCTTAAGCCATAGCTTATATGTCAATGTTTTCATTTATTGATTGTTATTTATTAATCTATTTGTTACTTTTTTCATTTGTTTGTTACTTATTTAACTTGTTTGTTTTTACTTAACTTTACTTTTCCATTTTATTTTTAATTTGTTATTTTATATCTGATTTTGTACCTTGTTTGGTAAATAAATAAATAATGAAGGTTTCTCCTATTTGAGACTCCGCTAGTGAAGGTACACTGTCACAATACATTTATGTGAGTGGGCAGTAGGTAAATTAAAGAAGATTGCATTCCATATAATGAAACAGAATAAGGACTTAATTTTAGATGGTGTTTGTTGAAAAATAAAATAGTAAAGTTTGAAATAATTTTTTGACTCGGCCTATACGTATCCTAGATACTCTTATACCGCGAAATATCGGTAACGGATACTTTTGCGATCACTTTTTTTATGGAAAGGATTTTGTCTGAGATACCACTTGATAGTTTCCGCTTGGAATTTAAGCATGGAGTGGGAAACACGATGCCTATAAAATTTTAGGCAAGAAGGGAAAAAGCTGATCGCAGATTAGCAAATTTTTTTTTTGTGTTTTGAGGCGTCGGGATGAAAAGGAAAGGAAAAGTTTTAGCATTCAAATGTGATTGGGAGACCTAAAGCTCATGGCTGCCTTTTTTTTTTAAATTGAAGGAAGTAATTTTGTTACATCATTCAATCAAACTCTTTGAAAAGCAATTGTAGCTCATCTTTTATTTATGATATACTTTATACAAGCTTGTTATTTCACTATGTAATTTGTTAAGTGGTTGATATGCTAATGTTCGGAGGTAGCTAATAAAATTGTCGATTTTTTTTTGACATTTCATGTTGCTTTCTTTCTGCAATTCGTTTCGACTAGACATATTTAGGTAATTTATTTTCAAAACCGATTCTTTTTGTAGTGTTGATTTTTTTCTAATGATTCGGATGATACTTATAAACAATGTAATTTAATACGAATGGGGAACTGCAACGAAATGATGAAAAATAAAACTTCGCCCTAATAATTCGGTAGAAACCTGTAGGAAGCTCTACCTTACCAAACTTCGTTTTGGCCTTGCTGGTCTGGATAAAAAGAAAGAGATTTCTGGTTAATATTTATTTTGTTCGAAACCGGAGTCATAGGGCGGCGTAGGACCCCGTAACAGCCAGGCCTCCAACCTGGACTGCCACCGAATTGGATGCCTTTTTCGTGTTTGCGTATATGATTTTTCAGTTCTCTTACTTAGCGACACGCTTTGTAGCGTATCGACTGAGTCTGATTTGCTCAAAGGCATGCTGAGAGACTTTAGGTCATTCACAGCTACTTCCCCTGTGTTTTGGTTTTACATTGCGGCTTCTGCGTAAATCAAAGGATGAAGAAGACGTAGCGTTCCCCTTTTTTTCTTGAAGAATGTCCCCAACATTTTATAGTGAACCAGCCTAGCCGCGTAGAGCTACCGAAACGGCAAACACCATCTGTCAAGTGCGGAGTAATGAGTGCTCTGCAAATGCGGACGAAGGGCGTTCACACATGCTTCTACGGCATCCTGCTTCAGGAGCAAGCTTCTTTTTCTTTACTTTGTTGATGGCTGATCATCACACCGGTGGCAGGTATTTTCACTGGACTTCGGTTCAGTTGAAATACCCTGCCGTTATCCAAGCCTAAAAACCAATACACTTGGTGGAATTGATCGTCCTACATTCGTTCTTTCTACTCTATTCTAATCTAACTTCTGAAACAACCATGGTTTGCAGTGGGACTGAAACGGTAATATATAATTTGAATTATTCTATTTTTGTCCCACCTTTTTTTTGCTAATTTTGACTTCGTCATTGCAAAATATGCAACGTTAATCGTAACTAGAATCGACTACACTCTAAATGCATCTCAAGGCGATAAAGTATACATAGCTTTTAGTGTAAAAATTAGTAAAAACATTAAAGTTTTTATAATAACATATTTACAGAAATGGAAGATATGAAAATCATTATTGAATAATACAAGAAGGTTCATGTTATAAACACGTATTTGGGTGTAAAATTTCTGGTTAAAATCACTTTAATGAGCGATTCATCGCACAGTTAAGGAATTGATTGACACAAGGAGTACTGAGCACATCAAATATATGGTTTAAGAAAGCTGCTTGTTTTGTACCTAGTTCCCGTACCCGAGACGATTTGATGACAGACGAGAAATTATTTAAGTCAATTAAATTCTGAAAATAAGTATCAATTTATTCATAATCTTTGCAACACAAAAGCAGGAAAGCATGTAACGTTTTTCATGAGCTTAGAGTTAAGTTTCAGAATATTTATGAAGTATTAGATTTTTGTGTATGTATTGAAACCGCATGAAATTATGGAGTATTTTCTCACCACAAAGTCAACTAAATATTATTATTAAAAATCAAGAATCTGAGATTGAGTTTAATTCCAATTATCAGATTTAATTCTTATGTTATTTGATTCAAACACATGAGTAGAGTTATTTTTCTTTCATTAGTCAAAGATTGATACTTTTGTACGATTTACTCTCTTTATGAAAATGAAGACCGTCAATAAAAACCTCATATATATTAAAATGGATCTAATGTTTCTATAAATACAAGATTTGTAGATGTTTACTCAATTACTTCTTTTACTAAAAGGTAGAACAGTGGACTGCACTCTAAACAGCTTCAAATTGGTATTTGATTGAAATTAGGAGCGATTTTGATGATTTCACGTAGAACGAATTCGAGAGTGAAATGATTCTTTGCCAGGGTTTAAAGGTCCGTGCTATCATTTTCGAGGGTTGTTTGTTCACAAAGTGTATTATGATCAGCGGTATTGGAATAGTTTTCAGTGGACTGCACTCTAAACAGCTTCAAATTGGTATTTGATTGAAATTAGGAGCGATTTTGATGATTTCACGTAGAACGAATTCGAGAGTGAAATGATTCTTTGGCAGGGTTTAAAGGTCCGTGCTATCATTTTCGAGGGTTGTTTGTTCACAAAGTGTATTATGATCAGCGGTATTGGAATAGTTTTCAGTGGACTGCACTCTAAACAGCTTCAAATTGGTATTTGATTGAAATTAGGAGCGATTTTGATGATTTCACGTAGAACGAATTCGAGAGTGAAATGATTCTTTGCCAGGGTTTAAAGGTCCGTGCTATCATTTTCGAGGGTTGTTTGTTCACAAAGTGTATTATGATCAGCGGTATTGGAATAGTTTTTAGAGGAAAATTTCACATACTTTCTGTGTTTAATGAAATATAAAAGAGAAAAAAATTCCAAATATTTTGTAATCCATTTTGGTTTTGAAAGAATTTTCCAAAAATGTAGGAAAGAATAGTTAAAAACACATTTTCAATGTGAATAATCAAACACAAATTTTTAATAAAGGTAAATACCAACCACTTTTTTTTCACTACTAAAGAGATATTAGCAATCACGTGGTATAGAAGATTGGCAGCTTATCGGTTGCATAATTTTGCAAAACTATCCTGCACATGCAGCCATAAATTTTGAATGGTAGCAACAAAATTCCATTGCATCCACGACTTGGTGCCCATGCCCCATTTAGTCCGACCAAATATATTTTCTAGAATGGAACAGATAAAACCACACCACAGAATGATTCTGAGTGAACTTGAAAATCAAATCGTCGAGACACCAAAAACCACAATGAATATACTGTTAAAAATAAACGAACGCGTTTACAGACGACGGAGTGGAGCACACACAATACGAAAATAAATCACGGAAAACACTGAACTTTGCGTACGACAAAACGATAAATAAATGAGTAAAGTGAACTTGAAATTTGAAATACCATTTTCTAGTTCAGCAGTGGCAGTGATTTTCCCCCGAGAGCTTCCCTTAATTGCTGCCTAATCGGCTAAGCAGGCAAGTCTAGTTGGGATGGGACGCCACAACAACTCTTGGCGACTGTACGAATGCGAATGAAAATTCATTCGTGGTCCTGGGAATCTATCGAAAAGATTTTAACGATTCGTTACACACAAGAATAAACAAATCAAACGGATAACAAACGATTTGGCAGCTAAATTTAGAAGCACATCAATTTGCAGAACGGCTGACTTTCACACTTGCCAAAATATTGATGGGAAATGTCATTGTGACAGTTGGGGGTGGTTTGCGTCATTCGTTTTCGATATGTATTCGTTTTCGTTACACAGATTGGAAGAGAAACGAATAGGAATGAGAGGAATGATTTTCATTCATGAATCAGGCTATTGCGATCAAAGTAAGTTTCAAAGAGAATAGGAGCTCCTTCAGGAAGATTAAGTTGTATTTACATTTCCGAACTATTCGCTGTTTGAGGGCTTTTACAAAAATACGAATTGAGTTGAGCAATGTAAATGACGACTTGCTCTAATGTTAATACTTATGCAAAAGAGAAAAAACGAGAAATGGATAACTTGTGCGTTTCGACCAAGCAGATACAGTTTTCATAAGTCGCGGGAAAAATCGACTACTATTCGGCTCACTGCAAAGATGTGGGTGGATGCGAGAATGTTTCCCGTAGTCTGATCGCAGCTTTAAATTAGAAGAGAAACAAATTGGAAAGACAGGAACTATTTTCATTCTTAACCATTCTCTTCATGTAAAGAGTGCCGAACGTTTTTGAGTACTCTCATTTTCTGAGTGTAACCGAGAATGGGGAAAATGGAAGAATGTCAGATTGACAAGTAAAGAGGCGATAATTGGCGGCGTTGGCATCGGTGTTTGTGTTTTTAGTGTACAGGCGGTGCACTATCTACTACTCGTTTCTAAATAAAATTACCGGCTCCTAATTCAAGGTGGTATCTTATTTTCATCGTTATTCCAAATTTAAAGAAAATAGTAAACGCATCGTTGAGTTTCTGTAAAAAAAATGTCTGCAATTTATTTCCAAATATTTATAAATAGAAACGTGCAATATTAGCAAAAAATACATATTTTAAAATTTTTTTCTTCCTTTTCACAGTAAATAATGCTACCAGGACGACTTGGTGTTCCTTTGTCACAGGAAAACAAACTATGGCTATCGTGGCACGATTCAACATGGATTCCAATCCTGAATCCATCGAATATCATGGATTATTTCTCGCAAAAGTCGAATATATTTTACGATAGAACGTGTAATAATGAAAACGTGCGGATGCAACGTTTGGGATTAGACCAATTAACGTAAGTACAAATCAATCAAAATTCCCGTGTAGAAGGTAGAAGCTAACGTAGATACATAGAATAAGTTTAAGTCAGAGTTGAGTATGTAAAAGTATCTATAAAAAATTGCAGTCTGTTCAGCGACTATTAATTATAAAGTATGCAGAGAACTGGCTAGGAATTATTTAATTGACTTCAAATGCAATTTCAAATGGCCCAATAGTGGAGTTATTTTTAAACGGTTGTTGGTAAAACCTTAATGTCTCCTGCGAACGATGCATGATTATATGAGTTTCATCATCATCTTCACCGGCACCACAACCGTTGTCTGAGTCTGGCTGACAAATTAATCCACCAGTCCCGATTGCAAGGCGATGTTATCCAATTTGGCATCCCTAAGCTCCGAGCGTCCTGATCAACGCCATCCCTCAAGCGCAAACAAGGTCTCCTCCGCTGTCGTCTGCCGCAAAGGGACTTCCGAGCATGTTCCTCTTCGCTCATATAAGCTAGGTGTCATGCTCACCGAAGTCTTTGCAATTATATGATAGATAGCGTATAACACTTGCTTATAGTGTCCCTAGAACTGCCTATAACTTCTAGGTAGAAAGCGTATAACTCTTGATTATAGTGTAGTGATGCGCGATTGCGAGATATTAAACTCGATTGTTTCGATTGTTCAAATATCTCGAAACATCTCGATTATTTAAGTTGGACTCGATTGTTGCAATCGAGATAATCGAGACAATCGCGCGATTCGAGATAATCGAGACAATCGAGCGATTCGAGATAATCGAGACAATCGAGCGATTCGAGATAATCGAGCGATTCGAGATAATCGAGACAATCGAGCGATTCGAGATAATCGAGCGATTCGAAATAATCGAGACAATTGAGCGATTCGAGATAATCGGCCGATTCGAGATAATCGAGCGATTCGAGACAATCGAGGCAATCGAGACAATCGAGACAATCGAACATCTCGCAATCGATCATTCGGTCGGTCAAGTCATCGACAATCGGTTGACGGAAATTGAGTGAGCCGTAAAGCACGTTTCGTTGGCGCAGCCAATAAAAAAATGTTCAAATATTTTAGCAAAAATATTAAGTGTTATTATTTGATCAAACTGCAATTTTTTGGGAAATATTGATGTATAAAAGGATATGTTTATCTTAAGTTAAAATTAAGATATCTTTAACTCTTTAGTGGCGGTGGACATGTTAGTGTTTAAGCACACCAGTATACACAGTACACTTGTAGAACCGCTTGTGAAGAATAGATTTGAATGGATTGGATATACTATTTAGTAGATTTTTTTACGTGTGCATACATATGGAATGTAATGATCAGATATGCATGGAAATTTGTATGGCTAGCATTTATCATGTATAAATGGCTGGTAGTTTTGCTAAAACTATTAAGTCTGATCAAAGTGTATGATCAAATATTATATGAAGTTGAGTTTTGTCATGCTGTTAAGTATGTTAAAATGAAATCTGCTTTTAGATAGTGCAGTTTGAAACCATATCATTTATTCAGTATTTTCGTACTTGCGAGTATTTTATTCAAATATTCAAAAAGTTTTTGGGCAAAAGTACCTGAAATCGGCCAATTTTGGGTTAGAGTGGTTTCGGACATAACGGGCCAAGACCTATTGCTGTGATACAAAGATTTCGGTTTTGTAGGGGAGTAAGGGGTTTTTTGGCCATAATTTGGCAAAAACTGCCTTTACGCGCTTTCAATGATTGAAAGTGGTCGGGGAGTACAATAGTGATATTTTAATGATGAAAAAATTTTTATAGGGAAAATTGGGTAAAAACGTCGAATTTTTCCAAATTTTTCCAAATTTTTTTTTGCGTAGCTTGAATTCGGGGACATTTCTGAGCTGTTTCGGGGGAAAGTCCATACAAGTCTGAGAAAAAGTGGCCTAGTTTCGAAGATACGGCATAATGCACAGCCGGAGAAGCCAATCATCGAACCAAAAAGGATCTCAACCTTTTCTTATTTAGCACTTTTAGTGCTACTTTTAGTTTTTCCGGTCGGTTTTCCGGCGGATTTCATTTTGCCATATCTTCGAAACTAGGTCACTTTTTCACAGACTTGTATGGACATTTCGCCCAAAACAGCTCAGAAATGTCCCCGAATTCAAGCTACGCAAAAAAAAAATTTGGAAAATTTCGACGTTTTTGCCCAATTTTCCCCATAAAAAATTTTTTCATCCTTAAAATATCACTATTGTACTCCCCGACCACTTTCAATCATTGAAAGCGCGGTAAAGGCAGTTTTTGCCAAACTATGGCCAAAAAATCCCTTACTCCCCTACAAAACCGAAATCTTTGTATCACAGCAATAGGTCTTGGCCCGTTATGTCCCAAACCACTCTAACCCAAAATTGGCCGATTTCAGGTACTTTTGCCCTAAAAACTTTTTGAATATTTGAATAAAATACTCGCAAGTACGAAAATACTGGATAAATGATATGCTTTCAAACTGCACTATCTAAAAGCAGATTTCATTTTAACATACTTAACAGCATGACAAAACTCAACTTCATATAATATTTGATCATACACTTTGATCAGACTTAATAGTTTTAGCAAAACTACCAGCCATTTATACATGATAAATGCTAGCCATACAAATTTCCATGCATATCTGATCATTACATTCCATATGTATGCACACGTAAAAAAATCTACTAAATAGTATATCCAATCCATTCAAATCTATTCTTCACAAGCGGTTCTACAAGTGTACTGTGTATACTGGTGTGCTTAAACACTAACATGTCCACCGCCACTAAAGAGTTAAAGATATCTTAATTTTAACTTAAGATAAACATATCCTTTTATACATCAATATTTCCCAAAAAATTGCAGTTTGATCAAATAATAACACTTAATATTTTTGCTGAAATATTTGAACATTTTTTTGTTCAACGTGCTTTATGGCTCACTCAATTGCCGTCAACCGATTGTCGATGACTTGACCGACCGAATGATCGATTGCGAGATGTTCGATTGTCTCGATTGCCTCGATTGTCTCGAATCGCTCGATTATCTCGAATCGGCCGATTATCTCGAATCGCTCGATTGTCTCGATTATTTCGAATCGCTCGATTATCTCGAATCGCTCGATTGTCTCGATTATCTCGAATCGCTCGATTGTCTCGATTATCCCGATTGTCTCGATTATCTCGATTGTCTCGATTATTCTCTCGATTGTTTTGGCGCATCGATTGCGATTCTCTCGATTGCGATTATCTCGATTGTTTTGTGGCGCCGATTGCGATTATCTCGATTGTTAAAATATCTCGCAATCGCCCATCACTATTATAGTGTCCGTAGAATCGCCCTTCACATATTGGATCAAAAATTCCTCGCAAGATTTTCTTCTCGAGCACGGCTTAGAGATCAGAACGACTTTTGCTGAGCATCCAAGTCTTTAATCCAGAAGTGAGTACTAGCAAGACCATGGTCTTGTAAACAACCACCCGTATTACTTTGACCTTGAATTACTTTGGCTCGGCCGTGCCACTAGCAACTATCAACTGCTGAAATGACTACTTTCATTCTTTTCAGCCGTAACACTATCTCTATTTATGCCGAATCACGAACCAAAGTCCTCCTTATGCATATATATCGTCCTCTTCTAAAGTGCTCTGTTTTGTAGCAATTTGACAATTGGTAGGTTGGTAGGGCATCTCAACTGAACGAAGTCCAAGCAAGATGCCTGTCAGAAGTGTAATGGATAGCCATCAGCGATGGAAAAAAAGATTAATTGCTCCTAGAAATGGCCACGAAGGCTCTTAGTTCGCATTGACGCATCGACGGATACTAGTGAACCTCTGAATTTACTCTACGCGGCTGTCTCTGGAAAATGGGGTGAACCTGCTCCCAGAAATCAAGGAAACGCGACGTGTTTTTATTCGTTATGCATACACAATAGCTGCAATATAATCAAATATAGGAAAAGCGACTTCTATCCGTAAAAGGCCACAGAGCTTTTAATCATGATCTGCCAGACTTCGCCGAAACGCGACAAATCGCGTTTTGTAAAAGGGGTTGAAAAAACACAAAAATGCGGGGTAAATACCTCCATTCCGGAGGCGGGGCCAAGTTGGAGGCAGACAGCCTCAGGGTTTTTCTCTTATTATTGTAACCCAACAAAACCTTTTTGCCATTTTTATTTTGTTTTATGTGTCCCGCTCATACTTTTTAGCAAAATATATTTCATAAATTGTTATTATTTTCTTTTATTCAACGTTTTTTGAATGTTAAACATAGTGCTGTAAGCTAATAAGCAAACTATCGATTCGTGTGCAATCGCCTCGTGTATCGAAAATTAACTATTAATAGTGCTATCAGTGAATATGTCGATGATAATGAAGAAAATCACAGCATACGGTATAGTGTAAATGCGACTATTAAAAAAACAACCCACTAATTCTGATTATTACCACGAGTATTGCAAGTTGTGTTGACTAAGATTTTGCGTTTCAAAAATTTGTTGCCTTTAAACAAATATTACTTCCTTATTGTTTTCAAAATATTTTAATCGAATAAAATAATTTAAAAAAATATTTATAAATTAATCTAAATCTCGCAGAATCTATAATGAGCCAAGGTGTTAATCCATAAAATTTTTGAAAGTTTTCAACGAAAAACTTGAATTTATTTTTCTCCATATTCGTTGTACATTTAATGATAAATTGACAAGCTTAGGATCATTACTTCTAAACTTAGGCACAAAAAGTCTTCATAAGCTGAGGAACTTATCAACCTGCGAGCTATAAGCGCGGAAAATAAAAAGAAAACTCTAAATTTACATACTTTAAAATGTGATGAAATTCTGAAGCCGGATATGAATATGTAGAGTACGAGGACCGGCTGAATAGTTTTGAGCGTAGAGTATTAAAAATGCGTCCAAAAACTGAGAAAAGTTCGTCCATTGCAGTGAACATATTCGACGCCCACTCGGCGTAGCGCATTCCTAACTAAAGCAGCACAAGTGGAGGTGGTTTCAGCTTTAGCGGAGCCAAAGACTTGAAATTTAAATTTAAATTTCGATTTAAATTTACATATAAATTGAAATTTCAATAATATTTATTTAACGAAATTAAATTTAGTAAGTAAAATCCTTCAGACTTATATTTTAACTACCGAATTGAATTGTAATCTGAATATTGTGGTGGGGTGTTTGGCATTTCGGTGCCTTGTAATGCAATCAGACGATTTTGTTCTTTGATCGTGCTTGGCTACGTTAAGTGTGACTCAGCCATAAAAAAATAGTTTTCGAATGTAATGCACTTCTTATATTTGGTATAAGGGGCTTTTATCCTAGTATAAAAATATTCGCCGACTTTGCCTTCAAACGGCTCGTTTACTGCCGCCTATATCTCTTGGTCACTCGAAAATCTTTGTTCTCAGCCGTTTTTTTTCGAACATTTAAAGTTTACAAAGTAACGTTAAAGAATGTTCATATTTTCAGGCACCATTACTTCTGCCATTAATTTGATTTATGTTTTTTTTTGCAGGAATATGACGGGAATTGAATACATTCTACTTCACGTAGCTGAACCAATTCTGTATGTTATTAGAAAACAACACAGACATTCATCAACCGAAGTAACTCCATTGGCTGACTACTACATAATTGCGGGAGTCGTCTACCAAGCTCCAGATTTGGCAAGCGTTTTTAATTCAAGAATGGTAAGTACATAAGATTCGAATTGATTGCATTGTGTTTCATGATTAGCTTTATACGAAGTAAAACATTATTCGACCCTGGTTTAAGGCTAATCAAAATAAATTATTGCGCTTCTTAGCTCTCAGCCGTAACTCATCTACAATCAGCTTTTGAAGAAGCAAGCTCCTACTCTCGCTACCATCCCAACAAAGGCTATTCATGGGACTTTACATCTAATAAAGCGCGTAAGTACACTAATAAGATAATAACAAAGTATTTAAAATTATGCTTGCAGTATCTGACAAATCAAAATCCGCTTCGAAAAGAGATGCTTCATCGGCCCGCGAAGAGCCGGGCTCGTTGTTTCAACGTCAACGTGTCGATATGCTACTTGGTGAATTATTGAGAAGGTTTCCTCCACCGATGCCACCTCAGTTCCAACAGCAACAACAACAACAGCCAGTACAACAGGCAGCTCAAGCTGCAGGACAGAATGCATCAGGTGCAGCAAATGCATCTGTTAAAACCGAACCGCAATCACAAGAGACCCAAAACATTTTAATCAAACAAGAGCCGTTGGAAAATCCATCAAGCAACAATCCTGCACCCAACGAAGCTAGTCCAGCACCACCGATGGATATTAAAACTGAACCAAATGAAATGAAACCTCCCCCAGAAAAGAAGATGAAATTGCAATAGAATAGGACATAATTGTAATTTAAGGAGTGCAGAGAGAAAGATGTATGAATATTATTGAATGGTTTTGTTGTAACAGAAATCCGAACTTGTCTCTATGTCGATGTTACATTAATGCATAAGTTGTCAAGAACAAAATAGGTGAATTCTCAATTGGTGGCATGATTTTGTCAGCAATGCGAATACTAGTTGAATAAATGTTTTTTAAAAGTGATCTGCTTTTTCTGTTGTTTGCATGCATTTAGCATTGTTAAGGGTGACCTGCTTGCTTTCTCATATATTTTTTTGTTTTGACTCGATATTTCCCACAAAATACTATAAAACCTGTATATAAATATAACTGTCCAAGTTTATTATCCGGCGCCCTTAATAGAAGATTGTCTTGAGTACCTAGAAGGTAAAATACTTTTTACAGTTTTGAATTTTTCCGCATATCTGATTCATCCACAAATGTATCGCTTTCGTGATGTGTAAAATATACCACTTTCGTTACGTTTAATGGACAATACGATTAAATACAGATGCCATTTAGATTTGCGAGGTATTGCGAATTACTGTCGATAGTGCTCGAACACAATCAATACCGAAGCCTAAAATTAAACTTATCAAAATGCAAGGTAGCTTATTGTGAAGTTGACTCGACATCTTGGAGTATAATATAACTGTGAGAGGGTTTATACCCAGTCGATCTCACTTTGATGTCCAGGAAAATTCAGCTACCGAGTAACAAGAGAAGTTCAGTCCACTCTTAGATTATTTTCACAATTCAGATGATTTACTCCGAACTTATCAAGAGGAGCAAAGCCCCTATAAAACACAACGCAAAGAAGCTGTATTTGATTTTAATGATCTCTGCCGCAGCTTCTTTTTAACATTACAAAAATCACTGACTGAAGCCCCAGTGCTAGCAATTTATAACCGGATGTATGGGAAGAATTATATACTAACACTAGTGCAATAGAATTTGGTGCTGTATTGATGCAAAGATAGCCCAACAATTGATTTCACCCGATAGTTTACTATTCACAAACTGCAACTGAAAATGCATCTAAATGTTTATTTATGATGTCACATAATATCATAGTTTTGAACAATACAACTTAGCTATAATTTATGCGCTGCGGAAATTCCGAGTTTACAAGGAAGGAATACAATTTAGAATTTTCGTAGCTGACTGCGGTTCATTGATCCTGAATAGGAAGCAAGTTAATACTCGTATTGCTCACTGGGCAGTTGATTTAGAAAATTATAGCTATGTGATACAACATCGTAGAGGAACAGGCATGCCTCATGCTGATGTCCTAAGCCGAAGTGTAATAGACTGTAATAGACTGCAATAAGCTGATTAATGGACAAGTTTTTTTTATATCGGTCGAAATGGAACATAATGTAATCTGTCATCAATTAGTTGGTCATCAGGAGTAGAGAAGACATAGATTAAATCGGAATACTGGTTCCCTGAAAGCCGACGTAAAACAGAAAAATTCATGCGCAAATGCATTTCCTGCAGAATGAATGCTGCACTTGTTAGTACTGCAGAACGTAATCTTAACAGTATTCTCAATATCCAGTGCCGTTTGAAAAAGTATACATCGATTATTTCGGATCAATCAATCGGTCCATCTTCACAGTCTAATCGAAAGCATATTTTGTTTTTTGTAGATGCTTTTACAAAGCACATGAAACTGTATGCCAGTAAGAGTACCAGCAATATAGAAGCTTTAGGAAGATATTTTGATTATTGATAGATATTTAGGTTACTATACACTGCAGCTTGAGGAAGATATTATGATTATTATAGCAGATACAGAAGGATTTTATGACATCGCGGTACTTGCTATACTTCTCTCACTTCCTGTTAAAAAGTAACACTGGCCATTGACATTGTCATTGATCACAAAAACGTTGCCCCTGCATCACCACAGGCAAACGGCCAAGTTACTCGAGATACTGAAGAAATTAATAATGCCTATTGGGTATCCAAGCTAGCTGATGTAGAGTACGGTCAACACTACTTGCTGTTAAATCCATAGTAAACAGCTGGGACTATCCTGGCAATAGCCATTTAGAACTTACCTGAGTTATATCTTAGTTCGAGCCGTCCGTAAGGAAGATTTCGGTCTACAACATAGTAAAGACATCTAAGTGCTGCTCAAAAAAATTACGTCGTATCTTCTCTCGAAGTCGAGTAAAGAAACTCAAGTTTCCGAAGGCATCGCGAGAATTGGAAAGATCTTACGAATCGAACCTCTAATCGAACAGTGCCTCACATTATCCTTTCCTACCTATAGACCAAGCTGAGTTAGCCTACGGGCAGAGCTCAACGCTACACTCTGAATTTATGCGTCAAGAGGAGGCAAATTGAGAAGCATATCAAAGGCCGCACCCAGAGCAGTATATATAACACCACAGATGCGCAGGAACACAGTTCACTGTAGCGTAACTAGCTTCTTGCGAGCAAACAATAGCTTCACAATAGTTCACCACACTATGAGCACGTACATCATCATTGGCCTACGTAGATCCATGATTGCATCCCTGACCTTTTTGCTAATGACCCACACATCTGGATGAATGATCATGTTACAGCTAGTTCGTATCTTCCCTCTAGTCCCTCTTGCTGACGTTCAAGTGCAATATATCGCTTTCCTGACACCAGATCCAAGATAAGGGGACCAGTCATTTCCTGGCCAAAGCCCATTTCAGATACTCATCGGTCCAGATACCCACCCGACTATTTTTATTGAAATTGTTATGCTGACTAGTGATGGGCACAAACAGTTCGCAAAAAAACGTTTGGCTGCAAAAAACGATCGAACAGTTTTTCCAAATAGCGATAAACAATTTTCTAAAACGAATGGTTTTTCTAAAACCAATCGCTTTTCTAAAACGAACCGTTTTTCTGCAACGAATAGTTCTTTTTCTAAAATCAATTGTTTTTCTAAAACGAACTGTTTTTCTAAAACGAACTGTTTTTATAAAACGAACTGTTTTTATAAACATATCTTTTTTCTAAAATAAACTGTTTTTCCAAAAAGAAACATTTTTTTAACGAGTAGGTTTTCTGAAACCAATCATTTTTTTAAAACGAACAGCTCTTCCAAAACGAACTGTTTTTCTAAAACGAACTGTTTTTATAAAACGAACTGTTTTTATAAAAAGGACAATTTTTCTAAAACGAATAGTTTTTCTAAAACAAATTGTTTTTCTAAAAAGAGCCGTCTTTCGGTGTTTGGCAGAGGAAGAAAAATTAATTTGTAATAAAATAAAAATTACATGAACAAGACATGCCTCAAGTGAAAATAGCAGTGCAATATGCACTAAACCACTTCCAAAAGATCGGATCCATGCAAAAAGACTAAGAACAGGCAGAAAAAAAATTACTACAGACCGTGAAGACCGATTATTGATCAAGCAATCAAAAGGCATCATCGCAGCTTTATCTGAAGCAAAAAATAGATTAGTGAGCGTTTATACCATGAAAAAGAGGCTTCTTAAAACTGGATTAAAAGTTTGCAAGGTAAGGAAAAGGCCATTGCTGTCGGGCAACATAAGAAAACCCCTAGCGCATCAGAACTGCTAGAAACACTAATGTTCGAAGAACAGTAGAGGATTCGTGCAGATTTTGAGTGTGTATTCTACCACTAACTAATTTTCCAACTTAAAACTAATACACCCTAAGTAATAATATAGCCTAAGCTTATTTTAATTCCGATAACTATATCGAAAGTTACAGCGATAGAAAGGTGTTTGGTGTTGCCATCCGAAAAATGTCCAGATCTTAGAAAATGTATACATTGTTTACTTATTTTCAACTGTTCGCGATGTGAATACTTAATGCAAGCATTTATTGGCTCGAAAATAACAAAAACGCCTCGTGCTGGCAGCCTTTTGCTAGTACCGAAGCCAAAAATTTGTCACATCTGCATCACGTTAAAGTCAACCTGCTTTGGGAATTTCGTACTGATACAATCACGGAAGTTATGTATACAAAGAAATTTATAATTACCACCCGTAAAAGTTTTCAAATTTTCTAGATCTTAATATTTGGTGTTTATTTTCACTACAAGGTCACTACGATTTGAAAATTCTATGATAAAATCGCTTACTAAAGATATGCCAAAAAAATACAAAAACAACTATAGCTGGCATATTGCTTACAATAAGTTGAATTTGCCATTTGAATTTTGTTATGATTCCATGACTGTACTGGAAGCTACAGGGCAACGAGCTTTATTTTCCTCAGCGAATTTTCAACATTTAAGACACCAAAATTACCATAGCTGGCAGCTCCAGCCAAATTTTTTAACCAAATTTCTACCAAACGTGGCTTAAGGTACGCTGCGGCTGGGAGCTGAAACTTAAAACTTAAACTAAAACTTTTTTCGGTTTTAAGATTAGCAAAGCTTAATGACGTCATTTTGGGTTTAGTTTAGCACGCAAATGCTGCCGCTGGTTGCTTAATCTAAAACTTATATGATAGACATATAGCTTATAAAATGAGCAATTACATATTTTCTTGTTTGTTTTTTATTATTTAACATTTGTTATATTAATTTCTGTCAACAATGAGAAAAATATACTAAAAAAACAGTACAAGCTAACATATAAACTCCATAAAACCAAAACTAAAACTGAAAATAATGAACATGTTCATTCCTCACTTTTAGTTTCTGAAAGCTCAGTTTGACAAAAGTTTCAGTTTTAGCAAGAGCTTTCAGTTTAGCATTCTATTGCAGCAGTCGCATGGGAATACTCTGGTTCATTCTAAAACTGAATTAGATTCAGTTTAAGTTTTTAGTTTTAGCTTCCTGCCGCAGCGTACCTTTAGAGTACGGTTCAGCGCTTCATAAAAATCGAATGACTGAATCAGAAGTTATAGGGCTAATAGCATTTATTTTTCTTTGTGATTTTTCAAGATGCTACCACTGGTACAGAATTGCCCGCATTTCAAAATCGCTTCTATCAGACCTGGTCCTACTTAAGACCAATACATTTTGCGAATTTCAACTGTATCTGATTATCGGGTCGTGAGTTCATAACATAAGTTCAAACATAAGTTTTTGAAGCTTAAAATAAAGGCAAATTGAGGAAGGGCTGCCGTTCTTGCCCGTTGTAAAATTTAAAATGTTTTACTTTGGCTATGTAGACAAAGCATAAAATTTACACATGAGTGGCTTTTTTTCTAAAAAACCGACAATTTTTCAGGAGAGATGGATGATTTGAAGGTTTTTACTTTCAGTGCCTACCCTAGCTACAGGGTTGCCAATATGCCAATTAAAAGCGACACAAATTCACAACTTAATTATCTCAATATGTTTTGAAAGTTTCATAATGATTTAATAGCTCTGTCAAAAGTTATCGCAACTTTAAAAATTTCAAATTTTCTCGATCTCTTTTTAGGCACCTAGCGCACACATAAGGTTAAAAAATTCCAAAACATTATTCAATTCATATTTATAGCACGTCGGAAATTCATTTCGCTAGCTTAATTTTTACAAAAATTATTTGTGGATGGAATACTAGGTATATATTAAAAATATCACTAAAATGGCAGCCGGCGCCAAAGGGTTAAAGATAATTGACATTTGGTGAGACCTGGACCTTTTCCACACCAAAGTATCCTGAAAGTTTTAGCTCAATCGGATGGCGCGTTCCCGAGAAATAGTCACTGAGTTTTTTTGATGGGATATATATATACATATATATATATATATATATATATATATATATATATATATATATATATATATTAGGGCGGGCCAATTTGTATGGAGCCGAAAAATTCGATTAGACCTGCCCCCTAGGATGATTTTATGGACAATTCTAAGCAACTTTGCCGAAGGAACCATAGGTCTATCTCGATTTTCGAGTCTCCCACTTTTCAAAAAAAGATTTTTTCCCTATAACATCATTTTGATTCAAAATTCGTTTTTTTATTCATCGTTATATTATCTTTTTTATGTGTATATGGGGGGTTTTTGGGGTCGAGAAATTCATTTCTGATCTTTATTTTTACCTATGACTACCGCCAGAGGGCGTTTCATGCATATTTTAACTATTTTTCGTCTATTTTCCGAGAAAAATTACAAGTTTTTCGGTAAAATTGATCTTTATTTAATTTTTTTCAATGAAAATTCAAATTAAAAAATAAGAACATGTGTAAAAAATAAAAAAAATGAATTTAGTGAGAAAAAAAGCGACAAAGTGTTGTTGCTTTCAAGTCAACAACGCATTTATTTAAAAAAAAACATCGGTAAAACATCATTACCGACATATTTTGTGAAAGAGCACAACACAATGACATTTATGAGTGTTCAGTTCATTAGTGTTTGAGCATCATTTCAGTGAAAGTGAATTATAAATTTCCTGCCAGTGAATAATTGTGAAATTCAAAAAGAATTAAAAGGTATGTGTTAAAATTTTGTAATTTAATACACATAGGCATCGATGTTGTTCTCTTGCTTGGTTACTTTTTTCTGAAATATGTAATACATTGTAATGTATTTATATGTATAGCATGTAGGAATAATGTGCGTTGGAATAATGTATTAACTGGTCCTTAGAGGCGAAATGTCGGTTGACATATGAATAAATGCTGTTGATCACATATGAGTTATGCCAATTTGTAGGTGGAAAAAATATATTCGAACCAAATGTTTTGAAATATACTAATTTCAGTTTTTTAAAATTTTTTTAGTAAAATTATACAATGGATCCAAATGCATTGCCGTCTACATCTCAAACCGCAACAACATCAACAAGTACCGAAAGTCATTTGAAGCATTTGCCTTCGCACGATGTTGCTGTTTTTGGTGCATCTTGTGATTTGAGTGGACTCGATCTGCCAACGAAACAGGATATTTTAAGATGTTTTTTTTTCTTGGCCGAACGTGCTAAACTCCAAAACAAAATGTTTTCGTATAAAACATTCGTACCGCACGTAACAGACAAATTGATTGAAATTTGGAGTCAACTTAATGTTGAAATTCTAACCAAACAAAGTGTTGTTAGAAAATTGGGTACATTGATTGACAAGTATCAAATCGAAACTAAACATTCAAATATCGCCTCATTCAGAACGTTCGAGCAATCTACAAAAGAATTATTTTACATCGGCAAATGTCAATGTGACTTGAAAGCAGAATTATGCTCATGTGGATTGATTCCAGATCATTTGAAAGAGTTCATGCGAGATCAAAATAATGACAGAAGATTGACGATACCGGAATTCGTGCTAGAAGTTGAAGAGCCAGCACCAACGTCAACAATAATACCAACAAGCGTTGAACAGAGCCATTCAATATATGAACCAAGTACTGATATAGATCAGCCAAGTTCAAATCCACAAGATATTCCGCCAATGATACGAGGACCGTATACTCCCAGATACGATGCTTCGAACTTCGCTGCGATGTGTGATCGATTTGGTGTGTCTGATAGAATAGCAGCAGCACTCGCAACATCTCTTATGCAAGACATTGACGTAAAAGATGCACATGGCAATCCTATCATCATGGATAAAAATAAAGTGCGTCGAGAAAAGGCCAAATGCAGAGAAGAACTGCTTCGTAAGCAGTATGATGCATCCAATTTGATAGCATTTTCATTCGACGGCCGAAAAAATGATGCTTTAACAATGGAAAAAATCGATGAGAAGTTGCATGCAAGGATGGTGAAAGAACCACATCTAGTTGTTTTGAAGGAACCAAATTCTCAATTGATAGGCTACACAAAAGTCGAAAATGAAGATGCTGAACACAAATTGATGACATTTAATGCATTCTTCGTCGAAAAAGAAATTGCTCTCGATGCATTAATCGGCATATGCTGTGATGGTGAGCCAACAAATACTGGCGTAAGAAATGGGATTTTGCGTCGATTTGAATTGCATTTGAATAGACCGCTGCATTGGTTTGTGTGCATGCTGCACTTTAACGAGCTGCCATTTCGTCATTTGTTTGACACTTTGGAAAGATCATCGACCACTGGACCACGAACAACAACTGGAACGTTGGGCAAACAAATTGAAACTTGTGAAAATCTTCCGGTATGTATCATTTGTCATTTTTCTCATCGATTTTTTCCATTATTAAATGGTAAAATTTAATTCATCTCATTTCTTTTTTTTCAGCTTGTAGATGAATTCGAGATAATCGTGCTAGAGAACATGCCACCTGATTTAGATCCATTTGAATTATCCACCGATTCAAAGTACTTATACAAAATGGCCAATGCAATTTCGAATGGTGTTGTTCCTGCGGATTTATCTCACAATAAACCAGGACCAATAGCACATTCACGTTGGCTCACCAAGGCGAATAGATTGTTGCGGTTGTATGTGTCAACTGAAAATCTATCAAGGAATTTGAAAATTTTGGCAACATACATAATGAAAGTGTATGTGCCGATGTACTTCAACATCAAGTACTATAATTCGGTGGTCTTCGGTAGTGTATTATTTTACAAATTCATTCGTTGGACACAATATTTGGATACAAATCTACGCGGAGTTGTGAATAATGTCATTAAAAACAATTCATATTACGCACATTCCGAAAATATTTTGTTAGCGATGTTATTTGATGATAAAAAAGAGACACGAAAAATCGCAATCAAGAAAATTTTACACTACCGAAGAAATCTGTACGACCCGGCACATCTTAGAGTTTATCAAAAACCTTTGATAAACTTCAATTGTACAGATTATACGAATATGATTGATTTAAATAGAGATGATGTCTTATTCGAACCACCGTTTACGTATAGCATTCCGTATGATCATTTGGAACAATATTTAGAATGCGATGATCCACCATTGCCTGATCCAAGAATTCCGGTACACATACAAGCAACGGAAAGACATGTTCAATTGCTGGCTAGCGTTTCTAAACGTGTTTTAGAAAAGAGTCGACACAGTGTTATGGCAGTTACATCAGAAAGCCGTGCAAAATACCCCCGACTTGAAAGCAAAAAAGACTTTCAAAAATAAGTTATTTCGCTTTTCTTCCACTAAATTCATTTTTTTTTTTATTTTTTACACATGTTCTTATTTTTTAAGTTGAATTTTTGTTGAAAAAAATAAAATAAAGATCAATTTTACCGAAAAACTTGTAATTTTTCTCGGAAAATAGACGAAAAATAGTTAAAATATGCATGAAACGCCCTCTGGCGGTAGTTATAGGTAAAAATAAAGATCAGAAATGAATTTCTCGACCCCAAAAACCCCCCATATACACATAAAAAAGATAATATAACGATGAATAAAAAAACGAATTTTGAATCAAAATGATGTTATAGGGAAAAAATCTTTTTTTGAAAAGTGGGAGACTCGAAAATCGAGATAGACCTATGGTTCCTTCGGCAAAGTTGCTTAGAATTGTCCATAAAATCATCCTAGGGGGCAGGTCTAATCGACACAAAATTTGGCCCGCCCTAATATATATTAGGGCGGGCCAATTTGTATGGAGCCGAAAAATTCGATATATTATATATATATATATATATATATATATATATATATATATATATATATATATATATATATGTATATATATATATATATATATATATATATATATATATATATATATATATATATATATATATATATATATATATATAATATGAATTTTTGGCCAAATCGATTTTAATACTAATGTTCTTCGAACATTAGTAAGAATCGGTTAGAGTGCACAGTAAAAAATTTTGTGTGCGATACGCGAATAACTCCGTTTTCGGTTTAATATTTTATTCAAACGGTGTATTGCTTCGGAATATGTGTCCGACTTAACGGATAAAATCAATAATTCATCCGGAATGAAACATCAGCTTCAAATTTACACCGATCGCCATGAAATTAATATCGAATTCCTTAGAAGCTATTAAATTTCGTCGAACGGACATACCAAACGTTCGATAAGTTTCCTGAAAAATTCTGATTCCGCGTGCTCAAACATGCATGCATAATAACACCGTTCGGGGTTTATTATAACACCCTTCGGGATTTAATATGACACCGATAGAAAAAAGTAGCCATTTCATAGCCATTTCGTAGCCATTTCATAGCTATTTCGCAGTCAGTTTTCGTGTTCTGTTGTCGTCGTGATTTGTGATAATATTTTGAGATAGTGTTTTGAAAATGACACAAATAAGACTAAGTATTTCTTATAATCAAGTGCAAAAGTACATTTTACTTCCTAAAAGTGAAAATATTACTGTGATTGACGTTATAAATTGTGCTGAAAAAAAGTTCAACATCAAAGCCAAAAGTAGTTTGTGCTTGTGTGATAAAAAATCTGTTGAAATTGAAGACGAAATTCTTCAATATTTAATTCATAATGAATACGTTTACCTAGTGACTAAGCTTACTATTGTGTAATTTACTTTTTTTATGAAATACTATGAATACCCGATTATATTAAAAAACAATATAAATATATATATATATATATATATATATATATATATATATATATATATATATATATATATATATATATATATATATATATGTATACATATATATATATATATATATATATATATATATATATATATATATATATATATATATATATATATATACATGAATTTTGTACGCTGCTTTGAACTGATGACATTGTGCATATCAATATGATTGTGCATATCATAATGTTTATTTGTAAAATTTGAATAATTTGCGTTAAAAATAAAAAAAAATATGCCTAAATATGTGATTTTATTTCCGAAAGACTACATACTAACAGAATCTTATTAAGTTTATCTAGTGGAAAATGTTAAATTGGCCTACAGTCATTGCTGTTTCTGTAAAAAAATGACCATTGTTTTCCACAGGCTCCTTAAGATTTGAAAAAACTACTTAAAGATTGACTTTCACTCGGAAAAAAGAGTGAATTATTTGAAACGGTTGTATCATCACCGGATATAAATATCAACACTTAATGGGTCACTGCAATATATCCTATAGGATAAATAAAACTCACATTTTTGGAATTATTTGTTTCATAATTATTTGGATCAGAAAAGGTACGAAAAATTACAAATTAAACCACACTTTTAGTTTTGTGTTCTAGACTAACGGTGAAATCTAGTTTGACATTTGGGATAATTCAATTATATCCCAGTGGATACAAAGCTAATATTCATTTGTGTTCATCCTAAAGGATAAATTTAAAGAAAATCCGATCGGTGGGACACTATTCGGCACCGATCGGATATAATTTAACACCGATTTTTTTGCTGTGTGGGCTGTCAAATCTAGAGATTGGAGAATGGAAGATTGGTCGAAAGTACTGTGGTCAGACGTATCTAACTTTGAGGTAACGTATTGTTGTTTATTTTATGCATGTATTACATTAAAACAAGTCATTGGCTTGAAATCACGTTCTGCAAGGAAAAGAAATTAAATTTTAAAATAAATCTATTTTTTCTTTTAGCTTAGCTGTTTGGAGCAGTGGTGTACATCAAACGCAGCTTGGCCTTGATATAAAAGGCCGATTTCAAAACCAACTAATGTACAAGATGGCGGATTTAAGGTACTTTTTACAACCAGTTGAGGTACTTTTCTCGACCAAGACGGTTTTGGATAGTACCGTGGCAGTCGTATAGAAGGCCAGTCGCAACTTACAATCTGACAGGTGTTAAGGTACTTATTGGTCGTAAAAAGTACATCGACTGACCGAAAAACAAATCGAAAGGTGAACCTATAGAATATTAATTGGTTTATTGAAATAAATCATAATAATCGTATATTCAGTTTCATTACATTTTTTATGCTGAATCACCCTAAATCTGGCATTAATGTAGGGTGCCTTATAATTTTGCACGTGGCTGTAAATCGATTGGGCTTCGTTTATCAAGATCTCGAGAGGCTGTGAGATTTGTTACTGTTTGCGGAAATGATTCATTGTAATTATATCATAAAAGATTTAGAGATATAGACTGGTGGTTATGATGAAATGATTTGAATTTGAAATGAAACATTTGTTTCTGTAAGTATGCACAGGCTCCACATTATCATACTTTAATAACCAGATAACGTGATGTTCGTTTTCAATTCCTGCAAATATTGAAAGCTGACTGCATCCCCCAAAAGTGGCTGAATTTATTCGGAAATGTATTAATCTATGCTAAGGTTGGAGCCACATTTTATCTTATTTCTGGCCATGAAATGGAAAATAACCGATATTGCAGGTTTTCAATTTGAGTATCTTTGTGATTTCGTTGATAAATTGATTTTGATTTTTTGTTTTGTTTTTCATTGCAAAACGTACTAGCAGTAATCAAACGAACTTTATCTACAGAGAGATAAACAGTGTATGCATGTATTTCCGCAAGATTGCTTGACTGCCAACATTGTTTTTGCGATATCTATTCGCTGATTTACCTATAATAATGTGATAGACATTGAAAAACCTATAAAATAAGCTAAAGCGTTATTCAACAATCATTTTTGTTAGTTGTATTTTGGTGAACGTTGCATTGACCGAAGCAAATATTTATAGAAAGAATTATGATTTGGATTGTGGTTGCATTATCAGTAGTTGGTGAATATTTAGCCCCCCCCCCACCAATAAATTGTGATTTTTTTCTGTAACATTGTTTGCTTGCTTTATAGTGACCGGAGTAATGTCCTGTGAGAAGGCCTGCACAAAGGAACTGAGCCCGGTTTGTGCAACTGATGGTGCGATTTTTCAAGTTTTCAGTAATGAGTGTGTGATGAATAATAAACACTGCGTCGATGGACGAGGTAAAGTTTGAAAGGATTCCGTAGCAAATTATCAAATCAAAGCTATATTTCAATGATTTTGACCGTCGAAATTGATTGAACTGTGTATGTTCTATAGTGCTCATAAATTATGACTATTTTAAAATTCATGTTGCTTTCCTAAAAATAATGTTTTCATCACATATTTTACTTACAAATACTGACTCTCTAAAACAGTTTGGCGGAAATCGGACTTAAGATCTTGTGCTGTGTTTAAGGAAGTGATGCCTGCGTTATATGGCCTACTCCAGGCTGATGAAGGGATACCAGATTGCTTGAAAGTGTGTTCAATGCTACCTATGCCTGTGTGCGGTTTCAATGGAAAGACCTACAAACTTTTCGGAAATGGTTGTGCAATGAGCAATGTAAACTGTCTTATGAATGGAGGTGGGTTGATTTAATTGATTTAATTATTTTCAATTTTACGTTTTTCACTATATTTTGTTTTCAGAAGAGATATACGAGCCGGCTGCAATATATTTGTGCAACTAAGTAAGTGACTCATGAGAGCGTTGCTAGGCTATAATCAATGTGTAGCAATTATGGATCCATATTTCCTCGTGCAATTATTTCTAAGACATAAGTTTAAGTTTTTTCGGACATTTGACAATTTTTTTTTCAACAATCTGTGTTAGCTTGAAGTCGTTTACGGCACAGACTAGAGAATAGGATAAAATTAAACCTTGTAAAATACAGAATGAAACAATTATAAAAGACTTTCAATTCATTTATTTGAAACGTATCACTATGCGCCTTCTAGTTTGCACACAATTTCCTATATTCGCTGGTCGCCATTCTAAATTAAGTTTTTAAAAGAGAAAAAAATGTGTGAGTAAAATTGTTTGATCTGACCATTAAAATCCTTCATAAATAATAGACGTACCAACTTGTGTTCTGCACACGTAATTCATGAAACGACATGGGTTTGCAAACAGTAGATATCGATTGCCATTTGTCGCGCAAACCGGGTTTCGTAGATTTGTGCAAGTCAAGGGACATACTTCGTCCGCACAAAATGAAAGGTTGACAATTGCCCAAGCTGGAAATATTTTATAGAGTTAATTGCATGGTCGCCAAGTGAACTGAAATAAATTAAACCGCTAATAAAATTAGTAATAATTTTAAACAAAATTTCATCATGAACAATTATTAGGTACGTAGGATCACTTGCATATATCTGACAATCCTTGAATATTCGTGAGCTATGAAATCTGTAAATGAACCTCATAGTAGGGGTACTTACTTTGGGCTGTATCACAATTTTGTCTCACCACGGCACAACCATTTCGAAAAAGCCGATATTCTCCATTGTAAACTGCACATCGTGGCGGTGAATTGGGATCGCATGTAGTAAAGCAATCGATTTGTGCTGAACAAGGACCTTTGCACCAAGAAACAAAAATAAACTCTAGTTCAATAAATCCAAAATCAATTTAAACTATATTTCTTACTCGCAACGTAAATTATAGCGAGCAAAATAAGTAACATTACACTGGTATTTATAACACTTTCAACGTTAACTTGCCTCAAACATTGATTCCTTTTCGCAACGGTTTTGTGAATTTATAGAAACTCTTCATAAAAACTCTATTAAGCCGTGTGCAATATTTGCAAATATAACAAAATATACAATGAAAATATTCAGGATTGTGGAAAACTCTTGGGGACATAAGTGTACATACATTATACAATTCGGAACTAGATCACAAAGCAGGTACACAGAATACAGTTTCAAATGAAAAATATTTGCTTAACTGTATTTGGTGCGGTATAATATTAATTTAATAAACAGTCTATTCGAAGGTCATTGCGAATGCCACTATATTTGATCCAGAAATGGAGCTGAAAAGAATAATCGTAGTTGAAAATGCGGCATATGGGTAGTATAAATCTATGAATAATAGAAAACTTTAGTGCAAATGTGGAGTAATTTTGCTATGCTTATTGCTATCAAACTGTTTTGAAAGTCATGTAGCACTTTGATCCGAAAGCTACAGCTACACTAAATAGGATAGAAAGGCTTTCAAATTTACCTCTTGCATAAATTTGGAAATTTAGGAAATGCTCTAGTTAGAAAATGCTCTAGTCTCTTTAGGAAATACACGAGTCCTACTTGTTTTCATCGAAAGACGCACATCATATAAAACTTAATTTACCACAACTAAGTAATAAAATAATTTACCACAACTGCCCAACGTCAAAATCATCAACGAGGGGTGATCCCAAAGTAACGATAATGAATATAAACCAAGGTGGTTAAACTTAAATACAAGCTAATACATGTAGTCCATCATTTTTCTAAGCCCAGAATACCCTTAGAAAAATATTCTTTGTCTTTATTCTCTGGAAACGCATCAACAGCAGCCGTCACTTCGCTATCATCTTTAAATTTCTTGTCCCGAAGGTGTTCCTTGAGCCGAAGAAAGAGCTAGAAGTCACTGGAAGCTAGATCTGTAGAATAAGGTGGAGGTTCAAACAGTTCGAATCCTGTTTCTTGAATTGCAGCCATCGCAACTGCAGCCATGTGAGCCGGTGAGTTGTCTTGATGAAACAGCACTCCGTTTCGCAATTTGCCGCGTCTTTTTTCGTTAATAGTCTTCCGCAATCTTTTGATTTTATATGCGTAGTAGGAGCCTGATATAGTGGCTTTCTTTTTAAAATATTTCACCATAATAATTCCTTCAGCGTCCCAACCTTCCCCGTCGAACTCGACATATTGAACTTCTTCAGCGTCTTTTAAGAGGGTCGCTTCCAGATCATCGATTGCTATTTGTTTTCGGGATCAAAATGGTGGATCCAGGTCTCGTCCATGGCCACGAACTGTGACAAAAAATTCTCCTGATCTGCCTCGAACTTTTCGAGATTAATCCTCGAAAAGTGGACTCGTTTCTCCTTTTGCTCTTCGGTTAACATTCTCAGCACCCAACGTGCAAAGATCTTCTTCATATGTTATTCGTTGGCACCGATTGATTGAACACTACCAAACGAGATGCCTGATGGTCGTTCTTTGATTTGACTACACGACATCTTCAACTTTTTCCACGTTGTCTTGAATGAGGGATGTGGATAGACGCCCTTAACGGTTTTCATCTTCATTGGATGCTCTTCCCAGCTTAAACTCCTTGGCCCAGCGTGCAACGGTGGAATATGGAGGAGCAAAGTCCCCTAATGTTTCCGACAAGTCGCTGTCTAAGTCTTTGGTCCACATTTTTTTCAAACACAGGTACTTAATGACAGCTCTAATTTCGTTTTTCTCCATTTTGATGTTCTCGCTTGGAAGATTCGTATTCCTGAATGTACCTTCCTAGAATCGTGGTCTGTTTATATGTTTTTGATGCTGACCTGATGGGTAAGGTTTTTTTTTATTTTTATGCGAACTGGAAATAACCGATTATCACTACCTTTAGATCACCCCTCGTATACAGGCATCTCCAAAGTTTTTTATCATGATGATCACAACCTTCTTCCTTCCAAACTGCATAAACTTAGTTTCTCTTCATACATTAGGTGAGTTTTTTTGCTCCTCTATCCAGCACAGAACAAAATAGACGCATTGGAAACAACAACACTCCTGTCCCAGTGAATTCACTAGTACATCAACTCTATTCCTCATAGGTAGCTCACGTGCTGAACTATAGAATGTGTTGATAGAAAAAAGAAAAGCTCATGAGAATTTGTCTCTTTTGCCATGAGGTGGCTTTGATTTTTTCAAGGTTATGTTGAATGCTTTGGTAGTTAGGAAATTAGAAAAAGCACTAATTATGTGTAGAAAGTTAAAAGAGGTAATTTTCTGCTAGTAATTTTTCTATTTTCTATAGATTGTGGTAGTTTATACTCGTTATTTTCTCCCTTTATTTTCAGTTGTTTTGGGCTACCACAGCGAATACAGTAACCTATAGCAATCTTATAGCCCGTTCACACTAGACTCTAAATCAGGCGATTTCGATCAGCTGATCACTTTAGAGCTAAATCAACTTAAATCTACCTGATTACCCATACATTTTTTTTGGCTTCCGACCGAGTTAATCAAGTACAAATCAGGTACTATTGTTAATTTTTCCCGGCTGAATTGTTCTCAGAGCGCGCTGAATTCCATCCGTGAGAGGCACGGTAGATTTGAAGGAAATGTCATTCGAATTTCGGTCTAAAATAAAAAAAACTGAACAAAAACGGAAAATTTGAGTTGTACAAAATGAATAAATCATGCTCTTGCATGTTTCTGCACAATTTTCAACAATTTTCACGCAAAATATTTGTACACTTAAATTCGAATGACATTTCTCTCTCTAAATCTCCTCATTCTAAATCACGTCGGGTAGTGTGAACGCTTACCTGACTAACTTGACAGATTCTAAATCTACCTGATTTAGAAGTGTAGTGTGAACGGCTTATTAGCGAATGCACTGCTATTCTGTAGTAGATCGTTGTTTTTGCGGCATAGTTCTATTCTGTTCTGTACTGGAGCAAAAAAACGCACCTATTATCAAATTGATAGAATCTTACCTACGCAATAAATCTTGCTATGCTCGTTAATATTTCTATATATCCCATACTTTAGAGCTCAGAGCCGATGTTTCGCAAGGTTTCATCCTGAATCCTCCTCCTCTTCATATTTTATTGCGAATAATCTGTCACCGCTTTTTCATTGTGAAAGTCTATTTTAAACCGATGATCTTAAACTTTGCGTGAGCGTAAGGTCCATTCCTAACCTATTTGAGTCTTAAGCTTAGTACTGTCTACGATTTCATGTGAAATTTTCATACAAAATTTCACGTGATATTTGTTTCGGCGAAAATTTAGCTTGAAAATGAATAAGAGTTGTACTCACTTCTTAGCGTGAAAGGTTGCTTAGAAGTTGCTTTCGCTTTGAAAATGCAGATGGCATTGAGACATGCCTGCAATCATTTCACACCGATTTAGTATGTACAGTTCATTTTTCGAGCTAAAAAGTGACATTTAGTATTTGAATTTGAAAATTGAGCTTTTTCAATAACAAAATCGATTGAAAATTGAAATTTCTACTCTCTACTTTCAAATTCAAATACCAAATGTCACTTTATAGCTCGAAAGAATGAGCTGCATAAACTAAATTGGCGTGAAATGATTGGAGATATGTGCCAATACCATCTGTATTTTCAAAGAAACTTTTCATGCTAAAAAGTGAGTACAACTCTTGCTTATTTTCCAGCTGAATTTTCGCTGAAACAAATCTCCCGTGAAATTTTGTATGAACATTTCACGTGAAATCGAAGACAGTACTAACCTTAACTCAGTACCAGCCTTAATGCTACAATTTTCAAAAGTTGGCGTAAGGTAAACGAGTTTCTTGTCAATACAAGCATAAAACTCACCCTATTGTCTTTAACTGCTCGGCTTATTCGATACCCATCTGCTCTTTTCTGTCGTCTCGATCAAGAAAAAAAACTCCAGCGCACCTGAACCACTAGAAGCTCTAATGTCAGAAGAACAGTAGAAGAATCGTGCAGATTTTGAGTGCATATTCTACCACACGAACTGCTTATTACAGCCAAACTGTTTCAAACGCCACGGTTTACTTTGGTCTCAAGAATGCATTATAACTCATATGGTGGAAAGGTTTCAGATATTACCACTGGCCTGAATTTCAAAGTTTATGAGAGCAAAACACTTGCTAATTATATTCGTTATCAGTTGCTTATTTCACAAAACTTTCAAAGCAGCATCTCATATAACATCAATGAAGAAAATGCTCAGTGCCTGCAGCACTGTAGCTGAAGTTGGTGTTTGGGGCTGCGATCCGAAAAATTTGCAGAACTTTGGGAATTGAAACATCGGTTATTTATTTTCATTGCGAATACTAGCTGCAAGCATTTATTGATACAAAAAAAGCACAACCGACTCGTGATGGCAACCTTTTACCAGTATCAAAGACAAAAATGTATCACATTTGCTTCACGTTGAAATTAACCTACCCTGCGGATTTCATCTCGATCCGATGACTGCGTTCAAAGTTATAGGAGTATAAAGAAATTTAGGGTTACCAGCCGTAATATTTTTCAAATAATCAAAAACATAATGTTTGCCGTTTATTGTCACTACAATATCATTGCCATTTGAAAATTTTACGATAAAATCGCTTAATAAAGATATTGCAAATAAACACAAAACCAACAATAGCTGGCAACCCTATCGTGGCTTTTCAATCAGATTCAGCCTAAATAATGCCTATAATAAGTTCCATTAATTGTATGAAATTCGTATTGATATCATTACTGGACTGGAAGTTATAGAGCATAAAGCTCTATTTTCCTGAGCGAATTTTCAAAACCAAAGACACAAATATTACCATAGCTGGCAGCACCAATCGATTTTTTCAACCAAATTTCCATCAAACATGGCTTAGAGCAAGGTTCAGTTACTGTGTCAGTTTCATGAAAATCTAGTAACTGGATCAGAATTCATAGGGCAAAAAGCAGTTTTTTTTCTTTGCAATTTTTCAAGATTGCACCACTGGCATAGATTTGCCCCCAATTCAAAATCGCTTCTATCAGACCTGGCCCTTCTTAAGTTCAATGTATTCTGTAAATTTCAACTGCATCTGATTATTGGTTCGTGAGTTTCCGTGAACAGAAGTTTTTGGTGCTAAAAATATAGGTAAATTGGGAAAGGGTTACCGTTCTTGGGAAAGGGTTACTTTGAATGGGAAAAGGGTTACTTTGAATGTGTAGACAAAGCATAAGATTTGTATACAAGTTGGTTTTCATTGTAAGAAACGGACATTTTTTAGGAGATTCGATGGTTTGAATGTTTTCACTTTCAGTGTCTGCCGTAGCTACAGGGTTGCCAGCACGTTCATGCAAATCTGCAACTTAACAACATAACAATGTCCTGTAAGTTTCATATTGATCTGATGGCTTAGTAAAAAGTTATCGCAATTCAAAAAGTTTCAAATTTTCCCAATCTCATTTTAGACGCCAAGCGCATATATAGGGTTAAAAATTTCAAAAACATCATATTCACATTTAAAACACGTTCAGAATTCATTACATAAACGTTATTATATATATATATATATATATATATATATATATATATATATATATATATATATATTTATATATATATATATATATATTTATTTATTCATATATATATATATATATATATATATATATATATATATATATATATATATATATATGTATATATATATATATATATATATATATATATATATATATATATATTTAGAAATATTAATTTTTGGCGAACGTGATTTTAATACTAATGTTCTTCTTCGAACATTAGTAAAAATTACATTTGACAACAAGCTGAAATTTGATCTTCATAAAACAGACTTGGCCAACCTTTCTTTTCGCTTGACCGGTTAGCCCTTGTCCAAATGTGGCAATGTTTCGCATTATCCTATTTGTGACGATATATGCTTTGCTTTGTTCACAGCCGTTTGAAGTGTCATTTCCTATACCTTCAGTTTGATTCGCCTATACCTGGATTAACGGGAAGATACATATAAATCTCTTCAGTTCGGTACATTGCCTCAGGCTTTTGAAGCATTCAAAGCTAAGTTCAAGAACAGAATTAATTAAGAGTATGTAATTGGATTATTATCTATATGCTGTGAATAAATAAATAAACAAATAAATTAAAGATGATCATTCCCATTTGTGTATGGGGCGTTGGGATTTAAACTATGAATTCCTGACGATAAAAATTGGGAAAAAATATTGAGGATTTTTTTGAACGTGAAATATAATTTTTCATAGATTGTTCGTTTTCTCGGTATGATTTCACTTATTTATATATAAAGTTTCCATTTTCAACATAATACTACAAATAATGCACAGAAACTAATTCTTATTGGAAGAAAATAGACACCAAATTGAAAAAGTGAGTGCTTTTGAATATATTCTACCGCTGTTATGGCCACTTCGATACTGCAATGAGTTCACAATATTTTGCAAAGCATTTTTCAGCTATCAGGCCCATAAACATAGTTGCAGTTGGATGGATGTGCAAAGGACCATACTGAAAATGAGAGAATGGGGAAATAATATATTATACAAGCAAAGTTCTAAATTGAGACTGACCTTCATTTCGCAAGCAACTTGCTATTTTGATTAAACACGCATTTGCCAATAATTCGAAACTTTGACCGTTAGTTGCACAAATCGGTAAATAAATGAATGGACATGCAATCTTGGAACACTGTTCTTTCGATTCGTAGCTTTCAGTATGGTTGCAGTATTTATCATCGGTTTTACTTAAATCTTTAAAAAAAAATCATATAAACCAATAAAGTTCAGCAATCAAATCTATATATTTTACTCACTCTTTCGATTTGCACAATTATATTTTTCCAAGTAGCACATATTTTCGAACATTCGAAACTTTCCTTGATCATCTTTTGTACAAACTTTAGCACTAGTGTCAAATAAGCAAGTTCTCATGCAGTTGCGTTGACTATCTCCACGGGGATACGCATAAATCGCGGATACTATCGCCACGAAAAAGATTGTCCAAGCTCTCATTGTACTCGGTGTTTATTTGAAAAATAGACTGAGCTCTAACTTGGAAAAACAAAATAATGTAGAGGTTTTTATAAAATTTGACGATTTTCTGATAAGAAATGGTAGGGAGATGTCTGCTTGATAAAATATATTGTTGATACAATATTTTGATTTCGTTAGTTTAGAGAAAAGTGAATCACGCGAACTTCATGGTAAATATTTTTTCCGTGGACTCGATAATGAAGATGTAATTTGTAGTACGCGTGAAGTAAAACAAGCACTTATCTATAAAAGAAACGTACATAGGTTGTCAAGAGATAACCAGAGTATTCAACTATTGTCAATGGTGATTTCGCTTCCAAGTGGTTTCGTTACATACTTACATATCTGTTAGTATTGAATTGAGTCATAGAGTTGTTTATTGTTAATTTTCTTAATTCAAATTTTCACACTATTCTTTATTTTTGAAACTAATGAAGGTTATAGATTAAATTGTGACCTGAAGTTTTTCTAAATATGGCACAAAAAAATTATAAATAAGAAAACAAAACCCACAAGTCTCAAATACGTATCAAAGTCTAGTTCGTATCAATCATAAATATCTGTTTCAGATATAATTCAATTCTGCCTGGCAGCAACAACTAAAAAGCATAATATCAATTAGTGTTACACTGTGAACATTTCCCATAAATAATCATTATTACATTTTCTTATAAATGCCACTGCCATTTAATAGTCTTTGCATATACATACATATATGTATGAACATATAATATAGATTTTTCGATTCTTAGGTGACATGAATCATGAATATTATAGCAACATATTGCCTAAAGGGTACAATCCAATTAATTTGTAGGCAAAAAGTGTACGTTAGCTATTAAAATGTTGAAAACTTAAGTCAAAACTATGGTTTCCTTTAAACTGAGAGTGATATTGACTAAACTTGTGCGAACTGAATAATGGAAACAGAACTGGTGCAGATTACATATGTAAAAAAACAAATTATGTGCGGCGTTTGGTTTCGTTTGAGCTTGTCTGTCACAATAATGACTTAATTAAAGCATTGGTATGCACCCTACATTACTTGAAAATACCAATTTTTGCAGCTGAACAGCATTAAAAACTTTAAAGAATTGTTTCATTAATTTTCAATATTTTCTGTTTGAGAGTGATTTAGCTTCAGTTTTTTTTTCTTTGGAGCTTAAAGGTAGAAAACGTGATGCTGTGAATGCTCTTAATTGCTGTTTATGTTTGTTATTATTTGTAATTGGGATATCGTTTCTTAATTAAAAATAAATTAAATTCCAATTAGTTTATGAAAAAACTTCTCGAATATGCTAGAAAGTTTTAATAGGGGCGGAATATATGGGTTGAGAAGTTAGTATTTAGTATCTCTGTTAATCAATTGTTTCTACCCGGAACAATTAAAGAACTAATGGCAAAGCCATATCAGCTTAGAATATATTGGCTGCTCACAAATGTAATTATTTCAGAACACAATGGAATGTACTAGGAACAATTTTCAAATTTTTGTTTTTCATTATGAAATCAAATTTAGAAAAATAAATTAGTGAGTCTTGATCCTGGAAGTAAAACCTTTTTGAATTTGGTAAAAATATTAACAAAAAAAAACTCATCTCCCACGGAAAAAAAACGGTGATCCAATCCAAATACAACGATTTTAGTGCGTACTTCCAAAGTGTTCATCTTTCACTATCGAATCTCGGAGATGTTCAAACTAAGACCGCCTTTGTTCATCCAATCGATAAAATTTTGGACTCAGCTCCAACCAGTTATCCTTTCATTACGGTTAAAATATTCAAACGTGTTAGCGAAATAAAATTCGCATAATACACTTGGCGCAAGGGTCGGCTTGCTTTCATAATGTTTCTCTCCTCAATCTGTATAATGTTTTCACGAGCTTTAAACCCCACATTGGCAACTACAATGATAGCTTGTTTGCAGATGAGACTCCTCAGCTCATATCATGACCAAATTTCAATTAAAAATAATTTGGAAAGTGGTTTTGAATAAGTACGAGAGTAGGTTATTTAGTTCGCGGAATTATGAAAGAGATCGCATCCATTCACCGGGACTCTTGTTCAGGAAAAACCACAACTGGCACAGGTTTTTTATACAAGGAAGGGACCACTCCGGAAATTGTTCAAAAAGTCGGAAAAGTAATATTGGCAGAAGTAACATTCGACAATTTTGAAATGAAAATTGCCGCATTGTCTTACATGATATAATCACTCGCTTCCAACTTAACTTGAAAGCAAGTGAATCACAGATAATGAATTGACCGATCAGAAAGGAGAAGATTCTGGTTTTTGGTTGTTGATGGACCGCGAGTACTTCGAAAAAAAAGAAAAAAAATGTCGTTGTTCCTGACTGGGAATATTTTTTTCCGATTTGTGACCGAATCTTTTGTGCTATAGAAGAAAAAAAGGTTCGGGAAATTAATCAATATGGAATTCGACAAAAGCAAGTACGGAAATCAGGACGATTCACAGAATTCCGGGGGTGCAAACAATCAGGGCTGACGGCTCGTGGGGCAAAAAAACTCCAAGTTTCTTCAGAATAACAGCCAAGATGCTGGAAGGTAGGGCCGTTCGACGGACGGCGTTCAAAGTGGAATACGATTTCTCTGGCCACCTGCCTAGCAGAAATCAGATCGAGAAAAACCCTGACGGTACCTTCGAAGCACTATCAACAAATTGCCTTGAACCAGTGAAACTACAAGCGAGCTGAAATTCTTATTGACTCAGATTTGAAGTTCGGAAGAATATCGAACAAAAACAATTTGTGCCCATTTAAGTGAATTATCTGTTGGGAAGTAAAAATGAACAAGCATTAAAAAAAAAGTGATTTATGTTTGGAGACAGTATAGTCCGGGGAAATCTAGCATGGTGCTTCGGAAAAATTAGGGGAAAGCTGAATTTTGGTGTGAACCTTGGTACTGGCGTGTTGAACAAAATGTCAAAAGTCCCCATCGATCCGAGTGCTGCGTCACTTTTTATACGGGGTCAAAGGTCACCAAAAGTGACCTTTCCTAAATATATCAGTAACGGTTACGTCTTCAGAAAAACAATGTATGACGAATTTGTTGCTTAAAAAATTTCCAACAAAAAAGATCTTAAAACTTTTTCCTTTAACCATAACCGTTTTTGAGATATATTGATCTAAACATTTGCTACTAACAGCATCCTCTTTCTCACGGCATGTTAATATTATCCGATTTTGATTACGACTTGGCATGTTTGTGAGTTTGTTTTTCTATGTTTAGCAGGCGCATAAAAAAAAACATGTAAATAAACTTATTTACCAGACTCCAGGGTAGATGGAAAAGTGTGCTCCGAAAAGTTCCCCCTGCCCCTTTGCCATAAAATGGTATCCCCGCATCCATCCAAAATCTTCAGAAATGAGCCCGTTGCCTACTCTTTGCCCACTGTTAAACAATATAGGATCATTTTTTATTCTATTAATTGCCTATTATTGACATCGCAAGACCAGCCCTACACCCACACCATACTCACACCCTACCCACCCCCGCAAACGAACCATCCCGAAATAACCGGTTTTTTAGTTTTTTTCCATACCGTCTTATCCCCTGAACGATCAGGGCAAGGTCACGTAATTTCAGGTGCAAATTGGTTTCGAGACGTACCGCGTCTCTTTGGCGCTATGTAGTCATCACAGGATTGGTAAAAAAACTGATTATTCGGGGATAATCTGCAGCGAGCTGAGCTCCTATAATGTCAAGAATGAGCGTTTACAGATTTATGCCATGATATTATCTTGCTTTTTCATACTTCTAGGCCCATGATATGTTACAAAACCCTTTTTTCACTTGCAATGTTGTTGTTTTGTCCTGCTCTTTCGTGGAATATCCCATACATGATGCAGCAATACAGCTTATTTCCGAGAAGAGAGTAGCGAGCAGATGTCCCTAAAAGGGGGCGGGGGTGTTAGGAACTTTTCGGAGCACACTATTCCACTTACCCTGGAGTCTGGTAGATAAGTTTATTTACATGTTTTTTTTATGCGCCTCTTAAACATAGAAAAACAAACTTACAAGCATTACAAGTTGTAATCAAAATCGGATAATATTGTTGCATGCCCGCCAAACAAGTTGTAGTAGCGCCAGAAAATGCTAAAAACGGCTAGGAAATAGCCAAAAATCGTAAACAATCTATAAATAGCCCAAAATCGTAAACAATCTATAAATAGCCAATACACAATAACAATCGATGGATAAAACGTAGAATAATAGTCTAGAACGTAAAAAGGGAACATTCCAGAGCCTCAAACCCATGAGTCAGATCTCGCCTGGCAACGGAAATTCCCATGACTCATCTTCCACACAGTCAAGATCTTTAATTAACTCTCTAGAAGGCAGTTTGAGAAACTTCGAGAACCTAATACACGGACCCATTTCCCATGTCACATGGCGACGGAATTTCCCATTAGTAATTTCGAAGACGGATCTAGAACCCAAGACACAGCTCTAGAAAGTCCCAGATGTAGAATAATGATCAGATATGACTATAAATACCGCCGCGAGAGGAGCTGGCGATCAGTTAATAGATAGCGAAGACAGCGTAAAGGCGCGATACAGCAGTTTAGTGTATCCGGGCGCGATTAATTAAAAGCGATAAGTGCGAGTAAATATAGTGCGATAATTAAATTGACAAAGTGTTAAATTGTAACGCGAGATTATAGTAGTGCAAATATAAAGTGTAAATAATTAATAGTGTTTATAATAAAAGCGTAATTAGTGTTTTTAAAGAAACTGTTTTATTTCACGAATGTGAAGAATATCGAACCTACGGAAGGTGTTTAACGGTAGATCACAACAATATCAACATGCCGTGAGAAAGAGGATGCTGTTAGTAACAAATGTTTAGATCAATGTATCTCAAAAACGGTTATGGTTAAAGGAAAAAGTTTTAAGATCTTTTTTGTTGGAAATTTTTTAAGCTACAAATTCGTCATACATTGTTTTTCTGAAGACGTAGCCGTTACCGAGATATTTAGGAAAGGTCACTTTTGGTGACTTTTGACCCCGTATAAAAAGTGACGCAGCACTCGGATCGATGGGTACTTTTGACATTTTGTTCAACACGCCAGTGCCAAGGTTGAAACCAAAATTCAGCTTTCCCCTAATTTTTCCGAAGTTTCGCCTTTTTTATGTCGGATTTCACTGGGCTAGTATGCGTCATCAAATAAGTGGATAAGTGAGATCAACACATCTAATTGTTTGCCGACGACATGCGATTCAATACCGTTTAAGATTTTAATCGATTGTTTACCACCTTTGAAGATTGTCTCTTGAGTATATATGTATATATATGATAGCTGCCATTAGGACATAAATAAACTTTCGCTAGGAGTGGTTCTTATTGTGGGTGCATTGTTCAGACACAGTGTGAGCATGAATTCGTTGCCATTCCGTAGATTTGCGGGTTGTATCTTTCCTGATAAGAAAGACAGCCCATGCACTAGTAAAAGGGAAGGACTTTGGCCATTTATCTTTGTTTTGATCTTTTTTTTTGGTTTTCGGTCGAATTCAGAGGACGGAGTGACCCCGCAACATCTGGGGTCATGGTCTCAACAACAACAGGAGCCTGAGGCTATTTGCCTCTCCTCAGGCATGCTAAATAGAGAAATGCTTCCCCAAATGTATATTTTTCTGTTTAATATTCAGTTCTCCTTTTATTCTGATGCCAGCAATGTGCTTTGACACGTCTTGGCTGGGTTTTGCTTGAGAGCTGGTTCTGGTCCTCTACGGATCAAAGACCCTTATAATTTTGTGAATTGCGGCTGGTATATTTTCATTTCGGATGAAATATACGTAGCGTCACAGCTTTTGTGGGAGCAAATTGACACCATTTTCTATTGAGCCACCCTAACCGCGTAGAGCTAGCGAAGTGGCACCAATCGGAGTATCAAATCGGGGTTGAACTAAAGAGTGCTTCTCTAATGCGGACGAGGGGCTTTCACAGCCATTTCAAGGGTGCTCTGCTCGTGGAGTACTTCTCTTTTTTTGATTTGCCTTTTGATGGTTCACCATCAGTTGAGGTGTCTCCAAGCAATCCCCCCCAAACATGCTAGACTAAAGAAGAAGTAGCTCGCAAAAGTGTTTGGAGCACCATGCACAACCTTTTTAAATATTCTTCACAATTAAGGCCAGCGCAAAAGTGCTCACGCCAACTAAAAAACAACAGCACACGAAGTGCTGTCGTTGGTTTTGGACATCTGTTGTGAAGATAAGTATGGAGTATTGGGTCAAATCGTTACTGGATACGAGACTTGAATTCATCATTATAAGCCTGAGTTACAAGACTCTTTGCAATGGCACAAAAAAAGTGCACCCAGAACTCAAGAAGTTCAAGGTGTTACAGTTGGCTGGAAAATGGTTTTCGGCCAAAGTCAGAAAGCGGACAACAACAGCAGTAGCCTGAGGCTATCTGCCTCTCCGCAGGCCTGCTAAATGGAGACATGTTCCCCAAGTGTAGATTTTTCTGTTCAATTTTCAGATCCCCAATTATTTAGATGCTAGCAATGTGCTTTGACACGTCTTGGCTGGGTCTTGCTTGACAGCCCATGCATGAGAGCTGGCTCTGGTCCTCTGCGGACAAAGGACCTTTATCCTTTTGTGAATTGTGGCTAGTATATTTTCATGACAAATGCAATATACTTAGCGTCCGACCTTTTGTGGGAGCAAGTCGACACCATTTTCTATTGACCCACACCAACCACATAGAGCTAGCAAAGTGGCACCAATCAGGGCATCAAACCAAGGTTGGACTAAAAGGTGCTTCGCTAGTGCGGACGAGGGGCTCTCAAAGCCATTTCTAGGATGCTCTACTCGTGGGGAACTTCTCTTTTTTGATTTGCCTTGTGATGGTTCGCCATCAGTTGAGGTGGCTCCATCAGTTGAAGTGTCTTCAAGCAATCCCCCATTCTTCTTGAAATCGCTAAAATAATGCTAGGCTAAACAAGAAGTAGCTCGCAAAAGCGTTTGGAGTACCAGGCACAACTATTTTAAATATTCTTCACTATTGAGGCCAGCGCAAAAGTGCTCATGCCAATTAAAAAACAACTGCGTGCTTTGGGACCTATGTTGTGAAGACAAGGATGGAGTTTTGTTTTAAATTGTTACTGGATACGAGACTTGAATTCATCATTGCAGTGGTACCAAAAAAGTCCACCCAAAACACAAGAAGTTCAAAGTATTACAGTCTGCCAGAAAAGTCATGGCCACAGTTTTTTGGGACTCAGAAGGGATCCTGTTGGCTGATTTTAAAAGCAAAGGCGCCTCCATAGCCGGAGAATACTACGCTACTATTCTAGAGTAGTTAAAAAAAGCCATTAAAGAAAATAGAAAAGGAAAATTAACCGAAGATGTTCTCTTTCTGCGCGACAACGAGTCGTTTTGTGCTGGCTGTCCTACATAAAGTGGGCTTCGATAGTTTAGACACCCACTCTACAGTCCTTTATTTTTTTTCTCAAATTGGTTATTATTTTTCCCCCCAAATTGAAAAGGGAACTTCGTGGAAAAAGTTTTGAAGCGATGAAGTAGTATATGCAGTATCAGCTTACATTTTCGACAAAGAAAAAAAGTCTAGCGCATCAGAACCGCTAGAAAACTAATTTTTGAAGAAATTGTCTTTGAGTGACAATGTAGAAAGACGTAATACACTTTTTCGTAGAATTATATCATATACGCACTTAGCACCCATTCCTTATCCCAAGCAACAAAACTCAACTATAACACATATTATGAAAATGTTCAGTGCTGGCAACACTTTCCCAACGAAGCAGCAGTAAGTTTACCGTAACAAGCTCATACTTAAATCAACTTATCCTTTGACTTTCGTTCTCATCGGAGGATTTCATCGAGAGTTTCAACGGTTAAACGTTGTTTGAGGCTGCCATCCAAAACTCGGAAAATTTAAAAATTGATTTCTTATTTTTATCGCAAATGCTTTCTGTTCGATCTCATAGCAATTGAACTCAACAGAACAAAAAAACTCATGCTTACTCAATTTGTATTATTCACTTAATTAACGTCAATGTACCTTGTACCAATCAATGCCCTCGGACGCGAAATGCTAAGCACACAAATAATCAATTTACAGCAATTAAGCTCGCGCGTGGTATGGTGAGCTTGTAATCCGATATGCCTGCCTCAATTGATTGAAATTTTAGCAATTATGTAATTTTGATTGTATGATCAGTTTTATAGAGTAATGAATAAATTAGTATCGATTATAACGTTAATTACGACGGTGCTCTATTTTTCATTTGCTTCATTCGCAGCGGTAAGCCCGATCCCTAACATTTTCTGGTCCGTCGAGCCGGATCGGCGTAGTAAGTTTGAACGTGCGAGTGCTAGCTTTTAAATGAAAATCAACTAATTGACGAATAACGTTCGCGCAATTTGGTTAAAGTGAACAGTTGTTACAAGTGGATAACGTCCGCGAAAAGAATACTGTGTGTTGAACAATTTTACAAGTGGATAACGTCCGCGAAAAGAATACTGTGTGTTGAACAATTTACAAGTGGATAACGTCCGCGAAAACCAATATTTTGTGTCGATAGGTTCAGTTAGCGGATAACGTCCGTGGAAAAAAACCAAATAGTGCGTTTCTTAATAGGTGAACTATTCAAATAACGTTTGTGTAATTTCATTTGTGTACGCATAGTTTACTACAATAATGCAAAACGACGCGGCGCAAAGAGTGAATATCGAAGACCTTTATCGGGTGGTACGAAACCACAAAAAAGATGGTAGTGATCGGTATTCCCTATCCTATTTCGAGACTCGTCTTGAACGGGTTCAAGATATATGGAAGCGCTGTGTTGCTACTCATCCGTTGGTTTATAACGATAAGCAGCATAGTTCGCCTCTACTGGATGAATACAAAAGGGTATTCGAAGAGGCTGAGAACAAGTATTTTGATATCGTTTCTAAGTTCAAGGAACATATCAATGAATACAAGTGTTCGCCTACAACTACAGCAGCAACCACTGCTCCGCAGCAAATCACGGTCCAAAGTTCTGAGATAGGCATCAAACTCGAGCGAATTAAAATTCCGCGATTTGACGGCCAATATCTCAAGTGGACTAGCTTTCATGAGCTTTTTACAGCCATGGTGCATGACGATAAGAGGTTATTGCCAGTCCAAAAAATGCAATACCTCAAGTCATTATTAGACGGGGAAGCCAATAATTTAATTAAACATCTTCCAGCTAGTGAAGATAATTATTTGGCGGCATGGGAGCTTTTAACCAATAGGTTCGAAAACAAGCGAATCATAATTGGAGCACATCTCAATGCTATCACTTCCGTTTCCGCTACAAAGGCTGACAACTCCAACAGCTATAAGCGGTTACTTGATGTTACCACGGAGTCTCTAGCCGGGATCAATGGACTTGGTCACTCCACGGAGTCTTGGAGCCCAATTCTAGTTCATTTATTGTGTCAGAAGCTGGACATAGAAACGCGAAGGAAATGGGAAGAAAGTTTAGGGACTGCGAAAGATGTCCCAACATGGGAGCAGTTTAAGGCATTCCTTGAACTGCGATTCAGATCAACTGAAATTATAGACAGTGGTAAAACCCCGAATAAAATTCTTTCCCATACTACGAACATAAATGAAAAATTGTGTGTTTTGTGTAAAAAAAACCATCGGTTAGCGAAATGTGAAAACTTTGTAAAATACAATGTGAACAAACGACGGGAAGTGATCGCAAAATATAAACTGTGTTTCAATTGTTTACGTAGCGGACATAACGTGAAGGACTGTTACTCGAGTTCGAGGTGCCTAAAGTGTAACAAAACTCATCACACAATGTTGCATGCTGATGAAGCAACCAAGAGGTCTGAGGTTACCAGCGCTATTAGCGCAGAAGATCGCCATGATACTGTGCTGGCTACAGCCATGGTCTATGTACAAGACAAATTTGGTGAGTACGTACCATTAAGAGCCTTAATAGACCAAGGGTCGCAGAGATCATTCATCAGTGAATCTGCACTTCAAGTTTTGAAGCTACCGCGGAAATATAACAAAACCATCATCAATGGTATCGGGTCTAGCCAAGTAAGCGTATCAAAAGGTATCGTTGGTCTTACGGTTCGCGAAAAATGGTCGAAAAAACGGATACACATCTCCGCGTTAATCATCTCGCGTATTACGGGCGACTTACCTTATGCTGATCTACCTATACGCGCGACGAACATTCATCCCGATGACCTGGCAGATCCATCATTCCATATCTCGGGGAAAATTGATTTGTTGTTGGGAGCCGATGTATTCGGCACAATTATTCAAGAAGGTGTAAAACCCGCGCAAATAGGAAGTCTTGCAGCTCAAAAGACTTCATTAGGTTGGATTCTCTCAGGTCGTTTTACACCTAAAACTAAGCAATCTAACATAACGAGCTTAGTTTCAGTTGAAGATCTAGATTGCACTCTACGGAAATTTTGGGAGCAAGAGGAAATGCCAGCAAAAAGAGAGCTCTCTAGTGACGATAGTTTGGCCGAGGAAATTTATAAACGAGACTTTAAACGCCTAGTCACAGGTAAATATGAAGTCAGTTTACCCTTCAAAAGGCAACCAACTGCCGAATTAAATGGAAGCCGTTCAAGAGCTGAACAGCGATTTCTTCAACTGGAACGTCGTTTTAAATCAAACACTCAATTACATGAGGATTACGTTCATATCATCAGAGAATACTTTCTTCTTGAACAAATTGAAGAGATTCCACAGTGTAACATGAGCAATACCAGTTATTATCTACCGCACCATGCTGTAATAAAGGACAGTAGTACTACAACAAAAACCAGAGTGGTGTTCGATGCATCAGCGAAGGCACCTTCTGGAAAATCGTTGAATGATTTGTTGCTAACTGGACCTACCATACAGAATTCACTCTACAACATTCTAATGCGATGGCGAAAGTATGAATTTGCATTAACAGGGGATATAGAGAAAATGTACCGTCAAATATGGGTACGCCCTGAAGATCGCGACTTTCAAAGGATTGTTTGGAGAGAACACTCGTCAGAAGAACTTAAAGACTATCGCTTGAAAACGGTTACATTTGGTGTATCTTCTGCCCCTTTTTTAGCTGTCCGTACGCTTCATCAAATTGCACTATCTATTCAGAGCAAAAATCCTCATGTAGCGGAGATCATAAGACGTGACTTTTATGTTGACGATCTCATTACCGGTGCTCACGATCTACCAAGGGCACATCAGATTCAATCTGAAGTAAGAGAAATTTTGCAGTCTAGTGGTTTCACCTTGAGAAAATGGGCTTCAAACAATGAGTCATTGCTTTCTAGCATCGCCGCAGAAGATTCGGTATTAAACTTTACCTTCGCATCTGACTCAGTGGAGGAAATTAAGACACTCGGCCTATGCTGGACACCTTCTAAGGACTATTTTTCGTTTGCTCTTACACTACCAGTCAATGAGGAAATCGCGTACACTAAACGCATTGTGCTGTCAGAAATTTCAAGATTATTTGATCCACTTGGTTGGCTGCAGCCGATACTAATTTTGGGTAAAATACTTATACAACAGCTTTGGCTAACGCAGCTAACTTGGGATTGCCTGCTACCAAAAGCTGTAAAAAATGAATGGCTTTCTTTACGTAACGATCTGAAATTTATTGAAAACATACGCATTCCACGATGGATTCGCTATGCACCAAATGACCTGGTGCAACTTCATGGATTTGCCGATGCATCATCAAGTGCCTATGCAGCGGTTGTCTATGTGCGAATTCAAAAACCAGATGGGCAGATTTTCACACATCTGCTTTCTTCGAAGGCGAAGGTTGCTCCAATCAAAACTGTGTCTATTCCTCGATTAGAGTTATGCGGAGCACAACTGGCGGTGCAACTGATGTATCAAATACAAGAAGCTTTTGAGTGGAGTGACGTGAACTGCCATTTCTGGACTGATTCCACCGTTGTTTTGGCTTGGCTAAGTCAACATCCAAATAAATGGAAAACCTACGTCGCTAACAGAGTGAGTTACATTTTAAGCAATTCTACAAGGTCACAGTGGGCATATGTCAATACAAAGCAAAATCCAGCAGATATTGCTTCAAGAGGAACGAGGGCGGAATTGCTGCAGACCAACGAACTATGGTGGAAAGGACCTTTATGGCTGAATTTGCCGCAAGATCAATGGCCTCAGCCTACCATCGAACTACCAGTTACAGGGCCAGAGTTAAGGATAACATCCTATCATGTGACCCACATTTCAGAACCAGATTGGTTGCAACGATATTCGTCATTCGACCGAATGATTCGTATTACAGCGTATTGTTTAAGATTTAAATACAATACGCTCAATCCAAACAAACGACAAACTTCGTTTCTAATGGGTTACGAGTTGAATAGAGCGGCTATTTGTTGTTTACGCCTTATGCAAGGCCACTTCTATAACGAAGAAATTAAGGCGCTTAACAGAAAGCAATTGATAAAAGGCAATAGCTCGATTAAGACTCTCAATCCTTTTCTTGATTCCACAGGATGCCTCAGGGTGGGCGGAAGGATAACTGAAGCACCAGTATCTTATGATCAGAGGCATCCAGTAATAATTCATGGGCATTCCAACATCGCTAAATTAATTGCTAAACTATTTCACAGGCAATTACTGCACGCCGGACTGCAAACTACACTAGCAACAATTCGGTTGAAGTATTGGATAACTGGAGGACATAATCTTATAAAAAGGACAATTCACGAATGTCTCATTTGCTACCGAACCCATCCAGTTAGTCAAAACCAAATCATGGGTATTTTACCAAAGGTCAGAGTGACACCAGCACGTCCATTTGCTTCAGTTGGTCTGGACTTTGGTGGGCCGTTCAACATCAAATATAACAATGGACGAGGTGCAAAGACATGCAAGGCATACATTGCATTGTTTGTGTGCTTAGTGACGAAGGCAATCCATCTAGAACTGGTCTCAGATCTAACGAGTGATGCGTGTTTGGCTGCAATACGACGATTTATCGCACGACGTGGGCTATGCAGCGACATTTATTCCGACCAAGGTACCAATTTTATCGGAGCAAATAACTCGCTGAAGCAGGAATATCTGAATTCCATGCGAAAGACTCAAGGGAAGTTAGCCGCGGAGAAAATCACTTGGCATTTCATTCCTCCTGGCAGCCCTCACTTTGGAGGGCTCTGGGAAGCTGGCATAAAAGCAACGAAAGCTCATTTGCGGAAGGTTGTGGGTGATCAAAAATTAACGTATGAGGAGATGGCAACGGTTCTCACACAAATTGAATCCTGTTTAAATTCTAGACCGTTATACCCGTGTAGCAATGACGTAAACGACTTGGAAGCAATTACACCTGGACATTTCCTCATTGGACAACATCTACAGGCTGCCCCGGATGTGACAGTGTCAAAAAAGGGTAAATGGGAGCTGCTGCAACAATTGAAAAATTCATTTTGGGAACGATGGAGCCGACAATACATGACCTCATTGCAAGAACGATGCAAGTGGGTGCAACCACAGAAAAATCTCGAACCAAATCAACTAGTATATGAGTACGTAATTTGAAGCATCCGTTGGTGCAATATTTACGAAAATGGCTAATGCTGGTTACCTTGTGTCAGCAGCAAAGCAAAATATATACCAAATCTGCTTCACGTTTAGTTAAACCCAACCAGTAAATTTCGTTTCGATTGAAACACTGCGCTGGAAGATATACGGGTGGATATACCACCCTCAAAACTTTTCAAATTTTTAAAGCGTTAATATTTGTTGTTAATTTTCATTGCAGGATCATTCCCATATGCAAAGCTAATGACATAATCGCTCAGGAAAGAAATTCCACAAAATTACAAAAATGGTCATAGCTGGCAGCCCTTTCATGATTTTGGTACGAAATTCCTACGACATTTGGTTCACATTAAGATCCATTTACTGCATGAACTTCGTTTTGATTTCTACACTGGACCGGAAGTTATAGGGAGCAAATTTGCAGGATTTATGAGACGAGAATCACCATAGCTGGCAGTCTATTCTAATTTTTCAACCAAATTTTCACCAAATGTTACATAAAATAAGGTCCAAGTACTGTGTGAATTTCGTTAAAATCTGATGGCTGAATCGGCAGTTATAGGCCAAAAAGCTGTCTCAGTGATTTTTCAAGATGGTACCACTGCCACAGGGTTCCCCGCATTTTAAAATCACTTCTATCAGACATGGTCTTAGCTAATACCAACATGTCCTGTAAATTTCATTATGATCGGATAATCCGGTCGTCAGTTCTCGTGAACAGAATTTTCGAGTGCTGAAAATAGATGTAGTTTGGTGATAGGTTGCCGTTCTTGTGCAAATCGGAATTTTAAAAATTTCAATTGGACATGATGGACAAAGGTTAAAATTTATCAATGATTTGAATTTTTTGTCAAAAATCAAAAATTTTTGAGGAGGGTCAATGATTTGAAGGATTTTTTTTCAGGAGCCTGCTGTAGCTACAGGCTTACCTGCACTATCTTGAAAATCCATGTTTGTTAAATCTTAGCCAACGTCAATACGCTCTGCGAATTTCACGATGATCCAATGTTTTTGTCAGATGTAATGACAAATCAAAATTAGAAAAAAAATCCAAGCCTACTTTTAGGCACTTAGCACCCACACACGGCTCAAAATTTTCATATCTTTATCATAGACAAGCTTAAAACATAATTAATTTTCATTCCCAATACTTTTTTTAACAAAAATTTACACTGCTTGGAAATATAGGAGTACCTAAAAATTCACTAAAACGTTCGCCGCCGCCAAAAGTTGTAAGATATCTGAATTTGAGAAAGTCATGGACCTACCTACTATATACATATATCTACGTTCTCCGAAAATTTCAGCTCAATCGGATCGGCCACTCCAGAGATTATCTCCCTTAATCATTTTGCTGATATATATATATATATATATATATATATATATATATATAATATATATATATATATATAATATATATATATATATATATATAATATATATGATATATATATATATATATATATATATATATATATATATATATATATATATATATATATATATATATATATATATATATATATATATATATATATATATATATATATATATATATATATATATATATATATATATATATGTATAAAGAAGTATGAATTTTCGGCGAAACGAGTTTAATACTAATTTTCTTCGAAAATTAGTAAAAACATTCTTTTAGAAGGTATGCTTGAACTAATTGAAAGATCCAAAGACAAACTAGAGTAGCAAGCAAATATATTGAAAGATGAAAATAAATTTGAATTTTTATCTGCACTTCTTACTCCCATTCTACGAACTTAATGACCCATCGTCGTATTAACGATTGCATCTGTTGAAGCAAAAATCCTTGATGCTCGTAATTATTTACGCTAAGTTTACCAAATCTGCTTCATATTGAAACAAACCCACCTTGTGAATTTCGCTTGGACCAGATGACTACATTCAAAGTCATAGGAGTAAAAAGAAATTTAGGGCTGCCAGCCACATGCGAAACTTTTCAAATTGTGAAAGTCAAAATATTTACACAACTACATACAAGTGTAAATCTACAAGATCATTACCATTTGAAAATTTAACGATCACATGGCCTAGATAAGAGATGTCAAAAAATTACCAAAAATAGCAATATAATACAGTATCAGCACTCATCTGAAATTGACATATTCGCAAAAAGGCATCAGCTAGACTTGTAATTATTTACAATTATCGTAATGTCGCTGGCGAATCTATAATGAAACGTTGTAGGGCAGAAAGGCCGCTATTTTGCTCAGCCATTTTTCAAGATGGCGCCATCACCACACATTGGCAGCATATTCATTTAACTTCTATCAGTTGCATCTCTTCATAATTTGGGGAAGAGGAATTTTTTTTTGGGGAAGAGGAATTTTGCAGAGGAATTTTCATTTTCATTACTAAAAAGTGTCACCGGTGCTTCATGGGTCTGAGCTCTGAAAAACAAACATTTTCAGTAAGGGCATCATTGCTTTCGATGAAGATGACATTCAGACATTCAAACTACGGTACTACATTTCAGTGCCTGATAGTTTGAGTACTCGTTCGTTTGTATGTTATTATGAAAGAGTCGATTTACTTGAAAAAATGTACCGAAGAGCATATTAAATGTGGCATACAAGATATTATTTGCGAGAAATCACTTATATTCTTGTTCAAGTCTGGCGATATTTTCGACTGAACCATTTTCCTAGATGCTTCGAGAATTTAAAATCTGATTTCTTTTTCTGAATTTAGAACCAGAAGAACAATATAAATATTATGAATATTTCCGTTGGAGATTGCTAAGTGTTCAATTATTTTCCTGAAACTCTTTATTAGAATCAAAATGTATTATAGTCAGACTTTAGATTTGAGAATGCTAAAATAAGAAGTATATTCGGAGAGGAAGCAAAGACGCTCCAGCTATCTCGACAAGGCATGATTCAAGGCTCCGCCTGAGAGCATAGGTACGAAAGGCTTTTGGTCGGGCAAAAATTATCGAAAATTTTTAAATGTTGATATGCGGCTAAAAGTTTAAAAGTTTTTTTTTAAAAGTTTAGTTCAGCTGAGGTTCATAGTAAAAGTTGACAATACTTCTGAAACGTCGTAAATTATACATATTTGGAAATAGTAGATAGTTTTTATGACTTTTCCTGCCAGGTACACGGCTAAACGTACTTTAACATAAAACAAGACACGTTCTTTTCTTTTAGTAATTTATGCATTTTAAAGATTAATCCTGGAGCGATGTTTCAGTGAATAAGAGAACACTTTACCTGGTGAAGATTACTTTTGAACGCTCTTCTGTAAATAATTTGAGGATATTTAGTTGGAGAAAAACAAGAAACAGACAATTTGTTTCATTTGAACCTTCGCCTTCTCTAAGTCCGTCTAGTTTTTGTGCTCCGGTATTTTGAATATACTATTAAAACAGTCTTTTTCATGCATTGAATGATTCCAAATTTATTCAAACAAAAAGATTCAAAAAGATTCACTAGTGCTAATTTGTGCTATGCAGTTCTTGACGTCCACTTCCTTCAATGCTAAAAATGGAAAAAACAGTACCGATAATTTTACTTTAAAGCGATCTAAAATTTTTTTAAGAAATCAATTCATCTAGTTTTGGCGAATAACACTTACGTTTTTTTGTTTTGCAAATGTGATTGAAGTAATCACATTCACTTTTGAAAATATAATGTTTTTCTCCATCGGTTGCACAGATATATTTACAAGGAACGGGACAAGCTTTGTCAAGGCAGTACTTCAGGTCGACGATTCGGCAAGCTAGAGCAGTGGGAAGAAACATTCGATTTTAACACAATAAATAACCTAATGAGAAAAGTGTTTGCCATAACCACAAAGCCTATTTAGCATGAAAAAGTACTTGATGCTCTATAATTACTATCCAGTCTTGGATATTGAAGTTGGTAAAGACTTTAACTCATAATCAATTCATACGATCATCAGATGATAACAATAACTCCTTCCTTTATCTTGACTTTGACCGGCGACCAATAATGATCTTACTTTCATGCCTGGCTTCGAGCCAAAGACATAGACTTGCAATATAGATAAGCTCCGATGTTATTGTGTTTCCTTCAAATTGAAGGAACGAGCGTATTGTTTTTTATTGCTAATAAATTTGGCCTGGATATACTTACGTGAATTAGCATTAACGCAGTTGTAATTTCTTACTGCACACTCTGAGCGGAAAAATCTATATTCACCATCACAGTAAGCGCATTGGACAGTGTCGTGACTGCATCTAACAGTTGGACATATCGAATCTTCAAGTTCAGCGTAAGCAATTCCTATTGAACCAAAGTATGATTATGGTTTGAAATATGTTAAATTTGTTCAAGATTCTCAATTATACTTACCGACAAAAAGAAGGACGATTAATTGCAATGTAGTCATGTTGGCCACTGTGAAATTATTTCTGAATGCACTGCCATGATTTCCCTGACTTTTATAGGCCTGAATAGCCAGATGCTGAGCAAATATTTCCTTTGGGAATATCTGGTTCTACGAGAAGAAATTTTCTTATGTATATTTGCGAATTGTCGAATTTATTGTTTTAGGGTTCACAAATTGAATTTAACACATTCATTTATTTCAGTTATTCATTCAAAATAAATTTGTCCAAATGTCTTATTCATAAAAGTTTATAAAAACTTTGGGAACACTGCTTATTTGTTTGAACATATGGAACCACTGAGCACTTTAAAGACACGTTGGGGATTTTCCATATGGTGAAGTATCAAATAAAGAAAATTATTATAATTTACACTCAGAAATATATGTTTCCGAGAATCAAGGGAAATATTTACTTGTTTACGAGATGTGAAATCTTCCACAAATCAAATGAACTTTTATTTGATGCCAGTAGTTTGTATAAATATCATGTAAAAATTTCTTACATTCAACGGAATACAATTTTTACTTTACATTTCCCGAGAAGGTACTACTTATTTCAAGGAAGAAATTTTCCTCAAATCTAGTAAATTATGTCTACGAATTAAGTAAATTATATCTACAGTGCGAACAGGTTTTTACATGTTTTAACATTAGCCACGTTTCAATTTGTATGATTTCTGTAAACATTGGCTTTACACAATTGAGAGGTCGGTACCTTAGCTCGCTAACGCGCCAGTCCGAAGCAGCGATCTACTGCTGGCTGGATCGTATCTCTCCGGGTTCATGGCTGTGTTTGTTAGTCTTGAGTTGTCTTAACAGCCGGCGACTGGGCATAATACCAGCGCTCCATTGATTAAGTATCACATTATAGCTTTAGGCTGTGACTAAGGCATAAATAACACTATCGCTTCAGAAAATAAGAAAAAAATGTGGCACTTAAATTTTTTTTCACTCCCCTCAAAGTAAGCTGCGCTTTTGAAATGAAAGGAGGCTGAGTTTTTGCGTGCCAATGACATGCTATGTTCTCTAGCGGTCCCCCATCCAAGTAGTAACCTCGCCCAACACTGCTTAGCTTTGGTGATCGTAGGAGAACCGATTGATGCCAAATTTGTGGCAACATTTCCTTGAAACTATACTCAGGGCAAAATTTTACTCAGGGCAAGTTCGATATCAGTTCTTTGAAATGAATAAATTTCTTTCTTTGGATTGAGTAAATATTTCTTTGGCGTAGAATCATTACCAATTTTCTTTGATAATGTGTTCATTTTTCCTAAAAAAATTGAAGTATTTTTCTCAGTGTAGATTAAATGTATTGATCTTGTGACATACATGTGCTGCGGACGTATTCAACTTTTTAACTGCACAGGTTGTAAGATATCAAATGTTGAGTTTCGAGGAATGTTTAAGTCAAATAAGTAAATAATTAAGAAATTAAGGCACGCAACACTAATCTGGAATGGAAATTATTTATTTCAGAGCCTCTACAGACGATAGAACATGTTCTAAAGCTTGGCGAGCAAACACGTGCATTTGTTATTAAAGGGTAAGTATTTACCCGTTTATAACAACAAATGCACGTGTTCGCCCGCCAAGTTGTAGAACCTGTTCTATCGTCTGTAGAGGCTATTACATAAACTTGACTTGATGCACCACAGCCGGGAAATTCTACCACCAAAAGGGCGAATAGGTAATAACAGGGGTAGAAAATTGAAGAAAGGCACAAAGAATTAATTATACAAAAAAAAAACTCGAGAAGACAACACAATTAAGAAAAACAAATAAACAAACAAACAAAAACACCCCCAAAAGCAAACAAAATCTTTGATTGTAAAATTTAGCTTTATTCTGCTTGAATTAAAATTTCAACTACGATTCTTAATTTTAGCATGTCTACTCTAATTGGAAGCAAAATTTTGCTTAGCAATGGATACATTTCTGTAGTTTAGAATGACGCATCTAAATGTCAGCATTTTTTCAAAACTATATTGCATCTTTTTGAAGTGATCTATATTGAATGAAGGGCATACAGAGCTATTTAGCTATGTAGTTGAGAGTGGCATATCTAACATACGAGTACATTGTGAATTTGCTTGGTTTGAGCATTATTCATTATTTGAAGATTCGCATTCTTGATCTAAAGCATTTGGTTTATACGTCAATATAAAAAATGAATTAGTTTGTTTCATGCATGTTTTTCTTTGTTTCCAGCATGAATTTCTCTCAGTGCACAACCACAAAAACACAAATATGCTAGCTAGAAATTTATCGGCCAAATTCATATAATGCCGCAATTATACATAGTGCCGAATTTACAAACAGGCAAACGTTGGCGAGCTGAGAGTGTAAATGGTCACCTCCTCACATGCCAAAACATGGAGGGAAGTAATTTTACAAGCAATGTATAAATTTGGCATAGGACGAACGTTTCGTGAGCGCATTCGGCAAAACAATCGACAAGTCATTCAGCAAGACATAGGGTGAACATGGCTTATCTATGAAAGGATACCTACATACCTATAGGATATGCATATCTATACACTTAAGCTTCGCACCTTTCTGCATGGTGTGAAATTTAAGTGGTAATATCGAGCAGCTAGGTAGCATTTTCTCTGTTCAAAAATTTGTTTATAAATATTCCAACAGTATGCCTTGTATCCATCCGTACGCATGCATCTTGTCCGATATAATGCATTTTGCCTATGATTTCATGGGCAAACCAAATAGTTTTGTAAATATCATCGGAGTGCGCACCAGACCTTTTTTCAAATCCCTTTGACTCGATGCGTAAAACCGACTTCGTTTCCAGCGGCTTCAAGGTAGGACGAGATGCCTATAAATAGACAGGCACAGCCATAAAACGCTCATTATCCCTTCATAAAACAGGTAAGAGCCGACGAGGAAGCCATTTACACACACGTGCCATGAAAAAAACAGCCGAGAATAGACGACGAGACAATTTACACACTCACCTAATTAACATTTGCCATGCCTCGGGGAGAGTGTAATTGCACCAGAACATACATTTGAGACCAACAATACCTGCTGAAGTGGATGAAATAACTGACAATCTTAAAAACGGGGTTTTTCCAGGAATCGATAATATAACAGAAGACATCAAAATGCTTATGGAACAAATAACTAAAGTTTTAGTGAAAATTATAAACAGCCACTTAAAAGCCGGTACGTCCCCAGCATGCCTTAAATTGTCGAGATTAACACCAGTTTTTAGAGGAGGTGAAACTTTGAGTCCTTCAAATTATCGTCCAATAGCTGTCACCAGTGTGTTGAGCAAAGTGTCTGAAAGAGTCATAAATACTCGAATAATCAATTATTTCAAGGAAATATCACCTTTAAATCCATTGCAGTATGGTTTCCAGGAGGTTAGCAGCACGATTGCGGCTACTCTTGACGCGGTTCAATTTATAAATCAATCATTGAACAAAGGGAAATATGTAGCTGCAATTTTTGTCGATACAAAAAAAGACTTTGATACGAAATTTTGTTTCTGCGACTAGAAGAGTATGGGATTTGTATGAAATTTAAGTCCGTTATTGAAAATTATCTATTGGACAGGAGAATAGAACCAAAATAAGGAAGCTTCACCAGTCAGGAATGTTGTATAAACAAAGATATTCCACAGTGGTCAATCCTAGGGCCTACACTTTTCCTTATGTATCTGAACAGTGTTCAAGATCTCAGGCTTTCTGGTAAAATAGTCTTGTTTGCTGACGATAAACTCCTATTGTATTTTGAAAAAGATGAAAATACAATAAATATGGATTTGGATAAATACTTGAGATGGCTGCAGCAGAGCTAGCTCATTATAAATATCCATAAAACTAAATACATAATATTCCAGCAAAAAAAATAAGCGTCCTATAAATCCATGTTTTCAAATTGATGGAGTTCAACTAGAGAAGGTCGATTCAATAAAATAACTGGGACTGATTTTGGATGAAAAGATGTCCTGGACACAACACATCAACTACATCAGAAGTAAAATCGCACTATTTATCGCGAAACTAAAAAAAAGTATGATTTCCTGGGAAAAAAAACACTAAATTTCTAATCTTAAATGCTTTTATCCTGTCTACTATCAAATATGGAGCAGTCTTGTGACGCGAAACAACTAAGCATAACATCGAGCTGATTGAGAGACTTGTCACTAAAGCGATAAAAGTTATATTTAGATTGCCGATTGCAGAGAAACCAGATCAGCCAGCAACATTTCGGTTTGAACATCAAGAACGGATAGATTAAGAATGAATCCAATACAACAGGCTATATCTTTCTACAATACATTGCCAGATACAGTCAGGAACTCAAGCAACATCGTGAAATTCAAAGAAAATTTTAAATTGCACATCAAAAATTAACAACCACGAAAAATGGACAGTAAATATCAGAGTTTTTGTATACTTTTTTCTCGACACATGTCAATGAAGACAATCATGGGACAATTAAAGAGAGAATATCATATTGATAAGAATTGTGCTGTCCCTCATACCAATAAACTAGTTGTCTGGGAAGCACTATGAAACACTTACATGAGGGGAAAATGATGCGCACAGACTGTGGATGCTGATAGAGTGATGAAGTGATTGGAAGAAAGGAGTTTAAAAAATGTTTGTTTCGAGCTAACTAGCGGTTCTAAGCAAGCTCTCGGTACAACGCCTCATGCGACTTGTATGAATTGAAATTCCCCTATGACCTAAACTACTGGTCATCCCATTCTCAAACTTTTATTATAAAATTAGTATAGCTTTAGCTTTGTTTTGTAATAAAAATAAAAAAAAACATTTTGTCGAAATCATTTAAATTAAAAGTTGAAGTGGCAACTTCTGGCTTCGCACAGGACAGTTAATTCAGGTTTATAATTATACAGGACAGTTAATTCAGGTTTATAATTATACTGGACAGTTAATTTTCTATACCAATCAGTTTTTTTAAATGTTTTTTTTAGATTTTTTTCAATTTGAAAATAGGCTTCCAAAAAAAATCCTGTCATCAATTTCATTAATTTTTCAGAAGCCCATGTCTCGGCAGCTTAACTTCATATTTACGTTCATATCTTCTAGAAGTACCATTACGCACAATGTGGACGAAATCCAACAGCCCGGTTTTTTTTCTTTATCTGTTCACCTGGTGGAAAATCCCATAAGTAAAAAGTATCTTTTAAGCGTTCATTTAGTCCAAATTTTCAGTACTAACAAACGCGCTTAAACAAATAAGCAGTTTTTTCCAAGTTTTAAGAAACTTTTATGAATAAGATATTTGAATAAATTTCTTCTGAATAAGTAACTAAAACAAATAAATGTGTTAAATTCAATTTGATAAGCCTACAACAATAAACTTGACATTTCGCAAATATACACAAGACAATTACTTCGCGTAAAACCAGAAATTCCCAAAGAAAATATTTGCTCGACATTCGGGCCTATAAAAGACACTGAAATTATGTCAGTGCATTCAAAAATACTTTAACAATGGCCAACATGACTTCGTTGCAATTAATCGTCCTTCTATTTGTCGGTAAGTATAATTAAGAATCTTGAATAAGTTTGACATACCATTTAAAAAGTATATTTCAAACCATACTTATATTCTGATTCAATAGGACTTGTTTACGCTCAATCCGAAGATTTGAAGTGCGCAGCATATGCTGATTGCGTTGAAGGAGAGGTCCAATGCGCTCTCTGTGATGGCGAATATAGATTTTTCCGGTCAGAGTGTGCAGTAAATGCATACAACTGTAACATTAATGCTCTTAGTTCTCGTAAGTAATTCCAGGTCAAAGTTAATAACAAGAAAAAACAATATGCTTTTATCGTCAATTCGAATGAAACAAAATTGCATTCGCTCTTATTTATACTGCAAGTCCGTGCGTCCTTGATTCGAAGCCAGTCATGAAGGTTAAATCAATATTGCTCGCCCGGATTTGACTTGATCGTTGGGCTAAGCTCTAGACAGAGGAAGGCGTTATTGTCATCATCTGAAAATCGCACTAATTGATTATGAAATAAAGTCTGCAAGCTTCGATACTAATTATAGAGCTTCAAGTACTTTTTTATGCTAAAGAGACTTTGCGGTCACCTCAAATACTTTTCTCTTAAAACTAAATGTTTCTTCTTACTGTCTAGGTTGCCGAATCGTTGAGCTGAAGTACTGCCTTGAGAAAGCTTGTCCCGTTCCTTGCAAAGGAATCTGTGCAACCGATGGACGAAGAATTTTATATTTCAAAACTGAATGCGATTACTTCAATTACATTTGCAGAACACAAGAGAGTAAGTGTTTTTATTCGTCAAAACTAGATGAATCGATTTCTCGACATTTTTCAATTGATTTTAATTAAAATTATCGGTACTATTTTTACTATTTTTAGTATTGAAGGAACTGGACATCAAGAACTGCTCGGCACAAATTAAGCTAGAGACTATTGAATAAAGAATGTTGGTTGAATAAATTTGGAATCATACAAAGCATAAATTGGTTGTTTTAATAGTACAGTCAAATTACTGAAGTACAGGAACTAATTGGGGTCTGGAAGAAATGGAAGTTCAAAAGGAATAGATTGGTGGATTTTTGGTTTTTCCCTCAATTGACTAACCTCAATTATTTGCAGAAGAGTGTTTAAAAGTAATTTTTACCAGGCAAGGTATGACTTAGGTGGGTGTAGCTAATTGTTCTCTCCAGAATAAAAATTTTCAGAATGCATTAATTACCCAGAGAAAATAAGCTGTATTGCTTTGTGTTAAAGTACCTATAGCCATATGACTGCTTTTAGCTAAAGCCATATTTCAGAAGTAACTTTGTAATTTGATTAAAAATAATATTGACGTTAGTTCTAATATTCCGGAACAAAACCGGCGAAAGTATAATCCGCGACTCGAAACTTTATTTCGATTTTGTTAATGTGAAGCGAAAAACTACTGGTCATCCATCATCGATGTTCCGTAATAATATCACTTCTTTTTCTTCTAATGAGATACGTAATTTATCCGCTGATAGCTTGCAGAAAATGTTTAATGTACCAAATCCATCAAACTTATACATTTCTTCCTCTACAAATGCTTTTGTCAATCACTTAGAAATTTCGCGTGACGAAATACGTAAAACTATTTGGGGACACGACTGCTACAAAGATTCTGGGTCCGATCTTCTTCCTCCATCTTTCTTTGTAAAAGTGTAAAGCAGCTTATAGCTCCCTTGCATATTTTCTTCAATAAATCAGTTTCGTCTGGAGTTTTCCCATCCTGTTGGTATATTTCATAAGTCACACCCATATTCAAAAATGGTGACAGATCCTGTATCGGAAGTTATAGAGTCGTTGCCATTTTAACTTCAATAATTCAAAACTAACGACAAAAATTAATGCTAAGGTTAGTTGGAATTCAAGATACCATTTTCAATACATTCTTGAATTCTAAAAATGATTACGAGAGAGGACCAAGCTTAAGAGCATTGTGCATTCTACATAGGAAGACGCAAAAAGGGCAAATAAATATAGACTTCCGTTCGTGCAAACGAAATAGAAAAAGATTCACGTTTAATTATCTGGGAACCAAGATTTGGCCAAAAAGCAAGCCTCGTCAAAATTTGAAAAAAAAACACTCATCGGGGAACAATCTACGCGATTCCAACGAGGATATATGAAGGATGGAAAGGCACGAGGAGTGGGACAATAAGGGAAGCGGAATTTTAAAAATAACGAGTGAGTAAGCCAACGCTGAACTTATGCAATGGCTTCAAATAAATCCTGAAAGCGAGGAGACCAAATTTGACACGCGTGTTTTAGAATACTGTGTACAAAGAAGGCAAATAAATGAATACAGGTGGAAATGTCGGTGAAAATATGGAAAAATGCAAGACAAAGCCAGCAAACCTAGAAATCTTTGCCTTGATATTCATTACATGAACACCAAATTGCAATTTAGAATCAAACACCACGTCAAGGTCTTTAAAGTGTTAAACAGCTGATAGGGAAACACCACACAAGAAATAAGAGAACGCATGTGGAACATTTTTACATAAGAATGACATCTGGTTATACTTCAAAATGTTTAGCGGTAAGAAGTTGTTTTCTCACCAGTGATTAAGGGCAGACAAATCAGCTAACAATCGGTGAAAATTGATAATAGAAGGAAGGTCGTTCGTTCTTCAACAGCCGGCGAGTGTTTTTTCTTTGCGACAGACCCATGCACTTAATCAGCTTGGACTTCAGTAGGATCTTTTTGTGAGTAGCAGTGTAACGATGTCACATACTTCACGGCATACTTTTCGTCAAGAGCACCTACCGCATGCGTAAACTTCGCAATATCGCGTATGATGCCCGCATTTTAAAAGTTTCACTCCAACAGGATAAACCACAGCTCTGGGTCAAATGGATGTGAAAGGTGGAACTTTCATAGCAATACGCTCGATCGAAATATTGGCGGCATCGACCGTATCTGATTTGCTATTGCCTGGATCCATCATGGTGAGACAGTTTGATGCAGGATAGCGAATATACATTCGAAATTCTTGTGTTTCGCAGCGATTCACAGCTTACGATAACTACGATGTTCGTTTACAGATGATTTGCGTTTAAACCGAGGACAAAACTGTAGGTTTGAACCGTTCAACTATAATCAGAAAGACTTTTGGTTAAACTTTCACACCATTTGAAGTGAACAAATCCTTTGTCTTGCTCCCTTTTTTGCTATTCTGGTAAAACTCGACTTGATGCACCCCATAACCGTTATGGCGCAATTACACTCTCCCCGAGACATGGCAAATGTTGACGAAGTGAGTGTGTAAATGGACTCCTCGTCTATTCTCGGCTGTTTTTTTCATGGCAAGCACGTGTGTGTAAATGGCTTGCTCGTTGGCTCTTGCCTGTTTTATGAAGGGAGAATGAGCGTTTTATGGCTGTGCCTGAGTATTTATGGTCATCTCGTCCTACCTCGAAGCCGCTTGAAACGAAGTCGGTCTCACGCATCGAGTCAAAAAAGGTCTGGTGCTCGCTCCGAAACCATAGGCAAGATGCATCATATCGGACAAGATGCATGCTTACGTGTGGATTCAAGGCACACTGCTGGAATAGTTGTAAACAAATTTTGAACAGAGAAAATGCTACCTAGCTGCTCGATATTACCACTTAAATTTCACACCATGCAGAAAAGTGCGAAGCTTAAGTGTATAGATATGCATATCGTGTAGGTAGGTAGGTATCCTTTCATGCCCCGTTTACACATATGGCAAACGTTTCGTCGAGGAACTTGGCCAATTACCTCCCTCCATGTTTTCGCATGTAAAAAAACAGGCGAGAATAGACAAGGTGACCATTTACACACTCGGCCCGCAAACATTTGCCATGTGTGTAAACGCGGCATCATATATCAGCCATGTTCACTCTATGTCTTGCTAAACGTCTTGTCGATTGTTTTGCCGAATGCCCTCACGAAACTTTCGTCTTATGTATAATTGCGGCATTAGATATGTAACTTGGAGATCAGGAGGATATCATTAATCAGAGGATATCAATGATCCATAAATCTGTAACTCCTTGATGCATGATGTGGTTTGGGCTGTACCTTTTTGCATTTTTTACCAGTTCATTTAATATTGTACAATATTTCGCACTATTGATTAAATCTTTTAGCATTTTTTTTTTGCCTTTATTTTTCGATTTGCCTGCCTTTTTAAATCCTGGTAGTTTTGCTGGTTCACCACACAGTTGGGATCTGCTTTTGCACATTTTATATGCTTTTCGAACGCTTTTTGAGATCCACGATTCATGTCGAACCCATACCTGGCTACTAGATGTTACTTTAATTTTTGCTTCAGATAAAATTCTTATCAGCTCTTCAATATGTACATGTAGTTTTTTGTTCAGGTCTCGCTACACATATTTCACGAACTCGTTGACAGTGCTGATCGTTATTTTTTTCGGCGTCAATTTTTCTTTAAGGCAAGTCCCGATCAAGATATTCAGTACCCTATGATCTAATTCTGGCCATTCATTCTCATTATAAGTAACTCGTTTCACCAAGTTTGAATTTCTTACAACAACATGATCAAGTAAGGTTTTCGAGGTTTCAGTACCACGTGTCGGTCTGACTGAATTTATTTGACTGCATTGTTGTACGTTAAAATATCTTCTTAGGCTTTTTTAACATGTGACGAAGACAGAAGGTCGATGTTTGTGTCAGCTACTGTGATGATCTTTTCATGTGAAGAATAAAGATGATCGATGTAATTTAAGGAGCAATGATCGTCCTCGAATGGGGCTTTGTAGAATGTGCCAATTTTAATATTCTTCAGATCCAGTTTAAGTTTTACTATGATTGTGTTGAAAACTTCAGACGCTGTGGTAAGCTTTGATCCTTTAATCGATTTTACAAATATCGCTGTACCCCCTCCGCGGCCAACTTTTCTGCATTGGGTACATATAAATGTTCTACATTTTCATATATCCGAATTTCATTAAGAATAACTACATTGATGTCATTGGTAGTTAGATAGATTTTTAGATAGTCGAATTTGTTACAAATGCTCCTTATATTGGCGTCCAATATTTGTCACTTGCTTTAATTAAATTTAATTTTTTTTTTAAACTATAATCAATGCGGATTTAAAACCATTTATCCGACTGATTGTAGTCATTCTAATTAGAGAATAGACTGAGTGATAGAAAGAGACAGCAACAGAAACAAAATAAAATAATGCTTTTCATAAGTCGTGGGGTGACGTATAGCCCCTGTTGCGGTCCGAAGGTTAAGCTCATTAATTGCAATCATTTTTTTGTACCCTGGGCATTCGTAACTATCAGCTCGGTGTTTAATATGGATATTCTTCTTCTGAGAGCAGTTTATGCATTTTAATACAGTATCTGTGAAAGCATTTGTCTGGTGGTTACCAGCACATTTGTGCGGTGAAAAATTTCGAAAACTTGAATTGATACTAATAAATTCACTAGTAATTGTCACCGTCGCTTAATGGATATGAGCTCTGAAATACAAAAGTTTTAAGTAAGAGCAAAGCTAGGATTATTACTATTGGTAGCTTTTTGGACGCTACTATACTCCAGTGCCTGATAGTTTGATTATTCTTTCGTTTATCTTCAAGTGAAATGACAGTGAGATAGTAATTGAAGCCTCAACACCTAACTATATCCACGCGAAAAGTATGGAAGAGTTAGCTTACTGGGGAAAATATACCAAAAAGCTCTTATATGTGCTTGGATAGCTTGGTCCTCTGACATGCAAAATATTTAAGTGAAAAATTGCTTATATCCTTCTTCATGACGTCCGGCGATATTTTTCGGTAAACTATTCTCCTAGATGGTTGAAGAATTTAAAAATTATTTTTTTTTTTAAATCTAAAAATTTAATGATTCTCCTGAAACTCTAACTTAGCATCATAGTATATTACAGCCAGACTTTACGCTCCAGAATGCTAAAATGAAAAGTATATTCAGTATTGAAGAAAAGATGTTACAGCTATCACGATGATTTGTTTTTCAGTGCTCCGTCTGAAGGTTTAGAAGACAACACGATTTTGATGTAAAAAACTTTAGTGCACCTGAACGGGTAGAAACACTAATGTTTGAAGAACAGTAGAAGAATCGTGCAGATTTTGAGTGCATATTCTACGACACGAGCTGCTTATTACAACCAAACTGTTCAAACGCCACGTTTTACTTTGGTCTCAAGAATGCATTATAACTGATATAGTGGAAGGTGTCAGATATTACCACTGGCATGAATTTCAACGTTTATGAGAGCAAAACACGGGTTAATTATATTCGTTATCAGTTGCTTATTTCACAAAATTTTGAAAGCAGCATCTTATATAACATCAATGAAGAAAATGCTCAGTGCCTGCAGCACTGTAACTGAAGTTGGTGTTTGGGGCTGCAATCCGAAAAATTTGCAGAACTTTGGGAATTGAAACATTGGTTATTTATTTTCATTGTAAATGTTTCCGGTATGAATACTGACTGTAAGCATTTATTGCTCCAAAAGTAGCACAACCGACTCGTGCTGGCAACCTTTTGCCAGTATCAAAGCCAAGAATATATCACATCTGCTTCACGTTCTTATATTACATTCGAAGTTATAGGAGTATAAAGAAATTTAGGGCTACCTGCAGCGAGTTTTTTTTCAAATAATCGAAAACTTAATATTTGCTGTTTATTGTCACTAAAATATCATTACCATTTGAAAATTCTACGATGAAACCGCTTAATAAAGATATTGCAATTAAACACAGAACCAACCATAGCTGGCAACCCTATCGTAACCATATTTGGCCTGAATAGTGTTTATAATAGGTTCCATTAATTGTATGAAATTCGTATTGATTTCATGACTGCACTGGAAGTTATAGGGCGAAAAGTTTTATTTTCCTGAGCAAATTTTCAAAACCAAAGAAACTAAAATTACCATAGCTGGCAGCACCAATCTAATTTTTTAACCAAATTTCCATCAAACAGATTTTAGAGTAAGGTTCAATTCAAAAGTAAGGCACAATTCAAACGGCTTCTATCAGACCTAGTCCTACTTTAGTCCAATGCATTCTGTAAATTTCAGTTGTATCTGATTATTGGTTCGTGAGTTCCCGTGAACAGAAGCTTTTGATGTTAAAAATATAGGTCAACTGGGAAAGGGTTACCGTTCTTGTCCGACATGAAATTTCCAAAGTTTTACTTTGAACGTGTAGATAAAGCATAAGATTTGTATACAGATTGGTTTTATTGTAAGAAAGGGACATTTTTTAGGATATTCGATGGTTTGAATGTTTTCACTTCCAAATTTTTATTTTTTCAAATTTAAGTCACCAAAATTATCATAGCTGGCAGCTCCAACCGAACTTTTCAACCAAATTTCTATCAAACGCGGTTCCAGCTACTGTGTGAATTTCGTTAAAATCGAACGATTCAATCAGAATTGATAAGGCTAAAAGCAGTTATCTTTTTTAGTGATTTTTCAAGATGGCACCACTGGCACAGAATCGCCCAACTTTCAAAATCACTTTTATTAAATTTGGTTCTATTTAAGACCAATAGATTCTGTAAATTTCAATTAATTCTGTTTATTGGATCGTGAGTTTCCGTGAACAGAAGTTTTTGATGCTAAAAACATAAGTAAATTGGGCAAGAGTTGCCAGGCGTGCCCGTTATACCATATCAAATTTTTTACTTTGGCTATATAAACAAAGCATAACATTTTTATATGAGTGGCTTTTTTTGAAGAAGCTTCATTTTTTCGAGAGAGAAGATGATTTGGAGGTTTTTAGTTTCAGTGCCAGTACGCTCATTAAAAGCTACAAAAATTCACAACTAAATAATATGTACCATTATGTCCTGAAAATTTCGTAATGAATGAATAGCTCTGTCAAAAGTTATCGCAATTTAAAAATTTTCAAATTAACCCGTTCTCTTATTAGGCACCTAGCGCACACATGGGGTTAAAAAATTCCAAAACATTATCCGATTCGCATTTAAAACACGTTCGAAATTAATTTTGCCAACTTTGTTTTTGCAAAAATTATTTGTGTACAGAATAATAGGTATATTAAAAATATCAGTAAAATGGCCGCCGGTGCCAAAGGGTTAACAATAATTAACATTTAGTGAGACCTGGACCTATTATGCATATACACCAAGGTATTCTGAAAGTTTCAGCTCAATCGGATGGCGCGTTCTTGAGATTATCTCACTGAAATTTTTTGATGATATATATATATATATATATATATATATATATATATATATATATATATATATATATATATATATATATATATATATATATGGAAATATGAATTTTTGGCCGAATCGATTTTAATACTAATGTTCTTCGAACATTAGTAAAAATAGTGAAAGTTCGGCAAAATAATTCAAAAATCTTAAAGCGTTGATATGCTACTAGAAGCTAACAATAAATTATGTCGTTATTCTGAGTAATTTTGGGCTTTTTAAAAAAACCAATCTGGAAACTTTTACAAATTATCTACGTTCAAAGTATTTTAGTTATTTTGAATGCAGTATTTTTTTTTTTTAAATAACGAGTTGGTACCTCTTCATGAGTCCAAAGAATTTTTCTTTTTTCTTCTATTTTGGTGCGATCAAAGATTTGTATAAAATTGCTTGATGTTGCCACTTGTAACTGAAGTGCCAGTATCTAAAACGGCGTGAATTATTCACAATATTAGATAATTTTTATGATTTCGCTTAGCAGCCATATGGCTAAACGTACTTTAATACAAAGCAACACAGTTTCTTTTCTCTTGGTAGCTAATATATTCCGAAAATTTTTTGTGGAACAATTTTCCAACAAATAAGAGAACAATTAGTTATACCCATGTAATACTTTGCCTGGTCAAGATTTCTTGTTAACGCTCTTTTGTAAGTAATTAGGGAAAGTAAATTGAGGAAAAAACAAGAAACAACAAATTGGTTTCTATTGAACTTCCGCTCTCCTCCACCCCCTTTGGTTTTTGTGCTTCGGTAATTTGAAAATACTATTAAAACAGCCTTTTTCATGAATTGAATGAAATTAAATTTATTGAAACAAAAACATTTATTCAATAGTGTCTTTTATTGCAAAGCAGTACTTGACGTCCACTTCCTTCAATGCTGAAAATGGAAAAAAAATAGTGCCGATAATTTAATTTCGATCCATCTAGTTTTGACGAATAATACTTACGTTTTTCTGATTTGCAAATGTGATTGAAGTAATCACATTCACTTTTGAAGGCATAATATTTCACTCCATCGGTTGCACAGATCACTTTGCAAGGAACGGGACAAGCTCTTACAATGCAGTCTTCCAGTTTAACGATTCGGCAAACTAGAATAGTGGGAAGAAACATTCAGTTTTAAGAGGAAAGTATTTGCCATAACCACATAGCCTCTTTAGCGTAAAAAATGTACTTGAAGTACTATAATTTCTATCGAGTCTTGGGTATTGAAGCTGGTAAAGACTATTTCATAATCAATTAGTGCGATTATCAGATGATAACGATATTCTGTGTCTTGAACATTTCACAAATTGACACAAGTCAAATCCCGGCGAGAAATAATAATCTTACTTTCATGCCCAGCTTCGAGTCATGGTCGCACAAACTTACAATATAAACAATAAAACAATATAAATCATTCAACTTGAGGGAAAAAGCGTATTGTTTTTTGGTATTATTTTGTCTTGGAATTACTTACGAGAACTGAGATCATTAATATTACAGTTGTAAGCATTTACTGCACACTCTGACCGGAAAAATCTTAATTCGCCATCACAGAGAGCGCATTGGACAGTGTTGTTACTGCACCTGGTACCTGTGACAGTGCCTGCACACTTGAAATCTTCGAATTGAGCGTAAACAAGTCCTATTGAATCAAAATATAAGTATGGTTTAAAATATGTGTTTGAAACATGTTAAACTTATTCAAGATCATTGATCATACTTACCGACAAAAAGAATAACGGTTAATTGCAACGCAGTTATGTTGGCCATTGTGAGATTATTTCTGAAAGCACTGCCATGAATTCTGTGACTTTTATAGGCCCGGATAGCCAGATGTTAAGCAAATATTTTCTTTGGGAATTTCTGGTTTTACGCAAAGCAATTTTCTTATGTATACAAATTTGCAAATTGTCGGGTTTATTGTTGAAGACTTCGAAAATTGAATTCAACACGCTCTAGGATTATTCGTTTCAGTTTTTTATTCTGAAGAAGTTTACTCAAATGTCCTATTCATAAAAATTTCTTAAAATTTAGAAAAGCTGCTTATTTGTTTGGAACAAAACGTCCAAACAAATAAGCAGCTTTTCAAAATTTTAAGAAATTTTTATGAATAGGACATTTGAGTAAACTTAATACTGAAACATATCGACCAAATAAACGTATAAAAGATTCGTTTGGGATTTTCCACCAGGTGAACAATCAAATATAGTAGTTTGGCGATCAATTGACTTATTAATTTATTTTGATTAAATATATTGATCATGTAACATATTCGTACATGTACTATGCACCCATTTCGCTCACTTAATTAACAGGAGGTAAGATATTAAATTTTGATTTTTTAAAAATCTCTGATTCGAAAGTAAATTAATTAAGAAACCAGGCGGAGAGGCTGCAACGACATCTATGATTACAATCCTTTAACAGGACTAAGTCTATTATTTTTAATAGTCCAGTGAAATCCGACGTAAAAAAGGCGAAACTTCGGAAAAATTAGGGGAAAGCTGATTTTTGGTGTGAACCTTGGTATTGGCATGTTGAACAAAATGTCAAAACTCTCCATCGATCCAAGTGCTGCGTTACTTTTTATACGGAGTCAAAGGTCACCAAAACTGATCTTTCCTAAATATCTCAGTAACGGCCACGTCTTCAGAAAAACAATGTATGACGAATTTGTAGCTTAGAAAAATTTCAATAAAAAAAATTAGATAATTTATCTTGCAACCATAACTGTTTTTGAAATATATTGATCTAAACATTTGTTACTAACAGCATCCTCTTTCCCAACGGCATGTTGTTATCCGATTTTGATTACGACTTGAAATGTATGTGAGTCTTTTTTTCTATGTTTAAGAGGCGCATAAATAAACATGCAAACAAACTTATCTACCAGACTCCAGAGTAGGTGGAAAAGTGTGCTCCGAAAAGTTTCCTTCACCCCCCGTCCCCTTTTGCCATAAAACTTGTAGGGACATCTGCTCGCTACTCTCTTCTCGGAAAGAAACTGTATTGGTACATCATGCATGGAATATTCCACGAAAGAGCAGGACAAAACAACAACATTGCGGGTGAAAATAGGTTTTGTAACATATCGTGGCCTTAGGAGTTTGAAAAAGCAAGATAATATAATGGAATAATTCTGTAAACGCCCATTCTTGACATTATGGGAGCTCAACCCGCTGCAGATTATCCCCGAATGATTAGTTTTTTTTACCAATCCTGTGATGACTGCATAACGACAAAGGGACATGTCACGTCTCGAAATCAATTCGCACCTGAAATTACGTGACCTTGTCCTGATCGTTCATGGGATAAGAAGATATGGAAAAAAACTAAAAAAACCGGTTATTTCGGGGTGGTTCGTTTACGGGGGTTGGTAGGGTTTGGGTAAGGTGTGGACATAGGGCTAGTCCTGCGATGACAAGAATAGGCAATTAACAGGATAAAAAGTGATCTTATCTTGTTTAACAGCCGGTAAAGAGTAGGCAACGAGCTCATTTCTGAAGATTTGGGATGGAAGCTCAGGGATACAATTTTATGGAAAAGAGGGGGGGGGGTGTACCTTGTCGGAGCACACTTTTCCATCTACCCTGGAGTGTGGTAGATAAGTTTGTTTACATGCTTTTTTAAACATAAAAAAAACTCACAAACATTCCAAGTCGTAATCAAAATCGGATATCAACATGCCGTTGAGAAAAAAAATGCTATTAGTAGCAAATGTTTAGATCAATATATCTCAAAAACGGTTATGGTTACAAGAAAAAGCTATCGATTTTTTTGTTGAAATTTTTTAAAGCTACATATTCGTCATGCATTGTTTTCCTGAAGACGTGTAGTATGTTCTCCAGCCATTGGACATGGTCATTGAATAAATTATTTTTTTACGAACCATAAAATTTCACATAATACAGCGAGTCGTAAATGTAATCAATCAATTCGGTACTAAACTTTTCATTTTATAGCTTTCTAGCTTAAGACTGGTACCGAGATAAGCGTGAATATAAATTTTGACAAGTCTTTATTATCTGGTCATTGTTTGTAGTGAAAATATTGTCAATGAATTAAAGCGATGGCTCTGGTAATTTTTGACAGGTAAATGCAAAGTATTATTGTTTCTGATTATCTCTTTTATTATATTTTGTGCTTAATGTATAGGCACAGTTAAATTTCCAAACTTAAATGTTGATCGGCATTCAATATTACTTTTTTGCTTGAAAGAATGGTCTGTGGTCTTGGTCTTCTACATTGGCGTGAAATGATCGCCGCAAAAAAAAAAAAAAGTACAGCTCTAAACAAATTTCACGTGAAATTTTTATAGACCTCAGTACTATGCTTTATTTGCTGAGTCCAATGCTTAGTTTAATGAATTTTGCACAGTTTTCAAACCGATTCATTTCTTTTGAAATAAACTTTTTAGAACGAGTACATAAACTAAGTAAATCATTACAATTTTGTTAAACGCGCTTTGATAGTAACTTCTTCTTGCAGTTGAAAATTTGACGTACAGTTTCAAATGGTGTCTGTGTTAAAATGTCATTTAAATTCACATCTTTTCATAGCCTTATTGGGGACAATGGTTGTGTTCTCTTTCGGTGAGGTTTGCTAAACTTTTTGAACAAATTCATTATTGCAATATCAAAAATAAGATAAATAAACCGAATTTATATTTTCTCTTGCAGTGTCGATTCCGTGTAGTTTTGCAGAGCTAGTTAATTGTACAAATTTAACATGTGTTGATGTAGGCCAACCGGTTTGTGCAAAGTTTGGTGATCTATATCAGATATTCGATAATCTTTGCTATGTGTTAAAGGAGAAGTGCGAAAAAAATACAGGTATAATAAGGCCAGTAAGACAAATCTTATAAGTGTTTCCAATAATAGGCCTATTTCAGAATGGGAGGTTGTCGATATGAATATCTGTAGTACTTTGAACTGTAGGTCAATTTGTACTAAAGAATTATTTTTCACTTGCGCAACAGATGGTGCTACTATTGAGAAATTTGCAAATCCGTGTATGTTCCGGTATTATCAGTGCTCACATCCTAATGAGTGTAAGTAAGCAATTGCATTATAAGATAGCTCCTAACTCTAAGCCTGAGGTATCTAAAGTTTGACGAACTAGATACCTGCAATTCTTAAGTTTATATTTTCTTTTTTTGCAGCATGGGAACGGCTTTCGGATTGCGACTAAAATTCAGTAAAACATTTTTTTTGTATTTGCTTAGAATTCATGACTAAACGACAACAAAAGTGTTTGTACGGAGACGATAGTAAACTAAAAGCAATAAAAGGAAGCTATTTTGTTCTTTTTGCTAACAATTTTACTAAAAAATCATTGAAATGATTGTAATATTTTATATATTATTTGTGATTCTGAAGCAGTTGTAAATGTGACATATTTTAAGCATACTGCAAACCAAAGATATTTGACTAATTGTACTCTGCATCATCCATTGTGCGATGACGATTAGTTCAGTAACGGTCTGTTACAATAGAGTTTCAAAAGTCCTGATTTCGCACTATCGTTGTCCAACTCGATGTCTTCAGCACTTCTTTGAAATTTTGGATAACACCATCATCTTACAGACAAAAGGGGTTGGTTTTTGATGAATTCATGGCCACAATGCCGCTAATATATTGCTGCGAAATAGTCTCGGCACCTGATGGAATCTTTCTCTCTCTCTCTTTCTCTCTCTCTCTCACACACACTCCCACACACATACACACACATACACACACACTCACGTGCACCCAAATATAGCAAATGCAATGAGGCATGCAACCATGATACAATTAAAACAAGGTTATCCATTGCGCAAGTCTCTCACTATCCCATTCTCGCGCTGGTGACAACTGTGAGTGATTTGCCTTTAAGCCAATGTAAAATTGGGCACCTTCAAGGAGGGCGTTTGGCGTGTTAATGGAGCGATATTTCGATTTTGATCATGGGGTTTGAATGGTTGGTCTGTGCTTTTAAACATCCTACAAAATCTCAATCTCTGTTGTACAGAGCACAATGATGAAAAACTCAATAGCTTATATTTCCGGAGAAGATATTAAATCCACTCACGACAACGAATATTTTAGAGTTTTCTTATGCTAGTTGTATGTACGTGCCAGTGAACGAAAAAATACCGTACCTTAAGCGTACTGTACGCGAAAAGTACACATACCGTACCTCAGTCTATAATGTTTGTGTACATGTACACAACCGATATACCGAACGAAACAGACACGATGCAAAAGTACGCTACGATTGAATACTGTACTGTACAAAGTACACAAACCTTATCCTCTACAATACGGAATGTGTACACCTACACAACCCGTACACAAACGATATACACTAAACGTACCGTACGTTTAGTGTACTTTTGCGGTTCATTTATATGAAAAGGAAAAACACTTTGGAAGTGAAAGCACTGAGTCAAAAATATTGAACTTCACAGGAGAGCATAATTAATTCATTTCGGCTACGGCATTATCACTTTTATCAGTAATTTTTTCCCAGTTCATATAAATGAACCGCAAAAGTACACTAAACGTACGGTACGTTTAGTGTATATCGTTTGTGTACGGGTTGTGTAGGTGTACACATTCCGTATTGTAGAGGATAAGGTTTGTGTACTTTGTACAGTACAGTATTCAATCGTAGCGTACTTTTGCATCGTGTCTGTTTCGTTCGGTATATCGGTTGTGTACATGTACGCAAACATTATAGGCTGAGGTAGGGTATGTGTACTTTTTGTAGTGAATGTGTTTGCGTACGGGCATCAATAATGTACGGTACAGTACACTAAGGTACGGTACCATAAGGTTTTTTTTCGTTCACTGGTACGTGCGATGTTGGGTTGTTCATCCATCTCGATAGGGTAATAGAAACAAATATGCACTGAGAAACTATGATGTGATTGATATATAGTAATTTTGTTAATTGCGGTTCTTCGTGAGTTGCGTTTTGAAAATATCAGAGCAGTTGGAAACAAGATTTGAATTTTGTTATTAGCACCGCACATTATGAAAATGCTTCACAGAAATAAGCATTTGAATGGCCACTGAAACGAAATTTATCGTGAGTCGAAAAACTAATAAAGTTGACGTAAGGATGCAAATTTCGATCCAATTTATCTTCAAGTGGACCTTAGTACTAAGCCTAAGGATGAAAAACGATAAAAAAATGCCTTTATTCAACAGCCACAGTAGCTGAACTATACAGCATCAACTAGTTCTATATTTTTCGCAATCTTAATGAGGCCCTTAATTCATTATTTTTAAGCAGTTATGTTTGAAAGTAATGTGTCTTGATGTCGTCCCCGGAGCGACATTTTCGCTTCCCCAGAGCGAAATTTTCGCTTTTCAGAGTGAAAGTTTCGCTTTACAGAGCGAAATGTTTGCTTCCCTAGAGCGATTTTTTTGCATCCCCAGAGCGAAATTTTCACTTCCTGAAGCGAAATTTCAGCTTCCTCAGAACGAAATTTTCGCTTTGCAGAGCGACATTTTTACTTTCCAGAGCGACATTTTCGCTTCACCGGAGCGAAAGTTTCGCTTCCTGGAGCGAAATCTTCGCTTCCTGGAGCGAAATCTTCCCTTCCCCAGAGCGAGATAGCGTCCCAGAGCGAAAGTTTTTCTGTGAGACTGTATAACTCCGTGATTGACTGAATTTTTGTTACGCTGCAGGTCTGAGTTGCTCGCCAACTGAATGTCGCACCTTGCACCATATTGGAGTCAATCAAGTACTTGATCGTTTGAATAAGAGTTGGGATGCATGCCGAACCTAACAGGGGCTAACGCAGAAAATTCGGACTCTTCTGTTGTTGCCTAATCTATTCATGACCTGAATTCAGGGTTTGTATGTGTGTGACATCAGTGCTTTAGAAGTTTTGAGTGGCTCGAAACTAGGTAATTTGGTGAAAGATTACCGCTCATGTTAGTTGCGGAATTTTCAGTAGGGTGGACAAAGGACAAAGTTTATCAAAAAACAATTAATTTTTTATTTTTAAGATATTTTATTTTCTTTTTCTTTCACTTTCCTGCTGTAGCGAAACAGCTTCCCACACATTCATCAAAAATCACATATGTCTGTTTTGGATAAATACGTACTTGAGGCTTGGTGATTACTCAATGTTTCTGCCAGAAGTTGTAACAAATCGAAATTTGACAAAAACCCTTGAAAAATATCTAAACGGTTATCAGAACTGAGTATTAAACATTATCAGTTTGCTCCTCATACTTCCTTTTCCTCATACCCTACTAACCATAAAGGTTTTATCTACATTTTTCTAATTTTTTATTTTTTTACTTATAATAAGTTTAATTTGCCATTTGAATTTCGTTTTGATTCTATGACTGTACTGGAAGCTTTAGGGCAAATAGCTTTATATTGCTCAGCAATTTTCCAAAATTACCATAGCTGGCAGCTCGAACCGAATTTTTCAACCAAATTTCTACCAAACGTGGCTTAAAGTGTAAATTTCGTTAAAATCGAATGACTGAATCAGAATTTATAGGGTCAAAAGCAGTTATATTTCTTAGTGATTTTTCAAAGTGGCAAAACTAGCACAAAATTGCCTGCATTTCAAAATCACTTCTACCAAACCTGGTCCTACTTAAGACCCAATATGTTCTGTAAATTTCAACTAATTCTGATTGTCGGATCGTGAGTTTCCGTGAACAGAAGTTGTTGATGCTAAAAATATAGGTAAATTGAGAAAGGGTTACTAGGCGTGCCCATTCAAAATTTCAAATTTCTTACTTTGGCTATGTAGACAAAGCATAAGATTTATATATGAGTGGCTTTTTCTCCAAGAAGCAACATTTTTTCAGGAGAGTCGATGATTTGAAGGTTTTCACTTTCAGCGCCTGCCCTAGCTACACGGTTGATAACATACTCACTGAGAACTACACAAATTTACAACAAATGAATACCAATACGCTCTGAAAGTTGTATAACGATCTAATAACTATGTCAAAAGTTATCGCAATTTAAAAATTTTCAAATTTTCCCCGTCCTCGTTTTAGGCACCTAGCGCCCACATGGGGTTGAAAAATTCCTAAACATTATCCGGTTCATATTTAAAACACGTTTGAAATTTATTCCGTTACCTTTGTTTATGCAAAAGTTATTTGTGGACGAAATAATAGGCATATTAAAAATATCACTAAAATGGCCGTCAGGGCCAAAGAGTTAAAGATAATTAACATTTTTTTAGATCTGGACCTATTCTGCATATACACCAATGTATCCTGAAATTTTTGATGTACGTACGCTAAGCTTTGTAGCTGCAGCAGGCAAATGAAAAAAAAAGAAAATTTGATATCTTAAAAATAAAAAAACTTGTTCGTTTTTGTTTAAAAAAGAAAACAATTGATAAACTTTGTCCTTTGTCCACTCTGCTGAAAATTTTGAATAGATTAAGCAAACAGAAGACTCAGAAATTTCTGGGTTTTCTGTCATTGATGGAAATGTGTGGACGAATGCGTTTGCCAATCATGTTAGGATCTGTAGATAGGATCGGCAAAACATCCCAATTCTTATTCAAACGATAAATTACTTTTTAGTCACGCAAAAGATGCAACGTGCGATATGCAATTGGCAAGCAACTCAACAATCATGGGGCGTTACTATGTGACCTTGAGTCAGTCAGTAAAACCTACCCGACGCAATAGTTGGACGTCACTCTAAGCCTAGTTTGATAGAAAGTAGGTTGAAAAATTTTGAGAGAGCTGTCAGCTATGGCAATTTTTACAGCTTTTGTCTCATTTCTTTACTAGGATATGCTGCCATTAAATTTTCAAAACATAATGATATTGATGTGGAAAATGTAGCCAAAGTTTGAATTTCAAAAATGTTGGAGCTCTAAAATACTTTATACGTCTGAAACTTCCTTCCAAAGTAGTCAGCGGATTGAAGACAAATTCATAGGATGAGTTGACCACAACAAAAAGCTGATTTGTTTTATTTATGACTGAGGTGCTATCAAAAGGCAACAGATAATTCCTGATTTCCGTACTAACAGTCATAACAATAAAATTTTCATATGATAAATATCTACAGTGAAAATAAATAAAAAGCAAAGCAAAGCTCTCCTGCTACAATACATTTATGGTCCTGAAGAGTGGAGATGCTAGAGGCTTAAATTTCATAATAGAATCATTTGAGTGTGAAATGATTAGTTCCAAGCTTCACCTGATTTGGCGCAGACAACGAATTAGGACTAGATTAGCCCAAAGCTCGGTAAGCGCCTTCTGCAAATATCTGAATTATACCAGTAACCATATACCAGGAACCATATATCAGGAACCAGTGCTCTATCTATTACGCTACTCAAAAAATAAAATTTGTTTAACTTTTCCAAGTTTTCATTAGACAAAAAAAGTATGAATGTAACTATCATAAGCACTTGGGTAAAATAGTTCAACGGTTTGACTCCACCTTGTCGCAGCTTTTATTTGATAAAAAAAAATATAAATATACTGGAACCGAGAATACATTTTAAATGTCTCCAATCAATTAGTTGTGCCATTCAAACCTTATTACTGTTAACTTGATTACAAAAGCAAAATAGTTGCAAGTTGTTTTAAGTGAATGTTACTGACTGTATAAACGTATTAAGAAAATTGAAAGAAATGTTTTCAGTTTTGAATTATCGAATATTTCAGCAATACTCTCCACTGATTCAGTGGATTCTTTCGAATTTCTTTTTTATAGTTACATGTGGTGAGTACTGTCTTCATTTGTGGAAAATAAGGAATATATTTATGAGCATTCATCAAGGAATAATGACCTCAAACGCATCCCATAATGATGTTTTTGAAATACGGGAAACTCCTTGTATCGTGGCATGCCCACCAGCAGGTGCTCCAGTTTGCGGAAGGTATGGGGGTGATTATCAAGTGTTTCTGAGTGACTGCGAAAGAATCAATGCAAATTGTGATTCTGGAATGTGTATGCGTTGTAATACAAAAAGTTTAATTGTGCTTCCAAGTCCCGTTGAATATTTCAGTGTGGGACCCTATCGGTATGGAATATTGTGCTGAATCTGGATGTGTTTCTAATTGCAACAGTGCCCCCCACAAAACATGCGCCTGGAATGGCGTTGTTTTTAAACATTTTCATGATCCATGTATGTTTCTGAGCTATGCATGTAGCCACTATGAAGAAGGTAAATAAATTTAGAAATTTGAGACAATAGCCCAGCTTAAAGAAGATGTATTGAAAATTTATAGAATTTTATTGCATGTTTCCATTTTTGCAGACTGGTTACGTTTGTTCGAGTGTATGGACTAGAGTCAGCAGGTTTAACAATTTGAGTGTATATTTTCAAATAACCAACATCATAATTTACAAGATTTTATTTTTTTAATGAACAATTTTAACGAACACGGCTAATAAGAAAAAATAGATACAAAAACAGCACCTGGTTTCATTATATTAAGAACATTTCAAACATACTTTTCACCTTCAGAATACCAACGGTATTTGTATAGAGCTTTATGTACAAACTCAAAAACACAACGGAAAGTAGTATTGGCAGCTGAATATCGATACCACAATAGTAATGGTCACACCAAACCACAATTTTTTCCGAATTTCATTAATTTGTTATTTTTCAATATAATAACAATATAATCAAAGCAAAATAAACCGATTATATAAAAATCGTTTTTAAAGTGAACTCTTTTGAGAAGGTGCGTTTTTGTGCTTTTGTTTTTGTTTTTGTAATTTCCACCCCATTTTGACTTACGTGTACAAATACAGCACTTATACAATTTCTTCGAGAGAAGAAACCAAACATGATTTCAGTATGGCCGAAAAGCTTGAAATTATATGAAGGAAGTAATAACCATACAGAGAGGGCTACTGCAATGCAGTAACATAATTTCTAGACTTCTAAATAGCCGATTTCGGGATTGTGATCAAGCGCCCAATGCCATAGTACATGGAGGAAAACCCATAGGCGTAGGTGCTATGTATTACAAATCTTGAATTACAGTCTTCAGTTCCATGTATTATGACCCCACATGCCATGTGTATAGACGTAAGCTTCTAAATGGACATTTTCACTATTGCAAACAAAAACAACACGACTCGAGCAAATACACATCGAGTTTTTATGCGTCGAGACAATTTTCTTTAAACCCGGGAGAACTGAAGACCATCTCAGAGAAGAAACCGGATTTCCATATCCGCGACTTACAAGCAAAACACACTAAATCCATTTTTGAGTTTTTTACCCATGCTAAATTTCTTGAAGGATTTTGTTCTATCTTTATGCAGGCTAAGTCTATGATATAATATAAGCTAAGTATGCACTATTAAGTATTGCTCGCACATAATCAACCATTCATATTTCACACTAAACCCTAGTACTATACACATTGATTCATTAGACTATAGTATTTTACGGGAATCTAAATTTTCGCAAGCGAAATGAAAAGCTCTTTTTGTATGGGGTTTGCCGTTAATTTGCCGTTTTTGTATGGGGTTTGCCGTTTGCCTTAAGAGTATAATACTATGCTCAAGTCGAAATTTCATAAAAAGCTGCACTTACTCGAAATTTCAGTCTGGTAAATTAAACTCATTTTTTGACTAAATGTGACCTAATATGACAGTTGATGCTCTATTGCATAGCTCAGGGTAAAATGTACATAGCCTATGAGACCATAAATAATGCGCTATGCTACTACATAGGACTGGGCGCTATGTGCATTTTTTCGAGTGCACTCACAAGTTTTTGATTTATTTTCCAAAACGGAAAAAAACAATGCAGCAAAATGTACAAATTGTGCATTGACAGAATTTTTAAGCTAAGTTTGTGTCTTGTTTGCGTCAAACTTGAATATGCTGTCCAGTCGCTCCCCATAAACTGAAAGAAATCGAGTGTAACGTGTACTATATTAACCACCTAAAGTGCCAAATTCGGCATTTCATTCAGAATTCTTTCAGAAAATTGAAGCGAATTTAGAAAAAAAACTTTCGGATTCTCAAACTTATTCGTTACGAATTCTTTAAGACCGGTATATGAAAAACGTTACAAAAACGCCGAAAGTGCTCAAACTTCCCCTCTCTAGCTCTTGAAAAGCTTTTGTACAATGGTTCATTTTTTTCAAGATTCACTGCGAATTCTTTGGGAATTCCTTGTGAATTTTTTGTGAGTTCTTTGCGAATTCTTTACGAATTTTTTGTGAATTTTTGAACATTTTCTTGCAGGTTTCAAATAGTTCTTTGAGAATGCTTCCAATACTTTTTGAATATATTCTAATAACATTTATTCAATAAAATACTTATAATGTTTAATTCCAATACTAATTTTTTTATTTGTTGTTTCATTTCATATTATTAATTTTAAATAACAATTTTTTTCGTCCATTTGCTAAACTTGTCATTGCTGCAATAAAAACCTTTTTTTTAAAAAAACCTTCCAGCTCGTTCTCTCTTCTTGAAGGAAATCTTCGCACGGGAGCTTCTGCATACAAAAGGAAGAAGTTACTAGGGAATAAAAAATTTAAGTAACATTTCGAACCTTTAAAATAGACACTGCTAACACCTCAAATAACACAATTTCAAAAAAAAACTTTGTAGGCACTTGTGCTTATGCATAAAAAACAGTTATACGACTAAAGTACTGTTTTAATACTTAATTTAATAAACGAAACATTAACGGTATTAGGTTCGAAATTTGTTCCAAATTCCAACGTATTTCACAACAAACTTTTAACAATTTCCCTATCACAGATTCGTTCGCACTTTGTTTGGAATTTGTTCGAACTCAGTGAAATATTTGCAACGAATTCCGATTGATTTTAAATTTGTTTGTTCCAAACTTCAGAAGAGATTCTTAAAAAATATTCAAATGTTTCTCATAAAATAATGAGTAAATAAGTTTTATTTATTTCAAGAGCCTTTTATGTTTCTATCTCTTTTGCTCAGTTTCGGATTAGTCGTAATCAATTTTGAATTCCGAATTTGGCACGCTGGGCCAGCATAACAACACTGAAAAAAGTTCTCATAGCGCAGTATTTATGGTCGCATATGATATGCACAAAGTATCCTTATCAATAAAACATACCTCTCTGTGGCAAATTATCAAGTTTTAAATAGCACATACTCCTATGCAACAAAGTTCAGTTTTTATTGTCGCTTACGTTTTGTGCATATTCTCTTACCTACAAAAAAATAAAACAAGCCTTAGGCTAAAAACAAGCTAAATTCTCAAAAATTATGGCCATTTTTGCTATGGTCATAGGCTTAACTCCTGTGTAAAGTAGTCCCAACTAATAAGAACATAATCTTGGGTCATATCATTTAAGTTGGCTAAATAACATTTCATGTGCTTTTCCAAAAAGCTCGCGTAGCCGAGTGGGTAGAGCATCGGCTCTGAAAGAATGGGGTTACAGGTTCGAATCCGGAACCAAGCAGGATTTATTTCAAATTGAAAGTTTAGAAATGAAATTTTAGAAATGCTAGTAGAAATTTACATCTACTACAATGATCAAAATACTGAAATTGTTTAAAATGGTGAAAGCTTTGCTTCTCATTGTTGCTCTAATACATTGCGTTGCAAAGTTCGCGTTGTATTATCGTGCCTAGACATCATGGTTTAGTACAATTCCAAAATCAACTATGTATATGGCACCAAAAGTATATAAATTACGGAGGCTGGTACTCTGCCTTTTCTCAGGGAGGTCGTACGTAGCTTGGAAGCACGCAGGTTCGTTGCTCTGGAATCTTTTGATTGCTGATTTGAAAAGAGTATGTTGCATACGAACTATGGTTGAGTAATGTTGAAAGATGATTGAGTGAGTGATTAATTGATTAATGAAATTTTCAGTCCGTAAACGGTTTGCGTAAATAGTTGAAAGACGAACGCAAATGAAAACGATAATCTGTTTTGCTAAGTGCTGGTCAATTTTATTGTTTTATACTATGACACTTTAAACCAATATCGTTTATATCGATTCAATGCAAATAATTATGCATTTTGCCGCCCACGCCCATCGTTCTTATGAAACTAATGGTTAGATCAAACTAGCGTTCAAACAGTTGCGTTCCATACTCCATTCTGAAAGAAAGAATCAAAGTATTGGATGCAGATATTGGAAAAATATAACTGTGATTTTAGCAGAATAGCTAGAAGCAATGTTGCTGTCACGAATCTTACTTTGAGCATAATGGCGGCACGCATAGTTCCTGAATCTACAGTAGGATTTGAAAATCTTTAATTTCCCGGTTTTGTTTTTAGCACACACTTTTATCAACTTTCCAGTATCCAGACATGGTGCACTACAAATAGATTCTGCACATATCGACAAATCAATGTGTCTCCAGACTAGAATTTTTTTATAGTTGTGATTACATAAGCAATATTCAAAAATAAAAGGTTATCAAATATTAATGTAGAAGAACACATACCATCCTCAGTTTCGCAAAAATCAAGCATTGCTTCACAGGCAGTAGTGAACAATTTCAAGCGATGTAGTCGTTCGCCACATATCGGTGGGCCAACATGGCTACAACTGACTGTACAGTTCCCTGTATGAATTTGACTATCTTCCTCAGAGTTTGGGTGGGCGGGAGCAGATTCGAGACTGTCGACGACTAGAAAATATTATGATATATGAGTCTTAGTAGTCAGTTGTGGTACTGAACAAAATATTACTACCGAGAAAAAGACTTAGAATTAAGTAAAACTTTGCCATAGTGCTGTAATAGTATCGATATCTATGAACTGACTGTCCTCAAGGAAAAATGTAAATACACTATATTTTTACAGTATTTATGAATTTATTATGAATAAAATCAGATGCTTTTCATGCATGAACAATATCAAAAACTTGCATGTTATTATAACTTTTACACTTTTGTAACTGTGTAATTTAATTACTACACAATACTAAATTCATATTAAATACTGTAAAACGTAATGAAAATAATTATAGTTAAAGCAATATCAATAATATAATGCCAGAGCTATTATGAGGAAAAATAAACTAGCATAGGGCAATTAACTTCGGCAACCAGCCGAAGAAATAAACAAGCATAGGAATGTACGATATAAATGTAGTTAGGCAAAGATGTAACATCATGGTAGCCAGCAAATCAAAGGAGACAAGCGAGTGTTGTTCGGCCGTTGACGAGGCCTCACCATATAAATTATGAGTTTTTCTTATTCCAATCCCTATTTTCCATTTCACTCCCACCTTTAGTCCAATGAAATCAAACGATGCTCCCTGGTTTACCTTTACTTTCCGCTGCCCTCTGGGTAAAGAATGCTGCACGTCACCCATTGATCATCAGAGACAGGTGGCATTTTGATTTTCCTTAGCCTTTGACTCTGTCAAACATAAGTTTCTTCTATTAAAACTGGACAATCATGGTTTCTCTGGTCTGCTGCTCTAGTTGGTTTTCTTTCTTATTTTTATGATCGTACTTGTGATATAACTGCTGACCCTATCGATTCCTAACTTTTATAAATGACTAACCCGTCTTCTAAGCTCCTTTTCACTTTTGTATGCTTACAATCTAAAAATATTAAAAGTAATCGTTTAGTTTGAAGACTGTTTATAGCTCTAAAGTGTCTTACGCTTGCTAGTAGCTGATGTATTATGAACTTCTTTACTCTAAATATCGCCAAATGTTGCCAAATGTTGCTCATGAATAAAACTTTCCCACTAGCGTTCTCTTATTCCGTTTCTGGCACTTTCCTAGATGTCTTAAGCAATTTTATAGACCTATGCGATTTACAGAAGGGAGGATGGCAGGACATCTGACTGGACCGAAGACTAATCGATATACCGCGAACATATTTGGCGATGCCTATCAACGAGGCAAAAAAAAGAAACATAAGCCTGCTCCTGGTGCAAGGTGTGCTAGAAATTACCGCAAATGATCCTATTCTGCATTATTGGAGCAGGCTTCTATTCACGTTCGACAATTGTTAAACGGCCCCCAGACACGGAGATCTGGTCCACGACTGGATCTCAATTGATTTGCCATAGACACAGAAGGTAATCGCTACTTGAATTGCAATCTCATTCGAACTTTGTTTTCGTTGAGACAGCACACGCCTTGGAATAGATGTTGTCAGGTCATTTTCGTTGCAAGAAAGTTGATGACATGCACTGTAAGCATTGTTAGAAAATTATGTTTCACGTAAAGTGATTTCGAAGAGGTATATACGGGTATATGAGGTATTTGCACTTTCTGGTTCAGGCACATGTAGCTTTTCAGGGCTGAAAATGTGGAAAACCCTGAGAGACAGATAGTTCTCAGGCTAATCGCAACTGTGAATCTTAATGACAAAAAAAATCTAGTAAAACGAAATATTCGAAAACATGTTTTTTTTTCAAATATATATTTTCCATAGAATTAGAGATATTGCATATTGCAGATCACGGGTGTGTTCAATATTCCTGCTATAGCAGCTATTAGCTGCTATTTTAGCAGCTCTGGCTGTCCAATGTCACGAAATAGCTACTTTCTGATGCTTGCTATTTCACAGTCGGGCTGTCTAAGGTTCCGGAAAAGCTGCTATGGTAGCAGCTATTTGCTGCTCGCAATCTGGACGATAGCAAGAAAGTAGCTAAGGCAAAATGGCAGTGCGTACATAGCTGACATACTGTTCAAACGTCACTTTGGATTAGAAATAGAAATGAAAAGCAGTTTTCGCGCTTTGGTGGCAAGAAGATGAACAATAGACTTGAGTATAGTGCTATTATAAACTAAATACGGGCTTTTGAACTCTTCAATTCAACTCGAGCTTTAAGTAGGCTTTTACACAGCGTAACTCATATAGATTTTTAGAAGGCGGGTGTGAAATGCAACAGGCCGGGTACACTAATTCGTGTACCATGAAATTTTCAACGTTTCCTATTCGCTCTTTTTCACAGATAGGTGTCAAAAGCAGGGAATAAGTGAAACATTTTGAATATGTTAGGAAAATTTTAATCTGTTCTGCAGCTGTATGGTAAAAACTCAGAAGTTTCAACAATTTAGAAAGCGCAAGGCAAACGGTGAGCTGATCCACGTAAATACAAAGACTAAAGTTAAAAACCCTAGCGCATCAGAACCGCTAGAAACTCTAATGTTCGAGGAACAGTAGAGGATTTGTGCAGATTTTGAGTGTGTATTCTACCACTACTTACTTTTCCTACTTAAAACTAATACACTCTAAGTAATAATAAAATCTAAGCTTATTTTAATTTCGGTGACTTCATCGAAAGTTACTGCAGTAGAAAGGTGTTTGGGGTTGCCATCCGAAAAATGTCCAGAGCTTGGAAAATTTAAACAATGTTTACTTATTTTCATTGCAAATGTTTACGATGGGAATACTTAATGCAAGTATGTATTGGAACGAAAATAACAAAAAGGCTTAGTGCTAGCAGCCCTTTGCTAGCACCGAAGCCAAAAATATGTCGCATCTGGCTTACGTTGAAGTTAACCTGCTCTGCGAATTTCGAATTGATCCGATGACTGCATTGGAAGTTATAGGGATGTAAAGAAATTTAGGGTTACCATACGCGAAAGTTTTCAAATATTCTAAATCTTAATATTTGGTGTTTGTTTTCACAATAAGATCACTACGATTTGAAAATTCTATACTAAAATCGCTTACTTAAGGTATGCCAAAAAAATACAAAACCAATCATAGCTGGCAACCCTATTATTATTTTTCCAACTAGGTTTCTACTGAATATTGCCTATAACAAGTTTGATTTGCCATTTGAATTTCGTTTTGATTCTATGACTGTACTGGAAGCTATAGGGCAAAGAGCTATATATTCCTCAGTGAATTTTTAAAATTTAATGCACCAAAATTTCCATAGCTGGCAGCTCCAACCGAAGTTTTCAACCAAATTTCTATCAAACGTGGTTGAAAATAAGGTTCAGCTACTGTGTGAATTTCGTCAAAATCGAATGACTGAATCAGAATTTATAGGGCCAAAAGCAGCTATTTTTCTCAGTGATTTTTCAAGATGGCACCACTGGCACAAAACTGCCCGCATTTCAAAATGGCTTCTATCAGACTTGGTCCTATTTAAGACTAATACATTCTTTAAGTTTCAACTAATTCTGATTATCGGATCGTGAGTTTCCGTGAACAGAAGTTTTTGATGCTAAAAATATAGGTAAATTGGGAAAGGGTTACCAGGCGTGCCCGTTATAAAAAGTCAACTTTTTTACCTTGGCTATAGAAACAAAGCATAAGACTTATTCGTAAGTGGCTTTTTTGTCTAAAAAGCGAAAATTTTCCAGGAGATTCGACGGTTTAAAGGTTTTCCCTTTCAGCACCTGTCCTCGCTACAGGGTTGCCAACATGCTCATTAAAAGCTACAAAAATTTACAAATAAATAATACCAATATGTTCTAAAAGTTTCATAATAATTGAATAGCTTTATCAAAAGTTATCGCAATTTAAAAATTTTCAAATTTTCCCGTTCTCTTTTTAGGCACCCAGCGCACACCTGGGGTTAAAAAAACCCAAAATATTATCTGATTCACATATAGAACACGTTCAAAATTTATTTTGTTGACTTCATTTTTGCAAAAATTATTTGTGGACGGAATAATAGGTATATTAAAGATATCACTAAAACAGCCGCCGGCGCCAAAGGGTTAAAGATAATTGACATTTAGTGAGACTTGCACCTATTCTGCATATACACCAATGTATCCTGATAGTTTCAGCTGAATCGCATGTTGCGTTCTCGAGAAATAGTCACTAAATTTACATTTTTTCCCTGATACACTCCTTATCACTTGAATAGCCCACTTGGAAAATCCATCATAACTCTTCCATTGTTTTTCCGAGCATATTGCCATAAAAATCGTGAGCACATTGTAGACCGTAATGAACATCTACTTGGTATTGGGATTTAATTTTCGAAAACTGTGGCAATAAAAAATGAGTAACGAAAAAAATGCATTTTTCAGCGCGTCAATAGAATAGCCCACTTAGTATTTGTCTATACTGTGTGTCGAGTGTATCAATCTTCGGTTAGTATTTATTTGAGTTTTTAAATTTAAGGACTGTTTCTATGTTAAAATTCATTTTTTGAGAGAGATCAACTTGTTGGTGTGCAAAATGGGAGCCGGAAATTATTGAGTGACGAAGAAAAAACTACCATCTCGGTTTTAAAGGGAGAAAACTTAAATAACAGTAAAATTGCCAGGCAAATTAACAGAAGTGAGAAGTGAGTGAGAAACTTTTTAAAGGACAAGGATAATTATGGTAAAAATTATGTGAGAAGCGTTAGTAAAGTGACAATAGAGCAAGCACGGCGAAGAATTTTGAGGGGAGCATCTAATTCGAAGGACTCTGTGAGCAAAATCCGTGCAAAAGTTGGAGTTACTGCAAGTGTTTCACCGATTCGTCGAATTGTTAAAGGATCTCCGAATATGAGACGCAGGAAACTGAAGCGCAAACCGGTGTAACAGGAGCGTCATAATGTAGCGCGCCTGGCATTCGCAAAGAAGCATATGACCAGAAAATGACAAAAAGTCATATTTAGCGACGAAAAAAGTTTAATTTAGACGGACCCGATGGTTTTTCATATTATTTTCACGATTTACGAAAGGAAGAATTGGTATTGTCTCGACGTAACGCAGCGGTTGGATCAGTCATGGTGTGGGGAGGAATTTCCTTCAATGGGGTCGTAGATTTGGTTGTTTTGTCCGGTCGTCCGAATGCTGGAAATTACCTAGAATTAATGAAAAACGAAGCAATAAGATGTCGCGAGGTTTTGGAAATCCAGGGTACCATTCTTAAGCAGGATAATGCCCCAATTCACACCGCGCTTATAGTGAAAAATTGGTTCAAGTCAGTAAATTTAATCGTTTTAGACTGGCCTGCGATGTCACCCGACTTGAATATTATTGAAACGTATGGAGATACTTAAGTCGAAAAGTTTACGAAGGCGGAAGACAATTTGATCACCGGGAAGAGAACTAATAGCCGCCATACAAGAGGAGTAATATATATATATATATATATATATATATATATATATATATATATATATATATATATATATATATATATATATATATATATATATATATATATGTATATATATATATATATATATATATATATATATATATATATATATATATATATATATATATATATATATTTATATATATATACATGGAAATATGAATTTTTGGCCAAATCGATTTTAATACTAATGATCTTCGAACATTAGTAAAAACTGGGAAAAAAATTGTCATTGAGTTGAAATGTGTAAAAATCGACCTACGTAGCAGCTCTTGGCCGTGGATATACGTTGGAAAAAGAGGGACGCTACGCATAATTCATCTGTGATGAACATATACGTTAAACGCAATATCCACAAGATACAAGTTAAATGCTTCTGATCATACAGGACCAGAAAGCTTTTAGGTTTTGGCTAGCAAGCCAAACTCAGCCGAAACGTGCCGAAGCACTGAGCTGGTAATGAAGGGAGATGAAAACACGAGAAAATACAGTTTCAAATTCCAGGAGAAAATGCCTCCATCCACGAGGCGGATCCAAGTTTAGACATACAGCCAGCATTCTGCTGTTGGTGTTGGGTTCAACAACACCCTATGGCATCGGCTTTAAAAAATCATGATGGCCAGAAGCACTTCCCTAGAGCAGGCAAAGCAGCTTACAGGTATCTGTTGGGATCAGACTAAAGGATGCTTTGCTAATTTGGATAAAGGGCATTTGTTGCACTTTTAGGGTGCCGCTTCTAAACACTCAGCAGATCCTCTAAGTATTTTACAAATATTTCGGCCTGTTAAAATTGGTTTTTCCCTTTGCCAGCTAGGATCCTCGAATACTGTTGTCATAAATTGTAGCCACATTTTAAATACTTAGTTGAAACTATTGAATCTGTACAGCGTAGGTTCACCGCCTTTCTTCAGCTAAACTTTTATTTTCTTTACTGTTGGTACAAAGCGAGATTACCCAAGGTGCCAATTCTATCCCTGAAATCACGCAGATCGTTTCTCGATGTTTCTTTTTCTATTTCTATTCCAACTTCGTCATCAACCTGTCTAATCTGGCCTCTACAACCAGGTTTCCGTTCGAGTGTTAGATTGGCCAAGTAGATCCACGTTGTCAGTGCACTTTTGCGTAGATTGATTCATATTACAATCCGGCGTTATTGCGTTTGCCCAAGCAAAATAATGATCTCAAACTTGATCCTCTGCCGCCGACTTTGCTATTTTTCAAACCAAATAAACTAATAAGACGATTTCATTTAATATTTTGTTTCTTTGTAGCAATTTCTTTTTAATTTGTCTTCTATTGGTTTTAGAATTAATGGTTAACATACTTCTTAAAAATAAATTAGTCCCTTGACAACCCTTAAAACAAAAAGAAATTTTTTTTCATAAATATACAACAAATGTATGCGAAAATGGAGTGATTAGTTCCACCATGAATTGCGGAGATCAGCTCGAAAAAATAGAAAATCTAACATTCATATTTCTAAGCCTCTAAGCACACTAGATTCCACGTTCATTGTATTTTCTTACATACATATTCACAAATCCTTTCCAAATCAGAATGTGACTCAACTGAAATATTTTTTTTTGCAAAAAAACCAAGTATCAAAAGTATGATCCGTTTATTGTCCAATCAAAATCGTTTTAAATAGTTCACCAAAACGTTTTGCAGTCGTCTGATACCTGCATAACATTTTTTTACTATTGGGAAGGAAACATAGTTTCCATTGTAGGATATGGACACTGGTGCTGATCCCAACCTGCAAAATATAAATTAACACTCTATAAATTAACGCTTGATGAACACCCGTGTGCATGATAACGGAACTGTAGCAGTACGTCACCAATTATTTAAGCTGTCAACCGTAGTTCAGCTCTTTTATCATTCTATAATAATTTGACTCAAGTGCTCTTTCCATGATTCCTTTGGTCGAGTCGGCTCATAGTTACGTATTATTAAAGAGAATGTTTTACCTTCATCGGGATGCAAACATGCATAATTCGCGAAAGCGCATCGTCCTGCAAAGGTCATTGATGTTCCTGCTTTATTTGTTGCACATAGTGGATCTGAGTCATAGTATTTGCAACAATTGATTGGACAAATAGTTGTCGTACAAATCAAAAGGTCAACTTCGTTCCAAACTATAATTTTCAGAGTTCGATAAATCGAAATAAAATACTAAGATTCCGTAAGAACTTGTGTGCACTTACTTTCTCCTGTGTTACAATGATGAATTAAAACTGAACATCGGCTTAGGAACAATTTCTTTACTCCTCGACGTATTGCACACACTGGCGACCCGGTTTCAAAGCACCTTACATAGCAGATTGGGAAAGGGCCAGTTGGCTCTACAGGTCCAATAGCAAGATCATCTACGGCTTTTTTAAGAGTTCGTCTCTTGCAACTAAGAAGAGTTAGGTGCAACTAAGAAGAGTTAGAGTTAAAAGATACAGTGATAAAAACGAAAGCCCAGCTTATACCGTAAAATATAACTAGAATCAGGAAGAACGCGCACATATTGTTCGTAGCCAAATAGTAGCTAGTTTTGAATGTTATTTTGTTGCAGCAGTCATATTTTATACAAAACGGAAGAAGACATTTTTTATTTGCTGAGTCTGTTTTTGTTGATCATAAATATTTACTTGTTCGAATGATTTTTTCAGGTGTTTTGAGTAGTTTTAGTGTCCGGGTTGCTCTTCTATAGAAAATTAAAAAATACATTCATAATTGGTGAAGAATCAGCAATGAAAATATACTTGAGCTTGAACAATATAGCCGTAAAACTTAGTTATAGCCCAACGGGAATCGCTGTAATGCATTTCGGACAGAATTTATGAAGCAAACATTCTTGGTAATGTAAATGTAATCTGCTTGCAAGGTGTTTTCCAAAAGTCCATGACTGGCCAATGAGCATCACTCGCAGAATATATCGGCTATGGGTAGTGTACTATATAAAACAGAAAGATGAAAATTTCGGAGTATTTCAAATCATCACGGGTTAGTAAAATGTATGAAAAACAAGAGCACCAATTCCCCCTAGAAGCTGCAAGAATTCGGTATTGGAATTTCCAATGAGTGTCACAATCACTCAGCATGCAACAACCACACATTCTGGGTCATGTAAAGGTACGATCGGCTGCCGGCCAAAGCTTCAATTCATATTCATCCTAGATGACGCAATTGCGAGAATACGATGTTGGGCTTTCGAAAAAGTTCTTTATAAAAAGCTATAAAACTGGAAGCTCAAATTTCCCCTTGTCTATGCCTTGCCAGCCTAGGTCATGTAATGTTAAAAATAAATAAACAGGCTATGAATCGGTAATGGCTCCGCGCATTACGCAAAAAAACTTACCGAATAAATGCCGACGCATTACTTTTTCTGTTGGGAGACTACTGTTTAAAAAAACTGGTTTTTGGCCTATAGCTTCCGATTTAGCCACCAGATTTTATTTAGCAAAATTCACGCAGTAGATGAACTTTCTTCTAAGGTAAATTTCATAGAAATTTGGTTGAAAAACTAGAATAGGGTTGCCAGCTATGGCAAGTTTTGTCTCCTAAATATTGTAAATTTGCTCAGGAAAATAAAGGTTTTTTCCCTATAACTTCCGATGCAGTAACGAAATCAAAACGAAATTCATATGATAATTGGATCTTGCTGCATTTCTAATTCTGTCGGAATTTCGTTGAAAAATCGTGAAAGAGTTGCCAGCTATGATGAATTTCGCAATTTATTGACATTTCTTTATCGAGCGATGTTGTCATAAAATTTCCGAATGGGAATGATTCTGCAATGACAGTTAACAAAAAATATTTCGGTTTCGAAAATTTGAAAAGTTTTGAGGATGGTTACCATAAAACTCTATTCACTCTTATAACTTCCAGCGCAGCCATCCAATCGAAAGGAAATTCACAGGGTGGATTTAACTCAACGTGAAGCAGCTTGCCAGCACCAGACAATTTCGTAAATATTGCACCAACAGATGCTTCCATTTTGTATTCATAAGCAAAGCATTTACAATAAAATAAGCAACCGATGTTTAAATTTTCCGAGTTTTGGAAATTTTTCGGATGGCAGCCCCAGACAGTTTAATCGCTGAAACTTTCGATGATATCCTTGGATGAAAACGAAATTCAAAGGATAGGTTGATTAAGCACGAGCATGTTATGGTAGATTTATTGCTGCTGCGTTGGACAAATGTTGCAAGCACTGAAGATTTTCATCATTTGTGTTATAGGAAATACTGTCAGAAAATGATATTTGTTCCTTTGAGTAAGAAATGGTTGATATGATACTACAAAGAAGTGTATAACGTCTTCACACATTTTTAAGTCCCTTAAATATAATTTCTTCGAAAATTAGTTTTCTAGCGGTTCTGATGCGTTAGATTTTTTTAAAATCCATTTGTTAATAGATTTTTAATGGTACCCAAAACATCAATGAAATGCATTCCATACATATGTACATCAATGGGTCCAGAAAATTTCAGTTCGATCGGATTACGTCATTACGGCAAATTTAAATATGTTTAGAGAAATCTATGTATATGATAGGGAACTATACTATTATCCAATTATCAATAATTCAAATTCAAATTCTTTATTGACGTTCAAGATAGTACATTAGGATTTCTTTTATATTAGGATCAGGATTTCTTTTATATTATATATATTAGGATTTCTTTTGTGTTTATACTTGCGTCTTTTCAACAATAGTGTTTTAGACGCTGCTACTTGCAGTTACTGCGCTAACATTGTTTGTCATAAATAGTTCGGGATTAAAATTGGCTCGATTAAAAAACCCGAAATCTTTTGAGTTGCTTAAAATTGAGTGGAATTCTTAATCTAGCCCTACAACTGACTTACATTTATCTTATGAACTGAGTTTAAGTTAAGTACAAATGAGAAATAAATGTATGATACTTTTGTTTGCATGCGTATAGTTATAAGATGAACAGCTTGATATTGCGATTGGTGGTAGTATGGGATTTTCGAGGGAACTCAGTTTTAACAGAATTTATTTAATTCTCCGCCGATTCGAACCTGTACTAGTGCAATTTCAGTTTTCGTGTGTAGATATCGTGTCGAGGAGTGCCAGGGATCATTTAGCAATATTTTATTTTGCGTTGTTTGTAGTTTCCGTTGTCGAAGGTAAGCACATTTTAACCATACTGGTGCAGCATAGGTAAGTAAGGCGAGAGCTAAAGACTTGTAAATCATTAGCTTATTTCCCTGACACCGTGGTAAGTTTTTATTAATTGGCGGATAAAGCACTCTAATTAAGCTCGAGCATTTGCCTAGAATATTGTTGTGTTTTGCCGTTAAAACACCTTTCGTGGGTTCGATATTCTTCACATTCGTGAAATAAAACAGTTTTCTTTATCAACACTAATTACACTTTTATTCACACAAATATTTATAACACTAAATTCCGTACACTTTACTGATCGCACTATTATAATTTCGCGTTACAATTTCATTATCGCACTATAATTACTCGCACTTTATCGCTTTTAATAATCGCGCCCGGATACACTAATTTGCTGTATCGCTTTTCACAGTAACAGCCTTTCCGCTGTTTTCGCTTTCTACTAAGTCGTTGTACCAAATTCTCACTTCTCACTCGCGTGTACAAACTTTTGCTTTCAACTCTGTACAATCTATCGCATTGTACCAAAACTCACTATCAACTGATTCCGAAGACTTCTCGCGGCGATATTTATATCCGGTCTGGTGAGATAAATTACTGTTGCCTACATCTAGGCCTTTCTAGAAGTGTGTCTTGGGTTCTGGATCCGTCTTCGAAATGACTAATGGGAAATTCCGTCGTCATGTAAGATATGACTCAGGTTTGTGTTCTGGAATGTTCCCATCTTACGTTCTAGAGGATCATTCTACGTTTTATCTATGGATTGTTTTCGTTGTTTGAATACATGTATGAAATACATGTATGAGATGTATGTCGAGTATTTCCTCGCCGTTTCTAGCATTTTCTGGCGCCGCCACAGCGTCATACTGTTCGTTTGGCGTGCATGCAACAATATATTCGATATGGGCTTGAAATGTTAATTTAGAATCAAGTTGGGCTCCAAGATGTTTTACGGTTCTAGTCCAATTTAGCAGTGTGTATAAGTAAATTTATTGTAAGTGGTGGCAGATATCGTGCAACTCTTTGTGCTGTAAAAAATATAGTCTGATTTTTTTTTTTTTTTGTTTTTAATTTGGTATGAATTCAGCTATGGATTAATTGTAGCTGTGAAGTGAGGCTATTGAGTATAACAGCGGGATCTAGTTCTGACGAGTAGATAGCTGTGTCGTCTGCAAAGGGAGCAATGTGGTAGTTTAGTATACTTGGAATATCCACAACGTACAAATTAAAGAGTTAAGGGCTAAGAAAAGATCCTTGCGGAGCTCCAGCGGTGACTGCTGTTTTCCTTGAGAGTTGGTTTCTACTTCTAAAAACAAAAATTATGTTTGCTACAAAGGATCTGATAATACAAACCAGATAACGAGGTATGTTATATTGAATCAGTTTGGAAACATAGCCATTGTGTCAATAAATTTATATCTTTATTCCCAAAAAATATTGTGGAGCGTTTACAAAATGTGTAAGTTTAAGAAAACGGTTCAGTATTGTATGCGTTATGAGAATAATGAGTGAAATCTGCACTTGTAGCTTTTGAGCCCACAATGGTTATAGAGTGAGGTTTTAATAAAGTGCATTAAACTACTTTTAGCTCACGAGACTTAACTTTAGACCCGAATATTCACATTATTGCCTAGATGAGACACACATAAAATACATATCTCATTATATATTCAAATCGTTGTGATTCCACAAAAGTTAAGTTTTACATAAAAACAAGAGTTGATATTGAAAGCATTATATTCATCCATTCACGAAACATCTATGAAAAATATACATCATGGCTTTTTTATTATTGCATAAAATTTATTTGCTTTCAGTTTTAGCCCTCAGTATAGCTGCAGCATTGCTTTATACTTACTATATAAATGTTTATGGACAATGCTGTTGACTCCAACCTGTAAAATATAATACTTTGTTAAATATTATTCAACAAAAAACGTCTGAATATTGATTTTGTCTCAAATGCTCATTTTATTATTTCCAGGGTCGTGTTATCCCATTTAAAAAAGTGAAGTAACATGTTTGTCATTGCTTAATTTTCGGAATGTTAAATATAAGTAAAAGAGAATATTATACCTTCAGTGGGATGGAGACATGCATAGTTCATGAAAGCACATCGACCTGCAAAAGTCATTGTTCCTCCAGATGAATTCGTTGCACATACTGGATATGAATCAGAATCAGAGCAACAGCTAATCGGACAGATGGATGTCGTACAATCCGATAGGGGAACTTCGTTCCAAACTAAAAAAATTTTAGAGTTCGATTAGTCGAAATGAAATATTAAGCTATAGAATGTCTTCATGCACTTACTTTGTCCTGTGTTGCAATAGTGACCAGACTTTGCACAACTATTTAAGAACAAACGCTTCACTCCGTGGCGAATTGCACAAACTGGCGGTCCGACTGAAGCACACCTAACAGCACAGATTGGGAACGGACCCATTGGTTCTACAGGTACTTTGCTAACATCGTCCACGGGGCTCTCCTTAGCAGAGGACGTTGCAACTGAGTAAATATAGATTTAAATAGTACGAGTAACTTAGTTCACACAAAAATCTAGACTATACCGTAGAAGATTAGTAGAACCAAGCTGAATGCGTACATATTGTTCTGAGTCGAGTAACAGCCAGTAATGAATATTATATTGTTTCCGCAGTCATATTTATACAAACCGGAAGAGCTATGTTTGTTGAGACTGTTTCGTGAAACGTAAATATTTGCTCGTATGAATAATTTTATCAGGTGATTTAAATGCGATGCTTTTTTTACAGATAATCAAAATTTGTGTTGATAATTGTACGGAATATAATTAAACTGTTTCAAGAAAACTTTGTAGAACTTGACCTTGAGCAATAGAACTTTGCAGCTTAAGTATAAGCTACTATTTATACAACTGTCGGAGTTCTTTTCATTTAAAGTGTCGTTCGTGCCATTTAACCTAGTACGTGCTTCCCCTATATCCAAATAGAACTCATTTTAGCTGTTAACTTGGGAGTCAGATATGTAACTAATTGGCGTTTTTATTCAAGTATAATGTAACGTAAGTGGAGTTGCACAGCAACTGAACCTCAGCAGTAGGAATAAACTTGAAATCCTGTAAGCACACTTCATATTATGTGTAATCCTCATTTACTTTATGATCAAGTAACAATCAAACATCGTGCAATATTCGACACTATTTTGAATAGTGCTAAAATACGACTAGTTTCTAACCTGTTGTAACCTGTTTCTAACCTGTTGTACATTTCAGTTTTATCCGTATATACTTGGTAAATACCCAGTAAGTTTATTTTATAAGTATATTAAAATACATGATTAAGTGAATAAACTACATAGATTAATCGATGATTATATACATGATTAAGTGAATAAACTACATAGATTAATCTTCAATGATTACTTGAAGTTAAATAGAACTGATTTTTAGAAAAAAACTATTTGTGATTTACAGCAGAGCGCAAATAAATAATTTTAGAGATTCATAATAAACAAATTTGTTTCGAATTTTGACTGTTTTTATAAACCATTTTAATAGAAGTGTAAACAAAACGTGCACAATGAAAGAATCTTCTAGGCAGAAATATTCACTGGAACATAAATATTTATATTTTTGAATCATAATGTGATAATCAAAATGCAATAGTTTATTTCTTTTGCTTATCGTGATTAAAAGAGCAGTTAAAAATGCTAACTATGGCATATTGATATTGGGGCTTCGAGTATTACGATGCATTTTGTAAACTAAGTATGCGATTTGTTTCGAATCAAAAATATTATTCGTTTAAAGCCCGTAATTAAACAAAAATGTTAGCCATCTAAAATTCGTTGAAACAAAGTATGATTTTCGAAGAAAATTAGCATTCGAGACACTATGTCCCAAAATTTATTTTTCTATGTATATTAGAAAATTTGTGATAGCCTTTTGATGATAAATCTAATCCCTTACACTTGTCTGGCTCATTAAACTGGCAAAGCGAAAAGAATGAAAAATAACAATTTGCAAAGGTTGCTTTACCAGAACGTTTAAGAAAGAAAAACTACTTGTTTCTGATTAAATATATATATATATATATATATATATATATATATATATGTATATATATATATATATATATATATATATATATATATATATATATATTTATATATATATATATATATATATATATATATATGTATATATATATATATATATATATATCTATATATATATATATATATATATATATATATATATATATATATATATATAACTGTGGCAAGCCACACAAGAAAAACTTCCTGGTGTGCCTTGTCGTATGTTTGTGATCGTTGTCGTCCTGGAACTTCCATACAGTTCCATGTTCTATATAAACATTTTTTTCGAAGAAATGTATGTACTCCTTCTATTCGATGTATTGGTCGAATACCAAACCTTGAGACACATTCCCAAACATTAATAGAGCCACCTGCGTGTTTAACGACGATTGAAGATTAGCAAACGTCATATTCCTCACTTCTTGATCGCCTTTCAAATTTCCTACCATCAGAAACAATTCCATATTTTGTTGTTTCGTAGCTCCGAAGAATAAATTTCCACTATTTTTTCCAGAATAAATGCTCAGTGCGAACTCCATTTTTTGTTCCGATTAGCTGTAATTACCAGGGACTTTTACGGGACTATCCTGCCATACAGACCGGCTTCTATATACAAGCCGTCTGCTGACTGTTCTTACCGAAATATTGCTAGTTTCCCCGAAAAGTCGGTGATGAATTTTGACAAGGCTGCATTTCGATTTGCGAACATTTTTCCTATAATCTCTTTTAGCTGGGGTAATACCTTGAACAATCTTGCGGCTTTCTAACTATTTTCATACTATTTTCATGGAGCATTCTAGTGGCTGGCAATTTTTCGATATGGCAAGCCTAACTTTTTCATGTTCAAAATCTTCTGTCTAACTAAACGAATGTCGTTTTTGAAATTAAATACACTTTTTGAAACTTTTAAAATCAAGCTTTTACGGCAACGAATGCAACTGGCTTTTTTAAACTGATTATAACAAGTTAGTAGTAGTATCTTATTTATAGTAAAGTATCTTATTTATAGTAAAATACAGAGTTTGTGAGGTTGAGTAGCCTATAGGCTACTCGTGTGTGGGGTCGCTGGTTCGAATCCAAGTCCGAAGAAGAAGGTCCGCGCACAAAGCATTGAGTTCTCCTAGCTCTGACTAGGTGCCTGTTTTAAATCAGGGATAGATTTGTGATGAACCTCTCTACCAGCTTCAACCCCTAGGCCTGTACAAAAGTAGCCGTGGGATTATATTACCTTTACTGTGTTTGTAAATATGTGTTCGCTCGAAATCTTGGCTTTCCAGGACTTCATTGCACTGCAGGTCTCTTAGAAGCAGCATCGGCTAAATCTTAACTTCCCTCAATTGCCATTGAATCAAGTCAAACACTAGCCTAAAGGGAATGAATCATATCAAAATAATTCATTGACAAATTGGGTTTTTTTTTGGTAACTTGCAAGTGTTTCTAATTATATTCCCTAAACTGTATATAAGAAATCTAAACATTTTTAAAGTGATTCGAAAAAAAAACTTCCTTCACAACCAGTTCGGTTTTGACTCTCTTAGAGATCACACCTAGCAGCGTTCCGAGTGTACTTACATCGTATTCGAGCTATTGTGTCATTGCGAATTCGGTCTTTATTCTAATTGTAACCTAGAATATATTAATAGTGAAGCGTTGTCTTTCTCCTGAGGGCGATGCCCTGATGGCGAAAAGAAAAGTTACGAAGTCTGGCTCTGCCAAATCTAACGGAAACTTCTTTGCTCCGCTAAGCCAGCTTATTGACGACGAAAGTGAAAGTGTTTCATTGCCAGCGCGCGTGACTTATTCGCCTCCAATAACTATCATTGGTACCTCCCGCGCAGCTGTGGAATCTTTAATTCAAGGCTCCAATATCACGCAGTACGTAATTAAACACACCAGCATTGGTATAAAAGTTTGCTCACTTCTCGCGGAAGACTACAATCAGCTTCAATCTAAGTTGATAAACGAAAATACGAAATTTTTTACACATGATGATAGTGCGCGAAAATCGTTCAAAGTCGTCTTAACAGGCTTACACTCAGTCACTCCTGCCGAGCTAGCAGACGAACTCAAAACAAAGGGAATTACATGCCCGGACATTAAAAGTTTAAGTGTAAGATCTCCGCGCTATGCTGATCAAGCAACTTTTGTTCTAACTTTTCCCCGTGGATCGGTTAAAATCGCTGATCTAAATCAAAAAGCTAAATACTTATTTCACACTGTGGTGAAATTCAGCCGCTATCAGAAACGGCTTTCTGGGCCTGTACGTTGTTTTAACTGCCAGACTTATGGGCACGCGTTGGCCGGGTGTCACCTTAAAACTATTTGTAGTTTATGCGCGAAAGCACATAAATCAACAGAGTACCCTACTCGCGACGATATTAATGCGAAACGTCTTTGTGCCAACTGCTCCGGGGACCACCCAGCTAGTTCAAACCTCTGCCCTAGCCGTCTCAAGTACATTGAGCTTCAAGCTCGATTACGAGCTAAACGAAGCAAAACCGACATCCAACCTACATCGCATGTTGATATCAGCAACAAGAACCTGTTCCCTGCGCTTAATCTAAGCAGTGGCACTAGACCAAAGACAACAATGATGACGACAACTCCATCATCTGCCCTGAACTATGCCACGGTAGCCAGTGCAGGCGTACGTCTTAACAATGACCTGTTCACGTGCAGTGAAATAATCAACCTGACAAACGAGCTTTTAACTAAGCTTAAACCTTGTACAAACAAAGAGCAGCAATTTCGAGTGGTTGCAGAACTTACAATTAAATACTTATATAATGGGTATTAATATTATAATGTGGAATGCTCGTAGTATTTGCCCACTAGAGAAACGCCTTGAATTCTTCTCCTATTTGAAAACGAATAAGGTTGATGTTGCTGTCATAACTGAAACGTGGTTGAAAGACAGTAACTCCATTTTTGATGAAAGTTACTTAATTTATCGCACCGATCGCTCTTTCCTTCATGGCGGTGGTGTGGCAATTGCCGTCCATCGTTCTATTAGTCACTGTGCGAGACCACCATTAAAAACCTCTCTAATTGAAACCTGCTGCGTGGAACTAAACTGCCTTGAGCGTAATTTCCTTCTAATTGGAGCCTATTTTCCAGGCGGAAATAGCAACCATACTAAAGAGCGTCTGTTTAAAAACGATCTGAAAGTGTTCGACCGCATTGAGAACAATTTTTTAATTGCAGGGGATTTGAACTGTAGGAGCAAAGATTGGAATTGCTCTCGTAACAATCGCTGGGGGAGCATACTTGAGCACAAACTTACATTTTCTGCGTTCAACATTCTTTTTACTCCAACTCCTACTTTTTACCCTAAATCTAGAGGCAATCCATCTACGATCGATGTAATATTGACTAATTGCATTCAATATGTATCTCCTCCATTTGCCCGAACTGCTCTATCTTCGGACCACCTTCCGGTTCACTTTAGCATTCTCGACGCAGGGATTGGAAAAGCTTGTTTAAAAAAATTTGTCTTCCATAGAGCAAATTGGGAAAAATTTTCGCGCGTCACTGGTGAACTAACCAATTTGAGGCAGCTAGACCTCTCTACGCCACGACTTAGTGACATCGACGAGCACATAATAAAGTTCAATAGCATTTTACTATCTGCAGCACAAAGTTCAATCCCTGTGACTTCAGCTAAACCGTCGTGCACAAATTTATCTCTGGATAGTAGTATTAAAACTCTCATTTCCCGGCGTAATTTTTTACGCAGACAATGGCAGCGTTCACGGCAACCATTTCTGAAGAAGGAAATTAATCGTCTCCAAAGAAATATCAAGGAAGCCATTTTTGTGCTTCGTAACAAAGAGTGGAACAGCAAACTAAAATCACTAGAGAAAGGTAGTAAAAGCTTTTGGAACATAACTAAAGCTCTCAAAAAGAAGTGCTCTCAATTTTTCCCAATTAAAGTAGACGGCGTGCCCGTTCCGAATAACGTGTCTAAGGCTCTAGTCTTTGCTCAACATATGCACCAGGTTCACTTGTCAGCCATTATTAATAGCGATAGCGACACTGAAGCTCAAGTGGCTTCTTCTTTCGATGCTATCGAAAGTAGTAGCAGCTCCTCTTTCCCCTTCATGTCTGTCTCCTCTCTAAAGAGCATCATAGCTGATTTAAAATCAAGTAAGGCTCCGGGCAATGACAACATCTACACTTTATTTCTAAAAAATATGCACAGGAAAGCGTTTATATACCTATCAAAGTTATTAAATGCTTGCCTTGTAACATCTTACTTCCCGACTGCCTGGAAAATTGCAAAAGTTATTTGGATCCCGAAACCTAACAAACCCAAGTCCGAAATCGGCAGCTACAGGCCAATAAGCCTAATAAGTGTGATTGGCAAAGTATTTGAACGCTTCATCAAGATTCAGCTCCAAACCTTTATTGAGTCGCAAAATATCTACCCCAAAGAGCAGTTTGGTTTCAGAAGTGGGCACAGCACAATTCATCAAGTTCGAAGGATAACAAATATAATCACTACGAACTTTGGACTAAAAAAGTCAACTGGTTTGCTTACTCTCGACTTGGAAAAGGCATTTGACTGCGTCTGGCATCAAGGGTTAATCCATAAAATGCGATTACTTAATTTTCCTCTGTACCTTACTAAAATAATCATGGACTTCCTGCGCGATCGATACTTTTACGTTGATATCAATGGCTCGGAATCAATTAAGTTCCCGATACCAGCTGGTGTTCCACAAGGCTCGGCACTAAGCCCCATATTATTTAACATCTTCTTATATGACATACCACTACCAGCCAATTGCACTATTAGTCTATTCGCTGACGACACAGCCCTTTTGTCATCAAATCACTGTCCGGTATCTGTAAAAACCTCACTAGAAAATGGGTTCGCAACTCTGTCAAATTATTTCAACAGATGGAAATTGAGAATAAACCCTACCAAAACCGAGGCAATATTCTTTACTTGGAAACGCAAGCAATGCCTACTTCCCAGTTCTCTTAATGTAGATGGTAACATTGTCGGCTGGAACCCGGAATATATAAAATATCTAGGAATTTACCTCGACAAAAAGCTTACCTTCAAAGCCCATATCGGGCTTACCATAAAAAAATGCGACGTTTTGGTCAAATCCTTGTATCCGTTAGTAAATAGGCGCTCGCAGCTGTCTATAGCAAACAAATTGATTTTATTCAAAACAGTTTTTCAGCCTGTCATGCTCTATGGTGCTCCGGTTTGGGGGCGCTGTGCTGCTACTCACATCAAAAAGTTACAAATTAAACAGAACAAAATTCTGAAAATGCTCCTGAATCTCCCGTTTTTCTATTCGACCAACTCTTTACATTCGGTTTCAAAGCAGTCCCTTATTTCAAGCAGCATTAACCGCATTAATACCAAATTTTTAAACTCTTGTGTTGCATCAAACAATCCTATGGTTCGAGCTCTAGTGTAATGAACTTCAACTTTAAGAGCATCCACATTATAAATGACTCTCATTTAAATCCGACAAACTTAAATCAGCAACAATGCTGCTCTTTTGTTTCTTTGCTTAAGTTAGTATGTAGTTAGCATTAAGATATTAAAGTAAGTTTTATATTACAATTCATTCAAATAAAAGGTTTTCCCCGTTTCCTTTTACATATCCAATGTAATTACACAAAAATTCATTCTGCTAAGATGCATGTTAATACAGTTGTTTAGGATTGCAAGAGCCAAAGCTCGATTCACCTACTGGAATATTTTGTACAAATTGTAGTATATGTAATGTATGGTTGAATAAATAAATCTAAATCTAAATCTTCCTTCACAACGAGTAAATCTGGAAAGGAATAAGAATATGAAACTCAAGTATTATGCAATTTATTCAAGAGCCTCACATGTCTATTCTATATGTCAAACATTAGATTGGGAATTTTGTGGAACGTTCACAAAAACTGTTAGTGTTAGAAAATGTTTGAGTATTGTATGCGTTACAAGAATAACTCTTTACTTACAGCTGTTGAGCTAACAATGGTTATTGCGTGGTAATTTAATGAGGTGGAATAACGATCATAGAAGCCACTTTGAATTGACGAGATTTTATTTTCAACCCTTACATTAACCTTATTTATTTTATTTATTTAATTCCACAAAATTTTTGTGTTACACAAAAACAAGAGTTGATATTTCGAGCTTTATATTCATTCATTAAAAAAATGTCTACAAAAATTATTCATGGCTTTTTGGTAAATTCGTAATATTTAGTTGCTTTCATTTTTAGTGCAAAGTATAGCTGCTGCATTACTTTATAGTTGCTGTATTGATTTACATGGCTGCCGACTCCAACCTGCAAAATATGATACTTTATGAAACATTATTCAACAGAACCCGTCTGAATATTAATCTTGTCACAAGCATCTCTTCAATCTAGAAAGTAAAGTTCATATTAAATTTGGCATTGCTTTCATTTGACTCAAATGCTCATTTTATTATTGAATGGGTAGTTTCATCCCATTAGTAAATGAAAGTAAAGATGTTTGTCGTCGCTTGATTTCCATAATAAATATAAATAAAAGAGAATAGTGTACCTTCAGTGGGATGCAGACATGCATAATTCATGAAAGCACATTGACCAGCAAAAGTCATTGCTGTTCCAGATGAACTCTTTGCGCATAATGGATATGAATCAGAATAAGTGCAACAGTTAATTGGACAAATGCATTTCTTACAAATCGATAGGTCGACTTGGTTCCAAACTAAAATTTTAGAGTTCGATTAGTCGAAATAAATTACTAAGCTGCAGAATGTATTAATGTACTTACTTTCTCCAGTGTTGCAATAATGACCAGCCTTTAAACAACTACTTGGGAACATTTTTTTCACTCCTCGGCGAACCGCACACACTGGCGGTCCGATTAAAGCACACTTTACAGCACAGATTGGAAATGGACCCGTTGGCTCTACAGGTCTTTTGGTAAGATTTGCTTCCTTAGCGGAGGATGATGCAACTGAGAAGATATATGTAGATTAAAATAATACGAGTGACTTGGATGAAACAAAAATCTGGATTATACCGTAGAAGGTTAATAGTACTAAGCTGAACAGGGACATATTGCTCTGAGTCGAGTAACAGCCAGTAGTGAATATTATATTGTTTCCGCAGTCATATTTATACAAAACGGAAGAGCTTTGCTTGTTGAGATTGTTTCGTGGAACGTAAATATTTGCCTGTATGAATTCTTTTATCAGGTAATTTAAAAGTGGTACTCTTTAACAGATTATGAAAAGTTGTGTTGATAATTTTACGGAGCATAATTCACCGTATAAATCCTTTTGTTAAAGTGTTTCAAGAAAATTTTGTAGAACTTGATCTTGAGCAATATAAATTCGCAGTTTAATTATAAGCTACTATTTGTATAGCTTTCAGTGTTTTGTTTCTGTTAAAGTAATGTTCGTGTCGTTTTTGCCATTACGTGTTTCCCCAGTTTCCAAATAGAACTATTCAATTTCATTCACTTGGGGATCAGATTTATAACTATGTGCGACTAAAAATGAAATTTAAGTGCTGCTGCCCAACAACTGAAGCTCATCATTAGGAACAAACGCTAAGCACACTTGAAAGTCTGTTCGATCCCATTTTGTATATAATCAAAGAACAATCAAATATCGTGCAACAATTGACACTATTTTCAATAATTAAGCACGTAACGATATGCTAAAATATCAATAGTTTCTAATTTATCAATCTGTTATGAATTTTAGTCTGTATTCGAACACTTCGTAAATACCTAGTGACCTTATTCAATAAATATAATAAAATATATGAGCTAATGAATAAACTAGAAAGTGTTTCGCTTAAATTATTGCTTCAAGCCTTCAATAATTTTTTGACGGTAGCAAAGTGCAAATAATTACCTAGGTGTTCATAATAAATAAATTCTATTCGAATTTCACCACTTTTTATGTTCGTTATTACAATTCGCGAAACCATTTTAATAGAAGTAAAAACAAAACGTGCACAGTGAAATAATCTTGTAGACTGAAATATCCACTGGCACATAAGTATTTGTATTCTTGTTTCATAATAATATAATAAAATGAAATAATTTATTGCCCTTGTTTATTGTGAGGAAAACACCATTTGAAACTGCTATGTCTTATCGCTATTTGGGATTAGAATTTTAAGATGTATCTTATAAATATAGTATGCAATTTATTTCGAGTAAAAGTTTTTATTAGAAAAGTATTAGTAAATTCGAACTCGTATATCTTGCTTGGTAGGATATTTGAAATTTATTAAATATGTAGTATTCCAGTCATGAATTGGTCAAAATATTATACTGCATCGCACTATCTGGTATTGTTGGCCGTATGTCCATTGGAGAGTATGTCCCGAGACGTTTGCTGAAATCTACTGTATGGAACAGCAGTTTGGTGGCCAGTCATACTTAAGGCTGTAAATCAAAAGGAGATATAAGGCGCGTAGGCTGTCAGGCTGCTTCATTGACTTCCTACCGATCTGCTTGTCTCGCAACATGCGAGGTGCGCTGCGGTAAGACTGCATGCATTGAGGTGAACGCTGTATAAGTACTGATGTGGGCCTTGCTAAAATCTTGCCTCTAAATACCTGTTTTAGTGTACATTGGCCATATAATTGCCCATCTGTCTCTGACTTAAGGGTTTGATGTTGAGGTCCCAAGTAGATGTAGTGGAGATATATAGCGATGGCTCTAAACTGAATGACAGAGTGGGATATGGTATATTTTCCATTGACCTAAACGTGAAGGTTTCCTCACGCTTGCTAGACTACTGCAATGTCTTTTAAGCGAAGGTGTTAGTGATTCTCGAAGCGGCCAATTGGCTCATATTTACACATAATCAGATATTCGCAGAGTATGTTTGTATTTGCATTGACAGCCACGTGGCTATACAGTCCCTTGCTGGAATTGGCACCTCCTCAAAGCTAGTTCTTGAACGGCGTATGTCGTTGATGGGAGATCGAAGAATTCAATAATGTAGTTGTTTTGGGTGTCAGGATATAGGGACATTGAGGAGCATGAACCAAATACTAGAGATCACGACAATGCGAGTTCAAAACTCGTCATGTTCTGCGCATATCCCGCCTGGCGCAGTTTACGTCACGTAGCAGAGAGCGGTGGACCAAGAAAAATGTGGTGAAAAGAAAAAATACATGCATCCGAAGATGATGGTATGGCAAATTTCAAACTCGTCTTGTTCTGCGAATGATTTAATTTAGCGTCGTTCAAGTTGTAATATATGATGTAGCATATAGTGCCGAATAGGGAGAAATATTGTGAAAAATAGGGTTTGTTCAAAATGTAGTATGTATGGTAATTTTAATGATGCTTTGAAAAATGTGAGTGTTGTATTTCCTTACAGTAATACGTGAATGAAAAATCTATCGATATTTTGCAGTCATAAATAATCCGTTAATGAATTATAAAATAAAGACGATTATGTTTTCAAGTCTTTAGCCGAATGTAGCCAACCAAAAAACAATACCCTGATTCACCTACAAAACAGGTCATTTCGGAATGGTTTGTGGGCGTGCTGGCGCAGTTTACGTCACAAAAAGGGTGTTGACATGCGCATGTCGTGATCTTGTCTTCTTGGTTCATGATTGAGGAGTATTGTGAAGCGGATTGACTTGTAAACGCTGGTAAGCTTTTGCCGGATGTACTCTGCTTATTTGGTCAGTCAAAGGGGTCCTAGAGAGACGAGAGAAGAGAAAATGTCGGTTCCTGTTCTAGCGAAAGCTGGTTCACATTGTAAAAAAAAAACGTTCGGAGAGAAATGAGAAATGTTTGGATCAGAATAATGAGAATAATGCAAACACGCTCACAAGGAACTTCATAAAAAATGAGCGACCGCAACTTGACCGTAAGAAAAGCTCATGGGCTATGAGCTTTTCTTACGGTTAAGTTATGAATAAATGAATTGAAGAATAGGTTCGGTATGGCACGGCGAGCTGCATTGTTGCTTATTCAAGCAAATAGGAGCAAAGATGTATGATTTTTTATTTCTGGTAGATGCCACTATTCCGATACTAGTAGTCAGTGAAAGAAAATGGCGTTTAGAAGGATACGACGTTTGAATTTCGCCAGCTTCTCAAGTTGACTTAAAGGCACTGAAGGCCAGATAGGGGCACTATAAGTGAAAATCAGTGTAATCAATTACTTGTAGGCAATAAATCTTAGCTCTGGTGGAGATAATGGAGCTCAGGTTGAACGCCTAACTGGATATGGTGGCTTTAATTCCAGCGAGGGTCGAGCTTTTCACCGATGTTTCTAACGGTTTTCAAAGAAACAATTGCCTGGTTTTGAAACTTGAGTAGCCTAGCTGGTAGAGAACTGGCTTCTTGTGTGTGGTGTTCCTGGTTCAAATTCAGGTTCAAAAAAGGTTCTGTGCACCAAGTTTTGAGCTCACCTAGCTCTGAATAAGTGCCTGAATTAATCAGGGGTAAAGTGAGTCGTAGAGCTAATCACTCCACACTCGTATTCACATTGATTGTAAATTGTAAACGACGCTCTCTACCAGCTTCAACCCCTAGACCAGTGCTGTCGTTTTACTGCAATTGCAGTATATCTGCTGCAATTTGATGCCGTTTACTGTAACATTGGATTTGAGTCTTATCTATTGCTTTTTACAAAATTTGCTACTTGTTTAATCTAGCTAGCATATTAAGCAAGTTAGTTTCGCTCTGTTTAGTTATAAATGCAACTACTAGCCATTTTGAACTAAGAATGAATAGGAATTTTTCCAATTCTTAATCCTGGAGATATAACTGTATATTGCAATTTATTTTCTCTAATATGGAAAAACTGAAATCGATCATAGTATGTGTTTTTCACCAAACGACTAAGCTCGGATCTGATATCTTTAAAAAAATACTGTATATATTTTGTTAAATATGGTTTGTTATTGCCATTTCAAATAACAATGATTGTATTTTAAATTCATGTAAGAAGACTTATATGTGTACAAATATGTATCTACCTATAGAAAAATCAATATATTGCAATTTAGAGCAATCTGCTGTAACTTCAAAGCACATTTACTGCACAAAGAAAAACTAAAACGACAGCACTGAAAAGACCCGTACGAGGGTTATCGTGGGATTACTTTTTTGTTTTTTTTTTTATTGCCTGGTCATTATCAATGATTTGGATTCTTTTGACGGCTTTGATTCCCTTCCTGCAGTTCTTCTGGTCACCTCCGAAAAATATTAGCTTACTTTTGCTGGCGTTTTTTGTCAGCCCCATTTAGCATACTATGTAATTAGTTGATTCGCGAACCTTTGTATAACCGCTGTCGCAAAGTGCGAGTTTCGCTGCGAATTATAGAAGTAAAGGCTATCCGCGTACAGATTAATATAAACACCTGTGGAAGAATCGTTTCAAATTCGTGGGATATCTGGGGTGAAAACGTTGAATATAATTCGTGAAATTTGGTTTTGTTTTTAAACTTATTATCGTTCGACGACTTTTTACACTCACGGAATGTTGCTTCACAATTTACTTCTGGCTTGTTTTTTTGTTGCTCGTATTTTAGATAAGACTATTTTTGCAGTGTGCTAAATATATGTATATGTTCTTATCTTCTTGTAAATAATTCAGTCTGGGAACGGGAAACTGTGAGAGCTAGAGTGCTTGCAATCATATTTTTTAATTACGATTAAATCTTTGCAATCAAATGTGTCTGAATTGATACATTTGAATACAATGAATTGTGCAAAGAGTTTTATTACTTATGTCATTATTAGCTTATCAGTACTCTGATGCGGATTTATGAATGTTACAGTAAAAATGTTTAAGTTTATGAAATAAGTATTTTGCAATGAATCGAAATTGCAGCAAGGTTGACATACAAGCTTGTATGTTGCTCATGATAACACGACATAACAGTCAGAGTTGATATTGAAATGAAATTGAAAAACTATATTAGTAATTTCTCTTTTACTTATTGTACTGAATTCATTCTATATAAGAGCAGTGAAACTGAACATAAAATAATAGTAACTGTTAATAGTTTAAAACAAGACTCCACTCACAATGTTGCTTCTGAAGTTAATAGCTTTATTTCTATGTGGTATGTTGAATTTCTCGAGCTACTCATAAATGTATCTACTCCTGTACATTTTGAATTAATAGATTTGTTTTAGTAAAATGCATCCTAACAGCAACAACTACGCAAGCAACAACTACGCTTACAAGAGGTGCAAATCAAAATAATATTGTTGTAAATCTTTGCGTGATGAAATATCCTTACGTCCCTTCACCACCAGTGTGTACTACAAATGGTTACAGTTATAGATTATTTCCCAGCGATTGTTTGTGGCGCCAGTACTGTTGTCGCACCGGAGAAGGTATGTTGCACTCTTATGAAAAATACACTTTTTTACTTTAAAATTACTAAAAAGAAAACTTTCCTGTCATTTGAAAATTATTAAAACTTACTGAATATTTCAATTTTATTTTTATGTGTTTCGTATTTCAGTGTGGACTTATACCGACATAAGAATATGTACCGGAATCTATTACTATTAGAATCTAGAAATAAAAGTAAGAACGAAATGCATTCGAAACGAAGGTAGTCATGCTAACGTGTTGTTATAATAAGTATAAACATAAATAAAAACTTGACTGCAGTCTATTTGTTTTGGAACTACCTAAGAAACCATAGTATTTTATGTAATATATTTGAAAAATTTGTAAAATCGATTTGTTTATGGTTTTATTTGTCCATTTTTGGTGGGTCAATCTGGTTTTGTGTATACAGGTTGCAGCAAATAATAATATAATTTTAATCTGCTGCCAGCAAGCACTGTCGTGAAAAATCTTTGACTAGGATCCTTTCAGGAGCTCTATCAAGGTATATTTAACTTCAATCGATAACTTGGAGGCAGTCCAAAAGAATTTTATTGGTAAAAAGTAAGCTTCCTCGCCCACGGGAAACCAGATCTTCATCTAACTAAAATAGAACTCAAGAGAAAATAAACAAATCTTCATATTAGGCACTTGGAGATTTATACTATCTCATTTGAAGATGTGACTGCTCTTGTGATCACTGCTACTTAGCATACTGTTCTTTGAAAAATACAGTAAACATGTTGTTCAATTGCTCACTGACCTTTTGCACAGCAGAACACTTTAAACGCTCATCCGTTCAGTTGCTTTTCTCTCTATTCTGTACTGTCTGCTTGGTGGCTACTTAGATGCAGCCTACTACGGCCGCGCTCTTTGCAGGTTTTGTAGATTCGGTATAGGCGTTTTATCCAGGATAGCCATTTGCTGCCAAAGAAAATTAGTTGCCTTGATTGGACCCGTGATAAGGTGTAAATTTACACTGGCACATGACCGCATTACCTGCGAATTAATTACATATTCGCATTTACCTGCACGCGCGAGCAAAGTCTTTTCGACGAAATGCCTGTGGATTGATGAATGAACGATTGGGGCATTTCACGTGAAGCGGACAACGAAAAAAAGTCGTGGTTCCGGATTTCGTTAATATTATGCATAATGGTACTTCTAGAGGATATGAACGTGGATGCACAATTTTTTCCTTCTATGAGGTTCAGTTGCCGAGTTATGGGCTTCTGAAGTATTGAAGAAGCGGATGAAGGGTTTTTTTGGAAGCCGATTTTGAGATTGAAAAATATATTAAAAACATTAAACATATTGATTGGTATAGAAAACCAACTGTTCTTTTTAATTTTAAAATTATATTTGGAATAAAAAAAAAATTTCCTGTTTAAAACCGGAAGTAACGATTTCAACTCGTTATTTGAGTAACTTGGACCAGGTTAATTTTATTTATTTTTGTAGTAAAACAAAGCTTAAACTATACTTGTTTTATCATAAAAATTTTAGAATGGGATGACCTAAGTAGGTATTCATAATAAAAAAATTCTATTCGAATTTCACCACTTTTTATGTTCGTTATTACAATTCGCGAAACCATTTTAGAAGTAAAAACAAAACGTGCACGGTGAAATAATTTTGTAGACTGAAATATCCACAGGCACATAAGTATTTGTATTCTTGTTTTATAATAATATAATAAAATGAAATAATTTATTGCCCTTGTTTATTGTGAGCAAAACACCATTTGAAACTGCTATGTCTTATCGCTATTGGGGATTAGAATTTTAAGATGTATCTTATAAATATAGTATGCAATTTATTTCGAGTAAAAGTTTTTATTAGAAAAGTATTAGTAAATTAGAACTCGTATACCTTGCTTGGTAGGATATTTGAAATTTATTCAATAGTATTCCAGTCTTGAATTGGTCAAAATATTATACTGCATCGCACTATCTGGTATTGTTGGCTGTATGTCCACTGGAGAGTATTTTCCGAGATGTTTGCTGAAATCTACTGTACGGAACAGCAGTTTGGTGGCCAGTCATACTTAAGGCTGTAAATCAGAAGGTGATAAAAGGCGCGTAGGCTGTCAGCCTATCCCAACGAAAGCGTTCTTGGTGGTGCTTCATTGACTTCCTACCGATCTGCTTGTCTCGCAACATGCGAGGTGCGCTGCGGTAAGACTGCATTGAGGTGAACACTGTATAAGTACTGATGTGGGCCTTGCTAAAATCTTGCCTCTAAGTACCTGTTCTAGTGTACATTGGCCATATAATTGCCCATCTGTCTTCGACTTAAGGGTTTGATGTTGAGGTCCCAAGTAGATGTAGTGGAGATATATAGCGATGGCTCTAAACTGAACGACAGAGTGGGATGTGGTATATTTTCCATTGACCTAAACGTGAAGGTTTCCTCACGCTTGCTAGACTACTGCAATGTCTTTTAAGCGAAGGTGTTGGTGATTCTCGAAGCGAACAATTGGCTCATATGTACACATAATCAGATATTCGCAGTGGATGTTTGTATTTGCACTGACAGCCACGTGGCTATACAGTCCCTTGCTGGAATTGGCACCTCCTCAAAGCTAGTTCTTGAACGGCGTATGTCGTTGATGAGAGGTCGAAGAATTCAATAATGTAGTTGTTTTGGGTGTCAGGATATAGGGACATTGAGGAGTATTGTGAAGCGGATTGACTTGTAAACGCTGGTAAGCTTTTGCCGGATGTACTCTGCTTATTTGGTCAGTCAAAGCGGTCCTAGACAGACGAGAGAAGAGAAAATGTCGGTTCGTGTTTTAGTGAAAGCTGGTTCAGATTGTAAAAAAAATGTTCGGAGAGAAATGAGAAATTTTTGGATCAGAATAATGAGAATAATGCAAACACGCTCACAAGGAACTTCACAAAAAATGAGCGACCGCAACTTGACCGTAAGAAAAGCTCATGGGCTATGAGCTTTTCTTACGGCTAAGTTATGAATAAATGAATTGAAGAATAGGTTCGGTATGGCACGGCGAGCTGCATTGTTGCTTATTCAAGCAAATAGGAGCAAAGATGTATGATTTTTGATTTCTGGTAGATGCCACTATTCCGATACTAGTGGCCAGAAGATGAAGAAGATAGCGTTTAGAAGGATACGACGTTTGAATTTCGCCAGCTTCTCAAGTTGACTTAAAGGCGCTGAAGGCCAGATAGGGGCACTATAAGTGAAAATCGGTGTAATCAATTACTTATAGGCAATAAATCTTAGCTCTGGTAGATATAATGGAGCTCAGGTTGAACGCCTAACTGGATATGGTGGCTTTAATTCCAGCGAGGGTCAAGCTATTCACCGATGTTTCTAACGGTATTCAAAGAAACAATTGCCTGGTCTTGAAACTTGAGTAGCCTAGCTGGTAGAGAACTGGCTTCCTGTGTGTGGTGTTCCTGGTTCAAATCCAGGTTCAAAAAAGGTTCCGTGCACCAAGCTTTTAGCTCACCTAGCTCTGAATAATTGCCTGAATTAATCAGGGGTAAAGTGAGTCGTAGAACTAATCACTCCACACTCGTATTTACATTGATTGTAAATTGTAGATGAAGCTCTCTACCAGCTTCAACCCCTAGACCAGTACTGTCGTTTTACTGCAATTGCAGTATATCTGCTGCAATTTGATGCCGTTTTCTGTAACATTGGATTTCAGTCTTATCTATTGCATTTTACAAAATTTGCTACTTGTTTAATCTAGCTAGCATATTAAGCAAGCAAGTTAGTTTCGCTCTGTTTAGTTATAAATGCAACTACTATCCATTTTGAACTAAGAATGAATAGGAATTTTTCCAATTCTTAATCCTGGAGATATAACTGTATATTGCAATTTATTTTCTTTAATATGGAAAAACTGAAATCAACCATAGTATTCACCAAACGACTAAGCTCGGACCTGATTATTTTGTTAAATATGGTTTGTTATTGCCATTTCAAATAACAATGATTGTATTTTAAATGCATGTAAGAAGACTTATATGTGTACACATATGTATCTACCTATAGAAAAATCAATCTATTGCAATTTAGAGCAATCTGCTGGAACTCCAAAGCACATTTACTGCACAAAGAAAAACTAAAACGACAGCACTGCCCTAGACCCGTACGAGGGTTATCGTGGGATGACTTTTTTGTTGTTTTTATTGCCTGGTCATTATCAATGATTTGGATTCTTTTGACAGCTTTGATTCCCTTCCTGCAGTCCTTCTGGTCACCTCTGAAAAATATTAGCTTACTTTTGCTGGCGTTTTTTGTCAGCCCCATTTAGCATACTATGCAATTAGTTGATTCGCGAACCTTTGTATAACCGCTGTCGCAAAGTGCGAGTTTCGCTGCGAATTATAGAAGTAAAGGCTATCCGCGTACAGATTAATATAAACACCTGTGGAAGAATCGTTTCAAATTCGTGGGATATCTGGGGTGAAAACGTTGAATATAATTCGTGAAATTTGGTTTTGTTTTTAAACTTATTATCGTTCGACGACTTTTTACACTCACGGAATGTTGCTTCACAATTTACTTCTGGCTTGTTTTTTTGTTGCTCGTATTTTAGATAAGACTATTTTTGCAGTGTGCTAAATATATGTATATGTTCTTATCTTCTTGTAAATAATTCAGTCTGGGAACGGGAAACTGTGAGAGCTAGAGTGCTTGCAATCATATTTTTTAATTACGATTAAATCTTTGCAATCAAATGTGTCTGAATTGATACATTTGAATACAATGAATTGTGCAAAGAGTTTTATTACTTATGTCATTATTAGCTTATCAGTACTCTGATGCGGATTTATGAATGTTACAGTAAAAATGTTTAAGTTTATGAAATAAGTATTTTGCAATGAATCGAAATTGCAGCAAGGTTGACATACAAGCTTGTATGTTGCTCATGATAACACGACATAACAGTCAGAGTTGATATTGAAATGAAATTGAAAAACTATATTAGTAATTTCTCTTTTACTTATTGTACTGAATTCATTCTATATAAGAGCAGTGAAACTGAACATAAAATAATAGTAACTGTTAATAGTTTAAAACAAGACTCCACTCACAATGTTGCTTCTGAAGTTAATAGCTTTATTTCTATGTGGTATGTTGAATTTCTCGAGCTACTCATAAATGTATCTACTCCTGTACATTTTGAATTAATAGATTTGTTTTAGTAAAATGCATCCTAACAGCAACAACTACGCAAGCAACAACTACGCTTACAAGAGGTGCAAATCAAAATAATATTGTTGTAAATCTTTGCGTGATGAAATATCCTTACGTCCCTTCACCACCAGTGTGTACTACAAATGGTTACAGTTATAGATTATTTCCCAGCGATTGTTTGTGGCGCCAGTACTGTTGTCGCACCGGAGAAGGTATGTTGCACTCTTATGAAAAATACACTTTTTTACTTTAAAATTACTAAAAAGAAAACTTTCCTGTCATTTGAAAATTATTAAAACTTACTGAATATTTCAATTTTATTTTTATGTGTTTCGTATTTCAGTGTGGACTTATACCGACATAAGAATATGTACCGGAATCTATTACTATTAGAATCTAGAAATAAAAGTAAGAACGAAATGCATTCGAAACGAAGGTAGTCATGCTAACGTGTTGTTATAATAAGTATAAACATAAATAAAAACTTGACTGCAGTCTATTTGTTTTGGAACTACCTAAGAAACCATAGTATTTTATGTAATATATTTGAAAAATTTGTAAAATCGATTTGTTTATGGTTTTATTTGTCCATTTTTGGTGGGTCAATCTGGTTTTGTGTATACAGGTTGCAGCAAATAATAATATAATTTTAATCTGCTGCCAGCAAGCACTGTCGTGAAAAATCTTTGACTAGGATCCTTTCAGGAGCTCTATCAAGGTATATTTAACTTCAATCGATAACTTGGAGGCAGTCCAAAAGAATTTTATTGGTAAAAAGTAAGCTTCCTCGCCCACGGGAAACCAGATCTTCATCTAACTAAAATAGAACTCAAGAGAAAATAAACAAATCTTCATATTAGGCACTTGGAGATTTATACTATCTCATTTGAAGATGTGACTGCTCTTGTGATCACTGCTACTTAGCATACTGTTCTTTGAAAAATACAGTAAACATGTTGTTCAATTGCTCACTGACCTTTTGCACAGCAGAACACTTTAAACGCTCATCCGTTCAGTTGCTTTTCTCTCTATTCTGTACTGTCTGCTTGGTGGCTACTTAGATGCAGCCTACTACGGCCGCGCTCTTTGCAGGTTTTGTAGATTCGGTATAGGCGTTTTATCCAGGATAGCCATTTGCTGCCAAAGAAAATTAGTTGCCTTGATTGGACCCGTGATAAGGTGTAAATTTACACTGGCACATGACCGCATTACCTGCGAATTAATTACATATTCGCATTTACCTGCACGCGCGAGCAAAGTCTTTTCGACGAAATGCCTGTGGATTGATGAATGAACGATTGGGGCATTTCACGTGAAGCGGACAACGAAAAAAAGTCGTGGTTCCGGATTTCGTTAATATTATGCATAATGGTACTTCTAGAGGATATGAACGTGGATGCACAATTTTTTCCTTCTATGAGGTTCAGTTGCCGAGTTATGGGCTTCTGAAGTATTGAAGAAGCGGATGAAGGGTTTTTTTGGAAGCCGATTTTGAGATTGAAAAATATATTAAAAACATTAAACATATTGATTGGTATAGAAAACCAACTGTTCTTTTTAATTTTAAAATTATATTTGGAATAAAAAAAAAATTTCCTGTTTAAAACCGGAAGTAACGATTTCAACTCGTTATTTGAGTAACTTGGACCAGGTTAATTTTATTTATTTTTGTAGTAAAACAAAGCTTAAACTATACTTGTTTTATCATAAAAATTTTAGAATGGGATGGCGAGTAGTTTGGGAGGTAGGTGAATTTTAGTACATACAATTTTTTACTTGAACTTATATGACTTGGACCAGTCTATTTTTTTTTATTTTTGTAACAAGACAAAGCTAAAACTATACTTATTTGATGTTAAAAATTTTAGAGTGGAAAGTATATGTAGTTTGCCGTGATACTATATCCTGTATATAAATAGTTTTTATAACATACTTAAAATACATACTTAAATTGTGTTCATACTTAACCGACTACCCTACAGAAATGCGATTAGTTGCGCCATTTTTTAGTTGAAAAAGGTATTATTTTTTCATAAAAAGCCATATAATAGAAGGAGGTCAAAGCTATGTAATAGAAAGGGATGGAAGTGTGATGAAAGAGCCATTTCGAATTTTCCGATTTTGTTTTAGTTCTTTTTCAGCGCTTGAAGTGACTATGTAAATAAGTTGAATTGTGTGTATTATGTCTCCTTGCGGCTACCGATGTTTCAATCCTTTCGATTTGAGATTTCATCGGAAGGTTAAAGACCTAAGAAAAATTCAAAAAAAAATTGCAGAGAAGTGGAGATATTCTTCTGATATGTACGTGTGTGGAAGCTGCAGGAAAAAACTGACCGTGGAAATACCTGCAAATCTTCAGCGATCTTGCCAATCATCAACTGATTTGTCTTTGTGCACCCCGGGTTTACCATTCATTCCTGAAGAGAAGTATAAACATAGCTCAAAGTAAACTGATTCAACAATATACGACCAAGATATTCTGACCCAGTTAGAAGCAAAATTTAGCAATCCGTCTACATCTACTGCTATGAAAACTACGATACTGACTATAACACCTAAGTCATGGACCGAAAACAGACTTGCACAAGAATTCGGAACATCCAGGCGGCAAGCAAGAAAAGCAAAGCAACTTGTGGATCAGTTTGGTATATTAACATCTCCAAATCCACGAGGGCGCCGTAAGCTAGCAGTTGAAACTATGAACTTATTGAAGTGGTTTTATCTGCAAGAAGACATTAGTCGAATAATGCCCAGTAAAAAGGATTGTGTATCTATTAAGTTAGATGACGGAAAAAGAACGCAAATCCCAAAACAGCTTTTAATGTGTAACATTGACGAGTTTTACCAAACGTTTAAAAATGAATATCCTGATATCAAAATCGGCGTAACAAAATTTTTCACTTTGAGACCCAAATAATGTATCCTCGCTGGTGACTCTGGAACACATATGGTCTGTGTATGTATATATCACCATAATGTGAAATCAATGATGAGTGGAGGAGACATTGACAATCTCACATCTGGAACTATTTTGGAACTTTCTACTTTCTACGCAAAATGATGTGTCCCAACCCTACGCCGAAATGTCATTTAACAATTTCAACAAAAACCCCAAATGAAAGTTGCAAATCTTGTCCTGGCGTAAGTGCAATTCGTGATCATTTGAAAATGATATTTGATGATAATCAAGTGACAACCGTTCAGTTCGAAAAATGGGTTTGTTCAGACAGATTTACCATTTCTACTCATCTGCTTGCATCCGATGATTTTGTGGACAGCTTTTGTCACGCGTTGGATGTCTCGAAACCCCATGCTTACATTGCAGAGCAACAGGCTCATTATTTTAAAAATCTAAAAGAAAATATAAACGAAGGGGAAATTTTAGTACAATGCGATTTTCCTGAGAATTATTGTTTTATTGTACAAGATGCTGCTCAAGCTTTTCATTGGAATAATGACCAGGCAACACTTTTGACATCAGTCTATTATTATAAAGTTGGAAGTAAAATAGAATATGGTAGTATTTCCAGAAAATCCTTCACAAACATCTGTCTGAAGAAACAATAGCTGTGTCAAAAATTATATACGTAACAGATGGGGCCCCACAACATTTTAAAAATAGATTTAATTTTGTGACTCTATTTTATTATAAAGCTGATTTCAACACAGAAACTGAACTTCATTTTCACGCGACTTCGCATGGAAAAGGCCCATGTGATGGTCTCGGTGGTAATTTGAAACGACTGGCAACACGTGCGAGTTTACAATTACCTTCTAGTAAAGCTATTACTACACCTTTACGTTTTTTTCATTGGGCAAAGTCGGCTTTATCCCTAACAGCCACTTACTATTGCTCATCAGAGGAACTTCAACGCCAGAGAATATTTTTAAAACCACGGTTTGATTCCTCTATTACTATTCCCGGGACTAAGAAATTTCACTGTTTTATTCCAGTTACTGAAGACCTTCTTATAAAAAGAACAAGTTTAAGTAATTAGTGTCAAATTGTAAAAATGGTGAAATAAATTCATTTTTTCATAAATCATTTTTTTCATTTAGTAAATAAGCATTAGAAATTATTTTATATTTAAACCTCTATATGTAAGTTAATTATATATGTAATTGTAACAACTGTGAAATAAATTCATTTTTCCACAAACAAGTTTGTTTTTTTATTAAATAAATTAGCATTAGCAACTTTTAATATTGAAACTATATAGCTATATTTTAACTATATTAATTCTATATATAATATTTTAACGATATAGCAATAATTTTAGTGAACATGTTTTGTTTTCGCACTCACTAGCTATCCTAATCAAGCTCCGGGTGCCACGCTTCATACGACTTGTATGTACTAAAGTTCACCTACCTCCCAAACTACTCGCCATCCCATTCTAAAAATTTTATGGTAAAACAAGTATAGTTTAAGCTTTGTTTTACTAAAAAAAAATTAAAAAAAATTAACATGGTCCAAGTTACTCAAATAACGAGCTGAAATGGTTACTTCTGGTTTTAAACAGGAAACATTTTTTTTATTCCAAATCTAATTTTAAAATTAAAAAGAACAGTTGTTTTTATATACCAATCAATATGTTTAATGTTTTTAATATATTTTTCTCAATCTCAAAATCGGCTTCCAAAAAAACCCTTCATCCGCTTCTTCAATTCTTCAGAAGCCCATAACTCGGCAACTGAACCTCATAGAAGAAAAAAAATGTGCATCTACGTTCATATCCTCTAGAAGTACCATTATGCATAATATGAACGAAATCCGGAACCTCGACTTTTTTTCGTTGTCCGCTTCACGTGAAATGCCCCGATTTCAAGTTCTAGTTTAAAATTTTAGTTCATGTTTTTGTGTCCGATCAATAAAGATCTGGAGTTCATCTTTGAATTTTATATTTTTAAAACCTTCGAGTTCTTAATTTATTAACGGGTATAGTAATGAAAAATTTATTTTAGAGTTTTTTCGGGAGTTTTAACCTTTTTATTGCTTACATGGTGTTGCTTTGATATTTCTATATGAAAATTTAGTTTAAGCTAAGTGTTTGTAAATCGCATTAACCGACCTAGCTAGTACACAAAAAATAAAGGATATTGCAGTTAAGCATTTTAAGGAGTAGAGTAAGGACTCTAACGAGTCGAGTTTTTTTCACAGTGATATTTATATATGAATCCTTTTTAGCTCAAAAGTGCAAAAAATGTATTTAATTACATTATAAGTAGGATAATGATAAATAAATGCGACGAAAAACTGGTTACATATGTGTATTTCGGTTATAAGTTATTGTTCACCGCTTTTCGTGAAGACATCAAAAGTGTGCTTAGGAAAATAGTAAATGTGGAGCGTAAGGCAATTAGTTATGGGTGGTAAAATTTCCAAAAAGTGGCCATTATAGTGGCTCACTGTAAGTTTTTGAAGAAAACTTTGTCTTTAAATACATCACTCACCAACTTGGAGCGTCATCTATCTATAAGACAACCTGGAGTTGCAGTTCGATCCAAAATAGAAGTTTGCAAACCTGTTGCTTCTAAAAGCACAGGTGCACGTAAGATTCGGTCACACAAATTGTGGATCAGGTCCCAATCGCTCATGCAGTCGAGGCTTCGTATTCAAATGTAAGCATAAATAGAAAGCAGCAGAGCATCCACCATTTTATACCTCGAACTCATTTGACGGAACGAAAATACCGGATAGCCAAATTGCTTTTTGAAGATTATCAGCTCTTCTCAATTGTTGAGAACTCAAACTTTAAGGAGTATCAAGGCGGAATTGTTTTTGTGGGATGATTAGAATTAAAAAAATTTATTTTCTTTCGACCAAGTGGTTTCGAAAGTACACACTGATTCTTATCAAACACTCACAGTGCATACTTGACTGATGTGACCACTTGTAGTTGGAAATCATAAATTTTTTATTATGAGTGCATATTCTACAACACAAGCTCCTTGATACGATGACATCATCCATGATGACTTTATCGCGTTGCCATCCGAAAAGTTTCCAGAGCTTGGAAAATTTAAACATTGGCTATTTGCTTTCATTGTAGATGTTTTCGATATGAATATCTAATGGTAGCATTTGCTGGTACGGAAATAGCAAAATACTTGGTGCTGATAACTTCTAGCTAAGAGCACCGACGTCAAAAGCATACCAAATTTGGTCCTCATTAAATTTGGTCTCCATGCGAGTTTTGTTTCCATTTAATAATTGTATTGGACGTAATAAGGGCAACATTAAATTTCGGTTTATCACCCGTAAATGTTTTCAAATTTCTAAAATATTAGTATTTGTTGTTTATTGCCAATTGAAAATTTAATGAAAACATCGCTTACTAAAGAAATTACAAAAAACTACCGTAGCTGGCAACTCTATCATGGTTTTTCAACCAAATTTCCACCAAACTTTACTTACCATAGCAGTTTCAAAAGTTTTACTTTGGCGGTGTAGACAAAGCATAAAATTTAAATATGACCTGCTTTTTTTTCTAAAAAGCGAACATTTTCCAGGAATGTCGATGATTTAAAGGTGTTCACTTTCAGTGCTTGCTGTAGTGACAGGGCTGCCGCCACGTTCATAAAAAACTATTTTAGCCTAGAAATTATTAACATCAATGCGTTTGTAAATTCCATACTAATCTGATCAAAAACTATCGTAATTCAAGATTTCACAAATTTTCTCGATCTTTTTTAGGAACCTAGCGTACATATAGGGCTAAAAATTTCCAAAATGCTATCATATCCATGTTTGATAATTCATTTCGTAGTCTTGGTTTTTTCATAAGTCATTTATTGGTAGAACTATAAGGGCATTTAATTTATCATTTAAATGGCCGTCGCCACCGAAGGGTTAAAGATAGCTAACCTTTTGGACTTATTCTACATATACATTAATGTATCCCGAAAATTTCCGCTCAACCGGATGATGGGTTCCCGAGAAACGGGATTAAAACGTATGATTTCCAAACTGCATTTTTGTCCTCCTATCAGCTAACACTTCGACATGTCATGCGTGTCCGTACAACAAATACGAACGAAAATTATTTTATCGAAAAATTGTGCTAACGTGTGATATTGTACGTAGCAATAATAAAGGCAATGAAACATTTTGTGTTTTTTCCTGAATAATATCCATATGCCAACCAACCTATTTGAAAATACATATTTGCTTAGTCTGGCTGGAAATGTGAAATTGGTTTTTTCAAACGAAACGACAGTACATGTGTTCACTTTTTTAGTCAAAAATATTGTGCAACTGTGGTACGCAGTATGATCTTTATCTAATGTATGCTAGTAGTGTGAAACTCATATTTTCTTAAAGATGATAGCAGCAATTTTGACCGGACTTATTTTCTTGTGTAAGTGATGAAAACAAAGTAGTATTCCCTTGTGATAGTTACAAATCTCAAATTCTTCGTTGCAGCTACATATTCAACAGCAAATGGTCTGTGGTGTCGTATGGGAATGTCACCAGTTTGTGCTAAGTTTGAAAAGGAATATCGCTTATTTGAAAATGAGTGTGCTCAATTTGCGCGAAAATTAATGCTGGAAGAACGTAAGAGCGCATAGATCTGGCTAGGGAAATTAGATTGAATAACATAATTGAATGTTTTTAGTGTGGGAAGCAGTACCAATGGGTCAGTGCTGGAAATCAATATGTCCGATAAAGTGCTCTCGCAGTGGACCCCGGGTATGTGCATCATATCGCGGGGTTGTAAGACAGTTTCCGAATAAATGTGATTTTTTGAATTTCGCATGCTTACAAATATCACGAGGTAAGACAATGTTATAGAGTATTGCAGATCATTAATATGTCAAGATGATCAAATCATTAATATGTCACTTTAATTAATTCAGTATTTAGTCTGCATTAGTGTATATTAGTACTATATTAATATATATCTCCAGAGCTTTAGTGTGCACTATGATGCCTTGATGCCCAGAAAAATGCTGGAAACTTTAAGTTTCGAGGAACATGTTCTCATGCTCTGTGAAAATCCATATTTTGTCCTTAGATTTATTATTAATTCAGCCATAAAAGTAAAATAGCAGCAATTTTGACCGGACTTATTTTCTTGTGTAAGTGATGAAAACAAAGTAGTATTTCCTTGTGATAATTACAAATCTCAAATCTCAAATGAGTGTGCTCAATTTGCGCGAAAATTAATGCTGGAAGAACGTAAGAGCGCATAGATCTGGCTAGGGAAATTAGATTGAATAACATAATTGAATGTTTTTAGTGTGGGAAGCAGTACCAATAGGTTGGTGAGTGAAAAATGTGCACTAACTGCACTCGCGTATTCGAAGCAAATTGAAAAATAAAAAAAATGTTAGCATTGTGTTTTCGATTTTGTTTGGTAAAGAAATTTAAATGTTATGCTAATTGAAAAATTCATTCATTTACTAAATGCACGTACTAAATTTCAGAATATAATTTGAAGAATTTCTAATTTAGACTGAGTTTCATTTTGGCATGCAGAAGTTTAATTCATTATGATTATTTCATATTTCACAGGATGGGCCATTGAAGAATGTCAGAAAACGTAAGCAAAAACAAATGCAGCCATTGTATTGCGTGCAAAAACGATGAGCATGAACCAGATACATTTCCTTGTATAAGTTGTAATTATTTATTTCCAAAAGCTTATAATGTAGATAAGAATGTTTTGCACAAATATATAGCAACAACGGTTGTTTATAAAATAAAAATCAGCCAATACTCTTTAGAAATATTGCTTCTTGAAGATTAATAAAAGATTGCGGTTGATCTAGTAAAGGAGATACGAGAGGTGGCTGATAAGTCCGCGGCCTAGGGTACTTAATGAATGAAAAGTGTAGTTTTATTTTGTTTTTTTTTTTCAATGCAAACCCCCGTAAGTGATATACACTTTGCATATCGTGAAAATTACGTCATTAGACTACTGAAAAATATTCTTTCGATCTCACTTCAAAATTGTTTTTACGGCCACGTCCATCTTTGTTCCCTTTTTAATTTGAAAAAACAAAAAAGGCACGAAGAGCCATGTCCGGACTGTAAAGTGAGTGGACAATTTATGTCCATTCCGTAGCTTTCATGGCATCCGTCACAACCCGAGCGGTGGGACTACTTTGTTTTGTCGCGTCTCTTCTGTACGACTGCCTCAAGTTCCAGACCCAGTAAATTAGCGTAATACGGAGCGTAATAACTAACTCACTATTTAGTGTATAATGTGCTTAAAAAGTTAGTAAATTTTCTAATGAAATGAGCGTATGAACTAAAAATATGATAATCGAAGACAATTTTGAACTTTTATTTAAATTTGGATTTTTAATATTTATGTATGTCCTTTTGAAGTAAAAAAAACATTTTTATTTTCTGAGCGCATATTTAAAATTCCGTTACTTTCTTTGGGATTTAATTGAATTGCGTGACAAAAAACCTATATTTTCTTAAAGAATTGTTTTAGTTTCAAAAAGTGCATTTTGATTTGTTTATGCCGCATAGAAATATTTGTGACGGATGGCTGATTCTACATATAAAACTGCTTTTTTCTCGTAAAAGAGAGCTTTGAAATAAAAAGAAACCATTTATTTACAAAAATGCACATACATATGCATCTACTTTATGTATAATATAATCGAAAAATGTTATATTTTCAGTATTTTGAAACAAAATAAAGACTTTTGGTCCCCTTTGGTCCTTTTTTTCCAAAATGTTGGTCCTCAAATATTTTTTTCGTGGCAACACTGGTTGTAGTCTTCTTAGGCAAGTAATCAATTAATAAAATTTTCTCGATATGCTAGAAAAAGGTAGCCATAATCCTTTCCTACTTTTTTATCCGCTGTATCGGATTTTGTTTGGACTCGGGATCATACTGACGGATCTAAATCACATCAGCGGTCACAATTGGGCTCTTTCAACACAACTCCAAAAAATCATTACAACTCTCCAATTGTCGCTGCTTGTCAAGTGATGTGAGCATTCGCGGCACCCAACGTGTACAAATTTTTTTTATGTGCAAATGTACATGTAAAATCTCTGCAACTCATTTTTCATTTTTCTGCCATTCACCACAATTTAATTCTTCGCGTACTAATTTTTCGACTTTTCGAATTTTTCGGCACGGGCGAGTCTCATCTTATTCTCTCTTCCTTGTTGAAATAGCCGAGCCCATTTTTTTCCCATCGTATATGAAGGTGCAAAGTCTTGACGAACTAATAAAGTCTCTTTAAAAATTTATTTCGGCTTTTTTTCGGGTAATTTAATAACAGCGCTATGTTCCAAATTACGAGAATTTCGAGTTACCGTTCACATGGTGCTGTTGTTTGTTCCAAGAATGAAGTGTAAATGAACAAAATAACGTATTATTTAGGGTAACAATAAGTCATACAATTAGTTTTATCAGTAACGAGATGATGAGTCATCGCCAAGTTTCTTGGACCGCAAACTTATTAGCTACTCCTCGTATCAAAACTTCGGCATATTTTTGCGGCTAATCTTTATAACTAAGAGGAAATGTTTATATGTGCATAGTATAAAATCAAAAAATACTCGTTCGAGTTTTCTTAAGATTTTTTAGTTAGTATTTTAGTTTTTAAATAGTATTAAAATCACTTTGGGTATTTTTTATAAAACTTATTGTGTCTTAAGTTCTTGTCACCGAGATATGAGCGTTTTTTTTACTAATGTTCGAAGAACATTAGTATTAAAATCGATTCGGCCAAAAATTCATATTTCCATATATATATATATATATATATATATATATATATATATATATATATATATATATATATATATATATATATATATATATATATATATATATATATATATATATATATATATATATATATATATATATATCATCAAAAAATTTCAGTGAGATAATCTCGGGAACGCGCCATCCGATTGAGCTGAAACTTTCAGGATACATTGGTGTATATGCAGAATAGGTCCAGGTCTCTTTAAATGTCAGTTATTGTTAACCTTTTGGCGCCGGCGGCCATTTAAGTGATATTTTTAATATACCTATTATTTCGTGCACAAATGATTTTGGCAAAAATAAAGTTAACGAAATAAATTTCTAACGTGTTTTACATATGAATCGGATAATGCTTTGGAATTTTTTAACCCTATGTGTGCGCTGGGTGCCTAAAAAGAGGACGGGAAAATTTGAAAATTTTTAAATTTCGATAACTTTTGACAGAGCTATTCAATCATTACGAAATTTTCAGGACATATTGATATTATTTAGTTGTAGATTTGTGTAGCTTTTAATGAGCGTGCTGGCAACCCTGTAGCTAGGGCAGGCACTGAAAGTGAAAACCTCCAAATCATCGTCTCTCTTGAAAAAATGCCGTTTCTTCAAAAAAAAGCCATTCATATGTAAATCTTGTGCTTTGTTCATATAAGCAAAAAAAAAAGATATGGTATAACGGGCACGCCTGGTAACCCTTGCCCAATTTACCTATATTTTTAGCATCAAAAACTTCTGTTCACGGAAACTCACGATCCGATGAACAGAATTATTTGAAATTCACAAAATGTATTGGCCTTAAATAGGACCAGGTCTGATAGAAGTGATTTTGAAATGCGGGCGATTCTGTGCCAGTGGTGCCATCTTGAAAAACCACTAAAAAAGATAACTGTTTTTAGCCCTATAAATTCTGATTGAATCGTTCGATTTTGACGAAACTCACACAATTGCTGGACCTTACTTTAAGCCACGTTTAATAGAAATTTGGTCCAAAAATTCAGTTGGAGTTGCCAGCTATGATAATTTTGGTGTCTTCATTTTGAAAAAAAAAAATTTGGAAGTGAAAACATTCAAACCATCGAATATTCAAAAAAATGTCCGTTTCTTACAATAAAACCAATCTGTATATAAATCTTATGTTTTATCTACACGTTCAAAATAAAACTTTGGAAATTTCATGTCGGACAAGAACGGTAACCCTCTCCCAGTTAACCTATATTTTTAGCATCAAAAACTTCTGTTCACGGAAACTCACGAACCAATAATCAGATACAGCTAAAATTTACAGAATGCATTGGACTTAAGTAAGACCAGATTTGACAGAAGCGATTTTGAATTGTGGGCAAGTCTGTGCCAGTGGTGCCATCTTGAAAAATTACAAAGAAAAAAAACTGCTTTTTGCCCTATGAAATGTGAATAAGTTACCAGATTTTCATGAAATTGACACAGTAGCTAAACCTAACTCCAATCTCTGTTTGGTGGAAATTTGGGTGAAAAATTTGATTGGTGCTACCAGCTATGGTAATTTTTGTGTCTTTGGTTTTGAAAATTCGCTCAGGAAAATAAAACTTTTTGCACTATAACTTCCAGTGCAGTCATGAAATCAATACGAATTTCATACAATTAATGAAACCTATCATAAGGTTTATTCAGGCCAAATTTGGTTGAAAAGCCACGATAGGGTTGCCAGCTATTGTTGGTTTTGTGTTTAATTGCAATATCTTTATTAAGCGGTTTTATCGTAGAATTTTCACAGCAAATATTAAGCTTTCGATCATTTGAAAAAACTCGCTGCAGGTAACCCTAAATTTCTTTATACTCCTATAACTTCGAATGTAATATAACAACGTGAAGCAGATTTGATATATTCTTGGCTTTGATACTGGCGAAAGGTTGCCAGCACGAGTCGGTTGTGCTACTTTTGTATCAATAAATGCTTACAGTTAGTATACATACCGGAAACATTTACAATGAAAATAAATAACCGATGTTACAATTCGCAAAGTTCTGCAAATTTTTCGGATCGCAGCCCCAAACACCAACTTCAGTTACAGTGCTGCAGGCACTGAGCATTTTCTTCATTGATGTTATATGAGATGCTGCTTTCAAAGTTTTGTGAAATAAGCAACTGATAAAGAATATAATTAGTTTTTGCTAAGTGTTTTGCTTTCATAAACTTTGAAATTCATGCCAGTGGTAATATCTGAAACCTTCCACCATATGAGTTATAATGCATTCTTAAGACGAAAGTAAAACGTGGCATTTGAAACAGTTTGGCCGTAATAGGCAGCATATGTGGTGGAATATGCACTCAAAACCTGCACGATTCTTCTACTGTTCTTCGAACATTAGTGTTTCTAGCGGTTCAGGTGCGCTAGAGTTTTTTATAATTGGAATAAAGATTTTGAAAAAAAAGAATATGGCAAAAAGCAAAAAAATATTCGCTTTTAATTTTTCTATAGTTTTTTAATTCGTTTTGTCAATCATTGTTTGGTAGTAGTAGTAGCAGTAGCTATAAAGTTCGATGAATAGTCCATGTTTGGGGTATGGTCTCCTGCCGACCATGTTCTTTAACTCTGCCCACAGTTGTAGACCAACAAATTTAAACCTTGGCATCCAAAAGCTCATTCCGACGCATTTATAATCTATAATATAATATTGCTCTGCACCCAGGCTTGTAGGGTGTGGGCTTTATGCGACAGAGCAGAATTGTGCTCGAAAATCCATTGACGGTGGTTGAACAGCATAGAGTTCAATGGCTTCACACACTCTTCAATAATGTCCGTCTGATAAATTTTTGGTGCAGTTTTTACGCCATTTCGCGAAAATAAAGCTCTGCAACCATCTTCGTCGCTGACACCTCATCATATCATTACTGACATTGATCATGTTCTTGCTGCCCTTCTTTGCAACCACTCGGGCTTCTTAGGAGCTGTGTGGCTACACCCTGTTTTTTAGGGTTAAATTTTCTTTCATCGTGAACATTTTTTCATCAGCAAACAAAATTTTCCGGTAAAAGAGCTCTTTACGCCTTGTAGTCCCAAGTATTTTCAATTGCTATGTCAGCAAATGTCTTTTTACTAATGTTCGAAGAAGAACATTAGTATTAAAATCACTTTGGCCAAAAATTCATATTTCTATATATATATATATATATATCATCAAAAATTTTCAGTGAAAAAATCTCAGGAACGCGCCATCCGATTGAACTGAAATTTTCAGAACACATTGGTGTATATGCAGAATAGTGCCAGGTCTCAGAAAAAGTTAAAAATCTTTAACCCTTTGGCGCCGGCGGCCATTTTAGTGATATTTTTATTATACCTATTATTCCGTACACAAATAATTTTTGCAAAAATAAAGCTGACCAAATAAATTTCGAACGTGTTTTACATGTGAATCGGATAATGTTTTGGAATTTTTTAACCCCATGTGTGCGCTGGGTGCCTAAAAAGAGAACGGAAAAATTTGAAAATTTTTAAATTGCGATAACTTTTGACAAAGCTATTCAATCATTACAAAACTTTCAGAACATATTGGTATTATTTAGTTGTAGATTTGTGTAGCTTTTGCTGAGCGTGCTGGCAACCCTGTAGCTAGATCAGGTACTGAAAGTGAAAACCTCAAAATCATCGTCTCTCTTGAAAAAATGCCGCTTCTTCAAAACAAAGCCACTCATATGTAAATCTCATGCTTTTTTTACATAGACAAAAAATAAAATTTGATATGGTATAACGGGTACGCCTGGTAACCCTTGCCCAAGTTACCTATATTTTTAGCATCAAAAACTTCTGTTCACGGAAACTCACGATCCAATGAGCAGAATTAATTGAAATTTGCAGCATGTATTGGTCTTATATAGGACCAGGTCTGATAGAAGTGATTTTGAAATGCGGGCGATTCTGTGCCAGTGGTGCCATCTTGAAAAATCATTAAAAGAGATAACTGCTTTTAGCCCTATAAATTCTAATTGAATCGTTCGATTTTGACGAAATTTACACAGTAGCTGGATCTTATTTTAAACCACGTTTGGTAGAAATTTGGTTGAAAAATTCGGTTGGAGCTGCCAGCTATGATAATTTTGGTGTCTTAAATTTGAAAAATAAAAATTTGGAAGTGAAAACATTCAAACCATCGAATATCCTAAAAATGTCCGTTTCTTACAATAAAACCAGTCTGTATACAAATGTTATGCTTAATCTACACGTTCAAAGTAAAACTTTGGAAACTTCATGTCGGACAAGAACGGTAACCCTTTCCCAGTCAACCTATATTTTTAGCATAAAAAACTTCTGTTCACGGGAACTCACGAATCAATAATCAGATACCATTGAAATTTACAGAAAACATTGGACTTAAGTAGGACCAGGTCTGGACTTAAGTAGGACCAGGTCTGGGCAACTCTGTGCCAGTGGTGCCATCTTGAAAAATTACAAAGAAAAAAAAAACAGCTTTTTGCCCTATGAAATGTGAATAAGTAACCAGATTTTCATGAAATTGACACAGTAGCTGAACCTTACTCTAAGCTCTGTTTGATAGAAATTTGGTTGAAAAATTCGATTGGTGCTGCCAGCTTTGGTAATTTTTGTGTCTTTGGTTTTGAAAATTCTCTCAGGAAAATAAAACTTTTTGCCCTATAACTTCCAGTGCAGTCATGAAATCAATACGAATTTCATACAATTTATGGAACCTATTATAAACATTATTCAGACCAAATTTGGTTGAAAAGCCACTATAGGGTTGCCAGCTATTGTTGGTTTTGTGTTTGTTTGCAATATCTTTATAAAGCGGTTTAATCGTAGAATTGTCAATTGGTAATGATATTGTAGTGCCAATAAACAGCAAATATTAAGCTTTTGATTATTTGAAAAAACTCGCTGCAGGTAACCCTAAATTTCTTCATACTCCTATAACTTCGAATGTAATATAACAACGTGAAGCAGATGTGATATATTCTTGGCTTTGATACTGGCGAAAGGTTGCCAGCACGAGTCGGTTGTGCTACTTTTGTATCAATAAAATTATACCGGAAACATTTACAATGAAAATAAATAACCAATGTTACAATTCCCAAAGTTCTGCAAATTTTTCGGATCGCAGCCCCAAACACCAACTTCAGTTACAGTGCTGCAGGCACTGAGCATTTTCTTCATTGATGTTATATGAGATGCTGCTTTCAAAATTTTGTGAAATAAGCAACTGATAACGAATATAATTAAGCCGTGTTTTGCTCTCATAAACGTTGAAATTCATGCCAGTGGTAATATCTGAAACCTTCTACCATATGAGTCATAATGCATTCTTGAGACCAAAGTAAAACGAGGCATTTGAAACAGTTTGGCCGTAATAAGCAGCTCATGTGGTGGAATATGCACTCAAAACCTGCACGATTCTTCTACTGTTCTTCGAACATTAGTGTTTCTAGCGGTTCAGGTGCGCTAGAGTTTTTTAATTCTTGATGGCTTTGGCAACTGCAGGAGTACGAATGTCACGGGGATCTCCTAACAGTGTCAATCTCCAATACTCTGAGTCCCGTTCAATCTTTAAATCTAATAATAAGCAAATCTTTGCTTTATTTTCAATGGGCGTAACAACTTGAAATCTTACTTGCGAATTTTCCGCATTTTTCTAATGCATAACCAAATCGGTTTTCGTTTGCACATAAAATAATTTTGACACGTGAACGACCAAACTGAAGATGTGGATCAGTTGTTAACAGCAGTATGAAGTAATAATAGCATTGCAGAAACAACAGTATTGCGAACGCGTTTAATTTTAAGGCGGCTTTAGATATGCGGTGTTTGTCAAACACCTCCTATTCGCCTAATACCGAACACCTAGTCAAGTCATTTGGCTTGGTGCTTGCGGAATGACAAGCACAGTGAATTAGATATTCGGGGATTGCCGAATGTTTGCCAAAACTGGAACATGTACGAGCTGCTCGTCGTTGTTCCCTTCCGCAATTTTTTTTAAGAAAAAACGAAATATTTGCTGCATCTCTGAGCATTAATAATTAATTATATTTATATCTTTAAACATGGATTTAAATATGGATGTTGATTCAGCAGATTCAGTTGACATTATATGTAATTATAAATACCGAATGTGTAAAGCGGGGATCCGAACATACCCAAACACAGTGCTCGTCTACTTTGATGTTTGTTGAAAGTTCGACAAACTACGGGAATAGCGAGCACCCGAATGTTTGTGCTTGGCCTAGGGCAAGCACTAGGCGAGCAACCCAACCACACATGCGAAGTTTGCCAAACTAGGTGCTCGGTATTTGACAAACACCGCATATCTAAAGCCGCCTTTAAACTTAGGCACAACTAGGTATATACGTACTTGAGAAAAAGATTCATTGTTTTTGGATTTCGATTGCTCTACTATTTCGCTAATTTGATAATTATTATTTTTGCGAATATTATTATTTTGCACTTCTTCTTTGTTTTCATAGATATTTTCGCTTGTTTAGCTAACATGAATATGACCAGTTTTGACATGTAAAGTGAATATGCTCGCAGATATTTTATTTCTGAGGAGCTGGATTTGAATCGTAAGGGAAACAAATGACCGAGCGCGACCATAATTTCCCAACAATTTCTCCTTTATTTTACTAAAGAATGTATACAAATAGCAGTATTTTCCAAAGGAAATCAATCATGTGCTCGAATTTCAAATTATTTCAAGTGGAGGAAATTCATATGGAAATTCAATTCATATTAAATATTTGTTCACAATCAGCCTCTATTTATTCGTTATTTGCACTTCTATTTCAAATAATCTATAACTGTTCTTTATCATTTTAAAAAGCCACATAAGTTTCAGAGTTGAGCTCAATAGCATTTATATCTTCTATATTGCAGTAGCTTTTATCAGTTGGCAAAATGAAGGTGCTCAGTTTCGTTGGATTGTTGTTTCTGTGTAAGTGATTTCGAATTGCCTCTTTAAAATGCCCAACTAAACCCTCAGATTTGAGTTGCCATCTTATTTTATATTATTTTATATCTTACAGTAACTCTATCTTCTACAAATGCCGTAAGATGCCGTTCCGGAGGATCACCAGTCTGTGCAAAGAATCAAAATGATTATCGAGTTTTTCTCAGCAGCTGCTATGTACTTTCTCGTAATATGTACCCGAATAGTCGTACTGGGGAAAGTGTGTATAAATTATTCCATGATGGAACTACGAACAATTTGTAATGTGGCTATACATATTTCCTTTCAGAATGGGTTACAAAGCCAATGAGAGATTGTTTCAGGGCGGGTTGTACTCCACATAATTGTGTCGGCGGCGGACCGATTAATGCCTTAATTACAGGAATTATTGCTCGGTTTGCAAATGAGTGCGATTTTCTGAATTTCGCTTGTAAAAACTATTCATTAGGTAAACGCCCTACTTCTAAATAACCGTTTTTTTTCAGAACCAAGTCATGTTTCTGCTAAAAATTCCATAGTGATTGAATTAGTTGTTTGGGAGCTCAGAATGTATACATGCACTTCTCTAAGGAGGAAAATATTCAGCCAAAAACTTAAGAATTTCAACCACAACTTTTAGTGGTTTTACCATTTCATAATATATGAAATTTGTAAAAACCGTTTTTCTTCATTCCAGGAAAGATGCCCATAACCGTGAAACCAGAAGGTTATTTTCAATAGGTGTTGATAAATGGAGCTGAAATGAATGACCTATCTTGGAAAAAGGGGCGCTTTAATTATGTTTATTTGGATTTGGTTTTGTAAAATAAAACTATATTCCAAATGAAATATAACAAAATTGTGTTTGTATTTTACATTAAATGGTGTTTTTGATTTGTGAGCGCAGTGTTACCATCCAAAACGTTAAGTTTATATTGCCCATACCATTTTATTTATTGGTTATTGGATTTTTAGGTGTCAAGGTGAAATGAATTAAAGTTGGTCAAAGTTGGAGTTGGTCAAACATTAATGTAGTGAAGCATGATTTGGAAGTAGTGGAATTTTTCAATTATCTTGGATCAACAACAGCCCACACTAGCAATTTGGAGTTAGAAATACGCGGGCGGTAGTCAAATCCAGCAAAGCCTACTACCGTCTGTCAATCCTCTTTAAATCATCTTACCCGAACCAAAAAGCTACTATTGTATAAAAACATGGCCTTGCCAGCACTCACATTTCGAGAATTCGAGACTTTGTCCGTCGGCAAAAGGCACTCTGACCTCATTGCCGCGTTCGGAGGAAGTCTGGCCGAGAATCGTTGGGCTCATATGTAGAGAGGAGCGATTCTCGAGACCCTTCAACCCTGAGTTATACGTTATCCACCTAGAAGCAGTAAATACTCCACAAAGACAAAGATAGGTAGATTCCGATGCGCTGGAAACATAGTTCTTATAAATTGATTGAAAAATCCTTTTTAAAAGATTTCATAGCTGTCGACAGCGGGAGAGACCTTTTTTGCGCTGGAAAGATGGCGTTGACCAAGACACTCGGAGTTTAGGGGTGCATAATTTGATGACAAACTTGTAGGAAGACGTCAGGAACGGACTTCGGTTGTAGAGCCGGTGATGATGATGAAGGTGAAATATATTAGTTTAATCTTCTACTACACGGGAATTGTCATATAAGATCCACTTTCAATGTCAGATTAAATAATATTTCAAAGCAGAATCGAGCACATGTGATGATAACAGAAGATCCTGCGTAAAATCGAATCTCCTGAACTTTTTTCACTACTTAATTTGATACTTTTTCCACCGTGTCAATTTAAAGTTGACAAAATTCCGCATTTGACAAGAATGGTAGCTCTTCACCATATTACCTAACACTCGACATATGTGTTCCCTAGAACTCATGATCGGATTATCAAATCAATATGAAGAGTAGTAAGTAAAAAAAAACACTATCCTACTAATCAATATAATTCAATACGGACAGGACAATTTTACATATAAATAAAATACAGAATATTTGCGATATTGGGCTAAAATTTATTTCAAATATAATACACTTGTGTCGTTTATGTATAAAAGTCAATTTTGTTCAAATGACTTACGCGAGCATGTTTGCAGCAATAGATTCCTAAAAGCTAATTTTCCACCACTACCAGCAAGCTTCTAGCACGCAAATATGGTTTAAAGATTTCCAAAAAGTTATCATATGCATTTTTGAAACACGTTCAAAAGTAAAGTCGCATGTTACGTTTTTTTGGCAATTTACGAGGTGGCTGATGAAACAAAATATTAATAATTTTTTTTCTATGTTATTAATCGGATCTATTTTTACAAATTTTCAAAGAAAATTACTACAAGACTCAGATATATACACACAATATTTACATATTCATATATATATATATATATATATATATACATATATATATATATATATATATATATATATATATATATATATATATATATATATATATGTATATATATATAATATATATATATATATATATATATATATATATTAATTGCCAGGTTATGATCATTTATATATATATATATATATATATATATATATATATATATATATATATATATATATATATATATATATATATATATATATACCAGCAAGAGTATTAAGGGATATAATCAAAAGACTGCGTTCTCCTGCTGTGCAATAACTTATTCAAATTATGATATCTTTGATTTTGTGGTTTCTTTTATGCTAGTGAATTTTGCAGAGTACATTTTTGTTAAGTAAGTTAAGTACTGGAAATGAAAACTAATTATGTTTAATGCTTGTCCATGATAAAAAAAAACATGGAAACTATGAACCCTATGTGGGAGCTGAGTACCTTAAAGCAAGTAAATTTTTTGAAAATCTCGATTTGTCATTACTTTTGACAAAAGCATTGGATTATCGTGAAATTTCCAAAGCGTACTGATGTTGACTAAAATTATACATACATGGACTTCTAAGACTGCGCAGGCAACACTATAGCTACGGCAGTCACGTAACAAAAACTTTTTTGCTCTATGAAAAGAAATTTAAATTATTGATAAATTTTAAAATAGCTGGAACTTATTCTAAGTCAAATTTAAAGAAATTTGGTTGAAAAATTAGGAAAGAGGCCAAGATAATAAAGCTTTTCCCCCTAAAACAGCTATGAAATCAAAGCGACATTGATGTAGTAAATATACCTTACTATAATCCAACTTCCGTAGGAATATCTTTGAAAAATCTTGAAAGGGCTACCAGCTATGGTAGTTTTTGTCATTTCTTTAGAGCCTAGACAGACAGGCACCTAAATTACTAATTTACTTATGATCATTTATACCTAAATTAGTAATTTAAAAGTACCTGACACACAGCCTTTGCGTTAATGATGAATACTGTCACTGACTGTCTGTCACTCAAAGAAACTAGTTTTTAAAAATGGAGGAATTGAAGGTGTATGTTTCCTCTCTTATGTGCTAATTATTAAAGCTGGAATACAAACCGGGCAAGAACTACTTTAAAATTGTGTAAATATTTTGAACTATTTTGTATAGTGCTACCTAGCTAACTAGTTTCTTGGTATTCGAGAGCAAAAAGGACAAGCGGTACTAACTAAACCATCCAAGTACTAACCGCGCAAAAAACTGCCTAACTTCGGTGATCTGACGAGGACCGGTTGTTTCTGTGTGGTATGGCCGTATTTAATAGGAAGTTTCAAAAAAGTTGCCTTATTATTTTTCAATGGGAAAAAAGACTTTTTATAAGGGAATTTTGTATAATATCGGGCAACTCTACTTCATTAAAGAATAAATTACGAAAGTTTGATGATCATTAGCGATTTGCTTAATGATTGATAATTTGGTCATTTAGTGGTGATTAGTCCCAATTACCATATGACACACGGCAGTTAAATGATCATTTACGACAAAGTATCATTTAGACTGCGCTGTCTGTCTAGGCTATTGATCTATGCTGTCATTAAATTTTCAAATGGAAATGATCCTGCAATGACAAGTAACAACAAATATTTGTCTCGAAAATTTGAAAAGTTTTGCGGGTATGGAGCCCTACAATTCTTTTCACTAGTATAATTTCCAAGGCAAAGCAACTCATCCAATCAAAACGAAAGTCGAATGGTGGGCTTAACTTAACGTGAAACAGATTTGGTATATTTTTTGCTTTAGGATAGAAGTCAGGGCAACTTTCGTCTGTTTAATCTTATAAATATACTCAAGACAATAAAGCTTTTCTCCCTAAAACAGTGATGACATCAAAGCTAAATTCATGTAGTAAATGAAACATACTGCAATAAAATTTTTTTTTAACTTCCTCTCTCTTCCACTCTTTCCATCACTCAATCAAAATGCACGGTCTTTGCGCGTCAAAACTCCTCAACAAATGTTACATTCGTACTTCCCTGACAATTATATCTTGGTATAAGGGAAAGCACCTCAGTATAAACTACTGTGCTCAGATAATATTAAATATTTCTTGTCGTTAAGACTTGCGTCCAGAAAAACTTTGGTTGGCGTCATTATCTATTTGTAAGGAATGATCGTAGATTTTCCCTAAATTTAACTAAATTCGCAGATTTTCTTATATTCTCAGGTAAGGTATTGTAATAAGCCAAAAACTGTTGCACTGGATTCATTTTCAAGCGATCTGCCCTAGCTTTTTTAATTGCCAGGTTATTCGCCTATCTTGTGGCTGTCTGAGTTATTTCTCCAACATTTCTTATAACATATGGCCATTTGAGATTTTTGTTAAGTATCTTAAATATTAGTTTTCATTGTTCAAGACACAGTATTTGTTGTTTGCTTGGTAGTCCTGTTTCACTATATACATGTGAACTTGGAGTCAGAGTTGACATTTTGAATATAGTCTTGATAGCCTTAGTGAGTAGTCTTCCGATCAGGTCAATGCTTTGTTTCGATGTTCGCCTCCACAAAACTGCTCCATAAGAGATGTTAGACAAAATAAACGCATTGTAGATGTCACGTTTGATGTTAAGCGTTAAAAAATCATATTTTTTCAGGACTCTGATCATAGGCACCACTTTATTAATTAATTTCGTAGGAATTTCTTTGAAAAATCTTAAAAGGGCTGCCAGCTATGATCGTTTTTATCATTTCTTGATTGGCCGAGGTTGTCATTAAATTTTCAAATGGGAATGATCCAGCAATGACAATTTACAACAAATATTTATGTTTCGAAAATTTGAAAAGTTTTGCGGGTATAACGCAGCAAGCTTTAATTTTCGCAAAATTTTTAACTAAGCAATCACTATTTAATTTCCCATCTGATACACACAACTAAATATTTCATTATAGTTTATTAGTTCAGAAATAATTGCTTAATCCAAAGATATAATTGCTTAAGCTAAAGCATCAAAATAAAAATATATATTAAACCTTTGTTGAGGGTCTAAAATAGGCGCATCTTTTGCTTCATATCTTAATTATGCACAAAGCATTAGTTGTGAGTTTCTTCACTTCAACACGGCTAGGGCATCCAATCCCGAGATTTCGGGATCTCGGAATCTCGGGATCCCGACACATTTTGGGCATTTTCGGGATCCCGAATTTTTGATCGGGACTCCCGAGATTTCGGGATTAATAAAATTAAACCCATATTGAGAATTAGAAAAGTTTGGTCATTACGACATGAGCGAATAACCCAGAACTTAATACTAAAAGAAATATCGTTTTATGAAAACGGAGGCGCTAAGGGCTCATTATTACAACTGGTGTATGATTATATGCTTAATATCCCACCAAAAAGTCTAGAGACCGAAATATCTTTTTCAGCATCTGGATATATGTGCAGCAAAATCAGGTCTAGTTTAAATTTTGAAACTCTCGACGAATTATGTTAATTAAGAGTATACTCTCAAAACGAATCAGCAGTTTGAACCAATCGATATTATTACTTATCACTTGTTTCATTGAAAAGCAATGTTATTTTGTAATTGATATGTAAACAACTAAAAAGAATAATGTATTTTTACTTTATTATCGTAACATCCGTTATGCTGATAAAATTCCAATTCGTTTTTAACTAATTTTAAAATTAACTATCATGACCAAATATGGAAAAATTATAGGACAAGAAGATAAGAAGAAATTAAATCATAAGATTAAATTAGATGCAATTAAGATTATCGTTTTACATGCTAGCACGCATGTACATATGTATGTGCATAAATTTAGCATTATAATGAACTTAACTTCTAGTTTTATGTATATAAATTTGAAATAAAGTTTTAATTGCGTACGAATAAGCACATATATCTGTTTAAATTCGCTTAGTATAGTTTTTTTTGTAAAATCCCGAAATCTCGGGACTATCTCGGGATCCCGAAAATTCTAATCCTGAAGTTTCGGGACCGCCATTTCAATCTCGGGATTAATGCCCTAAACACGGCCTAACTACTCACATGAGTTTGTTCATGCTAACGGACAAGTGTACCAAAAGCGAAGACCGAGGAAAAATCATACTTCGATATGTATTTTTTCACTGGCGCAAAAATTATTTTCGCACTGAAATTGCCAAAATCAACCTGCTTATTGCACACTTTGCAGCAGCTCAGTACAAATTAGAATGTGAAATCAGCAGAGAATAAGATAATACGGACTTAGGAGAATGAAGTAAACTTGGAAGTAGAACGCTTGAAAAACATTGATACCGCTGGCGCAAGAGTTCATCCCGCACCTAAATTATACACGAATATGCATAAAACGAGTAGTGATGGTTTTGCTTTCTTCTTACGAAATAAAGTCGTGACTGTAGCAATGTAGATTTTCACGTCAGGACGATTGCTCTAGTGGATTTTTGTGTTGAATTTTTCGAAGGTGTGGAAAAAACACAAATGAACGGGAATGCAGCATCCAAGGAAGTAAAGTAATGAGTAGAATGAAGTAATCTAAATTCATTGATATACATTAAGGGGTTATATACAGTTAGAAGGCCGGAAAAAGACGTTTTTTTATTAATTTTTTGTGAGAAGGTATTTTACTTTACAAAAACAAAAAGTATACATGCATTTAGTGCCAACATCTAAGTTTATAATGGCACTAATAATTTGTTAAAATATTGATCTGGTGCGCTCCTCCAGACGATGTCCTGAAGGTCTTCCAAAAAAAGGTGTTCGGCGGTGACCACGATTTCTCCGGTATAATTCATCTCAAGTCAAAAAACCAAACAGATTCTTTTAGTAGATAGATAAAACTAGGTATTGAACGAAGGAATAATCGAAATTTAGTTTTTTTTGACAAAATGGCAGCTTCGTAAAAAAAAATAGAATTTTTGACCAAAATTGCCATTTGAAATTATTTAAAAAAAACAGAAATAATTATCCGAAATCTTATTCCTTCGTTTAATACCTGAGAAATATATCTGAGAAAGTTGTGTTAAAATTTCAAACCGTTTAGTCGAGCCGTTTTTTAGAAATCGTGGTCACCGACTTGGAAACATAGTTTTGAGAAAAACGCGTTTAAAGATTCGGAAGAAATTAGCACATATATCATATTTTTTTTAGTTACATGGAGTCATCTGTTTTAGGGCCATAAGATGTACCTTTTGTAGCCTCACCAGCTTCTAATACCTCGATTTGATGCTGTCTACGAGCCATTCTTCCCTCTCGCTTACTCCCATGCGCTTCGGTCTGTACTCCGCCTACTTTTTAACAGTCCGAAATGTGATTGCAAATATGCGTATATCTCGGAAAAAACTTGTCGGATCGATTTGAAATTTTCAGGGAATATTATCAGTTAAGTATACATTCTGAAAATGCAATAAATAAAAAATCGATTTTAACTGTATATAACCCCTTAATGCAGTGAGTGCGTAATGCAATTTTTACGCTCCAAACAGCTATCGTGTTTGTTAATTTTGCTGTTCCCCGGCAAGTGAATTTTATATGCGAATAGGGCTGCTTTGAAACTTAAAAGGCATGTAACGATCTGTGAGAGCAAAATTTGTATTGAAAAAAATACAACAAATAAGATTGTAAGCTGCCAATTGAGTAGAATGGACTTTGAATATTTGTGTATTTCGATATTTTTGTTATTATAAACTAAAGATGATCGAAATATTTCCGCCCTTTCTCACCTGCGCCCGGCGCAGCTGCTCCATTGGCTCCAGAGGAACATCCGGCCCTGATCTTATGTTTATGTTAATACTAAACTTAATGTGCTTAAGTTTAGCTTGCCTCTGCTTTGATTACTACATTTACTGTAGGAGCGATAAAATTAGAGGATTGTTTCAAGTACTGGACTTAAGCTAAGTTTATACGGTGCAAGTATACTTGGATCAAATATACTTCACTTGGACGCTATTTGAATCGTGGCAACAGTTGATCCAAGCCCAGTTGAACAACGCGATTACATCCAAGTGGAGTAGGATGTCACCCAACTTACTTACTGTGTAGGTGAGTGAAACTATGTTTTATAGCCCAGGAAAAGTAAAATAAGTAAGTAAATTAAAAAACGGAAGTAGTCTGATTTCCGAGTTGGAAGTACCTTAGTATACTTTTAGCTCCTGTATTAGCATATTGGCCACGAGTTCCACTCCTTTCAATAACAAATCCACTATCTCTCTGAAATTTATTTGAGTCTCCAAGTCGTTCATCGTGACAACCACCTTGCTCCAACTACATTTGTACAAGTGTACTTGGTCCAAGCTATGGATCCAAGGATACTTGCACCGTGTCAACGCGCATTTAAGTAAGAAATTTCGTCGCTGCTTCTTTAATAATTTGATCAATTTAACACCCATAAAAATATGTAACCTGCGAGTCGAGTAATAGAAAGGATTGTTTATGCATTTATTCTGAAAGATCTGTAGTCTGGTTTCATGACAATCTGCACAAGTGCCACAAATCGGTGCTCCATACAGAACAACTGGCTGCATTATCTGCTTATAAATTAATATTTTGTGACAGACTTTTTGTGACAGCTTTGACTTACGGTTAAGAAGTGGATAGACTTCATGTGAGCATTTCGAAAGATTTATAGCGTTTGCATAAATCTTTCGAAATGTGTTTATGATAAATAAGCTTCCTATAGAGGGTTAGTTCTAAATACGTGATCTCATCCTCATATTCTATACTTTGACCCTGAGTATTGGAGGACATGTCCGATCTTTTCCGGTTTTTAGTAAAAAGGTATTGCTCTTGTCTTGCCGGTGTAAATTTTGATTTTCCACCTGAAAAAGTATTGGTAGAGCTTTGAAAAAATGCTTTTCTAGGTCGATCTCTTCTCAGGATCTTAAGCAGCAGAGTAAACGCAAGTTTCATCTGCAATGATAGCGAGTTTACAGTTGGGGCTCGTGGGAATGTCAGCTGTGTAGATGTTAAAAAGGATAGGGCTGAAGCAGGACCCCTTCGGTAGTGTAGCAGGTATTTGCCGCTGGGAGGAAAGACTGTTTTTTATTTTGACAACAAATTTGCAATTGTTTTAGAAATACTGTATTATCTTCACCAAATAAAAAGGCATTGAATGCTGAATAAGCCCGTCGTGCTAGACGTTATCAGACACCTTTTCGTCGTCTAGTGTAATCATTCCAACTGATTCTTTCAATGCGAATACTTTTTCTATATTTTCTGAATAGCTGGAGATTTATTGAGTACCATTCTTGAAAACCAAATTGAAATGCGCGAAGAATGTTTTCAGCATATGTGATTGGTTGATACGGCTCAGCACCACCTTTTCGAACATTTTCCCAAGTGAGCATAATAAACTTATAGACCTGTAGCTGTCAGTTAAACTCGGATTCTTTCCAGGCTTTGGAATTGGGATGACAGTGGCTTGCTTCCACACGGGTGGGAAGTAAGATAATTTCAGACAGGCGTTGAATATAAAATTAAGCTGGACCACTGCTTTTCTGGGCAAGTTTTTTAGGGCTGTGTTTGGTATGCCATCCGAGCCCGAAAATTCGTTGTTTATTTCGATGAATTGGATTCTCGATGGCTTTGATGACTGCAGGAGTACTTACGTCACGGAAATCTCCTTAACGGTGGCAATCTCCAATACTCGGAGTTTTGGCCAATCGTTGAATCACACAATAAACAAATTTTTGCATTATTTCCAATGAGCACAATAAGCTGAAAATCTTGCTTGTAAATTTTTTGCACTTATGTTATGCAATCGCTGCTATTCGGTTTTTACTTACATCCCACTCCATTTTTACACGTGAACGAACCAACTTAAGATCAGTTATCAAATTAACTTATCTTATTAAGATAAGTTATTAACACCAGCATGACATATCTAATAAGAGCAACTGCAGAAAAAACGCACAGAATAGCAAACGCGTTCAATTTTGAAATAGATACTTAAAAATAAAATATATTATTGAAAAACAGACTCACTGTTTTTGAAGTCGTTACTAATTTCGATTACCCTACTAATTCCCTAATTTTATCACCTTTTTATGCAAAAAATTATCTTTTCACAAAAAAAATAATTCTAAAGCAAGTTATAGCATATGCCGTTTAAATCGAAAAATAAAGAAATATCTTGGGAGATATTTTCACTAGTTTTCTCATATGCATATGAATTTTTCGCAGATATTTTATTTTTGTTGCATTTGAATCGTAGAGGAAATAGGTGACAGAGTGCAACAAATATTTCGCTATAACTTCTCCTACATTTTACTGAAGAAAATATCCAAGTGACGAAAATTTTCGAGGAAATGAATCATTTGCTCGAATTTTAAATTGTTTCAAATGAAGGAAATTCATATTAAAATTCAATTCATATTAAATATTTGTTCACAAACAGTCTGTGTAATTTTTTGTTATTTGCATGTCTGCTTCAAACAAGCTTTAACTGCTCTCATTCGTTATACAAAGCCATGAAACTTTCAGAGTTGAGCTCAATAGCATTTATATCTTCTTTATTGCAGTAGCTTTTATCAGTTGTCAAAATGAACGCTATCAGTTTCATTGGATTATTTTTTCTGTGTAAGTCATTTCGAATTGTCTTTTTAAATTTCTCTGCCAAATCATCAGATTTGATTGGCTATTTTATTTTATATAATTCTATATCTTACAGCCACTCTTTCTTTTACAAATGCCACGAGATGTATGTTAGCGGGATCACCAGTCTGCGCAAAGAATCAAAATGATTATCGAGTTTTTCTCAATGGCTGCATGGTGTTTTCTCAAAATCATAATACTAACGAAAGTACTGTCCAGTTATTCTATGACGGAATCAAGAACAATTTCTAATGTAGCCATATAAACTTCCTTCCAGATTGGGTTACAAAGCCAATGAGTGATTGTTTCAATGCGGTTTGCACTCCATATTATTGCTCCAACAGCGGACCGATTTGTGCCTCAAATAGTGGAATTGTTGTGCAGTTTACAACTCAGTGCGATTTTCTGATTTTTGCCTGTACAAACTATTCAATAGGTAAACAGCCTTACTATCGAATAAAATTGTTAGAAATATGCCCTGTTGGCGGTTGGACTGCCTTAGTGATTGGGTCAGTTGCTCGAGAACTCAGAATATATGCATCCGCTGCTCTAAGGAGGAAAAACTTCAAACAAAAACTTTGAAATTTCCGTAACAATGTTTGATGTTTTTACCATTTCATATATTATGAACCTCCACAAATCATTTTTTGTTTTACCATTTTAGGTTGGGTTATTGAAAACTGTCCATCATTCGGATAAGTCTATTTTAGTGTTGATATAAAGAACTGAAATGATTGGCCTACCGAAAAAAACTATAAAAATTGCAAATGGCGCATTAATCATGTTTATTTGAATTTGTTTTTGCAAAATTAGTTAAACTATGTATATTCTAAATAAAGGGCATCAAGTGAAAATTATGCTTATATTTTACATTGAACTATGTTTTCAATTTTTTAGCGTAGTGCTGCCAAGCGAAAGCGAAATGGTAAACTTTAATTGCGTATAAAATTTTCTATATCCAGTTACTGGATTTTGAAGTGACAAGGTGAAGTATGTATATTGAGAGGGAGTCGGTCAAGCCATCAGAATAGTGAAGCATTAATTTGAAGTAGTGTGATCCTTCAACTATTTCCGGCCAACAGCAGTAGCTAATAAAAATATGCAGGAAGAAATACGCCCGGGTCTGCCCAAATCCAACAAAGACTATTAAAATCAGTCAAAGTTCTTTCAATCCTGAAATCTCAACAGAACCTCAAATCTACTTTTTTACAAGACCAGGTTCTCTCAGCCGCGTTTGGAAGAAAGTCTTGCGGCGAATCGTTCGCTCCATATGTGAAAAATAGCTATTCCGGAGCAGAGCTGCCAGATTTTCTCACGGTGAAGGAGCCCAAATCCCGAATGATTGTAGCCTAAAGTGGCCTAAACGCAGTCGAAGTGAAAGAAACCAACAAAGTATTTATCAAAACTGTAAAATTATGTAAAATTAATATAACACATCTAAAAAAATTGTAAAAAAAAATTAACTATAAATTAGTGCAATAAATCATAGGCTGTAAATCGTATATTTTTTAAATATGTAAAGCAGTTTTTCTTTTGAAACGAAAACGTTGATTTCTTAATCTGAATCTCAAACATGAATTGCATTTATTTTAGCATTGAAACTGCTAAGCATTTTTTCAGATCAAATAAACTCGGAATAAATATAATTTGACTCCGTCTCTGATTTGAATATACAGAGCCACAACTCCAACTTCACAGCTCTGGCTTATTCACAGTGCACCACTAATTAAGTAGGTCAAGTTAGGATTCAAAAAATTGTTCACCGGATTTTAAACGAATAACGTCATAAATTTTCAAGTCAGCAGCGTATAACGAGTGATATGAGTTTGTTAATATGTCCGATAAGTCAGATATGAATGTTTTGAAAAGTAGAGGGTCGTGATGGCTGCCTTGTGGCATGCCAGACTACACAAATATACTTGTCGGCAAACGCCCTCATACTTAACAGATTGGGCTCGATTGCCCAGGTAGAAGGTAATCCAGGTGAGCAAGGACCTAGAAACTCGGAATTTCCACAGCTTAAAAATAAATGAGATTTGGCTTACTCTGTCATAGGTTTCACTACAATCTGGTATCTATACTCTATTTTACACAGAACGTCCGAAATTAAAATTGTAAAATTCATAACAGCTTACTACCTCTATAGTGAAGAAAGTCTATCTTTTCAAACAGGTTCAAAACGGTGGATAAAATTGCAATGCTCTTATAATTTATTGTCAATAATTTCATATATATTTGCAATACTATTTAAACTAAGTAGCTTAAATTGAATAGAATGTTTTATCAATTTGATGAAAGTTTGATAATAGCATTGAAAAATCTAAATCATGGCAAATGTAGAAAATGCTCAAAAGCCAATGAGAAGAAATAATAGTAACTGTCTTTGCATATGTCTGCTACTCATTTTATCACGTGATCTACGTCCCCTCTCAATTTGGAAAAAATTAAAATTATATAAATAAAAACATGAAATTCAATTCATAGAAAATATATTTGTTCACAAACAGTCTGTAATTTTTTTATCATTTGCACTTCTGTTTCAAACAACCTATAACTGCTCTTATTCTTTCTACAAAGCCATATAACTTTCGGAGTTTAGATCAATAGCATTTGTATCTTCTTTATTGCAGTAACTTTTATCAGTTGTCAAAATGAAGGCTATCAGTTTCATTGGATTATTTTTACAATGTAAGTCATTTCAAATTATCTCTTGAAAATTTTTAACAAAACCCTCATATTTGATTGGCTATTTAATAATTATATGATTTTATATCTTACAGCAACTCTGTCTTCTACAAATGCCACAACGTGCATGTTAATAGGATCACCAGTCTGCGCAGAGCATCAAAATAATTATTGAGTTTTTCTCAATAGCTGTTTTGTATTTTCTCAAAATCATAATACTCATGAATGTATGTGCAAATTATTCCATGACGGAATCGCGAACAATAAGAAATGAGAAATTGTTTCAATGCGGTTTGCACTCCATATTATTGTTCCAGCAACGGATCGATCAGTGCCCCAAATAAGGGAGTTGCTATGTATTTTGCTATGTAGAAACTATTCCATAGGTAACTTTCAAATAACTTTTTTTTGTTAGAAATATGTCAGGTTCCTGTTAAAATTGCCATAATGACTGGATTAGCTGTTCAAGAGCTCGGGAAAAGGAGGAAAATACTCCGACGAAAACTTAGGAATTCGAACAGCAATTTTTGATGTTAAATATCTAAAAATCGGTTTTTTCCATTCCCGCGAAGCTGTCCGTCGCCCATATTTTAATATTGATATCTGGAGGTGAAATGTCGAGGAAAAAGGTGCATTAATTATGTTTATTTGGATTTGGTTTTGTAAAATTACTTAAACAACATTCTAAATGAAATGTAGCAAGTCCACAATTGTGTTTGTATTTTACATCAAATGATATAACTTTTCCGTTAATATATCAACCAAAAATGTAGGCTTGTATTGCCTATGCCATTTTATATATTCAGCTATTGAGCTTTAAGGTGTCAAGGTAAAATATATTATAAAGGATTTGGTCAAATATTAGAAAAGTGGAGCTTGAATTCGAAGAAGTGCAATCTTTCAATTATCTTGGGTCAACAATAACAGTTGCTTCCAATATGGAGTAAGGGCGGTAGTCACATCTAACAAAGCCTACTACCTACTACCGTTAAATGCCGAAATCTCGTCCGAACCAAAAAGCTACTGTTGTACAAGACCATAGTCTACTCAGTACTCACATATGGATCTGAGACTTGGTCGGTCAGCAAAAGGCACTTTGACCTCTTTGCCGCTTTCGGAGGAAAGTCTGGCGGAGAATCGTTGGGCCCATACTGTAGAGCCGCTGGTGATGATGAAGGTGAAATATATTAGTTTACTCTTGTACTAAACAGCACTTGTCATAATAGATCAGCTTTCAATGTCAAATTAAATAATATTACTAGCTGAATCGAACACATGAATTTTTGAATTTTTTTTCAGAAGTGTCCGTTAAGAATTTACAAATTTCCACATCTGACAAGAATGGTAACTCTTCACCGTATGACTTATTTTTTGATTGATGGTTTTTTATTCCATATTTGGAATAAATTTTAGCCCAATAGCTCAAATATTCTGTATTTTATTATTATGTAAAATTGTTCCGTCCTTATTGAATGACCCTATATTAGGAGAGGAAGGTTTTTTTTATTGGTGGCATACATTGTATGAATTTCATATTGATCGAATAATCCGATCATGAGTTCTCCAGAACAAATATATATCCGTCATTTGATTAAGCGAGCATGTTTGCAGCGAGGGATTCTTAAGTGCTAATTTTCCAGCTCTCCTAACAGGCACCTAGCACACAAACAAAATTTCGAATTGCGATAGCTTCTCACAGAGTCATGTAACCATTATGAAATTTACAGGGCAGAATGACAAAATTTAGAAATAACCTATGATTTTTCGTGAATGCAACCTTGTTGTTTTGGCATGTTCGTAAACACAAAACCTTCAAATCCTGAAAAGTTTTTGCTTTTTGACAGAAAAAGTATTTTTTTGGTAAATGTCATGCTTTGCCTGCCGAGCCAAAATACAATTTTCGAATTTCTTCTTTGCATAAGAACGGTAACCCTTCAACGAATAATTTCAATTTTTGAACCCAACATTTGTGTTTACGCGAGCTCAGGATTCGATAATCAGATCGATATGAAATTCGCAGGGTGTATTAGTCTTAAGTAGGAGAAGGACTGATAGAGGAGATTTTGAAATATGGACAACTCTGTGGCAGTTATTATCTTGAAAAAAACAAAAAAAAAATTTTTTTGCTAAACATTCTGATTCAGTGACCAGATTTCAACGAAATTAATGAATTGGTAGATTTTGGTAAGAAATTTGGTAGAACTATTAGGATAGAATTGCCAGCTTTGGCTATTTGGTTTCATTTCTTTACTAACCGATGCTATCATTAAAAGTGCAAATGGTAATGATCTAATAGTGACAATAAACAACAAATATTTGAATGTTGAACATTTAATAAGTTTTGCGGTCGGTTAACCTAGATATCTTTTTAACTCCATAACTAAACTTGAAAACCTTTTCACCTTATTAGTTTCGATGCGGTCTTTGGGGCAAAGTGGTACATGACCTCAAAATTAGTTTTCTGTAATAAGAAATATGTCTGGTAGAATAAATCTGCACTAGCGATATCATTTTCAAGTGGTTCTAATGCGCTAGAGTTTTTTTAAATGCATTTCTTTTGAAAACTACTTGCCATGCATTGCGTGGCCATAGAATTACACCATTATATTACCGTTTTACTGGTTTCTGAAATCAAATGACTTGAAGCACATTGCAGTTTCGAGAAAAAATGCTAGAACTAATTATTGATTATAATCTGGTGAAATGAAATTTATTGGCTAGCGTGGAAAACGGCAATAGTTCCGGTATTGACACTTAAATGTGTGTTTTCAATGATATTGTTTTCGGAGCTGGGCTAGTTGACTTTTTTGCAGCATTACAACTTGCATCTTGCATCGAATATGATTTCGGCGTTTATTACTCAAGTAAAAGTTGTTGGTTTTGATTTATTTGTGATTTGTTCGCAAACACTGATGTAATTGTTATTGTTCAACCATCGGAAATAACAAACGAATGGTACTAAGAGTTAACTTATCACATATACGTACGGCTACCTCCGTAACATACCGAAACCAAATATCATTGTACATTGTTGTACAAAGTTAAATAACTGCAGTCACACTGTTCACAATTCTCATCAGACACAGCGGAATACCTGTTCGCAGATATTTAATCTACTTACGGCAACACGGAAGCTTATGAATGCCTTAGCATATTAATTTAAAGTAGATTACACTATGAGACAGACAGAACATAAACCATAATTTTGAAAATATGTATGCTTTAAAGACATGGGAGTCTTGCTGTCCCATCTCGAGGACCGCATATATTATGTGGAACATGTAACAGAATCTTATTTCATTTTGAAATGTCGGCCAAAGTACATGTAGAAGTCAGGCCATGGATGTTTTTCTTAAAAAGAAAAAGATCAGAAAGTTTGATGAAATGACATACATATTAAGATGGATGCAGTTGCGACTAGTTGATCTACGATTTTTGCAAATAAATATTGTGTTACTTCTTTTGCTGCTCACTCTGCAACATTGTATGTTTTGAGTATGTTTATTTGACAAAATGATTTAAACACTCAGCTCTTTTACCTCCCGCATGTAAAATATGACTGCAAAGCGCGTACTGGAATATGATCGCTGCCATTTTACTGAAAAACACATTCAAAATACGGTAACGATCTGAAAAACGAAATACTTTCTAGATTGTAAAATTGCGACCGATGCTGCAGGCATAAAATTTGCGTTAAAACTAGATGCAAATTGAAGAAACGAGCTCTTCTATGCGTATACGAGCAAATTCATGCAAATTGCTCTCAATTACCAACTTGCGCAGAGAAAAGACCAAAATATTATGAAACATACGATCAGTAAACTATGAAAGATATAGCTGACGGACTTAAGAGACAAGTGTCGAACATGTGAGTAACGATTTGACCTAAATTTAATTTTGATATGCTTTTATTAATATTTGCTTTATAACTCGACCGACCTGCGTCATTTTCCAGTCAGCTTCACTTTTCAGTAATTAAGCATGTAAATAAACACAATTAAGATATCATGTATTCGCCTCAGCTATCGAAATTTGGGTCAGCACACCCATTAGGGCTTCTATCGTTTACCGTGTGACCATTAGACCCTCAACAACAATTTCACGAAATTAATGATTATGACGCGTAATTATGATTTGATTTATGATTTTCATCTATAGTCCTGATTGGAGTGGGATATTGACCATATATAGAAGTATGAATACTTTTTCATCCAGTAACTTTCCCATACCATGCTAAAAAATTTCAATAATATTCAGTGCCTCCACTATGCACGTAGCTATCGTTTGAACGTTTTGACGACGAATTTGACGATGAAAACCGCATGCAAATCAAATGCTCAGCTGACCGGACACTTATCTAAAAGATGAATTTCGCCAGTAAATCACAATATCTCTGATCAGATACGAGTATGTATGCACGGTTAGTGAGCTGCAATAAATAAGCTGGCTGAATTCGATTAACCTGAGAAAATTTACAGAAACATCCATAGTAAAAACTGCACGGAATAATAAATTGGACTGATATATTTGATGAATAACAAAAAGCATGTTGTTTCTATGTACATATAAATACAGTAATTTGCAAAATTGGTTTGTTTTAGAAGTTGAAAAAATGGTCTATGTATAACAAGCGATATACATGATGACAATTGATTTTAAATCTAGAATATGATCTCCATTATTGCAGTTTGCATGTACAGCAAAAAACTGTATTGGTTTTCAAAACAGAATTAATTTTAGAATAAATTATAAATAAATGGCTTTGATGTTTTTTTTTCTTAAATTCTGCTCTCATTTCGAACAGAAAATTATATCTAATGTTCCAAATTTCCGACTGAATAATTTCAACTTATCAATTTCTTTATTAACAATATTGGCTTTTCTGGTGTTGAGCTACGGGTGCAGTAGTAGGTGTCGTAACCACCATCAACATTTGTTGACTTCTATTTAAGTTTAGGATAAAAATGCTTTCTTGTTGGCAATTTAAGTAGGCTATACCTTGACACTAAATCATACATAATTGACTCACTTTGGGATCAATACGTGGGCTTTCATAACTTACAATGGAGCGTGCTTCAGTAGCTTTGGCGTACCTTGGGGCTCTTTTATCGGCCATATTCTGATCAACATCTTCTCTTATGATATTTCTGGTGTTTTGATCTCCCATGATTTTAAAATAAAGTCGCAGCTGCAGTGAACTCGCTCATGTAAAACGGGCCCAATGGAAATAAAAACTAATTATGTTATAGGTTTTTCCATGAGAAAAAAATGGAAATTATGAACCTTATGTGGGCGCTGAGTGCCTAAAAGCATGCAAGATTTTTTTTGAAATTTTGATTTGCCAGAACTTTTGACTAAAACATTGGATCATTGTGATGTTTGCAGAAGATATTGACGGTGACTAAAACTATATACACAGGTACTCTTAAGACGGTGCGGGAGACTCTGTAGCTGCGGCTGACACGCGAAAAAAAATCCTTCATATCATCGACCTCCCTGAAAATACTTGGTTTTTTGAAAATAAATTTGAAATCAATGGTAAATTATAATCTTTGTCTACCATGTCAAATTGAAATTTTCAAAATTCTACGTTGCACAAAAACGACAGCTCATCACCAAATTAACTCCAATTTCAGCACTCAAAAATTCTGTTCACGAGAACTGACGACTGGATAATCCGATCAATGTGAAATTTGCAGAGCTTGTTGGTATCAATTAAGTCTTGAAATGCGGGCAACATTGTGGTAGTGGTGCCATCTTGAAAAATCACTGGCTTTTGGCCCATAGCTTCCGATTCAACCAAAAGATTTTAACGGACTTCACATAGTAGCTGAGCCTTACTTTAAGCCAAATTTAATAGAAATTTAGTTACAAAATTGGGATTGAGCTGGCAGCTATGGCAATTTTTGTCCCCTAAATCTTACAAATTTGCTTGAAAATGAGACATTGTTCCCTGTAACTTCCTATGCAGTCGTGAAATCAAAACGGAATTCGTGTAGTAAATTAAACTTATTGCAAGCCAAATTCCACAGGGATTTCGTTGAAAAATAATGAAAAGTCTGTCAGCTATGGTAATTTATGAAATTTTTTGACATTTCCTTGCCAAGCGATGTTGTTATTAAATTTTCAAATGAATATGATCCTGTAATGATAATAAGCATCAAATATTGATGTTTCAAAAATTGGAAGAGTGTTGCGGGCTAGAACCCTAAAATTCTTGTCACCCTTATAACAGGATGCGTTTAGCTAAACGTGAAACAGATTTGGTTTTTTGGTTGTGGTGCTTACACACTGTTGCCAGCACCAAACATTTTTGAAAGCATTCCTCCGACAGATGCTGCCATTAAATGCAAAGCATTGATAATAAAAATAAGCAACCAGTGTTTAATTTTTCCGAGCTTTTGGAAACTTTTCGAATGGCAACTGCAAACATCGTTTTATCACTGAAACTTTCGATGAAGTCCTCAGAAAACGATATTCAAAGGATAGATTGACTTCAACATGAACTTGTTGTGGTAGACTTATGGTTGCTGCGTTGGAAAAGTGCTGCCAGCACTAAACATTTTCATCATTTATGCTATAAGAGATGCTGTCGTAAATGTGTTATATGATATGATAAGCTTCCTATAATGCAAATAAGTAACAGGGGTTTCACTTTCCTAAATTTTGCAGCTCATACGAATGGTTGCCATGGAAACATTTCTACCCACTGAGTTTTGATGCAAACACCGGATCAAAATCATATATAACAAAATCATTCAATAGTCACTCGAAGACAAATTCTTTGAAAACCCGTTTTCTAGCGGCTCTGATACGCCAGAGTTTTTCACTTTACAATTAAAAATTTGATATAATATAGCAAAAGGTATGAAAAATATGTCAATCTAGTCATACATACATAGTCTTCCATGTATTCGACATCATTTTGCGGCTAAATAAGAATTCTGTCTGCAATACTATTTGACAATTTCAAGCGTATGCACCATTTTCTCATCAGACATCAGCTAATGAGGCATATCATTATTAACTGGCGACAATTTTTGTGTCTCCAAATTTTATCCAGCAAGTATTTTTTCATTTAAGTTTTGGCAAATTGCGATCGCTTATTTCCCTTTTTGCCAAACAATTTTTAAACACCGTACATGTGCTCCAAAGCTTAAAGGATATTTGCCCGCTACACTCTAATTTGACGAAATCCCATAAAAACTATCTATGCTTGTGTACATTATTCAAACATTCAGCCAGTGGCGGCTCGTGGCCTAATTTTATGGGGGTTCACAAATCAAAAACATCTGTATTGGGCACATGAATATTTACCTTGCTATACTTTTAAGAGTTGCATTTATTTTAGTTAATTTGCCGAAACATCGCAATACTGCTATAGAACGAGTTAAAAGAAAACTATTCTAAAAAACAGAACGATTTATAAAATCCTTCAAAAGGCGATTTAAAAATCTTGAACAGCCATATTTTAACAAGACATTTAAGAGATTTGATACTTATATTTCCAGTGAACCAGGTATTTTCATCAGAAACCCTCATGGTGTCTTGACCGTGACGGGCGTAGCATAGTTTATTACAAAAAATGTATGCGCTGATATCAATAAAAATTTTTTACAACTGCCATAATTCTGTAATAAAGTAACACTTGCTAAATGCCAATTTTAATATTTTCCAAATATATGTTTATTAAAAATTACAATTTGTGATAAGCAATGAACTTGATCATTTATAGTTGCTATGTAGTAACTGCTGTAAGTCGAGATGACCTCAGCTCGTAAATTGGGATCATTAGAAAAACAAAAACTTATCACGGTGATCGGAAGAATGTCTGAAGACGACTAATAACAGGGTAATTTTACTGAGTTGGATGTAAATACAATTGAGCATGTAATATGCTCAGTGTATTTACAAACAGTCCTAGGTACACATAATCCCAAAATTTATAAAAAACGGAAAAACCCTTCTTGCATAAAACTTTTCATATATTTACACCCGAAAACCTACACTCAGCAAAATTACACTACTTAAAATTTTTTAGAATCAAATTTAAATCAAAAGTTGAAACACTTTTAAACAAAAAACGAATCTTATTTTAATTAAATAATCCCCCACATTCAATAAAAATGATTCCACTTTATTATAAAAATGTTATTTTTATCAAAATTTTCATCATTGAATGAAAAAATAAAACATTAAACCAAACAAGACACACTTTGATACAGCATTATTGAAATGAGGTCAGATTATTTGAATTAAAAAGAAACGACGCGAAATCAAAAATTTTCAAATATGATTTGGCGCCATACACGTTTCTTTTTAATTCAAATAATCTGACCTCATTTCAATAACGCTGTATCAAAGTGTGTCTTGTTTGTTTTAATGTTTTATTTTTCATTCAATCATGAAAATTTTGATATGAAAATAACATTTTTACATAAAGTGGAATTCAAATAAGATTCGTTTTTTATTTAAAAGTGTTTTAACTTTTGATTTAAATTTGATTCTATTAAATGAAATTTTTCTGAGTGTATGATATAATTAAGTGCCCAGACTATCTCTGCATAATTGAACCTGTCAATACATTCAAATGTATTTAGTTTTATAGTTCTAACCATCATAAAAGGCCAGAAATAGGCGACGAAAGATATTAAACGCTTAAATCATTTCTAAGTATTTACTTTCTTCCAAGGATAATCTTCTAAAATACTGAATACATTTGACAAGTATTTAACAGCGAAAATTTCAGAAGATCTATAAATACTGCCCTACTAGTCATAAAGGTTCTATATACATATTAGTACTTTCTAGATATTCAATGATTTGTGTTTTGATTTGTACTGGAGGTATATGGAGAGTGCATTTTTCAATATTAATTTTAACATGCTTCCACAAAATATAGGGTTTTCAAAGTTTGTAGAATGATGCAATAGAGTATATAAATTTTGAATCCGGTGTTAGCTTAAAATTGAGAAAAATGCAGATAGAACGTTTATGCTTAGTAGAGCAGTATACCTACCATGGATTAAATTCCAAATGTGTCTTGAAATCATACCGACACAAATAGAGGTAATTGCTAAAATTATCTCTAATCGTTATAATAATCCACATAAAACCCTCGAACGGCAGCACGAATCAGCGCATGGAACTGACCGCCGACAACAATGTTGAATACATCACATTGGTTGTCGATCGCACATTCTGAGTGTGAACCCCCAGCTAGTACTGAGCCGAGGCTAATGGATGCACCCCTCGCTTCCTCGCACGCTCCTCTAGCCCCCTAATTCCAGCCACAAAATCGCACGTGCGATCGCTCGTACAAGAGCCAGTAAAGATAAGCGAAATTGTATGTGGTTTGTCGTGGCAATAGGAATTTGGGTGGGTATGAATGAAATAATAATGATGAGAATGATCGGCAGGCAACATTATGTGCTGCCATAACAAGTATTGTTCAATGTGTATTGTTCAATTGAATCATTGATTTTTTGTGGGGGTTCACGTGCGAACCTGCACATTAAGACGAGCCGCCACTGCATTCAGCGCAATATTTTTTCTTAATTGTAATTATTGTTGGAGTAGAAAACTTTTTTTGTTAAATATTTTTAGTCAAAGATTTGAACCAACCAAACTGCTCAATTTTTCTTAAAATCAAACGGTAGGATTATAATACATTTATTCAAGAACACAGAAAAAAGGTTCGTCAAAATTGTTCGAGTGCAAGGCGAAAAAAAGTCTACAGCCGAGGAAGAAGGTACGCTGTTTGAGGCAGGCTGCAATTAAATTGTATTTAACTTTTGTATTCGATCTTATTTTAATACACTTTTAATTTTGTGACCAGCCGCCTCCTTAAAGGGACGATCTGAAACCATTTTGATGATGATGTCGTGTAAAACATCATCATCAAAATATTATATACACTTATATAGCATCGGATCGCAATCTGTTCCCTATTTTTGATTAGTTTTCTATCTTTCTATCTCCTAGATCTAGAATAACAAAATCACAGATGATTTAAGGGTGAAGAAAAACTCATTCGAGAGTTTTAGCAATATTGGGCATTTTTGTTGGTGGAGCAGCGGGTTGTGCAGAAGTATTGTTGAGAATATCGAACTGTACGACGGTGGTACAAAAGCACAGCTGCAATTGAAGGACGAGTGCGGAAATCTTCATTATCTTTAAAGTTCCGTCATATAAAAGTGAAGTTGACAGCCCAAACAAACGACTATTTGCAACGAAAATTCCTACGATCAAACAATCCACTGGCAAGGAACTATTGTAGTAAATTTTTCATTGAAAGAACCTCAGGAGTTGATTGTCTCCTTAGTAGATCTTAGTCACTCAATCTATGTGTAAAGAATAAATAAGTCCATAATTTTCCAAGCCAAAGCTTCCTGCTCTTTTCAAAATGCAGAAATTCAACTACAAAAGTTTATTTAGTATACATTGATTTTACCTATTTGTTCGAACAATCTTATTTAATTAGTTTTATGAAACTGCAGAAAATATTTTTCAAGTAGGGAAACCAGACGTCTATAATGTGATCCTTTAGTAATGTCACTCTCAAAACCTAAGATATAGCCAGTACAATTCAAAATCAATATATTTGTATTTAGCTATGTATGTTGAAATACATTTTCAATTGTTTGCCAAGTAATATTGCTTTAGTTACTTTCAAATCATTTAGAGGCGTACCTGAAATTAAATTAAATATTCTAAATGAATTTCAGCTACCTGGATTTTTGTTTTTTGAAAAATACTTAATTACATGATAAAGTCAGTAGTATATATAAGCACGATCACATGTCATCACTTATTATTGTGTTAGTTTTGATTTGAATTTGCATGTTCCGCTATCAAATCAAATTTTTAAGCAAAATGGATCTTGATCTCGATTTTTTCGTGGTGCATACCGTTCATCTCCGATACAACCGTCATACAACACTTGACCAGCCAACAATCAATTATAGTACCGTAGATGAATCCAAATTATCTGTCGCTCAATCCGAATTCGTAAGTTATATTTTTCTAAGAACTGACAACAAACGTTATGCTTGGTAAATATGTTTTCAAGATGTTTCCTCTTTCGCAGCACGATTTTTATGTTTCACGGGAATTATACAAGATGACATCGACTTCCAGAATATCGCTGGCGCATTGGCTCGTTGAATCTAAGGATCTGAATCATTTTGCATTTTTGGAAGGATACTTTGACGATATATTGATTATAGTTGGACGTAGCGGAATATATTGGCAAGCCCAGAAAAGAGGGCGGGATGACGAAAGTATTCGTGGCGCACTAGTCATGAACTATAATTTATCTAGCAGTAGCATAGGAATCGATATTGTGGAAGATATTCTAAAAATGATTCATGAATATTAAGTATTATTTCCCCAAATTTGTATGTGAATCTATTAGTTATAAGCTCTAAGTGTTTTGGAAAATGCTTCGGTATTATTTTCGCAAAAGCTGCGAGTGGATTTAGCTCTATCGCATTCGATGTTTATATAACTGCATATTTTCTAAGGTATTATTACATATGTGAATATATTCTACCAAAATAAATGAAATCATAATACAGAAAATATTTATTTTTACTTACCTGCCACGTCTTGTATTTTCGTTGAGCCAGTTTCTCATGACAAATATAGTTGAGTACTATAGTGTGGATGGTTTTCTCGTTGATGAGACATGACAAAGGTGTATGGTTTTCTCGCCGGCACCTATCTTTTATCCAATGGTACCTTCTACGCTCGGGATCGATCCAAATTTTGTCGATTTTAAGTATCGAGTCAAAGGGATTTCAAAAAAGACTCCAATGATATTTACAAATCGATTTGATTTCCATAAAAAAACATGGACAAGATGCGTAAGTCGGTATGGGTACAAGGTACACTATTGGAATATTTGTAAGCAAATTTCTTAACAGTGGCAGTAATAATAATAATAATTTATTGCAGCTATTCATTTTACAAACATGGTACAAAAATTCATGACATAGCCCGCTCCTCGCAAAAATAAGAGTACTTGTGCGCGAGTGCGGGGACCTAATACGAACTACTGAATTCAAAATATATGAGAAGCTGTGATCAACTATATTAAACGTTTACATAAAATTCAAATTAATAAAATAAAAAACAATACAAGGCTAAATTAAAAACTAAGATTAAAGTTCGAGTAAAATATCAACACAATATGGCGCTAATAATTGAGAAAAAATGAATTTAAAAACATATGTATATGTATCGTAGTGGAAAGTGGTAGCAGAAGCGCAAAAAATTGCTAAATTAGAGGCGATTAAAAATTTACACAAAATACAAAAAAAAAAAATGAAATTGAACAAATCGGAAAATAAATTATATCGAAAAGCTGACAATAGGTGAAGATAGCATAAAAGTGTAAGGTGAAACGAAAATATTAAGACTAGAATGAATACTTTAAATATAATAGCTTAAGAGTTTAGCACAGAATCTAAGCATTGGTTTCCACTTTGAACAAACCGTTTTAAAATTGACTTGAAATTAAGATCATTTAGCGTAAGTTTGTTGTACAGTTTAGGTCCTAAGACACTTAGGTGCCTGGCGGTTTTTGATTTTCAATATCGAGTTGTTAAGATGGGATTTGTCAATTGCCTTCTTGTTTGGTAACCAGTAGTATGGATATTGAACTGGCTCCCATTCAGGTACATACATTTTAAAGCCGCATATAAGTAAAGCTGACGAATATTCATTACACAAAATTCTTCGCATGCTTTGGTTGTTGATGAGAATATTGATTTTTTCAAACATATCTTAACTATTTTACTCTGCAAGTTTTGTAGAGGGGCAGTATGACATGAAAGCGCCGCGCCCCAAACAATGATAGCGTACTGGATGACACTCTGAGCGATTGCAAAATAAACTAGCTTTATTGTAATTGGAATTATTTTTGCGGGATGATTAAAATTGAACAACTTTTTATTTACATTAAAAATTTTAATCTACATTGAAAATTCTATTTTGACAAAGTGGTTTCGAAAGTATGCACTGATTCTCATCAGACACCAGCACACAGTGCATACTTGACTGGCGCGACCACTTGCAGTTGGAAATCATTTAATTTGTATTTACCCTAGTTGTGACAAATTTTAACATCTCCGACTTATATCCATCGATATAACCTTTATAAGTAGCTTTATTGTGTTAAGATTTGTGTTATATCTAAGCGTCATAAACGCATAAAGTGTTCGACGTACCTTGCGTATGATATTTAGAATATGGCTTTTCCAGCTGAGATCTTCGTCAATTATATCGCCTAAATAATTGATTTCTTTGAGCTGCTTTATCTAAGCATTATTTAATGAAATGTTAAAATTCAGATCACTAAAATTATTTTTGGACCCGAATGCTAAAAAATAAGTTTTTTCGATGTTTAACACAAGTTTGTGTGTGCTCAGCCAGTTGTATATTGTTTGACAGCCTTCATGAGAGACCCTATTCCAAATACTACCCCTAAAAAGTAAAACGGTGTATGCAATTATCTGGCCATTGAAGTCTGGATTATTGAAATGTACGAGGGGCAAGTAAAAAATAAGGTTCCCACATTTTTTTCAGGTGTAAGGCATTTTTTATTGCAATAAATATGTATACCATCTGAAAGCTTGTATTTCAAACTATTTTTCTACATAGTCGCCAGATCTTTCAACGCATTTTTTCATACGAGTTATCCACTTCTGAAAACCCGCTTCGAAGAACTCCGCCGCTAGGCCGCCGATGTACTTGGTGACCGCTTCCTTCACCTCTTCATCTGTACTGAAGCGTTGTCCACCCAAGTGTTGCTTCAATTTTCCGGAGTGACGTAGTGACACCACGTTTCATCTCCCGTAATAATGGAGTCCAAGAATTCTTCAGTATTCTCGGCGCATTCTCGAAGAAACCCCTCGGCACACTTGACGCGATTGTCTTTGTGGGTTTCTGAAAGCATATGCGGGACCCACCGCCCACACACCTTGTGATAACCAAGTTTTTCGGTCACAATGTTGTCGATGGTTTTTTCACAAACCTCAGGAACCTGATCAGCCAGCTCCCGAAGCGTTACTCTTCGATCCTTGAGGAGAATGCGCTCAATCTTCGCCACGACTTCGTCGGACACCGATGGCCTCCCGCTCCTTTGCTCGTCGTGAACGTCTGTGCGTCCTTCGGAGAACTCCCTGCACCATTTGCGGACGTGCTGGACGCTGATGCAAGCTTTGCCATAAACTTCTTCCAACTATCTATGAATTTCAATAGGTGTAAGCTTCTTCGCGTTTAAAAATCGAATCACTGAACGGATTTCACACCTGGCGGTGACGGCGATTGCGGGCTCCATCGCGGATGGCTGTTAGACTGGCACTAAGCTTCGCAGTGATCTTCCAGGTAGTTGGAATGGAGTGGGGGGGATCAACAATGAAGGCGGTGTTGCCGGATTTCTCCTAGTATCTCGCGCGGCGAGTGTACAGCGTTGGGAACCTTATTTTTTACTCGTAGGTTACAAAGATCATTTATGTATAAGTTGAAAAAAATTGGGCCAAGTACCGATCCTTGAGGAATACCGCATTTGACCTTCAAAGTATTGCTGATATCTGGACCTTATTTAACTTTTTGTTTACGACCATAAATGTAGGAATGGAATAATCTGTATATAATAACCGAGAGCCCCAGATTCCGAATTTTACGTAGCAATATACAATGGTTGACGGTATCAAAAGCCTTTTTTAGGTTTAGAAAAACTGCGATTGTTTTATCATTACTGTCGATAGATTGGTTTATAAAGCTGGTTACACAGTAAAGAGCGTCGACTGTACTAGCACCCTCACGAAAACCAAATTCGTTAGGTGCAATTTTATGGCGCATAGCTAGAAGTTCACCCAATCTAGCTTTTAGGCACTTCTCAAAGATTTTAGCCAAAATAGAAATCAATGATATGTGCTACCTATCATTGATTTCTATTTCCATAATATGCATATCTGCGCACTTAAATTCCCAGCTTTCTGCATGGTGCAATATCCTTTCATAAGATAAGCCATCTTCACCTTATGCCTTTCCGAACTTCTCTTTCAATTTTTCATAAATTTTGCTTATCAGATCTAGGACACTGTTCCTTCATTGCTATTTTCAAATACAAGAGGCACCACTAATCACTCTCTCCTGGGAACAACTTTGGCCTATTTTTAGTCACTTGGATGTAAAAGTGAATCTAGTGAAAAAAATCCCCTCTTTTAGGGCTTCAATCTCAGTCAGGCTTTGAATTAAAATGTGTATGTAATATAGGTATTTTGCGTCCATCTGATTTCATCAAAAATTAAGTAAGCCGTGGGTCTGATGCAAATGAACAGAAATACATCTTGAAATTTCTTTACATTTCATCAAAACAACGTAGCACAAAGTTCCCTTCAAACAGTTTGCAACTGTCGTAATTTGTTTACTCATAAATGTACTTATTGCGAAACTAAGCAGCGAAGCATACTACCGTGGCATGTAGTATTAAATCATTTCATTTACGCTCTCCATAATTGTTGATAGTTCCCATCAGTCGAATTGAGATGCTTGGGACAGGCACATGACTCTAAACAGCTTACCATAATGCGGAAGTTGATTATTACATTGGAAGCAGAGAATGAAATTAAATTATGTCTGGAAATTGTAGAAGAAGCATATATAAACATTTTAAAATATGTATGTTTTAATGACTTTGGTTGCCGAGAATTTTACATCTTGGCTAATAAGTATGTACGTATGCATGTCAAACTCACAATTGAGTTTCAGCCAGATTATTTCGTTACAAGGTATGGAGACTAAGTGGAGTGAAATATATTTGGAATACAATGGATCATTTGAAATAAATCAGGGCGGTAAAGAAATTTACCTCTGCACATTATCACACGACTATTTTTTGGTTCGCTGGCACGAATTTTTCATCAAAAACCATTTTGATGTTTCAAAGAGACAAAAATAATGCGTTTGTACGCATGCTCGTACGAACGCATACTAAGTGGCGGATAACAATTAATTAACTTAATTATTTTTCAAAACAGGTAATATCTACATGTTTACAAAACGCAATATATAGTCTTTGGGATTTGTATATCATAACATAGTTATACCATTATTTAATATAAATTATTTTTACAATTGTAATTAACTATATAATTGTGTTTCGAACGCAAAATCATGACCCACTGCCAGAATACTCTGCATATATGCTATTTACGTAATTCGTTTAGTGTTTATTCTGTGTGTCTTGGCTATATGAAATCTCATTATCTTTATTTTAGTTGCTATCTAAAACTGTAAAGCATCAGTTATGTATGATTGAAGTTATTCTTGAATAGTTTATTAAGTTATTTACGCGTTATTTTATTATATTATATTTTATATTCACGAAAATTCGTTAAAATAATGAAAAGTATTTGTTTGTGAATATAACACGACCTTTTGACTGGTTATGATGCACTTGCGTTGAACTGAAGTTGCTACCATATCAGAATAATTGATCTGATCAGCGCGATAAAGACGATAAAAAAAAGTCTAGCGCATCACAACCGCTAGAAAACTAATGTTCGAAGAAATTGTCTTTGAATGACAATGTGGAAAGACGTAATACACTTTTTTGTAGAATCATATCAACCATTCCTTATCCAAAGCAACAAAACTCAACTATAACACAAATGGTGAAAATGTTCAGTGCTGGCAACACTTTCCCAACGAAGCAGCAATAAGTCTACCATAACAAGCTTATACTTAAATCAACTTATCCTTTGAATTTCGTTCTCATCGGAGGATTTCATCGAAAGTTTCAGCGGTTAAACGTTGTTTGAGGCTGTCATCCGAAAAATGTTCAAAACTCGAAAAATTTAAAAATTGGTTTCTTATTTTTATCGCAAATGCTTTGCATATGGGTACGTAATTTGAAGCATCTGTTCGTGCAATATTTACGGAAATGGCTAATGCTGGTTACCCTGTGTCAGCAGCAGAGCAAAATATATACCAAATCTGCTTCACGTTAAGTTAAACCCAACCAGTAAATTTCGTTTCGATTGAATCACTGCGCTGGAAGTTATACGGGTGAAAAATAATTAAGGGTTACTACCCTCAAAACTTTTAAAATTTTTAAACCGTTGATATTTGTTGTTAATTTTCATTGTAGAATCATTTCCATTTGCAAATCTAATGATTTTATTTTTTAGCATCCTGTATCGGATGTTGGAAGTATTTTTTTTTATTGGCGATATTTCAACGTGGCGCCGCAGCATCAGGGTCGCCTAAGTTTTCAAATTATTTTCATCAGACCTAGGCCAACAAACTTTTTAAATTTTTCATTGATCTGATGCTAAGGTAGTGAGTTTTGGTGAACACAAATTTCAAGTAAAAAAAGCTAATTTGTTAAAGACTATCGTTCTTGTAGGAAGCAGAATTTTGAAAAAAACAGCAAATTAATAAATTGTCGTAGTTGTTGTAGAATTGCTGCTCTTCAAGGGCCTCGGCTTCTTCCAGATTGTAAAACTTATGCATCGTTTTCTTTTTTAAAAAAAACTGAAATTTTTCTGGAGAGTCGACGATTAAGATGATTTTTTTTGACGTTGGGTTTATGGGCTATACATATTGGCATATTCAACAGAATTCACATATGCTTAAGTAAACGTCAATAAGCCCTGCAAACTTCGTAATGATCTCATGTTTTCATCACAAGCTATGACAAATTTAAATTTGAAAACATTATTTTCTATTTTCACGAGCTCTGTGCCCCCATAGGGTTAAAAATTTTAAAAGCGTGAACATTTTAAAAGTATTATAGCCACTAAGCAAAAAATATTATCAGTTTTCATTTCCCATACTTGTTTTTTCTGAAACACATTTTCAGGAGCACCACAGAAATATAAGTGAAATTGTTTTCATCGAATCGAATGTTGGTGAAATTGTTTTCATCGAATCGACAATCAGGGACGAAATGAATTACATTAATACTTAAAGTGCCTTTCCAACTCCCCCACGATCATCCGATCTGCACCCAATTGAATGTGTGTGTGTGTGTCTGTGTGTGTGTGTGAGTTGGGGAGAGGCGCATTGGCACCTCTAAGCACTCAGGCCAAAGGACCCATTGTACTCATTTCCCCCTAGCTACCATAGTTTCCCAGACTTCTTGATAAAGTCTAGGATCACTGATAGGGGAAAAGAGGCGTCTGCATGCGTGCAACATCCCAGCCAAAACATTGATATCTGAGACGCGCAAACGCTGGGCATATAAGTTTAACTCGTTCTAATCATCAATAAAACAGATTATTTCACTTCAAAACTCTTTATTTAATCTTTTATTTAAAATCACGTATCGGCATCTATAACAGTTCAAGCTCTGTCTTCAACACAGCACACACAGTGAGTAATGGAATTTTTACAACAGGGCATTCACAGAGCAAATGCTCCGCAGAGTCAGCCTCTTCTATACAGGATGAACAGAGGTCATCCTGTACAATACCTATTCGGTACATATGTCCTCCTAGGCAGTTGTGTTCAGTCAGAATACCTACCATGGCTCTGCAAACTTTCCTGCTCTTATTGAACAAGAGTCCCACAGTCACATGGTTGGGTTCTGAAAGGAAGACCTTCGTGTGCCTGGCCACACCAACAGTCGTCCATCTATCTTTGTGAGCATCATCTACCCACTTTCGAAGAATGGCACGTGCAGATGCGGTCGGCACACCCAAGGCGCGTTCAGGGCCCCGTAGTGGAAGTCCCGAACCTTGCTTCGCAATGACGTCAGCTATTTCATTCCCCACAACACCACAGTGCCCCGGTACCCAGAGCAGACGCACCCTATTGAATCTGGCTACAGAGTTCAATCTTGCTCTGCACTCTTGGACAATTTTCGAGTTTGTCAGGGGTCTACGCAGCGCCATCAGTGCAGCTTGACTGTCACTGCAAATAGCAATGCTCTTTCCCCTCCATCTTTCTTCGATTGCCCAACAGGCAGCTCTCAGGATAGCAAATATTTCTGCTTGAAAAACTGAAACGTGCTCTCCAAGAGAGAAAGCCCACCTGCCATTCGATGAATGTAGATAGACACCAGCTCCATACTATCTGACCTCGAGCCGTCCGTGAAGAAGACCTCAGAATATCTTCTCGTACACAGATCTGGATCGTCCCAGTTATTTCTGCTTAAGAGGATTACTTCGTACTTTCTTCTGAAGTCGGGGAAGGGCACCCGAGCGTCCGAAGGCATAGTGAGAATTGGAGAGATCTCACACATCGAACCCCTAATAGAGCAGTGCCCCACATCATCTTCACCTACCCATAAGCCAAGCTGAGCTAGTCTATGGGCAGAACTCATCGCCACACTCTGAACTTGAATGTCGAGAGGAGGCAGATTGAGAAGCGCATCGAGTAGTGCTCATGGCACCACGGATACCCAGGCACACCGTCCTTTGCAGCGTGGCTAACTTTTTCCGAGCATACAATAGCCTCACGATAGTCCACCACACCACCGATGCGTACGTGAACATCGGCCTAATTATTGCTGTGTAGATCCACATCACTACACGAGGCTTTAGACCCCATGTGGTAGCAAAAGCTCTCTTGCACTGCCCGAAAGATTTTAAAGCACGAGTAAGCTTCACTTCCACATGTTTCTTCCAGAGAAGTTTTTTGTCCAAGATTACTCCAAGATATTTGACTTCATCTGAAAGTTGAAGTGTTACACCCTTCATGTTTGGAAGCACTAGTCCTCCCAGTTTTCTTTTCCTGGTAAACAAAACAAGTTTTGTCTTACCAGGATTCACTGTTAGGCCGTGCCTCGAACACCAGCTGCCAATCAGATCCAATGCACGCTGTGTATTTCTACATACCACATTCAGATCTTTACCGAAAGCCAGTGCGGCCACGTCATCAGCATAAGCCTGTGCGTGCAGCCTCTCTTGTTGCAGTTCGTTAAGCAGGGAGTTGACTAGCATACTCCACAGGAGCGGTGATAGGACGCCCCCTTGAGGGCATCCATTTGTCGCCTCTGTTCTTAAGTAGCAGTCGGATCCAGCTTCCGCCAGCAACCATCTCTGCGTCAGCATGGCATGAATCCACCTAACTAAGACATCATCCACGCCATGACCTTTCGCAGCATCACATAGTTCCACGACGGGTGCGCAATCAAAGGCCTCTTCAATGTCCACAAATACCCCCAACGCATACTCACCATTAGAGATCGCTCCCTCAACTCTGGCCACCAAAGAATGAAGGGCCGACTCGCATGATTTTCCTCGCTGGTACGCATGTGGCTCATCATTTAAAGGGTTGAACCTAGGCACCGTAGTATGTATATGTAGTTCGACAAGTCTCTCTAGGCATTTCAACATAAACGAAGTTAAGCTGATCAGTCTAAAGTTCCTTGGATCGGAATAGTCATCTCTCCCCGGTTTAGGTATAAGAACTACCTTAACCTCTCGCCAAGGTGACGGAACATACCCCAAGGAAAGGCATGCCCAGAAGATTTCTCTCAGGTCTGCCCCCAATTGGTCAATTCCCTCCCTAAGCATAACCGGATAGATACCATCCAGGTCCGGCGATTTGGAATTTTCAAAAGACATGATTGCATCCCTGACCTTTTCACTAGTGACCACAGATCTAGTTGTGTACCAGCACTTCCTACTGCTGCAAAGAGCAGGGATTTTGGTCACAGGCGCATTTGCCTTCTGCGACTCAATCAATTGAATGTGTATATGAAGGTCTAAATAAAATGACGAGAAAGGATACGATTTCAAATAGAAAGCAAAGGCAAAATGATTCTAATATTATTATTTTTTGAAAATCCGAATAACTACTACACAGCTAATATTTTATAAAATAGGTAGCTGGGAATTGATTGACCTGAAATTCCAATTGATTGAAAAATTTTATTGTAAATGGTCAGCATCAAAGAATTACAAAATGACAAGGACTCTGATGAATCAGTTATAATGGAACCAAGAGAAGTAGCAACAAAAGAAGTTGCACCATTTAATTTAAAGATTTAAGGACATTCATTTTCGATCGTTAGAGGATTTTGAGACACTTAAGGTAAAAAATGTTTCTATCGATATTTCAATGGAGTGGACGGTGGGTGATTCGAGTGAGCGAGCGATCTAAAGATCTCTAGACCAATTTTAGAATTCATGCAATAAATGAAAATCATGGTAATATTTCTAAATTTAAGAAGGTGCATTTGGAATTAAGAAATCAATAATAATAAAATTTGATATATATTTTTGTAAATTGTATTTTGAGGAAAACGCAATTTCAAAATTTAGCCAGAAAAACAACAAAGGGAATTTAATGATAGTAAAATGTTTCTACATAGTGTTAATTATTGGTTACTTTTCGCGAAAGTATGCTCGTGATAATAATGCTTTGGCTCAGTCAGGTGTGAAAAGTATATATTATGCCATTTTCATCTTACGGCATGATTCCATCACGTTTTCTTTTTATAGGATTCCTATATGGATAACAAGCAGTCAGCAATAGAATATGCAAAAAAGAAACCAAAAAAGCGAGAAAATCTCAACTCATTTCCATGGAAGAAAACTCAAATTATACGCCCTAGTAACTCAAATTCTCTTAATTTAAGTTCGGTGACCATAGGAAATTGTATAGTGTTTTTAACAATTTCTTCAGGCTTCAGTATTAAATCGAGACGTATACAACAATGTATTTGAGAGCTTAATACTAAAAGTAGAATTATTTGTGTTCGAGAAAATGTTATATTATTTACTATAGTTGAGCCTCATAATATGAAATAGCAATCTTGGCTTACGAAACAACCTCCTCTAATACTTTCATTTTTCTCGCATCTTGTGTGCCTAATTATGATGTTGCATGCATGAATTGACAAGAGTCAAAACTACAAGTGCCGCCTGGTAATATTTTTCAGCAGACATTGGCATTGAATCAAAAAGGCGGATTTTTTTCGTGATTATTTTACGATCAATCGATTAAATAAATGTCCATCAATGGCAAAACTCATTACATTCCTTCAACTTACAACTCATTTCCTTGAACACTCATATGCTATTGATCTACCATTTAACAATTTCGGAAGTGTTTACTTCACTAAATAGTGATGCACCTTGAGCAAAATTATAATTGTGTAAGCATTATACAACTACCCAAATCACGAAGCGACCTGTCCCTCAAATTTTACGCATGCTTTAATTTCACACAAGTCATGGTATCCTAAATAAACGCTCAATATGAACTTTTAATAAGTAGATACGTAGCTTCCAAATAGCTATCTTTAGCATCTGAACAGCCACAATTGCTGTTAATGCCTCCTTCAAGAACCCCGAATCATTTCAGGGATTTTCTCTGAGCAATTAAGATCGAATTATTTAATTTTAACTATAAATTGATTTTTCCACCTAAATCAAGTTCACTGGCTTCAAATGCCTAGCCAAATATTATTAAAATAAACTTTTCGTGATTTTCGGTAAGTGCACTCGAAAGGTATTTGAAATTATCTGGTCCGGTCAAATACCTACGGTGTAAGCTTAGACTCACTTAAGATATCAAGTAAGTAACGAATTGTAGTTGGGTATTAAATTACAGTTCGTTATGATATTTTCTGATAGAGAAAAACTAAAAGTTTTAGGCTTTGTGGTTTACGTGAGAAGTTCCGGCCTTCGATGAACCAATCGCAATAAATATGATTGATAGTTTCCGTGGTGAATGTTTGATAAATGTTTGTGGAACGATTATGTGAACCTAGAAGGAGAAACTATATGCTACGGTCTACATACATATTTTGAATAGTGGAACAAATGTTCGAGGCTTAAAAATAAAGCACTTGGGGAAAACCGTATTTTGATCGAGCTTCATATACAACGCATACTTTTCAGCTATCACGTATGTAATCATTTACCTTAGCGCGCTCGTATTTTGAAAACTTTGATTTGTCCTAGTAAAGGTAATGAAACATACATATGTAGCTCAGACAGCGATAGCCAAAAAAATGGCCAACACATTGGAGGGTCAATTTTCCCAGCTGAATGATTTTCATTTCAATAGAAATTAAACTGCAATCATGGTTTTAGACCGCAATAATTTGTCTTGGTCGCAGAAAATAGATTCCGCACATTACCTCCTTGGCTTCAAAGCATTACATACTTTGTTTGAACAAACGTATGGTCGGTTAACATGCTTGATTGAATTCAAATATTTTGGTAAGTTTTTCTTGGTAACGTTTTCATACTTGATAGCAAACGTTCACGACAAATACCATATGCGATTTCATGTGCCATTTTCAACAGGTTTCGTTTGGCTTGCGTTTTATTCTTGGCCTCATTGGGTTACATTTGGATTCAAACAGGTAGCTGCTTAAATTCATAAATATTTTTTGCGAAATATAGTGCTATATTGTAAAATTCATACACGTTAATAAACCTCCTTGGCGTCTCACGAAGAATTTCTACTATCCTGATCGGTCCATAAAATATATTTCTATACTCATTTCATATGGCGATCTTGCACAGCTATTTATCCTTTTACGGTAAATAAACAGACAAAATTATACTGCGTGCTTTCTTTGCAAGTAAATAAATCTTGTTCTCATTGCGTGCGCTGGGCACATACTATCGACTCATGGCAAAGCATTTAAAAGACATAGTAAAGACTAATGTTGGTAGTTAGATTGGGGCGATGCTGATGAAGCTAAGAAAAACCAATAGACACTTGGTCACCTCAAATTAAATGCTGAAATGAATTGTAACTGGTATGTCACTGTAAAACAAGTACGCGCGTTCGATTACTTTCACTGTTTCAAGTCGCATGTGACACATTTCTCGCGTTCGATGCGAAATTGCACACTAGCCGGCCTGTTTTGTCAATGTATGGTTTATTATATCGAACGATAGATAGTTGAATGGATTCAGTTGCATAGCTGGACGAAGGATTTATGTTTTGATTTATTTTGCTAAAGCTGCCCAATTTATTTGGTCATATCGGTGTAATACATAGATTATCATTGGAGCATGTAGTACCTGTGATGTAGTTTGTGGTACGGTATCGTTGTTCTAAGAATCAGGTAGTTTTGATTCATGCATGTTTTCTAAAAAGTGATATTTCAATTAATATTGCTTTCCTATTTTTGTTGGCATATGGGACACTTGTAAACGTTTGTCAGCTTTTGATTTTGAAAGTGTTGAAATTGAAACAGAATGGCATCTCAAGGTAGCATCGAGTGATAAATTGTGTGCAAACATAGTAAGTGTATCGAATTCTTGAGAATTTGCATACACAAATGACGTATGGATAACTAGATGAATTTTGATTTGAATCGTTTGAAAAATATCCAGTGGAATCAACTGCATATCGGTGAATGCATAGTTCCAACTTGTTGCAGGGGGATCGCTTCTGATGCATTCAATATGTCTTAGATGCCTGGCCAGATAGGCTTGAATACACCTAGGCTTCGATATTGCGTATCATTTATTTTTCAGAAAAATCAAAAACAAGTTTCGTTTGTTCAAAATGCACTCAAAACTGGAGCGGTTGAGTGATTTAAATATGAATATAAATCACTTGCGCCCATGCACATACTTTTGTCCCAGTCAAGTATGTTTCGCCAAAACGTAGGACCATTATAGTATGTATAACGACTAAATCGATTAATCCGAAGGTAACCTAAATTAGTGTGATTACTTTTCATTTGAAGAATTCATTAAGCTTTTCGAATTGTACATGCAGATGAAGTGGCTATTTATTGAGGATAGTTACAAACTGCATAAGCAAGTTCGTTTCTCACGTCTAATTATTCTGTTAGCTACTCTCCGAAGAGCGTAGAATTTCTTTTTTTGCTATTGTGGGTCGTTCAATGTAGATTTTGTAGACCGCATTCATTTTGTCCAACGCGGCTCGACACTTCTCGTCGAACCATTTATTGTTGCGTTTTCATTACTTTTTCGGCTGCTGCATTCACTGCGTTTTGATGGTAGTCTTAGTCCAGACTACGTTGATAGACGTGCTGCTAGTTGTGGAAGCTAGTTTAATTTCCAAAGCAGATGTATACTCGGCTTCTGACGTCTTGTTTCTAAGTTTGCCGACATGGAACTTGCGTCTTGAACTTGCTCTGGCTTCATACGAAAGTGATATTCGGCATCGATATCGAGTCTTGACTGAGTAGCGGCCGGAAATGGAGTTGGCCCCCCTGTGAAGGCTCGCACATCTAAAATACTGGAGATTCACCATTTTTGAATCAGAATATGATCTATCTGACTAAAGGTGCGTCCTTTTGTGAATCTAGCGATGCTGGAAACACGTAGAACGTACGATGAAGTTTCTTCTGCTTGCAAAGTCGGCAAATCGTTGTCCATTGTCGTTGCAGAGATCGTGAAGGCTAAAATGACCCATGGTTCCGCGATGTAGTTCCTCCATTCCAACCTTTGCGTTGAAGTCGCCCAGCAGTATTTTCCCATCATTTGATGGCAAAGAATCATATAAACTTTCCAGAAGGTAATAGGAATTATCTATCACTGCTTTATCTTCATCTTCAGTGGGGAGGCATGAACGTTTATGAGCCAAACGTTAAAAAACTTTGCTCGAATGCGGATTATTGACAGGTTTAAAGTCAATTATTTGCGGTTTAATTTTTTTTGTCCATGATGAAGGCCACTCCAAATTCGTGAGTTCCAGATGACTTTCCGCTTTTGAAGATTGTGTACAATCTCATGTACATAATGGCAGCACCAAACAATTTCGTTTCCTGATGTTGATTTTGTAATGAGTGAGCTGTTTCAGGAAGGTCTTAATAGCTCCCGGTCGGTACAGTGTTTGCACGTTCCAGGTTCCAATAGAGTAGTTCATATTTCGTTTGTGTGGCCATTTCCAGATGTGAAAATGTGAAATCACGTCTTCAGGGAGGTGGAAGGTAAGATTCAGTAACAGAGCTGTAGAAATTGTTTCCAGCGGGCATTTGTTTGTATAGAATGTATTTAAGTTGTATAGAATCAATTTCGAACGACAATTTCAATTCATTTAATTCATCTTACACAAAAAACTATAAAGGGTTTTTGTATTATTAAAGCTTATAAATTAGCTAGGATCTTATACATAACTATACAATTATTGAAATCAAAACTATAAATAACTAAGCAATGTTCAGAAATATGCGAAACAGTCAGAAAAAATTTTGAGGCCAAGGGTTCCACAGATGATCTTGTCGATCGTTAGTGGCAACAGATCACATCCGTTATTAGTTAACGGTTCCTCTAAAGCCACGTACACATAGAGAAGAACAACGGCCAACGCATTCGTTGGCCCGGGTTGGCTGAGTGTGTACTATGAGTCAAGGTTGCTGGCGGTAACTTCAAAGCATTGACGATGGGTTGGCCTCGGGACTTCGTTGTAGTTTGGACGGTTGATCAAGTACTGTTATTAATACTGAGTGTTGTGTTAGGCTAGGCTGTGTATTTTGTATAAAGTCGAATATAGTGTATAGTGTCGAAATACGTTCTACTACCATAAATGCATTCTACTTTACAACACCAATTTAATCGCTGTCAACCACTAGGTGTACAATGCCACTCAGTCCGACCCGCTTCCAATGCTTTGGCTCTAAGCCATTGGTCTCAATCTGTTCCTGTGTAGACGACAGGGCCAACGCCAAACATTGACGACCAACATTCAACCGAATTGTCATTGGCCGTTCATTGGCTCTATTTGTACGAGCCTCAACTGATCGTCTATTTTGTTGTTTAGCATTTCTTCAAAATACTGAACTCATCAACTTCATTTTTGTTGGTAAAAGTCCATGCCTTGTGTGTTTGCTTTCGATCAACCAGTTTTTCTGGCCAAGCCTCCTTTTTCATTCCATTTCCTGCATGGTTATCATGTTATCATGATTTTTGGAAAAGGTATTGGCTAGCTAGCCGGCAGCATTCGCTTTATATAGGGAGCGCACATTCCATGAGAGAATATGCAAATTGTTGTTCCGTTTTTTGCCGGATTTGTTATACTCTTTCATATTGCTTTTTACAGCAGTTTAGAAAATTCTACAAGAAAAATTGGTTGGTCTGAACTAACCAGATGTATGAACCCACCTTGCCATGATCTGTTGTGAAGATTTTCTACTTTTTCTACTTTAAATATTCTATCTTGTTTTTTTTTTTTAATTTTTGAATTTATCTCCTGCTGATAAGGGTTGTGCACTACCCAATGTAGTATCATTATTTCCACTTGTGTGCCTAAGTGTGCTTGCTCCGGAGTCTGTCTGAATGAACCTAGATATAAACGGAACCTATCCTAAATGTTCTCAGGTTGTAACGTTTCTTCATTCGATCGACAGTTGACTCCGATACACCAGCAACTACTGCCACATCTCGAACGGCAATGTTGGGTCTTGTCTCGAACTTCCTGATAATTTTCTTTTGCTAAGTCCTTGTCTATACTTCCATATTTTCAAACTAATCCTCTTTTCATTTTAACAACTAGCACTTTCTTGAAATTCGCAATAACTCATTTGACCGCTGAAGTTGACGTTTTAAGGTCCGTAGCAATTGAATTGGATTGGAAATGTTTTTGCGGGATGATTAAAATTGAACAACTTTTTTATTAACATTAAAAATTTTAATCTACATTGAAAATTCTATTTTGACAAAGTGGTTTCGAAAGTATGCACTGCTTCTCATCAGACACCAGCACACAGTGCATACTTGACTGGCGTGACCACTTGCAGGTGGAAATCATTACATTTTTATTTATGCTAGTTGTGACAAATTTTAACATCTCCGACTTATATCCATGGATATAATTTTACTTAGTAAAGGTAATTGAATTTGATCACGGTTCCCTTCTTGTCTATAAATCAGCATAGACAACGTATATCATTTCTACAGCCTGATTCCCTTATATTGGAAAAACATTTCCAATTTGATTCTGCTTTCGGAGGCTGATTCCGCAAAACGAGCGAAATTTCCCGTTTCAATATGCTCGGCTTCGATGCTGTAGAAATGATATACGTTGTCTATGCTGATTTATAGACAAGAAGGGAACCGTGATCAAATTCAATTACCTTTACTCCGTAGCAATCTTTGAAGGCTTAGTATCGGGATTTTGCATCTATTTGAAAATAATTTATTGTAGTATTTTTTCTTGTTTCCAGTTAAAAAGCTCCTGTATGAATGAACATATATATAGTTTTTTGTCTTTTATATAGGACACCAAAGGGCTTAAAGATCTGGAGCAGGTATACAGACGGAAATTTTCACAAAGATGAAAAAGTCAAACTTTACTGCGACAGCCCTTAGACATACTTTCGTTATCTAGAGCCATTCAGAAAGTTAAAATAGGTAAAATAAGCACTTTCCAAAACAAAAATAAGGGCGAAATTTAATTGAAAATTTAGTGAGCTCGATCGTAAAAATTGCCGAAATTTCCTATTTCAGGCTGATCCAAGAAATCTTAGCGGAAAGTTCTCGCGATAAGTCTTTTGAATATAATTGGCCTAGGCCGCTGTTTTTATTTTTTCAATTTCAAAAGCTCGAGATTTACTAAGCAAAGAAAACTATATGAACAAGTCTAAAGAGCTAATACATCTTTATTTGATTCATGACTTGAGCAGAGGTTACTGGGACCAATTTTTTTTTGCTTTGAATAATAAAGCTCTTCATTTAAGGGCAAATTTTTACTTTAATAATTTATACTCAAAAATCAAACCAGATATCAGCCGTTTATATTCGCACCTGACAATTTCCATATCCAAGAGAAACTGAGAACATCATACATCAAAGTCAGCGTTCACCAATGAATATAAGACCATCGAAAAATTAGCAGTCACCGATTTAAAGCTTTGCAAATTTATTCAAGACGTAATTTTGTAACGAACATTCAAAAAAACTGCACCATCATCGAGATCGTCATCTTCATCATTCCCTCAAACAGAAATCGCGATCAGTTTCCAGTGGCTTTTAGCTTCAGGCATAATATTTGTTGATGTATTGACTTTGTAATGACTACTGATCGATCGGTCGCACAGACCGTAAAAGTCATCATTATCATTTTACTTTTATTTATGCAGAAAGATATTGTATGAAAGCAGAGTTGATTTGTGTGAAAATCAACGTGAAATCACATTGCACTACCGTATCATTTCTAAATTCGTTTGCGTGCAATTCAGGCAAATGGTTCTTTTTGTGAGGTAGAGAAAAAGGCTCGTGTGCAGTACTGAATTATTTACCACCCACAGTGACGCAGCCGTACGCAGTCGGAATCTTTGCGATGTTAATCGCGAGTCTACCCATAAATTTGTAATGGAAGAAAATAACCGGAGGGCGCATTTAATTGTAAATTCATTAAGTGTGAAATCGAAAGGATTTATGTGAGTAATGGTGATTTTCAAATGTTTCGTGATCTAAGTAAGTCATTAAAGTAGCTATCGTTTTTCGATTTCATTGGTGAATGTTGAAACGTTATCTCTAAATCAGGAGCTGGGGTTTATCCTTTAACATATATAATTCGCTTTCTGTATAAAATGCTTGTCTTCGTGTTTCGATCAAAAATCATTTCGCCTAGTATCCATTACAAAACTATTCAACTTTTGGCCACACCTGTAGATAATATCAGGCTACTGAAACTACTGAACTGACTTTAATAATATATGAATAACAAATGACCATATTTTCGGTACCCATTACCACAGGTCAACTGCTTTCTATATTTCTATATCAAACACTCCGATCGACAAAACATTACCGAAAAATATATTTAATTGCCGTTGTGTCATGAAAGAAAACATGATATTCCAACTTTGTAATATCAATTACGTTTGGCGTAATATATGTACATCGCATCCAATACAGTAAATATCAGAGCATGACCAAATGATAATTTATCGGCGAATCAAGATTATGGTCGCAGCGATAGCGAAAACGGTAACATTTGTAGGCGTAATATCAATTGAAATTGAAAATTGTTGGGTTATGTACATATGTTACAAATAGTTTGCGATGTCACTAATGAATTGCTTTAATGATTTCGACCACAGAAATTGCTACTGTATAATGCAGTATTAAATACAATAAAGTAGATTTAAATACTAACGATGAACAGATATGAAGTGTCATAAATTTTATACTGTATTTGTTTTTATTTTTATTTAAGGGGGTATTCTGGTCTAGAAATTTAATCCAATCGATTTCTTTTTGTTTGCATATTTACAAAGTTTAGACCTTTAAGAATAAGCTCTTAAAAGGATTTTCGGAAATTCGAATTATTTTTGGAGTTACAGCTATTTTTATGACACGCCAACTAACTGCCCGAAACTAGACTCCAAGTTTTAAACGCGTTTTTCTCGGAACTACTTTTCCCGATACGGTTGACATGATATCTCTAGTTGCAATAAACCGATTTACGTGAAATTTTGCACAATCCCTCTTAACACTATTGGTTATCGTCTGACGTAGGGGTTTTTCAAACTTTTTTTTTTACTATTTATTAAAAATCCCCAAAGTTGAAAAAATGGGGCAAAAAAGCGACTTTTTTTTCACATGGACGCCATTTTGTAAAAAAAAAAAGTTTTTTCAAATCTTCTACGTCAGATGAATTTCACATTCTTTTTATTACAGAATTCACCTAAAATGTAAGTTTCGGACCAGCAGGCAGGTTGGAATCATGTCAACCATGAGACAAATTTTTTTTTGAGCCTTCACTTCGCCGGCCTGTCTCTACATCAATTTAAAGTTTTTTTACTTTTTGAATACATTTTTGTACTTTCAAGATGTTAATAAAAGACTGGTAAACAAATATATCCCAAAAATGTTAATGGTTTTTTTTTCATGGCATCCGTAAAATCACCTCAAAATCAAGCCTCTAGACCAGAATACTGCCTTACGGGGGCAGGATGGTTTCCGCCTTAAACAAAAAAAAATTTTCAATTATTTTTTTATATGAGAGTACAACATCTCAGAAATATCCTTTGAAAATTTCGAGGCGATCGGACAAAAACTCGCAGAGATACCGGTTATTTTATGATCATGTTGCCAGGTATATTTCCACGAGCAACCGAAATAGTCTAGCTCGTAACTCCGAACTACATTTTTGAAGTCGGTGCGTAACATAACTCAAAAAGTAATGCACCGGTCTCAATGAACTCTACCGGACATCTTTAATATGATAAATACTCACGGATGAACGATCGTTTTTTTTTCAAAAAAAATTTTTACTATTTTTTACAGGCAATCAAAGGCTGATTTTTTATGTGAAAATGGTACCTCCAAATTAAAAACCGCACCAAAAATCGGAAATTGCATATTTTTCAATATAGTTTCGTTCATCCGCGAAAAAAACTAATGTATTAAGTAAATCACTTCGATTTTTTGATTTCAGATAACACTGTCAGGCCAGGTTTTACGCACCGCACGACGCCTTTTTTTCGAAGCGCCTTTGATCTACTGCCACCACGGGATAACTAATTCATATTTTTTTATACAATAATTCCTACATACTCTCAAAATATAGTTCTTTAATGTGTTATAAAAAATTAGTAATTATTTTCACTCAAAGCTGAGTAAAAAAATCGCAAAATCGGCTTTTCTTCGGCCTCGGAAACCATCTTGCCCCCTTAAGTGAAAGCTGCCGAAAATTGAATTGAAACCTATTTGCATAAGACGATAGTCTTGGTAAGTTTTCATAGTCCTACGTCCAGGCCCGAACTAGACCGGGCTGAAAGTGTTTGGCACCTGGTGCGTACGAGGAATTTTCCAACATCAATACAGGCTTTGCAAATATACTGCATAAAGTACCACTACAGATCCTTCAAACACTAAAGATCCTTCAAAAAAATCATCCCCGAACTCTTCTAGCTCGACAAAAAACCAGTTTAATGGACACAATAGGCATCATTCAATTTGCGCTTTGAATTCATTCTGATTTATATATATATATATATATATATATATATATATATATATATATATATATATATATATATATATATATATATACTAGGTGGGGTGAAAAGTAACCTCCTTGGGAATGAAAAAAATGTTTTTTTTAATTTTTTTTTAAATTTTATTCAATGTTGTCCTCTTTTAGGTCGATACACTTATTCCAGAAATTATCCAACTTTTTGATCCCGTCCGAAAAGTAATTTTCCGGAAGGCCTACAAAATACTCATCCGCGGCGTCTATGATCTGCTCGCACGAGCTGAATTTTTTATTGATGAGCCATATTTTGAGGTTTGTGAACAGATAATAGTCCAAGAGAGCCAAGTCAGGCGAATAAGGTGGATGGGGAAGCAATTCGAGCCCTAAATCGTTGATTTTAGCCATTGTTGCGATGCTCTTGTGTGACGGCGCGTTGTCTTGTAAAAACAAAATTTTTTTGGCTTCATGTGAGGCCGTTTCGCATTGATTTCGGCTTTCGATCGCTCCAATAATGCGCAGTTACACTTGCTGCTGATGGTTTTTTTCTTTTTTGAGGTAGTCCACGAAGAGTATGCCATGACAATCCCAGAAAACCGACGCCATGACCTTTCCGACCCATTGAGCCTCCCTTGGCCGCTTCTGAGCACTCGTGCCGGCTTCAGTCCATTGCTGGGCACTCATTCTGTTCTCTGGCATGAAATAGTGGATCCAGGTTTCATCAAGTCACCAATCGAAGCCAAAATCCACCCAATTCCGCATCAGCATGGCCAAACACGCTTCCGAAGTGCGCTCGCGTTCGTGTTTTTGGTCCGGAGTCAGCATGCGCGGCACCCAGCGGCAGGATAATTTTTTTATCTGCAGAATCTCACCCAAAATATGGCCTGTGCGCTTGGTACTAATCCTTGTCGCATCTGCTAGCTCGCGCATCTTCATTTTCCGGTCGGCCAACACCATTTCATGTATTTTTTTGACATTGTCCTGTGTAACCGCATCGGAGGGCCTGCCGCTACGGACTTCATCGGCAGTGGAGTTTCGGCCACCACGAAACTCTCGAAACCAATATTTCACGGTATAGCCCCATAATATTTATCCAACTTTTCTTTTGTTTCCTTCGCCGTTTTGCCTCTCAAAAAATAATGTTTTATGAGAGAATGAAAATGGTTTATTTCCATACTCAACATGATGCCAAACACGTCAACAAAAATCGGCTGCAAAAACAAAACAAATGACTGTATCGCTCTGAAATTTGACATGTCTGCCTAAATATGAATGGACTATAAGGCACAATAATCTTTTTTGCGATTGCAGCGCATTCTGGTGGTCAAGGAGGTTACTTTTCACCCCACCTAGTATATATATATATATATATATATATATATATATATATATATATATATATATATATATATATATCCTCGCCAAACTGAATTAGCTGACTCAACGTTTCTGCTGAGCACGAGCAGTTTCCTGCTATTGCTTCGATCAGGTGATGGCGATAATGTCCTGGCCATCCTGTAGTCTATCCTGTTTTCCAGGGGCAGCTCGCCGATGCACGCAAAGGAAGCAGTGCTTCCCTTGCTAAGCCACAAAATTGATTAAATAATCAATATGTAACAATCAAAAGATTCAACTTATATTTAACAATAAAAAAATATAGTATTTTTTTTCTTACAAAAGACAAAACTCCATTTCTACTATGGATCAAATAGTTTTATTTTATAACAGTCCAACTACAGAGCTTCCAAGGTAAATTTACAGCAACGCAATGAAAATTCAAACGTTTTACTGTACGAACTACGGGCCTTGAAAACATACAGTTCATTGAGATATACTACACACAACACAAAAGTGATCTTGCTTCAATGCTCAAACTCGTGGTTTTCACATAGATCTACTTAGACGCTTTGTCTAAATGATGCCCACAAAATTTATACAATCAATGTACTCAAACAGCATCGCGGACGCTCGCTCAGTTCACAGTGTCTTGGTGGATCGAAAAATTTAAGAAACCCTTGCTCCATCCACCCGCTGAACGCCCAAAAATGGTAATAAATGAACTTAATACGCAGCAATGGTATCCGCGTCTCTATTGTGTTACTGTTTCCCTTCATGATTTATCTGTAGATTCTCTTCTGCTCCTCTTCTTACGAGCCGTTCCCCTTAGGAATTGATGCAGTTTTTGCTTTGTTCACACGTACACATGTACAGTGCTAGCGATTGTGATGTTCATGTGGAGTCTTGAATAGTAGGAGTTACATTTTTTTGTACGCAATTTTCCCCAGATCGGTTTTTTGTGTCTGCTTTGAGTTTGCTTTCCCAAAAGACGTAGTTTTTCGTTTCTGGTGCTTTGGTGAAATTACCACTTGATTGCTTTGGACACCTATGCTAAAGCTGGAAAGTCACCCACGTCAATAATATGTTTCTGTTTTCCGTCATGATCTACGTTAAGGTCTTTTTAGACATGATTCCATGCGTCCACGCGTCCATGTGTTTTTAGATTTCAGGAGTCAAGTCAACTTAAATCCAGTTTTTTGAAGGTGGGGCTAAGGCGATAAGTGGATGGATTTTACACTCTTATAATGATGTTTTTTTTTGCTCCGTACAAATATATTGGTAATTGTTTCGTGTGCAATTTTCTCCTGATCGTTTTTTTGTATCTGCTTTGGGTTTACTTTCGCAAAATGAGTTTCTCGGTTCAGGTGCTTTGAGTGATATGACCACTTGATGGCTTTTGCCTATGTTATTTCTATGTTGAATGTCTGAAGTGCTTTCTTTAGCATTTATAGTTTACATTAGGTGCGTTTTTTTAGGTCTTCTTTGCAAAAAAAAAGCACCTGTTAGAATTCTTTTAACTTGAATTTTTTGTATTAATAGTAATACGGTCGGAACAAGATGGATAAAAGGATAGTTTTTAAAGTAAATTATAATAAAACTCGTTAAAGTGAGAGCATATTGAATAGATTCTGTTTCGAAAAAATAATATTTACCCGTTTAATATGGATTCTAAAGTGGAAAACCAAAATTGCTGTGGTTGTGCCATAAAGGATTTACTGCTACAGTCTTTTTCAATGAGGAACTTATTGGGTCTTGGCAACCAAGACCAATAATTTCACTCAGTCAACTGCTTGCGAAACGTCACTATATTAAGCACTTTTATGGCAAATTACATGAGGAATTTATTTTTATTGTGATATTGGCTATCTAATCTAATTTGCTAAAAGATGCATTATATCCTCAACTTTAAGCTATTAAAAAAACTTTCGCGGGGCCAGACATTTATTTGTTATTTCGCGAGGTAAGACATTCATTTTTACCGGGGCAAAACATTCATTTGCTATTTTGCGGGGCAAAACATTTATTTTTCGCGAGGCAAGCATTCATTTGCTATTTCGCGGGACAAGGCATTCATTGACTATTTCGCGGGGCAAGACATTCATTTGCTATTTCGCGGGGCAAGACATTAACTTTTCGCGGCGCAAGGCATTTGTAATGAGCGCCTTTATTTGAGGTGTGCTGATCGAACATTGAGGCTTGGGGGTGCATTGTGGTGCATAAGCGTCTCGGGGTCGTTGAATTTGATCGAAAAGGTCAGAGATTAGCAGATTTGTTTGTTCTATATAAGTGGTTTGAGAAAAATTCAAGTCTAATAGACTAATTTCTTCTTGAAGACTATGATGAAAATGTCTCCAGGATGTTTTGAAGTAAAGGAAAAAGATTTTAGGCTTTAGTGTTACGCTCGATGTTATAGTAAACCAACAAGCAGGGGGATGGACAATAGGTAATTCACGACTGAGATTTTCGAGAGAGATAAGAGTCCCTCGCTAAGTACAAGATCAATTGTAGATGGGTTACCTCGAGGAGGATACCACGTGGAAGCATCGGGGTAATGAATAATTATGCTTCTCTGTGTGTAGAGTCGGTACAATTTTCTACCCATTTTGGTTAAATTTACGCAATTCCAGTGTGAATAGCTTGGATTGAGATCTCCACAGAGAATGCACCTCGGACTGATCAGCAGCAATTGTTTTGTCCGATGGAAGGTTAAAATCGAATGAAACGAATGAATTCTTTTAAACGATCGGTTTGTTTCTGCTTCTTCGTAAATAGTGTTAGAGTTTCTGGACAATACATGGATAGATGTCGATAATTTTCAGGTAACAGAAATTCTGGTAAGTATATTTAGTGTTCGCAGATATTATTTATCTTTTCTGCTGTATTATTTTTCTGTTCCTTCGGCTACATTTAGTAAGTACCTTTTCGATATCTGCTTATCGTAGTATTTTCATTGGATGAGGTCAAATGAGTTGTCTGACTATCACTAGCTCCACGCTCCCATAATAACTTTATTCTCTATTAACAACTTTTACATCCACACATACATAAATACATATATCCTAGGAGAAACATTTCGAAATTCATGAGATTAAGCATTCGTAAACTATCAAGCGAATTAAGCTGCCAATCCCACCATATTCAAGCTCTATGTTCAACTCAATTACTTCACTAGCCTTGTTTGCATATTTCGCACCAGGACAGTCAATAGCTGTGAAGGACCACAATTACAAAATAATTTATTTTCGAATAATTCGCGCTAATTCCAGTGTTCCATAGATTCCATTCAAATATCTAAGAAATATTCGCGAAAACTATTGAATTTTAATTAATTCACTATTATTTGTAATACTTTTACTGACCAGGCATATGCAACAATCGAATATGGTTTGTTCAACATACATAAACTTTGCGTCATTCTGTATCGAATTTCTTTCAAAAACAAACAATAGCACTTGAACGGATCTCAATTAGCCGTTACTGGAATTAAGGCAAATCTACAGCCTCGAGACACTAGTTGAATAGCAGCAACAATGAAACAACACAATATTGATTGATTTGAATTGCGTTCGGAGCGAATTTGAGGAATGAAAATATTTTGATATGGGTTCGAAAAATTCATTTTGACGATAAGGTTTTGTAATTATTTCAAGCCAACAATGATCATTACAAATGCAGAAATTTACATTTGAGCAATTGTTTGTTCAACCCGTTTCAATGCGAGCTATTGTCTTTATATCTTATTTCTCTTGAAAGACATAAATGATTATTTCATGACTTTCTCCGAAAATGCGCGCGTGAGAAGATATTTAAAGCTGTAATCCATAAATATATACATTCTTATCTGAATTTGTTTCGGCCGGTTATATCATATCGCTATTATATGTTTACTAGATGAAATAGCGAACGGAATTTTATTGGTTCATGCGGAAAATTAAATGCAACTGATAGTTATCTAAAATAATCAGATTAAAGATAAATGTGAATGGACGGCGCGTAACATAAAAATTTCATTTTTAGCGAATGAAAAAGTGTCTTTCGTAAAATGTAATTCAAAATATCATGTTCCATTGAAATGATTCCAATAAAACTGTTTTGGTTGTGCGAGACGAAGTGTGTTTTAGAGGAAGCTGGAAATAGTTGAACGATTGAAATTTTCTCCAGCTCGAGAATTTTGAAGTTTTTGGTTGCAATTATCCCATTAGAGTTCCATACAGGCATGCATAAATGCCTAAATATTTAGTGAAGAAATTAAACTGCAACTTATCAATGTGTTTCGTGAGATTTGCATCAAAATCGGTTTGTATCTCCGAAATGATTAAATTTATTAAATATTCACATGACTTGTATTAATAAATATCTGTTCGCATCATGCTATTAGATGACTAGATTCAGTACTTAAAATCACCCCTTACAAATTCTGCTTAAATTTTCGAAAACAGCTTAGTGTATGCACCTAAACACGATTCGGTGTCTGGATAACACAGACTTTCGCCTTGAACAATCGACATACTCGTACTGTATCTGTGTACTTGTACAACAGCTAGTTTCTGCAAGTGATCTTAATGGAATCAATATTGATATGAATGACTTGCGAACATGCTTGAGATCCGCTACTACACGATCTGATATTACACCGACACCATTCAGTCCAGACGTTCAAATTCAAAGAGATTTAAAGATACGCCGTCTGTTCCGAAATTCGCCGTAATTGGGCTTGTCGGTGTACACGATCAAGGTCTTTTTATGGAAATTTGATTTTCTATTTGTTAATCAAAAACACAATTTCGGCAACGCCAGGCCACACCGTGTTCCGTCGTTCCGAGGCAAGGGTGAAAAGTTCACTTTCATTACGTAGCAGATTAAACGGCAAATATTTTATCAATCACGTTGTACTGGTCCTTTGTCCAATTATTAATCTTTTGAGCTGCCAATGTAGTTTCGGATAACAAACGGTAGCCTCGAGTAATGTTTATTGAAATCTGTCGAGCTGGTGACTGGTAATGTCTTATGCCATCTAATTTTGCAGGGAACATGTTTGGCTGAAAAATAAAAACAGTGCTGGAGGTCATTTGTATAGACATAGGTACGGGTGATAATGGTAATTTTGATAAATGCTCTGATTTCAGATCGTTTGAGGAAAGATCAAAATAAATAGACTTTGAAGGAGAAAAATGATTGGATAGTGAAGCGGGAATGCGAATTTACGATAAAAAGTGAGTAACTACATACGAGCAGTTTCTTGTTAATTTTATGGAAGTTTGATTAAAAGATGAAAGCAATGAAAACATTGCGTAAGTGAATGGGATCGAGCAAATATTTTTGCATAATATATTGTCTCATACTTATGATTAATGCAGGCTTTGTAGGTTTTATGATGTATTTTGTACTAGGATCGACGTCAATGGCTAGATTTGTGATTCAGCAATACGCTGTTAAGTTGATTTGAGACATTTTTACACTAATCTCAAGTTTGTTAAGCATGTTTTGTGTCATGACAATCAATTTTCGAAAAATGAAATATGTACATATATCGCATTGATTTGATTATCATGGATCAGTTTTCAAGTACATACTTGTTGCAGACTGTAAGTTGAAAAGGAATAAATTTGCTACAGTATTGTTGTATAGTCTTTATGTAGGAGGTCGTAAAATAGCCAGGGGAACTCAGTATTAGCCGTGGAAAACTATGCTTAGTAGACTAATGATTTATTCGTCGATAGAAGCAGAAGTTTGACTCTTCAACAAGATATTCGCATTGAGTTACCTAGCAACAGCAAATTATTCATGGTTATTCTAAGATCGATAGTAGGAGGTCCAATTGGGCTAATCCATGTGAAACTGGCACGCACCATGAAATTATAGCATTTTAATTTATGTTGAAATGATAGAAACGCACAGAAGATTAGATATATTATTATACTCTCTGATGTTAAGCACCTGCCCTTTAATCCCTTGCAGTTATACATTGTACATAGTACATAAGACAATACGCCCAAAGTTAATTTGCCTGGAAGTTTTGAAAAAATTCATTCGAAAAGAAAAACCAATGGATTGCGATAGTTGACTTCTGGATATGCGGGCCGTCATGATACGTAACCACATTAGCTCTGATGTCATCGTATCTAGTTGCTTCTGTTCTGTTCTCTGCTTCAACTAGCAGAGCCCATTTAAAATCATATACAGGTTTCGTTTGTAGTATTGTACAAGTATATTACATACGAGAAAAGTAGTTTACATCATAAAGTTTTAACCAACCCCTAAAAAAAACTTCCAACCTAATATTTCGTTTAATTTTCATTTTCGATGGTCTGAAGTTTTTATAAACTAAAGCTGTGAAATAATGGCATCAGTGCATAAAAGCATATTAAAAGTTTGTTCTCCGGTCAAATCATTTCATTGTTTCGATATCAACGCAAATAATTGTGTATATTGGCCGATAGCTTCCGCAAGGCGCACATTTTTATATTTGAAAATTTTATTCGCTGTTATATCCATCTTTTATAAGAACGATTTAGTTTAACGCCCATGTTTTTTGGTATTTGAAATAGATGACTAAGTGTCCCAGGCTACAGATGGCGAAATACTGGTCTTAAATCTCCATTGAGCGAAAGGCACATTAAAAAACAAGTACAGTGCGCCACAAAGAATAGCGAAGCGATTTTTCAAATGAAATTTTTCGGGACGACATTTTTTTTTGTGGGCACGGAGTACTTACAAGCGAGCATGGTCGATTCGAGTAATACCACATATCCAGCGCACAGTTGAAAATAGTGCCAAAGTTCAGGTTGGGGAGTGCTTCAGTAAATAAGGATTTGGTACTCTATTTCTGTTTATAAGAACTGTTTGCTGAAGTCTGCCCGTAAATAATTAGGTTCCAATTTTTTAAGCGATCCAAAACATCACTGCCGACTGTGCACCGATTGGAAACAGGAAAATGGCATCACAACAGTAAGCTGGACTGCACAGTCATTAGACATGAACTCGATTGAAAATGCCCAGGCTGCCATGAAGCTAAAGCTTCGTCAAAAACGTATAGTACATTTAAAGCAGCTATTTTATCATTTTCGCGTTATTTGGAAAAGTTTACCAGCAACACTGGCCGAAAATATATCCAAACTGTGCCAAGCTTTACTCGAAAATGGTGGCGATTGGACATCTTATAAGTATAACGCGTATTAGCCATTTTAATATAGATGGTAATAAAATAAAAACCGATTGAATGGTTTCATTTAATTTTCTTTCTCAATGCACACGCTCTTGTGATACTAACTATAGATTTTTGGTGAGGAAGAATTCAATTAATAGGAGAATATTTGAGATGGTTTTGGATTTGAAATGGACTGGCTAATTTTGATCTTTAAACTGCTTACATTAATAGTCGAACGGCAGAGCTGGTCCACAAATGCTAACTATTTATTTACCATTGTCAACCAGCTATTATTATTGTCAACCAACGTAGATATTATAGCAAAGACAAACAAGTCATTTTTGAAGTATATTCTGAAAATTAATGATAGAAAATTAGCTAGGACACCAGTATGAAAATATTCGGTATCTACGCGACTACTCCTCTTATCGGTAAAAGAGGCAAACATTCTCGAAAAACTTAGACAAGCTCTATCGATATTGAACATGTAAAAGCTTTCTAAATTTACTAGACATATGTACATCGCATTAGTTTAGAACTAAGAATCCAAGCCGCAAATACCTTTCACCAAATTTATATCGTTCACAGCTATACAGTTTATAATCTTTAGGGTATAATCTACATATATAGTTTAAAGAGAACATTCTGTTAGAAAAGTATCCTGATTCGTGTTTACAAAAATCTCCAACAAGGGTTTCAGTTTGATTTTTCGGTTTGCTGTGATGGATGCATGCAACAAATATGAATTTTTTGACCTCAAAGCAAAAATCACAGGGAATAAAGAGAAAGTGACTTTGAAAACAGCAGAGGAGGTTAATTTACGAAAGGCTGAGTCAACTGAAAAAATGACGAAGAAATACTCCAAGAAAAACAAGGATTCAACAATATATGTAGCGTCTGATTTAATGAAAACTTTACTGATACCAATTCTGTCTACTAGCATTGCTTACTAGACACGATAACTCTGGACGTACTGCTTAAGGACCCAGATTTTAGTAACAAATCATTCGATGATTCGAAAGTTACAGAGATAGATAGATATTTGAGGTTGCCATCCAAACAATTTCCAATGCTTCATACCATTGGTTACGTATTTTCATTGTCATTTCAAAAGCTCAACAACGGGGATCACCATGAGCTAAAGAAAGATCCCTTACCAGACTCTATCAAACGAGTTAAAAGAATTTTGAAAGAGTGCAAAGAGACGATTGGAGAGATCAACAAGCAACGGGTCTCAAACCCGGCGTTGGCAGCAATAGGTGAAGATGAGCTAGTTGTATCATTTGATGTCAAGGCTCTATTCCCATCGTGCCGGTAAAACAAGCACTCGCGTTATTTGAGGACTGGCTATTAGAGAAGAATAGCTCACCGGAAGGGACTAAAGACTATTTGAAATTTGCCTCGGTTTGCATGAATGAAAGTTACCTTACTTTCAGGGGGAAATACTTTAAAGCTATGAAAAGTGTTGCCATGGGAAATCCTTTATCTCCACTAATGAATGAGATATTTATGGACAGATTAGAGAAGAAACTTCATGAAGAAGGTCTGCTTCCTCGAGTCTGGATGAGATATCTGGACGACATTCTGGCCATCGTAAAAAATAAAAAAAAAGAGTTCTTTGGCAGAAGCTTTGAAGAAGTTGAACTAAGCACCTAAGGATATCCAATTTTCAATGGAAGTCGAAAACAACGGGAAACTAACTTTCTTGGATTTAATGGTCACACAAAAAGAAGATTTTCTTAGGTTTAATATCTACTGGAATGTGGAATGTACAAAATTACTTGCCCAGAATAAATATACATTGGACAAACGAAACGGTTAGTTGGTGTTAGATTAACCGAACATAAGCGGGAAGCAGCCTCAACAAGGAAAAGGAACACAACAGTAGTACGATCAGCAGTAGTGAAACACATCCTGGAGGAGGAGCACAGCATAACGTGGGACAACTTGGAGAGATGGTTAAGGAAGTACAGCAGGTTCCAAAACTGGATGCGTACGAAAGCCTGAACATATGGGAAACCCCGATGGATAGGCGAATAAACACAGCCCAAGGAAAATGTGTATCACCATTGTTCAGGTTAACTTGAACAGATTAATATAGATAGTTAAATGTACTTAAGTATATACTTAATAGATAATTAGCTAGTAATTAGTATTAGTCAATGCTTTAAAAGTAAGCACCTTCAATAAGATACCTAAGTTATTTTAAGATTAGACCAATAGACACTGAAGAAGAGGACAGATTACCCCCGAAATATCGATATATGTCGAGTAATCAAAATAAATCTAACTTCAAAAGGAAAAAAATTGGTTTAAATTAAAAGATAACATGATATTAATTTTTATGTAATTGGTGATGATATTCTTATATTAACATAGATATTAGATTAATGAAGGTTCGCTTAAGTTCAACTAAAAACCAAAATCATATTTACCTGTGGAATCGGTAATATTTAACTTTTACTTGGAAGAAATTAAATGTTAATTGTTCTCATTTGTTTGCTGACTGTCTGTGATTTCAAAAGAAAAATGTTCTTATTATGACCCTTTGCGTTCTGGACGTTGTATTTAGCAGGACCTTCATTGCACAATATTGATGAATTGATTATTTCTACATCTCATTTTGTCCCTGAATTTACTGAAATAGCAGCAAAAGTTAAGTTAAATGTTGCGATGCTGCATTTAAAGGTGTTTTTTTTTCAAAAATTAATAAATAAATAAATAATAACACTCTTCTCTGTACATTATTTCAATGAGAAAACATAGAATATCGTAGAGAAAAGAGTTGTTGGCTTATTGAAACTTTAAAGCCAACCCTAACTTTCATCTTTTCAACCAAACGGGTTTCGTGAATCTTGCTTAATTTTCATATTTGGATTCAAAGATCAAACTTGTGACCGCAATTGAAGTGGTTTATAGTGCTATATTGTTTAGAAAACAATCATCTGACTGAAGAGTATTTAAAATAAATTGTACAACACTAGAAAATTAAGCACTAAGATCTAAAAAATATTTTTTTAGACGTCAGATCGAAAAAAACATGTTTCTTGTTGTATTTTATCATATGATCCGTAATTTACTCCCATACCGTTTATTTACTCTACTTTTGAGACATAAGCAGCTGAAAATATAACCGACTTCAATTTATATTGAATATTTATCAGGTGTTCAAATGTAAGACACAAAATGTCTGTATTCTGTTCAAATAAGTGTATTTAAAATAATATTATTCAGCTGTGAAGTATTGATGAGAACGGATAGCAAATACGTAATACGAAAAATAACAGTATAATTAAAATTTCCGAAAATACAGTTGTTTCGATCTTATTTTCAAGGTAATTGATTGATCAAAATGTAAAAAGAATAGCAAAGACATTGCAAATGTTCCAGACTATTGATTTAATAACAAATGTTTTTGATTAGACTGTTTATTTTCAATACCTGCGACTTTATTTTTCATTTACAATGTCATAAATTTTTATCTGAATACCCGCTTTGAATAGCTTTGCTTCATAGTTCTCTTTAATTAATAATATATTTTCATCATGTCGTGTCATATAAATAGGAAGTGACAGCTAGTTTTACAGTTTTATCAAAAGAAGGCTATAATGCAACAAAATCAGTTCAGGATGCTACAAAATATAACTTCGAAATGAAAAAAAGACGTAGACTCTATGTTTTATAGATCAGTACTAAGAGAAAACATGGAAAAAAACTCTGGTGCATCAAAATCACAAGAAAAACTAATGTTTGAAGAAAAATCGTTCAGATTTTGAGTGCATATTCTACCACAAGTACTCCTTATTACAGTCAACCTGTTTTGGAGGACATGCACCACTTTGATCTCAAGAATGCATCGAAACTCATTAGGTTTTCAGTGTCACCATTTGCATGATTTTCAAAATTTAGGAGAGTGAAATACTTGTCACTTGCCTTCATTATCGGATGCTTATCTTATAAAACTTTGAAAGCAACATCCCACATAACTTAAATGATGAAAATCCTCAGAATCGGTCAACACTTTTCCAGCATTGCAGTCAAAAGTCAGCCTTAACTGTTTCACATCAAAATTACCTCACGCTTCATTCGATGACTCCATGGACAGTTAGAGAGATAGATAGATGTTTGAGGTTGCCATCCGAACAGTTTTTAATGCTTGAAAAATTGAACCATTGGTTACGTATTTTCATTGTAAATCTTTGCCATATGAAAATTTAATGGTTGCATTTGTTGGTACGAAAATTACAGTGATAGGTGTGCTGGCAACCCTTTGTTATCATCAAATCCAAAAACATACTAATTCTACTTCACGTCAAGGTCAACCCACTCTTTAAATTTCGTTTGGATCTTATTGGAAGTTACAGGGGTAAAACTAAATTTAGGATTACCAACTGCAATATTTGCTGTTTATTGTCACTATAAGATCCTTACCAGAAATTTGATGACAACATCGTTTAGTAAAGAAATAACGAGAAATTACAAAAACTACCATAGCTGGCAGCCCTATCATGATTTTTTAACCTAAATCCTGTCAAATTTGACCTACAATACGGTTAATTTACTATATGAACTACGTTTTGATTTCATTATTGCGCTAGAAGTTATAGGGCAAAAAGCTTTATTTTGCTTGAAGTGAGGTCCAGCTACTGTGTGAATTTAATTAAAATCTATTGGCGACATCGGAATTTATAAAGCAAAAAGTTGTTTTTTTTCTTAGTAACTTTTCATAATGGCGCCACTGACACAGGGCTATCCATACTTCAAAATTTCTTCTATCAGCCCTGCTTCTACTTAAAACTAACACATTCTAAACTAATACATCATATTGATTTGATTATCCGATCGTGAGTTCTCGTGAGCAGAATTTTCAAGTATTCAAAATAAAGGCAATTTGTTGTTGGGCTGTCGTTCTTGTGCAACGTGAAATTTGAAAACTTTAAATTGGCAAGATGGACAAAAGATAAATTTCATCATTCGTTTGCATTAACTTAGTTACATACAGTGGCGGACATAACTATAAGCTCAGGTACAAAATTACACTTAAAATGTGGATGGAAGTTTGAATGCTTTTTTATTTTGTGTGTACTGTAAAATAGAATTCCAAGAAATACTGGTATGTCATAAGCCTGATTTCTTTTGCATATAATTTACTCAGTTAGTATATCTCATGCGTTTCAAGCGGATATATTTATAAGTTCAGTAAATTAGAAAGTTCTGTTTGTGAAATTTGGAGGAATTAACTCGAAATTTTTGAAGTAAGTGAATTAATTGCAGTGTGAATAACTTATTTTTTTTAATAAATTACATTTTCCGTTTTCTATAGAAAAATGCCACGATGAGTGGTATTATCGATGGAGGAAAGGGCGAAAATTGATGCCTACAAAGAAAACTGTTTCTTCAACCGGGAAAATGCAGGAAGGCTTAATAGATATGTATGTGTAATTAATAATTACAAAAAATTATAAGAAAGGTACAACACTATTAGACAAACAGGCAGAAAACCTACCATAAATTACCGTCAAAAACGGCTAATCCGGCAGGAAGCTAGAATAAAATGTATGAATACGTCTCAAGTTCGAGCCGATTTAGACCTGCCTGTAACGGTGCGACACGTTGTAAGAATTCTGAGTAGCAGCGAAAATTTAATATGGACAAAAAGGAAGCCTAAACAACAATTAAAGGAGAGACATAAAGGTGCAAGATTACTGTTTGCGGAAACCTTCATGTCTTACAAAGATGAATGGAAAAAGGTTCTTTTCAGTGATGAAAAGAAGTTTAATTTAGACGGGCTGGATAGATTTCAACTCTACTGGGACGATCTAAGAAGATATAAGGAATTGCGACTTTCTCGCAATTTCGGTGGCGGTTGGGTTATGGTTTGGGTATGCTTGTGTTATAGTGGGAAGCTTCCTTGGCCACAATATCAACAAGAACGAATTGGAAAAAGTATATTAAACTCCTTGAAGACTTGATAATTGATCAAAAAGAGTCAATAGTTGAACCAGATTTTGTCTTTCAACAAGACAATGCTGCCATACATCCCGAGAGGTAAAAGCTTGGTTTAATTCAAAGGATATACCAGTTTTTCAGACTTGAAACCCCATAGAGAATCTGTGGGGAATAATATCGAGAAGGGTATATGAAAACGGGAGGCATTTTCGAACACAAGAGAGCTAAGGGAGCAAATAAGAAGAACGTGAGACGAAATACCAGTTAAAATATTACAAACCTTGGTTAATTCAATGAAAAAACGTGTATTTGAAGTAATTAAGGCAACATAGCACCTCCAAATTTTTGAAAAATAGATTTTGGTTTTTTGATTGAATATGTTAGAATGAAGCTTTAAAAACATGATTTTTATAATATAAAATTGAAATTCTAAAAAAAAAAAAATTTTGTGAGCATATATAGCGAAGCGCCCCAAGGTAATATTTTCAATGATTTTCATTGACTTCGCTATATCACAACATCGACTTAACCCAAAGTGTAGAAAAAGATAAATGAGTCATCTCCTTTAAAAGAAGCAAAAAAACAGTTAGCCTTGGCAAAAAAAAACAAAAAAAAATAGCTGTAAAAAAAGTGTAGAATCTCCAAAAAAAGTTCCACTGACACTAAAATTAACGAAAAATTTTGCCACATATTATGGCCTAGCTATACGACGATATCCCAATTCAGTTGAAAATATGCGCAAGTAAATTTGGGCAGCATATTACCACAAAATTTCAACTGATGAGATCTTTCAACACTCTTATTGTCCTGTTGGAGAAACAACTTGGTGTAACTGGCGCAAGGCGGAGGCAGCTGCTGATAATGCATTAAACAATTTCAAGCATCCTCCACCTTTAGATGATGAGGTACAAGAAGTTTTAAAGCCTATTTATGATGACTTATCATCAAAAGATTTGTTAAAGCGCTGCTTGGACAATTTTACGCAGAATAATAACGAAAGCTATAATTCTTGTTTTTGGAATTTGGCCCCTAAACATACTTTTTGTGGAAAAAATATCATAAATATGGCTGCAAATATTTCTGCATGTACATTTAATGAAGGATTTATGGCTATGTTGAAAATAATGCAAGTAATGGGAGTTGTGATTAGCGAGCGTGCGCTGGAACATGCAGAACATAGAGATGCTGCAAGAATCAACCAGGCGGAAAAACACTCGACTGAGGCATCTAAAGAGGCCAGAACTGCTCGAAGGGAGCAAAAATCTTTGGAAGAGAGGGAGTATGAGCAAGAAGAAGGTACATTGTATGGTTCAGGCATCGCAGATTAATTTTCGGTAAGACTTATTGCAAAAAAATATTGAACTTTAACTTTAAGCCCGATTTTCTCGAAACAACGTTTTGCAAGTTGGCGTGCATGATTAAGAAAAACAATATTATCCAATCGTTCTGAAATTTTAACACGTTAATCTGCACATGTTGATGCTCAGAATGAACTACGGATGAAAAAATCGGCACAAATTTTTTTTAGTTATAACCGATTTCTGGGGGAAAAAAAACCTCGATTTTCGAAAAACGCCGCCATTTTGTTATTTTTCAACCAAATTTGTTTTTAGTTCATTCCAAGGCCGCTTTGATTTTGATCAAAACCATGGTTTTGTTTGTTTTTTCAGACTTTCCTGAGGACAGTTATCATGCACGCCAGGTTTTTTTGGTGTATTTTCCAAAAAATTGTAGCAGACGACAGGAGGCCACAAAACATTTTTAACAATTTTTTTAATGTAGTATAAAATAATTAATGTATGTGGAAAAAGTTTCATTAAGATATGTCTTTTTGTTCAATTAAAAACAAGCCTTTGAAAAAAACATTTTTTTTTCAATTTGAAGGTGCTACGTCCCCTTAAATGTAAAGAAAGCCACACGAAGCATTAGCCTTATAATTTTATTAATAAATATGTGCCCCGTTCCCTGTGAACTTATAATTATGTCCCCTAATTTAAGAGATAAAAAGAGAATTTTAATTTTTTCAATTTTGTTTCCGGTTGAAATAATTTCATTTCATTTAAATTTTGTTACATATATTATTAAGTTTTTCTTAACAAATATTCGTAATGAATATAATGAATTAGAAGTGAATTTTATTTGAATTTTGTGGTGAACTTATAATTATGTCCTCCACTGTACAACAAAGTTTTCCTACATATTTTGAGCGGTCTATAGTGCCATATAGCGGTCTATAGTGTCTATAGTGCGCGCACTGATATCTTTTTTCATTCTCCGCTGTTGCGATTACTAAGGCAACATAATGATTTAATGATTTACGGTTTGGTCCTCTTCCGCCGACATTATATGCCTTTAAAACTTTTTTAAAAAATAATGTTTTGCTTACTACTAATTCAATGTAGTTTTTTTTTTCTTTTCCTTTTCTTTTTTTTCTCTATTTTTCTTATTTTGAATTTGTACTTTTTCACTTTGATTTTGTTTATTATTGTTCTTTATTTTGTATCATTCTCATCTCATTATTATTTTGTTCATTTTTTCATTCTTTCGTTAGTGAATTATTTGTATTTTATATTTTCTATATTCAGTAATTGGATTTGATCTGTTGAATAATAGTAAATAAATAAATAAATATAAAAATCAAACTATCATAAACACGTCGGCATATTTTTGACCAAAAAAAATCAAATATTTGTCTGATAAAAGTTCTAAAACATGTTTATGTAAATTTATTGCACTTGTGCGTAGGGAGAAAGCTTTAACTTTGCCTTTGGAACACAATTCATTCAGGTTATTCTTTAAGACTCTGAGTAAGATTAAATCACGCACTGAAATAAGATAATTTGTGTTCCTAAATGTCAACCACGTCTATTGCGCTGCATATGCGAAAATTAAAAAAAAATTGTTACTTATCAGGTGGGAAAACATAATTCAAATTTAGCACTCATAAAATAAGTATCATTCATGCATATCATCATATATTCATTATGTAGAATATTCACAGTACATCGGAATTTCTTCGCTTTCTGAGATGCTCTCAGTGAACTTTCGAAATCCGATTATGAACGATAACATTTTCAAGTCACATAGCTTACGAGTGCAAATGGAACATGTTTACACACATGCCTAACGCACTCAGCATGCAATTAGTGGACCAACCAGCTTACCTTTATCGGTCATCTGCACTGTACGTTTTTCCGGAGATTCCGTGTAACTGACGAAATAAAGATATAAAAAAAACTCTAGCGCACCTGAACCGCTAGAAACACTAATGTTCGAAGAACAGTAGAAGAATCGTGCAGGTTTTGAGTGCATATTCCACCACATGTGCTGCTTATTACGGCCAAACTGTTTCAAATGCCACGTTTTACTTTCGTCTTAAGAATGCATTATAACTCATATGGTGCAAGGTTTCAGATATTACCACTGGCATGAATTTCAACGTTTATGAGAGCAAAACACGGGTTAATTATATTCGTTATCAGTTGCTTATTTCACATAATTTTGAAAGCAGCATCTCATATAACATCAATGAAGAAAATGCTCAGTGCCTGCAGCACTGTAACTGAAGTTGGTGTTTGGGGCTGCGATCCGAAAAATTTGCAGAACTTTGCGAATTGTAACATCGGTTATTTATTTTCATTGTAAATGTTTCCGGTATGTATACTAACTGTAAGCATTTATTGATACAAAAGTAGCACAACCGACTCGTGCTGGCAACCTTTCGCCAGTATCAAAGCCAAGAATATATCAAATCTGCTTCACGTTGTTTAATTACATTCGAAGTTATAGGAGTATAAAGAAATTTAGGGTTACCTGCAGCGAGTTTTTTCAAATGATCGAAAGCTTAATATTTGCTGTTTATTGTCACTACAATATCATTACCATTTGAAAATTCTACGATAAAACCGCTTAATAAAGATATTGCAATTAAACACAAAACCAACAATAGCTGGCAACCCTATCGTGTCTTTTCAACCAAATTTGGCCTGAATAATGCTTATGACAGGTTTCATTAATTGTATGAAATTCGTATTGATTTCATGACTGCACTGGAAGTTATAGTGCAAAAAGTTTTATTTTCCTGAGCGAATTTTCAAAACCAAAGACACAAAAATTACCATAGCTGGTAGCACCAATCAAATTTTTCAACCAAATTTCCACCAAACAGAGATTAGAGTTAGGTTTAGCTTCTGTGTCAATTTCATGAAAATCTGGTAACTTATTCACATTTCATAGGGCAAAAAGCAGTTTTTTTTCTTTGTAATTTTTCAAGATGGCACCACTGGCACAGAGTTGCCCACAATTCAAAATCGCTTCTATCGAATCTGGTCTTACTTAAGTCCAATGCATTCTGTAAATTTTAGCTGTATCTGATTATTGGTTCGTGAGTTTCCGTGAACAGAAGTTTTTGATGCTAAAAATATAGGTTAACTGGGAGAGGGTTACCGTTCTTGTCCGACATGAAATTTCCAAAGTTTTATTTTGAACGTGTAGATAAAACATAAGATTTATATACAGATTGGTTTTATTGTAAGAAACGGACATTTTTTTGAATATTCGATGGTTTGAATGTTTTCACTTCCAAATTTTTTTTTTCAAAATGAAGACACCAAAATTATCATAGCTGGCAGCTCCAACCGAATTTTTCGACCAAATTTCTACCAAACGTGGCTTAAAGTAAGGTCCAGCAATTGTGTAAGTTTCGTCAAAATCGAACGATTCAATCAGAATTTATAGGGCTAAAAACAGTTATCTTTTTTAGTGGTTTTTCAAGATGGCACCACTGGCACAGAATCGCCTGCATTTCAAAATCACTTCTATCAGACCTGGTCCTATTTAAGGCCAATACATGCTGTGAATTTCAAATAATTCTGCCCATCGGATCGTGAGTTTCCGTGAACAGAAGTTTTTGATGCTAAAAATATAGGTAAATTGGGCAAGGGTTGCCAGGCGTGCCCGTTATACCATATCTTTTTTTTTTTTTTGGTTATGTAAACAAAGCACAAGATTTACATATGAAAGGCTTATTTTTGAAGAAACGGCATTTTTTCAAGAGAGACGATGATTTGGAGGTTTTCACTTTCAGTACCTGCCCTAGCTACAAGGTTGCCAGCACGCTCATTAAAAGCCACACAAATCTACAACTAAATAATATCAATATGTCCTGAAAATTTGGTAATGATTGAATAGCTCTGTCAAAAGTTATCGAAATTTAAAAATTTTCAAATTTTCCCGTCCTCTTTTTAGGCACCCAGTGCACACATAGGGTTAAAAAATTCCAAAGCATTATCCGATTCATATGTAAAACACGTTAGAAATTTATTTCGTTAACTTTATTTTTGCGAAAATCATTTGTGCACGAAATAATAGGTATATTAAAAATATCACTTAAATGCCCGCCGGCGCGAAAAGGTTTACAATAACTGACATTTAAAGAGACCTGGACCTATTCTGCATATACACCAATGTATCCTGAAAGTTTCAGCTCAATCGAATGGCGCGTTCCCGAGATTATCTCACTGAAATTTTTTGTACATATATATATATATATATATATATATATATATATATATATATATATATATATATATATATATATATATATATATATATATATATATATATAGAAATATGAATTTTTGGCCGAATCGATTTTAATACTAATGTTCTTCGAACATTAGTAATAATTATAGTTATTGGCTGTCTTTTGTTGCTGTTATTTGCAGCGTGGATTTAAAGTAAGCTCTGTTTTTTCGCTCTTGGGTTATCTTGGTGGAGCAAAAATCAGCAAATATAATGTAAACATGGATTACATTCACTTACTACGTTGCATGGATCGCGGGTACCTAAAAGCGTCAGTAAAAGTGGTTTGATATAAAATGTCAGTTCGTTGTTGCGATCTTCCCGCTAAGTTTTTACATACGATGTACTCTTGGATCTAGTGAGCATTGACATTGGACTTGGCACATAATATTGAGATGACTTTCGACGACGATTTTGCCTTATCTACGAATCGTATGAAGAGATATGCTTTCGGTGATGATTTGGCTATAGTAATAACGTACAAGAGTTATACAAATTTTGTGGTAACGTTACTAAGAGTAATTTAACTTTCGACTTCACATTCATGTGGAAGAAGTAATTAAATTTATTATCATTTCAAGTTCCGACGTTTTCCTGGGGTTTTTTTTCATCATTTTGGTGCTATGCTACTTGGGAATGCAAATTGGACGGATAAAGTTAATAACCATAAAATTAATGGATTAATGGATAAAGTACAACAAAATTTATTAAAATAAGCAAAACCACTTCCATCAAGTAAAACATCGTTTTATATTCCGCCAAATATGTTTTAACGCTATTTTTGGCTTCTAGAACAATTCCATTTTCACCAATTTGAGCAAATTTTACTACAATCTAAAGCAAATATTTATTTTTTCAGAACATGTTAAGAACATGTTTAGCAAATATTTGATGTAGTGCGAGAGGCTATATAAGAAACGCAACTTTCATATTCATTACTTGCATTCGCAGCGTCATTGGAACATGATGTTTAACATATTTTTAACACTACTTTTCGGTAAGGAATTCATACTTGATGCATATATATTAATAAGTAATTATAACGAACATTTTACTTATGTTGAATCAATTTAGTGTGTTTCGCAGCTTGTGACACAAAAAAAGCTCCCATAAATGCCATTCCAATGTGTCTAATACAAAATTGCGACCCATACCCAATAGAACCAGTTTGTGCTGTAAGCGAAGCTGTTTTTGAAATTTTCGACAATAATTGTCAACTTCAAAATCACATTTGTACAACTGGAAAAGGTAAAAATTGTAACATCACATTTACTGAATGCAAAATTATCTGATTTTTCTCCACCGTTTTTATTTCAGATTGGGATGTTATTAGCGCACCCAACTGTATCATTGCTTTGTGCCACAACTGTCATTACAGAAAAGATCATCAGTGCGTTCTTTGTGGTATGGCCAGTGTTTAAATTTGTGAATATAAATAAATATAGTGTTGTGCATTTGAAATAAAATAAAACTGTGACACTATATATTACAATAAACTAGTATTTGATTCTATTATACGACTTCTATTCTATCCAGTCTGGCAGGTGTCAAGGAACTAGCAAAATCCAATATATAAACCTAGTAGAACAAATATTGTCTGTCTAAATTTACTTTAAACACAACGTCAAACCTTCTTAATTATTAGATCCATCGAATATAATAGGTAAAGATACATAGCAGTCGCCTGAATAAAGAGCCGAAACGTTCAACATCCCGGCAGAAGTGCTGAAAGCAGTGGTGGAGCCACATACTTGTTCATGTACTTACATCAACATTACGCATTAGTATTTATTGGCGGGTGACTTTTCGTCGTTCAGGAAGAAGGACCCTAAAACTTGATCAGCGTTCTGACTCCTCTGACTGATACTATGGGAAGCGATAACTGAAGCCTCAGTTGAAGGCAGCTATACGAAGGGCTGAAATCCTTCAAAACATCGTTTTGTCGCTGAAACTTTCGAAGGAATCCTCAGATTCAAATTATATTCAAAGGACAGGTTGGTTTCGGTATGAACCTGTTATGGTAGACGTATGGCTGCTGCGTTGAAAAAGTATTGCCAGCAATGAATTTTTCATCATTTATGCTATGAGAGATGCTGTGTTATATGATAAACATTTTAAAATAAATATAAAAAATAATGGTTTTGCTCTCCTAAATTTTGGAATTCGTGCGAATGGTTGCAATGTAAGCATTTCTTCTCTTTGAGTTTAGATGCAAACATCGGGCCAAAGTTCAATAGTCACGTTTCAGTCAATCAATGGTAATTTCTTCGAAAATCAGTTTTTCGAGTTTTTTTAAAAAATTATTTTATTCATTTTGTAAGTAGACGTCATGACTGAAGCTATACATGGATGCATAATATCCGGGCAAACTTATAGCTATGGTGGGCACGTGAAAACATCCTTTAGATCATCGTCTCTCCAATAAAATATTCTTTTTGTTTTTTGCTGAAAATAAAAGCAAACTATTGCTAAATTTTATCTTTAATCCACCCCGCCAAATTGAAATTTTGAAAATTCTGCTTTTCACTAGAATGGGAATCCATTTCCAAACCACCTCTATTTTGAGCACTCGAATATTCTGTTGACAAGGGTTCTCGATAAGATAACCAGCTGAACAGGACATTCACAGAATTCATTGGTCTTAAGTAAAACCAATTCTGGTTAAAGCGATCAAAGCTACCCTGCGAAAGTGATGCTCTAGTGAAATTTGAAAAAAACTACTTTTTCTCTATTTTAACGCAATCCACGCATTAGCTGAACCTCACTCAAGAAAAGTTTGATAAAAGTTTTAATTTTGAAAATTTGTTCAGCGAAATAAAGCTTTTTGCGCTATGGCTTCCGGTGCAGCCATGAAATTAAAATGAAACTCTTGTGGTAAATGAGCCTTATTAAAGTTCAAGTTTGGTAGGAGTTTGGTTGAAAAATCATGATAGAGTTTCCAGCAATTGTTGTTTTTGTCATTTCCTTACTAAGCAATGTTATCGTTAAATTTTCAAATGGTAATAACCTTTTTTTTTGTGTCTCCTTCACTCCACTATCTCCGTCGCTCAATATGCACAGTCCATGTACATCGAAAAATCATCACTAAGGAATTTTTCCTAGTATTTCCTAGACAATTGGTGTATTGGTATAAAGAATAGTACCATCCTGCTTATTATAGTTAGTACATTAGGTCTTGTTGTGTACATTTCATTTGTCTTGAAGACGTGCGTCCAGAGAAAAGTTTACAAAAAACTTTGGATTTCATTAGCAGTGTGCTCATTCGGTATGAGCTTTAGATTTTCTTTGAACTTTAGTTTTCTGAATGTTTAATTGAATTAGGCAGAGTGTTGAAAAATGTATTGCTTCCTGTACGGGGTCGGTTTTCCTCCTTTCCGTCCTTGGAGTTTGCACTGATAAATTGCCCGCATTTCTCGTTGGAATATTGGTGGACTCACCAGTAGTTCGAAGAATGTCTGGCCATTTGTACTGTTTGGTTACAATCTTATAAACCAATTTATCTCGTTCAAGCAGTATAAGTTTGTTTGCTTGGTTTGCAAAGGTATAAATTCAAACCTTATTAGTACTCCTATCATAGGTGCCACTGAGCATCTGATGTTGATGATGTGGTTTTCCCATGTCAGTTTATTATCTAGCACCAATCCAAGATATTTAATTGAATTAAAATTTTCAAGCTATACCCCGTTTATTTGGATGCAGAGGTTCACTGGACGTTTGTTCTTCTGCTGAAACACAATGTATTTGGTCTTATGGGTGTTAACAACTAGTTTACTTTGTTGAAGCCAGTTAAAATATAGTTTCGAATCTGCATATATGGTGGTCTGCAGTCCCTGGAATATGGATGAAGGGTATCGTCCGCTAATATCATAATTTTACAAGATAGCTGAATGCTATGTATGCTGTTCACGTATAGCAGAAAAAGAAGTGGGCCTTGGATAGATCCTTGTGGTACACTGATATTTATTTCACATTCTTGGCTGACGTAAGTAGAATTTTCGGTTGCTATCCGCCTATTTAATGGGTACTTTGTGAGTAGTAGCTTCATTTTAGCCAAGTCCAAATTTCAAGTCCAAATTTGCTTAATCGTTCTAGCAAAATTTCATGGTCGACGATGCCGAAAGTTTTTTGCAAGTCAACGAAGATAGCTGCAGTATGATTTCCCTTATACAGCGCAGAGTTTATAAAGTGTACTGCATCCAAGGTTGCCGCTAACGTGCTACTACGTTGTTGGAACCCGTACTGAATTGGGACCAGGATAGAATTATCTTCTATAAATTGTGATATTTTTGAGTTTATTACCTTTTCAAATATTTTGCTCATAATACTGGTCACAGCGGGGCGTTAATGAAATGGATTTGCACGATGACCTCCTTTGAATACAGGAGTGATTCTCGCTAATTTAAGGCAATCAGGGAAAGAGCCAGTTTTGAGGTTTTCTTTGATGTTGGTGGTTAATATATTTATTATGTAGTTCTTCAATAGTTTGATGTCTTCGGGCGTGATGGCATCGAGGCCTGGGGATACTCCAGCTTTTAAATTATCTATTATTTCAGATATTTCTTTCCGTGATGTAGTGCGTAAACGCATGGTTGTCACAGTATTCACTATTATGTTATCTGGGCCATAGGCATCTTGGCTCTGCAGTGTAATATTTGTACCTATAGTTGCCAAGTAATTAATTAGATGTTGAGTCACTAAACAGGGATCCTTTAGCAGGGTTGATGCGTTGATGCATTTATGCAAAACTGGTTTCGATCCATCCCTGTATATATCTTGTCATAACTGGATCTTCCAAATGTGCGGCAGTTGCGATGTTTTTTTTCATAGTGTCATTCGTGCTAATAATCGAAAATATACCTGGTCTTAAAAATAGCAGTGAAGCGACTTAAAATGAAGAAAAAAGTGGAAAAAAGTGAAGCGAGCAACTGATAAAAAGACGGACCGAATAATAGTTAACCTTGTGAAGACAAACCCAATGATTAGTTACAGAAAAATAAAAGAAGATCTTCACAACTAAATGGCGTTTCCTAGAAGCCGAATTGCCGGCCAGAACCCCCCGCAGGCTCCCGATTTTGACAAACAGACATGTAACCAGAAGACTGGAATTTGCAAACGAGCATGTGGATCGGCCTTAGGACAAATGGAGAAATATTTTATGGAGCGATGAGAGCAAAATGGTTCTGTATGGCTCCGCAAATTTTCTACAATCTGATTTTTTGTGTTCGATGCACCTTTAAGTTTTCTGTTGCCAAAAGGTTCAATGAACGCAAAAACTCCAAAATGTAAGAAATTCTAGTATTCTCACTTGTCTTGATTAAAGAATAATTATCGTATAAAAATATAATGATACCAGCTCATAGTACAAAAATAACAAGCAAATAAACATCAATGAGACTTGACTTACGTTAGGACCAACCTACTCTCTGAATTTGGTTTTGATTCTATGACTTCCTTTTACTTTCGACGCAGTCAATATATTGTAGGTCGAAGCGAAGGATAAGAAATTGTGAAAGTCTGAATTTTGGGGGTTATCATTTTTGAAACATCTTGATTCTGCGTATTTATTTGAATATTTTGTTTTCCAATGAAATTTCATTAAAATCTAGACATTTCAAGATGCCACTGCAGGCACAAGATTCCCCGCATATTTTCCAAAGTTCAGTCTCCTCTAAATACCAACACGAATACGAATTTTCTGGCTACGTGATTGACAGCGGTTTAATTTTCGATTTTACGTTAATGTGGAAAAAATAAATAAATTTATAATTAATAATTAATTTTCCACGGGCTTATGCATCGTCTCAAAAATAAAATAAAATATCGTTTTGCTGTCCGCCAATCATGTATTATTTATATTGTTCGCTACTATAACCATTCCATTTTTGACAAAGCAATCTTGAACAAATATTTATTTTTCCAGAACATCTTAAGAACACGTTTAGTAAATATTTGATGGAGTGCGAGAGACTATATAAGAAACGCCACTTTTAAACTTATTATTCATATTCGCAGTGCTGTAGAAACATGATGTTTAATATATTTTTAACACTTCTTATTGGTATGTAATTCGTATTTGATGCATTTAAATTATGAATATAATATTTATTAACGAATATTTTACTTCAGTGTGTTTGGTAGCTTGTGACACCGAAAATGCTTCCATAGATGCCAAGAAACCATGCCAAGTTCGAAAATGCGGAACACGGATTTCACCAGTTTGTGCTGTAAGCGAAGGTGTTTTCGATATTTTCGGCAATCAATGCGAACTGCGAAATCGCATTTGCAGTACTGGAAAAGGTAAAATTTGTGACAACAGATTTATTTAATGCAAAATTATCTGATATTTCTCTCCGTTTTTATTTCAGAATGGGAGGTTATTAAAGCAAACAACTGTATTATTGCTTTGTGCTCCGACTGTATTTACAGAAGAGATCGTCAATGTGTTCTTTGTGGTATGGCTAGAACTTAAAGCTTTGAATATCAAGTAAAACTTCACGTAAACTATTTGAAATAAAATGGTTTGAAATCCGAAAGTGTCTACTGCATTAAGTTTTAATTTGATTCTATTAAATGACTTTGCGAAACACGTGTGTGCCTTTAACATGTGGTTAAAGTAAAGCAAAAGAACGAAGAAACATTTATTTCCGGGTTAAAACTATTGACTTTAACAAAACGCCGAGCTTAGCTAAACAGAAGACGTCGCTAATTGACAATGCCACTAAATTTTTCTTTCTTCTGAATTTTACTTAGCAGGTTTGTCCTTCTTCACCACCCAGCTCTTTGACGTCTATTATCTAGTCCCTCAATAATTGCATCAAAACTTCTCCAATAAGTTTACCTACAATATTTAAATGATTTTGAACAAAAGAAAATATATTGTGAAATTTTAAATCATTCAATGCAACGACAAAAATTCTTACTTATTGTATTCATTAGGTCCGGAACTGGAAACTGACTAAATAGCTACCTATTTTATCAGAGTAAAGTTATTTGAATAAAGAAGTAGAAGCTACCAGAAACTTCATTCACAAGCAATGAATACGAATGCGTAATGACGAATTCTGGCCTTAATTTACCCCTAATTTGACTCAGGTACCTACTCACAGCCGGGATAACCAAAGTCAAGTGACAACACCTGCTTCCTATTTTGAAGTTGCTATTGTGTGGCAAAACATGTTCCCGGTTTCAGCATTAAGAACTTTATAAACACGACACCATGAGAGAGAAGAAAAAATTCTATCAAATGTTATGACTAAAGTAATAACTAAATTAACTATCATCACCATAATCATCGGCGCTGTAACCGGGGTCCGGTCCTGGCCTCCATCAACAGACCATCGGACCCAATCACGAGCAGATGTCATCCGATTGGGCACTACTAAACTCAGAGCATCCAGGTCAACGCCATCACCCCAGCGCAGGCAAGGTCTTCCACGCTGTCGTCTGCCGTAAAATTAGCCACAAAAGCTTTTCCCAGCTGGACCCTCTTTCTTTGTTCGAGCTAGGTGTCCTGTCTACCGGAGTCTACCAAGCTTTATTTTTGTAATTATATCAACTTTTAGGTAGCTGCTTTCAATGTACGGAATCGCCCTTCTTCACATATTGGGCCAACGATACTCCGTAAGACATTCCTCTCAAACGCGGCTACGAGGTCAGAGTATCTTTTGCTGAGTACCATGTCTCAGATCCATACGTGAGAACTGGTAAGGCCATGGTCTTATACAGCAGGAACTTTGATGTTCGGGTGAGATTTCGGGATTTGCAGAGCCTTGCCACACTGTAGTAGGCTTTGTTTGATTTGAGTATTCGCCCGCGTATTTCTGCGTCCATGTTGTTATGAGCTGACCGAAGGTAGTTGAAAGATGGCATTACTTCAAATGTATGCTCAACTATCCTGAAGATTTGACCAACTCGTGATGTTCTTCCTGCAGATACCAAATTCTCTCATGGTTCTATATAGTTCTACCCTATGCTGTCATAGGCGACCTTAAAGTCTATAAATATATGGTACAGTGTAATATTGAATTCCAGACATTTTTCCATCGCCTGACTGAGAGTAAGGATCTAATCAATTATTGAGTTGTCTGGGAAAGCCACATTGATATTGTCCGATGATGGTTTTTGCTTATGGCGCTATCCGTTGTTGCAGGATAGAGCAGAGTACCTTATAGGAGGCACTCATCAATGTTATACCCCTATAGTTACTGCACATTGTTACATTTCCTTTCTTATGTATGGGGGATATTATACCTTTGTGCCAGTCTTCTGGCATCTCTTCATGCTCCCATACTTCAGTATAATTTTATGAATTGCTTGGTGTAATGTAGAGCTAACTATTAGCACCTTTTAAAACATAAATAAATACCAATAAGAAAAACCAGCGCTGTGGAGTTAGAATTGTAGCTCTCTATTGAATTCGACTGTGACTCCGCTTTAAATGTACACGGTCACGACTCTGACTCCACAGTCTTGAAAGAAATTATGTTTGCAAACGAAACAGTGGAAAAGTTTCGAATTCATGTGGTGCTCCTTATCAGGATTAACCTATACATAATCAATTTATAGCTGCCAACCGCAAAGTTTTAAAATTTCGGTAGCATCTGTCGTCTTTCAATGGCTTTTATTGTGTAAAACTTGCATGGTGGCATTCCGTAGTATAAAAACGACCGCTGCACCCAAATGGTTCAAGTCGTAGATGAACGATGAAAACTTTCGAAAATTTCAAACTGAGTGGATGAAGAAGCATTGAATTGATATATTATTTGGATTTTTTTCTAAATAATGAAATTTTTTCAAGCTTTTTTACGTTCCTAGCAACAGGGTGCTCATAAACTAAAAGTCGCAAACGGCTATTTTTCAAAAGTACAATTGCGTGTTTTAAATTAGAAATATTCAACAAAATAATTTTTGACACTGTTAAAAATATTTCCTTAGGATGAATATAAGACAATATTGTCTGAGCCATGGCTTCATACAAATCTTAGGCATATGCGCATTCGTAAAAATAAACAATAAAATGTAGTGAAAGAAAAAAATTCGACTTTTCGAATATGAAATCCCCTCGACGATTCGAAGGGCCTAGTTTTAGGTCAGCTAGATTATTTAGTTCTTAAACTAATTTTAGAATAAAAATAAATTTTATACCTATAATTAGGTATACTAGGTACTTAGGTAAACTAGATTTGATCATAGCTTTAAAGTAGTTATCAGATAAAATATTGCCAAGTAGATCTCAGTTTTGTGCAAGTTACAGCATTTATGTAAAACATCAAATGATTTAAAAAAAAACAATCAAAAAGAATGAGAGCTTTCAGGTTCAAATATAGTAGCCACTAAATTTAGAATTTAATGTAAGCTGTTCAGTATGCTTGGCTATCAATTTATATACAATTCTAAATTAAATTAAATTAAATTCAGTTCAAGAAAAATTGGACATCAAGTCGTCAACCTTGCTCTTCAGAAAGGGGACTATAAAGTTGGCAAGCAATATCTCGCAAAATCTAGATAAGTTTAAAAGTGCTATATAAAGAGAACTGGTAATTATGTAACCTACAACCCCAAAAACTTTTATGATTTTGTTAATATTAAGTGAAAACTGTCGGTTCTTTGTCGATGGTGCTCCGTGATAGCTTCATTTTCTACCCAACTCAGCAGATATACAATTGATTTGCCAACAGCTTTTAGCTCTGCAGATTCCTCAGCTTTATGCTTTGGTTCCCATGACTCATTTTTAACAGTTGGGAATCATTCAATATTTGCACATACATTATGCAGCTTACCAGCGTGCTCCGTGATCATATATCTCAACAGCAGAACGAACAGTGGGAAAGAGTGATGCAAAGCATTGATTAACAGCCTCTGGTGGCTGTCTCGGTACTTCCGAGCTGAAACCAATCCATTTATGCCACTCGCTCACGGTTCAAAGGGCTCAAATTTCGATTATACTGACAAAATTAATGCGTTCACGGACTCCCTGGAGTTGCAATTCGAATAGAACTGTTTATTAGAGGATTATCTAGATAATGAAGGCCGCATCAAGACTTCTCAGTTCTGAGCCAATAGAGATAAAACGGCTAAATTTATCTCACATTGAGAGAGTGAACAGCTTAGTGATGGGATTGAATCAACAAAAATCGCCAGGTATAGATGACATTAACAACCGTTGAGTAAAATATTTACCAGGCAATATATTGAAGACACTTACGGGCATAATCAATGCGATGCTTCGTCTAAAGAAGTATTTTATTCTATAAGTATTCATCATTACAGTTTTACCGAAACCTGGTAAAAAACTCACATTTTCCGAAAATTAGAAACCCATAAATCTCTTAAAATCCCCAGCCAAACTGGCTGAACGATTTCTCCTTTCTCGTCTGAACGAAAAACTATTAAAACAACGTGCACTTTCGTTGAAAGCCGATGACAAACAAAACGTTTTATTTCAGTAAGTGTTGCCAATAGATAACAGATTATTAAGTCTATGTTTAAGTTTATTTGATGTTACCAGATGTAAATAATAATTTCTAACAAAAACTCTACGAGAACAAAGAGCAATCCGGAAGAGCAATTTGGCTTCAAGCCAATGCACGAGGCTCCAGCTGGGGACCACACAAAGCCAACCACACTAATAAAGTTCGATATAGCTACGATCTTTGAAAAAGTCTGGTATTTGAGACCAATTTTCAAAATGCATGAATTCTAAGTACACTTTCGACTTATTCAGATCATAGGATCGAGTCGGAATCGAAGGTTTTCTCTCAACAGAACAGCAAATTGTAGCTGGAGCACATCAAGGAACTTCGCTATCACCCTCTTTCTACAACATATACACAGCAGATATACCTAAATTGCCCTTAGCAAAAATATATCTCTTTGCTGACGATACGCGTATCATCAACATGTCCAGGCAAGCAGATGCCATAGCTTCAACTCCGCAATCCTCCATAAACACGCTCTTTCAAAGATGGAAAATCAAAGCAAACTTGAACAAAACTCAGGCAATTTAAAAGAGTCGGCAAACGCCGCGCAAACTAACAGTGAGCGAACAACAAATAGAAAGGCAACGGACAGATAAATACTTAGGACTAACATTCGACAATTAGCTAATTGCCTCATGCAGAACGAACGAAACATCTGCAACAACCTGCTTCAAGCCCTTTGTATCCACCATTTTCAAAGTCGTTTCGGAACTTTGTAAATGTATCCTCAAAAAAAATTCTTTATTCTTTTGTGCAATAAATAAAATATATTTCGTAATAATCCTATGGCTCTGTCAAAAGGCATCGCAACTTGAAATTTTAAAAATTAGCTTTGCTTACTTTCAGACTTTCGGCATTCACAGTGAGTTAAAAGTTTCCAAAACGTTATCATAGCCAAGTTAAAAACACAATCAAATTACATTTTGCATACTTGAAATTATTTGCAATATTATTTTTTCATAGAATAAAGTACCTCAAAATCAATAAAATGTACACCGCCGCCAAATGGCTAAAAATAATTCAATGCTAGCGTAACATAGACGTACAATGCCCAAACTATTACGAGTTAATGCTTGCTTAACGAGCACTGCCGGGTCATACCTATAATCTTTTTATAAAAACACATCGAACAGATAAAACTCATGTAACCAAAATCACGCCTGATGATCATCTTTGTATTCTTCATATATCTTTGATAGATTCCATACCTTCTTTCTTCCCAAAAAAAAAAACCTATCAATTAAAGTAAATCTTTCGCTGATGAATCATCACACTGAGAGATTGGCATAATAGCATTTTGCCGCCCGGCGTAAGTTTGAGTGGTTCACAGTCAAATTAATGTGCATTCGGTACATATGTACATGATGTACCTGTTATTCCATGCCGCAAGCAAATACACCTTACTTATGAGCCCTCTTACTTTCATTGCAGACTGGATGAGACTGTAGACTGGATGTAGTGTGGTTTGCACAATCTCCCAAGTGGACATTATATTTTATTCAAAAACTCAATTCAAAACTATTGCATTTTCACTTTCATCGTCGTGTTAGCCAAGAAAGCCAAGCAAAATATAGTATTTTGATGATCATACTGTCTGCTTCGTTTTTTTTGTGCTATCATCATTGCCAATCATTTTCCATAAAATCTCGAAGAAGACATTCGTGAATAACTGTTGAAGGTAAAAGAATAAAAAACCTCTCGTGTTTTTGGGAATTTTCGATAGAGATGCGATTGAAAAGGTGTAGATAATAATAGTAGAAAGAATTCCGAGTTTCTTTTGTTGTTTGTTGTTTGTTTTGTATCCATCAAACGATTTATGTATGTCCATGAATATATGGTTGATCGACTGTTATAAGCTTTCGGAGACATAAAAAATGGATAGTATTGCTTATGTAAATTAGTTTTCTTTTCGACAGGAAAAATGTTTTTGTGTTGTACGACATATATAGTTCTTTGGAAATGAGTGAAATGAAGTGAATTTTTCTAAATCATATACCATCAGATACGAAATTTCTTTAGCCAGTTGTGAACATTTATATCAAAGAAGACACAATACGTCTGATTCATGGTATACTCAAACAAAAATTACGGCAAATAATATTTGTTTTAATTTATAGTGTTTTGTTTATAGAGTTTTTTTGTGTGTTCTATTATCACAAATCTTCAGGTAAAGGAGTCAGGTCACAATAACTTATTGATAAGCACGATAGTAAAAAATTTAAGTAAAATTAAACCAAAGTAAGAGCAATAAAAATTATTCAAAGTAATAGTCATTAATTTGGAAAAATATAAGTAGAGAGATGATAAAGTATCATTGCATCAAATTATAATAATTCAATAAACTCCGATAAATAAAAAGATGAGAAGGAAATAAGATAAACAATGCTATAATTATTATTATTTATTGTCTAAATCAACAGATACAAATCCAATTATAGACTAGCCAAGGAATAAACTTATATATAAAAAGAAAAGAGACTACAAATTAGAACTAAACAACGTATAAAAAGGTGGTGAAATCTAAACATAATTCAACACGGACATGAAATCAAAAATTCAAAAAATTAGTTTATTTCATAAGATAAAACGCATGCTCTTAACGTATTTTTAAAAGTGCGTAACGAAAGCGGAAGAGGACCAATATTCAAAGAATTATGCTGCCTAGGCAAGCATAAAAGTGGAGAGTAAAAATATACATAAGTGCGAGCAAAAGGTACGTTGAGGGTAAATGAAGACCTGGTAAAACGTACCGGGTCACGAGCAGAAAACTGAGCTCTGGGAATATATGTAATAGAACAAGAAATCATTTTCTAAAGGAGACATTCGTCGAAATACACTCTGCGTGAAAGGTGGGTAGGGATTTCAAGGATGGAAAGACGCATACTATACTCACAGTAGGGATTACGGAGCTTGAGGAACAGTGATCGAGTAAATCTTCGTTGTACAGACTCAACAGCATCAATGAAGAAACGGTAATGAGGACACCAAATTTGACAACAATATTCGAGGGCACTACGCACGAAGGAGATGTACAGATATAATTTTACCTCATTTGTACTATAATTTATGAACACAAAAAAACATACAGGCAATAATTGACCATAAGGACTACTCGTAATAAGGGTTTTCAATTTAATTTTTCAAATTATTCTCCGCATTGTTTATATTTCTTTTGACAAGATTAGGTTAAATTAGATTGAATGTCTGTCAATCGGAGTGACTATCAATCACTCATAAGCGCATTAGAGGCTCGTTGTGATACCGCGCATATGTTCGACCTGAGACGATGGGCGCCCTAAGAAAGACCAGTCTCTTCGTTGAACTGGATACTGGCAGATTATATGGAAAGCGTGCTCCTTTTCATCATCTGGGACAGGAATCATTGACGAGAGAATCCTTCCCTGCGATGTTTTCGTATTGATACTACTCTGCTTTTGAGGAGCTGTTCAATAAAAGCTGGCAGCTGCCTATTAACATCCAGACCTACGAGTGCCTCAACATTCGCATTAGACCTCATGCAGTTAAAGACCCAGGAAGGCAACAAGGATATACTCCATATGAGCCAGAGCTTTTTCAATTTCTTCAGTGAGAGCATAGAGTACAGTTTCAACAGACTTGCCTTTGGTGCATAGGCATGCTATGACTGCGAGATTAACGAAGAATCAGTTAATAGATTAACGAAGGATTCATTAACAAAGTGTTAAATAATTTAATTTCTACCTAAGTGAAATGACTTTGACCTATAAAGAGTGTATCATCAGACCACCTTTAGTCGTGCTAGTTTCAATTTGAAATTTACTAGCTTTAATATCTTTGAAAAATGGTACCACGATATTTAACGTAGAAGTTTTATCTATTCGAAAAAAAATCATTTTCAACTATAGTGACGAGAATTTTACTAATAATAATTTGATCAATGTCTTTTGGACAGTTGACAAAGGCTTTAAAATAGAATGATTTTCAAAGCAAAACTTCGAACTTCAAAGCAAAGCGGTAGTAACTTTATAAATTTATTCACTGTGTTTTGAATTTGATGGTCCCATTTAAAGTGATCAATCAAGACTTGAACACATCAAAATACTTTGTAAATGAAACACTTTTTATTAGCACACAATGAAAGGTTGGCTCACAGCTTGTTGGATGCTTTAATTTGGGCCTCCACATTAGCTTGTGATAAAAGGGAGTGAGGTGTTCATTTAAGAAAATTTTGGACTACCACGGCTTTTAATTAGGTACTAGGCGCATCCAAATATTAATCCGTTTATTTTTCTTGACAGTTTGAGCTCGAAAATTCTCTTCTCAGTCTATCTGAGCTCAAAAATCTTTTTATTTTTGTTGCTTAGGACTAAAGGGACGGGTAATGAGTGACGATATTGGCTTCGGGGAACCATAAAGCAATGAATAAAGAGCCCATTTAATGGCTAGCATCTCATTTTCGTTAGAAGCGTAATTTTTTTGGGTTTTAGGTAAAGAAAGACCCATAGATATGAGAAAAATGGACAGAAAATGGTCCGAGAGAAATGAAGCAATTTTCCATATCTGGCATAGTTGTGTGAGCGAGAGATCACAATGTGTTTGTATGACGAAGGCGGAGTGAAATATTGTAAAATTAGAGGGCAGCATTTTTGGTGCAAATACAAATATATTACTATTGATGTCATGTAATTCACGTCAATTTTCCACATTTTTTCATTTGTATAGATTTCACAGGGAGGTTTAGCTCTGTCATACATAGAAATATAAAAATGGACAATCAATCAGAATCCATGAGCACATTCATATTAAAAAAAACATGTATGCCACTCTTCAAAAACCTGCAAGCCACTCTCTCGTATGACATGACAAATTTTTATAGCAATTTACTCTTTTTTTCCTGGTATTTTTGAGGACGATTTGAAGGATAGAAACTTAATTTAAAACAAACGGATTATTAATTTTGAAAGACCATAAATCTATTATCCTGGGAAAGCAATGCGCCAATGACATTGTCAGAAGTGTTATATAGAACTCTATTTCGAAATTTGGGTATGTCTATACTACTTTCTTAGATTTTAGGTGATTTCAAAATGTTTATATGGCTTTATAATCAAGTTGAATGATTTGATTTTTAATTGATTCTTGAGCACTCGACCATTTTCCTATCACAAAAGAGAAAGGGACTTCGCAATATTCGAATAATCAATAACTGATGCTAATATCCCGACATTCCTCAAAATGATTGAAAATCTTTCAGGGTTTAAGGTGTTGGAAAGTTAACGATTGCATGAGTTTTCGGAGGATTGGTTTTTGTGCTAGCACTGCCTACTACAAATTTCAAAAATTCTACTCATTTTATTTTATTGTTTTAACATTAAGATATATTACCCTGAAATTTTTTTATGTTATACAATCTATAACGAGCATAAGTGGCAAATATTTAAATTATGTGGGGATGGAAGCTTTTATGGGTGACGTTTCAGAAAGGAACGCATTTGATTAAAAGAATGGCATTAACAAAAATGAAGAATTCGGTGTCAATAATCTTCTAAAAGATTTGAACGTTGATGTTGAACGTTGATCCCAGTATACAAACACGTAATACATGTCCTTAACTATTCTTCTGATTTTTTAAAATAATCTCTTACGAAAATTTTCCTCAATACCTTCCTTTCTTCGTCGGGCCCTGGCCGTCTGGACTGTTGTCCTCCAATTATCTTGGTCACGTGACTGACTGCGTTCAATAAGCTCTCGGTCTTCCTCGTAGTCTCGCCCCGTCGACTCGTCTTCAGTTCACAATTCGGCATGCGATCGTCATCCATGCGTGCGACATGCCCTGCCTATTGTAGATGTTGTAAATTGACGATTTTGGACACCTCCAATTCTTTGTACAGATCGTACAATTCATTCTTGTACCGGACGTGCCATCCATCTCGGTTGCAAACAGCCCCGAAAAACTTTCCTTTCTTTAAATTTTCTTAGTAGCTTCTTACAGAATAAAATACGTCCAAAAAGCTACCGACTACCGTTTTTCGCTTAGCCGCGGGTATATGCGCACAGCTTGATGTTTTTTTTTTTTTTTTTACAAAAATGGACCTATTTCGCCGTATTTGACACAAGCATGATTGCGCAGTCAACTAAACATTAAATTATTTTCTAAACATCAAATTTAGCACAAACGGCTTGCATAATCACGCAATCATGCCCATTTTCAATCAATCTGCATGCATGGTGTCATGTATGGGGCCTATAACTGAATGAGTTTTCCATTTTTTCGTGGAGCGCCACGTGGAATATATGTCGCAGTAAACTTAATCGTTTAAGCTCCATTTACCACGAAAAAAACCATTTACCACGAAAAAAACTAATCGTAATTCACTGCACTTAAGGCCGTTAATTGGCCGATTTTCTGACTTTTGTTCAAAGAAATGCTAGCTTTAATACAGTTGTGCGTACCGAAAAATGATTTCGTAAACATTTCCATTATATTAAATTTCATTTGCGCGCAAAAACGGTCAAACTTCATTATCTTTATTACACCAATAAATTTATGTTCGATAATCAGGTCCAATTGAAAGAAAGTATTGGTCTTGAGAAAAATTAGACCTGATGAAGCACAATGAATATTCTAAGAAAATTGTGGCAGTGGTGCCATCTTAAAATTTTTGTTAAACTTAGATGCTTTATGCCATAATAATTTAAAAACTATAACGAAATTCACACAATAGACCACCTTTAAGGTTATCCTAATTCGGTAGAATTCTGGTTGAAAAATTAGTATAGGGATCGTCATTTTTATTACGAGATGCTATTTAAATAATAATGATCTTGTAGTAAAAATAAACAATAAACGTCTCAATTTAGAAAAATATGGAGTTTTTGCGGGCAGTTACCCTTAAATTCTTTTTACACCCATTACTTCCAGCACAGTCATCGGATCGAAGTGATATTTACGGAGTGGTTGGCCTTAACGTGAAGAGATTTCGGTATACTTTTGACTGCTGTACTTGTAAAGGGTTGGCAGCACCAGACATTTTTGTTACTTTGGCAGCAGCAGATGCTACCATAACATTTTTAATTACTATGAGAATAAACAGCAAAGGTTCTCATAAAAGTCTTTCCGTAGTCTTCATCAGTTTTTTCTTCTTGTGTATAATTTTATGGACAGCGTATACTTATATGCTAAAAAAATTTAATTCTGCGCGGAGACTATTGATACGGGAATGTTGTGAATCATTTTGGGGATTGTCTCTCAAAGCATTATCATATAGAAATTTTTATTTCCATACTGAGTGGTGATTTCGAAAATATGCAGCATTTTATCATCATACTTCAGGTCATGGAACACATTCGACTTAGGTGAACGCTTGGAAAGTTGTAAATTATTGCATTTTTTGTTTGCATCTACGGATTTTGTTCAGTAAAAATTTCTCATAGATGTCTGTGTGAAATTGCGATCAGTTTTTTCCCTCCCTGCCTACAATTTCGTATAGCTTCAGTCTCGTAAACAAATCATTTCTGTATGATAATGTTTTCGGTGGCATCCGCAAAATTATTCAGAACATTCTTGTATCAATGGTATCCACTTCGAAATCAAGCTTTGGAGCATATATACGCTGTCTTTAAAATTGTAGGCAGAAAAGAAAGAAGCTGATCCCAATTTAGCAAAGACTTCTATGAGAAATTCTCACAGGATAAAACTCGCAGATGCATCAAATTTTCGCAATTAAGTAAACAAAAATCAATAATCTCTTACCTTCCACTTTTTTTGTATCCATGTAACTTTCTCCGCGAACATGGAATAAGTGGTGCTAATCTTGTTGTGGAGCAGTTTTCATATTTCTAGTAATGTGTTGCCAGCACTGAGCATTCTCATTGCACTCAAAAACGAAGAAGCATCCTTCAATGACAATAAGTAACAATTGTTTTACTTTTCCACATTTTGAAACTTATTTGAGTGGTGACCCTGGAAACCTTACTACCTTTTGCTTCAGATGCAATCATTGGAATCATGACTTTTGATCGAGTTTAGTTTTAACAATGAGCAAGTTTGCTATATCATATGAACTCGAATTCCCTTCGAAAATCTGCTTGAGAAATCGCAAGATTTGTATTCGTTTGCTGCAAAGTCAATTACCAGTATCGAGATTCGTTTGTTATTTGAACGCAATGTAGCAGCAAGTGCTATCAAGGCAAATTGATTTTTCACATAGTTTGAGTAAAAAGCTTTAACTTGTTACAATAAACACGATATTTTCGCGTTTAAAAAAAACAATATCCACCAAATTCGTTTCGAAATCATTGTAATTATGAAAAATGCCAGTGGCTTGTATTATTTAATTCCTAATGAAATCATTAAAAAAAATAAAACAGTTAATACTCCTTGGCATATCTCGGGTGTGACAAGCAATCATATTGAACGATCAAATGTTACTCTTTTAACAATGACCCGATTTGACTCCATTAGATCAGTCAATACACTTCCTTTTTTGAATCTTTCTGATAATTAACGTCCAATGAAATCTCGTGGTTGTCATGCAGTAATGTTCATTAAACTACATGTGACAAGCTCTATTCACTTTTGTATGAATGTTTAATTGGCAAATTGGCAAACAATTCGCCGTGATCTAAATTGGCCATGTCTTTCATATTTTCGCTCGTCACTCGTCGCCTTCTAGGCAAGACAGCAGGAATACAATTTCACATTTACCATTACAATGCGAAGGTGAATACATATTTCGATAATTTGACATATGACAACAAAACAATTTGAATGGCCAACGAAAGCCAAAACCGACTTCAAAAGAAATAATAGTCATAATAATATAGTTTGGAATTTTCGTCAGTGTACCACACTTGCATGACTCCCGTCACCTTGACATTAAAGTCTTATCATTCTTGTTGTTCAAGCTGCCTGCATACTACATGGTTTTGTTTTATTGGATTTTTTCTGTTTTTAATCCGAACCTAATCGTAGTGCGTTTATTGAGCAATTTGGTTTGATATAAATTTTCAAGTACCTGTACAACCATGGTCGTATCGAATTTTATTAGTTGACTCAGTGACGAAGTTTAATTTGACGACGGCGTATTCTTCTGAATTTCGCTTGAAGCTTTAGGTCAGCTGATGGAATTTCATGTCAAAGATCTGTGGTTTGAATATGATCTTGAGCGTCTAATGAGCCAGCACTAAAATGAGAAACATAATGGATATGCAAGTGAAGTGCTTACTGTACCTAGCTCACTATGTGTTATACATGTATGGACACATTTGAGAGAAGTGGATTTCGATTTGAATAAATTTGTTCATTATTTCCGTTTGTTCATTGCTTTCATTAACTTTATATAAGCTTTAGCGGTGCGAAAATTTCATTAAATATATCATTGACATGCTTTAGCAGCTTCACAATACTAAACGAGTCACATAACAGTTTAAATCTCATAACTGCATCGTTTTCTGTCCGAAAATGCACCAGTTTCATAACACAATTAATTTGCAAAGTTTCTGCTCTTCTTAATGAAATCTCCATTCATGAACCATCTTATATTTATTTATACATAACTTCCGGCCAATCTGATTCAATTCAATGAGCACGATCACATTATGCTTTCGGCTAACCACAAACAAAAACACATTATATCAATAATTAATTTAGCAATTACGAATTCCGCTCAGAGTGTAAAAGTCGCAATTTGATCGAAAATATCATTTTTTATTAGCTAAAGACTAATGCAGGCAATTTCATTGCAGAAGTCTAATGAGCGAATCGATGAAGGAGTTTCGAAAACGACGAAATCTCCAATAATGTAATAAATGAAATCTGAAGGTCTATCGGTATCATTGGTGTTATTGACCCATACCCGAACATTTCATGATTGATCCTTTGGCTCGACGTTGTCTATGATTTTCCATCTAATCGATTCCGATCAAGTAATTGTAATTGAAATACATTTGAGAGAGATCAGCATCGAACGGATTGCTTAGCTATCAGATTTAGCAAGTTTAGCGGAAATCGTCCGATGGATAAATGATGAGATCAATCGAGTTTCGATTGCAATTTGAACCTGAATATTGTTTTTTTTTCGTTGAAAAATTGCGATCGTTCAAATCTTGGTGTCTGGGAGATTGTTGCTTCGATGAATTACTAAGTTTCGTTTCACAATCAAATTTATTATAATAGTGCATGACTTTGAGTGTGAAATTATTTACTTTGCAGCAACTAGAAATAGTGGATAGGATTTTTCCATGTCTATTCACGTTTACAAACACATATATTTTCATTAGATTAAATATGATTTACAATAAATTTATGAATATTATCATTGTTGAAAGAGAAAGAAGATAGAGAAGGAAGAAGAAAAAAAGTTGTAGTAAAACAGAGGAACAATAGAAACAACTTCTGTGTGATTTTTTAAAACTATTCCATTTTATATGAATGTTATAATATTTTCACCGAATCACACGTTGAATTCCTAGAAATAGGTGACAAGATCAAAGAAGATTTGCCTTAAATACCTTGTGGCTATATAATGCAAAGCATCAAATGACAAAATTATCAGTCAAGAGTGGATGGATTTTGCAAAGACACTCGCTCTGGATCTCTCATAAATTCACTATATAACTGACTGCAGTCTGCAGATGTGCGATGTTCAAAAGTATTATTCGATCTACCGCACTACTGATACTTACAAAATGCAAAAATCAATGCATAACTACCGTAAAATTTCCAACGAAGAAAGAAATACGGTTGGAAAAAGACTAAACCGCATTCACCGTAGAAATTTTAAGGGAGCGGTAAAGGTTTCAGCGTGAAAAAAACACTTTTTTCACGAATTTTTTTTTAGAGGATAACTAGAGCAAATATATTTCAACCTTTTGCACATTATTAATTATCATTTCAGTAATATTGTGTAATTTTTTATGCAAAAATATCGACAACCAAACCGGTGACAAAGGTTTTTCAAGAAAGTCTTTTTGGAAAAGGAGGATTTGCGGTGTTCATCACCTCAGCTGAAAATTATCGGAAATCAAAGAACATTAAAACCTAGTCAAACTATCATCAAATCCTCCCCAATGCTCTCTCATTTCAATTTTTTCATTTTTAAATTTTTGGTGGTCATTTGAAGTGATAATTGCTTTTTCTTGTAAGTGGTGGTGTAAAAAATTTCTTTAACTTATCGTTGGGCGAAGTATTTTACATGTAGAAAGAGTGTGCCAGGTTTGAAATGAATCGGTAATGTGGTTTTAAATGGCAGTGAACACGGACTTTTAAAAAATTGTTTGAGAAAATGACTACTAAACTCCGAGCTGTTGGTGCTTCAATGATAGAGGAGGTGGGACTAAGTATTCAATAACTTCAAGAGTTTGCTCTGATTGACTTCAAATTTTGGGACTAAATTCTTCAAATGTTTGGCTATAAGATAAAACAATTTTTTTCCCACAAGTGCTAGGCCTTAATCAAACAGTTTAATCAAACTTGATAAACATCAGGGTAACGGACCTGATATTGTTAAGCGCATAAAAGTGAGGCATATTTGGCGTTGCAAGTTGAAGTGAATTTTCCATGGACATGGGAGAGATAACTCACTGTACAAGTCATTCGTTTCAAACATCAACGTTTTACTTATTGTGAAAAACTTTTTTTTAATTATATATGGAAGTTTTTATTTCATCCCTATTTTTCTTTGATTCTGAACCAAGCTAGTTAAATCGTAAAGGTTATTGAATTGTGATCATGGTTCCCTTCTTGTCTACAAATCAGCATTGACAACGTGTACCGTCTCTAAAGCTTATCAAAGCAGAGAATAATTGATACGGGAAACTCGATCGTTTTGCGGAATAAGCCTCCGAAAGCAGAATCAAATTGGAATTGTTTTTGCGGGGTGATTAATATTGAAAAATGTTTATTTATATTAAACATTTTAATTTGAAAAAGTGGTTTCGAAAGTATGCACTGATTCTCATCAGACACCAGCTCACAGTGCATACTTGACTGATGTGACCACTTGCAGTTGGAAATCATTAATTTCTATTTACGCTAGTTGTGACAAATTTTAACATCTCCGACTTATACCCATCGATATAATTTACTTGTAAAGGTTATTGTACAATTTTTCTAAAAATGAAACGGTGGAATGATAGTTCATTTACTGAAGAATACATAAACATTTGTCAAATTATTCCTGAGAAAAAGATACATAAGTCCAAGAAAAAATGAACTGATGATGAAATGTTTTTGATGCCGTATTGAATGGTTTGTTATCTAAACCAAATATTTTAATTTAAAGAGCATTTTTTTCAAGAAATGCTTTAAAATATGCTTTTAGTGCAAGATATAAGGCAAAAAGTAAGTTGGAAGAGGAGGCAGCAGAAGCAGAGAGTACGCCGTATGAGACAGGAGCTAACTAAATTTTATTTACCTTTTAGAATCAGATTTACTTTTTTGCACTTTAGCTCATATGTTTATCACGTGGAATAGCTTAAAATGCTTATTATAATAAACATTATGCGTTTGAAATTCTAGTTTTGTTTAAATTTTTGCGACAAACCGCTTCCTTATTAAACAAGACTTACAAAATTTCATACTGGTAGCACGATTGATAGTGTGGTGACATCAAGACAAGTTACTTGTTTCGCATCAACTCTGGAGTGGTTTTATATTCAAAGATGGCCTTATCGTATGGAAATAACAAAAGGGCGTTTGTAAAAAATAAGATATATCATCGAGATTGTTTTTAATGCTTTGAGCCTTAAAATACATCAAGTCTTTAAGTTGCACTGGCAGTGAGTGTACCGGGTGGTTTTTGGATTATTCTCTGGTTACAATTTGACTGTCCTTGTTCAGTAGTTTTAACTGATGAAATCTGTCACATACGCAATATACTAACTTATAAGTTCAAAGTAAAAAGAACGCTTTGAAAACGTTTTAAAAAAAATATATGGCAATATTCCAAATTTTCGATGCAACCAGTACTCTCGTCTACACTCGTCGCCCTAACAGAAACTCCGTTGAGATCATACGACCCATATTTTTGCAGATAGTAATCAGTATAACGTCCTACTGGTAGCAAGTTATACCGTTGCGCGCTTATTAATGTCTACAGCAATTCCAGTTTAAACACGTAGAGATCTGCTCTCGAACCAATACTTCATAGCTACGATCGGTTAGATCGGATGACCTGACTTCAAATAAGAATAATTGAATTCTTCGCTATGCCGTCATTTACCACTTTTTCTATTTGGAATTCTTCGCCTGCAGTTGCACATTTCAATGCATCGATTGGATTGATATGGTTCGATAGACAGATATTGTTGATGGATACCTTCAGACTGGTCGAAGTAGATGAATGTAGCAATTGAATCAACTGCTAATGAATTGGCTGCTGCGGTTAAACGCACTTTACGCACGTTCGCGCTATCAGTTTGGATCGAAATCAGTTGAGAATTCACCTCACAGGTGAGTATTAAATTATTTTTAATTATTACCATAAATACTTACTGTGCGCCTTGGGCTAATTTTATTTATGCTTGACTTAGTATGTCGACGTTCGTCGGTCAATGCGGCATGGTTGACTGGTACTTTAAAGCTGCCCGTTGGCGGCTTGAATAAGTATATGGATGTTGACCAACTGATGGGCTGCTGATCTATTGCAAGTGAAACCTTGTAGAAATAAATTTGAAAAATTCTATATGTACCTGAGATGAAAGTTAATCTAAGGACATTGCATACTGTCCATGATAATTTCGTCAGCTTCATGATAGGCATATGGGAATTCCCAATTTTGAATAGTATGTTGGCAATGAAAACGAGAACAATCACTTTTTTGAAAATATATCACCTTGAAAAAACGACTGGTAATATTTTACTTCTGCTATTTAAAAATATTATGGAAGGATCTCATAGATTATTTGGGCATGAATAAAGTAATTTTTTGTCATCTAAAATTAGAAAAACAAATATTTTATTGGAATAGATTTATTGCGAAATTCAGCAAATTAAATTCAAAGCAAAATAAGAAACGTCTTTTTTTTATATATTCCAATCTAAAAATAAATATATTATATACTGTATTAAAAAAATTACAGATTTTGAAAACCAATTACAATCTTTAATAAGTAGTTTCTCGGAAATTTAGACCCAAAACTCTTTTGTTTATGAAACATTATAGCAATAAATAAATATTGAAATTTATTTTATACGTGTTTAGGCTCAAATAATCCACAATATAGTAGTCGAAATAAATTTATTATTTTCATCCTTAGCAAGTAAAACATTTTCCGAAGTTTTATATTCTTCTAAATTTAATCTCAACAGCTTGTGTAGTTATTTTTAGTGACTTGGCAATAGTATTCGATGGAAAGATTTTCTTAAATCTATGTTTGAAAAGTTTTCTTAAAATCATGCTTTTAGAAAGTTGGGTTGGTTGAATACCTCTAAAAAGGATAGAAGAATAGAATTAAATCATAAATAGCAGTGTGCATGGATTTTGTCATCATTTTCGACTCATCCAAGTTTTTTTTTGCAATTCGTTCATTTATGCTAACCATACATTTAATGCTGTTAGTTTCTTATCACGGTTCAAATTAAAATCGTTAACTCAAAAGTATGTTGGGATTGATGAGAATGATTTCAATTTTATCATTTACTATTTCTAGTGTATAACCTTAGTTATCGGCCACTTTAACGGCTAATTGGCAACAGAATGCCGTTTTTTACGACACAGCTACAGTTTTTTTTCAACACTTATTCAACAATCTTTACAACAAAAACATCCAATTCTTCATATTCTTCCTATACTTTTGATACAAAAGTATCACTTATTCTGGTGATCCTGCATCACTTTGATCCTGGTGATCCTCTGATACTGATGTAATCAAAACTCTGAGAACTTAAATTTGTAATATGTTCGTAGTTTTTGTAGTAGGTACTGCATATGCACCCAAAGTTGGACTTACCAAAAACGATTGGTTGCTTTATTTTATTTATTAACCAAACAAGGTATAAACAATGCAAAGAAAATATTTGAAATAAATATGTGCAAACGAAAAATTAAATAAATTAAATAATTAACAAATAAATCAATAACAATTGATAAATAACAAACAAATAAAACATTATCACATAGCTTAAGATAAAGGGTTATGGATGGCTTGCAAAAGGGAGGATTTGAAGGAGAATTTGGAGATCGCTGGGGAATACAGAAAACTTTTACTGTTAAATATTCTGCAGCATCTATTTACCGGCTCATTAGAGGCGTAAGTAGTGGAATGTGGACATTCCTCAAGTAAACGAGAGGATCTGGTGTTCCTTATAGGGTTATTTAATACCATTTTAATATTCAGAAATTCAGCTAGAATAGAAGCTTATTTTTGGAAATCAGAATCAATAAAAATTTCAAAACTCAATACAATTAAAATAATTTTCACTGGACTTTACTTAAAAAGAGCGAGTTCCAATTATACCACAAATCTTTTAGTATTTGGATCAAAAACATCTTGCTGCCATCATTTAAGATTTCTTTAATAATGACGAGATAGAAATGAAGAAGATATGTAAGACGAATTTTCGTAAAAATTCGATACTAATTCATCTGTTTTTGAGTGAAGATCATAATTTTTTTGAATCATATGCATAAGTTTTTCGAATCAATAATAATTTTTACCGGTCAAATACATAATTTTTGCAAAATAACTTCATGATTTTTTCGAGTTAAACGTCACATTCTCAAGACACCATATGTCACATTCTCAAGATAAGTCTATATTTAAAGAATCAAATTCATAAATTATAATATTGACTGTAGGTACCCGAAAATCTATGAACTTATCTCGAATATGATATATATGACTTATTAGATTTTGAACGAGTGAAATAATTTAAATAAACATCAGAGCCAGTACTATTTTTGAAAGAGGGAAACAGAGAGATATTTGGAAGAATGCTTACGAGATTCCATGCCATTAAATTAACGATCTCATAGCCAGGTCACTGAAGTGTACTGAAGAGGTGAATATAACTCAGTGTAAGGTGGGCGCAATACAATTCAAGAATTGGTTTAACGTCTCATGCACAAAATTGCAAAATCAACTTTGATTTATTATCCATTAGCTTTGAATTAGTTCGTTTTGTAGTAAACTACGATAGCACCAAGTTGTGCATTGAATCTTACAGTCCACTTCATTGCATATGTCCTTCGTCCTAGACGTTCTCAAATCACGGGCCTGAAAATCTCCTTAACACATTGATAAAAATTGTGATGAAAATCTTGGTAGGTGCTAAGTGAATTTTATCCACTGCATCAAATAATAAGATTCTCACCTAATAAAAAAAAGCAATGAGCACCCATACAGCTTAAATTTCCACCGATAACTTTCTTTTCTTTCGTTTCTATTCCAGTTTGCTGTTGCACAGATGGGTCTGGTAGTATTGAAATCCTTCTATGGAATATGGCTTAATATGAGTATATAGTTTATCTGTTGCTAGGAAAAATTATAAATATTTCGCTATTTTACAAATGGCGGTTACAAATAGTGTCATTTGAGAGACATGGACAACATATATATCTCTACTGATCTTGAGGTTGAAACTGGTTAAGAGCTTCATTTACAAATTTAGTCCACAACTCACTTTCCCCTGGAAGTACCTATTCAGAACTATATGAGCTCAAAGCTCGGTGTGCAGTCCTTCGTCTGAGCCTAAATTTGAACCAAGAACTCCACACACTAGAAGCCAGTGCTCTTCCTATTAGACTTCATGAGCTTTGAAAGGTATATCAGGTCCTGAAAATATACTTTACTATAAAATTGAGCTTGGATGATCTAAATAAACCCTTTGTAGTTCGAAGATACTTCCAATAGCTCGAATAGTGTGAGCATACTTCTAATGGTTAACATATGGTAAACAATTTTTGCTGAGGATATGACCATATCGAGGAATGAAATATTTACTGCCATTATGGAGCTTGACAGTAACAAAGGCCCTGGACCTGACCTCCCACTTCCTACTTTTCTGATCAAGTGTGTAAAACAACTGACCTTGCCCCTTCATACTATATTCAATAATGCTCTCTCCTCTGGACTATTTCCTTCGTATTGGAAATCTTCTTATATTACATCAATTTATAAAAGTGGCGATAGACGTTTTATTCAAAATTATAGAGGCATTGCCATTCTATCTCCTATTCCCAAACTTTTTTAGAAAACCATCTACTGCAAACTTTCTCTTCTGGTCGACGCTCGACTGAAAGAGGAGCGGCATGGATTTAGAAAAGGTCGTTCTACTACAACTAATCTTATGGTGCTTGTTTCTGATATTTTGTGCAAAATGGAGAAAGGTGATCAAATTGACGCAGTCTATACAGACTTCAGCAAAGCATTCGACCGAGTTGATCACTCCATTTTGATCCCCAAGCTGAAACAATTCGAATTTGCAGGATCTTTACGAAAGGGACTTGGCTCGTACCTCCACGACCACTTGCGATTCGTGAAAGGTCTTCTTTCAAAGAAAGTCGACGTTAAATCCGGTGTACCTAAAGGAAGTCATCTTGGCCCTCTTCTTTTTAATATTTTTATATCTGACCTATCAGAGGTTTTATCTGACATTCTCCATTTACTATATGTGGACGACCTCAAAATCTACCATGTCATCAGGATACTATCTGACGCTACCTTTTTTCAGTCCTCTTCTCGAATATGCGTGCACCATCTGGAACCCGGCTTTCGAAATTCACGGCCAAAGATTTGAGTTTGTTCAGAAGCAGTTTTTACTATTCGCTTTGAGAGATCTTTTCAACCCTCATGATTTCAGTAAACTACCATCATACGAATATCGCCTTAAATGTATTAATTTGTTACCCCTTGCGTCAAGCTTCAGCTTCGATACCATCAGAGACGTGGTTAATGTCGTTTACTTGAAAGAAAAGTTTGTACTCAATCAACCCTTGAGAGTCACTAGATCCCGACAATTGCTTATTGAATAAACTTTTCCACTACGATCTCTAAATCAACGTTTAAAAATAACATCATCAAGGCTTTCTCTTTATAGTCTCCCCCATCCCCCACCATACTAACATATATGTATTGTATATTCAATTTAAATTTAAATTTGGTATTAAATTTGTCAGTAATTTATTTGTCATTTGTCATTTATTTATTACTTTATTTGTTGTCTGTTTGTAACTAATTTTATTTATGTACTATTTACTAGTCTTGTATTTATAAATAATTTGTTTTATTTTTATTTTGTTTCATAGTTTTATGCATGTACTATTTTATTTTATTCTTTTTATACATGTACGCCTTGCTTGGTAAATAAATAGTACATTATGTTGTAGAATGACAAATTTCGAATGAAAAGAACTGAGTTTTACTTCTTTTCATTTGATATAGTCAATTTGGACACATCAAATAAAATAAAATTTCACCATTCAAAAAAGTAAGTTTAAAGCTCTCTTTCCGATTTTATTTTCAATTCCTTTAACTGAGTAATGCCGTAAAGTTTTGATTCTAGTAACTCTTATGTAATCTCAAACAAAGTATAATATCTGATTTGAAACCGTCTCAATTCTTTTTAGTTTAAATTACATAAGCCAAGGCTACGTGGGTGCCAATAACTCACCCGTTTAAGACACAAAAGCCGCTTTGTAATTGAGCCATTAGAACATCGTGCTGCGATTCGAGCAAACAAAAAACACAATTTGCTACAGAATGTATTATCGTCTTCTGTTGACTCGAAGTTAAAATGTATGGTTGCTTAGATAAATTGAACGTGAACCGTACAATAAGTTATGATGTAATCTTTTTGATCGACAAGCGAAACTAAAAACCAGATTCGAATGCTGCATTGAAGGCAGCGCGCACGTTAATTTGATTGATCTTCAGCCATTCTTTGTATTTAACTGCAATCACAATAATCTCATGTAAATTTTTGTTATCAAGTGTTATACCTCATTCGTGAATGTTTTCAAAATTATGTGAACGAACCTACCTAATTCATATGATTTCGCATTTACGAGAAATGCCTTTGGCTGAGGGTCGAATCTAAACGTAGTAGTAATTTTCAACATTTAAGGCTACTTCCACATGCGTGGTCGTTTCGAGATTCTCCTCACCGTAAACGGAAAACTCTGCACGCATGTACACTCCAATTGCCGTTACAAAGTCAACCTCTCTCTTCCGTTAATGGTAATGTGACTACGATCGCACCACCACATCTTTTTCGTAATACAAACAGTTTCAGTTCGAGTGAACGAAACAGCAAGCACTTTTCCTTAATACGCCGAGCGGTATTCATGTCACGAGGGCTTGAAAAAGAAGTTGCGTGGAAAACTTGTGTTGATGGTCATAATGAATGTTTAGCACGATGTACCGATGCGATTTTCACTGACACTTGTAAAAAAAATTAAAATTGTAAATCATTGATGAATTGACTTAATCGAAACGATTTTCATGGCTTAATCGAAAGAATTTTTAACTTGAAACCTGTGTTCAGATAAGTATTTTGATGTTGTTCTTGTTTGTATCTTTTGCGTTCAAATAACTATTTCATCTTCGGTTTCAAATGTGATATTGTACATTTTGTATTATAACTCTTACTTAAATAACTCTTAAATAACTACTTAAATAACTCGGATTTAGATAGTTATCTTTGCTGGTTTTTTTGTTTACCACAAAACTTTTTTGAATTTCAAAATAAAAATACTATGCACCGTTTGTATTGATATTACTCCCTCATTGAACTGAACCGAAACGGTGAATAGATGTTTTCTTTTCCGAGAACACCAAAACGATTACGCTAAAAGCGAATGTAAAAATCTACACCATTTCTAATGAATGTATATGAGAGGATGTGCTTTTAATCTTTTTACGGTGATGTTCCTTTAGTCATAACAAATTCTTCCAAGAACACACGTTTGATCTTTAATTCATCTATGTTTTGCCACCTACTTGCACCATGCCCTCATACCATGAAACATAATTACTCCAGATCTTGCATAATCCAAACAGAACACTGATCAACGAGCATGCTTGAATTAATATCGTGCTTACACAATTACAAATCCAACGTGAACACCCAATGGATTACCCAGCATAATATTATGCTGTCACTAGTAGCTGCCAACCTGCAATTACAACGCAGCCATTAGCATCGCGACCGGCTCTTAACGCTCATAAATGCCTCTCAAACATGACATACAAGGTCAAAATTATTATATTATCGCAACTCACCATTTTAATTACATCTATCGATTCGAAGTTCCTTTCTTTTATGCAAATCAGCCGAAGACGAACTAATCGTGCACATACAGTTATTTGAGGGAATTACAGATGCTCACATTACGGCAACGACCAGGTTACACGCTTAAGTTTTTCGTTTTTGCTTGGAGCATTACTGCCGGGCATGAAATTGGTTCGTATTGTTTAACGACAACCGCTTGTAAGTGTAGATGTCGGCATATGCATAACGTCAGGTTGCATGAATAAGCAAATGTTCTTGGTGACAACGATGAGGAGCTCTTCGGGCATTAATGGATTTGCGGTTTCATAGCGATCGGTGGATACGGTACGGCAATTAAAACGTATGTACACAAATTGACTCCTAAGATTGATTGCTTGGCAGGCGCAAGTGAATGTTTCGTTTTGTTGTTGTTTTCTATCTCCAATGTTTTTGAGATGTTGAAGTACTATTAGGTTTGTTTAGTTAAGAAGACTATCTTTTGATGTCGAGGTCACATAGAAAAAAATCAATATTTTCGCTAATTAAGATAGGCGCTGTAGCTAACGTAAGAAAAGCTAAGGTAAGAAATATTTTTGTTGTTGTTGCAATCGATGGAGTCTCTATTTTTTGTAGCCATGAGCCCAAATAAAAAACCAAAGAAGGTTCTAACCAAGGCAACATTTGCCTTGATCAGGACTACTGCAGCCAATAAGTACTCCGAATCCATAAATTAGCAATTGCAACTATCATTAATATATTCCATCAGCGCTCAGCGCCAGCAATTTAATATGATTAATTATTGCCATATTATTTGTCAAGTTAATCAAACTATGATCCGATAAATCGCATGTGATAGTTGAAGGTCAACTGTTACCGTGTAAATAGCGTGGAGAAAATTCGATGCCTTGAAACTAAGAAGGTCTTTTTAAATTGACTGGGCTAAGCACGTGCGAATTTAGCGAGAAAAGCACACAGTGTCGTAGATAGAAAACAATATCGAATCAGTTCACCGGAATTTCCGAACTCGAAAGTGATTTTTTTTTAAAGGCTATTCAACGCGAAAAATCTCTATGGCTATGATGGCATTGGCCTACATTACAAGCCTCTGATTAATATCTTAGAATTGTAGTAAATCGGTTTTAAAAGCAAATTAGAAAATAATTCTGAACCTTGGTTTTAGGCATGTTATTCGCCATTCGAAATCAATCAGTTTTCGATCCGGAATCACAACAAAGTTAAATTTGCGCTCACTGTAATACGAACGTTCAAAGGATTGACTAAATTATATTTTTACAACAAATATGCAATTTCCTTCTGACAAGGGTAGGCGTACTTATAGGAATGTATTTGTGGGAATAAGACCATCTACTTCTGCAACAGCACGAGTATCCTTATATATTTTCTAAAATATTCAGAAACAATATCCCCTGTCTACGATACAAATAGCCTTAGTGAGTCTAGTATTATTCTCTGGTTCAGCTTTGAACTTGTATTTATTACAAAAGATGAAATACAGATCCATATTTAACTTGGTGTCTACAAAATGAAACAAAAAGGACTGAAAAATTGATTATGGTGAGCTGTATTTATAAGTACATTCGATCTATGTATACAATATAATCATATTTTCCTACTAAAACCCTCTAGCATTATATTCATAGATACAATTACAATTTCTTGAAAATAGGCTCCTTGATTATACACCGACCTCTCACACACATAGGGAACTTTGAACTCGTTGCTTTTTGTTATCCATCTTTTCAACTATCTTTGAACTTCCAAATTTCGATTTGTCCTCGCTTTCAACAGAAACTTTGAATCCATGCAAAAAAAAAATCAAGAGAATTCTAATGTTGACTCTAGCAATGCATACATGAGTGTGTGGGAGACGCTGGAGCTGCAGAAGGCACATGAAAAATATTTTTTTCAAATGATCGACCTCCCTCAAAAATTTTCGCTTTTGGAGAATAAATGCGAATGACTCATAAGTCGTATCTTTTGTCCACTCTGTCAAATTAACATTTTCGAAATTGTGCGTCACGCAAGAATGATAACCTTTCACCAAATTACCTGTATTTTCACCACTCGGAAGCTTCTGTTCACGAGAACTAACGATCGGATCATCACATTAATATGAAATTCACAGGATGTTTTGACTTTAATATATGCATAGCAGATTTGTGGAAGAGATTTTGAAATGTTGTCAATTCTGATGCAGTGGTAAAGTGGTAAAATTTACACGATTCTTCTAATTTTCTTCAAAATTCATGATTTTGAAGGAAGATGTTGATGTTAAAATTCAAGATTACGGTGGTAGTAATGATGACACACAACATTTATTTAAAAACCAAATTGGGTGTGCCATCTAAGCCACGAATTTGATTGTTGTTAAGTTTACTAAAAAAAACTTACTGTAGTTTAGTTTACTGTACTTGTCAATTTTGAAATCATTCATTTCCAAAGAGAAGACTGCTGAGTTTATCAAGTAAGGAGAAGAGAGTCTAATCGGAAATCAGAAGAAAATAAATTACTAATATCAAAAGAATCATTAGCGTCTGAGTCATTAGATTTAAATTTGAAATGATACCCGTCGTTATATGTATAACAAAAATTCAAAACCTTTCAAGTTGTGCTTGAAAGTCAAATTTCAACAGTTTGGTATACCTCTAATATGCAAATGAAACTTAAATCGTCTCAATGTGGAAAAAAGTTGGTAGTCGAGCTCTGAACGTGTCCAGTGAAACTGTTTTCAGGCTTTGGTTTTGGAATTTTTCAAATGATAAAGCTGTGGAAACATCCAAAAAACAACGAATCTTACTGTTACGAAAGGTCAATCGATTGTTTTTTAGCTTGGAGTTGATCTTCTAGCACATCGACCTCCTAGGTCTTTTGTGCCTCCTCTGTGCTATGTCCATAGGTGCGCCGTAGGGGGGGGCCAGGGGGGCCGGGACCCCCCCAGACCCTAGGTTGGCCCCTCCCAGAAAAATAAGTATTTCCAACAGCAGACACTTAAGTTTTCGCCTCTTAAGTTTTTGTGGTTACAGCAAGAGTTGAGTAGTGCAGTAGTGTATGCCTATACCAAAGCGTACACACTACTTATAGCATAGAGACTGTGTTATTTGCGGTATTAATTACGATGTTATGGGACTTATTTCGAGAAATGGACGGCACTATTTAATTTCGACAAGTTAAACGTTAAGAAAAAGACGAAAGGCACCTCGCCAATCATCCTTTTTTATTAAGATTATCTGTTCTTTCCTACTAGGCAATATACAGGTATTTAGATAAGAACACTGTAATAAATTAGCGTTTTATGCAATTATGTTTTTCACAAAACATAGCCTAAGTATTAAAATGGTAAGCAATAAGGTAATTAACGTAAAATACAATTTTCGAGGTCATTTGGAGAATAAAAATGGCACCTCTGCCACTTTTATGCTATCTATGACCTACTTGGTTTACACTCAGGTTAAATGTGTGTGAATTTTATTATAATTTGATAACTGCATCGGAAGTTAAAAGTTAATTTTACCGAGCGTTTTTTCATAGTGATACAGCCGCCACATGGTTCTTATCATATTCATTAAACTTTTGTCAGAGCTGTACTCAAGACTCAAGATCCTATGAATTTTATCGGTCGCGAGATACCGTAAACGCAAGTTCCAGGTGCTAAAAATATAAATAATTCGGTGCAATTTTTGTGCGATTGGGAATTTTACAAGTTTAGATTTGAATGTATAAATATAGTATCACATTCATCAATCATTTGCATTTTATTCTAACAGCCGTGTGAAAGATTTGTGTTTACGTACTTATGGTAGCTAAAAGGTTGCCCAGACATTATTTAAAAACGGCAGAAACTTATTTTTTATGACCATTGATGAGTCTTGTAAATTTTGTGATGATCTGATGACTCGGTGTTAAGTTAGCACAATGCGAAATTTTCCATAGAATTTCCATTGTCGCCAAAAATTCTCCAATATATCAGCTCGACCAAACTTCGCGATCCGGATAAATTATCCGGATAGTAAAATTCATGCACAATGCGAAAACTCTAATAGTGCTTGGAAGACAGTAAGTGATATGGTGCTTGAACAGTCTTGGAATATTGTCAAGATGAACCGAAATTATTTGGAAAGGGTAATTGACCTTACGACGTGTCTCAGTCGCCAAAGACGTGCTTTCAGAGGACATGATGAAAGTGGTGCCAGTGATAACCGTGATTTTTTTTTTGGAATTTTGTGCATTATTCGCGAAGCATGATTCAACTTTGAAAATAATTTTAAAAATAAGGTTGTGAGCTACTGTAGTGGCAAAACACAAAATGAATTAATGAAAATAATTGCTGAAATCGTTCGCGAGGACAATACAGCTGAAATGAAAAATTGCGGATTGATATCCATTATGGCAAACGCAGCAAGGGTCCACAGAAGGAACAACTCTCCGTGGTTGTCAGATTTGCTAAAGAGCTAGCAATCGAAGAAAGGTTCTTAAGCTTTGTAGGCTGTTCAGGAGCTAGAAATGCCTCGTATTTAGCAGATATAATTTTGAGCCTGTTAGACAGATACGGACTTAGCGAATTGTCTGTTGTTGGACAGTCTTATGATGGTGCTAGTGTCATGTCAGGACAAAAAAGTGGTGTACAAATCTAAATTAAGATGAAACACCCTGCAGCCACATTTGTACATTGTCTAGCTCATAAAATTATCCTGGTTGTAATGGACACATTTTTCACAATCGAAACGTGTAAAGTACATCCTTTTTCAATGTCATCGAATCCCTTTACCATCACAACACGAATTGTTGAAGTAGCTTGAAGAGGCAGTTGGTCTAAACACAAGGCGTGGAATGAGAAGTTTAAGCTCGACTCGTTAGTCAATGAGATTTCACAATTGCAAATATGTGATCGATAGCTATGGTACGATACTATAAAAGAGGCTTTAGAGAAAGAAATGAATGAGGGAAAATACAACGACTCAGTTTATTCATTGGGGATCTTTTATTCAACCAGTAATCCTAAATTTGTAGTAAATCTTTTAATCTTTCACTTTGTTCTTTTTATAACGAACATGTTAAGCACATATTTCCAAACTAAAAATGCAACTCTTCGGGATGGGATAAATCTTGTGAATGGAGCACAAGTAAGTGAGCGAGAAGACTTGTATGTAGTTTGGGAAAAAATTAAATCATTCGCAGAAAAGAATTGTCTGAATCTCTCATTTACCAAAGGATCGCGAAAACGGAAAACAGCAAAAAGCACTAGTTTCAAAGGTTTTACTGTTTCATCTAGCCTCGGACACGCAGTTAGGGATACAAAGACATTCTTGCAAACCAAATGGCTCGAAAAGAGTAAGTTACAGCACTTTTCACCATGCCAAATTATTTTCGGTTTTTCTAGGTTTTCTAGGTAACAAATGCTTGAAGCAAGAGATCAATTTCTTCCTTCTAAGCTTAATATATTCCACTTTTTCAGAGATATTTTGAAACTAAGCTATCCTCTTCTTCAAGTATAAGTTGAAATATATTTAGCTTCTAAACGAAAAAATATTCTTAAATTTCTAATTATTTCCATTCTATTCCCGTATAATTCATACAAGCTTTCTTTCTCAGCGGTCATTGATAATTCTTGTGTAGTTCATACCTACCATTCACATTATATGCATGTGGTGTTCACATACGTATTCACAGACAAGAAGTTTATTTGATAATGCATTATGCATTAGCAAATAACAAAAAATAAATCAACAAATATATAATATTTTAGTAAATTATATAAGTTGTATGAACAGTACGTGTACAAACAAAAACAAAATCATTGCATGTCTTGAGCCTTTCAGTCCCTGGCCCCTGCCAGATTTTAGGCCACGGCCCGCCTATGGCTATGTCTGATAAGATTTCCAGGCTTCTTATGAGCCTAGATATGTTTCTTGACGGGACATTTGTTATGTGTCTGATGGAGAGAAGAGCAAAACCATAGAGCTCTAATCTTCATCTCGCGAATGATAGATAGTGTATGAGAAAATGTTCTATACACTTTGATGTCTCCCCACCATATCTGCAGCAGTCGTTTCACTTCTTACTTCTTCTGTAGATACACTTTTTGCAAAGAAGGTTGCCTGTCAATTCTCCACATAGAGTTTTCACGCAACTTTTGTAAAAAGCCACAGCTATTTTTGCGCATTTGTATTCGAAGCGAATGTGTTTTTTGAGTGTTTTAAACCCTCAAGACTAAACCAGTAAATATCAGTTTTTTTCTTGTTTCAAGTTTAAACTTCCTTCTTCGTATCTGCCTTTGTAAAGCCCCAGATTGGAGAAGAAACTGTGAAGGGTATTCTTGCTGCTTCTTTGGCTTGGTATCTGCTTCTTCTTTTCCTTGGTGCCCCTTAAGGCTGGGAGAGTCATATCAAATCGAGGCTGCTCTCTGCTTGTATTTTATTTAAGACGTCTTTCACCTTTAAGAGTGCAGCTGAATCCATGTGATCGCAATCGATAGTCTTGAGAACCGCTTGATTATGCAATAGGATTTTAATTCTAACCTTTTTAGTATTCCTTATCTTTAATACATGTAAGGGTCTAAGAATGGCAGATAGTTTTGCTTAATAGATGGTGGCTTCTTTCGGGAGTGGGAAATACATTTTGTACATGATACCAACAATCGCGGCTTCTATTCCACAATCCATCACTGAACCATTCGCATACCACATTTGCGCTCCTTTATACGAGGTAGAAAAATGATCCAAACATTTGTTCTTTGATAGAATTGTGACCTAGAACCTCTTACTGAAGGCTGCTTTGGTCTTTTTCTTTGGTCGCTGAGGTTAAATGCTTGATTATGGGCTTGATGTCTTCCAGATGGAGGTGGCTTTTAATGGCTCCTAATTTTGAGGTGGCCTTTAAGGTCTTCTAGCAGCTTGTTTCCTGAATTTTGAGATATTGCCTCTATGATTAGAAGGACCTGGGTTTCCACCGTTGAGCCGGAGCTCATTGATCCTATAAATATCAGGCAGGTTATCTTTTGAAGCTTGTTGAGCCCATTAGCAGCAGTTTTTTGTGTGATTTTCTTCCCCCATACGTCAGCTCCATTTAGGATGGTAGGTATAACCATTTGTCTGTATGCTCATAGTGTCTGCCTTCAAGATAGTCGCAAATTGCGTCCAAGCATTTGTTTTGTCACCCAAAGTGCCTCAGTGGCCTTCAATGTTATTTTGTTTAGATGATTTTCCCAGGGAAGTTTCCTAACTACGAAGATTTCTATATATTTTATCTCTTTCTGCAAGTTTACGACTGTACCCTTAATATTTAAGATTTTTTTTCGATTTTTCTCTTTTTGGTGAATAGTTTGGAGTATATAATAGTTTTCGCATTCTGGATCTGAAAACATCCATGTGTGAGTCCCTTATTATTACCGTGACGTCGTCCGCGTACACAAGAGCAGATATGCCCTTACTATTAAGAGCCCCGTGAAGAGTAGTAGGGACCATGGCAGGAGAGATAATATCTCTTCCTGTGGATACCCCATTCTAGAGTCCTCCCTTATCATTGCCTCTCCAGCTCCGCAAACACACCTTGATACCATAGAATTTTACACGCCTATTTTGCTTATTCTTGAGAAGCATCCCCCCTCTGGGGAGTGTGGTGCAGCGAGTAATGCCATGCACCGTAAAAAACAGTTGAGCAACCATGTGTGGGAATAAGACGCAGCTTTATCCGGATTAAGCTCACGCCAAACAGAAGACCAATATCAGGCAGCAAACAATTCACGCCAGGTTGACTTTGTATCGAAAATAATGTTGAGCCCACGGTAATGAGTGATTTTGTCAATGAAAGATTAAAAAGATTAATATAATTAATAAATAAATAAAAGGCATCCATCAAAAATAAGCACCAGCATTTTTACATTGGAACTCCGGAGAAAATTGGATTTAACATTTATATTACAGAGTGATGCACTAACGCAAGTAAATTCAATAAAAGGGAGCGACTGGTAGTATATTTCGATCACACGGTCTGAGTATTAAAGATATTCAATTGTGCTGTAAGGCTGTGTATCTGCTGCAATGTATTGAAAAAAAGCTCCTGAACCCTACATAGAAGTCAGGAAGGTATTAGAGCTGACATTTAGTATGAAGTGGTATCATTTTCATTGTTGGCTTTCCGGTAATTCCACAACTGAGAAACTATTTGACTACCTTGCATATTGTTTCCTTTCATCTTTTCTAATAATAAGTGTAAAAGGAAATTTCAATGATTTGAAAAACCAAAATCGTCAACTTTATGTCATCCTCTCGGAATTGCCAAGTTGTCAACATATCATTATTGAAATAATAGAGGGAATTCCTGGCAAATATAAAACCAAATGAAAACATGAAAGTAATCCCGAATGTCTAACATGATATAGAGATTTTAAGTAATTTTTAATCTGTCAGTAATTGTCATTCAGTGGAGACAGTAAAAGAGTAGCCTCTTTGAGTACAAAAGAAATTAAAAGTGACTGTCTGGACATTTCTGGCTACTTTAGTAAACACTCAAAGAACATTTTTCACATTGAATAAATCAAAACTTGTTATAATAGGACAAACACGACTATCAGTTTTATCGCTACTGTGTGGTGGGTATTGCAAATAATATGTCAATAAATTACAGAAGAATAAATGAAATTATCATAAGACATTTCGCTACCATGAAAGAAAATTGACCTACTCAAGCAAAGTGTTTCCACAGCGCCATTTGTATTAATAATTTGAAATAAATCCTTTCTTCCTCCCAAAGCTCTGCACTGAATATTAGAGGAAAAACTCAATTTGGTTTTTCCTCGAAATTTTTTAAAATCACCTGCCGCCCTGCTTTTTAATGCCACAAGCCATCACCGGGCAAAAAGAAATTTACTTATGTCATATCTCGACTCTATGCCGTTTTTGACTTCGGAAATGTGACTTTTCCAGCTGCAATATCCGTTTTAACACTATCTAAGCTAGTCAATGCAAAAAAAAACACACTATAATTTTCGAGCTTAGAGCTCTTTGGTTTCTGGCGTAAATATGGCATAAAAAGTGTTGATATTGAAATACCTATACTATTCTATATCAATGTCTTGACTTGAGAAAAATTTGGAAATAAGTTTTTCCAACTAAAATTTGGTGTGACATTGACTTAGTCTAAAAACTTTTATCGTTAACATCTATAATATAAGGTAAGAGGGCCATTTTTAAGACCTATAGGGTGAGTCAAGTTCATGACTGTGTTACTGTGCAGTTTCAAATTTTCGTCTGGGCTTGGATTTCAAGATTTATATCAATTATATATTTACCGATTTAATTAGACGAAATAAAATGTATTGTAAGTTAAATGAAACAATTATTTGATTAGAATAAAAAAACAGTGTAAATGTACATTCTCCGCCCAGCTGCTTAGGCTTTTAACGCTTTAGCAAAAATAATCTTATATTATCATGAATGCCTGACCAGGAAACCGATTCTTCTATCTTCTAAAATAAGTTTGGGTATGTGGTTGGGACCATCGTAGTTTTGAAATTTTGAATGCTGATGATGAAATCAATGTAAACTAGAAGTATAAAATACATGGATGCTGTGTGATTAGTCTCATTTTTAGATCAATACCAATAATTACAGCATGAAATGCAAGCTGCGATATCATCATGTACCTAAGGTCTCGGTTGAAACATGAATATAAACTAGCTCAAATTCACAATATTGCACGTATTTTGTTTCAGTGAAAATTGCATAGCCATGCGGAGAGCCGTTACTTCCAGCCACCACTAACATACTTTGGCTGAGTGATTGAATAAATAAACATTTCTTACCAGTTTCCTATCTTTCCTCCCACACGCACGTGTAACAAATTCAATCCCAAAACATATAATTTCTTCCCGAAATAAGTAACTATGCCGCCAACTAAAAAAAAACCCGTGTCATGCGTTATCGCGTTTAGATTGGATCATTCAACGGAATACAAATCAGACTCAGCAGCGGCAATATTGCGTCGGACCATGACGGATACTTACTAAACTGTTTGATTCCAAGCTGAAATTGATATTTTTCGGGTGTCTGCCCATAAAACATTTATACTCGCAATCTGACTGAGTTAGTATCTACCTGTGCAACAAAACTTACTTTTATTGCAGTTGAGTACTAGAGCACACCAATAATGTTATTTCATTATGTTGCGATTACACACAAGATTACATTGCGTTTACCTTGTACGTGATTTGAACAAGTAAAAATTTCAAAGTTATAAATTTATTGAATTATGCAACTGACGACGGAATGACGATTATAGTAGACCAAACAACAACCAACTAACAGCCCCGACAGACGGCGAAATGGTGAGTAGTCATAAATAACAGAATGTAATTCCGCGTTTGTTGAAGACTTTTGGTAATTTTCAGTTGTAGTTATTGTGTGTTTTGGCGAAATGAAATGGTCAAAGAGGTAAAAGAATACGCCAAGGAGAATAAAGTTTCTGGTGCAAGAGTGTTTGTTGGTACGATCATACTTCTTTGAAAGTTGGAGCTGAATCACCCATTTCTTGGTTCAGGGATTATTTTTGCGGTTTTGCGTTTAATGCATTTAAAAAACTAGCATTTTGACCTTGGCAAAGTAGAAAAAACTGAGACTACGAGATTAACGTAGATTAGAGCACAATTTAATTAGTAATTGATTGACGATAAACTCAAACATCTCGCTTTGCACTTCGACTATTGAAGTTGGTGGTCATTTCAAAATTGGTTTTGAGGGAGCGTGAAATTAGAACTCATGGTTTATATTCAGGATTTTCACACTCTCAAGAAATAATTTCTTTATTTTGCATGTGCTTTATTATCTTTACCAAAAATGAACCGCGGGGACGTTGCCGCTGCTCTTTGTCGATTCAAAGAAGCTGTGGGTGCTGTTTCAATCGTTCGGTGACCTTGTGGTGGAAGCAAAAAATTTACGTTTCATGCTGGAAGTCTTAGTAAAGACCTTCATAGCACTGGTGGCGAAAATGAATCGCTTCTAATGAGCTACAACATCATCAACACGAAAACAAACACCCACGCAGCGAAACATGTGTAAATGTTCATCAACAAACGTTAATGTGGATTAACGTGAAACAGACGTACAGGAAGCAGTACTGATCAAAGCCAAAGCCCCTTTGATTTCAAATGAACAGACAGGCGATCGGAAAGTAGGTTATAATAGGACGAACAGGCAATTCAACTAGGGGACGATATCTGGGTATAGCCCAAAACTACTCAAGGCTGACTTGTTACCTATTTTCAACCACTCTTATGCAACATTACCAACGTTCATACAATTTGTGAAAAGGTTAAGTCAATTATGACAAGTTCACGCTTGTTGTGCGGCCTTACTGAAATTAGAAAGGTTATGCTAAAACGTGAGCAGATGGAGTAGGGGTCCAGCTTCTTGGAAGATTTTTCATGAAATACTAGCCATCGGCAGGTGAGCCGGACTCTACGATCATGATATGGTAAAATTAATACAAAGACATAGCAAAACAATAATAATGGAACTAGAGCAGCACATCAGCTAATACAACACTAATTGGCTAACATTAGCACTTGTTCAACTAAACAGCAGATGTTTCAATGTAATAAATAGCATCCACTCATTTTAGAGGCGACTTCTGAAACAAAGCATAAAAGCTAAGGCCTCTTACATGAAAACAGTCCAGAAATGTATACATTAATGAATATCAAGAATATAATCGAAAATCTAATAAACTGGATTGACCATTTTTTAATCCAAGGCTGTCCTCTTTATCAATTAATGAGCTAATGCGACATACAATAACACTTTCGAACAATTAGAGTTCATTTTTATTCATCGTTGCAGCTGTCGAACTTATTAAGAAAACGACCAAGAAAGTTGGCTTGGTTCCAGCTAAGCCCGTTGAATGACTGAATATTAAATCAAAACAGATTGATATCAAATCAAATTGTTTGACTTCAAGCTTTAATAAAGGCGAACAACTGTAAGAAATTAGTCTATATAAAAATTAAAAAATATTTGGAAACTTTCAAGCTGTAGTTGGGATAGGTTCTACTACCGAGTTCAATCACAGATTGAACACAGTGCAATACAAAGTTGCGCGACCACACCCCTCTGCGGGCAAATATGGCTGATAATTGTTTACGTCCTGACAAAAGAAAAAGGCGGGAAATGAAAGATGCATTCTATAACACCTTCGGTTCATTGCTCCCAAATAATGGCAAAATAATTCTCGGTGATTTCAATGCTAAGGTCAGACATGAACAAAATACATTGGGGAATGACTGGATGGCATAGTCTCCATGATAAAACTAATGATAACGACCAACGCCTGATAGACATAGCGTGTGGTACAGATAAAATTATAATCTTGATATGCTCCCACATTGACGCATCCACATTTTAGATGGCAGTACTTTTAACCATCCTACGAAGTATTACAGTATGATAGTTCGACGATGTTTGGATGGAGATGAGGACAACAATTGAAACCGTAACAGAACAAGTTTTTGGGTATGAAGCTCGTCGCAAAAGAAATGACTGGTTTGACGACGAATACCAGAATGAGGTAGAAAAGGAAAATCAGGTGTAAGGAAAGTTCCTTTAAAGAAACACTAGGACGAGGGAACATTACGAAAACCTCCGAGAAGTAGCAAGTAATATTATTAAATGCAAAAAAACGTATATATAATGACGAATACTTTAAAACCATGAATGAAACCTTAGCGACCTATTAAATTGAACAAGGTTACATAGTAGTGATAAGTTTAACATGTGGATATCAGCCCAAGACAATGCCCTGTAGAGAGGAAGTTCGCAATACCATCGCTGAAAATAGCAAGATTAAGAAGAAGTTGGCTCGGTATTTTAAACAACATATTAAACCGGCGTGTGGCTTAATAGTTTCAGAACCGATAGATGTCTCTGCTAATATTCTTATTGACTTTCTGACGCTGCAAGATGTCGAAGTTGCCATAAGAAGCTAAAAAATTAATACAGGGCCGGACATTAACAAAATTCTGGCTGAATTCATCAAATGCGGTGGAAGCTGCACCATAAAAGCCATCCACACAGTGATCCAGCAATCTGAGATTACCAGATTACCAAAGGAGTGGTGCAACTCCATCATACGTCCTATCCACAAAATTAAAAACAAAGTACAGTGCGAAAATTGCAGAGGCATATCAATAATTAGTTCATTCTATAAAAACTTGACGAAAATATTAAAAAATAAAATCAAGATCTATGCTGACAATGTTGTTGGAGTACCAATAGAGCTTAAAGTCTGGACGATCGATGACTGGTCAACTTTTCACAGTGAAACAAGTGCTCGAAAAATGATGGGAGTTTAACATCGACGTATTCCAAATTTTCCTAGATTTGAATGATCGAAACGTACTGTACAAAATAATGCAGCGCCTCTACATCTCAGCGAAGCTTATCCTACTCATCAAAATGATAGTGAAATCGAACACATATCAAGTCAGAATCAATTACTATCTGACGACTTTGACATAAATGCGGGAATAAAGCAAGGTGATGGGCTGGTCTCTCTCCTGTTCTACTCAGCTCTTGAGTTCGTAATAAAGAACATAAAAAATAAGCTTTTATGTAAGCCCAGCCAATTAATAGCCAACGCAGATGTCATCTAAATCCTATCACGTTCTACCACAACCTCTAAAAAACTCGACCAGGAAGCAAAAGAAATAGGTCTAAAAATGAAGCTGACGAAAACAAAAATCAAGACTCAAACAAGAAAGAGGGCCCCCAATAGACAGAACATTGCTCTTGACTAATGTAATTTAGGAAATGGAGACGAATTTATACAAATAGGTGCGAAATTGAGAGTAAAATAAATCAAAACGAAATAATACGAAAAATGGTGCTCGCTAATAAAACTTTTTATTCCGTTCAGGTTATACTGAAGACCAGGTAAACGAAGCTTCAAGTCTATAAATTGTTAATAAAAGCCTGTACTGTGTTAGTTGGACCATCAAACAGGCATACGCAAATATTTTGAACACCTTCGAAAGATGGGTCCTGAGAGGAATAATTGAAACGAAATGAGAAAGCAACCAATGGCAATTGATATACAACCGCGAGCTGTACGAAATATTTTACAATTCAAAATTCGCCACAATCCGCAGACTGCGGAAGCTGCAATGGACTGGTGGATCATATGCAGCGAATGGACAAGCTTCGAGAACTTAAAAAGGTATTCGCCGGAAAAGCGGGGGGTCGAAGGTCAGACAGGAAATACCCAGAAAACGCTGAACCGACTATGTCACAAATAACTGCGCATCGCTGCTCTGATTTTGTAACTGGAGGGCGTAATTCTTGTATCGAGACATTTGGAGGCATCATCTGATACAAGCCAAGGTCTGATAGGGACTGTAGTGTGACGACTAAGATGAACGTTGCTGTTATTCAATTTTTTATGTTGGAGCCTTACGTTTTTTTCTCTTTATTTATTATTGGGGAACATACATATATACTATTTAACTTTAGTTTCATTTACGTACTGAAAATTCGCAATTGGTTCCAATTTACCCTTTCATAGACGTCCTAACTTTATTTGTCTCTGATCAAATTATTGCTTCATAAATTTATTTTGTAATTGATTTTTTTTCCACAGTTTTATTAATAGTTCAATGTCCTTTTGTTTGATTTTACTATTCTAATTGAGGTTTTACATAAATGTACAATTCCTTCTTGAATCTTTTTAAGCTTCCACCTCTGAGTGTACCGTTGAGTTGCGAAATAATGTTGTTACAAAAGTCACCTATGGGACTATTCCGAAAAATTCTAAATTTACAACTATATCGTATTTTGTGCCTTCGAAAGTTTTTTTTATTTCCTAAATCACATTAATTTTATTTTATTTTCCCGAGATTCAATGTATCTGCGATACTATCGGTTAACAATTCTCCCTTCATACAGGTAAGGTCTCACCGAGCTGTCTGTTGATCGGAAGTATTTTCTTTTTATAATTTAGTTCACGTGAAAGTATGTTATGCAAAATATATTGTTATTCTTGTTGCAATAGTAAGAATTTTACAGCTACGTTTGAAGCGTTGATAAGAAAATGAATTTTTGTTTGAAATAAAAATCTCGTATTGTTAGATGGTTTACGATCAGTTATTATATCTTCTTAAATGCTTCAGTATCCTCGTTGTTCAAAACGTCACTGGATGGCATGATGGTAAAAACTTATTTGCTATTAATACACTTTGGTCAATAGCCAGTAATCCTTAAAAATGATGTTATCTTTTTGAGAGTATCTTTCCCTTGTAAATCATTTGACTCCCCCGGATTTTGTTTATGCCCTCCTTTACAGTTTATACTTTCTCATCCAATGAGCAATTTTTCTTAAGGATTAATCTGAAAATGTGTTTTCTTGAATTTTTTCATGATTATTTTTCTTGGTTTGAAAATTAACTAGCAAGAATAGCATACGTAGAGATGGGACTGCTCCTGCAATCGCTGCTACTAATCACACTGTTCTTTGAAAAGAGCAGTGAGCGATGCGATTGCTCTCTGCTCATGCTGTTCAATTGCTCACTGCTCTTTTGCAGAGCAGAAAGTTTTACGAAGAGTAATTTGGTTGTGTTTTGCTCATGTTGTTCGACTGCTCATTGCTCTTTTGCTGAGCAGAAAGTTATGAGGCGAGCAGTGAGCAATTTGATTGTTTTCTGCTCATGCTGTTCAACTACTCATTGCTCTTTTGCAATACAGAAAATTTTAAATGCTCATCTATTCAGTTTCTTTTCTTTCTACCCTTGCGAGTATTTTCGGACTTGCAAGTATTTTATTCAATTATTCAAAAAGTTTTTAGGGCAAAAGTAGCTGAAATCGGACAAAATCGGACAAAATCGGCCAATTTTGGGTTAGAGTGGTTTGGGACATAACGGGCCAAGACTTATTGCTATGATATAAAAATTTCGGTTTTGTAGGGGAGTAAGGGGTTTTTTAGCCATAGTAAGTGGTCGGAGAGTATATTAGTGATATTTTAAGGGCGAAAAAATTTTTTAATGGGGGAAATTGGCCAAAAACGTCCATATTTTCCAAAAATTTTTTTTTGGTCTAGCATGGATTTAAGGAACTTTCTGAGTTGTTTCGGGCAAAATTTCCACACAAATCTGGGAAAAAGCGGCCTAGTTTCTAAGATACGTCAAAATCAAATCCGCCCGAAAAACTGAAAGTAGCACTAAAAATGTTGAGATCCTTTTTGGTTCTGCGGCGGTGCTCGTGACTGCACTCCAACCCTACCGGGGTTGTGACTCATGTCCAGCCTTACCGAAGAGATTGGCCTCCTAGTGGGTGCATGTTTAATACACGTAAAAATTTTGTTATCATTTCTAAATAAAATTTTCGACAAACTTCATGCTTCGGTGAGGCGAAGTGGAAAACCGATTGTTTTAGATTAGCCAGGAAAAATAAATCTTCGATATTGAATTACATACTGCATAATACTGTACATGCATAATAACATTTCACTACGTTGCTTGCATCCAATATATGACATTTTGAAAACCACAAAACTACTATACGATTTACCAAGCACTTGGCAATACATTCTTCTGCTAGCAAGTGCCGAATTAATGCAGGCAACGGTTTCCCAAACATACTACATCTGTTCGAAACATGAGCATCCATCGCCACGGAAAAATACAGTCACATTGTAAGCATGCATTGTAAGAATGCGATTGCAATCTGAGGCTAGAAATTGCTATATCAAGCACAAATCGAAGGCGATGAGAAGGTAACGAGCAAACACCGGTAATGAAAAAGTAGCGAGCGGTTTTTCGTACGCACGAAACTGCAATCGCAATTGCGATTGAATAGCTGCTACTCTAAACTGCTCTTTGCTCAAACTGCTCTCTGCGATCACTGCTCAGTAAAAAGAGCAGTTAAGCACATCTCTAAGCGTACGTAACTTTGTATAATTATGCCCATATCTTCTTCAACATATGCTAGAATTTTCCACTTATATTGGTTCTGTTATTATAATTATTATTTTCAATTTAGTAATGATAGCTATGTGTCTTAACAAGGTTCCGTTATCATTTCGTATGCTATTTGATTTTAACTGCATTTATATCTATTCTTATTGCAATGGTTTCAATGCGGCTATATTTATGAAATTGTTTTTTTTATAGCTATATCCGTTATGATACTGGTGGCTATCATTATTTTCGTCATATATATTTATATGATGGCTATGTTTGCATTTGTGTTTCAAAATGTTGTAAATTGCTGTCTTCTTCTTGGAAGCTAGATATATTTCAATTTCTTGACATCGAAACAGGTGAGATCATCGTTCAGTCTTTAGATGGCTGGCCATTATGAAAGAACCAGAAGGTAATTTTCTAAAACCTTCTTACAATATTTCTTTATTATAAAAATGATAAACAAAAATTTTATCTCACTTTTTTTTTTATTTTAGTAGGAAAAGTGGCTTTTTATTAATCCTTTTTTAAGTGATGTTTCTCTTAAGTGTGAATGTTATGATACATGATTATAGCGATCATTTATTCAAAGAATCTTTCAATCCCTTTTGAAAGTGTTGCTGAAATTCGATTCAATAAATAGATAGCAGTAATGTCTTGCCTCATTAAATAAATTACTTTAAAATGTATTCATTAAAATTCTTGGCTATCATTTACGCATCTTTATTTCCAACCAAAAACTTTCAATCATTTCATTGACGTGCACCTCCAAGATGTACGGTAACTTTCATTGTCGACCTTCAAATTGCGTAGGCTTCATCTTCATCAGTAATCGAATAACAAAGAATTTTCAACACCATAATAGCATTTCACATGCCATCATCACAATCCAAATCCATTCCCCCTGTCAACTTTACTTGATTATGTACGCTGAAATAACTCATCGTCGCCAGATTATAAAAAGCACCAAAACCTTCAGTGAATTCAAGAGCCAAACATACTGATACACCAGCCTCTTGCATCCGGCATCTTCTCCTGTGTCCAGGAAGTGCGGAACATTTTTTTTTTAATTTCTGCACGATCAGACGCTCGCGGCCCTAACCAGAAGAAGATATTCATAAGCTATGTCTTTGTGGAAGTGTGTGATAGTACGCTACAGCTTAACTCTGTGTACCAGAAAAAAATAAAAAGTACGATTAAGATACAAGCCGCTGACGATTAATCTCAGTGAGGCGGCATATGGTTTCTTTGCCGGTTGCATAATTAATTACACTATTGTCGCTGGCTGAGTGGTAGCTATAGTTTTCCCATTGCAACAAAGGAGGCTTACGACTCCATTATGAAAAACCTGCGTTCGAGGGAAATGATCTGAAAGTACAACGCAGTCGAAAATGCTGATATGGTCTCCTATTGAAATAGGGCAAGGTTAATGGAAGCTTGCTCAGACACCTAATCTATGCTCTGTGCGAAATTTAATAAAATATAATCCAAGGTAAGAGCGTAACGCTCAATGCAAAGAAGAATCCATGAATACTTGAATATTTGTGAACTCAGAGATGTGTTTGCTTTAGTGGCGACTCTCCCAGCGTAATACTTAAAACCTAAAATGAAATAAAAAAGTGAATGTTAGGCATTATATGTCAGTTCATTATTGGAAAGAATTTTTAACGTATGATACAAAAAGTTAGTTAGTAAACAAACCACTTTGATGTGGATGTACGAGTATGCTTTGCGAGCTATGGATGTATGGACTAGTGAATCCAATCCCGGGATCCGAATCCCGGGATCCCGAACAGTTTTTGGCCACTAAAATCCCGGATCTCAATTAGGATTGATGGTTTATAGTCCCGGGATTATAAATCATCAATCCCAGGATTATAAAATATCAATCCCGGGATTTTAGGGACTAAAAACTGTTCGGGATCCCGGGATTCTAATCGCGGGATTAGATTCCCTAGTATGGACATGTCAAGCTATCATTAAGATATCATTAAACGTTTGACTGCGGCGGGCATTTTAATAAGCTTTTAGGAACCTGTATATTTATTTGGAAACAAGAATTTCGAAAAAAACACATGCAAAATGAAAATTAGTTTTGTTTTATGCTCAGTTATGAGAATGTTTTCAGAGTTTTTAGCCCAATGTAGGCACTGACTGCCTAAAAGTAAACAAAGTTTTTTTTCCAATTTCCATTTGTGATAGCTTCTTACAAAAATCAGTTTATTACGAAAGTTACAGTACGTATTAATGTTTGCCACAAATATATATGCGTTATTTTTGATGAATTGCTCACACTTTAGCAACAGTAGTCATATGAAAATATATCCTTCAAATCATAAAGCCACCCGAAATTTTTTCGTTTTTTGAGGAAAAAAGTAAACTATTACAAAAATTTTCTTTTGTCCTCCCTTACAGAAATGCATATAATATGTAGGCCACTGTGTGGCTGTGACCCCATCTTCTCCTATTACTTTCAATGCTGACAAGAATTTACAACGAAATTCATACATTAGACTAATCTTAATAACAACCAAACTTCCAGATTTTTGGCTGCGAAATTTGGATAATGTTGCCAGCTGCTACAAATAAAGTTTTGATGAGTTGATCGAAATACAAAGCCAGTTTTATACAGTTTTGGCTGCAACACTTGTAAAGGGCGGCCAGCACCGGGTACTTTTTTTCATTTTTGTAACAAGCGATACAGGAACACGTTTTCAAATGATAAGCGTCTTAGGACAGGCATAAACAGCAAAGGATCATTTTTCTGAAATTTCGAAGATATGTCGGGTGGCAATCCTCGAAATTTTTCCTATCTATAACTTTCGATTCAGAAACCGCATCGAAATTAAACTCTTTGAAGAAGTTGGTCTATTCGTATTTTTTTTTGTTCGAGTGCCAGTTCCATTTTGGCGTTTTTTTTGCCAAGAGATGCTACCCTGTAATTTTCAAGATTAACAACTTTTAATGCAAACAAACAGCCACTGTTTGAATTTTTTAAGTATTCAAATCTTCGCTGATGATAACTTTTAAAGCCTCTCTACGTCTTCAACCACCGATGCAATCGTCACCTAATCAAAATGTTGACTCTTGCGCACTGAGAAATGCTATCGTTAAATGTTCATACGCTTTGTATCTAGCTTGATGATTTGGTTGTAAGTATAAGAAATTGATTTAATAAACATTTCATCCACATTAAACATTAAACATTCCATTTGGCGAAACCTAAACATTCCAATTTTACCTTATTGCAATTGCCTATAGATCAGTGATATCTCGTCGTTGTACGCGAGTTCTAAAAATTACTTTAAAATTAACGAATTTAGATATGTACTGCAATATCCGGAATACAGACAGAAGAAGACTGAAAATGATAGACCAAATTATGGAGACAAAAATAATTTCTCAGATCGATGCAAACCTATCTAATTTAATTTGATAAAATATCCATTAAGTCCTCAGCTATTAAAAAACTTTGACCACTGTAATACGACAGTGACGCCTGTAAAAACCAAGCTATTGGCAATCAATTACTAACTTTTAATACAAATATGGTCAGCATTGAAATACCTACTTGATATTTTGTATAATATTTCAACCAATTGGCTTGTATAGTTTATTTATATTATATGTCAATATATTTTGTTTGTGCTTCCCTAAATCTCAAAACCACGAGCCGCCATTGCTGTAGGTCAAGTCGTATAATACAAAAAGGATACATTTTACTGATCGATTGATTGCCCCTAAAAATAAGAAACCGTTCAAATTTTATTTTCGACTCGCGAAACTCAAGCTAGACGGAAACACGCTTAGCTGAGTCTAAGGTTCATTTAAGTCTGAAGAGTGAATGTAGGACCTTAGTGAGCGTATCAAGTTTAGATTATGCTTGGATTTCACCTGGTATTGATCACCACGTAGGCTTTCATAGTGCTGGTTATACTGAGAAATCTCCTGTGAATTATAAGTGGTTGCTATATTTAATACTTCAGCAGAAGATTCGATAAGTATTGGAGAAAACAATGTGTTGTCTAGGCATGTTTCTAAGTATGAATTAGTCGACTTGAATAGGCAGTGAGTTTGAGAAAAATAAAGAAACTTGTTAGAACCTATTAAAGTATAACCATTATTCACCCGCAGAAACAACATTGTGCCAGCTCTCTTTTTTAGGACGAATAACAATACATGTCCAATGAAGTACATAGTATAGATCCAAACCGTTTTTTTTTGTATATTTTGTTTCAACCATTTCTACAGCTACCTACAAAAAAACAGAGCTTGTATCTGTATAATGTAACTAAAAAATCTATCGCCACAACGGCCGCTATTGTCATGTAAAACTGTCATTTTGCAGATTTTAAAATGGATTTGACCACTTTCACAATATACCAAATCCTATCAAGTTTCCAAAAATAGTTATTTGTACTATTCAATGTAATATCTATTTCATCAATATTTGTTACAAGAGTCTGTCGATTTCTTCTTAAGATTTGATTTCATTTTACAATATTTTTCATGATAGCATATGTTGCTACAACTAGCTTCAAGTTGAATTAAAATTTTTCTCAGCCATAGTAGTATTACTTTGCACAAAAACATTCAATTTGACGACGTGAGAAGCATTATCATCATTGGTATTATCGCACAAATAAAGTTTTATTGTTGATTTTGAAGAGTAGATAATTGATTTGTAGATCATATAAGTTCAATTAGAAGAAGACAACAGTCTGGTTTTTGGCTTATCGCCGACAATAGTAGTTTCCAAAAGTAATTATAATGTATATGTGTATTGGAATGAGCGACTTAAAAAGTGTATGCCAATATTATCGGAAAAAGTTACGGAAACCTTCTAAAATACATAATTACATTGAAAGCCAGTAAATTGAAAATGTATTAAATATTATGGTACAAGTGTATAGTCAAAATCAAGGTTTGCTTTGAAAGTCGATGTGGAATCTCTCGTTTAATTTTTCTTAGGGCGTACTTGTTTCTCGATCTAATTTAATGAATGAGATCTAATGTCTGCGACAAGGTCTTTTTGAACGAAGATTGTGAATTTGGTGCAGAAAGTTGGCCGTGTCCGAAAACGAAGGGATGCTTAAAGCTTTGTTTGTGTTTGTTTAGCTTTAGCTGCCTACAATGTAACCACTTTAGTTGAAAATGTCGATGAAAATGAAAAATATAGCTATTGGTACAATCAACTTTAACTAACGTAAGATAATAGATCAGTATTTCTTGAATAAAATGAGGCGCTGGTTGGGTCAATGCTGAAATTTTTGACTTGAAGTTGTTTGTTTCTTTCTTCAAAAAAATAATATCGTCGACGAATCTCAGATGCACTTTTAGAACAAGAAAACATTCAGCAAATAAAGTTAAATAGAGCTTTTTAAATGTTTGGTGGACTTACAAGCGTACGCATTTACGAGACTTGGTTTAAACAGTGAGTTTTAGATGTGCTCTTTGCGATGGCTGGTACAACTTTACACACAGAAAAATTTTTTTCTAAAAAAATTTCTTACTAAGAAAAATCAGTTAAAACTATATGTACGTGAAGTAAAGTTTAAAGGCAATGTTTAAAGGAGTCCACTGTAATATTTGTATTAGTCAGACATATATCTATTGTACCGGGTTCTTCAAAACAACTAGGCTTCTCAACTACCTCGATTCGAAGAATTTAATTTTGAGCAAATATTTTCTTCCTAAGTATAATTTCTTCTAGTTAGTTCAGATGTGAGAATAATATCTAGAGATGTAGCACAGACAGATGTGAGACACACAAATGTAACAATAATATCTAGAGAATTTAATACGTACATATTTTGTGTAAAAAAGGGGTAAAAGATCGATATCCAACTATGCGAGCAGTCGTTCATCAGGCGAAGGAACAATATTCTATCCCCTAAATTCCTACATAACATGAATTGAAGTGGGAGTCCCCGGTTAATATGAACTTTCAGTTAGTACGAATCCTGAATCACAGCTTGTAAAATGTTCACAAATAAAGTTTACTATGCTGATCATATTGGTGTCTCTGCTTTCAAAGTCAGAAAAGGATGCAAGCATTATGTCTTCAGAAAAAAAACTTTTTTGCTTTAGAAGTCTTTTGTAACCAGGGTATATGCCTGCACGTCCCTCTTTGGTTTTCCTTCTAGTCATTTCGTATTGGATGTTTTGTCATTTTCTTTTCTCGAATCTTCGGTCCTTCGTATGAAGCAGCTTTTACAAATTTTTTACTTCATGTTGGGATTCCTGAAGTTACTTATTCGAAGATTTAAGTTGCATTTCTATGGCCCTCAGACATATATGGATGGCATAATTCAACTCTACCGACGAAGTTTACTCCAGAATATGCATTACTTTTCGTATCTTTGTTTTCTGACAATAATCAGAGAAACGTTTGTTGTTTTCTTCGTTAGTAGCTCCCAATTAACCGCTTCTGGATCCGCTGCAAGTTTTGCTAACTTGATTTTCTCTTGCATCCAGTTCTTAAACTTGAACTAAAATTTTTCCGCATTTTGTTGACTTTTTTTTCTAAATGGCCTTGAACTTGGAACACAATTGGTGTGCGATTTCAGCGTCTACGTGTTGGTTGTGGTTTGTTATCACTATGAGCAAAAAGGTACTCGTAGACTTTTTGAAACCTAAGAGATGCATTGGTTTCCTCCAGCAAGTTTCCGAAGAGTTGACTTCGCAAAACTGCACCTGGAAACGAAATAAAGTCACAAAGGCTCTAAACCTGAAACTAGGATCTAAGTTTTAAGAAATATCAAAATAATGAAGGAATATTATAATGAAAGTATTTGGGCAGGCACTATGAGCCACAATTTTATGGCTATGCCAAAAATAAGAAATATGGAAATCACACATTTATTCAAGGGAATTTTGTTGAAAGCGAAAGAAATCTTTGTATGCTCATGAAAAGTATTTCTTTTTTATCACTTTGCATACCAACTTGGGTTCTGAACAGCAAACTCACCTGAAAGGTGAATTTAGAGGATTGAGTTGAGCGGGGAAGCAATGTGATTTACGCCAGCAAGATAGTGCTGGATAAAACGTGGGGTCTAAGCCCTGCTCTAACGCACTGGATCTATATGGTGATAGCAAGGCCTATCCTTACTTATGGATGCTTGATCTGGTGTCCAGCAATGAATAAGACTACCTTTGCTAGCATGACGTACAGAGTTCAGCAGCTGGCGGCTGTCTGTGCCACAGGTGCCTTAGCCTCGACTCCTTCGTCTACTCTAAACGTCCTGCTTCATCTTCCTCCACTTGACCTCTTTGTTAAGTGCACTGCCGCAAAAGCTGCTGACAGGCTTAGGAAATCGGGACACGACGAGTCACGATCCTTCGGCCACAGCAGCATTGAGCGGGGGAACGCAAGTAGCACCGACTACTTGGTCCCCACTCTGTGCTTTGAGCGGGGATATCAAGCGACTGTGGGGGATGGGCAGGAGTGGAATCAGCAAATGGGCGCAGCAACTCTTAGTATCGACACTGACGGCTCTAAAACAGCTGCCGGAGTGGGTGCTGCAGCATTTTCTGCAGATGCAACTATAGAAGCAACTTTCAGGCTTCCTAATCTCTGTAGTATTTTTCAGGTGGATGTTTTTGCGATGCGTAAAGCCGCAGACCTAACAAATGCCAGAGATACCACGAGTGAGAAAATCAACATCTTTACAGACAGTTAAGTAGCGGTTACAGCTCTGATGTCTTACTCATATAAACCGAAGTGTGTACTTGACTGCATTCAGGCCCTGAATAGACTGGATAACAACAGAAGGGTCAGAATTTTCTGGGATCCTGATCACAAGGGCATTGAAGGAAATGAGAGTGTGGACGCGTTAGCCAAGCAAGGAGCTAGCCTTCCCCTGTCAGGATCGGTTGACATTCTAACTCCAATCGAAACAATCAAATACTCAATAGACTCCAATATGATGCTAGGTGCGATGTGCAGATGGCGTGCAACTCAGACCTGAAAGGCAACCAAAATCATGTGGGGGTCATACAATCTAGTAGCGAGTAAGTACCTGCTCGAACTAACGCAAACTGACTGCAAGTTCATCATAACGAGCCACTGTTTTGTAGCAGCACATGCCATGAAAATGGGACTCCTAACCAGTGACACCTGTACGAAGTGTCAATATCCGGGAGCCTCAGAAACAATCCAACACCTTCTGTGTCACTGCCCGGCACTGAGGATAACCAGGCAGCGCTGCTTTAGTGAGCCCTGGCTGGTGAATCTCTCACATGTAGCAGAGCAGAGGCTGAATAACATCATTCAGTTCGCAAAAAGTGTGTGGACAGAACTTTCTTTCTCCGGGTCCATTTACCTGGTATCGCTATGGACCAATTGGGTCTATGGGTGGCCTTGTGCCAGCCAGTTGAACTTAACCTAGCCTACTTTGCATAAATAAGTTCTATTAATTAAGAAAATTTTACTTTATGCACTTTAAAATCAAAAAACGCCTTACCGCTTCCGCGTTAAAATTGGCGGGTCACAAAAACTGTATGTGAAAAATTAGAGATATGGTACCTGTTTTAGAAGCACCGTTCAATTTTCTCTAAAGAAAAGTAAAATTCATTTTCGGATCAGTGAAAATGTTATCCATGTTCGTCTAGATTGTGCTAGCTGGACTAACGATGATAGTTTTTCGATTTTCCGCGAGTTCGTCATCAATTTCGCTAATATTCATTATCGTTGTGAAACTTATTATGATATATGTAGTGTAAAACAAATAATTTTATTCTGATTGAAATAAGCAATATTTTTCAAATTTTTTTTTTTTGTAGAAAATTCATTCTTCTTCAAAATATGGGTTTGATAACAGCTTTCCGGATAAGTCGAATTGTGTCGTCCTTTTGGACTTAATTAAGAAGACCCATTTTGAATATAACAATTTTTTACCGCTCTAACTTAAGATTACTATAAATGAATGATAATTATACCCTATTTTGTGATTTTGATTATATTTTGGTTCTAGTTTTTGCTGTATCTTACTATTGAAAATGGAGCTTTTTTCCAACAAATAAGAATTTACTAATGTTCAAAATACGTAATTGAGACTACTATGTTTCAATGATTTTGGGCTTGATGGTTGGAAAAACAAAATAGATGAGCACAACAAAAGCCAACAGCAGTAGCATTTGTAAGCAACGATTATAGCGCAACAAAATAAAATTGCATTTTAGCTAAATTTCTTTTTCGTTTCTATTCAATGATCACATGATACGCATCAAGACCGACATTCAAACCAATAAAAATTTCTAATTGGCCGATTCTTTGGATTTCGGCGAAAAATTCGTGTGAATTGTCTACGCGATGCATCCACCCCTCCATGCAAATTTTCAGCAAGACAAAATCTTAACCGACCATGTATTTTGCACAAATCGCTCTCCACATATACTTACAAAAGTCGAACAAGGTGCAAATCATCTCTAATCCCAAAGCCATTGCGATTGCCAGTCAGTCACAAATCACAGATCTATGCAAAATTTGCAATACTATTAGACTTTTTAGCAAAAATACATAGTCTCGCCAGTGAGTGACAGACCAACTCCATCTGCTTCTGCCTATACTTTTTAGGCGATTGGAAAGTAAATGCTCTTGCTGCTGCTGCCACTACAACTGGTGGTATCTACCACCGATCGTAGTGCAGATTGCCGATGGAATTTCTTGGACCGCCGCAGCAACAGAAGTCGCAACAAGTCAGTTAATGGTTGAACGCAGGTTCGTTTGGTTCAGTTTTGCTTTCGTTCAAAACTGGTGTCCGTTTCGATTCGAACCGTTATTAACTTTTACTGAAAACGCATTCGCAACAGAATACGGTTTGACTTTGAAACAACGCGAGTAGTCGCACAAACCGAAAACTTTTACCTTCCTCCCGAGTTACTTGAGGACGTTCATACCTTGTCGGCGTCGTACTAGATGGGAACGTAAGAAGATACGTGCAGACCCGTTTCAATTTCAGTTGGAAAATTTTATCGGTTAATGGATTAAAATCAAATTGAAAGTGTAAGTCACCACTAGGAGATCCGTTGCAAAAAACAAGTTCCCAAGCATCTTTACTGTTTCATTATAATCTCTAGTAATTTCGTTAAAAATCGGACGCGATTTCATTTAGTTTTCGCGGTGGTCATTGATATCGCAATAATATCGGTCAATAGTGAAAAGTGTCGTATGAAGTCATCGACAGCAGTAGCGGCGACGACAGCAGCAACGACATTGATTTCTTGCACCCAAGACACCTGTACTAGCGGCGGCCGCAACAGATGTTGAAGAAGTGTGCCTAAGAAATCGACCGGAAGAGAGAAATACGCAAAAAATTGTTTGTAACAGTTGTATTTAGTTTGTGACTTATTGGTTGGTGTTTTCGGGAAGGCGGATACACTAATTGGATTTGTACTTTGTCTTATTGGACAAAGCAAAACTCGCCGACTGGAATAAAGTGAAAGATCAGAAAGATGATTTTAAGGTGAGTGTTGATCGGTTGTTACTTGTTAATTTTGTTGTGCTTTTGCCAAATTTAGAAGAAATATCGTGCTTGAGGTTTTTGCAAGACAAGAATAATTTTTACGTAGAGTTGGAATAAAAACACAAGTGTCCTGGGTAAAAAAAAACGCAGCGATCGATATGTCGAAAAGTGCATGTCATATAATTTGTAAGCGACAATGCTTTCTCCTTCGATTTTTTTTGCAAAATATATTTTTGAGATTTTTCTGAAGCTGCTAGTGCTTTTTTTCATGTTATCTTTGCATTGTCTCTGAAACATGCAGGCAGAGCTACAAGTGTTTTGCTACACTTTCGAACATGATGGATTCATTTTATTACGACCTTCTACTAGTTTTGCCGCATTCATATTTTTTTTTTACATTCGTGGCTTTGTATTTGACTGCATTGCTATCAATCACAAACTCCATGACTCACCGCTTGGTAAAAAATGTATTTTCGAAGCGTGTCCTTAGATTTGATTATCTATGAAACTGACCCTAAGAAAATATTAAACTGATGTTAAACTTTAACTACGCGTATTCTCTGGTATGTTGTAAATCTTGTGATAACAATTGCCGGAGCTTTATAGCCCCTTGGAAGCGGTGCCCTAGCTGAAATTTAAAAACTTACATGAATTTCTAGATAATTTAGTCGAATTAAACGTGTTAAGTAATTCCGAATTTGGGTTCTAAGCTTTCTAAATTTAGGTTCTAAACTTAAATAGGTGATAAAAATTAATCACAAATGCTCAGTACATTGAGGGACGATGCAAATCAATAGACCAAATAACGGACAGAAGAACATTTTCTAACGGCACTCTTAAGGGATTATTGATTTATTTTTCCATTAGAGCAAGCATGTACAAAGGTAAACTTTGATTGTATTGCGATAAATACTCACGATTTGAACAGTTTCAACTTGGGCTGTGCATCTAAATAATTTTTTGTTATGTGGTTCTCATGAGTACCTATAAGTAAACGTCATCTTCTAATCCATCCTTAGGGTAAGAACTGAAACAACGCATCAGCCAGTATCGTTTTCTACTGTAATCTGCAGTGTGAGCTACCAAATTTAATCATCGATTCTGGGCACCATATAACAGAATGTTGATTACCTGAAGCTTACCTTCACCTCTGATCTTCAGGGAAGGCAACGCTCGACCATTTGAAGGATATGGGTTCACATCGATTCATGAGCTATCCCATTAGATTTTAAATCGAAGCCAAAACCAACGACCATACAGTGACCAATTTTACTTGGCAATCGCAAAACTTACCGAAGTATGTCCTTAGGTTTTGAAAGCCAATTGCAGCTCTCATATTTGCCTCGTAATAGATTCAGCAAACTCTTTGACAGATTGCTTAACAATATATCTTCCTACGATCTCTTGGGGACTGGGTGCATGCTTCAAGCCAGCTTGAGGTCAGAACTTTTCATTAGGCTCCCGCCTCACTTAAACTATCCCCTATATAAGTGCGATACAATGCTACGTATATTTCTATGTGAAATGGTATCCAACTTCAGAGCTGAACTGGTCAAAATTACAAAATTAAAAATACACAAAGAAAAAATGAGAGAGGCATCATGGCTGTGTTTGTACATAGAGTGAGATATGATGCAATATCTTAATTTTAATACTGTCAATCAAGAATTTGATGTTTTAAAATGCTACAAGTTTTGTTTCAATAAACATAAACTATAAGCTTTGGCCTTCATTACTATTCTTTGTTCCATTATTTAATTTTCATTTTTTTTTTTTTTTTGGTTTTGAAAACTGAAAATGGATAAAACCGCAGATCGTCCTGCCTGCCTCCTTTTTATTAGCACTGCTCCAGAATAGTGCTTCTTTAGTGATGCTAATAAAATGTGCAATGCTGATTTTGAAATAGCTGATTGAATCAATTACACACATAAAGTATATACCGTTCTTTCAATAGGTATACAGTCTTGAGAAGCCCTAGGTAGAAAAATTGATCCCCAATATACAAAAAAGTTTAAGCGAAAGGTTAATTACTCAAAAAACCAGCCTTAGGAGAAGCTGCTTTACTTTTTTTACGCTCATTATTTTTTTATGGATCGGAGTTTTTAAGTTGAAATAAAAAATTCATTTTAAAATCAATGTAATTCTAGTATGCAGCACTGATCAGCTGTAAAGTATACAACGCTTTATTGCGTTCCGGTGAAGTATGTAGCGCTAGAGGTCATTTCGAGATCCTAAGCATGGGTTCATTGACAATATTAGCTATGCCAATATGCAATACGCAGAACTGGTTCTTGACAACCCATAGTTGTTTGATTAACACTATCTTTTCAACGTGTGGACACAGACGGAAAAGTAGTGAAGTTTCATTTGGAGAGCCTTCAGCTTCATATATTATCATGCTGTGAAGATCTTGTTGGTTCCAATGGCTATCTCCTCCTCGGCACCCGAATGGAGCTCCAACAGAACAAGACAGCTACTTCTCAGTGGTAGTAGCAGCAATTGCTTCATCTCCCAATGCAGATGTTCTTGAGTAAGACTTGGGTGCTTCAGACGGCCGTTTTTCTGCAGCTTTTTTCTCTGATGCAAACTCTTATCTCATCTTTCCGAAGAGGATGAATGCTCCAGCTTTTCGATTTTTCTTTTACTTCATTCAAATGCATCAAATTCGGAAGAAATACCTCGTCGACGACGATGAGAGATTAGTGTTGTTCACCGGATAGCTCACTGATGTTGGCCACCTTCCAGACTCTTACTGGTAGGTCACCATTGCTAAGCCACCATAATATCCTCTGGGAAAGAATGTTTGATGGGATACATGTCTTGGATTTAGGCTTACTAAGCAACTTCTGATTTCGCATCACTGGATGAAATTTGAAAATTAAATTTGTCATGAAAATTTTTTCGAAAGGTTTTTTTGATTTCTCGTCAAAATTTCGATTTCAAGTTGTTTTCTACATTTTCAAGCAGGTGTTTATTCGTGGTCTTTAAATTATAAGTTTTGAGATGATTGTGAATATTCTCATAATTTTTTTGTTTTCGACCTTTTCACTATGCGTCTAGCCTTATCTCAGAAACTGATTTCCGGAACATGTACTTTACCAAAAAGATTGCATTTCGCTGCAGAATTTTTTGGCTAAAATGATTAGTATATCTTTATAGCACTTACATGCATCAAAAGAAAAAAATGAATAATATTTAGTTACAACAAAGAATATAAATGCAATTTGCAGCCAATCCAACAGAAGTTTTCCGAATTATCTGATAGAAGCAATGAAAAATACGTCAGATTTTCAAGTTTTTCTTCTCGTAGTATTTTTAAATGTCAAAGTATATTGAACTTTTTTTCTGGGTAGACACACTTGAACGTCCAAACTGACTACTCTTCTTGATTAGCTATTCAAAGGAAGGTTGTGAGAGCCAGTCTAATAACCTTTTCAATTTACGACCAAGGACTTTCTCAATACATAGCAGGCTGCTTGGAGAAACTTATGGTAGAGAAAGAAGTTGCTGACCTGCCGGCTGAAACGAAACCTCTCAAAGTTACTGCATTTGAACTAATATGACTCATTAATTCCAATTCATAAGTCAAACTCAAAGAATTAATATAACATAAGAAATGCACCCCTTTTATCAGCAGCAGTAAAATAAATGTTTCACGTTACAGATTATCTGACCTGGGCTATTACCTTAAGTAAAAACTCTCAATCTCAAGATCAACCCCAATTAAATTAGAAAAATTCGAAAAAGTGAAATGGTCCTAGTTTTTCACTGAAGGCTATGTAATAAACGGTCAATCTGGAAGCGAAGTCTGTTTAGTCGGCGAAGTTAGCATGTTTGCTTTTAGAGTGTGTTTGTTCAATGTTACGATTACACCAGTAATCAATGAGGTAATTTTCTGATTGCAAAAGTTATAATTACATCAGAACCCAATTTCTCACTACATATAAAGCTGATGACTTATGGAATTCCAAACTTAGAAATTTCGATTGCCAAATATGTATAAAAGACCATCTAGATGAGCATCTCATAAAAGGGGCAGCCAATAGTAAAAACTTAAAAGATATTACATAGTACTAAGCTCCAATACTCAGATTATCCCCGCCTAAGATCAAATACGAATTTTGTACTCAAATTGCTGGGGTAATTGTTCAAAAAGGTAACCGTTAGATACGGCAATGGGAGAGAAAAAAAAATCTTCATACCTTGATCTGTGCAAATAGAAGGTTCAAAATGTATTAAAGTAAAAAAGCACTGGATATGGCGACGAAACTGATAATCGATTTATTCGGGTTAAAAACATTAAACACTTGAAGATACTAAGCTCAATGAGTAGTGTTCTTGAGTGCTGCTTAAAGCTATGCAACTCACAAAAGTGCTGAAAACCTTTCTTTCACTGTGCTGAAACAAAACAAACGCATTTCATGAAGAAAAACTTTTAGTAATTTGGATTATATTATGGAAAAATAATAATAAAAAATAATTATTTTGAAAAAAATTGCAAAAATTAAATAAACATATTTGTGCCCATTTACTGAAACTGTATTGCAATCACTGTTGCATATTCGAAACCAATCAAAATCCAAAAATCAGTCTTAACATATTCTGCACAAAATCAAACTATTAACAAATTCAAAACAAAGAATCACCAGTCCTTGAGTTTTCTCTCAAAACAATCCACAACAGAGCAATACACTTCTACTACAATATGGCACACAACATCAAACAATGTCATCGGAATTTCTAAACGATTCGACATAATTTTTCAACTTTTCTTGTATGCACTTCCTAATAGGTATGTACACATTCAATACCGTTAGTTAATTAACATGCTCCTGAGAAAATTGTTGAATGAAAGGTAGTTTATGTGGACGCAATCGCACTGTCATGTCGTTGCCATAACGTCATCATTTCCATGTATAATCTATTCACCTGTAAGTCCACATCATTCAACCTCAATTACGTTCAAACACATCTACATATGAATGTATTTAAATTGTACGTTGAAACGTCTGTAAAAATATTATGTGCGTACGTACGTTCATCGAATAATGAATGTCGGCACTACTGTTGCCATCCTGGTACAATTCAGTAAGCATATTATGGCACTGACTGAGTGACTACTTATAATCAATTTTCCGCCAAAATGTTAGCCCAGTTTCCGCAGTAGATACCATTCTAGTGTATGTATGCAAGCAAATCTACTTCGATGACACTGAACTTTCAGCGGCATCGGCGTCACGTCCGTAGGCCACGGTAATTTTCATTTATTTTCTCAATCAGATCGAGAAATATAGATTAGGACAAGATAATGCTGAGAACATGTGATATCAAACAATAGCAACAACAAGAACAGAATGCGTGATGTTGGCTTGAATGCATTTGATATCTTTTACTTGTAAATATTAAAAGATCGCGACCTTGCGCTTCGCTGCCTGCAAATTGTATTTCAGATGGAAATTGAAAGAGATACAATAGCAACTGGTAGCTAATACAATGATATGAATGCTAAGTGCTCAGATGCATGTCCTACTGCGATGCATTATTCGAAAATGTATTGAAGCACTTTCTGAATCACCATTTTCATAATTTGCACAAAGCAACTGGAGCACATAAGCAATCAGTGGCTCTAATGAAATTTGCTTTGAATTAACACACAAAGCAGGGAATTTGATTGGTAAATGCTGTTTATTTCGTTTCAATTTTTGTTTTTCTTGAACCGTGCTAATTGCCCGATGGTTATCGTTTCGATGTTGATGATGAAAGCTCATATATGTATGTATGTCGACAAATGAATGAATATGTGAGAAAAATTAATCATCAATGTGATTAAAATGTTTTCAGATGTGATGACATAGAATAATTACCACAATTCATCAATAATGCTTGAAAGCCTGTTGATCAAATATTTCCTGCAATATTTGCATTTATATTAAATTATTATTGAAGACATTGATTTATAGAGATGATTCATTGTGCTAACCTTTGAATAAATCGAGTAGGAAATGCAACCAAAGTTGTAGATTGTATTTCCCGTCTTTCTACAATTCACATTTCATCACAATCAGATGAAGTCTTACTGAGTATTCTAACCTGAAAAATATTAGATACTGAACATTTAGAGAACACAGGTTAAAAGTTGAACACCATCAACCTGATTCCGTGTACAACCAAATGGTATCAAAGGTGAACTTTATTATTTTTGTTTACTCTTAACGGTAAAATAATATAATTAATATATTAATTAATATATTAATAATAATTATATCTGGTGTTTCCAATTGTGATTAGTGATAAAGTGGCTCATGAGTTAGGGGCTATGGAATAAAGTTTGTACCAAAGTCAGTCCCTAGACCTGCAACGCATTATAGTGAGAGGATTTGCTTTGAATTCAAAAGTGCTTAAGGTTGGTACGGCGATAAGCAAGATGATAAATTGTAATAAATCTTCATTATCTAGTCAACCTTGGGAACGAGACTTTGAGCAAATAACGAAAACTCTGTTGTGTCAAGCATTTCAATTTTCGGTTGACTTTTTACTAATGTTCGAAGAACATTAGTATTAAAATCGATTCGGCCAAAAATTCATATTTCCATATATATATATATATATATATATATATATATATATATATATATATATATATATATATATATATATATATATATATATATATATATATATCATCAAAAAATTTCAGTGAGATAATCTCGGGAACGCGCCATCCGATTGAGCTGAAACTTTCAGGATACATTGATGTATATGCAGAATAGGTCCAGGTCTCTTTAAATGTCAGTTATTGTTAACCTTTTGGCGCCGGCGGCCATTTAAGTGATATTATTAATATAACTATTATTTCGTGCACAAATAATTTTCGCAAAAATAAAGTTAACGAAATAAATTTCGAACGTGTTTTACCTATGAATCGGATAATGCTTTGGAATTTTTTAACCCTATGTGTGCGCTGGGTGCCTAAAAAGAGGACGGGAAAATTTGAAAATTTTTAAATTGCGATAACTTTTGACAGAGCTATTCAATCATTACGAAATTTTCAGGACATATTGATATTGTTTAGTTGTAGATTTGTAAAGCTTTTAATGAGCGTGCTGGCAACCCTGCAGCTAGGGCAGGCACTGAAAGTGAAAACCTCCAAATCATCGTCTCTCTTGAAAAAATGCCGTTTCTTCAAAAAAAAGCCACTCATATGTAAATCTTGTGCTTTGTTTACATAACCAAAAAAAAAAAAGATATGGTATAACGGGCACGCCTGGTAACCCTTGCCCAATTTACCTATATTTTAAGCATCAAAAACTTCTGTTCACGGAAACTCACGATCCGATGAGCAGAATTAATTGAAATTTGCAGAATGTATTGGTCCTAAATAGGACCAGGTCTGATAGAAGTGATTTTGAAATGCGGGCGATTCTGTGCCAGTGGTGCCATCTTGAAAAACCACTAAAAAAGATAACTGTTTTTAGCCCTATAAATTCTGATTGAATCGTTCGATGTTGACGAAACTCACACAATAGCTGGACCTTATTTTAAGCCACGTTTGGTAGAAATTTGGTCGAAAAATTCGGTTGGAGTTGCCAGCTATGATAATTTTGGTGTCTTCATTTTGAAAAAAAAAATTTGGAAGTGAAAACATTCAAACCATCGAATATTCAAAAAAATGTCCGTTTCTTACAATAAAACCAATCTGTATATAAATCTTATGTTTTATCTACACGTTCAAAATAAAACTTTGGAAATTTCATGCCGGACAAGAACGGTAACCCTCTCCCAGTTAACCTATATTTTTAGCATCAAAAACTTCTGTTCACGGAAACTCACGAACCAATAATCAGATACAGCTAAAATTGACAGGATGCATTGGACTTAAGTAAGACCAGATTTGATAGAAGCGATTTTGAATTGTGGGCAAGTCTGTGCCAGTGGTGCCATCTTGAAAAATTACAAAGAAAAAAAACTGCTTTTTGCCCTATGAAATGTGCATAAATTACCAGATTTTCATGAAATTGGCACAGTAGCTAAACCTAACTCTAATCTCTGTTTGGTGGAAATTTGGTCGAAAAATTTGATTGGTGCTGCCAGCTATGGTAATTTTTGTGTCTTTGGTTTTAAAAATTCGCTCAGGAAAATAAAATTTTTTGCACTATAACTTCCAGTGCAGTCATGAAATCAATACGAATTTCATACAATTAATGAAACCTGTCATAAACATTATTCAGGCCAAATTTGGTTGAAAAGCCACGATAGGGTTGCCAGCTATTGTTGGTTTTGTGTTTAATTGCAATATCTTTATTAAGCGGTTTTATCGTAGAATTTTCAAATGGTAATGATATTGTAGTGACAATAAACAGCAAATATTAAGCTTTCGATTATTTGAAAAAACTCGCTGCATGTAACTCTAAATTTCTTTATACTCCTTTAACTTCGAATGTAATATAACAACGTGAAGCAGATGTGATATATTCTTGGCTTTGATACTGGCAGAAGGTTGCCAGCACGAGTCGGTTGTGCTACTTTTGTATCATTAAACACTTACAGTTAGTATTCATACCGGAAACATTTACAATTAAAATAAATAATCAATGTTGCAATTCGCAAAGTTCTGCAAATTTTTCGGATCGCAGCCCCAAATACCAACTTCAGTTACAGTGCTGCAGGCACTGAGCATTTTCTTCATTGATGTTATATGAGATGCTGCTTTCAAAATTATGTGAAATAAGCAACTGATAACGAATATAATTAACCCGTGTTTTGCTCTCATAAACGTTGAAATTCATGCCAGTGGTAATATCTGAAACCTTCCACCATATGAGTTATAATGCATTCTTGAGACCAAAGTAAAACGTGGCATTTGAAACAGTTTGGTCGTAATAAGCAGCTCATGTGGTGGAATATGCACTCAAAACCTGCACGATTCTTCTACTGTTCTTCGAACATTAGTGTTTCTAGCGGTTCAGGTGCGCTAGAGTTTTTTATTATCTGCTCTGTATACGAAGGAAACTGACATGTGACAAGATCGAGTCGTTGCTGTTCCTGGGCGTTCAGCTGATGACAACCATCAAAAGAATGAAATTGCATTGGTGCGATTTTGAGGAGGTCCCGAAAATCCATACCCAGATAAAAGGGATGGGTCAGAGATGGAACGACCAAACATATCATTCATAAAATAGTTGAATCGCAGCAGAGTGTCAACATACCCAAACTATTACCCGAGCCTTCTTACCCGAGGCTGTTTGAACGTGGGTCTGCATAGCATGAAGATACAGGCCCAAGTGCGAGAGCAAATCCAAAGAACCTGCGCTGAGTATGCTAACACTAGCCCCACTTTCGAGTAGCCCCGTTAATTTTTATCCCTTGATGATGATCTAAGCAAAAGGCTGAGTGTCTCCAATAGTCGTGACAATCGACCCAAAGCTGGTGCATTTTATGCAATTCGAAAAAACTCGTACAATTCAATTTTGAATTCAGACGCTTATTGACATCAAATATCACTTTTTGACTCGAAAGAATGATTTGTACATTCTAAATTAGCATGAAATTAGTAGCAACTTTTCACGCGAACAACTTAGTACCACTCTGACGAAATTTTAAACTTAATTTTAGCCGAAACAAATTCACATGAAATACTACAAACTACAAATGTTTCCCAGGAAAAAAATACAAATGTTTTCCAGGAAATTGAACACCAGGCAGTTGAATCTCAGAGGCCACCAAACAGAGAAAAAAGTCGGCTTATCATGCCGAACTAATAATTTTGAACCAAAAATGTATAACAGATGGATGAGATTAAATCTGCGCTAACTGGAAATTGTCAACTAAACAAATCTTTCAGCCGCTAATTCTGGTCAATTCTTTACCTGATGGTACAAGGTTTGTTCAAATCAACTTGTAGCAAGCCAATGATTCGTGCTTTTTTTTTAAGGAAAAAATTTCAAATCTCCTGAAAGAGCCGAGTATTTGAGACAGTAGGATCTCTGGACACATCGAAGATACGGAAACCTTTTATGATGAAAGTTCATCGATGCTTAGTATTTTTGCCGTGCCTTCCAACTTGTTGAATTCGACCACCATCAGCTTTCAAGTCTGGTCCTATCAGTGGTCATCGTACAAGATGACCACCTTCCACCCAGAAGCTAAATGACATGTTTTAGTAAGCTGAACCACAGAGACTATTGTGTTTCAATGCCAACTTTCAGTACACTAGTTATCCACCAACATATGCAACATCAGAGGAGACCGGCTCTTTGATTTTATAATTTATGTGGAGCTAAAAGCTCTAAGCACTGAGATTTGTCCTACCTTTTCAACCGCTAATAGAAGAGCGGTTGTTGATATATATTACTATATTTACATGAAATAACTTAGTCAGTGGATGGCGGGTACCAGTTGAGATTTTTCGCTCCCTGTCTCTTCTGTTTCGTTATGGATTCAACCTCCATAGTGGAGAGAAAAACCCAAGAAACACTAGCTGGGCTAAGTCCAATATACTTTTTGGAGACAAAGAGCTCTCTTGTGGCAGAATAAAGCTACCGAGGTCAATAAAATCTCGATTGAGCATTCTGAATAGAATCCTATTAGGTAGCTATAAAAATGTTTGCCTGACCAGTTGTAGCAAATACATAAAAGCGATTCCTTTGTGAATCCGGGAACTTAAAAGCCCAAAAGAAACGTCAAGAAAGTAATCAATCAAACAGATAAAATTAATGTATTCCGTACAAAATTTAACAACAAACTTGTAAAAATTTAGTGAAGTAAGGAGAGAAGAGCGAATGATTCAAATTGTGCTGAAAGGAACTGGAAGGTGCAATAGACATTGTAAAGCGGTGTAAGGTCCGAGAACCAATCACCTAACCTAGATTGTCCAAAACGTTCACCTGTAAGTTTACCAAGAACGAAATGGAATCCCTTCAGGTTTTCCTTGAGAAATATTTTCCGAATACTTTGGTGACCGAAAAGTAGAATGTTTTTGTACCACTGTTGAAAATGCTGGTAGTCTGTGGTCACCAGTGAAGACGTCAAGGACACAGCCATGTTTTTGGAAAATTTCAAATCGCCGGGATTGGATAGTATTCATACGACTATATTAAAAGAAGAAATTAACCACCTAGAGGTACACCTAAAGGAAAGCTTTTGGGCATTCCTAGTCCTGCGGTAAGATCCGGCACCTAGGCGACCAGCCAAGGCAGTCTTCACATGAACAACGAAAAAAGATGAATATTAAGATTTGAAGAATTCGGAGCCGATAAGTCTAACACCGTTGATGCTGGAACGACTTGATAAAGGACATATATGGACTAGGGCGTAAAGTCTGATATTTTAACTGAGAATTAGCATGCGTGAAGAAAATTCTTCGAGTCAACTCTACATTCTCTGTTTTCCAGGGTTATGGAAGTAATTTCTAATGATTAGTTTGCGATGGGAGTATATGTGGATTTTCAAAGGGTGTTGAAAATGCATGGCGTGTACGATGTTTTAATCAGATGGATACAGGTCATGCTGACACAGAGATTGTTGCTTTCAGAAGTTGGAACCGACTCCTATTTCTGAATGTATGCGGCAAATACATGTCCACAATGATGTGGCCTACCATCACTCCTGTGATTTTATAGATTTTCTGCCAAACAAACTAGGAAACGAAAGTGGTATGTGAATGTGGTACGTAGAAATATACCGTGGGCAGTGGGTTTGATTGATAGTTGATACTCAAAGCACAGCCTTTCAGTGAATCCCGAAAAGAAAGCAGAAAAGACTAGTGCTTTCAACATGAAGAGTGCAACTGTTCGACTTTCTGATCTAGTCAAAAATTTATGGGTAATCTTGAACAAACACCTTCTGCTAATGCTTTCGGGCAGCGCAGGAGAGCTTTTGCGACCATTTTAGGTTGGAGGCATCATATGGCTATGTCAATTTGCGTAACAAACATCAAGCTTATGATCACTTCTGCATCCGTAGTTTGGTGCACCATTGTCCAACTCATGTGTGCTAAAATACAAAAGATTTTATGGCTAGATATCTGTGATGTTACGAGTACTACTGCTGTTTGTGACTCTTGATACCTCATTTGACTCTACTTGACATTCAAACTCGGAGTGTGCCGATAAGTTCTGCTCATTGACTAATTTAACTTGGTTTATAAGTAGACTACGGTGATATAGGGCACTGCTCTTTTAGAGGTTTCATGCGATTTTTCCGATTTTCGCGAAACCTTCGTAAGCTCGAGTGCCCCTACTCAATTTTCGAAGAAGGTATGAAGTTATATTTTTGATCTGAAGTTACTGGGACCTCCCAGATGTGTGCACGAGGGGGTACTGCGAGATCTTTGTCACGAACAGTTCGAGAACAGATATTAGATCTGTCTTCCTCACACTGAATCACCCACTCTCTCGGCAATTTTTTCTCCTGTTTGCTTAAAAGATGAAAACTTCATCTCTTTGATTATATCGAAAAAGCAGAAACAGAATAGAAATCAGATTTTAAAAACTTCACTAAACACAAGAAAATTTTTGGAGTTTGTAGACATCATTATTTGCATTATATATCTGCTGATTATATACGACTTTTTGCGTTTGCAATATCGGAAGCGACCATATATAGTAAGCTGTGCATTGTCAATTGAACAATATTAAACTTACGATTGGGCACTTTCTAACTGAAATTTGAAAAATATACATGGGATACGAAATCGAACAGCATAGAGATCAACTTTGATGCACAATATATTATATCATATATCATGTTAGCTCCAATAATCGATTTTGGTTTTCTTTTTGTTTTTATGGTGGCGTTATGCCTATGCATAATAATTCAATATCCTCTAATTATCAGTCTTAATATAAATTTGTTGGCATCATATGGAAAAAAATTCCGATTAATTTCTTTTTTCACAACCAAACGTCAAGAGATTTTTTTCGTTAAGAGGTTTTCTTTCGTCGCGGTTTTTTTTTTCTAAAATGTGTAAAACAATATGGCACGTGCGAATCAATACAACTTTTTTCTATCACCAAACGCAATTACCATAATTTGACAGCTATACTTATGAACACTTTCGACCAGTATATATAAATAAAAACAATGATGCATAGAAATGCTGATCGCAATTCGCAACAAAGAAATAGTTTACGGTTTTGAAGTGAATGGCCGATTGCAATGGGTATATGCACATATTTATGTATGTATATGTAAGGTCGAATGGGAGAACACTAACAATTATCATTCACAAGCGTAATAGTGAATGGAAAAATAAAAATAATAATGAGATAACGAAAAGACGGAGACTTTTGCTTTGTTTAATTCCTATATTTGAGTGTTCGAGTACATCTGTTTTATTTTTTTGTTTCTTTCAAATTAAAAAGCTGCCAGCTTTCCGCGAGATAATTAAGCAAAAACATTGTTGTTCATCGCTCCGCTTGACTCAGTATGCAAATAGGTATGATTACACTGTATGCTCGTTATTTTTGTTACGTATGATAATATAGGCATTTGGCCAGGTGTAAATTTAACTGTAGTCATTGTACCCGAGACAATTAGCTTCTATTATTATTAATGATTTGTACTGGTTGATTGCGGTAAGTGTGAATAGTTCTGTTACGGCATGGCAGGTTTTAATGATTCGGTAAAAGATGAAAAATCGATGAGGTTAATTCGAAGGTTTTCCACTAATTCCAAATAAGTAAATGGGATTTTTTGTCACTTTAAGATATAGTAAATAAATAAGCCTGTGATTTAATAAAGATAAATCATGTAATAGAAAAGAAAAGTTACGTGAGCAAACCGGAAACAGCTTCACTAAATTCATGAAATATCACATATTGAAAACGAAATTTCTGACTGTTTGGAAACTATTTTAAGAAACATTGACGAACTGTCATTTCATTCATCCATATTAATCATTAGTTTTCTATGACGAACCCCTAAATCTTCGAAGTCAAATAATCAGCTCTAAAACGAATTCCTTTCCAAGGTTTAGCATATTTCAATATCCTTAGTGCACCATGCACTTGAAACTTTGAAATATCTAGCACACATCGAACATCAATCATTTCGTTCTTATAAGATTATTCGATCGCAAACAAATTGCTTTGCAGTTCATTCAGATAAAACTCATTACGAACAATTTGAAAGTGTTTTACAACAGCAATAAATGTGCTATTCACCTTCAGGCTGACTATTCACTACTGCATACGCCACATAAAGGCCTGCGTCCATTCAAAATCCAAGCATTCTAATTAATGCAATAGATTTGCAACTAAAATTTATCATTTTCGCTAATAAAAATTAAGGCAGATAAACGTTTTGCGTTCAATCAAGAATCCATGTTCTCAATAAAATACTGTACTAGAGTACTCTAGAGACAACACTTTAGACACACCGAAGGCATATTTTGTTTTGATTTATAGCTTGATGGTAGAATGCGACGCCTCATTGCGTCTCCCATTCAATCTTACCGTGTTTTATTACGCGGTCACCTCACCACCACGCAACTTCAGCCCGACTAAATATTCTGCATCTAATACGGTGCGTACGTTGTATTTGCGAAATGAATACGAAATTAAGTTGTAACGTTTATTTCATCGCGGTTCAGTAGCACAAATTACTTTTAATATTTATTGTAGAGATTTCAAAGTGTAAGCCCCGTGTGCTGAATTGGATTCATTCAGTGAAGACCGCGATGATTGAGATTTCAAAAGAATGTAAATGTTGCGCCAAGTTGCACCTAATATTATTAAAGAGAATGGATATTTGCTTTGATGACGCCTCTTAAGTTTATATGTGCTATTAATTGTTTTTAAATATCGCTGGAATTTATAAGTGTCGAAATGGTGCTGGTTAATTTTAGAGGAACGTCCGGAAAAATGAAATATTGAATACACTTTCTCCCATAATAAACCATTGAGCTTATAGTGTTAGTCTATGGAATGTGAATCAATTTGAATAAAATTTGAATTAATATTTCATTGCATTTAGGCTGTCGTAGTATCGAAATGTATAATGGGAAGCATAGGTGTAAACAGAAGTCTATTAGTCATAAATTAATCGGGTTGGCGTCGTTAATTATCAATGCTTGACGTGCAGCTGACTGAAATGAGTTCGACTTTGGGGGTAGTTTGGTTGAAAAGTGTGTTTTATGATTATATGGCTTTTTATGACGTTAGTGGAATGTTGCTTAATGAGAAGATTAATATTGGAACGCGCGCTATATGAGTGACGCAACGAATCTTGAAATGGTGAAATTGAGTTGCGTGGTGTGAATTCGAATCTCACTGAACGCCATGGCTACAAATTATTGTTAGAAACAGGTAATAAGTATTTATTCCATCTTTAACCACCAGGCTACGAGCTGCTGCTAGAAAGATAGCCAATAACGCGATACGTGCTGATTGCGAGCATATTGGAACTTCTATTACATTCGGTAATCCTAGGCCTTTGTGGTTCTATATCAACTACCGCAAAACATCATCTAGCATTCCTTCTGTTATGTACCGTCATGGGACGTCCGCCTGTCATTCCATCGTCTAGCATTCATTCTGTTATTAACCTTCATGGTACGTCCGCCTCCTCTCCACAAGACTCCTGCGAGATTTTTACTCAATTCTTCTTTTCTTTTACTTACCGTCATAGTGATTCTTCGCCGTCAATCTATTATGTAAAGAAATCTCTTGACGCAATCACTGGTTTCCGTGCTGATGGCATTTCAAATCGTTTCAATCAATAACTTTCATCTTTCTTGTGTATTCCTCTGTCAATACTTTTTAGCTTAACAGCTTACGTAAAGCTGGTGATATTTCTTGCATCTCTTACTACCAATTTTTTTAAAAAAATAAAGTGAACGCTTTCATACAGGCCTTGCTAGTCAGTGAACAGCATGGATTTATTGAAGGTAAGGGAATGGTAACAAATTTTTTGCCGTTTACAAACACCGCCTTTTCCACAATCCATCAACAAAAGCAAGTGACTGTCCTATTTACAGACTTTGTCAAAGCTCTCAAATCTGTGAGCCAATATATTGTTCTGTCAAAGCTAACTTGGTTTGGTCTCTCCGGTGTTCTTTTATCTTAGTTCTTTTGCTATGTTCGGACCATTTTTGTATTGTTACTGTTAAGTCTTGCTCGTCCACAGCCTTTTTACTTTCCTCAAGAGTTTTTCAAAATCCATTCTTGGTTCTTTATTGTTCCCTTTGTACATTAACGATCTTTCTTAATTCTTTAATTCGCCATACCTTTTGTGCACTGATGATTTCAAAAATTTTCACAGTGGTTGAATCCGCTTGTGACTATTTCATATTACAAACCAATTTGAGTACTGAATGTTGCGAAGTGTCATGAAATGTCTTTCACCTACAAAACATCCCCTCTGCTTTTCTTCTACACTGTTCTTGGCTCCCTTCTCAAAGCTGTTGGTAGTCCGAAGGATCTTGACGTGATCTTTGACTCAAAATTGAAGTTCGAACAACATTTATTGCACATATATTGCACCTCTCTTTTGTTCAGCTTCATCATTAGATCTTCTTAACCTTTCTCTTTATATCTGTTTTTCTTCTTCATCCGTAGAGTTCCAGAATAATGTTGCCGAATTCGGTGTCCCCATTGTAGAATCCGTGCGACGCCGATTCTATAATTCTATAAGCTCAGTACTCCTTTTTTTGATTGCAGTATGCTCCTCTCTATTCTACAAATTCCTTCTCTTGAGTCATGCAGAGTGTTCCTCGTCGAGCGTTTTTTTTTTAACTTTTTAATGGCTGTATATTAGTGAACAACAACATTCATGTTTCTGTTCAAAAATCGAACCGTCTTAAAATAATTGTATTCTTTAATATTCCTTTTGCCAGTACAGACATCTGTTTTGCCCCCTCTTTTACTTAACCCTAGTCCTCTGCTCCAAATGTTCTACCTTTCACTTACAAAACATCCCCTCTGCTTTTCTCCTATTTGTACCAGGTGGCTCTTATCGATTTCATTTCAATATTTGTTTCTTTGGACATTTTTTATGTTACACGCTAGAAGAGTTCGCTTGTCTGTTGCTTGAATTATCACGACAATGATGATAACTATCCTATTTTATAGATTACTATCTTACTTGCATACTATCTTATATATAATTACATTCAACTTAGCTTATATAAACCAAGAGACTTCATAATTAAATAATTAAAAAGCACACTCATGAGTTGTTGATGACAGGTGACTTTTGCGTAGGCACATACCTGGCTCGATATGAAGAATGAAGGTCTGATAGCAAATGGCTTTTGCTTTGGCAATAATGCACATCTTTTTGGCTAAAAGATGTCTTATGCGCTGAAATGCGGTTTTACCACCTTTAAATTTTTGCCGTACATAAAAGTTAAAACTAAAATATTCCTGGAAGTCAATAGCCAGATACTTAAGCGAAGAACTACAAGTAACCTTAGAAGTTGCAAATGAGATAACAATTTTCTTGTTCTTGCTACGAATAGTTGGAAACGTTGCTACATGGATAGGTTCCGAATGACTAAAAAGCTATGTCTTATCGTTATTTGGTTTGACGCCCTATACGTAAAACCAACAACCCCAGTTCTTCTAAGAAGAATACCAGGCATAAATAGGAGTGTAATGAGCTTGAGTTTGGCCTACTAAAATATAACAATCAGCACTGAATTTGGTGAGAAGAAACGGTTCAATGATGGAACCTTGTGGATCTCTGACATCACAGGCTCTTCAGCTTTCTCAGCTGATATCTTAGTTGTAGAAAAATATTGAAGTCAGTTTCAAAGTACATAAGTAACATTTTTGTAATGATTTGCTGACGCAATGAGTTTGTTGTCACTATAAAGTTAATGAACAAAAGATGAAAAATTTGCTTCAATGCTTGTTTGTTTGAGTTGACAATGTGTCTACACACCTAATTGTCCCACGAACAATGTCCAATGATAAATTGTAAATCTAGCAAGTCAGGCGACCGATCCACTGACTTTTCTATTATATTTACTGCCTCTTCTAAACTGGCCTCATATGGAGGTATCATTCATTCCAAGGACAAATAATATGATAAGGTTTAAGAATGGTGCCGTCTAAACATTGACATAGGAACGATGTACATTCGCAGCCACAAATCTGGACGAATTTGATTTTTTCTTCATGGATATCCTTTTTTCTTCATGGATGTCCTTCTTGGTTCAAAGGTGATGTTTAAAGACTAACTTCTTGAACCACTTGCAACGTGATGCTCTGCTGGAGCCATTCTACTTTTTGTGTAACAGGAAAAGTCAAGCACTTTATGGAGACTGGAAAATTTAGAGCTTTCTGATAACCGCTTGAAGCGCAGAAGAAGTTGTTGTAAAGATACCACTCTGCGGATGATTTGCTCAAGCAGCATGAATCCAGAACCCAAATTTCAATTACTAGCGAACCAATTTTTTTTTGTTATAGAAATTCAGAGACATTTTATTCAGGCTCTATGGGCTACGCTATTTTATGTGTTGTAGTCACTTGGAAGGTTCGAGTTGATCGACAATGGATATGTGTGGATTTAATTTTTTTTTACCGAAACTGTGTGTGGATTTAATTTTTTTACCGATCTGTCCAATACGGGAATTTCGTAGAGAGACTGAAGCTTCCGAGCAAACTGGTAGTAGCCAGCGGCTTCAATGCGAGAGTTTTATAATGGAGAATGCCGTCTCAAAGCATAATGGGGAAATTAATTTTGGGAATAGCATTCAGACTGAGGATGATCGTGATGAATAAGAGCTAGACACCAACCTAACCCATACCGAGCTTTGGCGAGTCCGTACCTCATAAAACTTTTATTTTGAGTGATGGAAGAGTAAACTGGAAGTGATCACTACACTGAGAAAACACATGGCGCCAGACGCCATAATTTATAGACTTCTGGCGCCATGTACATAGTCAATTTAGGGATTGTGATAAAATATAGCGCCACACGCCATAATACATGGCGAAAAGTACATAGGCCTACACGCCATGTACTATAGTCGTCCACGCCATATACATGGCTGGAGGACTATAGCACATGGCGTGGAGAACTATAGTGCATGGCGTGGAGGACTATACTGTATGGCGTGAAGGACTATACTGTATGGCGTGGAGGACTATAGTACATGGCGTGGAGGGCTATAAGCATAGCGTCTGCTCTTATGTACTATGGCGTGTGGAGCTATATTTTATCAGAAATCAGAAATAGATTCTGAGATTATGGCGCTGGGAGCCATATTGCATGGCTTAGAGTACTATGTACATGGCGTATGGGGCCATAAATAATGCGCTATGTTACATGGCTCTGGGCGCTATGTGGATTTTTTTCAGTGTATTAAACTCTAAATAGTGGGTCTATAATTAATACTTTGATAATAGGAAATATATTCATTTTTTCGTTTAAAATAACGAATCACAATTTTTTTTACACATTCGATGTGCATTTTTTTGCTTTTACGTCATATCAGCTGAACAATTCACAGCTTTTTGTAAATTGAAGCAAAAAGAGTGTAAATTTACTAGTTTGCTATTCAGCTTTGTGCCAAAGCTATAAAATTGCATAATTTTTTAGGGTAAAATTACAAGATGTGGTCGTAAAAAAATATTTTTTTTACCCAGTTTTGTAAATTTACATCTTTAATAGTAGGAAACCAGTTTCCTACTATTATAAGGGTAAAATTCAACCAAAATTTTTTTGAGTGTATGTAACCTTTTGGCATTTTGAAGAAACCTCCATCTTACATATCTCCAAGTAGAAAATACTTAGGTGGAATACTTGGAACCTGTACAGCAGGAAACTGTTGAAGTTGCGGTCAGGATAGGCCAGAAAAGGGAAGCGATGGACCCCAGGGGGTAGACACGCTGGTGAATTTCACAATGGGTAAAATTCAGTGAGTATGCGAAGCTTCAATGTTGCATTGAAAGTCACTGCCAGGGAATCAGTAGGCTTATTGTGGGTCAAATATTAAGTAATATGGTGAAAGAACACCTGTCTTGTGCGACGCGCAAGTTCAAACATTTTAATTCGATACAATGCACAAAGCTTTAAAACTTTTTTATCGTTTGGTTTTTTCCTGAAAAGCGAAAAAATTTCACAGTGTCATCATAGAATAGGGCATATCCAAATATTCATGTCTAAATTCGAACTAGGGTCAGAATTTATTTTATATACTTGGGTTTTTTCGAAAGTCATTTGTTGTTAGAATTATAAAGCATGTAGACATAGAACATCTAAACTTTAGTAACATCTGGACCTAGCGCAAATATCCACAGTCTCCAATTTATTTGATTTTTCACTCAAAAACTCTCATTCAACCCTTCATAATTGGCTGTCCTGAATAACTGTATCATAAATCATAAAGCAGTAACAAAATAAGTGAAAAACAATTCAACTCGACCACCTTCGCCAATCATTTTTTCAATTGTACATAAAATGACTGCCTACTAGGCGCCATTTATGGTCGTTCACAATTTGTGTTAATATATTGCTCTCAACGGACCTCGTTACTCACGTGTTTTAACTTTTTAACGTGCAGACTCTGCGCAGTCGAAACGATAATTTATATTAACTTTCGAGCATGCTCCATACGCCAGCATTCCAGCCACACTCAAAACAAGAATTTTCATTCGTTGCACCAATAACTTAATGGTGCACCAGGTATTATTAGAGCGAATTTCGATTACGAAATCAACGTTTTTATAGTGCTGAGTTGCTGAGCAACCACAGTAACCAGAGTCTTCAAGGAGTACAAAAGTGGCGTAGCGAAAATCCAAGAACGTAACGCAATGAATGCAACGATTGTCAATATTGAATGATTAGTGACCAGTATAATTGGTGGCATGTGCGTGTATGACGGTATATTGCTGGAAGGTAAAAGGGAGTTGTGTTAGACTTGTATTACATTCTAATGTTGGGTCTAGTTCGATTCTCTTGGGTCACGTCTGAATAAGCACATGTATATGGGCAAACATTCTGTACATATAATTCGTGCTAATATTGATTACTTAGCTTTGAGTGAACGTGCGGATTAGTCAAAATAACATCACATTGCGGAATTTCGCAACATATTAGAGCGAGAATTAAGTAAGCCATAATATTTTGCCTGCTGAACACTCAACGCGTGTCAATTGTGCAATATTAATTTGTTGAAAGAACTTGTTAAAGTATTTCAATTCAACATCGATTTTTCGGAGAATTGATAAACACTTTTCAAGCAAATTAAATTGCGAGAATATAATTTTATTGTCTGATCATTTGGATTACCTTTAAAAGGGATATATGTATGTAGTAATAAAAGGCATACGATGCTATATCATACTGAAAATACAATTTGCTGACCGGGTTGTCGATGGTTTCCATTTTCTTGGTGCGGGCTTTAAATTATCTTGAGTAAATAAGTCGTTCTATACATCTATCTATTCATCACTCATCAAGCTCTTGACAGATACATTCTCAAATACAGATCTGTCGTATAATCTCCTCATTACGCTTTAATTACGATTGTAATCTCTGTGAATATGATTTATTCTCTAAATTGAAATAAAATAAATTTTAAACATGTCAATGGAACTATAAAGCTTTGTAACTATTTTTAAGTGATAATCATAGCAAAAAATATTGAATACCAAAAATGTTAGCCCTAGAAGTAAGTATTAACTCAAAGCAACAAAAAGCTGTCTCTGCTTATACACTGAGAAAACACATGGCGCCAGACGCCATAATTTATAGTGTTCTGGCGCCATGTACATAGTCGATTTAGGGATTGTGATAAAATATGGCGCCACTTGCCATAATACATGGCGAAAAGTACATAGGCCTCCACGCCATGTACATGGCGTGACAGACTATATTACATGGCGTGGAGGACTATACTGTATGGCGTGGAGGACTATACTGTATGGCGTGCAGGACTATACTGTATGGCGTGGAGGACTATACTGTATGGCGTGGAGAACTATACTGTATGGCGTGGAGGACTATACTGTATGGCATGGAGGACTATACTGTATGGCATGGAGGACTATACTGTATGGCGTGCAGGACTATACTGTATGGCGTGGAGGTCTATACTGTATGGCGCGGAGAACTATACTGTATGGCGTGGAGGACTATACTGTATGGCGTGGAGGACTATAGTATATGGCGTGGAGGACTATAGTACATGGCGTGGAGGACTATAGTACATGGCGTGGAGGACTATAGTACATGGCGTGGAGGACTATAGTACATGGCGTGGAGGGCTATAAGCATAGCGTCTGCTCCTATGCACTATGGCGTGTGGAACTATGTGAAATCGATTATGTACATGGTGCCAGAAGTCTATAAATTATGACTTCTGGCACTATGTGTTTTTTCAGTGCATCTGAAGATGATCCAGTTCACATCCAACAAAACGCCACGAGTCTTCTCAGTTCGATGCTCCGAACTGAAAATTCCCGAGGGATAAATAACTTCAAGAAGCTTGCTGACATTTATACATCTCCTCACACAGCATGGCTGCGAGTTATAATTGTAGTGCCATGAGCCATATTACATGGTTCATGGCACCATATAATATGGCGTGTGGGGCCATAATTTCTGCGCCATGTAATTATGGCGCTGGGAGCTATACTGCATGGCTCAGGGTACTATGTACATGGCGTGTGGCACCATAAATGCTTCGCCATGTAACATGGCACCACGCGCTATGTAGATTCTGACATTATGGCGCTGGGAGCCATATTGCATGGCTCAGAGTACTATGTACATGGCGTATGGGGCCATAAATAATGCGCTTTGTTACATGGCTCTGGGCGCTATGTGGATTTTTTTCAGTGTAGAATCTAAACTTAATTCAACTCAATTCATTAGTGAAAAATTGATCACAAAAGCGGTTTAGAAAGAATTAAAAAAACCTATCACAAATATAAAATTTTAGCTTTTATGCGATTGCATCACAGTGAAACTACCGTCATCTTCCTTTTCTGGTTTTTAATGGACATACAATGCTGCTTTTAGCCTGAAGCCTGCCTGATTAAAGTAACCTAAAGCGGAAGTGTAAATAATGCTAATGTTGACGTTGTGCTATGTTCTCACACTTGGTTTCCCGTAAAATCTTCGTTGTTCAGCTTGAAGATAAGTCACCAATCACTTTTTTTTGATGTTGCATGACAGATAGCAAGCCTCAGTCACATACCTTTCTGCTTTTTTCCAAAACTAACACCGGGTTTCCTTGATTTTAAAAAGAAAGTAGCAGAAGAACTTTATTCCTGGAACGGCTATTGATGATAATTTTTAGGCAACTCATCTGGCACATCATTTTCTATTATATCAGCAAAGCCCTTCATCTAGTAAAATACCAGTATATTGTAGATGCTTCCTCCTTGGATTATATATTGGTGATGCACCTTGTCCTGGCGCAAGAGCTTGAATATCAAGATATCACACTGGAAGTGCCAGTAAAATAACATCACGATGTATTCAACGGATTGTATGACTGTAGCTGCCAACCAGGCTGGATATGGGGATTACCTCATACTGGGCTCGCTCAGTACGCCAGAAGCTCAGATTTTGCAGGCTTAATTTAATGTATAACTGCTGCGTATTTCACGGGCTGCAATGGAAGATTACAGGCTACTGTGGTGGACAAATCCATAGTCAACGAGTTTTCCAACTTACTAATTTCATTTCATGTGTTTACAAGTTCCAAAAAAATCTTACTGCGATGGTGCCAGAGAAAAAAATAGCTTAACCAAATCATCGCAAAAGAAAAGAAAAAAAGCACTGAAGAAACTCTGGCTAAGCTGCACTATCTATACATGCCACTTCTCGGAAGTGGGTAGTCGATATCTATAACAAGAGATGGGTGTCTTCTGATGTTGGTAGCCACACAAAAAATTTCCCTCTCAGAACCTAATCATAGGACTGCAATATTCTCCTCTCACAAGAGGGATTGTTTCTCCTCTGTCGTCTGTTTGTTTAGGTGCTGCTCTGTCACCTTATGTCAGTCCTGATCCTCACCATCCACCTCTTGCTATAGAACTTTCCTTCACCTCATTTCCTAAGAATAAAAATACCTCTGCGCTGCGTTATAACTTTGTCAAAGCTGACTTCACTTCCATGTCCAATGTTATTAATGCCGTTAACTGGTTTGGTTTTTCCAGAGGTCTAAATGTTGATGATGGCCTTCATGCCTTCTATGATTTCTTGTCTAATATTGTTTTCTGTCACACTCCCACTTTTCGTGTTAGCAGAAGTATTGATCCGCCTTGGTTAACTGTTGACGTGATACGTGCTCTTAAAACCAAAGGCGTGGAGCGTCGTAGATTTCGAAGCTCCAGCTTAGATGCTGACTTACTGAGATACAGAAATTTACCCTCGTATGCCAAAAAGATGGTTAAAGGTGCGATGAGTGCTTATCATGTCCACAATGGAGCCTCCATATCATCCTGTCAACAGAAACCCTTCTGGTCCTAAATCCATTTCCTTAAAAAGTCTCCCTCTATCCCTTCTCTGGTGCACCCAAATGATTTATCTGCTTCCTCGCCTAAAGAAATATGTGAGCTGTTTGCTCATTTCTTTTCTTCTGCTACCTCTCACACTAATCCATGTTTCTCTGCTAATATTCCCTCTTCAGATATTAATAGTTGTTGTTTGTTTTTAACGATCCCGTTGGAGGTCGAAGGTTTGCTTGCTAACCTAGAAAGTAGCGCCAGTTGTGGACCCGACGGCTTACCTAACATATTTGCAAAGCCATTGTCATCATCCTTGTGTGTTCCTTTACCTGTCCTCTTTAACCTTAGTATTGCTTCCTGCACGTTTCCTTCTTCCTGGAAATCAGCAACTATTTATATACTTCTTTCGTTCACCAATACTGTTGCTTCCGCTATCAACCAGCAAAAGCAAGTGGATGTATTATATATAGACTTTGGCAAGGCTTTTGACTCCGTGAGCCACGAAACCCTCCTTTCAAAGCTCGATGGTTTCAATATTTCGGGTTAGCTCCGTTGCTGGTTTTCCTCATACTTTCGTGATCGTGCTTGTTTTGTAACGTTTCACTCTTGTTCTTCTTCCCCCTTTTATCTTAATTGTGGTGCTCCGCAAAGGTCGATTCTTGGTCCTCTCCTTTTCCTCCTCTTCATAATTGATCTTCCTTCTCTCTTCAACTCCCCGTGTCTCTTGTACGCTGATGATCTGAAAGTTTTCAGAGTGATTGAGTCAATAGATGACTGCTCTCAGCTGCAGGATGACCTGTCTGCTTTGGGTAACGGGTGCTCTGTCAACTGTATTTGCCTTAATGCTGCTAAATGTTTTCAGATGTTTTTCACATTTAAATTATCCCACATCACCTTTCCCTATTCTATCCTTGGCTCTTTCCTCAATCCAATTGATAATTTCATGAACATTGGTGTTGTGTTTAACACTAAATTATAATTTGATGTCCACATTTTGCATGTCACATACAAGGCCTAACGCTTGTGCGGCTTCATTCTAAGAGCGTCCAGACATTTTACTGATATTTCCTCGTGTGTACGCTTGGACACCTCCTTCGTGCGTAGTGTCCTCGAAAAATATTGTCAAATTTGGTGTCCTCATTATCGTTTCTTAATTGATGCTGTTGAGTCCGTACAACGTAGATTTAATCGCTCTTTATTCCTGAAGTTCCGTATTCCCTACTGTGAATATAGTATGCGTCTTTCCATCCTTGAAATCTCTACCCTCCTTTCACGCAGAGTGTATTTCGACAAATGTCTCCTATATAAAATGATTACTGGTTCTGTTACATATATCCCCAGAGCGCAGTTTTCTGTTCGTGACCCGGTACGTTCTACCAGGTCTTGGTTTACCCTCAACGTACTCCCCACTTTTACGCTTGCCTAGGCAGCATAAATGTTTGAATATTGGTCCTCTTCCGCCTTCGTTACGCACTTTTAAAAATAAGTTAAGAGGATACGTTTTATCCCATGAAATAAAGTAACTCTCTGAATTTTTGATGTCATATCTGTGTTGAATTATCATTAAATTTCACCGCCTTATGTTTAGTTTTAATTAATAGTCTCTTTTCTTTTTCTTTTTATATATAAGTTTATTCCTTGTGTAGTCTTTAATTGGATTTGTATATGTTGATTTAAACAATAAATAATAATAAATAATAATAAATAAAGAGTGGGAAGAAGTGTAAAACCATGTCAGGTTTAATAGCTGGATACAACCACCTAGGAATATTTAAGGCCCGGATAGGTGCTGCACGGAATGATTTTTGCCCATCCTGCTTAAAAGAGGTGAACTCTGTAGAGTATTCCCAATGCAAAGGCCAAGCGTAAGCACGTATCAGATACCAACGTTTTGACTGGAATGTTAATTGTTGTCAGAGGATAGGTTTTTATACCCTATCATTGATGCTGGATTTCGTTAAGAGATCTGGGAAACTATGTCAGGCTGGGGGTAAGAGTATTTGTATTTGGACGTGCCTGATGCCTCTGATCCAATCCACACTCACTTAGTCACGCACTGTTGAAGCTAAAGTTTGGCAATAGTTTTTCGCAACTTCACAGGACCTTGTTGTCCATTTCTTTTGAGGTGAAGGATTTGATTGCGTATTGACTATCAATGAAAATATTATACTATCTAATTTTTAGCTAGCGGCATTATTTATCTCAACATGTCTACAGCAATATATGTTATCTCAACATATGTATGAACTTTTGCTAGAAGCGTTGCCTTATATTTATCGATGAGTCTAGACATTTAAGTCATTTTAAAGTTGCTGAGCTAAGTAAGCACATAAGCCTCTGCCATAGAATTCAACTTTCCCGCAAGACCTGTAACTGATTTCAGTCTGTCCTGTGCTTAAAGTCGTCTGAAAAGTGAATTTCCTAAAAGCTTTACTTTAAATCCAATATCCTAATATACCTAAAACAAGTACAGTTCAAATCTTCAGATTGCGTTTAAGCTATTCTATTATAAAAATATATTTTTCGGGGAACGCTAAACTTTGAAATTTTCTTTTTGTTTTAACTGTTTTAGTTTTGTGAATTCGTCCAATAAAAAAATCAATAAATATACCGCGTATTTCACCTAATTAGTTAGCGGTTGCATGATCAAATTACGAAAATTATTTCAGCAATTCTGAAAAAAAAACTTCAATAGTATTTAAATGCCAACAATCCATCAAAAGTATTTCAGTACCGCACGCGAACTGATCGTTTATGGCGGTAGCTTCCTTATCAAGTCATATGGAACACATTATGTAACAAATTGATTTAACGTGCTGTTCAAATAGTTGCGCTGCATTTCTCAACTAGGACTACCTCTTACGAGATCTTTGACTCAAATACAACTTACCTAATATTACTTCATCTAACTAAACGAAGAAATCTCTGTAATTTTCGAGACTCACCTTTAAAATTGATTTGCGAATGCATCATTTAGCTGCTCAAATTTTTCAGAGTACACAAAGATTATGAATTACCATCCGAATGCGAAGAATGCCTGAAATGCAGGCTAGACATTGCAAATATATAACCGATTTGGATTTAAATAAATTGACTCTACGCTTTTGGTGTGGATTCTTCGGACCTCTTATTACCATATCAAACATCGCATACGAAACTGCATCGCTACGTAAAAGGTCATTTCAACCCACGTAAAACTGACTCTTTGCACCAAGGTCAGATCGGTCTTCAGCAAAAGTAGCAATTACGTTATCGACACAGGTCCTTGAGTCAAACGTGCATGTTTATTTCGATGTACCTTTCTCAAGTGCCGACCGACACCCAATCAGGTACCACAGCCTCAGTTAGCTTAGTCGATCCGACTGCCCAAAATCAATATTACCTACTACTCAAACGACATTCTATACAACAATAATCGTGCTCGGCGAACACTTTCGATCAATTTCCAAATTGAACCGTAAAACATTTTTATTGTTTTTGAGTCAAGATCTCTGTCAAGATCACAACGACCTTCACACCACGTTTGCATTTCACTTTTTCGACAGCTAATATTTCTGATTAAATGCGAGCATAATACATGTATGTATGATAGTTGATTCGTTCGCGTTCCGCATGGTGGATATTGTCGTGATAGCTGGGCGCCAGATTATCGTATAATAATCGCGTAAACATAGCGTTGAATGGTTTGCTGCAAGATGCATTAATGAGGTTGAAGCTGTGATTTTTTTTATCATGCCAAAGCATTGTTGAAGGAGGATATGTAGGTTCGATGACTTTCAAATGTAAATATGAATGCTGTGATTTTTACATTCGGTTTCACTGAACCGGCACGGTTGTTTTTGTAGCCGCATCATTTCAGCCTGATGAGCTTGTCGTTGGAATAATATTTTATTGACACATACAGTGGAGAAATTTTTTTCCGTCATGCATATAATTGCCACTAAAAGCATTTTAAATTGGTTGATGTTGTATTAATGAATACAGAAACTTTTTGATGGTCGGAATAGTATTTTATTAATGAATTTATGTTTTAAAATATATTGATGGCGTAAGTGATGATTGTCCCAGGTTAAAATAGGTGGCTTCAATTTTTTTGATGTTTACTTTACAAGTAAGTCCTAGCACTTTGACAGGACTCTTCCGTGGCCTCTTGGGATTTCGCGGCTAGAATAGGCCCCGGTGCTTGATACTGATTCGAGGCACTTCTAACAGTGCCGTTTGAAAATGATGCTTATTTAGTCGAACAAGTAGAATATCACATTCACGAGTGTGACTGACTGGGATAAAATTATGATCCCTTCTATATGTTCTGTGACTGGGCGGCTTGGTCAGTAAAGGTAACTTAATTCTAATGAAAACCTTCTTTATGGCTTGTTTTAAAGATAGTAGTCCATATTTTCAACCAAAAATCTTTGCTTTAACCTTATTTTTATCACAAAACTTAAATTCTACTAATAATAACCTGATAATGAAATTGATTTCATTAAACCAAAAAACTCCTAAAAAATTGATTTTAGGGTCAAATTTCGTTCACAGATCCGCAAAGGGTTGTTGATTATTTTACTTTACAATAATATACAGCGTAACTACTGTTGCAGATAATAACTGGTTAACAATTCCAAGTGTTTTTTGCGCTGAAAGTAAAAAGTAGAGTAAAAATATCAAAACTTTTAGATTTATTCTAGCATCTCTTTGAATGTAACTAGTTTGTTTTTAATTATTGTTCATTTAATCATTAGACTTTTTAAATACTCACCACACTCATTACTTTTGTCCCCATTTTCGCAATGTGCTAGTTTATAATGGCCACTGATAACGCAATTTTCAGAAAAGTACATCCCTGACTCTGATATGCTAGCTATCTCTGTTTTTTTTTTCTAGAGTTGGTGTTTTCTGCTTAAGATAAACTATTATGACGCTCATTTTTGGTCACAAGATGTTAATATTAGGCATGGTGCTAGTAGTAGGTTGGAGATAGATTTATATGGTGTTCACACAACACTCTAAATCAGGTAGATTTAGAAGCTGTGGGCACAATCTTTTGCGTGAAAATTGTTCAAAATGCTATGTTCAAAATGCAAGACCATTTCCTTTTCACTTTGTACAACTCACATTTTCCTTTTGTGTTCAATTTTCGCTATTTTAGAACGAAATTCAATTGATATTTCATTCAAATCCACTCTCCCTCTCACAGATGGAATTCAGCACGCTCTGAGAACAAATCAGCCGGTACCAAATCCACAATAGTACCTGATTTATACTGGATTAACTCTTAATCAGGTAGCTTTCGACTGTCAGAATCCGAGCCAAATGTATAGTTCAACTAGATTTGTGGTCGATTTAGCTCTAAGGCGATCAGCTGATTGAAATCGCCTAATTTAGCTTCAGTGTGAACGGGCTATTAGAAGCTAAATTGGAATTGTTTTTGCGGGATGATTAAAATTGAACAACTTTTTATTTACATTAAAAATTTTAATCTACATTGTAAATTCTATTTTGACAAAGTGGTTTCGAAAGTATGCACTGATTCTCATCAGACACCAGCACACAATGCATACTTGACTGGAGTGACCACTTGCAGTTGGAAATCATTAATTTGTATTTAAATGGAAATCATTAATTTGTGGAATCATTAATTTGTATTTAAACCACTTTGTCAAAATAGAATTTAATGTAGATTAAAAATTTTAATGTAAATAAAAAGTTGTTCAATTTTAATCATCCCGCAAAAATAATTCCAATGTGATTCTGCTTTCGGAGGCTTTATTAGAAGCTGTTAAGTAAATCAGGTGAAGCATTCACTGTTTCCAAGTGATTTGGAGCGAGAAGATTTAGAGCTAGAAGATTTAGAGCGAGAAATGTCATTCGAATTTATGTGCATAATTTTTTTGCGTGAAAATTGTTGAAAATGTTACAGGAACATTCAAAAACGTTTTTTTTCACTTTGTGCAACTCACATTTCCCTTTTGTGCTCAAATTTCACTATTTTCGAACGAAATTCGAATTACATTTCATTCAAATTTACTCTCTCTCACTCTCATCGATAGAATTCAGCACGCTCTGAGAAAAATTCAGGCGATTCTATAAATGTCAAAGTTGTACTCCATCCATATAGTAGCAATAAAAAATTCATGTTACTTTCCTAATACAGGAGACAGACCAGAATCCAATCTCGTTCGCGTTCGAATCTGCGTTACTAATCATAGCTTGGAAAAAGTTCGAGATTCGATGTACCATCAATAATTTTCGTTTATATGAAAATTAACATTTTTGAGGAAGCAAATATATTAAGTCACCAAAGTTTGTATAAACACGAACTTTTGTTGAATTTTAAAACTATAGGAAATTTAATCTTAGTTTATTTCAAATGTGTTTAATTATGAATGCATAATATGAAAAAAATAATTAATAATGAAACTAATAGACGATGCTTTAAAAACAAGTTAAGAAACATACTCGTAATCCACAAAAGTCGAGATCCTGTAAAAATCATGATAAAATGTATAGCATTTCAGCCACTCGCTATATTGAAGCATTTTTTTTTTTACCTTCGAAATAATTTCGTTCTAGACCGTCAGTAAAGCATTTTGGAGGACCTCCTTGTAGTTGACGCTATACTTTTGAACTAGTTCATACCAAAGGGCTTCAATTGGGCTGAAGCAAGGTGATTGATGTGGTATGTTGGCATGATTCAAAGGATACATTCCTTAAAGGTGAAAGCAGAGCATATCGAGTTGTTATATTGTTAAAAATTGTAGGTTTTTATGAGTCTCTATTGCTCAGTTGAATATTTAAGACCAGTTCGCTGTATTTCCAAATTGTGCTTTTGATAAAATGAATATTTTATATATCGGCTGCTGGCATCTCTCCCCAAATAACTTCAAACGAAGAGAGGTATAATTATTTTGGTTTCATTGTTTTTCTTATTGATCATCATCATCAACACTGAAAAAAATCCACATAGCGCCCAGAGCCATGTAACATAGCGCATTATTTATGGCCCCATACGCCATGTACATAGTACTCTGAGCCATGCAATATGGCTCCCAGCGCCATAATGTCAGAATCTACATAGCGCGTGGTCCCATGTTACATGGCGCAGCATTTATGGTGCCACACGCTATCTACATAGTACCCTGAGCCATGGAGTATAGCTCACAGCGCCATAATTACATGGCGCAGAAATTATGGCCCCACACGCCATATTACATAGTGCCGTGAGCCATGTAATATGGCTCATGGCACTACAATTGTAACTCGCAGCCATGCTGTGTGAAGAGATGTATAAATATCAGCAAGCTTCTTGAGTATAGAAGAGGATATGATATGGTGTTTGATGCAGTTGATGATAGGTGAATTTCATCACCTATCATCAACTGCTCTATCTTCAGATGCTCAGAAGTTAGAAGGCTCGTGGCCTTTAGTTGGCTGGATCAGCTTCATGTAGAAAATACATATTGGCTGAGGCCCAGCGAGCCAAAGTCAGACGAGACCGCCAACATGTGGACGGCATTTGACAGCTCGTCACGAAATCGAGTTGACTCGTGCTCAAAACCCACTCCGATCGGAAGTCGCACGAGCGCCGGCGGGACCGTCCCCACAATCGGGTTCACCAGCTTTCGCCTGGGCTCGGCAAATATGTATTTTCCATATCAGATGCACTGAAAAAACACATAGCGCCAGACGCCATAATTTATAGACTTCTGGCGCCATGTACATGGTCAATTTGTGTTAAAATATAGCGCCACATGCCATAGTTCATAGGAGCAGACGCTATGCTTATAGCCCTCCACGCCATGTGCTATAGTCCTCCGCGCCATGTAATATAGTCCACCACGCCATGTACATGGCGTGGAGGACTATAGTGCATGGCGTGTAGGCCTATGTAATTTTCGCCATGTATTATGGCGTGTGGCGCTATATTTTATCACAATCCCTAAATCGACTATGTACATGGCGCCAGAAGTCTCTAAAGTATGGCGTCTGGTGCCATGTGTTTTCTCAGTGAAGGACATAACAATCAACATTCCGGTCTAAGCCTGCTACAGAAGAGAACTCCAAACATTCCAGTTTTACGCCACTGTCGTCGAGTTTGATAGCCTTAAAATTTCTGTGGCATCCCAGAGTAGGCCGTCGCTTGACCGGATATAATGCCTACCTCTGCGTCTCCTTCCAATAACCCTAGCGCCAGATCTGTAGTGGTTTAGAGGCTGGAAAAATGAGTAGGATACTTCAACTAGAGTAAAACGTAGGAGAAATGCCAACCATAAATGTGATGAGGGTCATCAAAGAGGCTAAAACAGGAATGTAATCTCCTAGGAATAAGGTGCCATAGAAAAAGCTGTGAAGAGCCCCCAATACACGCCCAACAGATGCTGATTGGCCACTATACTAGTTCTATGATAGCCGCAATATTATTTATCGGTATCGACTAAGTTAAAAAAGAAATTTTTGAATCCAAGGTCTTACCGGGAAACGCAGATTTAAAAAACCATTATTTACTCTTGGTAGATGAGTGCAAGTTTAGGTTTTTTTCACAGGCGAAATGAGGGCCGGTCCTGCCGTATTGATATGCGCTCAAATTGTATTGGGTATCCATGTCGCTGCGACTACTTGGATCACGGGGCAAATGAATTTGATCATCGTAATTACAATTGAATTGCATCTACGAGTGGCATTAAAATATAAGCGATACTTTTTTTTAAATAAAAATGTGTTCAAAGAAAAGACATAATACATGTATATTATTTTTGCACATAACCGCCCAATAACAGGACATTTTTTTCATCTTTTGGATAATTTTTTAATTCTCTGTTCATAAATTTTCGACTTGTTGGTCATCTTGAAAATGTTGGTCTTGAGGGGACCAGACAAATCGAAATCACAAGATGATAAATCGGGGCTGTACGGAGGATGTTCTAAGGTTGTCCAGTGGGTTGCTTGTATGTTTGTTGTTAGTGCAGCTGCGTGACGAAAAAGAAGAATTATGTCACGAATGGATTACTTTTACCTTTTGTTGCGGTGGACAGGTTTACCTTGATCTAAAAGCTGGCAATAGTATGCAGTATTGATTGTTCTTCGATTATGGAGAAAACGCACCAACAAAACACCACCGGAGCAAAAAAAAAACAGTCGCAAGAATTTTCCCAGCCCACCAACGCGCTATGGTCTTTACTGATGCCTGCTCTTTTTTCATGTTCCATTCCATACTTGCCTGTTTTCACCCTGGTGTGTAATGATGCATCTATGTCTCATCGCAGGCAACAATGCGTTGCAGAAAAACCCTTCTTTTGGCCTGAAAACGCTTAAGAAACCGTGCTGAAATTTCAGAGCGAATGTTTTTTTATATCTTCGGTAAGAAGCTGTTGAACCCACCTTGCTGAAACTTGACGAAATTCTAACTCTTCAGTGATTATGGTTTGTGCACTCCCAATACTTATTCCAACTTTTAAAAAGATTTCATGAACCGTTTGACGCCGATTAGCTTCGATGATTTCTCTTGCGTCACGAATATTGTCTTCTTTCACGTCTATCAGCAAATTTTTTGGCCCAAGCAAATACTCGAAGTTTGTTCACCAAACTGAGAAAAAAGTCTTTTAAATATTTCACAGGGGTGAATGATTTTGCTCTGGAGAAATTTCGTTATGATGCGTTGTGCAACAAATGCTTTGACCTCGACCTCATTCATTGCGCTACTGGTGTTTGGCAGGACTCGGATGGCTATACGAGGGACTGGGCAGTCTTTTCAGATCCCCACAACTGGCTTCTAACGCCCCTATCTTCCCTCTTTTATTATCAGTTCTTCTAAAACAAAAGTTTCGTTTATCGAATCACTTTTTTAAGCACCAAGTTTAAGAGGAAGCAAGCACGAGAAGAAAGTATTTGGATTGACCAAAATGCAAAGCTCAATTTAGTAACGCTCATATTTTTTGTATCATTTTGTCAAGTATCTGGTCGCCCTGATCTGAACAAAAACTAAATTTTCCTAAAAAGGAAGAGAACACTTAATGTATAGTCTCAGAAGCAATCTATTCTCTTAATCTGAGATATTACTCTACTTTACATATTCACAAAAAAACGAAGCTAGCAAGAAACTAACATCAGAAGCTGGTGCTTCAATCCTTCCTGCTTTTTCTTTTACAGCCATCACATTGAACATTTCAAGTTTCTGATAAATGTTTCAAATTTCACCAGTTTAAGATCAAGATTTTTATAATTTATTTTTAATGCATAGTGATTTATTATTTATTTTTATAAAAATTTGTATTCTGACCATAAGTTAAACGATCGAAAACTTAAAATTTGAAACTAAAAAGCTACATTGAAACAAAGTTCATTTATCTATCCATCATCGTACAAAAGACTGTAAATGCAACGAAAAATGTGTAACCAACTTTGGACCAGAGTAGGTACCTGAGGTTAACGCAATAGCAGTCATTGACTATAAACATGAATATTTATTAGTCTCTTATATCTATTGAAAGAAAATTTCAGGTAGATTTAAGTCTCTCAGAAGTGAGGTAATGGCCCTTGACTAAAATGAGAATACCCGCAAAAACTTGGTCCGGCCAAGATGATTCATTATAGATAAACAATTTTTTCTTCTTTCATGGCAGTTATTAAAGTGGCAACATGATATATTTCATTTGCATCTAATTTATGTTAATATATCTCTGTAAAGCATTGTCCATGTCAACCATCTCAAATAGAAAAGTATTATGAATCAATTGGTTGAGTACTTTAAGTGTTTATTACAATTATTGAATTTTCTGAGTTTTCTTCGAATAATTTCAATACAATTCTGGGGATATTAAGACAACTTAATATAAGTAATGAATCTAGTTTATTTATGAAAATATATTCAACAACTACTACGGTTTCTAATAAAAATTCCATATTGAACTACATCTGCCACATGAAGTGGAACAAGTTGTTAGTCTTTACTCTCTAAATACGGTTTTATTTTTAAAAAGACCTAAAGTTCAACAACATAAGTAGCCTTGTCTCGGTAGTGTTACATATCAACTTCAACATACAACACTTGATTGCGTCAGTCCCGTTTTGAGAGCCCTAAAAATTTTCACTTTCTATTCAGGGTCCGGATATACGAGCACAATTATATCTACTAGGTACTATAAGTCCAGGTATTGTATAATAATATGACCGATTTCTTGTTTGGATCCACAACTGTTCAATTGTCTGCAAAGTGATGATCTCAAGACCAACGAGATCTTTTCAACACATGCGCTTAGCACAGTGGGTACAAACGAATATGTCTTTCTACCAGAAAGTGCATTAAGGGGGGAGATACATGTAAAATGGAAAAGAAATTGCTAATTTCAGATTGACTTAAAATATATATATTGTTTATTCAGAAAATTTTTAATATTAAATCCTCAAAGTACATATCTTATAGTAAATGAAAATATTTTTTTAATAACTTTTTAACACAAAATGGAGACGATGCGAGCAAATGAAAAAAACACATCAAAAACAGCCTCGTACAACTTAACGCCTTTTCCGAGAAACTTTCAACGTTCAGAGGAAAAAAAATATGCTAATGAGATCTATAATTCATAGGTGAACCAATAAAATTTAGAAAAAAAAATCAAATTTTTACATTAATATTAGATTTAAAAAAAAAATCGATTTTTTTTCAAAAAAATCACGTTTTAAACATTGGTAAACTAATTATTTTGCCGAAATTACAAGAAAATGTAGGTTCAACGATGAGATAATACTCTTTTGTACATGTGATATAAATTTGAGCCGAATAGGTTCAATATTTTTTTAGATATCTTGTACGGAAATTGAAAAAGTACTACTTTGAGAAAAACGCGTTTAAAGTTCTAAAGCTCCACCGACCTGGCGAACGCCGCGCTGTCTATAACTGGCTATAACTCGAGAACTAATACGAATATCGCTTCAAAACTTTTTTTGGTATATTTTAAGAGTATTTCAAACACTTTGATGCAATAAAAAAAAATCGTTTTTGTTTTAGCAGTTACATGTATCTCCCCCCTTAAGTGGTCGCCCTTTCCAATAAGCATAGACCTTGATCCCATTGATCAATCTATACATCTGCCATAAATGTGTGTTTCAAAAAAGAATTTCCGAACGGCTGACTCGTGAATGGGTTTTTGTATTCACTCATGTGCACTTATTGTTTCATTTCCATATATTCGTTACTCGTGACAATTATCATTGTTTTGTCTCGTGTTTTTCTCGACATGCACAGCGATCTCCAACAGGATTCTTCTGGTAGATACGGTGTGTCATCAAATATACTTTATGTAACACACGAAGTGAATGGACTTTTGTTTTATTCAGAGACTCAAATAATTAATACCATTTTAAAGCGATTTTTCAAAAACCCATAACAATATATTGCATTGAATTTTCGGTTTCGCAATTTTAATCAGCTCTGCATTAATACCAAACTAATCAGATTTAATTAAATTATCACCAACATGAGGCTTCCAATCGACTAAAGTCCATTTAATAGTCTCTGTAGGAAAAAATCCCTTTATGTATCATTTATTATCTAAATCCAACAAAGAATTTTTGCAGCCAGAAAAAGTGATCAGCTTAACGAAAGCCGTATATCAGCTTAATTATTATTTGTGTTTTTTTCCAAAGATATATTGCATATTTCACTCCGATGTTTTGCAATTGTTCACTGTACGATAAAAAATAAACATTTGAAACCAGAGGAATTCCTATGCAATATCTAATTATTATCAATTAAGCTACGTTATTTCAAATCTCCGTCCGCGTCTCAGACATGATTATTGCTCATAAGGCTAAGCCGGTTCCATATCCAAGACACCATAGCGAATACGAATTTAATGATCATGCCCATTAGATCATTTACGAAAATGCTAACAATTTCTAATTTCACCCTTTAATGAATTTTACAACGGTCGAAATGACTTTTCAACGTGCTTCACAAGCACGAATTACACATATTAGATACTCAGGAGGCAAATTGTATGATATATTAATTATTTGAATTGAATGATGAAGGCTGAGTGTAATGAAAAATGCGATTATTTTTTTGGTTCGAGATAATTTAAGTGGCGAATTTTTTTTTTATAATATTCATAGCGTTTATTGAGATCTCATTTGTTTTATTTTTTTCAGAATATGTTGCATAGTGTCACTAGTAGTGGCAATATATGCACAATGGGGATTGGGCCCACAACTGGGCCCGCAGCCATATAATACTGGAGTAGGTTTCGGAAACGAGCAGCAAGTCTCACTTGGACCAGAATGTGCACTTGTACTCGGACCAGGAAGATCTTCGCTGTATGATTATAATTTGCATTTGTTCAAAGGGCATCCGTAAGTATTTAGTCAAATCAAGTTACAATAAAGCATTGTTGACTTCATTTTCGTTTAGCGATTTCCTTCTAGATTTATTTACTTAAAATAGCAGTAATGAAGAACATTGTGTGTCATTATTACAGCAAGTAAGCATTTAACTGAGTTATTGTCATTTTCAAAAAAAAAAATCAAATATTGTGGACGGAAAAAACGAACATCAAACTTAATGCTGTAGTCATTACGGACAGTAAACGTTCAACACAAAAACTTCTAAAATAAATGTTTGAAATAATTTCCTCTAAGAAATCTACTACTGCGCTTGTAATTATTTTAGCTAAATATTTATGAATTTATATCGGCAAGAAAAACCCTTTAGACTGATCGATGAAGCCATTTTTGGGAAATTTCGTTTAAAGATTCAAAAAAAATTTCTAAAGCATTCTATATCGTCTTTATAAATATCCTTGTTACGTCGATTATTTGTCATATTTGCATAACTGACATTAAATTTTCTGTGTCCATTCTTAAATATTTGTACAAAACGAAAATAAAACAATATTTTTTCAACATCCGAAGTGCGTTTAACCCATTTGTGTTTGCTTATTGGTTGTTGTTTGCTGAAATGCGATAAAATTCATTATTTTGAAATACATGTCCAGATTAGGAAACAAATTAAACTTAAGGGGCTAGTCCACTGTTAAACTGCTCAAAATTATTTTTTTTTAAACAGCTCCCAAAAAAAACTATTCAAGATATCGATTTGAAATTTTACGTACATCTTTATTGAGGTTTACAGTTGACATTTTCATTGGAAATAATTATTAGAAAACAAAATGGCGACCGCCCCAATAGATCTATTTGAAAAAAAAGAGCAAATTGCGCCTCGTAAATTCCTGGACAAAATAAGCATCAGTGAACAAATTACTAAAATTATTTCATTAGTTTTGAGTATGAAGGACTGCACGGGCCTAAATTTAGAGCCCTAAAGCGATTAAAAAAATTTGGTATACTTTTGAACATTGGTTATCCAGTTTTTCGCAATATTTTTCAATCAAAAAAATAGTTCGCATATCGTCAAAAAAATTATTTTTGTTCTAAATTTAGGCCCGTGCAGTCCTTTATACTCAAAACCAATGATATATTTTTGGTAATTTGTTCACAGATGCTTGTTTTGTCCAGGAATTTACAAGGTGCAATTTGCTTATTTTTTCGGCGGTGCTGCGGCGATCTATTGGGGCGGTCGCCATTTTGTTTTCTAATAATTATTTCCAAAGAAAATGTTAGCTCTCAACCTCAATAAAGATGTACATAAAATTTCAAATCGAAATTTTAAATAGTTTTTTTTTGCAGCTGTTTAAAAAAAATCATTTTGAGCAGTTTAACAGTGGACTTACCCCTTAAGTATTTCAAGAACAAAAATTATTAAACTGGAATGAGCTCTCAAAGTAGATGTATTCTTGATGTATTCTATATCTGGAAAGAAACAATTCATTATTTTTTACTATATAATTTAGAAACGTTGTGGTTGACAGTATTGGTCAACTGTAGTACTTTTTTAATCTGATCAATTAGAAAATCAAGTCAATTTTTAAAAATCTTGTTTGATACTTTTTAATAATAATCTGGTGATGAAGAGTCTCTACCAAAGCATGTTTTTATATGCGAAACCTTTCTGTCTGAATTGGAAAATCCACTTTTCGATTCAAAAGTAATATAGCCATCAGCAGCTAGTGACGCTTGTTATCGAGAGACTTTCTGAGAATTTTTTAACTCTGGTATATATAATAAGGCTTTAACCTACAAAACGAAACATTGATGGACTGATTTTTAATTTATGAAGTATGTAAAAAAACTCACCACATTTAATGATTTCGAAAGAACTTTCGTTAGAGTTTGTAACGATCTGCACCAGCAACTGTTTTGACAAAAGCATGAGAACATGGAGCTAAATCTTTAAAAACAAAAATATTGTCCAATGCATGACTCACGGTTTCTAAAGAGTTGATCAAAGTATTTTAGGTTCTAGGTTCAAATGTGATTCGATGTTCTTTACGAAGTCAATTTAAACCTCAAGGCTTGACGAAATTTTGGAAAAATAATCACCGAGTTGGCGTAATTCTGGCCAAAAACCAGCTGCCTTAATATCGTCCTTAAACATAGACCTAAGGCCTAACAAAGCAAGAGGTAAACCTTTAAACCAAGATTGATTATTATGCGTCATTACTGCAGCTTTCATTATTCGATTCCAACAGTCGACTAACTAACCCATTTGATCGTGGATGAAAACCCCAACAAATGTCCTACCTAATAAAATAATTGTGATTCAAGCTGTCTATCTTGTTCAGCCATAATCATATGAAGAACACCAAAACGAACAATCTATTCCTTAACAAGCGATTCCCCACAAGACTGAGCCGTAATACTAGCAAGTAGTATTGCATCAGACCAATGAGTATACCTCTCAATGATGATAAGGCAGTACGAGAAATCCTGTGAAGAATGAAGTGGATCAAAAATGTCAATGCCAATAATTTCTAATCGCTCTGAAGCTTCTTAATTGAATTTGCTCACCGCCTTAACACGTCGAAGAATCTATGAATTCTGACAAACTCAGCGTTGGTGAAACCACAAAATAACTTCTTCATTTATGGGCGGGAAAAATACTTGCTGGTCACCAAACACTTTGTTGAAAAATGCTGGGATAAGGCAAATTATGGACTGTCGAAAAACTTGATTTAGGATTAGAAACAAATGGTCTAACGAAAGTTGACCCTACATTTTGAAATCGCAATTTGAAAAATAAATACTTTTGAACGAATAACTACCGTTCTTCAAGAGTTATTGGAGTAAAAGATCTGGCTATCAAGCATAGGTCAAAGCTAAAAAATCAATGTTGCTGAGGCCAATTTCATTCAGAAGAGATAAATCATCGGCAGCAAGATTGTCAGAACCATATATGTGTCGAATATTTGGAGTAAATTTCCTTAAACAAAATACATATGTCTTAATTGCCTTTTTTGGATATTTGTTAAAACGCAAAAGCTAGTGGACGATTAAAAAAAAACGTTAAAATTTGGGCCTTCAACGAAAAATGTGAAAAAATTAATATAGTTCTAAGAGGTCCTGTTGTTAGTGTTGTAAAGTTTCTTCGAAAAGAAACTACTAACGAATTGTTGTAGAACTGCACCGGCAGCTATTTAAGAGGCATCAACGAATAAGGTTAACTGTTGCTTAGTGAAATCAAAGGTTTCGTTTGCTTGTGGAGTCCAAACAACTTTACGCTTTTCAGAAGTTTTAGCACTACTTAGATATCATTTTAATATATGTAGCTTAATGATGTGCTACTTTTGACAAGAAACGAGGATAAAATCTAGCTAATGACATTTTTCAGCATTAAGTAGCAACCTATAATTAAAAAAATTATTTTGAGAATGATTGTTAAAGTGTTTTTTTTTTAACTTTGATGCAATCCGAACTTCGTCTATATATGAAAAATAAAACTCTAGATTTTCAGGTGTTTTGTGGATAAAACAATGAAAAGTTGATTAGTATCCACTTGAATTTGATGGTACCCTTTCACTTAATTGAAACTTGAAGATATTTTGCGACCCGTAATGTTATGGGTGATGTCTTGGATTGTCAGTACAGTGCATCAATGAGGAATCGTTTGTACATTAAGGCAACGATAGTTATCAGAAAGTTGACATTTACCGTAGCATTTCTTTATTAGATATAAAGGTGAGGACCAAGGACTATCATCCAGGCGCCAATCTGCTTACCTTAGACCTCACAAATGAATCTAAAGTAGAAACCGAATGCATGAAATTGTTTCTTACAAGTTTGGTGAATTCGCTAGTAGTAGTAATAGCTCTGTTGTTGAAGAGTTGAAAGCTCTCTCTAAGTTGAAAGCATCTCTTTTTTTTCTAGGATGCAAAGACTCATCAGCCTCGACAGACAGGTTAGATAAGTAATCTTTCAAAACGATCCACATACAAGTCAGATTAATTAATGGATTTATAAGCTTTTTCCTATCAATATCTACTGATAACTTAAAATGCCACAAAAAAATCTGCTTCAATATAGGGTTTTTGTCAATAACCGCAATGGCAGATTCCCCAGAAAAATTTCTTTGCAAACTAAGGTCGAATGAGAGAACTTTTTTTATCATATGTATTAATGGTAGAAAGATTGACAGCAAAAAAGTTTAAGTGAGTCAAAAAAGCTGAAGCAAAAGTCACTAAAATGAATGCATTTGAGTTTATCAGGAAACGTCCTTTACATTTATTGTCGTGAATTGTAAAATAACATTTGGCTTTAAATCTCCACAAAGGGTAGCGGTAGCTCTGCTCGCTAAGGCGTCAGGCCGAAAAGCGGCGTGCTACGGGGCCTGCGGGGTCGAATCCCGCCAGTGCCATGGCTGAAAGTGTGAATGCGTGTGGTTGTCTACGGGGATGGCAAAGGGGCCCAAACTGGTGGCCTAATGCTAGCCGCGTTCTCGGCAGCCCTCTTCACTAACCTAACCTAACCTTAATCTCCACAAATCCTTTTTTGACTGTGAGAGTTCAAAACACATTTATGTCCTCGAAAAACAAAACTTAAATTTTTCTGTGAGCTTCTGTTGTGAAAATTACAGCCGAATGAAATAGAGCTACAACTTGTGCTTTGCGTTCATTCTACTCCTTTCTCATCCATTTAAGTGTTTTTCTTTTTCATACAAAAGGCTGCCAGTTACATAAAAATTTAATTAATTTTATGTGCACTCGCCGAAATGTCTTGCACAGAACTGGCTGGATCACAGGCTAAGATAGTTTACCAATTGTCTGGAAAACGTTTTATCTGTTTTCCTATCAGTTGACGGATTTTATGGAATAGTTGCGGAAAAAAACTGGCAACTGAAATCACGTTCGTCAGCAGCCATCTCAATTTAAATTATTTAGTAACAAGGAAACGGGAAATTAATGTAATGTCCGGGCTTTTGGACTCGGGATTTCAAGGAATATCTCCAACAACCTTCATTGCGTCCGAATCAAGTATAGCGAGCTTATACTTGAAATGCATTTCCTCTTTTTTGAATCACTCCCTCTAATACTGAGGAAGTCTAATTGTGGCCGGGCCACTACAAAGTCAGGAAAATGAAGAGCACTGGTAATCAGAAAGTTTGCTGCTGAGCCATCATCATTCAGTAATTTTATTTATCAGAATGAAATGACGAAATTGGAGTAGAGTAGAGACTGTATTGAACTAATTATATTGTGTAATAATTACGATGCTAATCAGAGCCCTGGCCTTTTGTAAAGTTCAGTAGTCAAGTTGTTGCTCAAAACTCTTAGTTGACCAATAATAAAAATTTCATTTCGGCAAAAAGGAATTCATAAAAATTTCTAAAAGAAAGCTTTAAAAATATAACTTTTTAATATTTTTACTACTCCCTGGTTTAAAATGATTTTTTTTTTTGATACCTTTTGGATAAGAATGAGCTCATTATCTATTGATTGCAGGAAATGTAGTATAAAAAATTTCTGACTGACACTCATATTTAGTATACCTGGCAATACCGGTTCAGAATAGATTAAAATCACACCAAAAAAGCTAAAATAAAATAAAATAGAATGCAACGAACTTCTACAAAACCTAACTTGACAGAACTGTTGAATTCGTACTATCTTTCTTTCTGAGCTTATTAATTTAATTCAAGTTTAATAGTATGCTCTTTTATTTGCCGGCACATCACTTGGCTGGTTCATGTTCTTGTGAATAAGACGAAGTCATTCCATAAGATTTGAACAAATATGCTTATTTTAATCTTTCTTTCTGAGGCAAAATTTTAAAACCTATTAATTTTTCAGGCTCAAAATCTATTCAAATCTAGATCTCAATTTTATGATGTAGCCATTTTCTAATTATAGTCATTTCTGAATTGAAATTTTTGTTTAGTCGATAGAGGCTATGTTTCTATTCATGTACGCAAGATCGTGCTAATATCATTGAGGTTTGTTATTTTTCTGAAAATATGAAACAAACTCTTTTGGTTTGATTTCATTAATTTTTCAACTGTCCAAATTATTCAAAATTCTCTAGTTACAGTCTCTAGTTCTACAGCTAATGCTCCATATTGTATGTGAAATATGCAATGCTATCTTTCAATGAATGCGGCAAATAACAAAACCTATTCGGTTCAAAGATATGAATAGTTAAACTTCAGTTCTTTTAGTGTGGTCATAAGTTTAACAACCAGATACGTTTAACACTGGTTTTAGGATACCAAACGAGGCTCAACATGAGCTCGCTCTCATCTCATTTTATCGTATTTAAAGGAGAGTGGGAAAATTGCCTGATGTGACAATATTGCACGCGTTTCGCCTACATCTTCATTTCAAACTTTGAATCAAACGATTATTTAGTCAGTGACAAATATTTTCAGCATCATTTACATTTCTAATCAACACCATTTACATTTCTTCCACCACTAAGTAATCTATTAGGCTTACAGGCGCCTGGTGATAGAAAACTTATTCAAATATTAATTCAATTTCTATTTCTTTCAACTTTCCTATGAACACGAAAGACTTAGGCAAAAAACCTGATATAATAGCTTAAGTTACTGGCTTAAGTCTTTCGTTTTTTTTAACGTATTCAAATGCTTTTATAGGTTCCGAAACTGTACAGAATTTTTATTAGTATCAGATTCAGTTTTATATATCATCCGATTACAACTCATTCGCCGCCAATAACTTGTCTTAATACAAAATATGATTTGAACTACGAGGCACGCAGCTCCGAACATAAGTCGAACTTGAAAAACATCCATTTCAAATTTTGATTTTTTTCATCTTTCGCAAGTATTGAACTTCGCGCACAAGTCCATCACTTATAAAAAACAATAGCATCAACATTGTGCCAAAACGTAATCACTTACCATAACGCCTGTCGTGTAAAACAATCAGTCAACTCCGAATTTCGTAATAGCAACTCGACACGCTATTAATATCACGACAATGCTTGGAACATTGTCATGTTGGGAATGATCTCCTCCTTGAAAAGTCCGAATTCGTGCCAACTGTTCGACAGTTCACAAAGAAGCGTAGGTTTGCAATAGAAGTAAAACAAACCAAAGAAATTATTAACAAACAACAAATTCATGCATTCACGTGACTGTTTTTCAATTTGCGAAGATGCTATAACACAGCGTGGCTGATTTCAGATACTTCTTGGGTAACAAATTGAAAAGCGACGTTACTAAGTTTGATGTTCACGGATAAAACGAAACAATTATTCTCCACAAACATTTCTGAAATTTCAACTCAGGAAATTTTCAAATAAGGTCTTTGAGATCAACGGTGGAGACAGAAAAATTATGGCTATTGCAATAACTGACACATAATAGCTGTTCCCGGTAACTCTAATTGTAACGCTTCATTGACAATCGATCGCAACATATCCACCATACGTTCTTCGAAGACAATTTCGATCCACTTCTTGAAACTCTTCTGCACCAAATAGAGCCCAGGTGTACATCGAAGTTGTTGCCACCATTGTCATCATGGTATACTCGCATCTCCGCAAACATCTTTGCTCTATCTACGATCAATGATGAAATTCACATACTATTCACAACAGCCGTATGATTTTTCATTATTTTCAAAATTCAACAATCTTTCTGTGCACAACTTCGCATTTTCAACTCGGAAAATGTCTTGATGTACACAATTGATGTATATTGTGTGGCTATGAATTGTGCGGCAAGTTTTATGGAGTGCAGCGTTATGAAATACGGTTTCGAAGCTAGCGTTTTTACACACGCTTGAAATGTGATTGCGTGCATGCTGAAGATGCAGCTTTTGGTGATTTGTCGTGAGATAAGTCAGTTGACTCTGAACTTTTTTTGTAAATATTATGATTTCCGCTCAAGTAAAAACTATTCTCATTCATTGAAAGTTAAAAAATATTTTATCAGCACTATGATGTCTGCTCTACTATTTAGCGGATATAGATTTCGAAAGTTGAGTGAAGATGCAGCATTTGTAGTTGGTTTTCGCTCATGCCAAAAGTATTGTGATTGCGGACCACTGCATTTAATGCAATGCAGAAATAATTCGGCATCAAACGACACCGCTTCAAGTCTCGCTGTCGACACGCGCATATATGCAATCGCAATTTGTTTTACTCATTCGGTCCGGTGTCAATCAAATAATTTCAGAATGATCGATGAGATAGTGCAGTCATCTCGAACTCCAGTGCAGTTCATTCAACGTGATAGCGACAAAACACATTCACTACTAATGCACAGCTTAGCATTCATTATGTACTTGCCTTTTGCCGATACGAGATGAAAACACTTGACAAACCGCATATAAAGCCAAACATAAACCGCCAGGTAAATGGTATCAGCTAATATATGCTAAGATACATTGGCTGTTTACAAAGATTTAAACAGATTGTGGTAAACGGTGAACGATGAAAATTTGTTATTTGCTCGAGTCATCATGGCTTTTTGTGTTTTTGTGTAATGTCCACTAAAAAGGTTAATTGAACTGAAAGCTGCAGGTCGTGCATTACGTTTCGTTGAATAGATGTTAAATATTTTAGTATGTTAACAGATGTGAAAACACACAGCTTTGCTGGTTAGGTGTTGTTGAATCGAAGAAATCAAACAATTCGTAAGATGCAGAGTACCATTCAATCTTCCGAAAATGTTTTCAAGAAAAGTCAGTTCAAGAAAAGCTTTATAAATAATACTGCATTTCATTTACAAAATTTTTCGGTGAGCTGTGTATTAAATAAAATTAAACATGTTGGTTTTTTTTTAACAAAAGCATGTCCAATCAATTGAATCTATAGGTGCTAAAATGAGTTTAGTTGCGTATTAAAAATTTTCAGAAAGAAAAGTTCTCCAGCTTTTAGCGTTAGCATTTATTTTGCGCTTGAATTTCAAATTCTTTTGCATCGCATCAATTGAATCTATCGTTTCTAAAATGAGTTTAGTTACTTATGTATTAAACATTTTCAAAAAGAAAAGTTCACCAGCTTTTAGCATTAGAAAATATTTCGCTCTTGAATTTCAAATTCTTTTGCATCGTGCAGGTTGCGATGGATATGATTCAGTGCTGCTTAAACGACATCCCACACAGTTTGTGACTCCATCATACAGTCCACGATATTTTCTGGTGCTATCCTTCTATTTTGTGCTTTGTGCCTACTACCACCTCAAGGCTTCTTCTGCATGCTTCAAAACGTAGATAGCGAAACAGTATATATTTCACACCTTCGGGAATATTTTTGGTGAGCTACCGTGTTTAAAATGCCTACCATATTCGCTTAACAATTGCGTTAGGTCATTTTGGGTCCGGTCAACTATTTTACCTTCTGCCAAACAACGGTCGTTTTTTGATGTCTCGGTTGACTGTTCTTCATATTTCTATTGCGTAAAGTTGGAGTACTTCATCCGTAAGAATATCAAAACGTCGCTTGATAGAATATTGTTCGAAAAGTGTAAGAGGCTCAGAGTTCAAACAGTCGTTATGCTGCTTGTATTTTCTACCGATTTAATTTAATTTGCAGTGTTGATGCCAACAATGATGCTGAGTACAGAAAAATAAAAGCTCACTATCCTTGAAATTACTAGTCTTTGACTTTGCTTTATGCTGTCAATATTGCGCGTCGCATTCAAGCGAGTGTTGAACTAACAACGTATTCGTTTTTGTTTACTTTCTCTTGGTTGGATAAGCTCAGCTTATCATTGACATCTGCGCACAGGTACTTTGTAAAACGATGAGAGGTAATCATTCTTCTGCTAACATTTTTTTTCATTACAGTTAGCTTCGTCCGCTTGTCTACCATTTTCGTTTTATGGTTGGCAAGTTAAAGCCTGGCACTTTCAAACCATTACTTATTGATCAAAATTGATTCGGTTGCGTATATTTTGATCACCCTGTGATGATGAGCTCAAATCACGACACTAATGTTTTCCTAAAATGCTGCTATAGTCAAATTTTTAAGTAAATGTGGCTTTAGTACTCCATCGTACATTAAATTCCATAGTAGGGACCTAAGGACGGATCTCTAAGACAGTCCCGCCACTACCAGGGAAAGCTTTGATCCTTCGTCCGAGTCATAGCATAAGATTCTTTCCCTAAAACTTTCAATTATAATACCAGCTAACTATGCGAATTATGTGAACAAAGAATCTACAATGCGGCTCTATTTTATTTATTAATTAATAATGCTCAACAAAACAACAAAATGGAAACAAAAAACAGAAACAAAACAACTAAATCATACTGAAAAAGTACAATTTAAAGTTAAAAAAGATACGTGGTGATAAATCTAAATGCAGATCACCATTCTCTAGAAAAAAGTTGAATGTGCGTAACTTCGTAGATAGAGAACTAAACTATAGATCATTGTGATGAATAAAAAAAGTGTCAAACACAAAAGAGGAATGCATGCCATAAACTGCTATATGGACGAAAACGTAGCTACTAAGATTAGACACAGACATTCTTTCAAATAATTTAAATTAGAGGCACTTATCTATAGAAAGTCTCCTTAATTGAAGGAGAAGAAGAATCAGGAAAAGAAGACGATCGTGATAAGAACGGTAGGGAAATTAAGAGAAGAAGGTACGAGCAAATCTGCGTTGAACAGACTCCAACGCGCTATTTAAATAGATTTAATGAGGACACCAAGCCTGACAGCAATTTGAAAGGATATTACAAACAATGGTACGAAAGAGGTTTAAACAGTTGAAAAAGTGTTCATACTGCCTCTGCAGGTTTTTGTACTCGGGTCTATTCTTGTGACGCTGGTTACATTATCTGGCCTTCTAAATTTTTTTTCGGGAGTCCTGAATTTCTGCATTATTTGAATAATTTCTTGTCTGGTCTTGAGAATCTATGGTGTTAAGAAGAGAATGCCATGGTGTAAAATGCTTGCTAAATTTCCCTGACAACTGGTGCCATATTCAACAAAACAGTTCCGTTCAGTTCCATATCTGAGGAAAACATTTTATGGAAGTTTTTTCTCGTCAAATATTTGCGGTGGTCTTCGAAAATGTTGCATTTTTCTCGTGCATACAGTTTAATATGACAATTATGGGTTAGTTGTTACTATAGGTGTAGTGCTTGCTCAGCAGCCATTGTAAGTCTGTGGTTAGGAAATCGCTCACGAAAACTAGGTTCACGGTCTAATCTAATTCTCCCCTATTGAAGGTTTTGGTATTCACGTTGTTTGTTAGGATACTATTTAGCTACCAAAGGCTTCCATTAGCACTCAAGCTCTTGCGTTAGCTTTTCAGCTTAACGAATAGTGCTGCCATTTATTTTTTTGGAATAATGCTAGATTCAATTTTATTTAATGCTAAATAATGCTAGATCTTGTAAAATTATAATGCTAAATAATGCTTTCTTATTTAATTGAAATAAAAATAGTTCAATATGAAAACAATATGTATATTTATATGAGGGTTGATCAATAAGTAATGATAATCGGTTATTTCCAGTTCGCATAAAATATAAAAAAAAAATATTTTTTTACTACTACATATACTCACCAAGTCAGCATGAAAAAAACATATAAATAGGCCAAGATTCCAGGGAGCTACATTCTTGGAACATCTGCACTAAGGAATGATTTTGTGTTATGGTGAGGAGTGAGATGGGCAGAGGAGGGGAGTCAGAGTGCCAAAAGCACTAGCTCCAGAAATAAGACAGTTTCAAGGCAAGGCAAGGCAAGAAGAGCTACATTCATTTGAATGCGAACAGTCGAAGAGAGAACCTCATATGCCACCTTCTCCATATGCCACCGTTGCACGCTGGGCCAAGGAGTTTAAGCTGGGAAGAATATCCACTGAAGATGAACACCGCAAAGCTGGGAAGAATATCCACTGAAGATGAACACCGCAAAGGACATTCACATCCCCCACTGAAGACAACGTAAAAAAAAGTTGAAGATGTCGTGTTGACAGATCAAAAAGTGACCCTCAGGCATGTAGCTGAGGTCACAGGGATCTCATATGGTAGTGTCCGAAAAATATTTGCCTACAAATTACATATGAAGAAGGTCTCTGCGCGATAGTTGCCGAGAATGTTAACGGACGAGCATAAGAAGAAACAAGCCGACATTTCAAGAATGAATCTCGAAATGGTCCAGGCAGATCAGGAGAATTTTTTGTCTTATTTCGTGACCATGGACGAGACCTGGATCCACCGTTTTGATCCAGAAACCAAAATGCAAACTATAACCTGGAAGCGACCTTCTTCATCGACGCCGAAGAAATTCAAAGTGTCAAGTTCGGCAGGAAAGGTTATCGCATCAGTTTTTTTGGGAAGCTGAAGAAATTATTACAGTGGAATATTTAGAAAAGGTAGCCACTATATCAGGCTCTTAATAAGTAAGCTAAATAAGAAGATTGTGAGAGGCAATGCAGAAGAAAAGACATGGCAAACCGCGAGCCAGAGCTCTGTTTCTTCAAAATAGCGCACCGACTCACAAGGCTGCAGTTGCGTTGAATACAATTAAAGAAACAGGATTCGAACTGCTTGAACACCCGCCCTATTTACCAAATCTAGCTCTCACTGGCTTTCACCTCTTTCCTCGACTCAAACAACACCTTCGGAGTAAGAAATTTGAAGATGATAGGGAAGTGATGGCCGCTGTTGAGGCATTTTGGGAGAGTCCAGATAAAGAACTTTTTTCTAAAGGTATCCAGGGTTTGGAAAAAAGATGGACTAAATGTATTAGCTTGTTAGAAAACTGTATTGTAAAAATGTAAAAATGTATATATCTTTTAAGCTTTATCAGCTTGGTTTATATTCATTATCATTACTTATTGATCAACTCTCGTATGTATAACAAAAACAAATTAGAAGCTTAAAATTTACATCTCAAAATGATTCTTTATCTATTACAGACATGCCAGTTATATCTAAATCTTCTTCTCTTGTGTAAAGCTCATTTCTACCAATATTTTTCAAAACATCGTTTGGAATCTCACAATCAAAATAGCAACAATTATTTATTTTTAAGTGAAGAAAAAGTATTAGTGTCGGATAGCGAAGATTTTTCTCCAGCGTTATCCGTGGGATTGCTTGCATTTGTAACCCTAACAAAACAATTGATTCAAATTATTCAGGAAAAAATATCTAACTAGAATGCACATAGTTTGGTATATGTGAACTTGTAGATGCCCGAGGCTCCTGGGAGTCTGAAGTGGATGGGACCACATCACTGATTTTTAGTATCATCAAGATTTAATTGAACGTTACCATATTTAAAGCAATAAAGGTGACTTTATAATCTTTATATTTTAAATTTTATAATCACTATTATTATTTCAAAATCAGACAACTGTCACTTCTACGAAAATGCCATGAGCGCGTTTTTGTATTTGTCATAAATTCCCGCACCGCATGATTCAGGAAGTTTCCTTTCATGAATGCGACTGAAAGTACAATAACAGAGCTTGAGCGAGATTGTAAATAGATGAGTGCCAGATTATTCCGAAATCTAAATTTAAATGCTAAAAATAATGCTAGATGCTAACTCCGAATTTCGAATGCCGTTTTGGAAAAAATAATGATACATCTAGCAAATGGCAGCATCGTTCACGAATCCTCCGTCCAAGTGCTTATAGGCTTGTCATTTCAACCTTTGGTTTCCATGCAAAAGAGAAAATTTGATCAACTCTCCATTTTTAACACAGATTCAATCGCTTCATTCTCTTTTGCAGTGATAATAATTTCCACCGAGCAAAAACTCCGCCGCATGTTTTTGAATCTTTTGACTTTGGTCCATACTTCCTCCAGCTGCTGGACATCATCCTTCACCAGCTCTGATAACCTGCGCTGGTTGAAAGCTAACAAGCAACTTATTTGGCCTTAGCCTTTGCCTTTTAGGAGTAATTCGTGGGTCTCTTGAGTCGACAACTTTCTTATTTCGCACTTCAACTTTTGCTCCAAATTGATTGACGTTAGCCATGCCACTTTGTAAAATGTTTTATGTACTTTGTGTACATATATCTATCATGACCCGGACTTGCACTGTCCTATGTGCCATTTGCTCGTCTCGTATTTTATTGTAATAAATGTAACTATTCATACTCAACCTAAATTGCATGGAAAATGATGTGGGAAGCTTTTTACTTGGGAAGCTGTTAGGGAAGCTGTTACTTGGGTGCAAGGATCCGCTGAACTTGCCACGGGAGATCGACGTAGAAAAACGCTGCGTCGAAACATTTATCCACCGATGTCTTTCTTTGTAGCATGAAACATTTTAGGAGCCAAGCTGCCAGCACGATTAACGTTGAGGTCAGCTGGAAAATCCGTTGTAGCTAAGCTGAAAGATAATGCGTGATAAAAGACGGCACCAACTCGTTCTAGTGTTGACATCTCATTGTGTTTCTAAGACACTGTTTCAGGGGGCTGTTTATTTGTTATTCACAGCTTCATTTTTGTAAGCTGTTTATGATCTACCACCTACAAACCTCACAAAAGATTGAGCTAATCCCGATGCTGAGATGAATATATGTTTCAACTTCTCTGTCTCCTAATCAGCCATGATCGCTTAGTACAAAACAATTTAATGAAATGGAATTGTTTTTGTGATATGAATAAAAATTGAAATTTAACTAAGCGATCTCGAAGGTATGCACTGTTTTCTGATAATCCGCTAAGAAGTATTTATTCCTTTGGAAGCTAGATATATTTCAATGTCTTTACAGATTTTTGTATTTTGAAGCATCTGCGCTCTTTCTCAGTTTCCATCAGTCTAATAAAGTCTAGCTTCAAGTCTAATGAAGACTTAGAATCATTGAGAATGACAGCAGAATAGCCTCAAAAATCGATTTCAAGCTAGAATTTGAAATATAGCTAGCTTCTAGAAGAAAAATTGATGGGTAGCGGGATGGAATTTTGTATGGCTATCTAGAAAGTCTGCCTCAAGGTAATTGGACTCTCGCCACCTAAACTAAGAAGGACTAGTCCAATCATAGAAGCTAATGTTTCGTCATTACGACAATGTTAAGCTCACACTACTTTCAGTCAAATAAATACGACACGTGCATATGTTCAGATATTATGTGCTATTCATCTTATTCATATTGATTCTTTATCACAAAGCTTTATTCAATTAAAGAATCTTCTTCAAATTTTGTCGTTTTCCACTACCTCATTACCATTTATGTTATTAAGTGTTCTCGGAATAATATATTTTTTTCTTGATAAATTTATTTTTATATAATTACTTTAAATATACTCTAATTAGAGCTTGTTCTGATGTATTTGATGTTTGAACAAATAAATAAGTAAATAGCCATTACACTTCTATACAAGACCTTTATTTTTTTTTTTTTTTTGAGTACTAATTCCTGTTTTACGAGGAAAGGGTTGGCTTATAACGATTCGCATCAGCCATCGGTTTCGACAACACCCGTTTATGGCGGGTTTGACCTTAATATATTACTTGACAACACAAACACATAAGTGACTCAAACAACGCAACGAACACGAAACCGCAGTTTAAGACACGTTGATACACGTATTGTCAATTCCAGAGAAAGACTGTCCTTCGGAGAAAAGCAAATCTCTCAGCAATTCTCCGGCTACAACCTTCCACCACAAGAGCCAACACCCGAATGTTATTTTTGTATTGCGTTTGAAAATTGCAATTATTGCGAATTGGCATAATAAAGTATAGTAAGGCAATTCCACGACAACTTTTGTAGAGTCGAAGGGTTAAAGCTTGTAGAGAACTTCATTTATAACTTTACTATCAATATGTATGAGTGTTGGGTGATCAATTCCGTGACTAACTTTACTCCTGATAAAACTCAGGTATCTTTTCAGAGCTGGACAATCTCAAAGCTCGGTGAACAGTTTCTTGTCCGGGCGTCGATTCGAACCAGGAACCCCACATGCCAAACAAAAATCTTAACTAGACTGTACGAGCTTCAAATTTGCATAATAATGCTGTGTATTTCAGTCACCTTTTTCAGGTCCTTCTTACTTTTTCTTTGAAGAGCTACCTCAATCCAGTAGCAACTAATGAGCTGGATATTTGATAACCGTTGTTATTGTTCTCAAAAGAATCAATGAACTGCAGTTTAAACATTATTGCTCTTTAAAATAAACATAAGACAGAAAGTAAGAGACTTTAACTGACCACGGTGATCTCATATGAAAACATAAAGCTAAGCATTTAAAAGACAGCTTTCTTCCGAGCGGAATCAAATATACCGAATAATTTTTCAAAGAAATATTGGTAGACTTTTCCCCAAAGTTTAGTTTGTATGTCTTTCAAATGATTCCTAATTATCTATTCTAATCTCAACAACCAGTAATTAAGCCACAAAATCACTACGAGACAATAATTTTTTACCAGGGATTAAAATAAAACTGATTCAATTTACTGGTATCGATTAATCGTCTCCAAATAAGGAAGAGAAAAAGCACTCGTGAAATATTATCACCAAATCATGCGGTGAAATAAACTGAAGGCCAAATTTCGTTAAGCTGATAATGACCGATGAGCTCGACTTATTCGTATAACTACACGTGCATGCAATAAGAAATTACTGCGAACTGTGAAAGTTTATCTTTCTTACGTATAATCCAATCGATAGACTATTAATCACGTTATATCTTCCTCATATTAATACACGTAGATAGGCAAGGCTCAGTCAATAACTTGCGCGTTTTCCGCATTCACATTATAAGCATAATGCATTAGCTCACGATTTTCCAATAACCAGCTTCCAACATCACAATAGCACCCAACCATAAACCTTTCAATCTGTATCCCAATTCGAAATAGCCTTGGACATTGTATGCAATGAATTTTTTTTCTAAGCATCATAGTTTCACACTTCTGATGACAGTTTATCTAATCAGACAACAATTCGCGAAAGCAATTTAAAACTAGTCACACCTGCTTATTGGACACATGCCAAGTGGAAATTCCATCTCGTGTACGTACACTTACTAACTAGATCATCCTGCCCAACCCGTTCCATTGCATTTTCTTTTCGTGATCGAAGCAGTTTTCCCTTGCATCTCCAACGACTTGGAAAGGTCTAGGCAAAGTTCAAAATCCACGCTGAATACCCTGTCACATGACTTACATTTATTACAAATTAGTGGTTATCCTCAGAGTCGTAGATGTCGTAGTACATGTTTGATCACAATTCAAAACGATTAACATTGCCTTAAACTGTCTACGCAGGGTCAGCCAAGTACTCGTTGCTGTCCCACTAAATATAGAGTAATCCCGGGTGAATGAAATGACATGATCTCGCAGCCATCAGGAATCTTCCGACGAGTTTACATTTTTGCATTCGGAGCAAAGAAAGTCTAGAGTCGAGACGTTTGCCAGCAACGGCAAAAACAACGACGACAGCCACGAAGACCGCCTTCTTGCAATGCAATACTAGTGCATGTTGTAATACAACTTTCACTCAATTGTTCATGAGTTTATCATTGCACTTTACGTTTCATCAAGTGACAGCGTTAGAGCGAAATTCCACCGGTATGGTTGGGAGCATCAGTATGTCCAGGTTCGATGAGTGTCTTATTAGGGATGTGTTTGTGAAACAGTTTTAGGGCAGGTTACCCATTTATTTAGGTATCGAAACATTATTCATAATAGTTTTTGCAAGGATTTTGCTGTTTTTTTACTGAAAAGTTAATTGAAAAATATGACTCGAAACTATGCAAAACTAATTGAATCTAACCCAAGCTATTAAAAACCTCAACGACTATCGATTGGGATATTCAGCCTGTCAACTATCTCGTATATCGAACGATCCTCGCGATATTGCTGATTATCAATCACATGCATCTGAAACACCATCTCGGGGCGATTTCATAAGCCCGCCTTTCGCAGATTGGGCTCTTCGTTCCGATCGATCAACAATAATCATTCTTCGAAGTGATCTTCACTGGCATCTCTGTGTGAAAAATACTAGTTTCTAATAGTCTACCTATGCATAACCTGCAATCATTTATACTTTTCTCTTTTCGCTCAATTTTTTCTATATCTTCTTGTTTTGTTTCAGAGAGCCTTTCATCGCTGATCGGACTTGCATAACCTATGATGCTGTGAATGCTGCCTATTTGGATGCACGGAAAAGAATTCGTAAGTTGACTTTTTGTAGATGAACACGATCGGGTTCAATCATTGATTTACAATCCAGTCATATTGAATTGATTTTGATGAATTCATGAGCACGTTTGACTGAAGAAGGCACATTGAATGCTTAGTTGTACTGTTTAAAAGGTGGATTAGTGAAATTGAATGAATTTCAGATTATGTATAAATCAAAATAGATACATAACTATACTGCCCTACTAAGCATATACGTTATATCTACATTTTGTTCTTTCGAAATATTCAATGATTGTTGATTTGATTTGTACTGGAGATATAGGGAGAGTACATTTTTTAATATCGATTTTAACATACTTCCATAAAAGATAGGTTTTTCAAATTTTGTTGAATTATGTAAGAGAGTATGCTGTTTTCGAGTCCTATGTTAACTTAAAAATGCAGATAGAACGTTTATGCTGAGTAGGGCAGTATACATGAAATTATTTAGGCAATGATGGAACGGCTTAATACGGAATTGTGTTAACTTGAAAATATCAATGTATAGCTTTCGAGGGACCAAATTTAAGATACCGAAATTTAAGATAAGAATAAAATCTAAAAAATTAAGAAAATGCACCTGGCATATGATAAGACATCCGAATCAGTAGCCTCGATTTCACTACTCACATTTGTCTGCACTCACCATCTTCATTAATTAAAATTTTAGTCTCGAAATTTTAGTCTCGAAAAGTCTACTGCGAATGAAGCAACTGAATATAAAATCGGAATATTAAATTATTTTGAGACTTTCCTTTTCAATTCATAATAGAGAATTGTGACGCCATTTGCCTCATTCCCATGAGGCATGTTCAATTCTCAATATATTACCTCAAATTGAAATTATTTTTAATTTCGTTCTATGAACTCTATCAAAAGCTCACGAGGCAAACTTTCGGTTCTAATCTAACACCGGGGCTCGACTAGCAATTTACCCTGCAATTTCCGATGGTAGCGACTGTCAAATTTATGGTATGCAATCTGTGCATGGGTAATTTCATGGCATGCAATTTCATTTCGAAAATGACTCTGAGCGAGAAGGACGTGCCCTTTATCCGATTGTCAAATGCTCTTAAGAAGTTATTTGAAGCGCAGAGCGAAGAAATTCTGCTACTTATGAAAAGTTCACGTGTAGGATTAGTTACTTTTTGGATAAGCGGGTGAAATTTCAGACCAAAAAGGTAACTATTATATGATTTGCTGGGGTACGAAGGGGAATGAGATAAAAGTAATTTGAAAAATCCACCAATCATCAACTGGGAGTCTCATAAATTTACTCATCGTCCAAAATCGAAATTATTTCATTTTTAAATCAAAAAATTATATATAATTTCACCATTCCGCATCAAAATTCGATTTTTTCGCAATTTCCCACCATTTCATATTGTGTGGACTATTTTCATTGCTCAAAGAGATCTAAAAATCCCTTTGAATTCAAAATACCTACAATTTCCTATAAGAAATAAAACATTCCCACAGTTCAGCGCCATTTTGAAATCAAGAACTGTCAAAATATTGCCAGGCAGATTACCGAGCAAATTGTATACCATATTGCCTACCATTTATGGCAGACCATAAAATATTGCATACCATAGGCTGCCTCCACTGGCAATTTCAAATTTCATGCCATGGGAAATTGCTAGTGGAGGCAGCCTGTAATAAGTTATAAGCTCCGACATTCTATCTCCGCCGCTTCTTCTCTTTTTTAACCATTCGGCCACATCGCTTGAGTCCAGTTTCTTCCAAGTTAAATGGCGTGAGTTTTTTCACGAAGAGTTCATATATCGTAGCACGCATTTTTAGTTGAAATTTCGATAGCTTACATAGCTAAGACATCCTTTCAAGCTAAAAATTCTATGCGAGGCTTGACAAACTTCGGCCTCCACAGCTGGTAGTCGAGCGAGCTAGAATGTGGATGGCCAATATTCTGAAAAAAAACCATCAACGTAGCTATGCTGCTCTGCAAAGGCTATTTTGTTCTTTTAGCTTTCTGAGTGCGAATGGAATTCTTCTGAAACATTTCATGCTGACTTTGAAAACTTCATAAGCGGGAGTGGGTCTTTACATTTAATTTTGATTCCGAAAGAAAATATATTGGACATTTTGTGACAAACTTAACAAATTTCTCCCGATTCACTATCGCTCCAATTCCAATGTCTTTTCCCAATTCAATTCAACCGCAACATGACTTTTTCGTAACATGATGTAACTGAAATAGATTATCCTTAAATATTTTTAAGTGTGTTACTATGTTCTCGTCCCTGAATGCATTTTACAGATCTTCGATCGTAAGCTGAAATTTGATGTTCATGTTGAAACCATCACTAAAATAGCTTGATACATTGCTAGCTTTAATATACGTTCCTTCCACGGTTGTTTTTGCATTTCCGCATGTGTTTAGTTATTTGTCATTCACTTATTACTTAATTTGTTTTCTATTTGTAACTAATTTATTTATGCGTTATTCATTAGTCTTGTATTCATATATATATTTTTTTATTTTGTTTTGTAATTCTATGCATGTACTGTATTATTTTACTCTATTCTTCTATACATGTACACCTTGCTTGGTGAATAAATAAGTAAAATAAAAAATAAATTTATCCCTCTCGTTTGTAATATGCTTTAGTATATTATTCAAGTCTGGTTTTTTCTTTTTGGGAAGCTATACAATGCCATTGAATCAGTTCAGCACAAATTTGGTCCACTCTACATTTTAAATAGTTCCAACTACAAGCTATGGAATATTGCAGTGCCCAAAGATTCTGAGCTATTTCATCTGAACATCATATTCACAATATTCAACCTTTTTCACCGTTTCTAAATTTGGACCACGAAAGATCATATACGCAACTGAAACAGTGTCAGAAATAATAACGACATATCTCATAATCTGTACTTGCAATCATAAATAAAATATCATATTTCCTCGTGACCAACATAATCTGTGTTTGAAACTTATTAAAATCGTGTCGGAAACTTCAAACTTTATTAAACCACTTTCAACCACAAAAATCTGATATATGGGAACAGTTCAAATAACTACCTGCGAAATATCTTAAACATTTTTTAATTTAGAAAAATACATAGTTCCTTATATGGTTTCATATATCTTACAGGCATAGCACAACCACAAGGTGAATGGAAAGCAGAGCATGTAGCAACAGTTGGCGAACTACTATTGGATATCTCCATTAATTTGGCGAGAACGTAAGTCAATAAATCATTAAAAGTCATATCTAACCACATGTAAGCTAGATTTAATATACATTTATAGCTATAAAACTACATTATTCGAATGAACTAATAAATTAATGATTTAAATTATCCCCAAATCAAGTAAGTTCGGTTAACACCATTCAACTTTTGAAATATTGCTCCAAAATATTATAGTTTATGAGATCAATGAAGCCTACACTAAATTGCTAAAAAAAACTACAGAAAGCATCACTTCAAAATATCAGAGATCGACGCACCTTGAAAAAGAAATTCCACCTACTAGTCGTGACAATATAAAATATCATTTGAAAACTGTGCGAAAACCGGATATTCGTGCGGCTATGTAAATTAATGCATGTTTGAAGAAAAAAAAGCATTTCGAACTAGAGGTTACACTACCAGATCGTGTGCCATGATTGATTGTTGTATTTTAATATGTGTATGATACGAAATAGCAAATGAAAACTCAGAAATCGATGCAAAAGAAAGTAAAAGCTTTCTTGGAACCGTATGCGAAATACCCGAACAATAGATATAGATATATTGATATTGATTCACTAGCCTCTTTAGAATTTCCAAACATTAACCTCCATCGTTGCATTATTTAAGTTAAAATATTATATTTTCACTTTCATCGAATAATAATGAGCTTTATCAATTTCGATCGGGGCATCATACCATGAGACCAGATATTCAGTTTCGATGTTGTCATAGAAATGAGCGGAAAATATTATTTTTCGGTAGATCAATAAAAACTTGACTATGAACGGTTGTCATTAGTCTTTCGGTATGAATATGTAATATAATCTATTTATTTGATTTCGGAAATATTATGCTTGAATTAATATGCAAATTAAGTCCAGGTAAAGATAGATATTTATTTGATAGTTTTCACGTTTCGCTCTCTAAAATGAATCAATGATCAATCATATCTGTCATAAAAATGTTTTATTGATGTTTATGAAGAAATAAAGGAAGAACCTAGAAAATATATCTTAAACAATCAAAGAAAAAACACTTATACCTGAGTCATAGCTTAAACATTTTTTCTGCATTGCATCGTTGAAACTAGGAAGATAGCATAGTTCAAATCAATTACTTCCAACTGGCAATTGTAGCTCATTCATTCAATCATTGATCTGAAACCTTTCGTTGTCATTGAATTAAACATTTTGAATCGATATTGCTCTCTATGGGTATTACCTAGTGTAGCATACAAACGGTCCGGCTGGCTTTTTACCATGATCTCCCGTGCTAGTAAAGAGCTAAGCTTATTGTTGACGAGTACATATATAAAACTCATGCTGGCTTTTTCAGTTGACTAGCTCAACGCTTACACCGGCGTCGCTCAGCTTGCCACTGCCAACTTTCTAGGAACAAGGCTACGACAATGGTTTGAAAATATACAGCTCATTATTGTAATGCAGTTCACAACCAGAATCGATTCGGTGATATCGAGTATTTAATCCAAATGCAATTTATTTGCAATTGATTGATTTGAGTTGAAACCCGTTCGATCATTTACGGAATTGATGAGATCGAAAACGGAGATGCAGCTTGTAATAAATAGAAAATTCGTGTCTTCTGCTGAGGAGCATGTAACGTTTGTGTTTTTAACTATGGAAATTAATTGAATTGAAACAATTTAGTACTAAGTAATACATTGGAGCTTAATTGGCACATGAATGGATTACGCGATATACTGGTTATCAAAAAGTCATCATCCAGTCTAAGTACTGTTGTAGTGAAGTAGCTGTAGTTTCCCGCGCAAATTTCTTTGGATATCGGGAAGATCACAACACAAAATATCACTAAACTTGAAAATATTTGCCATCGCTAGATTTTTTGATAATTCTTTTCTGAACTATTCACATAGTTGTTTTAGTCCCACTTGGTCAATAACGTCCATTTGTTGAAAATTTGTAGTTATGTGTGCCTTTAGCGATTTTGTTCCGGTGATTCTTAATTTCATTCGAAGCTAAATCAATTCATAATAAAAGCTTTGCAAACAAGACAATGGCAAAGAATTCACATCCTGAGGAGTACCCATATTTGTTACTCACTTGATGCTTGTGCTACCGGAGAACGAGTATAATACTCGGATTTTAAGAAGTGATTTATCGTTTATGCACACTCTGGTTTTAAGATCAGAGAAAAGTCTAAGGTACTGGCTATCCAATACCCCACAACCATCTTTAGAATCTAAGAAAGTCTTAGTGAATGATAGGAATGTACGAAAGTCTTAAGCAGGTATTATATATGGACATGAGCCAAGCCATAGGGCACTCTAATATCCACTGAATAGTAGCTGGGATGATATCATCCAAGCCTGGTGACTTGAATGGGTCAAAAGAACAATTGGTACATCTTCTGTGTGCACTAGAAATGCCAGTAATTGAATTTGGAATTCTGTATGAATCTAAAGGTAATGCTGGAGAAATTTCTCACTAACTGGAAAGTATGTGTCCATCAGAGTCCTAAGCGTATCAAAGGTCGCCCTGCAAACGTCTATCGGGCCTGGATACGCAATCCGGAACTGTGACTTTTTATTCAGAATTAATCAGAGACAAGTGGGCTTTGTACCTTCAATTTTTTTGCTCAAAGATTTTACCCTAGGTGTTTTGAGGAGCCTTTCTTAAACCAAGTAAATCGGTCTTCTGGAAACTCCTTCTTGCATTGGCTTTAAAGAGCTGCAATTGATGGCATTCATCAGATCCTCATGGTGGTTGAACGATGAACCGTAATACGGATAAACATAGAAAGCTGACCGAAATTTTCCCAATCTATTCTGTTTCAGTTTAAATTAAGGGCTACCTCCAAATTTTACAATCCTCATAATGTAGACAAGTATACATATGGTCTAACAGAGAACATGCCTGGGAAACTCCATCGTAAAAAAAGTCCACAGATGTTATATAAATAGCTTCATTTATTTTGGAGGTCCAAAACATGGGTTCATTGCTAATATTTGCTCTGGCAACGTTACTAGACATCACTCATTATTGGCGTTCGCGTCTACAGCCATTATTAGCGGGATCCGCCATGTATTTGCGGCTGTTGTCAACTTCATCGTAGACCATGTAGTATAAAGTGACCTAGAATTACTTCTTTGTGCTGACCGCTATAGTAACATAGCTTTTGTCATTGGAGTTTTAAAGGAGAAGGATATTTATATACATTTTGATGACGATATAGGCTCTTAGTTTACCTAAAGTTTAAGATGACACTAGAATTTATCTACCTAAGTGCAACCTGCAGAATCGGTCCATAATGACCTAAATTAGAACTATATATTCAGCGTGTTTACACAGATGAATGAAAAGAGCAGCCGAAACTTTAAAGAGCCCAAACTTTTTAAAAAGTATAGGTTAATTGGAAGGACCTTCACTTTGGTCTATTTTCGTACTGTTTAGATACTCGTCAGACCTTTCAGTCATGGATCTTTAAGTTTGGAAGGGATTCCTCGTTGGTAACTACGAGTCTGATGTTGACCACCGGATAACTCATTGACCTTGGCCACATGCCGTCAGTTAAAGGTAGGTCACTATTGCTCAGTTTGTACATGCTGGCCTGTTTTAACAAAGCTTTAACAGCACCAGGATTATTGAGTGACTACCCTTCCCAGAATCCAAATGCGTTGTCTATAGTTCATTTGCGGGATCATTTCCGTTCATTCAAGCCTATCCGAAGTCGTCCCTAAGGCTCCGGAAAGGTCTAAAATTTTGCAGAGTCCGGGTTATCAGTCTATCACTAAAACTCCCAAGCCCGGAGAGTCTCACCCTCTACCAATCAGTTTCTTTCTTTATTCCTTCTTTCTTGACGTCCATAATATCCATGCTGTTTATATCCATACCCTGGATATTCTCAGAGTACTCGAAATCTAGTGATTTATCACCGCTGTCAATTTTGTACCCGGCCATATCTCACCAAGTTTGCGTACCGTTAGCCTGTACATATAAGCAGATCATTGCTGCAGACAGTTAAGCAGTTTGACTCGGTCTTGATGCCACTTGGCATCGAGACATCAAATGGTGGCTCAGAATTGATAATCAAAATAGTAATTAAAGCCAATTTGGAGCACTTTCTGTACAAAATTCTACTTATCCAGTAAGACAAGACCAGAGACTTTTTGGCCATTTTATTAAACGGTCGAAGTATTCCAGTTGGAGCAGTTTTATGATTTTTCAGCTCCTGCTCATTTGGCTGTTCAATTGACATTTGTCGTTTTTGAGCAGCCAATACTGCAAGAAGTGTGCGTTGCGGTACGAGTCCTTCTATTCAACACTGCCAACTAAAGAGCTTCCTTGTATTGATCGGACAATGTCACGAGATGAAGAGGACTTTCTCAAATTCCTTTAGAATATGAGAAGTATTCCTCGGACATGTTCGAACAGAGTTGACAGGGGAGTGGGTGGTAGCTGAAACGGAGGCATCACCTGCGTTACCTGCTTTTTCATCACTTACCACTATTTTGAATATGGAAGTACGAAGACTCTCAATAAGATTAGAAAACCACAGAGCGGAGTGATCTTTTAAATATAATATGCAGTGTTTCGTGCAAAAAGATCTGAACTTGGACTTTTGTTGTAATCAAGTTCCACTGTTGCTTTATGCATATATATCACGTGGCATTGCTATATTGCGCACTTCCTGGAAATTATGAGCGAATAAATCACAGATCTCTTAAGGGGAAGAAGACGTGGAATTGCTTATGAACACCGAACCTAGATAATCTTTATTTTTACCCTTTAAATTTACGAAAATGCGGGTCTTATATATTTTCGACGATTACCTTAACGTAATTATCTTGTCTCCCGGGACTTTACCAAAAATTACTCATCGTTTACGTTGCACTAATGAAATAAAGATGAATAATTTCTATTAAAATTCATTTATTGCCACAACTACGAAAAACAGTATTATATAAAATTGTAGAAACTTTATCCATCAATCAATCAACTTAAGTCAACAACGATTTCAAGCTTAGAGTCATATAACAGCTTTAAGTAAACAATAACAAAAAATTATCTGCTCGCCATATTGATGATAAGCTCTTATCTAAAAAAAAAATCATTGCTATGCGAAAAAACTCAAATCATCGAAGACAGCATTAAATTTCGCAACCGATCTTCAAAACCAGTTTTCACGTTTCACTTACTGTGTTATGCTCGGTCATGGCGTTGAATGTAACTTTCGTTAGGTGCATTTGTAAGGCTCAAATGGTTGCAGTAGTAACATCAGATGGATATGCCAAAAAAAAATAAAAATCAATAAAAGCTATCCATTTAATGAGTAGTTAATAGCTGGTTTAGATTTCAGTTGCCATAATTTTAGCTCACACAATACTGTGCAAAATAAGCTTCGAAAAATAAGAAGTATGATCGCATAAATGAATGAAAATTTACTCGCATTCAATGTCAGTGGAACGGATAAATCATTCAATTACTACTACGTGATGACAACAAAAATACAATTTATTATATCATCAGCAAATGGAAAAAGATGAATAATAGAACTTTATGTTTGAAGAAGAAAAACATAATAAATTAGGAAAGTATCGGTATGGTTCGTTTTATTTCGTAGAAGAAATAGAAAATGAGCTTAATTTTGCCAGAACGACGATGAAGCTAAAACAAACTTTTCGATTTAATGAAAATAAAGTCAAAATTCCATACTGGCTTATGGTTTCAAACGTAAAAATTGTACTTTCAATGATCAATATTATGAAAACGAATTGTAAGAGAAAAACACAATTATTATGTAAGGCGCATGATTTGGCTGGCAATTTTATTGCAAGACGGAAACTGCACACAACTTTTTCAAGAGGCAATAATCGAAATCAACATACAAATCGCTAATGCTCATTTAAAATATTTAACACTTGCTCCTCACACTAGCTGCTCGCTAACAAGCTAGCTCGAGGCTATTCAATTTTTAATCAAAAGCATATCTAGTATCTTTTGAATCCATCTATCAAATCGTTGGGCGGGTTAAATAGTTACAGATTGATCTTGGAGTTTGAAAAATTCAAACAAAACGACTACCAGATTGAAAGATCGCGATCACTACTAATGAAACAACCACTTTAGGAAAACCTTTGCTAAAAACATACCCATCGAGAAAAAAAATCCTTACGACCGTTTAAAATTCAATCGATCAAATTAATAATTCATATTTCATGACATCAACAAAATCCGTTTCTGCTTCTTTTTTTTTGCGTTTATTAATCGAAATCGATTTATGTAAATCGGTACATAATTTTGATTTACTGACCTGATCCGCAATAGATAAATGTGAATGATGTTTATTAGCATTCGTCGTCTCGTTGATAACATCGATGCTAATTATTTGATGGTTTTTCGTAATAGGAATAAATGGCAATTAAAAGTGAAATTAGTTGCAATAATAACCGTAGTATTTCGGTTTTTTTGTGTGTGAATAAAGATGAGGCGTGATTTTGGATTGATGCTGGAAGTGCGGCAGCTTGATTTCACTGAAACTTTTATGATTTCCTAAAATGTTGTAACTATTTTATATAATCATTTAAGAGCATATTGATGACTTTAAATCAGCAATTTTATAGCTGGGATGAATATGAAAAATTATTAATTTCATGTTGATAGATAATAATTTGTTGTCACCACCAAACCCAAAAGTATTAGCCTTCTTCTTGTGGCCTTGGCTCCCCATCATATACAACTTATTATGGAGGTAAAAATAGTTAATTGCAAATAAAACTTTAGGAAACAAATGACAAGCTAATAGCACTATACAACTGAATGCAGCCGTAATCTCGGCTGCTATTTCCTATTGCTCCATTCAAATAGCAGCTCTGATCAAACGCATGCTACTAAGCTGTTCCACTCCGAAAAAAATAATGCAATTTAAATACGCAGTCAAGTAATACGTATATTAACATGTTTGGTCGAAAGCATTGCACTCACATCATTTATTATCATTACTATATTTCATCGTCTTCTTCTTCATCAATTGCGAAATTCCCTGCCTTCGAAGTTTTCCGACTGTTGCATCTCAGTTGCTTCAGTGAGTATTCTAGGCTCATACTAACATGCTAGTGTCCGACATAAAGTGAATGGTGACCGGTGAGCAGCAGAAAAGTTGAAATTGTTATGAATGTGTTTCTTATGCAACATCTAGCAGGTACATAGTACCTACTGACCAAGTGCTATAAATGTGTGAGCAATTGATCTTTTTGAAAATAATGGCGCGTAACTAATTGTACGTGATTAAGTTCACTATTCGTTCAATGTGCTTAGCATTGTAGCATCGTTTTAATTTGAAATCTATAGACGGAGGAGTAACTTTCGTTTTTGTTTTGAATTATATTACCTACGCTATGTATGAGTGTAGCAATATGATACTTTGCACACATGGTTGTAACGATGAGATTGAAAGACGGTCTTCCATCTCTTTGCCAGATAGACGGAATGCAGGCTGAGTTGGGTCACTGTTAGAAGTATTTTTCATGTTATGTAAATGTGGAGTATTGCGCAGACGAATTGTCTTTGTTATGAATCTTTGTTAGTATTATCGTCTTTATGACTCCACAAACTGTCAGTTACACGCCACCACAGTGAAAATTTATTTGATCGCAATAGATTTTTTTTAAATAGAAATCGTAGTACAAACTCTGCGCGAGCACTTCTTGGAATGACCAAGGTTACTTCCTGGACAGGCTACATCTTCCAATTATTCAGTATTTGATTTGATTCTTATACGGTAAAGAAGTTCGAAATGAGGCAGTATACCAGATTTAATGCCCAGTCACAACAACCCTTTTACTATTAACAACAATTTCATCTAAACATATTTTTTCAGTTTAAAAGTCGAAATGGAGTCATCCTTCTAACCGCTCAGATATCGAAAACTTATGTGGTAGGCTATATTTGGCCTGAGGTGTTGGAATATCACACTTTTCTACTCACTATCTACTGTGTTTCATATTCTTGAAGAGGATCTACTTTTCACCATCATTCACTATTTTGGCCAAAAAAGTTAACTTCAAAGGCTTAACAGTAAAATAGAGTAAACTCTGCGACAAACTTGACCTAGGAAGCTCTAAAGGCAATTGTTGGTTTGAACGACTACTTTCCCATGGGACGCTAGTGCTGATGAATTGCTTAATGGTTAAATACAACTTTCTCGGCTAATGCTTTGAGAACATTTTTTGACCAAGGCTTGACCAAGGTTTGGGCTCGCTGCATGCATACCCAGTACCAGCAAGAATGTTAACTGCTTAATCCAGATCTTGGCAATAATCAAAAAGAAGAAAGTACCAGTACAGATGGGTCTAGGCAATTGAACTTCGTCCAAGAGGTGTTTTCTCTATTCACAAAGGCTATTTGTTCAGTGGAAATTCATTCGCCTAGTTTACTGAATAAACATCCGATCATTTAGGAGATCTGTGTGCCATCAAAATATTGTCAAGAATCTTCCTCCAATTGCAGGTGATTTTGTAGCGCATATTCACGATGGATAGGTTGTAGGCTAAAGCAAAGTCAAAGAGCTCTTCTCTTTGGCCATTTGTGTCGGAGCTGCCCTTGACTTCATGATGAGCATATGAGTCAGCTCTTAGAATAAGAAGCATGCAGATCGAAGTCACTGGAGTCACTACATCCTTGACAATATTGCAGGAAAGATTAGCACTACAGTCGTGTAAATGGTATGTAAAAAACCAACATGTCTTTCGATCGATTTCCGCTGTAATAGCCATGTTATCTCTATCACAAATATTGAGAAGAACAAGGAAATAAATGATATTCATGACAAAAATGCAGTGTCATAGTTTCCACAGACTATCGGATGTAATTAGTCTGTGCTCATTTGTGCGTAGCCTGCAAACTCGGCTCTTTACCACCCATGGCCCTTACATTTATATTAACTCCTCCCCTGTCAAGGAAGTAACTGCTTCTACTTTGGAATGTTGAAGGTTAATTTGAAGTATCGTCACTATTACCAATCAGGTTGAGTCGAGATCTTCCTTGGGCTTACGAGCTGCCACACTTCCCTCCTCTATTTCCATACTCAAATCAGGTGTAGTTCCACCTAAATCAAGTGTAGTTCTGAAACTGACCTCATAAGCTAAAAAGACCTCTGCATATGGTTCTCACCATTTCTGTTCCCGTGTTCTCGTTCCTAATTAACCCAACCAAAAATTAAACTTATATTTTATTATTTTATGAGAACTTTTGAGTTACAAAAAAAGTATTGTTTTAATTTGACTTAAGGGGGTCGAACAGTAAAAGTACCCCAAAATTAAAAGTGGATCTTTCTAGGGCTAATATACTTTTACCCCTTCTTTGCCAAATTGAAGCGTTCAATTTAACCTATATAAGATACACATAAGGTGTTGCGCTTAAGGTGTCATGAGAAGAGTCACAGATGAAGAGTCCCATCAATAAGCAAAAATTATCACAAGAGTTTCATGAAATTCTAGTATTAACTTAAAGATATCAAAATTTCCAATTGTGCAAAAAACAGGCATTTTTCACTGAAAAAAAAAAACAAAGTTTATTAAAAGTAAAAAGAAAGTTATATTCTTGCAATATAAAAAATATCTTGAAAGCTATATTCTTGAAATCAATGACTGGAAAAAATGCAGTATCTAGCTCTTTCCGTTTTGAAAACACATTGGACGCAAATGCTGATAAAAATTTTTTTGGGAAAAACAGGTTTAAAGTTTGATATACGATCAGAGCCATTAGTTTTCAACTTTTCTGTGTTGAACTGCTAAACCATTCTTTTTGAAGTTGTCTTTCTTCTGCTTTATGTCTTCAGGACACTCACCCGAATTTTCCGCTCACATTACATTAGTCCCAGTTTGGTACTTCAATAAAGTGAGTAAATGATTTCTTTCGAATTTGGGCGAATCTACCGACACAACGCCATAGCAAAGATTCATCTCCGAGTTTGGTGAAAGTTTTGTTTATCCACTTCATCATGGCTATACGGGATTGTCGATTTTTACTTGCAAATGCGCAATATTTTATCACTTACAACGTAATAGTTGACCTGCAGAGAATAAATGTATTAAGGATATTCAAAGAAAAATTAGAGAAATATTATACTAAACCTATTAACCACTCTCTCGGGTTAATAAATAGACCATATTATATTCTTCATGTCCGCTATAGGCTTGCTATTCTGGATTATATAGTTATAGAGTAAGGCTGATTTTTCTATAACTTTATCTGTCAACCTTACTCTGCCTTGAATAGTTTTCCAAATGTCTTGCCATTCCATTTTTTCTTTACAGCTCGTAGCCTGGTTCTCATTTGTGTTTGCACATATTCGCGGCATTCAATCTGAAAAAAAACACAGAATTCAGCTAAGAAATCATTTGTAAATAGGAAAATCAATTCGATATATTTGAGATTCTTCACAGGAATACATTAATCTCCATATAGTTTAATTTCCACTACTTTGGTGAATATTTTGCTGTCTTCATCACCAATTTAGGACTTGCTATTGTGCTATTACCCTCAGTTTAGACAAACTAAAAAGACTTCCATTATATCAGCGTGATTAATGGAATACTCTTTATCATTACTGGCTTTCTACTTTCATATTCATTTTATTTTTCAGGTTTGTTACTTCACGGTTCATCACCTTTCTAGTCTTGAGTCCAATGATAGAGATCAAGCCGTTTTTCTGCCATATGCCATCACTAGTTTATACTTAATGTGACCCTTCAGCTTTTTCTCTCCTCGCCTGGTGGAAAAAAATACACAACTGGTGGAAAAAAAATACACAGCTGCACACAATTTTTTAAGTCCAGCTTAGCTAAGATTAACCACATGGAAGCCTCTTCGATCTCTCCTCTTCTTTACAGCTCTACGAGATTTTTCTTCTCAGACGCACCCTCTGGGGCATTCTTTGTTCTGAAATTCAGAGCGTAAGTTGGTCTCTGAAGATCCATGTAGTGGTTCCGAAGACGCCTTGAGAGCGCAACACAAGTGCCGGGTCTCAATGCAAACCGAAGCGCGCTAATTTAAACCACAACCCGATAATATTAACTTATATCTCGTTTTCAGGCGGTACGCGTTTGCTGGCATTTTGGGGATATCGGCAGGTTTACAGAGACTTAAAAAATATTATTTTGAGTGACTCAGAATTTCTTTTTGAGCGTTTGTTTCCCTTGATCGACTCTGAAAATTGAAGTGTAGAGCCCAGATTTCCTTGCTTTAAACTTATATGCTTCTTCCTCATCGGTAAATATTTATCTATTAAACAATTATTGATCACCTCGGATATGAAAATTTAATTTCATTTTCTTGAGTCGCGGAAGTTTACATTATTGTACAACAGTTTAAACAATTTCTTTTAAACCCGAAAAGTTTCCAACATCATTGAGAGCTTATTCTACTTCAGGCAATATTTTTTTACGCCATCAATGTATTACAAACAACAGCAGCCCGCTCAATCACCAGCGCAACTACTTTCAATTAACCGGAGCAATTACGGCTTATTCTCTTTCAACAATCTGAAATCACAACAACTTATTTCATCTTCATTTCACTTTTCAAACTTCATCATACAAACTGAACTGACTGCCACCTGATGCCCGAATTGCCAAAGATCGTAGTAAGACAATACCTAAATACAATGCAATGCGAAATTTATCTAATACAAAGTGCTCGTACCCGTGCCGGTAGTAGGTAGGCATTTAACATTTCAAACACCTTCACTTGTATTACGTTACAAATTACACAAAAAAAAATAATTTAAGTCTGTTTACTAACAAGCTAGTCCTTCGGAGTGGCATGCCTGCAGGTTAGATTACATTATTATTTCGCCAGGTTATTATAACGTGGTGTCTATGTTGGTATGATGAAATACTTTTCACGAAGTGCGTTTGCTCCAGGCGTGAAAGTGTCGTGACCGTTGCCGTACCGGCACTATGATTGCTCTATAGATACTGAATTTAAGACATCTCTTAAATTGGCCATATCTTAATGTTCGCACGTATGTGGGTAATAATCTGCGATAGCGAATAATTGGCTGCGTTCAGGTTTAAGTGGTTCAATATTTACGGTAATGAGGGTCGCAGGTGGTCGACTGTGTCGAAAAATCCATTCTATTAATTAGATTAATTCATTTGTGTGAATATTCAAGAGAGTTGTATTATCGTAAAATAGATATTATAATATCTTGGCGCAGAAAAGCGAGAAAAGTGTTTTGTAAAATTTCTCACATTTCATATAAAGCAGTAATTCGATGACGTTATTTTCTTTTTGTTTTGTTTTGAGCAAAAATCAATTTAAATGCATCACTAAAAAAAGAATTTTAATTATGTCAGTAAAAAAGCATAGATATTTCCGTTAGGATGCACTTGATTAGTTCTAATCTTTTCACAATCATGCAGAAATTCTTTTGAAATTTCGCTCTATGTAGTATTAGGCGATATATGGCTTAAGTTTGAATTTTGCTGCTCTTTCAACAAATTGAATTTCGTGTACACTCATTGCCTTCATAATGGTCAAGCTTTTTTTGATAACCAATACTTAAAAATTTTCGATTCACTTGTTCCTACTGTGGGAACACACAATCCACATTTGCACATACACAATACACAACACTATAAAACACACCAAATTTCATTAACATAGTAGGCTTAGAAAAGTGTAAAATAAAAGTATATTAAAAAATAAATAAAAAATGTCAAGATGTGTTTCAATTATTTTATTCACAAATTAAATAATCAAAATATTTCTAAATGATAATGCTTTTGGAAAAATAATCCACATTCCCACATAAAATATTCTCCATTCAGAGTTCAAGCTGTGGAGCAGATATACGCTGTTTGTGATATTGTAGACAGAAAGGGGAAAAGTTGATCGCAGTTTCACAAAACTTCTATGTACATACATATAACAATTTACCTAGTCCTCGACAAAGCCAAAGCCCGTTACCTTTCTCTTTCATTTCACTAGACTCACAGACTGTCAACGCCGATATCTGAATACTTGGTCACTTCTCACCTTCGTCGTATTCCTAAATAACGAACGAATCGACAATCATTTCCAGCAATCCAAAATTATTAGATAATAGATGCTCAGCCTAAACGATTTAATGTTAATATACCACAGACCGCCAGACAGTCAATTAACCACAAAATCGAGAATGTCCATTGTATTCGGCAAAGGAAAAAGCATTGCCTCACCTTGTTCGGCCAGACAAAGCCAAACAGTGGCAATTCACATCACGTGAGACTTAAGCAAATCGCGTGTGAAAAGTTATGGAAACTGACTGAAATTAACGATGAGATTAACCTCTGCAAACGGAAGTCTAGAAATCATATAACTTCAGAGACATTTTCGAATTCCTTTACAGACCAATTAAAAAGTAATGACCAATTTCAATCTTCCATGTTACGAAATCTATATTCTTCCTCTCAGACATTCGCTACATTCGTTTATGAAAGTCGAAACAGATCATATTACCGGTGGCAGAAAACATTATTGGTAAACACCTCGACATCACAGTACTACATTTTCCAAATACGTAGCGCTCCAAAGCTCGGTAATCTAGGCCGCTAGTCGCACTAGACCACCCGTTTCGAGACCAATTTTTAACACCATTAATTAGAGGCTGTCGAAAAGTTAGCATCCATTAGCAGCGCATATGGTTCGCTATACCACATTATGTATTCCGACAAGTTGAACATGATGTCTCATTAAAGTTAGGCGGGTTCGTCATGCACGCAGCTTCGTATTTGAGTTGCAATTGCCCCAAATACTTTGCTCCATACTCACACTGCAATCAAATGCAAAAGCGCAGATCCAACCAAAATGGTTAACCACATTTTGTTCACTGATTTCTACTACTGACTCCCAAAAGTTGTTTTGGGTCAAAATACGAAATATCTCACAAAATGGAATCCCAAATTTTCACACACCTTGCAGTGAAATTGTGCAGAAAAGATGCTCCAAATGGTTATTCCATTTTAATAACAACTTCATTATCGTTTCAAGAAATTCCGTTGGTTGATTATGCAACCCTCTATAAGACGTAAATTGTTTGAAATAACATCCGATAAATAAACATTTACAGCTGACATCGTTACTAAGTGTTCATTTTTCGCATGTTTCAACAATAGAAGAAGAAGAGGCGAATCGAGTGCATCGATGCGATGCGGAGTGCTGCACAACTGGACTGCATTCACGTAATAGTATAGCAATTTTGTTAATGATACGATTTGAATTCAATAACAACAAATGGAATGGGTGCCAAGGTTAGAGTCGGAATCGATTCGAAAACGTTTCCTTACGAAATCGTTTTCAGCTTTAACTGCTAAATTGTTTCTCTGTTTCGTCAACCTGTTTGCAATTGAACTTGTGCGCTCATTACTTGACCATGTGTACATACGTGTGTATTACATGCTGATGCATTGTTTGAATGGAATTTGGTTGGACAGGTTGAATATTTGGAGTGGCGCTTTTAATAGTGACAGATGAAATTATGGATTTGTAAATAGTTACTCTGGATGGGCTTGAAAATAAGTTTCAAAACTGATGAGTATGCGCAAATTAGGTCATGAGAATGAGCAGGTGTCTTTGGTAATATGGAAGGTGATAGATAACATATCACTGAGATACAGTCATAATTGTTCATATTAAGAATTTGTTTTTTAAGAGTTGAACTAAAACCTTCAAACTACCAATCATTGCTTGGCAACGGCCAGCATCAATCTGAAGGAAAAAGCGGCAACAACCAAATGATTCACAGATCCACCGTCATCTTAATCTTAGAAAAATCTGTTCCTCAATAACCTATTGGTTGATTTTCTATTTATAACTCATCTCATTTTCCTTATCATAGCTTACTGGTCAACCAGACAACGAAAATCGGGCCAAGAGTATTCGCTTAGATGCAACTCCTAAAAAAATAGGCGGTTTCACCAATCCAAGAAGAAGACCTTATGCTGCCGCCACTAAGCGTGAATGAGATTTAAATATTCATAAGTCAATTGACACCCTTCAAAGCCCGAAAAAACAATTATTTACCAGATGAGCTGAATTGCACCCAGCAATGTATGAAATATATTGCCATTATGCGAACACGAAGAGATGCCAGTATGTCCCAGATATGAAAAAAAGATGTCACGGAGTGTAGCTCTTATAGAGTTATAGCATACAGTAAATTCATCATCGAACAATATCAATGTTGCTTTAATCAAAGCAAATCAACCATTGACCAGAAATTCATCCTTATTCGGGCCAAAGATAATTTTTCAGAATCTAGTATTCCTCTATGTGACCTATTCTTCAAAGATGCTCGCAACAACATAGTCAGAGTAGAACTTTATCATGCCATGAGAGAATTCTGCATCTCAAATAAATGAACATGACCCTGCAAATTTACGAGGACCAAACAACAAGCCAAATAAAAATTGCCGGATTCCTATCCAGACTTATAAAAATTTTCAATTGACTCCAGAAAAAGAATGGTCTGGCCTACCTCCACTTTTGTCACGCATAAAGAAAGCAATTTAGGGCGGGACTATTATCTCTGTGATCAAACAGATATCAACAATTTAAATTTTGTTCAAACTTACTATAATGCGCACAGCAGAATAGTGCGTCATTATCATAGCAACAAATTTATTTACATATTTATTTTATTAGCATTAATAAGAATAATTCACATCAATATTTAGATTAGTTAATTGGTTGTATAAGTCGACACTTGAACATTTCGACGTCATGATTAAAATCGAACATTTGATACGCTGAGTTAAAGCTTTGGGCCATTGCGCAGGTCGGTTCATTTAATCCATAGTTAATCTTATGAAATGGGATGTATAGGGTGCTTTGATGTCTACGCTTACCGTTGCAAACACAAAAGTTTTGTTTAGATGGCAAAAACTCAGAGTTCACGTTTCCAATGAGTAACTACACAGCGAATAGAGCTTTGAAATTTTGACGTCGAGTGTTAAGAGTGTCCAACGTCAATAATTGCAAGCGGCTTTCATAACGAGGTAAGCGAAAAGTATTAGACCAGCAGAAAGAACTAAGAACGAAAATTAAGAATCTCTCATGGATAGACTTCTTGCGATCTACATGATATGAAGACCACATCAAGCATCCATATTCTAGGATCGGGCGAACCAGAGAGCAAAATATGATTTTTTTCATACGAATTAGAGATGAAGGGGATATACTGGAACAGGTATATGGAACAGGTATTTTTTGGAACAGCCAGTACCTAGTGCGAAATTTAAAAATACTAGGTACGAGTAATTTTGTGAACTATACATGTAATCAAGAATTTACCCAATAAATTTCGTCCATTTGATTCATTTCAATCAAACAGCGCGGTATAAATATCCCAATATTAATACGTACTCGTATTTCATACTTGCAAGTGCTTTCATATTTGTATTTTATACATTCATACTCACGAGTATTTCGTACTTGCTAGCATTTTCGTACCTAGTATTTTCGTACTTGCAAGTATTTTCGTACTTGCAAGTCAAGTATTTTCGTATCGAGTATTTTCATACTTCTTAGTATTTTCGTATCGAGTATTTTCGTACTTGCAAGTATTTTCGTATCGAGTATATTCGTACTTGCAAGTATTTTCCTATCGAGTATTTTCGTATCGAATATTTTCGTACTTGCAAGTATTTTCGTTTCGTATTCGCAAGTATTTTCGTACTTGCTAGTATTTCGTACGTGCGAGCATTTAATACTAGCGTACTTGTGAGTGTTTGATATTTGAGAGTAAGTAACACTTGCTGATATGATATTGGACTTGAAAAAAGGTTGCATTTGAGTTATCGTACTTAGACTGATTTGAGTATTTGATTCGGGTGTTTTGGGAATGGTGGAAGAAATTGAAAATTTATGTAATTTTTGATTTTCGGCATTGATACCATTGCCGACTGTTTTAGATTAGCCAAGAAAAGTTTGGCGTCAGAAATCGATCGACGAAAGGTCATATAGTTGGCAACAGGATTAGTTGGTCATAACTTAGTAAATTTTTGAACATTGGTAATTTGAACGAGTACAGGAGGTGTTTTGTGCATATAATAAAATGAAAATCAAATTAAATTGATTGAACTTGGTTGTTTTCCCTTAGATGGCTCCTTGATTGGAGAAAGGCTTGCCAAATAAATGAGCGACCAATGGAAAGTTACGAACAAGCTGCACGGACTAATGACTCGGTATCCTTTGAAGGTCATCCTGCACTATCACCATTTTAGCTTAGCAACTTTGAGTCTGAAGGGTGGGGAGGGCCTATTATACCGTTTCATTACATCACTGCAAATCGTATGCATTGTAAGTATGTCTGTACATACTTCAAAAAATACTTGCTAGTATTTTTGGAACAAGTATTTTTTTGTATTCGTACTCGTTATACCTAGTATGTGAAAATCCAAGTACGACCCAACTCTAATACGAATGTCATTGGATTCTTTAGATCGTCTTTTTCATAAGCCAAGTGCACAGCTAACTCTTATTATTAACTGTTTAAGATTAAGTTGAATTTTGTTATTATTAGACCAAATGACTAGTCTCTTGAGGTCATCCTGAAGTGCACAATGAGTCAGTGCCAGAGTGAATTTCTCTGAAAAGCTTTAAGTCGTCAGCACCTAGGCGAAAATTGTTATTTTTAAAGCAAGAAGTAATATTTTTTATGAAAATAATAAAAAGTACAGGACCCAGAACCGAGCGTTGAGGAACTCCTGAAGTGGCATATTACTCATGCAATTCATAACCGCAACGAACCACTTTTTTATTCCTGCAGGTTAGATATGACCGAATCCACTCTAGCAACCAGACAGCTTATTTAGAAGTAAAGTATAGTCTAATTTAATTTTTTTTCTTTACCACTGTATTGCATTGCTTAAACAAGTGTATATACAACCTGTTTGTATATTATTATCCAAAGATCATGCTAGGGAGTCCACAAAATGACAACTAAGAGCTGAAGCAAATAAGTTACCCGAAAAAGTGCTGATAGTATAGATTAGACACATCCGATTTATCACCAGCTTTAAAGATGGGTTCGATTCTAGTCTACATATTTAAGAAAAAAGTCCCGTGCTTAAAGATTGATTAGATATTATACTGAGAGGTATTGCAAGGAATTTAGCACACTTATACTGGAGCATTATAGGAGCGATCCCATCTGGTACATCATTTTTCTTTTCATCAAACCTATTTACTTTAGCCTGATATGGTGTGAGAAAGCCTCTGATTCTACATATGTTTGATAGGCTGTGTTAAAGAAACTAACAAAATGTGATGCAAAAACATTACACAAAGAAGATCCATCGGAGGACGCTGTTCCATTCAAATATATTGTCGCAGGGTAATTGTACTATTTTCAGGAAGATGTTTGGTGTGAGACCTGGATAACTTAGGATTGCGTGAAATATTATTTTCAAGGTCCAGCAGGTATTTTTTATGGCAGCATTTTACCAGCTTCCCACAAAGGGTTTTGAGCAAATCAAAAAGACAGTTTATCTAAAGGATTCCCATATTTTTTTGTGTCTGTGTCAACCACAATTATTACGCATCCAATTCTGATTACTTAGATTGAAATCTTCTAAAATAAACAGGTTCTTTGGCTCAATAGCTACGGTGTTAATTTTATCTAGAAAGTGTTGAAGAATGTGGGTATTGAGTGGGGAAAGATAAACTACACATATGGCAAGTCTGAAATATTTGGTGCCTTTTTCGTAATCAACGACAACCAAAAGACCTCTACATGAAATTTCGCACGAACTCCTTTTGGAGCAACTTAATTTCTTATTAACGCCGATAAGTACACCGCCACCATTTAGTTCGCTGTGAGAGCCAGTACTGAATCTGTCTCGTCTAAATACCGCATATCTATCATCAAATATGATGGAATTATTAATAATTATGGTATTTATGTGCTCGTTTTGCTCCTAAAGGGTGAAGTACTTTAAATTGAAACATATTCGCCGTCAAAACGAACAGGAGTCTATACCAGATTTCAATTTACCAACAAAGTCCAACATTCGTTTCCCCCTATTAACTGGTTCTCTTAACGTACAAAATATGACCAATATAGTTCAAACATAATAAACTTTATTCGAAAACAACACAACTTTGTAAACTAATCTAAATTGTAAAGCACCTAAAATTCCTTCAGCTGGATCGAAGACTTGGGCAACATATAAGGATTTCAAGTGAAACTATGTGTTATAAGCTAAAGCTATACAATCAAAATATTTAAATATTTCTTTGCAAATGAAAAACGTTCAGTTAATACATAGCAAATGTTTTTTTTACTTTGGTCTTGTTCCCCCTGGAGTTCCTCAGAGTAGCATTCTTAACCTCGCTCTAGTATATGCCGCAGAAGCTTCAATTACACCAGATTGCATTTTAGGAGCCTATGCAAACAGCACAGATGCAAAAAACCTTATTTTTATCACCAACTTGCTCAAAGGCCACTTAAGTTTAAAATTATAATCAATGACGAAATTCAAACTATTTGCTTTCCCAAAATTGAGTCCTACACTCAGAAAAATTTCACCACTTAAAATTTTTTAGAATCAAATTCAAATCAAAAGTTGAAACACTTTTAAACAAAAAACAAATCTTACTTGAATTGAATAGTTCCCCACATTCAATAAAAATGATTCCACTTCATTATAAAAATGTTATTTTCATATCAAAATTTTCATTATTGAATGAAAAAACAAAACATTAAAACAAACAAGACACACTTTAATACAGCGTTATTGAAATGAGGTCAGATTATTTGAATTAAAAAGAAACGTATATGGCGCCAAATCATATTTGAAAATTTTTGATTTGGCGTCATATACGTTTCTTTTTAATTCAAATAATCTGACCTCATTTCAATGATGAAAATTTTGATATGAAAATAACATTTTTATAATAATGTGGAATTCAAATAACATTCGTTTTTTATTTAAAAGTGTTTCAACTTTTGATTTAAATTTAATTCTATTAAATGAAATTTCTTTGAGTGTACCATCAACATCCTCGAAAATGCAATAAAATGGACACATCTGATTAGATAAGAAACTAACATTCAAATTCCATATGGAAAATGCTTGCTCAAAAACTAAGCAGACAATATGCGAGCGCTATCTTGTCAGATGTCGAAAATCTACCATGGCAACTGAAAACAAACAGCTTATTTATAAGCTCAGTATGCAGCCTATTCAACACAAAGTAGAATAAGTGCTTGACAATCATACTAAATAAATTGCGTTTATTTTACTAAGTCATTTCATCTAATTACCAAAATCAAACATGCAAATCAGTTAAATTCCAGCAAAACTTTGAAAAATCGAAACAAATATTAATGAAATTGTTCACTACCTGACTGTGTCTAATTTGAGTTCTATTTAGTTATAGTGGAATAAGTGTACAGTAATAATAAGCCCAAGATATTTGATAATGTCCACTTTTGATTTGATACCAAGTTTGAATGTACGTGAATTACCAATGAAAACCACATCCACACTTAAGTGAAAAGATAGTACCTGTTGTTGTTTGTACAAACGATAATCCATTTATTGATAAGGTATAGATATCGATCTCTAATCACATTCAAGCGATTGTACTCCCCTTTTACTAACACAACCTTTTCATCCCTTTTCCCAAGCACGTAACATTTGCTATTTTGATGTAACTTGTGCTATAAGTGTGACTAAATAATGCAAATGTTTCTGCCTACTTTCGCATATATGTATGAGACTGAAATCTAACAGCTGTGAATAAATATGTTGCTTTCTTATTACATTCTAGTTCCAACTATGTTTTCAGATTTTCGGAGCCTAATTATTTCAATAATATCTGTACTTCACATGTAAACGTTATATTTTCTATCCTTATTGCGTGAAATAATGACATGTTTTTAAACTGTAAAATATCGTGACCCATTTCAGCAAACCATATCTTTGGGCCTACCTTTTACCAGCTCACACGACTTTCCAATAAATATTATTAACAAACCGCCTATCGTCAAATATGAAATAACACCGAACAAATACTGCAAATTTACATTGCCATTAGATAACCTACTACAACGAATGTGCCAATTTCAGTAGACCCGCATAAATTGCCAGCTCACACACCTTCATTTCAAAGCCAACTAACCAGCCAGTAGTACGTCTGCACTTTCAATTGCCCAGAATTTAATTTTACGTCACGCTAAATAATCTCAAACTGTCATAAGTACATTTTAAATTTTGTCACATACTAAAAGATAAACTTTATATGGTCACCAAAATCCTACTGTGCTTAAGCCTACGGGTGCATTCACCACTGTTTTGACTCTAATATAATACCCAAAGTAAACATATTGAATTTGAAAGGAAAAACACACGTTGTACACATACGCTTATATCATATGGCTTGATATTTTTCCAATTATCTGCCATAAAATGCATCATGCTCTGAATATAACTATTTTCTAGTGCAGTATTGATGCTTACGTGAAAGAGGTTACTGGAATAATTCGATGCAAATATTAATGCTGTAATAAAATGATCAAAAGACTTTTCATCAAACGAACGTGCTAACATGCGTTGGGGTTAATGCGATGATTATGCATTGAATATCGATTAAAGTTATACTAATTATCGATAATTAAATGAACGTTTTGGATTATTCAGTTCAGTTTTGAACACGACTGAGATACGAATTAATTTTTTATGGATTAGATCTAGAGCAGAAAATGTAATTTGAGCGATTGGATGCTGAAAATATGGGCTATGAATATTTTGGCATTGATTTAGAATTTTATGATACCAGCTATTTGTGCAAGTCAATTGGTCTTACTATGCAAACTACAGCATAAAAGTTTATTACATTAAATATTAAAAACTTGCATAGTTCTTAAATGGTCTACTTTGCTTCACAAATGATAAATTTTTAAGCTGTTAAACTGTTATAGAAAATTAAATTTATGGGCTAAAGAAAAAGCGGTGATCTACCTGATCATGTGCTGCCGTGCATGTATTGATTATACAAAAGAGCCTTGAATTTGATGCTGGAAAATAGTGAGCACCATTCCATAAACTAAAGTTTTATATACCTAATTTGGTATGATGATTTAAAGAAAAATTAAAATCAAATGCATTCCAAATGATTTTCAATGTGTATTATATATTAGCAAAAATCTCATTTTCGTTCCTTTCTTCTTCCAGATACGGACTATCCTACGAAGAAATCGAAAAAGGTTTGCCAACAATCGACACTGCGAAAACTTTGATTCGTGAAGTATGTCCGCCATTCTTTTCCGGAGTCGAGTGCCGTCCGGGAAAATATCGTCGTTTCGATGGTCTATGTAACAATATTGAACATCCCACATGGGGCGCAACAATGCAACCGTTCCAACGTCTTATCGGACCACTTTTTGCGGACGGTATCAATGCACCACGTATCTCGATAACTGGCTCTGATCTTCCACTGGCACGTGTCGTATCACGGACAATGCATCCTGATGAAGGCTACCATGATCATGCCGGAACTGTTATGATCATTGCCTGGGGTCAATTTATGGATCACGATTTTACACTAACCGGAACGCCATTAGGTGAAGTAGCTCATACGAAAATTCTTAATCCAAACCGATCGCTATGAGTCAATCAGTTTAATGGATAATAATTTAATTTTCCATCAATAGATCCTATTAACCGTAACGATCCGGAAGAATGTTGCAAACGACCATTGCACTTGAAACACCCATATTGTAATGAAATTCGTATACCAGACGATGACTACTTCTACAAGCTATTCAATGTGAAATGTCTTGATTTCGTAAGAGCTTTCCCATCGCCACGACCAGGATGTCGTCTTGGTAAGTTTTCATTGCATTATTTTTCTTTGGATTTTATTGTGTTTCTGCATCGTTTAATCAGAAACGGAAGTATTCAAAGCGATTGGTGAAAATCAGATAAAACTATTGAATGAGTTTTTATTCTTTTAATTCACAAACTATAAAACCAGAATCACAGCTTCGTCATTTTGCTTTCGTTATTGCCGTGGTGCTGTGGAGAAACTTTGGATTGATCGTAAGGAAGTCAGGTTTTTTGTCTAAGTCTTTTGATTTAATCTGTTTGTTTGTTTGATTTAATTTGTTGAGTTGGTTGATATAAATGATTACAAAGATACCGATGAGCTTATTTATGAGCCAAGAGTAAAAGTTGGACAGTTTATGACTAAAAATTAGACCTGAGTAAGCGATACTCGTGAAATTGCAAAATATGGATATATTGAGAGAAACACTCAGATCGATCAATACTTGAATAAGGTTGGGTCCGAATTGACATTGGTTAGAGCTACATAGATTGCACTTTTAAGTATCTCTTTCTTGCAAGTAAAGAGTCCAATCACAACTTCTTATTAATAGAACAATTATAATTTGCCACACCACAAAAAGGCTTTAGCTCTAAGCTAACTTTATTATCACCTGTCCCTCTTGAAACATTTCTGGGCTGCCAAAATAATTTTACCTGAATTTTTATTGTTTGATGCCTAAACAATGCAAATTGTATCATAAGTTCATAGATTTTTGTAGTTTTTATATAAAATTTGCTAACAAAAGACTATGTTACAAAAGAGCCGACAGATTTGACTCTTGAAGAAATCGGATTCAATACATTGAAGTTAAAAATCAATCAGAAAAAACAATCGCATTAAAAACTAGGGGAGGAAACAAAAACAAATATGCTTTTACATTGACATTCATTGTATTTGTAAGTAGAATATATCAACATGGGATAGTAAAAATATTTTAACACTAAATTTGAATAAAATATTATCGTGTCTGGTATTGAGCGCAATAGAATATAGTATCCCTTAAATTTACGATCCCCCGCTGCGTTGACGCCTGGTTTTATTTTAAACATTTTTTTCTTGTCAATGGCTTATTCAGATATTATTTAATGTTATACCCTCCATTTGCTGTCTGCGCAGTATATCCTATACATACTTTGAGACTGTGTGCCAGTTATCCTCGATATGCAGCATCGTTATCACGATCGTTTCTGGCGTAACTAAACCAATTGTGGACTGAAAGTTGATCTTCAAACATAAGAACTGACCATCATGATACTCATCCACATAATACTGACAGTACGGTGTACCCACCTTACCTATTCCGTTATGGCACCTTCTGAAATAACCGTGTTTCATGATAAATTAGCACTGGTAAACATTTACTTTTCCGGCTGATTCATGGTCTAGACCAGTAGGTCAGCTTACTGTCCATCGTCACTCCCAGGCACCTTACCGACTTACTGATCTAGGCCTCTACTAAAACCACTGTTTTTAGGATGACAGTCGGTATCCTGGTTCCTCATCACTTGGCTATGTTTCGATGGAATGAACTTAGCAGTTTTAGAGATGATTACCACTGCCATGTCCTCGGCGTGAAACACTGGGAGCGCATCCGCTGGCATTTCCAAGCGCAGGGCTATCTTTGAGCTGATAAGCCTCCTCTGAGCACTATCATCAGTGTCGAACTGCAGCAATCGATCCTTAACATAGTCCCGCATCATAGCCAACAAGTAGTCAAAAATGCGGAAACTATGCTCCAAGGACCTCACCAATGCTACGCGAATCCTGCAACGCAGATGTCCACGGGTTCTGGGAAGTACTCAGAAATACAATCAAGGATGTTGCAGAAAATGTCGTGGAATACAAAAACCGATGAGCGTGAAATGAATGATTTGACGAAGAATGCAAAAACTCATTTGACGCAAAAAACGAGACCCACAGACAATGGATTCAACTTGCAACCAGAACCAAAAAGAAAAAATATGACGGGCTACGGTGAATATCCAATAGAATTATTAGGCTTAGGAAACGAAAATACTTTGACGAGCAGTTCCTGAATATTAATCCAAACTAGTTAATACCAACCGAAATGGCTACCAGCTCAGGATTAGTCTTTGTAAGGACAAAGATGAAAGTATTATCAGCGATACCGAAAGCGATGGGCGTCCCACTTCAAAGAGCTCCATGATTATACATGTATAAACAAAGAGCTCCATGATTATACATTATACATATATAGTACATGGCGTGGAGGACTATATTACATGGCGTGGAGGACTATATTACATGGCGTAGAGGACTATACTACGTGGCGTGGTAGACAATATTACATGGCGGGGAGGACTATATTACATGGCGTTGGGGACTATATTACATGGCGTGGGGGACTATAGTCAAATATACCAAACGATTCTGAATCCGCTTGTAAATCTATCATTCGGACAATTGTCATTACGTTCACAAATCAATAGCAGGTAGCAAAATCACAGTGAATATAATATAAGCATAGCCTCTGCTCCTATGTACTTTTCGCCATGTACTATGGCGTGTGGCACTATATTTTATCACAATCCCGAAATTGACTATGTCTACGGCACCAGAAGTAATGGACGAAAAAAAATGCATTACAATTTATTGTATTGGGCCTCAAATTACTGGTTAAAGATATTTCCATTGTTGCTCATTGGTGCATTTTTTTTATCAATTTGCTGCACATGTTATTTTACACCTATTTGTTCCAAATATAAATATAACAGTAGTAAATAAATGGCTGTTTCAAAATGATGAAAAGCTATAAAAAAAATGGAAACCATTTTTTAATAGAAATATCAGTTTTTCCGCTAAACCTCTTTTCCTTCTTGTACTTTAGTGATTTTTTTCAAGTCGAACCGTGTGGCAAAGTCTAATGAAATTTATGTTCATATTTTTAAATGAATGAATTTCACTCTCACGATATGCACATTAACAAAATTTCGGAGGGCTAAAAAATAAAAAGGGCAAAAAGAGTCGCGACAAACTTTTATTTATTCGTATACCACACTTAACGTTGATTTTTCAGAACCTGTATCTTTCACGTTTTTATGGGGGAATAATTTAATTTCCAAAATGCAGATTTCTACATTTACCACAAAATAAAAAATATTTAGAGAAAAAAACAAAAATAATATTTATAAATTTACAGAAAAAAATATTCAAAAGTCTATGTATGTATTCACAAAGCAAAGAACAAAAGTATTTTATGAAATGAAATAATACTAAGCTTACTTAACATTATCTTCGGAATACAGCTTTCATTTATAGGATAATGTAATTGAACTCCAACAATAAATTAATATGAACATTATTATTTCTAGGATCACGCAACCCTTATAACATCCTAACGGGAGTTATCGATGGCAACACTGTCTATGGTGTAACTGAAAAATTCGCAAGAAGTCTTCGTACTGGTTACGCAGGTCTCCTACGTATGAACCCAGTTTTCAAACAATACGGTCTGAAAGACCTGCTTCCACTTAAACTGGACATACCGGATGAAGGTTGTACAAGACCCAACGGAAATATGTACTGTTTTGATGCTGGTAATATTATTAAATCTAGTTTGACAAACACGATCCTTAATACTTATAAACATTTAAGGTGAAATTCGTGTTAATGAACAACTGGTCCTGACTTGCATGCACACTTTGATGGCACGTAATCACAACTGGATCGCTAACAGCCTCGTTCAAGTCAATCCTCATTGGGATGATGAAACCATTTTCCAGGAAGCTCGTCGTATCAATATTGCTACAATTCAACATATAACATACAATGAATTCCTCCCAATCCTACTTGGAAAAGAAGTTCTCGATAAATTTGGCTTGGTCTTGCAGAAACATGGATTCTGGGATGGCTATGATCCAAATATTAATCCAAGTATTATTGACGCTTTTTCTGCTGCTGCTTTCCGTTTCGGACACTCTCTACTACCGACGGCTGTTGAGCGTTGGTCCAAGGCTCATAAGTTTATTGCATCGAAACGTCTTTCTGATCTGATTCGCCGACCCTATGACTTGTACCGTGCTGGTGTTTTGGATGAATACTTCATGGGTCTGATGAACCAAGTTGCTCAAGCTATGGATGACTCAATTACACAAGAGGTAACGAATCACTTATTCAAGAAGGAAGGAGCTCGTTTCGGAATGGATCTCGTGTCGATGAACATGCAAAGAGGACGTGAATTTGGTCTGCCAGGATATATGGAATTCAGAAAGTTCTGTGGCCTGCCACCGGCTGACAATTGGGGGGAGATGTTTGGATCGATGCCCAACGAAACAATCAGAAGATATCAATCTATTTTCAAGTAATACCAACTTTCATTTAATCTAACTGAACATTTAGCCTGACACATAACGTACTATTACAGACATCCAAACGATATCGATCTGTGGTCAGGTGGTGTATCTGAAAAACCTTTGCCGGGCTCAATGTTGGGTCCCACTTTTGCTTGTGTAATTGCCACACAAATGAGTTACTTGAGACGTGGCGATCGATTCTGGTACGAGCTTCCAAATCAACCTTCGACCTTCTCCCCAGAGCAGCTGCAAGAAATCCGTAAAATCACTTTGGCTAGGATTATTTGTGATAATACTGATTTGATTGATTCCATTCAAAAGTATCCGATGGTTCTACACGATCATGAATTGTAAGTTTTTTCAGATTGAAACCATCACACGAGAATCAATACTTATTGTTCTTTTTTCAGGAATCCTCGTATACCATGCAAGAGTGGAATAATTCCGTCGATAGATTTTACAAAGTGGGCAGACTATAACAACGATTTATCACGTTTTGAATACGTAAGCATGAAATAAGTCAAATCGAAAAATTCACATTCATTTTGTGCAAAATCACTGCCTTTAATATTCTATTTTCCGTTGATTTTTTAATTTCAGAATGGACTCAATCAATTCGGAAACTCATTGGACTCTGTAATACATTTAAAGAAATAATTTAAATTTGCCTCATACCATTCACCGTAATCTAGTTCGTTTGCAGTCATTTTAGCGACACAACAAAGCAATACGTAGATCGAAATACAAATCGATATACTCGTACATACACAATTTGAGTGATCAGCACAGAAAACATTACAATTCATATTGTACACTCATTGATTTGCATGATATCTTAGCCATAAGACCTAAAACATGAAATGAAACTGATATTGTATTATACCAAGGAATGATACCTACATGGGTCGCTGGCTTATTTTCAGTAGTTGAGCTGATTTTTCTCAAGTTGCCATTAAAATATTTCTTTTAATTTTTTTATTCCCTACGCTTGTCATTCTTCATATCTAAACCCGACACATTGTTGATTTTGGTTTTGTCATGATTTTATCAATAGTTTTCACCATAAACCCATTTTATTTTTTATTTTTTCATAGATTTTGATAACTTTTTTCAAAAAAAAATCTGTGAAACCTATATAAAAAAGTAGTCAAATCTTATTCCCATACCCACTTTGATTTTCTTTCATGAAAACCCTACAGTGCATCTCAAGCATGTCATCTTTTGAAATTGCACTCTCTATTTTCCCTAGTCTTTTCATCAAATCTATTATTCTGAACGTCATCATTTTGGTTTCGAAATCGAATTGTTTATATTGTTGCAACAAACATTTCCGTTTAGCCAATGCATTCTATTATTTTCCCCTTATTGTGAATAGACTATAATTTTTGTATGTATCACACTGTATCATGTTTATTGTTTTTGAATTTGTATAATTTTATACCATTATAATTTTTGTAAATACATAATTTATGAATGAAAAATAATTAATTGGAAGAATATGTTAAAACTTTCACAAGAAAATGTTTAAAAAATGAAATGAAACAAATGATTTTTATATGATTTACAATAATTATTGAATTGATATGAAGTTTTTTTTATGTAATTTTGTTGTAATTGAGCGCGCATATAAATTAAACAAACCAGTTTTTAAGAGATATTATAAAAATGAGCACTAGTTTTATTTATTAAATTCTAAGTTTAATAGCACGAGATACAGAATTTGGTAATATTTGACTATGTGACAAAAAAAGATAGAAGTGTGATATTTGAGCGGAGTTCATATTAGCTTAGCTACATACCTTGATTTCGTTTAAAAAATATTGTTAGGAAATATATTGATTCAATAGTTTCAGGTTTTCTTGTTCTGTATCTTACCCCTGCAACATTTTATCAGCACCTTTCGAAAATTGCAATTCTGCAAAGAGGCTCGTCAGTTTCAATTTCATTTTGCGTAAAATAAATTGAAAATGATAAAAACAAAAAAAAAAAGATAATCTTATCCAAGATGTGACAAATGAAAAGTAGGTTTTTGAGTTTTATGCAATGATGAAAATTACCAAATCACATGCAGATAAAAGCAAAGATAATAAACACATAGAATTAATAGGTATGTTCGCGTACTACGATTAATTGCAATTAATTGCAATGAAGCCGTTTTTGTACTCCGTTTTACTGAAAACTGAAAATTCCCTCTCTTTCAGTAAATTTCAGTAGAGTCTGCGCTACTGAAAAATACTGAAAACTGTCAAACGGTTTTTGGCGTAATTTTATTATGAAAGACGAATATTTTTGTGGCGATAGTTTATCGTCGCTTGGGATGACTTTATAATCACTATTGTTCTCCCAAAAACCGACAACTAACACTTTTGTTTATCAATTTTCAGGAAATTTAATGAGAGCGTTTTCGTACTTTTCCTGAATTTCCCCCACCACATGATTCAGGAAAATTCAATAAAATTCAGTGACTGAACAGACATAATGTAAGTCAAACAACCACAAAGAGGGACTGAGTCCACTTTACCTATGATGCTGGAACCAGACTCTTGCCCAGACATAACGAGCATAAAGGAGTACGAGAGTGTGGATGGTTTGCTCGCCATCGATCGCCTGTTCTATGGACCAACCTTTTATACTTGTGTTTACCTCGGCGTCGCTCAAAATATTTTCGGTTTTATGTCACCAGATAAATAAATGGATTTGAAAAGAAGGTCTAGTGCAGGTTCCGATGATATTTACAAACCGATTTGGTTGGCATTTGAAATCATGGACAACATGTATTATGCCTGGTTTACACATATGGCGAACGTTTCGTCGAGGAACTTGTGAAATTACTTCCCTCCATATCTTCGTATGTAAAAAAAACAGCCGAGAATAAACAAGGTGACCATTTACACACTCGGCTCGCCAACATTTGCCATGTGTGTAAACGCGGCATTACACTAAACAAGATGCATGAGTACCGATGGGTAAAAGGTACACTCTTCAAATATTTGTTCAAAGATTCTGAACAGAGAAAATGCCACTTACATACACCATATACATATCTGAGCATTTAGACTCCACACCTTTTAAATATTCACAACGTTTACAGGATGAGCTATATACAATACTGATAAAACAAAGGGATTTATAGCTTAACTAAACGGCTTTCACGTGAATACTTCAAATATTCTTCGAATGTTTCGCTGAATATTTCAGCGAATGTTCCGATGAAACGCTCGGCAAGAATGTAGGCTTGGCATTACAGTACGTTTTCAATCTCGTCGCAATTAATTGAGTGTTCTAGGTTCAGTTGAGACAGTTTTCTGGTTAGTACCAATCTGGCTCTGAGTGTATGTAAAAAATAGGGCTTGTGCTTGCATAGATAGTCATGGGATTATTAAGGTTTAAGGTTTAACGGAAACTAAAATTTATATGAAAGCCAAAACTAATCAGGTCTAAGCCTGGTGCACAATTTCAATATACCTTCTAATGCTTAAGAGGGGTCCACGACGACGAGCCGTTGGAAACGAGAAACGTAGTTATCGTAACTCAGCCAGGTCCACACTGTTGGCAGCCACGCAGCTTATTGCTGGTGGAGATATGACGTTTTATCTTTAACCTTTTTCAAGTGATCCCGAGGGTTGGTATGTAAGATTGACTAGGAGAAACTTCAAACTCCAGAGTGATGTTCAAGTAACGACAAATGAACCGACCCGATCGTTAGCTAGTGCCACTCTAGTGCCACTACATATCTAGGTACTCAGAAATCAATCAATCACTACGCTCGAGTTTACAAAACCATAAGGTCAGAGTTCTTAAGAAGCTAGGCTAAGTGCTTCGCCAGAAGCTGTTTGTTGAGGACAAAAAGTCATTCCAACAAGCAGCTCGTTTTATTCAAAAGCACTCACCACTTGAAACCTTGCAGTTTCTGCTCAGAAAAAAATTAGCTGAGCAAAAGAATCAGAGTAGGCAAATATCTAAGAAGCCTCAACTGATTATCGCCGCTCCGGATCTAACTCGGCCTTTCAGCAAAACGACTAAAAAGTGGTTTCTCCAGGCTATAATCGAAACCAGTAAAATTAATGGAATAAATTCCATAAAAAACTGGCTGAAAATATTGTGGGTCATGTTTAGGATTTACTGTAAGCTGCAGAAAGCCAGCTCGTTTCCTCCACTAACAGTGAATTAGACGGACTGATATACATGAGACACGCTGGTTGTGTATGAAGATCAGTGCTCAGTCGACTTCTAAAAGCAGGTGATTTCCGAAATGGGAGAGCTTTGAACAGACACAAAATTAAAGGTAATGCTGAAGAACGAAATCTCTAGTCGGACTGGCTGATGAGGATGGATTCACTGCTCTCATTTCGATCCACAGGAAACTAAGGAAATTATCTGGCATTTTAATTCTGATCTTCGAATGGAAGATTGGCGCATTGCTGAAATTGGCGCGCCCGTTGAGAATTGATGAGATGGTCTTTCTATTCCAGATAAAAAAGTAAAACCGGGTTTAAAGGTCCAAAAGGGAGTTGTTCAGTACAGCGTCAAAAATCAAGGGTAATCGGGCTCAAAGCTTTGGGTCGAAGAATCTGAGACAATTCAGTATGACCCGAACCAGGAAGCTCAAGCATTAGAAGAGTCTCAAAGCAAAGGGTCCATCGCTACCGTTAATGTGATTAGTATTGAGACTATGGCTGATATGTGCAGTTGTCTAGACCTTCTGCCTCTGGAAACAAGGAAATGGGGTGAGAGAAGCTATACCGTTTGATGTTGAAGGTAGTTCAAATTGATTTGGACCATTCCAATGTAACAACAGCTGCCCTGCTCCTTCGCTTGTCAAAGACAGGGGATAGGCTAATGTTGATCTAAGAACTATGGGTTGTAAACAACGGAGGTTGCGGGCTGTGCACCAACGAGCATCCAGCACTCTGGTCAAAACATAAGCCTATACGTACATTCCTGCCAAACATATCATTAATATCCTTTTTCTTTACAATTATTGTGAAAAGGATAATACGAGTATAAAGATTGCAGCAGAAATTTATTGGATGTTTTATTAGTTTATTTCTTCCTATATGGTTCACTATTACGCCACGATTCCTCCCTGTGACACCGTTATGAGTGTGATAGGAGAAGCGACAAAGATTTGTGTGCGTCTTATTCTAGGAACTGATACCGCAGAGATATGATTTCTTCCTGTTAGCTCGCGGGAAATTAAAGTTACGTTTATTTCTTATGTAGTAAAAGTCTGATGCTTTCATTAAATCAGATCTATATTGCTAAGGATTCGAAGAAAGATCACTAAACATTGCATCAAAAAGGATCAAGCATTTACTGGTCCTTGATTCGAAACTTCTATGGAATGAAAACTTTGCACAAAGAGAAAGCCTTCCGGCGCAATTTACTGTTCCGAAAAAGCAATGAGAGCGAATCGAGGTTTGCAGTTTCAAATTGAAGTATGTCATTATAAGACTAAGCCTGAGCCAATACTTGTAAATAGGGTGATATTTTGGTGACAAGCTGCTCATTAGACTTCCTTTCAACTAATGATTAAAACTGCAATACTAACATACAGCAGAAGCAAGTTAAACTTGCTGCTGTGAGACTGCATTGTATTTTGACATGGGCAATAACCGATTTCGGCATGATAAAATATTGTTTGTGGGAGTTTTCATTTTGGCGGACATTGTCTACATATCTCCGAATACTTTTATGAATTTAGAGTTCATAGCTTCCTTTCCTGGTAAAGATGAATTAAATTATGGTGTCATCTTTGAGTGCGAAGACATTCATGAGTATACCAATAATCGCAACATAATAATAAATTTTACAGTGGTACATATTCGGATGAGCTGAATCAAATGCTGTCCTTTCGTCATCCAGTTCATGATAATGTCTTTTAGACGAAGATCATGGCCATTTTTCGCACAAACGGCTGGGGTTCAAAAAATGAACAGAATTCCGTCCTCCATTTCCAGTGCCAATGTACAGCTCTAGCAAAGAGACGAATGGACTCACTTAGGGTACTGTTTTTGTCAAGGCTGACTGAACTATCCCTTATTGACACAAAGGGGATCTTGCGCTATTTATTAAATACAGCGATCAAGGAAGAGCAATATTCATGGTATAACAATGGATTTCTCCTGTTCTTATGTATGTATTTTGGCAGAGTTCCTTTCGATTGGCCGCTACTCGACATAACCTGACTCATGCAATAATTATCACATTTGATGGTTAAACAGCGTAACAGCTCTGTATGGCTGAGAGGAATCAAGTTTCCAACACGAAGTTATATTTACCTTTCAGAATTGTACCCATATAACTCAAAAAGGGTTCTCGTGAGTTCGAATCATTGTTGATTCCCAAATTTCTTCGATTCATTGACTGCCCACACTGCCACATTATTTTCAATAGTTGAATAGTTTAACACAATTTTCTTTTTGAGTATCTGGCTCTGCAAATTATTCCTCATACTGGGAATGATTCTACCTGTCAATATTTTTGGTTTGGTGATAAGTCCTTCTTGATTTCCTGCCATGAAGTTTCAATGAGCCTTTCATGACTTGACTCTACGCTGTAGGGTCCGGTTCTAACGTACCAGACACTCATATCTACCCTTCCTTGAATGTTGTGGAGATTGCGATTGTCGTAGAGATAGTGATGATTTTTGTAATTCATTTGTTCCTCCCAATTGCTGCAAACTAAAAACGGATCTGGTAACATCAATTTAAAAGCAGACAATAATTAATCAGATAGTTGCAATACATTTTTCCTTCTATGAAATCATTTATTTTTCGCATATATCATATCATTGTCGTATTATAATAGGAACATTTTTAAATGCCTCTTTTAAATTCTATAATTACTTGTTACAATATCACCCAAATAATCTTTGGATTTATCTAATTCAAACAAATACATGATCTCCCATTCCAGCGAAAATTCATCTGAACGTCTAATATCGAACTGTCTAGTTTCGTGATAAAGGCTCCTTTAATTGGTAACTATTCATTCTCAAAACGCAATAACTCCATCAAAGTTCGCGCTCTTCACATGGAATACACAGCTTCACAGATTAAGACATATTTTAAGCACCACGAAAGCACCGATCAATAACAATACATACAACAACAATCACTTCTCCTTTCTTTCTTTGTTACTCGTTGCTATTAGCCTAATAAATTCGTTATTTTAATGAGTGGTTTGCGCTCCAATTACATATTTAAATACATATAGTCAGTGGTTAAATCTTAACGAGATCATCATTTCATGTAATTGTTGGCGTCTTATTTGTTTATTCGAACGTATTCAAATATGGTGCAATGGATCCAATGTCTTCGCAATCCGGAATCGTCTTTCCTTTGAATTTCAAACATGATTCAGCACATGTTTGTCCTTGAAAGTAATTGCCAAACATCTTCTTGCATTGTGCACAATTATTCAGGCAGATTTGAATGAAATCGAGACCGGACAGTGTATCTGCAAGAATTTTATTTTCTTTTGTTTGGTTTAGTACAAATATACAAGTGTGGAAAAGAAAATGATGAAAAATATTTTCAATGAATATTTAGATGAATTTTGATGCGAAATTATTTAAAAATTGTTTGATTGATATTTATTTTAAGTCGTTGGTGTTTTTGGTATCTACGATTTATTTGGCGATGTATTCGTGACTTTTTGAGATGAATATGATGAATATGAATCCTCCACCAGCTCCAAACGAACCCAGTTCCCCGTCGCCTATCTCAGTTGTACCTTAAATCACTAAGGAAATTAAAGGTATATCAATATTACTACTCTTACAAAACTTCAATTATTTCGAAGCTCCTTGAAATGACTTAAAAACCACAGAGCACATAGCCAATTAGATGACGAAAATAGCTAACAGAACTGTATTATTTGCTTTCCCGACACAAAGTTGAGAAATGTTTGGACTTGTGATTAGGGTCTTATTGCTGTGTGAATTTACATTCATTTGTAATGCAGCAAATTAAGCTGCTGATAAAATTCTACATTATTTTAATACTATGGAGCTCCAAAAATCATTCGTTTCAAAGCTTTGAAATAAATTTTCCCTTGACAAAATTTGTGAGGAGAGGCGTAAATCACCATTAATATAACTGCCTACAAAACACATTTTAGTTTTCCTAATTTTTTGTGAAGTGATTCTGACAATTAAGTGTCAAGAGTTTATTGTCTTTAAAACTCTTGAGCTTGAAAATAGGACCCTAAGATATTTTGCTGATATTTATGCATATAGCAGCTAGTTTCAAACAGTTTTACGCGGAACAAGAGTGGCTGCCTTGTTACTGACTCATAGAATTATTGTTATGGCTTTTATTTTTCTCTTGCCTAAAGTGAACATCACTGTTAATTTGGAATTATATACTGTTCCGAATTGAGTGTAGTTACATGACCAGATATTATTCTACCATTGAAGCTGAATTCACACTTGAGACTCCTTGGATCTACGTCTTTGGCGAGTCTACGCAAAACAAAAGGCATCTACCTCACCAATCGTATCCATTTTGTCGGAAACCTAATGAATATGCTTTTTATCTCGTGCATTTGGGTTAGGTATCATTGGAGAAGTAAAGATACATTTTTATGCTGCTAATCTATATAGGGAACAAGGAGCAGCTCTACACTTCAATTAGTCTTGGCTAACACACTATTTCAGGCTAGATTCTCCTCTTCTGCAGCAGCAATCCTGTTCTTGCTGTTCCCTGTTGCTTGTTCCCTGTTGCCCGCTACTTTGTTTTAGTTCTTTTCCAGCAGACTCCACTATTGTATCTTAAGAGAATTGACCAATGTCTGTCGTTAGCTGTGGTCTTAGATGCGCTCACCTACCTCATTGAAAAAATGTGTGATTGATGTCGTTGTGTTATGTAGTATTCAATCTTACCGTATTTCCCCAACAGCCAGAGCTTTACATTTTTAATAAGACACTCTGTCCACCTATCTCTTGTCTCATGGTCTCAAGAGTATAATCATGCCTGTATCGTTCGGGTTCTGTCTTCTAGACTCCATTGCACTCATGTCTCCTTCATTTTTTGGTAAGCAGGTCGATCGGAATAACTCCAGCAATAACAAAAACAGCTGGTACTGAGCATGCCACTAATATTTCTGGTAACCCACTTAGGTAGCCCACGTTAGCCAGCAACCTATTTATAGCCGTGACACGCTTAGCTGCTTTCTCTGTTTTTTTTCATATATGATCACAGAAACTCAACTTAGTCTCTATCATCACTCCTAAATATTTCACCTCTGGTTTACCTTTGAGACTTTTTCGTTAGCACGCAGAGGAATAGTATATTTTTGGATTATGTGTTCGGAGCTAATGACAGTCCGTGTTCTGCCATCCATCTGTAGACTGTCTGCAGTATTTGGCTCAGCTTGAGTTGTGCCTTGTATTAGTCAAATACTCAGCCAAGTGAGTGGTCAACCGTCTTATCTCAATCATTTACGATTTCCTAGAGATTTGGGCCTAAGATTGATCTTCGGGCCTATTCTGAGGTAATCTTTCAACTACGCCATTTATCTTTCATTTTGTAGACAAAGAATTATTTTAGGTATATTTTCACTTTCCGTAAGAGATACTTTGACATTTGAAACAAATCAAGTATATCAAATATGTCCAACCATTCTGTAGAATTAAACGCATTCCTCAAATCACCTTTCACTAAGAGCACTATCTGCCAATAGAACTGGTAATGCTCTTCAGCCCAGCTTCAATCATCTCTAACAGATCTCCAGCGTTTTAGATCGCTGATATAAATCTCAATTCACTTTTATAACCGTGTTGAGCATACACAACAGGTGAAAAGCAGATGTCACCTGAAAGTCACTTTTGTGTATAATACCCAATCGTACAAATTTCCATCGGGTATAAAAGACTGCATTTTTTTTTCCTCCTTCCTTCCACTCTCTCCATCACTCTATCAGCGTGCACAGTCCATGTGCACCATCTTTACCCTCCAGTAAGTAATTTCATAGTGCTTCCCAGACAACTAGTTTGTTGGTATAAGGGACTTCACAATTCTTATCAATATAATAGACTCACTTTTATTAACTTATGATTGTCCTCATTGACTTGTGTCCAGAGAAAAGTATACAAAAAACTCTGGCGTTATTTGTCATTGTGCGTTGTTAATTTTTATGTGCAATTTTAGGTTTTCTTTGAATGTCACGATACTGTTTGAGCTCTTTAACGGATCTGGCAATGTATTGTAGAAAACTATAGCCTGTTGTATTGGATCTAGCTTTAATCTATCCGTTCTTGGTTTACGAATTGAAAGGTTGCTGGCTGATCTTGTTTCCTTGCTAGTTAACTCTCCAACAGTTCGAGGAATATCTGGCCATTTTAGCCCGTTGTTGATAATTTAGTAAATTATTTTGCCTCTTTCAAGATTAATAATCTGTTGGATGTTCAACAACCCTGATCGAGTGTACACGTTGCCCGTAAGTGTTAAGGTCGGAAACCTAAATATAACCTTTATCGCCTTAGTGACAAGTCTCCCAATTAGCTCGATGTTATGCTTAGATGTTTGGCTCCACAAGACTGCTCCACATTTAACAGTAGACAAGATAAACGCATTTAGGATTAGGAGTTGAGTGCGTTTTTTCAGGAAATTAAGTCTTTTCAGTGTTGCGATAAATGGTGCGATTTTACTCCTGATGTAGTTGATGTGATGGGTCCAGGACATCTTTTCATCCAAAATCAATCCCTGGTATTTTATTGAATCAACCTTCTCCAGTTGAACTCCATCAATTTGAATACATGGATTAATAGGGCGTTTATTTTTTTGCTGGAACATAATGCGTTTAGTTTTATGGACATTTATAATGAGTTTGCTCTGGCGCAGCAACCTCAAGTATTTACCCAAATCCATATTTACTGTACTTTGGATGGCTGTCTCATCTTTTCCAGCATATAACAGGAGCGTATCGTCAGCAAACAAAACTATCTTACCAGAAAGCCTGAGATCTTGAACGCTGTTCACATAGATGAGGAAAAGTATAGGCCCTAAGATCGATCCCTGTGGAATACTTTTGTTTATAGAACATTCCTGGCTGGTGTAGCTTCCTTGTTTTGTCACTATTCTTCTATCCAACAAGTAGTTTTTAATAACAGATTTAAATTTCATGCAAATCCCATACTCTTCCAGTCGCAGAAACAAAATCTCGTGGTCAATGGTATCAAAAGCCTTCTTTAGGTCGACGAAAATTGCTGCCACGTAATTACCTTTATCCAGTGATTGATTTATAAACTGAACCGCGTCAAGGGTAGCCGCAATAGTGCTGCTTTGTTCTTGAAAACCATACTGCATTGAAGCCAAAACTGATGTTTCTTTGAGATAATCAATTATTTGAGCATTTATGACTCTTTCCAAGACTGTTCTTAGCACACTGATGGCTGCTATTGGACGATAATTTGAAGGATTGGTAGGGTCACCTCCTTTAAAAACTGGTGTTAATCTCGATAATTTAAGGCATGCCAGGAATGTACCGGCTTGTAAGTGGCTGTTGATGATTTTCACTAAAACCTTTGTTATTTGCTGCTTAAGCATTTTGATGTCTCCTGATGCTATGTTATCGATACCTGGTGAAACCCCGTTTTTTAAATTGTCGATTAATTCTGCCACTTCACTAGGTATTGTTGGTCTCAAATATATGTTGGTTGTTTGACTTGGTTTTGAAAAATGGTGTTGTTCAGAACAGTTTATTTACTAGGCAAGCAGCAAGTTTGACCTCTGATGAAAAAATAGCTTCAGTCTGTCACTCATTTATTTTTCATCGTGCTTCAGTTCTTCTTTGGTAAAAGGCGGTGAGTCCTTGCAAGTCCCCACTCATCTAGAATGGTTACCGTTTTAAAACCAACTTGCAATAGCTTTTTAGGTGCAAAAAAATTCAGTTGTTTTACAATTTCTGTCTGTATAGCTTGATTTGTAATACTGGTTACATAGTATATAGCGTTGACTGAGCGTCTACTCTCGCGAAATTCAAATTGATTTGATGAGCTATCGTGTCGCATAGTCAAAAGGTCACTTAATCGAACTTTTGTCTTTGCATCTCCGTGTGACAGGCGCCGGTATATTTTATCCAGTTACAGAAAATAACTTGCCGAATCAATTTATTAGGAATATCTCTATAAGATCTCAACAAAGATTCGTTTTTGATTAGCAATTTAGCTATGCATTATTTTCCTTTTTGATTTTCCAGAATGAATTTTCCAAGAATGATATTTTCCCTCTGTGAAAAATACGAATACCTTTCATAGACGTTGTGTTGGAATTTGCTGCATTCAATCAATTGATCTTTGAATGGAATGGTGGATTGACGAACTTAGAATTTCAGGTTTTGAATGGGTTGACGATATGACGAACAGTTTATCCGTCCAAAAATTTTGTGAAAGCGTATTTACTGTTTGGATTTTTTTACTCTGTAAGCATAGTATCAACAATGATTGTTACTGTGAGACTCGCCGACTTTACAACCATTCGAGATATATGTGAATCGAGAGGGTGGTTTTCTCTATTACCCTCAGCAAAAGTCAGGTTTACACAACAACAAAAATATAGCAAACTTAGAATCAAATTTTACTGTTTTTTAATTCTGTGGCTCATTTCTATCTGGATTCGAGATATTTTGTAAAGAGGTGATAAGTATCAGTTCCGTGCCCGAATTTCATTCATGCATGGCTTATGTAGCTGAAAGTAGTGTACGGCTTCCATAGTAACATTTAAGAAAGTCTATTTCGCCAGATTGGCACATTTAACCACGCACACGTTTTACTCCATTTTAACCTATAGTAACTACAGTCTCCAGCAAGGCACTTGAGAATGATGTGCACAATAGTGTTACTTGGGGTTTCGAAAGTTGATTTTTCTTTAACAATAATGTTGTCGAAAACTAGTTAGTTATTCATTATAGTAAATATTAACCATATTACTAAATCATATCATACCAACAAACACGAAACAAAATATAAATTAAAACCTACCTGGGATTCATGTTGAAATTGTTGCATCAAAATTCATATGAAAAAAAACATCAAATTAAAACAAATATATATGTACTTACCAAAACGTTTGCCTATAGCCGGAATAGCAGTAGCTGTATCCAAAAGTGATGAAATACATAAAACCACAAGTAAAATTGTCGCTAACTTTGCCATTGATGCCATCTTTGCTAATCCTAGAGAGAAAGAAGCATGAATCATGACTAGCTATGCAATTTAGGTAATATCAACAGTAACATATGTATGTAGCTATGGCTTTGAATTTGAACTGAAAGTTAATTTTAACATTTGCAAGTGATGAATCTTCCAAAGCGATATCGTATGACCGTGACCTCTTTTGGAAATTTTGTCGCTAAATGAGTGTTTTCACTTTAACTAACATGCAGTTAACCTACAAGCATTAGCATGGCTGTGGTAAATATCCAAGATGAATTTGCTGGCTAATTGGAAACCCTTTAAACTTTTGAAAGAACCACTTTTAATTTACAGGTAAATCGGAAGGAACACAAATACTACCGTGATTTTAATAAATAAAATGGGAATAAAGCAATGTGAAAGATTCTTCCATTTAGCACAAATACTATGGTCTGAATTTTCCGGGCAGAAAAATATATTAATGATTGAAAAACAATCAAATTAATATAATGTCTTGCTTTCGTTAATCCACAAATTTTGTATTTTCCACAAAAAAAAAATAGCTCACTTACAAAACATTCTAGAGGGACAGTGTTTGAAGCATTTAAGAAGAAAACTCCGTGAATTTGTCCCTCTCGGAAAATTAACTTTATTTTGACGAAACTGCTATCGCGTTTATTCATATTTTGCTCAACTTTTCAAACTTCACAACTTTTAAAAGATTGGTCACGAAGCTTAACAATAATTCAAATTGTGTTTGCACACGCACAAAGAATATATCATTTTCATTCAACTTTCAATATGCTTCACTAATCAAAGACACTACCATAAAACTCTTAAAAATATTCACTGCCACAGTACCATTCCCTTTCAACGCAACTTACTTTCCAAAACTGACAATAAACCTCATCACCTGCCGCCTATGTACTTTTATTGAAGCTCGAAAATCTCTCAAAATCTCTTACTGGTCATAAAACGTTCATTTCACAAGAGGGGGACATGTATCTCGCAAAATTTAAATATTCATACGTATCTAACCAGTTCGAATCAAATCGAATCAATCAAATTTCATCTCAGCACCTGCTGCCAAATTCAAACCTGATCATATGATAAAAAATCGTAATCTGCTCTTAACAAGTTTATCTTAAGACATTATTAATCGTTTATGTTTATGGTTTTTAAATTCGCTTAGATATACTTCTATACATATAAACTTATGAACATTTACGCTAGAGACGGAAGAATACCGAAATGAATGTATCTAGAGATAATCGAATCAAACCAGTTTCTTTCTTTCTTTAAATGTCAATAAAAATCGAATTGAAATCAAAACAATTAAATTCATTACTTCGATATTTATTGCATGCAAAGCCATTGAATGGTTATTTTACAATAAAAATCACCGGCCAGAGAAGCCGTTAAGAATCGTACTCGAAAAGAAGTGCGTCACCAGCGCCAGCTCAGGTGATTGTTCCTTCCGTATGAGAGCATATATCAGTATATACATGCGTATATGTGATATTGTGATGGAACGTTCTCGTGACGGTTGCGGCGGGAAAAAACCGCTTGGTGATTTCAATCAATTTATTGCCAAATTATGATCGCAAAACGCTTATTTATTATAACTGATCACTTGAATTGAAAATACCAAGCGCCATATGCATACTTGCTGAATCAATCGAAAAAAAAGTGGACACTTGTAGTATGTAGAAATAGATGTATATTGACAGCGTCGATACGGATAATGACAGTGTCCTAGTGCTTCCGGGTCTACGAACAAGATGTTTCTTTGGTTTTGTTCCGAAACGGAATTTCTGGTCTAGACAAGAATTTGTTGATAGTGAGATGATAATATCATTATATAAATATGTAGAATGAAATAGGTAGGTAGGTACATATGTAAAGCAGTTTACATAGCAGACCGCATTTTTTCTTCACAATTTAGCCAAAGTGGAAGTGTTATTTGTTTCCGCTTTTATGATCTTATGAATAAGATACTTGTAAGGAAGGTAATAATTCTTACGCGTGCAAGTGCCTAGATCGTGTTCCGCAAACAAATTGTATTATCAGAATAAGATTCACACGAATCAATTATTTAGTGGTTAGTTGATTGACCTCAATCGAAAAGAATATGCATAATAAACGTAACTTCTCAGCCAAATTGTGTTGGGAATATATTCTATAAGAAATATGAATACCGCGATGAAAGAAGTACTCACAAGAGCAGGAACATTGCTGTAAGAAAATATCGATTGATAAATTTACTTGCCAATTTGATGATAAGAGTATGTATTACGTAGAATAGGTCGCAATTTCATCATTATATTTTAGCTTCCGGTACGTGAGCAATTCTGCAGACTCCAGAAACCTGGCTACAATTTCAGATTACAAACTACCATCTTGGAAAATTCTATGGCCAGTGCGTTGTTTAGCTTGCTGATAGTATCTATTGAAGTTTCAGGCCTCGGAAAGGCAAGTACAGTGCCAACTGCAACACTAACTGCGGCAGTACCTGGAGAAAATATGCTTTTTTTTCTGAATTTGCACAAAAGGGGGAGGCTAGCTCTGAAGAAAACGACTTTAGACCGTGCCAACGAGACGTGCATCAAAGCCATAGAAGGAAGGAGTCCTGTGTGCTCTGCAAACCTGTTGAGGCTCTCAATTCTAGACAACGAAAGAAGATGCGGAAAGTGAGAAAGCTGTCAATGAAGGTGGACGGGTAGTTCAATGCAGTAAGAACTATAACAGTTTGCAAAGAAACTGAAAGCAAGTCAACAGAACCTAAGAGCCTATCTGGAGAAGCGATAGAAAGGGTGACTAATGATTCTGACGCTGTAAGTTTTGGATTTTTTTGTCTCGTACGGATGGCAGGAGTAGAACCACGTCAACTGGCCAACGCCAACCAAGAAGATGCATCTGCATAAAGATTCGATGCTCTCTAGTGTAAATCAGAATTCAGAGATATCGCTGAGAAGCAAAAAGGACCCGGCTAAACTTGATGACTCCCTGCCGGTCAGCTCAAATGCTCAAACTGTCCACGGTGACATAGCTTTTGAACACTTTTATGCCTGAAGGTAAAAGGTTTGTTCAGATTAACTTGTAGCATGTCCTTTTTTATGAGCGGAAAATGAACAAAACTGCGAGGATCCCACTACATTGGCTGTACAGTAGCCGTGGTATCAAGACAGCAGAATCTCTGGACTCAGCTCAGTCAAAGGGACAAAGTCCTTTTACGATGAAAAGTTAACAAAAACTATGACTGATTTATGCTCTGCTTTCTAATCTGCTTGACACAACCATGCTCAGACAGTTTGCAGCCCGGCAACTATGAGAAGCTATCCTACAGAACCGGGATAGTGGTGGACAGAAATTCATATTAGTTAGCTATGTAGAAGCTTTCTCGATGGATTAAAACAGTTCCTTAGTGAAACCAAAACTTACAGAGGTTCAGGAAAGATGCCTGAAAACTCTTCAATCCAACTTCTAAGAATAACTTAGAGGATACCTGGTTCGCCTACAGAATCTCATAAAGAACTAATTTGTTGAGAATCTTTAAGAGGGAATTTTTCATATCGATCTATGAGGAACTGGAGGATGCAAGAAAGACCTCGAGGCCGTACATGGTCCTAGAAAGAGATCAATCAGCTAAAGAGTCTAGATGATGAGTTTACTAAGTCTCAAAAGGAGTCTTTATAGGCTTTACCGTTCGGCGCTCTGGTGACTGAAACGCCGAAAGTTTCTCTGCCGCTAATAAAATCTTCTGCTATTCGCATCAGTAGAACATGCTGATAATCAGCTAGATCTGTGGTCATTAGCGCAAAGTTCAGGGATGCAATCATTTCCTTTGAGAGTTTCAAATCTATGCGCCTAGATGGCATCTTTTTGGCTGAGAGATCTGAAACCCAATGAACATTTTTCGAACATGACTAGCCCTGCGATATTTTCCTTCGCCCAAGCAACAGGTTAAGGTTGTCTTTATAAAAAAGCCTGAGAGAGATGATTATTCAGATCCAAGCATTTATGCCGATTAACTTAACATCGGGTATGCTGAAATACATTGAAAGATTTGTTGAAATACTATGTACATACTAGGGCGCTTAAGTTCAATCTCTAAAATAAGGAAATATATGCGTAAGTCAAGCCAGTCGGCTCTTCATTCTCTAGTTTCTAGGGTTGAAGGAGCAACTTCTAATGGTGAGTGTTTCTTTAGCATTACATGGGCCTTTGACGACGCGATCATTTGAAAGTTCGATAAAGCTGCAAAGCCCTCTGAGTGTGAAAAATATCTAAATTAAATGGATACATGCTGACGCAGAGATTGCTACTGTCCAAAGCTGGAGCCGGAGCTGGAACACTATTAATCAGTTAGGATCTGAATATGGTATGCTGAAAAACACAACCGGCATTGTTTAAAGCACGGCCTTTTAGTTAAACCTGGTAAAATAAAACTTGTTTTGTTCACTAGGAAAAGAAAACATGAAGGACTAGTTTTTCGAATAATGAAAAGTACAGCTCTTTAGCTTTCAAATGAACTTTTTTAAATTGCGAATATGAGGACCAAGTTCTGGCAAAAAAAAACTGAGAATGATCATATGGGGTATGAGGGTTCGTCAACATATGGGGTATGAAGCTCCATGCGTTTATGTTAATCTATGTAAAAACAGCAAGGCCTGTAGTAATCGAAGATGACAGCTCGCCAGTAAAACTTATAACTCAATTTTGACTATTTTGAAGACAAGCTGCATTCACAGAAAAGCAAAGCTCTAACTGGATAAGCTAATAATAACACCTATTACGTGCTATGAATTCAAAACGTGGACCATCACGCAAGCACCTGCAAACATGTTGAACGTTTTAAAAAGACGGGTTCTAAGATGAATAATTGGACCGCAAAAGGAGAGCGGCCAATGGTGAATAAAGTACAACCACGAATCATACGAAATGTTTCACGATCCACAAGTTGCCACAGTCATCATACCGTGAAAGCTGCAACGGGCTGGTCATGCATAGAGAGCGTATCGAATACCTAAAAAAGGCATTCGATCGAAAAGCCAAAGGTCGAAGGCCAGCAGAAAACCTCAAGAAATGCTGGTCCAACTCTATCGACGAAAACTGCGCATCGTTGATCGGGTTTCGCAATTGGAGGACGCGGTCGTTTGAACGAGGCAATTGGAGGGGTTTACCGCACGAAGTCAAGGTCCGTGAGACTATTGTGAAGATATTGTATGCTTGCAAGAAGTTGAGCACAATGCCCAGGACTGTGTGCCGTGTTAACCATGGTGCCAGAAGTCCTAGTCTTAGGGTGGCCCTTGATGTGACTTTTAATCTGCTTTGACTTGCTATTCGTGTTCAGAGTGTGGCGAGTTTTCTACAAATTCATAAGTTTACTACGCAATTTACACGACAAATAAGGGACAATAAACTTGTGTGGATTTGTGTGAGCAACGAATGTGAGGAAAACCTGTAAATATAACATGTATGTGCCATTAACTCTCTTGAAAATTCTTTGCCGTTTAGAAGCAAATGCAAATGATTGAAAAATTTAATACTATACTCATCTTGTCAAAATTAAATTTTCAAAATTCTTTATCGCACAAGATCAGTAGCTCTTCGCCAAATTATCAAATTTTTTTCACCCAAACTTTGTGTTGGTTGTCAGGAGATAGTATAATCCGAGGAAGAAGCAATTGAAGAGATATTCCTACTTTTACTGAATCTTACTTTCGAACTCCACAAAAATATGATTTTATATCGCATGGCCGCTAGAAACTTTCATTCATCATATTATGAAGGGTACTAACGAAGTAAGATGAGGGCAAGTTTTCCGCGCCTTAAACGAGGGAGCATTAATCAGACTGCTCCTCTTGGTTGCGCAATGGGCCAATACCCAATTCCTGTAAAATGTATTCATGAAGGAACCTGATACTAGGTTTGTGATACTTGGATCGGGTCAACGGAAAGAAACATATAAACAAAACATAAACTACTTTATTGGGACCAAGAATATGCGACCCTGCACAGACTGGAAGCCGTAATAGCTCTTCTTAAACAGTTGACGAAATACAAAATAAATATTCTCCTATCGAGGAAATGAAACTATTTGACGCTAAGACTATAAACATGAAATCTTACACAATTGTGGAATTTTTCAACGAAATATTATGCGTAATCTGCATTCGAGCTATGTGTTCTAACGTTTGGCTGCTTAATGTTTACTCACTCATGAGGCAGCGAAAGACAATTGATGTAACCTTCTGGAAAGCTTTTATGATTCACTGCCATCAAATTTCTTTTGGGGGACTTTAATGCCAAGTACGAAAAGGATGAAACATATCGTGGAACTCTTGTTCAATATAGCCTTCACAACAATGGACAATGACTTATTGGCTTTTTGTACAGTAGCTCAGTACAGTAAGCTTCATTTGTTTCCTGCATTGAAACATCGATATCCTTACATCCTCGGATGGCAGCACCTTTAACCAGTTCGATCGCACTATGGTCCCAAAGAGATGAGCTTCCAATATTCTGGATGAGTGATCCATGAGTTGATTCATCTGGGAGCAAGAAAAAATACCGGGTATGTGGCGAAAAATCCATATGTGACCCATTCGAAAGAAAGAAGATAGACAGCGGTGGAAAAATTACCGTTCTTTGTACGTCGTACAAATTGTTTATAAATATAATAAAATTTAAGATTTCCCATAATGCTGTAAATGTGCTTGGTGAATATCAAAGTGGTTTTGTACAAATGTTTACGTTCAAACAAATTTTCAAAAATGGCTGAGAGCTCTAAACCGATGTTGACTTCAAACAAGGCTACGATAACATCGACCAAACCATTTCCCGAACTTTTTTATAGATATATCAGTATCTTGTCGAAGGATCTTGTATTGTTGAAAACGATAAGATTGGCTATAATTAAAAACGATAAGATTGGCTCGCTTGTTAATTTTAAGTAGCTCAACCAGTGTAAAACTTTCAAAAAATCAACTTTTTTTTTGTCTTTTTCTATTGTCTACACCTTTAAGAAAAATATAATAAAATTTCAGATACGTGACTGAAACAGTTTCGGAGTATTTATAAAACGCGTGAGTCGAGTCATGTTGGCCAGTTTCTACCTGTGTCATTGTTTGGGCTTTGACGGCCTTGTGGGTATTATTATGAAGTTAGGGACCCTCCCACCGGCATTTGAATGCAAAGATTTATAGCCGTAGATGTTTACCTATGACATTTTTTGTACACTGTTGCCGATATTATTTCTTTCGGAGCAGCTAAACGTATATAAATTGAACGAGTTGTTCAGTTGCCTCGTAAACTTTGTATAGAGCACAGTTATCGAGAATTGAAAATTAGTGAAAATGAGTGAGAAATCTAGTGATACTTTCCACAAAGGTAATCATGCTACACCTGCGCATAGATCGAGATCGAAAAAAAGAAAATTTACTGGAAATCAACATACGTTCGAGTAGTCCACGGCAAAATGCAAGTACGGCTTCTGGAAAACTTTTACATTCTAGTGATGAGGAAATTCTTATTGATCCTGCTCATGGCCATTTTTTACTGCGGCTATTTTTACTGCTATTAGCAACCTAGTGATGTGCAAAACTTGTGAGAAAAATGTTACTTCCAAACAAACAAATCCGAGAGGTTTAGGTTTCAAGATTGCTGTTGTATGTGAGTGCGGTGTATCGTACATAAATTCTGGACCTATGATTGGAAATGCAATCAAAGTGAATAGACGTATAGTAGGTGTGATGCGGCTTCTAAGTATCGGGATAAATGGTTTGATGGATCTGCTGAGCAAATTCAATAATGTCACTTACGCTGGCTGTTTTGACAATTTTTGGAAAGCAACTGAATTGGTTTATAAATTACCCGTTAAAAAAGCCGTTGAAGAAGAGCGAAAGCTGACATCAGAAGCTGAAAATTCAGAAACCAATTTCACGGTTTCTGGAGATGGTACGTTTTGGCGTAATAACTCTTGCAAGAAAGTATTGCAAAAAGATCATCGATACATGGGTAAAATCTACTTTCTGTCAAAAATGTATGTACTGGGAGAGAAAAAAAGAAACAGAACCTGAAGAGTACGAAAAATGGCTTTCCCAGCATGATGATTGCGATATAAATCACTCAGGTTCAGCTTCAAAAATGGAAGTCGATAGTGTAAAACAAATGCTCGGAAGCTCGATTGAAAAATGCGGTGTGAAATATACGCGGTATATTGGCGATGGTGGTAGTGCCACATATAGAGGATTACTAAAGTTAAATCCATATGATGTCCCCGTAGAAAAACTTGAGTGTTATTTACGTGTTAAAAAATAATGGCAGCTCAATATCGTAACGCGAAAAAACTAAATAAAGGTATGGCAGGAAGGAGTAAAAATACAGTCAAATTAACACATAAGCTGATCAATAAACTCCAAAAATACTATGGCATAGCGATCACAAGACACCAAGATAATGTTGATGAAATGGAAAAAGAAATCTGGGCTACATTCTATCATTTGAGTTCTAGTGATAAAAATCCAAACCATGGAAACTGCCCAGAAGGTGCTGAAAGCTGGTGTGCTTATCGTGTTGCTGAGGCTCTGGGACAGAACATGCGAAAGTACAAGTATGATTATTTTCCAATTAATTCTTAAAATTCTTAAACCAATCTACGAAGACTTGAGTAGACGTGAGTTGCTCGATAGATGTCAAGGGAATAACACCCAGAGCAACAATGAGAGTTACAATGGCTTGCTGTGGCATTTTGCTCCGAAACACTTCCATAGCGGCTTAAAAACACTTGAAATAGCGAATTACCTTGCTACTGTAACATTCAATGATGGATTTTCATCCATTTTAAGGATATTCGGTGTCATGGGAGTGACGATTAGACATGCAGCAAGTAATTATGCTGATCAGCGAGACGAAACGAGGCTTCGCATAGCAGAGTACCGGCATGAGGCAGCCACACAAGAGGCTCGTACAGCTCGAAGGAGAGCTGCAGCAAACCAACAGCAGCTTTTTGAAGAAGAGGAAGGTGAATTATACGGGCCTGTAATGGCAGATTATGATTAAGTATGTTATTTATCGTTTTATAAATGTAAGGTCAGTATTTTTTTCTTCAAAGGGTTTTTTCTCAAAATAGCGTTTTCTAAATTTGCTACCACTGTAACTTAAAAAATAATTATTCAATCGACTCAAATCGTTTAAGTGTTTTTAGTGTTAATTTTTGTATTGAATAACCCTCCGATATTTTAATCGAATAAAAATTGTCAATTTGCTAAGGAAAATACCAATAGATTTTTAAGCTAAATATAAAATTTTTTATTTCAACACCGCCTTTTTTGGATTTCATTTTTTTCCCACATATCTGCGTCAATCAACAGGTGATATTATTTAATTTAACGTCTTTTTTTGAATTTTTTATTTCAAGCACTGTAAAGACCGCAACAAGGGCCGTAGTGCGGAAACTTTTTTTGTTTATCTCTGCGAGATAGCGCATAAGTAAAAGAAAATAGAAGATTTTCATTTGAAAAAATTTGTAAATTTACTTCAATTATGTATAAATATACTTAGAAAGTTATAAAATAATCAGTGCAAAACTTTTCATTTAAAAAATTCCCAAAAATCGCCTTTTTTATGTTACACTGGTTGCGCCCCTAAAGCTTTTTGCTAATAAATACATTTTGAAATACTGTTGAAATGTATCTATTAGCAAAAATGCAAATAGCTGTTGTACGATGATGACTCAATTGTACTGTCTCCTGAATCAAAATTACTTGCGATTCCTTCACGACAAATTTTGAATGCATTCTGAGTCACAAATTTTAAGTCAGGCGTTCTCTTCAAATAATAGTTCATGCTATGAATTTTACTTCGACTTGATGATTCAGAAACAATCTATTTAAAAACTATTGATGACAGTGGTAAAGTCTCTCTAAAATTTCTAAGTCAAAAGTTTTAATTTAAATGCTTGAACACAGTGACCTTTAGTCGTGGAAATTTACTGTTTACGAACAGCGAAAGGCTCTATACATTTTGTTATAACACGACTGTTTTGAAAAAATTGTTCATACTTGAAATAGTATAATTACCAAACATGATTAGTTGTTTAAGTGATTTTGCTACTTTAAAAAAAAACCTTTATATCTTTCACAGATATATAAAATTTTGGTTTCATCTAATGTTTTCAAAGTGCTTTATGAATTTCACGCTTTGCAGTGTGACAGAAGTAGTATAAAATGTCATCTATAATAGTTAACATTATATTATATATGCTAATAAATATGGGAGTACAAACGTTACCCCGTTGAATGAAAATCCTAGAAAAATTAAATATTAACCACCAAACCAGAGCTCAGATGGAAAAAATAAGGTTATTTGCATACTAACAAATGCTCGGAAAGAGTTTCAAAATGTCTTCTTGGTATTATACTAGAACAATCTAAGAAGAGCATAAAATTGCAGGAATTAATCTGTGGTTGATTTCCGTACAATATTTTACCTGGTAAAAGTAGTTAATTTGGCAGGAGAGAAAGAATTTCAAAATATATCCTACCTTTTCAAAGTTTAAGGTGTGACATCAGGAATAAATAAATTATGAAAAGAGCACGGTAAAGTGAGATACATATTTATTTAATATAACAAGTTTATTATACCATAATTGATTTATGAGCTGTAGTTCAACCAAATTAAATTGGGGCTAATCAATCGAGAAGCCTAAATAAAGAGTTGAAATATTTGGCTTATACTACATTCTTCTCTTTCGACTGAATTTCGATTGAATTGAACTATGATTCAACTTAATTTTAATAATTATTAATGAACTAAATAAAAATTAAAAAACACAAAAATTTCTGAATTTATGGACTCAAAATTCAATCAGCTAATCAAAGTTATTTCATTCATTCCCTCTGATTTGATGAATTGAGAAAAACTACTTTCATAGAATTCACAATAATCTATACTGGTAATTTCGACAGGGAAAATTTAATAAGCCAACCCACATTGGGCGCATTAATTAAGCACTTTGAGTAACTACTATATGTTGTTCAAACTGGATAAATACTAAATATTTGCATCAAACATTTATGATGAAAGCTGAAAAACTTTTCATTTCTCTACTGATAAACACTTGGAGCAACACAAATGTTGTTAGACAGCAAATACGCGTAAATTTGGCAAACTAATTCGACTCATTCACCAGATTAAAAACAATTTTTAACTGAAATTATCTATTTTCACCACCAATGACAATTGCCTCATAAATTAACAATCAGCTTTAATCGACAACAAAACAAATAATAAAGCCAAATATTATTACGGAAAAAAAACTGTCCTGCATACCGGCGCGTATATAAATAAAAAAAATATTTCCACTCCCATTCGAAACCAGTTTCATTCATTCGGCACGCGAATTAATAGCATACAAAAATATTTATTCAATATGGTTTTCCGATGCAAAAATTTCATAAAAGATATCTACATATTAACACCGAATATATACTTCAACATAAACTACAACAAAAATTATAAGCATCTGAACATTTGGGCTTGCAAGGTCAGCGGATGAAAGTTGAGCACGTCAGTAACCTGCTGCCATATCGAAACGCTTTTAACGTGAACAGTTATTCTAAAGGGTGTGTCGAAATGCGATGAAGAGTGTTTAACTTACCTTGAAATAAGATTCAGTTGCAGATTGAACCGGTTGATGGAGATGACACGAAAATGTTTCGTTTCTAGAATGGATTTCGCACAAGAACTGATGCCTGAAAGGAGTCGTCCTAGTCTTTTATATTGAATGAATCACAGCTTGTCGTCAATCAGATTTCCGGCTTATCAACACTATCTTTCTCACTGATGAGAGTTGGATTGTGGAAGGTATGGTTGAAGCAGTTTGATAACGTTGCTGAGCTAAGATAATTCAATTGTCGGATGAATATCCGACGAAATTACAGTGGATGTGACTCTATGTGCATGGGAAGAATAAGGGATTGGAATTTCGTTAATTAGTTAGCTATTATTGTTGAGATAGGAGCAAGTCATGTTCTTTCCCAATTTCCGAAATGGGGGTGGATGTATTGTGAAATAGAGCGTTTAAATTGTTCTCATTTCAAATGGTGAATTATGTTATTTTCTTAGTTTAAGAAATCGAATTTTAAATAGCTCCAGTTTTAAGTAGGAAAAACTAACAGAATATTCGAACCCTGAAATTCAAATATGGCGGTATTATTCTATCACTTACACTACTGTGCGATAATGCTGAAAGATTATTGCAACCCAGATCTATTGAGCGCGTGTTGTGGGTGTGGGTGTGGGTGTGTGTGTGTGTGGGTTGGGGGAGAGGCGCATTGGCACCTCTAAGCACTCCGGCCAGAAGACCCATTGTACTCATTTGCCTCTGCCTACCATAGTTTCCAAGACTTCTTGATAAAGTCTAGGGACACTGATAGGGGAAAAGAGGCTATCTTCTGCAGGCGTGCAACATCCAAGCCAAACCATTGATATCTGAGACGCGCAAATGCTGGGCATTCACAGAGCAAATGCTCCGCAGCGTCAGCTTCTTCTAGGCAGGGTGAACAGAGGTCATCCTGTTCAACACCTATTCGGTGCATATGTCCTCCTAGGCAGATGTATCCAGTCAGAATGCCTATCATGGCTCTGCAAACTTCATTGAGCAAGAATCCTGCAGTCACATGGTTGGGCTCTGAAAGGAAGACCTGCGTGTGCCTGGCCACATCAGCAGTCGTCCATCTTTATTGTTGTGAGCAACATCTACCCACTTCCGAAGAATGGCACGTGTAGATGCGGTCGGCACACCCAAGGCGGGTTCAGCGCCTCGTAATGGAAGTCCCGAACCTTGCTTCGCAATGGCGTCAGAAATTTCATTTCCCTCAACACCACAGTGCTTCGGTACCCAGAGCAGATGCACTCTATTGAATCTGGCGACAGAGTTGCACTCTTGGACAATTTTCGAATTAGTCAGAGGTCTACGCAGCGCCATCAGTGCAGCTTGACTGTCACTGCAAATAGCAATGCCTTTTCCCCTCCACCTTTCTTCAATTGCCCAACAGAAAGCTCTCAGAATAGCAAATATTTCTGCTTCAAAAACCGAAACGTACTCTCCAAGAGAAGAAGCCCACCTGTCATTCGATGAATGCAGATAGACGCCAGCTCCAAATTTACTATGTGTCCTTGAGCCGTAGAGGATCTCGTAATATCTCCTCGTACAGAGATCTGGATCGTCCCAGTTACTTCAAGAGGATTACTTCATACCATCTTCCGAAGTCGAGGAAGGGCACTCGAGCGTCCGAAGGCATAGTGAGAATCGGGGAGATCTCATGCATCGAACCCCTAATAGAACAGTGCCCCACATCGTCTTCACCTACCCATAAGTCAAGCTGAGCTAGTCTATGGGCAGAGCTCATCACCACACTCTGAATTTGAATGTCGATAGGAGGCAGATTGAGAAGCGCAACAAGGGCCGCACCCCGAGTAGTGCTCATGGCACCACAGATACTCAGGCACACCGTCGTTTGCAGCGTGGCTAATTTTTTTTCGAGCATACAATAGCTACACGGTAGTCCACTACATTACGGATGCGTACGTGAACATCGGCCTAATTATTGCTGTGTAGATCCACATCACCACACGAGGGTTTAGACCCCATGTGGTGTTAATTAAATATACTTTATCAATTTGAATGTTATGGCATCTCGTCTTTCTGAGTACAATATACACATTTCGTTTTCAATGCACTTTGAGAGCCAATTTGTATATTTTAAAATAAATACAATAGATATACATAGTTACACCTACGAATGCAAAAATTATTATACTTCCTACATGAATTCTGTTGTTGATCTATTTTTATGTAAATAGTGTTTTTGTTGATATGATGTAACTCGTACTAAATAGGCGCTAGAATGGAATTTTCTGTGATATTATTATATCATTTACAAATTGAATTTATTTCAGATGCTCTTAATGTATACAAAAAACGATGTCGTCGGGGCACTGTACATTGACAACTAGACTCTATGTTGACAGCCATATAAGGAGCAATGAGCTTCACCCCAACAGCAGGAATGGAGGCCCTTCTAAACATTGAACCGCTACACCTCAAAATTCAGGAGGAAGCATCGAAACAAGCCGTTAGCCTACAACAGGCCTACAGGTATAAATCAGGGGACCTTAAAGGCCACCTAAAAATCCTGGAGGATGTCAGACCCATATTGGAAATGTTAAACCTCAGCGACCAAATAAAAACTGAGGCAACATTTGAGAAGAGCTTCAAGGTCACAATTCCATTAAGGGACAAATGGAAGGATGGACCACCTCCCTCGTTCAAAGTAGCGCAAATGTGGTATACGGATGGCTCAAAGATGGATTGTGGCATAGGAGCAGTGATCGTAGGACCCAAGTGCAAAATGCATTTCCCTCTCCCAAAGGAGGCCACGATATATTAAGCAGAATTATCTGCCATACTAAGAGCCTCACAAACAATAAAAATAAGGAACACTGAAAGGGTCAGAATTAAGATCCTATCGGATAGTCAAGCGGTTTTCATGGCTATAAATTGCGATCAAATAAATTCGGCTATTCTCCTAGAGGTGAAAGAGGTCCTAAATGAAATAGGGGCACAGAAAAGCCTCGTGTTGATATGGATCCCCGGCCATGAGGGGCACCGAGGAAACGAGGAAGCTGATACCAGAGCCAAAAAAGGAGCAAAAATGCCCTTCATAGGTCCTTCTCCGTACTGGGGTTTTACAAAGGTAGATACGGAAAAGGAAATTAAAACATGGGGCAAGAAAAATATCAAAGACTACTGGCTTAATATTGAGGGTTTAAAACACTCAAAAAAATACCTTGGCTCCGATAATAAAAGAGCAAAAGAAGCAGTGGCTCTCTGCAAAAGTGGCATAAGAGCCCTATGCGGAGCATTGACAGGACACCTTCCATGCAAAAAGTACCTCAATAGGATAGGTGAGGAGCAGGACGACCGCTGCAGATACTGTGGGGAAACGACAGAGTGTGTAGAACATCTGCTCACACTAGTGAGAAGAAGATTCCAGCTACTTGGCTCTGCTCTTCCTTCCATCAGGGACATCACAAATGTCCCGTCAAGGAACATATTCAGGTTCATTAGAAGCCTGGACATCCTATAGGACATAACGCAGAGGAGGCACCGCAGACCCAGGAGATCACAGTACTTGGGTACGGCTAAGTCAGAGAGTTGAGTCAAGTAACGCACCAACATCGTCCAATGGAAGTGACCATGCCGAATCAGTGACCAAAGAACTAAGCGGGTTATAGCAAAATTCGCAGATTGACATTATAGTGAATATGTTCATTGTCTGTAGGCTAGTTTATGGTTTTAATTTTAAGCATTACCAAAATATTTTGATTTTAGTTTTATCTTGATTAACAATCACGGTATATGATGATCATAATTGCATCACTTCCCAAATCGCTGAGAGCGGGCAAAGACACCGCCGCTCTCCCTGTAAGTGGCTAAGCTGGAATGCCGCTAAACTTCACAAGGACGCGATCACCGCATCGCTCGTTTCGAGCTTGGAAGAGGAGCCGCTAGCATCTGGGACCCCAGTGATTCGTGTAGCAGCAGAGGCCGCTGCTAACAGAACCATGGGGTGGATTCGCTGGGCGTGTGAGACTTCAATACCCAAACGTAAACCCTTTCGTAGGAGGCAACATGCATACTGGTAGAACGATGAAATCGCCAAACTGCGACGCATCGCTTTGGCGTGCAGGTGCAGGACACCGCGAACCAGGAATGGGCCGGGAGTGGCAGAGCTATCTACTGCCCACATTGCGCAAAGAGGGAAAGCCATCATGAGGAGCAAACGAGCCAAATGGCAGGCTCTTTGTGAGGAGGTCAATTCAGATCACTGGGGAGATGGCTACAATTTGGTCACTCGTAAACTTGGCTGCATGCGGCCTAGCACTCTCATGGATGCGATATTCATGGAGCGTATCGTTGGTTCGCTGTTCCCGGTGCATCCGCCATCGTTAACCAGGCGGATGTCCCTCCCTTTACGGACGAGGAGCTGAACAATGCAGTGTCCAGGATGAGGAACCGGAAGGCTCTTGGTGCTGATGGGGTACTGATCGAGGCGCTTAAAGTCGTGGCGGAGAGTCAACCGCATCTATTATTGGATTTGTATAATTCATGTTTATTCGCGGAGGCCTTCCTGTCGTGGTGGAAAGTAGCTCGACTGGTACTTGTAGACAATGGGAAGGGTATCAAAGAAATCAAAGAAATAAACTTTACAAAGTAATTACAACCAGCACTGATGTCAGAGATGATATCAAGGATAAACATAATGAATTAGCTCAAGAATTCCTGACGAAATCCCGTGAAGCGTATGAGCGCTATGTTAATATCATGGGTGAAAATATAATTCATGATCCTAAAAAATATAATTCATGATCCTATCTCGTTTGAACTTTCATCCGAACACTGCTGCTAGTCGCGAGCTCCGTGTTTACTTTTAATTGATCTGTTCCGCTCGTCGCTTTTACCATAACTCATAATTTTGAAAGCTTCTTGTAGTTCTTCGACACGTCGCCGTTTAGTGTTTTGGTGCGATAGAAGGTGCTGTTCTTCGTTTTCTTACGACGAAATCTTTGCTTTCGCATTTTTACCGCTTGCTGCCTTAAGCTTTGCGTGCTGTCACTTACTTTACCGCGTCGAGTGTGAATGTGCTTTTTCTCTGAGTAAATTTGTACATTTTCGACATTTCATACTTATCACCCGGAAAGTGTGCGCGCTTGATCATAGTTCGTGATAATTTTGAACTTGTGCTTTTTTAACTTTATCGAAGCCTTTACAGTTTTGACATTTCATACATATTATCCGGAAAGTGTGCGCGCGTGATCATAGTCTGTGATTTGCGAACTTGTGCTTTCTTTAACTATATCGAAGCTTCAATTCATCTACTGCTTTCGGACAATTTGAACTTTTGGACAATTTCTACCTTTGGTCAATTTATCAACTTATCCTTAACCCTTCGCGTATAGCGTGTGTAAAATATTGACACTTTTCATTCGTTGTGTGGTAAATACATTTACAACTAATTGAACATTATGGCACTCTGTGATGCTGCTTGCTGCTTGGACAAGAAAGATACCTCACCCATGGTGACGTGTGCTGGCTTTTGTTCGCTGTCGTTCCATTCGAAATGTGTTTCGCTGCCGGGAAAGTGCACTGATGTGATCTCTAGTCGAGACTCGGGGGTGTACTGGTTCTGTGTGAAATGCAGAAAGCATTCTATGGCTTCCTATGCTTCGCGTCTTCGCTCCGCTAAGTCGGCCATCGATGTGCTAGCGAAATCTCTTGCTAAATTAACGGGCGAATTTCAATCCACCAGCAAGGAGGTTGATCTGCTGGTCCGTATTGCAAACGTTGAGCAACCTTCAACATCTTCATCCGGAGGGCTGAATAATGACCCTGTTTTACCGAGCCCACCTGGTTCCCCGACAGCTATGCGTACTCGTTCGCGGGGTCAATCCACTGCTTCGAAGCCTCAGTTGCTGCCTCAGCTGCAACCATCGCAACTATTAATGCCTTCACCTGCCGTGGTCAACACACAGGAATGTCTGCAGCCTGAGAGCCGAGTAAAGTCTCCGACCGTGCCTACTAACGATATTGTGGTCTGCTCACCGGCTAAATCCGCAAGTGCTAAGAAGAGCGCGAGTCAGCCATCGGCCATCATACCGGTACCGGTTCCGGTGACTGATCTTCCCCGTGCCGCTCCTCTATTAACAGTTGTGCGTCCACCGTTACAAATCTTTGTATCGCGGCTCGCATACTCTACAACGGCTGAGGACATTAAGTCGTATATTTTGGCAAGGCTGGGCCACGTTCCTTCACTTCTTACGTGCGCGAAATTGACTAAGGACAATCTGGACACCCAAACCATCGCTTCGTTTCGAATTACTTTGCCTCCTGGCTCGGAAAAGGCTCTCCAAAACAATTTCTGGCCTCCTGGCACCTTAGTTAAGGAGTTCATTCCAAGACCTCGGAAAAACTTTCGCACGAATTCATCGCGGAGCTTTCGAAACTAAACTCATCAACATGCAGAGCTTGAACCGACCTCTTAAAATTTACTACCAGAACGTTCGTGGTCTGAGGACCAAGGTTAATTATGTAAAGATCTCCTCGGTAATCGCGTCTGATGACATAGTCTGTCTTACAGAGACCTGGTTGTCTGGGGATATATACAGTAATGAAATCTTTCCACTTCACACTGTTTTTCGTAGAGATCGGAATCGATCTGCGTGTAATATTTCACTAGGAGGTGGTGTTTTAATTGCTATTCACAAATCTCTGAATGGAACGCTCTGCAGTGACTTCATTCCCTCCGTCCCGGTCGAATGTGTTATTGTCCGTATTTCTCCTTCACCATCTGTAGTGCTGCTTGTTTCCTCTATCTACATTCCTTGTAGTAGCCCCGTACTGGTATATGAATGTTTCTTTGCGGAACTCTCGTCCTACCTTAATAACCGCTTCCCTTCTGCTTCCTTACTTTTATGTGGTGACTTTAATATGCCGTCGCTTGTTTGGGATGATACTTTCTCAAATATTTTGTCTTCTAGCAATATTTCTCTCGCTATTTCTTCCTTTATGTCCCTTTGCTCCATTTCCCAATTTAACAACGTACCGAATACTAACAACAGGATTCTGGATTTCGTTCTAACTAATATTCACCCTTCTTCCTTTTGCTTGAGTCCTTCTCTGTCTCCGTATGTACAACCTGATCCTCATCATCCTCCTCTTTTTATGGAATTAACACTTAACCGTTCGTCTAAAGTCAAATCTGTTTCCACTCTTCGCTTTAATTTTAAAAAAGCAAACTATTCCGCTTTGTCCAACGAAATCAATGCTACTAACTGGTATAATTGCTTCAGAGGGCTAAGTGTGGATGATGCTCTTGAAAAATTTTATTCCCTCTTGTCCAACTTAATTTCCTGCTATACTCCTTCCTTCCGCTGTAAAAGAAGTTCCGACCCTCCATGGTTCACAGTCGATGTTGCGGTTGCTCTTAGAGCCAAAGATGCGGCGCGTAGTAAATACAAAAGGTCTGGCTCTCTTAATGACCTTTTGAATTTTCAAAGGCTACGGGCTGCTGCTAAAAAAACAGCCAATGACGCAATGCGTGCCTACCTGGAGCATGTCGAAAATTCTATTACTTCTGACAATCCTAAGCCTTTTTGGTCTTATATAAAATCCCTTAAAACCTCCTCTGGCATTCCTTCTCCCATGTATCTCCATGATAAGTCTGTGTCCTCACCTCAGGATTCCTGTGAGCTCTTTGCTCAATTTTTTTCTTCCTTTACCTCCCATCTCAGTAGTTCTTCGCCTTCAACAATTTTTCCCACGCCTGATCGTACCCTTTCCACTGCTTTAACTAATCCTTTGGAAGTCGAATCATTAATGTTGTCCCTCGATGGAAGTGCTAGCCTCGGTGCTGACGACATTCCGAATTTTTTTACCAAATCACTGTCTTCCTCTTTGTGTGTTCCTCTGTCAATAATTTTCAACATTAGCATCTCCACCGGTACCTTTCCTGCCCTTTGGAAATCCGCCAACATATTCCCCATTCATAAAGCTGGCGATACTTCTTCCATCCCTAACTACCGTCCTATATCCCTTCTGCCATGTTTTAGTAAGCTCCTTGAAAGAGTAGTTTACAATAGAGTGTACCCTTTTATTCAGCCCTTGCTGGCCAGTGAACAACATGGATTCGTTAAAGGTAAGTCAACGGTTACAAACTTATTGTCTTTTACAAACACCGTTGCTTCCGCAATCGACAAGCAGAAGCAAGTAGATGTCCTATATACAGACTTTGCCAAGGCTTTCGATTCTGTGAACCATGTTGTTCTTCTGTCAAAGTTAGCAGGGTTCGGTCTCTCTGGTGTCCTCTTTTCTTGGTTCTCCTCCTACGTTTGTGATCGTTCTTGTGTTGTGATTATTAACTCTTGCTCTTCTACACCCTTTTTTCCTACCTCAGGAGTTCCGCAAGGATCCATTCTTGGTCCTTTATTGTTCCTTTTGTTTGTTAACGATCTTCCTTCCCTCTTTAATTCACCCTGTCTTTTGTACGCTGATGATCTCAAAATTTTCAGAGTGATAGAATCCGCTAGTGATTGTTCCTTATTGCAGAAAGATTTGGATACTTTGGCTACCTGGTGCGCAGCGAATTCTCTCACTTTGAATGTTTCGAAGTGTCATCAAATGTCTTTCACCCACAAAACATCCCCTCTTCTCTTCTCCTACTCTGTCCTCAACTCCCCTCTCAATGTTGTTGCTAGTTTCAAGGACCTTGGCGTGATCTTCGATTCCAAGTTGAAGTTCGATTTGCATATTTTACACGTCACTGCCAAGGCTTCTCGTTTTTCCGGCTTCATCATTAGATCCTCTAAACGTTTTGTTAATCTTTCCACTCCTCTATATCTGTTTTTTTCCTTCGTTCGTAGTGTTCTTGAATACTGTTGCCAAATTTGGTGTCCACATTACGCTTACTTGATTGCTGCGGTTGAATCCGTGCAACGCCGATTCACCCGCTCGTTGTTCTACAAGTTCAGTATTCCGTATTGCGATTACAGTATGCGCCTTTCCATCCTTCAAATTCCTTCCCTTGAGTCACGAAGAGTGTTCCTCGACGAGTGCCTCCTCTTTAAACTTTTCAACGGCTGTATATTGGTGGACCCCAGCATTCACCTTTATGTTAAAGATTCGGGCCGTTCTAATAGAACATTTTTTAAATTTAACGTTACATTTGCCCGTACTGACACCTATTTCTTTTCTCCCCTTTTGCGTTTGCCTCGTCAGCATAATAACCTTAACCTTGGTCCTCTGCCTCGAACATTAGCAATGTTTAAAAATATTTTAAAGAATAACGTTCTATCAGATACATGAAATATGTCAGAATTTAATCTTTTGTTGTATCTTGTTTCTGGTCGATTTTGCTTTTGATTACTTTTCCTTTCTGAATTTAACTTAATTTTAATTTTTCTTTTTCTTTCTATATTATATATATATTTGTTTTCTTTTTTTGTTATGTCTAATCTATAATTGGATTTGTTCTGTTGATTTGGACATTAATAAATAAATAAATAAATAAATAAAAGTTTTTTGATTTCGTGAACACCAAACGGAAAACTTCGGGCTACCCTACCTCGATGTACAAAAACAACTTTTGTTCGTCATGCCCTCACGAAGTTTGTGACCTGTTCGCTGAGCATTTCCAGGAAGTATTTTGTTCATGTACAAGCATGTCTAACATTCTTTGCTCTCAAACATTCCCACCAAATATCATCTGTGAAATGTATTTAACTAGAGAGGAGATCGCAAAGGCCATCAAAGAACTTAAGGGGTTACATGGGTTTCAGAGAATAAAAAAAAGCCATTTTTAAATGTTTCAAAAACAAAAAATAATGTATTAAATTATTATAAATTATTGTCAACAACTACAGTAACTCTTGAACTATATGTAAAAAATTTTTTAGACAAAAATATTGATAATACGCCCTCTAGCAGCTATTTTACGAAAAGGCTCGAAAAATGCGGTGCCAACGATATCTTTAGCTGGATTCATTTGAAACAAAAAAATCAAATTGTTTCTGTTAGAGTATGAGTTTGACTTGTACTTGAACGAAGGATTTGTAAAAATATTGAAATCTGAACTTTTGGCAACGTCGCGAGTAAAAAATTTAATTTTTGACCCAAAAATTCAATAAATAATGCCATGTGTATTAAATTCCAATGAACGAAACACAATATCCTTCGTTCAAGTACAAGAAAATACTATTTAAAAGAAGTGAGCAAAATTTGGTTAAGATTGGTGCATCAGTTTTTGAGTTATCGTTGGCACCGACTTGAAATATACCGTTTCGAGAAAAACGCGTTTAAAGTTTAAAGTAAGAATAAAACAATTTTTTTTTTTTTGAACTTACATAGAATCATCGATACCAGGCCCATACAATAATTGCCCTTCTTCATTGGTTATGTCCAAAGCCTGTACATAATAATATATCTAAACTCAGTATTTCATTACCCTACCATTATTATTTTCCCTCCTCGATAGAAAAGAAAGTGAAAGAAGTTGCGTGAAATGAGAAATATTACTTACACAGGTGGGACAGATCAAAGTGGGGAAATCGCTCTCCCTTCTAATATATAGCTCGGATCGACTTCAAATTTTCAGAGAATACTTTCGATGAGTTGTTCTTTAAGAAAAAACAAAGAAAAAAAAATCGATTTTTTCACCATTCCAAACCCATGTAACCCCTTAATGTCAACAAGGGTCCTGGTCCTGATTTGCTACCTCCTAGTTTCATACTCGAATGCATGGAGTCGCTTATCTTACCCGTGTATTTAATTTTCAACAAACCACTTTCTTGTGGGGTTTTCCCCTCCTTCTGGAAATCATCCCATCTGACCCCGATTTTTAAATGTGGTGATAGGCGGTCAATTGATAACTATAGAGGTATTGCAATACTATCAGCATCAGCATTGCCTAAACTATTTGAAAAAATAGTTTGTGATAAGCTCACTACTCTAATAGAACCTCTTCTAAATGAACAACAACATGGTTTTAGAAAAGGCAGGTCAACTTCTACCAACCTCGTGATTCTCGTCTCAGATGTTCTCTGTGGCATGGAAAAAGGGCAACAAATTGATACCATCTACACAGACTTCAGCAAGCCCTTTTTTTGCGTTGATCATGACATTCTTCGAATCAAACTACAGAAATTTGGTATCTCGGGTCTCTTATTAAACTGGTTGGACTCTTATCTTCGAAATAGGACGCAGTACGTTAAGTTTCATGGTATCCTATCCAAAAAAAAAAATTGAAGTTTTATCAGGTGTACCACAAGGTAGTCACTTGGGGCCTCTTTTATTCAATATTTTCGTATCGGATCTTTCTGAAGTTTTAGCAGACATCCCTCACCTTTTTTATGCAGATGATCTGAAAATGTACCACACAATTGAATCGAAATCTGACCCAGTCTTCCTTCAATCGAAACTGCTTTCTCTTGAGCAGTGGTGCAAACAAAATAATCTCGACATTGATGTCAGTAAATGTCAAGTCATTAGTTTTTCCCGCAAAACCAGTAATATAAATTTTGATTATCGCCTCAATAATGTTGCAATCAATAATGTTGACAATGTCATCGACCTCGGGGTTACTTTGGATAAAAAGCTGCGTTTTAATTTACACTATGACCAAGTCTTAAGCAAGGCTAAGAAGCAGCTTGGATTCATCAAAAGATGTGCGAAGGAATTCAAAAACCTATGGGTCACGAAGTCTTTATACATAGCTCCAGTTCGGCCATTGCTCGAATATGCATGTATTGTCTGGCACCCTATCTTTGATATCCATAGCAATAGGCTCGAATCGGTGCAGAAGAAGTTATTGCTATTTGCGTTGAGAGATCTGTATAATCCTTACAAATTTGATAATCTACCTTCAAACGGATACAGGCTAAATATCTTAAATCTATCAAGTCTATCTTCGCGGAGGATAGTCATATACTCCTGCTTTACTTTTGATGTTATTAGGAGCTTGATCAATGTCGTGTCCCTGACCAATAAGATCACCTTCAACGAATCAGTAAGGCAGACGAGGCACACACGTTTACTCAATGAATACCTACACCACACCGTTTACGCCAACAATGAGCCAATCAATAGATGTTGCAAAATATTCAATAGCTTCTCAAAACACTATTCCCCAACCATTTCCCGACCTAGGTTTAAAACTGCTCTGATTAAGGTGGTCACGTCATGAATGCCCTTACCAATTTCCGACCAAAGATGGTTATATTTTTAAAATTCGTTCATTATTGTTTATTGAGCAAATTTATATAAATTGTTGAATATTAATTGTAAGTGTTTTTTTTTTGTAGCCTTGTTTGGTTGAAATAAATAAATAAATAACCTGGGCAATCCATCAGCATACCGTCCATTGTGCATACTGGACACTGCGGTGAAGCTTCTTGAGGGGTTGCTCAAGCCACGGCTGCTGTCAGCAGTGAGATCTGTCTTGCAGGCAGCACGGCTTCCGAAAAGGGCATTCAACAATTGATGCCATCTCAGAGGTTGTTGGGACTGTAGCAAGAACGGAAGAGGCATGCCATCAAGCCAGACCGGTCGTCCTGCTGATAACGCTGGACGTACAAAACTCCTTCAACTCGGCGAGGTGAACAAACATCCTCCGGAACCGTAAGCAGACGTTCCGTATTTCCAACTACTTGCTAGCCATGATGTGGGACTACTTCAAGGACCGCTGGTTGCTTTGCGACACCGACGAAGGTCAAAAGGATGACTCTCACCTCAGGTGCGGCACAGGGGTCGATCTTAGGACCTGATCTCTGGAACATCATGTACGATGATTTGTTGCGCCTGGAAATGCCTGCGGGTGTGTCTCTGGTAGGTTACGCTGATGACGTCACAGCGGTAATCACTTCCAGATCTGCCGAATTCGCTCAACTAAGTCTTAATCAAGTTATGAGGAGGGTAGATCGGTGGGTGACCGAACACGGCCTCCAGCTGGCAGTCTCTAAAACAGAGATTGTTATGCTGACGAAGCGGAGTATACCGACTGCCATACCCATAAAAGTTGGCTCCGTCGAGGTCCAGACCAGCAAGTCGGTCAGGTATCTGGGATTGACCTTGGACACCAAGCTGACGTATTGGGATCATATCCACAGGGCATGTGACAGGGCTCTAGTAGTCGTCACTTCGCTGAGTAGGCTAATGGCCAACGTCGGTGGACCCAGTGAGACGACCGATTCCATCTTGCTATATCGAGCCGAAATCTTGGGAGATGCGCTCGGAACTGAGAAGTTCCGGAAGCGCATTGCAAGTGTCCAGTGCAGGATTGCCCGGCGTATCGCCTGTAGCTACCACACAGTCTCAGAAGAGGCTGTGATACTGGTATCGGGAGTAATATCGATCGACTTACTAGCGCGAGAATGCAAAGAAGGGTACCTCTTTCGCTCACAGCTGAGTAGAACTGAGGCTCTGACGCATGCGCGATCGTTTACCCTCCAACTTTGGCTACAACGTTGGAGTGAAAGTGCTAAATGACGCTGAACCGCTAAGCTGATTGGTCTCATTGAGCCTTGGCTTAACCGGAGCTACGGAGAGGTTAACTTTTACCTTTATCAATTCTTGACAGGGCACGGTTACTTCGGGAAATACCTGAACAGAATGGGTAAGGCGGTTACACCGTACTGCCGGTACTATGTGAGTGAGCTCGATGATGCTGAGCACATATTCTTTATGTGCAGTCGCTTTGTAAGTTTGAGGCGCACCATTGAACCCACGATTGGCCTGGCAACGCCTGAAATGATCGCGGATGCAATGCTGCGAAACGAGGAGAACTGGCACGCAGTCTCAACACATGCTGAGAAAGTGCAACACATAAAGCGGGAGGAGGGTTGCCTTACCGACCTATGAACTGTGGTAGTTTCTGAAGTCCGTGATTACCGATGGATGAGTCAGCACGACCGATTCGGAACTTCGTGGGTTTGTAGTTGGTCCTTTTTTTAATGAGTCAAACCTGATATACTCGAGGTGATAGATCACCCGGGAATCTGGTTAGCAAATTTTTTTGCCACTACGCTATATATCACGAATAAAACTGCATTTGGAATTTAAAGTGCTACCAATTCCAGCCGAACACCTACCAATTCCTGCCGCGTTTAGAAGGGAACAATAATTGTCTGATAATTGTGAGTCCATGGAGAAGGTTAGAGTGTCCGTGCTCGAATTAGTCAAGCGCAATCAGGGTTCATGATCCATCGCATAGCCTTCAGTGTTGGGCTTCAAACTATACGAAGGTAGGTTGCTTCACTAAGACTCTCCGCGCTTTCAACATAAAGATTTTCACGGGACCCGCTTTCATTTGCGTACAGCCTTCAGCTTTGTTTTAGGCTACAGGTTGCTCTAGCTGCTGAGCTGAGAGCACTAGTAAAGTGTTAACTAGCTGGTCTTATTAGCAACCGATTCTATCTGCATCATTTTTCAATGAGGACTCGGCCAGGAGTTGGAAGAACTTCCAGTTCGTCCTCTTTCTATTAATATAAGTTGATTGCGCAGTTGACCTATGGTCGGTTTCGTTGACAGATATGTTATCAGAGAACGAACCCTTCTGCAGAACCCTCCTGTAATAGAGGAGATGCGAATTTCGTCCACGGACCAGGGCGACATAAAAATCCTCCCTATGACTTGAGCATTGGCGACGAATAGATCGGAGGCCCAAATGGAGTCAAAAAGTATCTCGCCTCGGCTATTCGTGTTGGAGTTACCCCACATGTTATGATGAGCGTTAGAGTTGTCTCCTAGAATAAGAAGCAAACCAATCCTTTTAGCTGCAGGGAGACTAGTGCTAGCTGATGCTGTTTTAGAACGGTGAAGATTAAATTTATGTATTTTCATTATTATTAATAACGGTCACGCTCAGTTCCTCCTCCTACGAGGCAATAGCTGTCTCAGTATCCTCCTTTTTTCTAGAGTTGATAGGTCAAAAAGATAACAAACTGTTTAACCAAAAAATAGATAGATTTAACCAATGAAGAGGTAAAAAATCAAACCTTTATTTCTAACTGCAGCATTATTACACATAATAAAACCAATAGGCGTGTTTTGTTGCTCCCGCTATCTACAACAGAACAATGCTAACAACAACAACTCTCCCTATCCATAACAGGAGTTGTTGTTGTTTCCAATGCGTCTGCACTGATTATCATTGTTCTGTTATGGATAAGGGGAGCAAAAAAACGCACCTAATATAAAGATCTCAATGTAGACTTAAAACTTCACAGCTACAACTTTTTCTCTCTTGAATGAAGTCATTGGCAAACCATTTTTCGAATTCATTGAAGCATAAAAATTTCTTTCCGCTTTTAACTTTAAACCTAGGAATCTGCGATTAGAATATATAATTTCGAGTTTCAAATATACCGCCATTCAAAGCTCAGACAAAAACCTGCATATATCACAACCACCCTTAATTACCAACTTATTAAAACCAATTCGAATTGCAATACCATCAAAACAAACGATTCTGACATTTACGACCAGCGTTGCCACTTTGGTCCATTGGGACCATTTTTGGTCCCTTTTACACAAAGTTTTTAATATTGGTCCTTTGGTCCCTTTCTTGGGAAAACCATCAGGTTTTGGTCCCGTTCGCATCTATCAGCAATGTACTTTGCTTCCATTTCAACCATCGCTTAACTATCCTAACCAATTCTACAACTAAAATCCCTAATCTCTGCTTTCATCGATAATTTTGAAATTTGTTCAATTTGAAATCAAAAAGGAGAGCTACCTGTGCTGCGTGCGCTCCTTTAAAGCAAAAATCGATTGCATGTTTCACGTTTCACTTCGATTTGTTGCATGTTTCATTTCACTTTAATTTGTTAGTATACATGCCAATTTACTACTAAAGCATAAAAAAATACAAAAAATATTAATTTTCAGTGCACATATCTATCATTCCGTTCCATTCTATGCACTTTATTGAATTACGTGTGATAATTACAGAAAAGTGATATTTTGTTGACGAAATATTTGCCTAAAAAGATTTGCATAACTTGATTCACTTACAGAAATATAAATATTTATGCATATATGTATCTAGTTCCTGAATCAACATAGTCAGAAGATTTATATTTTCAGTATTTTGATATGATATAATGACTAATTTTTTGCATATAATGAGTAACTAACTCACTATTTAGTGTATAATGTGCTTAAAAAGTTAGTAAATTTTCTAACGAAATGAGCGTATGAACTAAAAATATGGCAATCGAAGACAATTTTGAAATTTTCTTTAAATTTGGATTTTTAGCATGTTTGTATGTCCTTTTAAAGTAAAAAAACAAAATTTTAATTTTCAGGGCGCATATTTAAAATTCCGTTTATTTCTTTGGGACTTCATTGAATTGCGTGTCAAAAGATTTATATTTTCTTGAAGAATTGTTTTAATTTGAAAAAGTGCATTTTGATGTGTTTATGCCGTATAGAAATATTTGTGACGGAAGGCCGATTCTATATATAAGACTGCTCCTTTCTCGTAAAAGAGAGCTTTGAAATATTTTTAAGATGCACATACATATATATCTACTTTATGTATAATATAATCGAAAGACTTTATATTTTCAGTATTTTGAAACGAAATAAAGACTTTTTTTGCACTTTATCTTGGTTGGTCCCCTTTGGTCCTTTTTTTCTAAAATGTTGGTCCTCAAATATTGTTTTTCGTGGCAACACTGTTTACGACAGCTTCACTTCGGGAAAAATCGGACTTGTCTGCATCGGCAAGCAACCTTTTCTCGACCTTTGGTTGACGTGTGCTGTCTTCTACCTGTGATATCTGCAGGGAAGTTTGTTGTTTTAAGTGTTTCTTCCTTATTCGCGCTATGGAGCTTGTCGGCGATGTCAAGACTTATGATTGGGGAAAACTGGGTCTCGAGTCCGAAGCAGCCAAGTTGGCACAGCTCAACTCCGTGAAATTTACTGCGAGCGAATGGTCTCCGTATGCCGAGTTTTGGATGGGCGATCATGCGTCTGGGCCGTCATACATAAAGGACACCGGCGAGCAGTTGGGGAGTTATTTGGAAAAGAATGCAGACACGGCAAATGGTTCGCTCAAGAGTTTACCGTTTTTAATGAAGGTGCTTAGCATTCGAAAAGCATTGAGCATACAAATTCATCCGAATAAGGTGAGTGAGCCCTTCCGATTTTGAAATTTATTTGATGGGTTTGTCGTGCAGGAAGAAGCTGAGCGTCTACATGCTGAGCGACCCGATTTGTACAAGGACCCAAACCACAAACCTGAGCTGGCGATCGCTTTGACTCCATTCCGGGCAATGGTCGGGTTCCGACCTATTCTTGAGATACAAGAATTGTGCAGGAAGTTCAAACCGCTGGTCGGGCTCGTTGGGTCAGATCTGGTCGATAATTTGGGGAGTGAAGAGCCTGACGCTTTGAAGGTATGCTATGCGAAACTGCTGACTTCACCGCAGGAGGAAATCACAAAATGTATCGAAGAGATTAAAAACGATCCTCATTTACAAAAAGGTGAGAATCAATTGAAAACTCTTTGATCAAGTTATTAGAATATAATATTAATTAAAAGCAACAATAATTGCAGCTTGTAATGATACTTTCAAATTTATTGTTTCATAATCCAATATTCTGAATTCACAACATATTTTTCTAGATCTCGCTTTCGCCAACTTGAAAGACACATTCGACAGGCTATGCAACGACTTTCCGAACGACGTTGGCATCTTGAGTATATTTTTCTTAAATGTGATTAGCCTGCGGCCAGGACAAGCAATATTTCTCGCCGCTAAGATGCCGCACGCCTATCTTGAAGGTGATTGCATCGAATGCATGGCCTGCTCGGATAATGTGATCCGTGCCGGACTCACGCCCAAATACAAGGACATTCAAACGCTCATCGACCTTGTCAACTTCTGCGGTGAACCTGCCGAGAAATTATTCTTCCAGTCGGCAAAAATCGACAATTTGGAACTGTTCGTTCCGCCCGTAAAAGATTTCGCTGTGGGCAAAATTCACATTCCTGTCACTAATACATTTTACCAAATGCGACATTCGAAATTCGCCTCGATCCTGCTGGTTCTGGACGGTGAAGCTATCTTGAAGACATCGACTTATGGCGAAGTGTCGCTACGACGCGGATCTGTGATCTTCATCCCGGGTGATTCGGGAGTTAATTTGGAATTTTATCGAAAATCCGAAACGAATTTCACGGCGTACATGGCTATGTACAACTTCTTTTAGCTACTGATGATATTGCGACGTAGTAGTAGCAGTTTTTGTAATTGTTCAGTATTTCAAGTTATTATGTCTGTTTTATGATGATTCCTTAGGTCTTAGACGAGTATTTTAAAGAATTTTTTTGATTATTTTGTTGAAAGTCGTGCGATTTTGATGTTCTCTGAGATTTTTGTGAGATGTTTTTGTACGAATAGTATTGTTACATGTGTATTATTATATTCCATAGAATAAAATCGTATTTGATTACGAAATAGATGTTTTTCTGGGCGCTTTGCTTTCATTTACTGTTCCTAGGTAAAAAAAAGGCCCGTTTCTCAAGATCCTCTTTGAGTTTCCCCACTAGTCTCGAGGAATTCGGCTGTATTTATTGTATTTTATCAGCGACTGTAGGCTTTTGCATTTCATTCATTATCTGATTATTTTAAGTAATTTTTATTCCAACAGAAATTGTGTCGCAGTGCAGCAGGCTTTGTAAAAATTAAATTCAAACATTTTCGGCTGCAAATTAGCTTTTGTCGGCAATGCAGTTTTTCCACTGCTGCCACATTTGTACATCCAAACTCCCGATCTCGTGCGAAATTCCACCTGTTTCATTTCCTTTTAGTCCGTACGAAATGTCATCATCGTCGTGTAGTGTTTAGGTGTCGTTCTTGTTTAATGGTAAAGAAACGTACAAACACCTCAATTTAATTGTCTAAAAAACGTAGAAAACTATTCCCAATAACCCGTTGCCCATTATCACGTTAAAGTTTAGTGCTTGTGTCACGAAATCCGGGAATTCTATTGAAGTAAACAAATTCGGTGAAACTGTTGCCGTCAGTTCTTGGGAGTACTCGCGAATGAGATTTGTGTACGTGTGTGCAACAACACCACCACGGCAACCTTGCCAGCAGCGTCGCTTTGGCGATTTGGACGTTTCGTGGCGCAAGGCAACGTAGTGAGTGAAGTTTGAATTGTGATTTCTGTTCGCCGTGATCGCTGTTTAGTTGAGATTTCGAGCCGAGTCGAACGTACGCTTCTTCGTTTATGGCTTAAAGGCTTCATCCACGCCACCGCTGTCGCCTTTTGTGTTTTGTTGTCCTTGGTAGAAACGCCAGTCTCTAATAACTTGAGTTTCTATCGTCCGTTCTGTTCTGCTGTTGTCTCGCACGCCACTGCGGTTGGAAATTTGCCGTCAAATCCTGTCTCGTCCTCGTATCGTGCGTGTGTGTGCGCGCCGCGTTTGCATGTGTGAAGAAAGGACTTTGGCGACGTCACAAAGAAAGTGAAATTTTGACACGCGTGTGGTCGGTGTGAATAGCGAGCGGGAAGTATTAGATCGAATCGAGGAAATAGCATTTGGGCGTGTCGGGTCCAAGCGCTTGCCGCCACCACAGCAAATTAGACACGCAGACAGGATAAGTTCGTGCGATTTGAAGCACGGGCCCTGGTTTCACGCCGTGCAAGTTACCGTCATCGTCGTGAGCCAGCCATCGCAATGCCATGTCGAATTCCAGCTGCTCCCGTGGATACAAAAGGATTCCCTGAGTGCTAGTCGTGTGTGCGTAGTGTCCGAACAAATCAAGAATCCATCGCGCGCGGTTGTGTGTGTGTCGTGTCGTCGCGTTCGTGAGTGAGGGGAAGAGATATTCACGCCTCGCTCGTGTCGGGACTCCGTCCGTCGTCTGGTGTGTCGTGTCACTTGTCAGTGGAGTGTGAAAGTAGTAAAAAATCGTAGTACAAATCGGCGGCCAAGTATAGCCCAACTAGACATTCTGTAGTCGAAGTTTGTTGACAGCTCGTTTGTCGGCCACGATCCGTTCACGTTCGACTCACGCGTCCTGTGTTCGGCAGCTTGTTCGCGTCGCGCGCGTATTTAATGATCGTTGGTCCAGGCTGCCTGTCACTCCATCATCATCCAGGATCGAAAAGTTCGCGTTCATGTTGGTGCCATTTGCTTGCAAGAAATCTCTGTCGAACCTACGAAAACGGCTACTTCGCGATTAGAGGCCAGAAAAATCGAAAAACTGCTGCAGTGCGAATCCTGTGTGCGAGTGCGAACCGATAGTCGCCAGCATGTTCAAGTGCATTCCGATCTTCAAGGGCTGCAATCGACAGGTGGAGTTTGTTGACAAGCGCCACTGCTCGTTGCCCAGTGTGCCCGAGGAAATTCTACGGTACTCGAGGAGCTTAGAGGAGCTGCTTCTTGACGCCAATCATATCAAGGATCTGCCAAAGGTGAGTGGGTTGATTTGGGTGGCTGCTAAAATACGAGTTGAAAGTTTTCTGGGTTTTTAGTTTGAAGATTGTGTTGGAATAATAAAGCTGATTTCCGTTTCGATTCAAATCGAACCTTGCAGTCTAATTTACAGATACAAGGAATCTACAGTGATAAAAACCTCGAAATATATTTGTAGATTTAGTGATTTGAGTTTTAAATTATTTCCTTTGTAATCTATTCAACTGAAAGACTTGGTTTAGACATGCAGTATTCTTTTTTGGAGACTGAAAGAAAATTAATTACAGGGATTTTGTGCAAAATCCTAAAGGTCAGCATGTTTTCATGTAAAAAGTTCATCCGACGTTTGATACGTTTTCCATATCTTTTAAATCAGACTGAGAATAAATTAAGAATATTGAACAGCACCACCCCATCAAAAGCTGTGGAAGCCGCTGAACTATTTATTTCTAGATTTGGCATAATGTGGTCTCGTGAAGAACGAAGCTACAGAATCAAGAGGATTAAAAATTGTCAATATAATACTAATATTACAGTATGGGCTTCAACCGAAAGGAAAGCGTGAATGAAGAGGATGAATTTCTAATTAAAAGCTCTTTTGTAAAATAAACTTCTATGTTCACACTAAAGTATTAAAGATGCATGCATTAATAATTTCAAATATGTAGCACTAATGACCGGTATTTGTGGAAATAAGCGCAAATCCAACACATGTGCTAAGTTCTCGGTACCATTCGAGCGTCAAGTTCAGTCACTGGAGGGAAAGAAGCATCAAGCGTGCCTCCATCAGAGGTCAAAAACCAACTCAACAACATAATCGTCGAATTACGATTACGTATTTGCTCATTAAAAACTTCCCTAAGATTCGCCACCAACAAACTTGGATCCGAAAACAAACTATGGCACTATTTCTTCTCTTACATCAAACTCACTCATATGTACTGTCCCATCCATGTCAGGCATGGTTGCCATACAACTTCAGGCAAATTCTCTAAAGACAGGGATTCTAAGGCAGTTATAATCCCTGTCGGAGTTAGTGTCCCGCTTCTCCCCCCAAAGAGAGATTGCAATTTATGTGCGTAATGATGTGCCGTTTACCACACTTAGCCAATATACTTCTGCTAACCCAGAGTTTAATTATCTCTGGATTAGATTCAAATTTTCCAAGCGCATCATATTCTTTTGCTTTTTATACCGCAGCCCTGACATGTCTGATGCAGATACTGTTCATTCCTTCGATGCACTGTCTTCTGACATTGACAAATTGCTTGAGACATCCCCTTCATCTAAAATCATCCTGGCTGGTGATTTCAAAGTGCATAACATCCAGTGGGTCAGACACTCTTCCACCACAAGTCCGGCGGGCAGGTATGTTGAGCTTTTTAGCGAGTCGTTCAATTTGAAGCAGCTAGTAGATTGTGCAACAAGAATTCCTGACATATCTGGTCACAATGCAAATCTTTTAGATTTATTTGTAACTTCACACCCAGATAAATATTCGATCTCAGTTTCTGCGCCTCTTGGCAACTCTGACCACAATTTGATCTCGGCCTAATTTAACATCTCTTCTCTGATTAACAATAGTCAGTTTCCTACCAAATGACTGGTCTGGCATTATGGCAAGGCCGACTGGACTGCGTTTAAAAAATATATCAGAGAGGTCGATTGGTCCGATTGCTTTGCAACAAAGAACGTCGAATATATAGCTTCCACCATAACTGACATCATATGGTATGTAATGTACACTTTTATTCTGCATGCCTTCAAAAACACTAAGCCAACCACTACCTCATGGTTTAGTTACCAATGCCAAGAGGCTATTCGCACTAAGGAAGCGGCATTCCAAAATTACAAGCTATCTCCGTCTGAGGAATCAAAAATCCTTTACAAGACTGCTCGCAATACCTGTACATCCACTATCAGAAGAGTTAAATTCCAGTTTGACTAAAATATTAAACAGAAGGTCCTTCTGGTCGCTTGTGAAAAGGATTAAGAACAACTTTTCCAGTTCCTTCGTGCCACGTCTTCTTCACGGTGGTAACGTATTTACTGAGTCATTGGATAAAGCTAATCTTTTTGCTGAGATTTTTGCTACAAATTCTTTCTTGCCACCTTCATCACTGAGTCCTCCTACTCCTCCAACGTGCGTTTTCAAGCAAGGGCCTCTATTTTTCCGCACAAGAGAGGTATTGAAAATACTCCACAAACTTGACGTTTCCAAATCTGCCGGTCCTGATGGTACTACACGCCCCTCGTACTAAAGTACTCCGCCTTGGCTAAACCTCTGCGCAAACTATTTTACCTGCCATATTCGACTGGAATATTTCCTTCCGCATTGAAGCTTGCATACGTTCAGCCCATCCCTAAAAAGGGGGAGGCCTGTGATCCCTCTAACTATCGATCTATTGCATTCGCTATTCGAAGCTATTCGAATCTCTCGTGAATTCAAAATTAATGAAATATCTTGAGTTGAACCATCTTATCAACGACCGCCAGTATGGTTTCCGTTCTGGGCGTTCCACTGAGGACTTACTTACGTTTCTCACTGAGAGATGGAACCGTTGTCTCCATAATTTTGGTGAAGCAATGGTCGTTTCTCTTTATATTTCGAAGGCCTTTGACAGAGTCGGGCACCCTGCCCTATTAGCCAAACTTCGTGCCTTTGGTCTTCACCCCGCCCTTGTCAAGTGGATTGAAAGCTTCCTCGTAGATCGTTCCTTTCAAGTTGTTCTGGATGGACACAAATCTTGTCCACACCACCAATGCCGGGGTTCCGCAAGGTACTGTTCTTTAACCAACTCTCTTTCTTTTATTTATAAATGACCTCCTTTCCTACACTTTCAATCCGATTCATAGTTTTGCTGATGACAGCTTTCTTGACTTCGCATACTCTTTTGACAGAGTAGCCGACTCTCGTGGAAATGCTACTTCTGTTAGTAGAGATCGCATGTTTGCATCGCTAAACAGGGACCTATTAAACATTATCGCTTGGGGCTCAGCGAACAGCGAACCGTGTTGTGTTTAATGCGTCCAAAACCCAATGCTGTCGTCTTTCGCTCAAGCCTTACCCTCCTCCTACAAACCACACTATTTCCGTTGATGGTATGAGTATTTCCGAATCACCTTCGATGAACCTATTAGGATTTAACATCTGCAGCAAACTAAGCTGGACCAGCCATATTTTTCAAATTGCGAAAAATGCCAAGAAATGCTTAGGATTCCTTCACAGAGGCAAGAAATACTTTACACCATCAGACATAGCGTACATCTACAAGACTCTCGTAAGACCAAGACTTGAGTATAACTCCCATATATGTATAGTACTTTTTAAAAACAAGGTTCCCGGACGCCTCATCTCTTTAAGAGGAGATTTGAACTGGCCAGCGCGATCTCCTGATTTGGCCCCTTGCGATTTTTTCCTGTGGGGAAACTTCACATTTAAAGTCTACAATGACCGCTCTAGGACTCTGGAAGCCCTCAAGAACAATATCCGGACCAATATCGCAGAAATTCCTGTCAGAATGCTTCAAAGAGTGCACGAAAACTTCAGAAAAAGGCTGTTACAGTGCATACGGGGGGAAGGAGCACATTTGAGTGATACACTATTTCAAACTGTGTAAATTTAAATTTCCATTGTTATAAAATAGAGGAAAAATAAAAAAACCTGTAAAATGTTCAGTAGTTTGTGATTTATTCAATTTTGCAATCCATCTGTCTGTGGCGCTCCACCCTGTATTTTGTCATTACATTTCTCACTGTATAGCTTGATTTTCCCCAATAGTATTCCAATCTCAGAATACGCCATTCATGTTTTCCAACGTCTCAAAAAACATTCACGGATTTCTGCACCTACTGATTTCCTTACAAATCCCTCAATAAAAATTCTTTTTCACAACACTTTTCAAGCTAGACTGAATAGAAATATCATATTTTCATGATTTGAAGTACATTTAACGGTACTTTTTTCCAGGAATTACAAATAATTTCAGATAAAACTTTTTTTGCGCTATTTTGGTACTTCAATGAAAAATGTTACGTTAATGTTGTGAGATTTGCTTCATTACCGGTTTTTTATATACATTCAGAAAAATTACACCACTTAAAATTTAATAGAATCAAATTTAAATCAAAAGTTGAAATACTTTTAAATAAAAAACGAATCTTATTTGAATTAAATAAGCCCCCACATTCAATGAAAATGATTCCACTTTATTATAAACATTTTATTTTCATATCATAATTTTCATCATTGAATGTAAAACAAAGCATTTTATGCTAAACAAGACACACTTTGATACAGCGTTATTGTAATGAAGGCAGATTATTTGAATTAAAAAGAAACGTATATGACGCCAAATCATATTTGAAAATATTTGAAAATATTTGATTCATATCTATTTTATTTATTTATGCAACGATTTTTCTCTGAGTCTATTGTTCTTAAAGTAAACATGCAAAACTTTTAATTAAATGCGAAAACATCATCATTTATTATTAAAGTAGCATTAAAAATATGTTTAATATTCATACTAAGAGTTCGTGCCTTAATTTTCCCACTGTAGGTGTTTTAGCAGCGACTATTCTACATATAATCAGACAAAATTCTACTTTAAGTCAACTTTTAAAAATAACTTGCCTAAGGTCCTTTCAACATCCTAGCCCGTTTAATTCCTATCAAAACTATCCCAAAGTAAAATAAAATAGATGTGGGACACCTAGTATTCTGTATTTATTCTGCATTGTTTTTTTTTCGGTGTATGATGCCTTGTTTAGTAAATAAATAAATGAATAATACATGACATCTTGGCTTGAATACTTTGAATAAAATGCAGCTTTGCCTCCGGTAAATGCAACTCAATGCAATAGGAAAAAGCTCTTAGTGATGAAAAGATTTGATTGAGATGCACGATGCAGAGCGGCAAACAAAGTGAATCGAATCGTACACAAGGAATACAATCAACTCACCTTTGCTGGATTCCGTACTCTACATTACATTCACCTTTGATCCATTTCCGGATTTCCAAAAATAAATACAAAAGAAGCAATGCCATATGCATTCTATGACGAGTGATATCCTCCAGTAGTATCTCCCTCAGGCTTTTGTCTTCACAGTGTACACTGCTAATCTTCCAACTGCTTTAGATTTGATTTCACATTAAAGCATATTTCATATGGCCTCTTGTACGGAGTGCTCCAAACGTAAGCACAACTGTTGAAGAAAAAAAAAACTTCTGAGTACGACAAACTTTGCAGTAGCACACTGAAGGCAATGACCTCCTGCACCGTTTGGGTCTGAGTACCGTCGAAAAAATCAAAACGAAGAATAGGCGGTAGATCTGGCTGGTTTCAGTCCCAGGCACAATGGTGTGATTATGATGAATCACTGTGCGGGGCAAGTATTTTGCCGGTTCGGTGTTGTAATCCGGGCTTTTCAAGTTGATCTTAAGGCGGTCAAGTGGAGATTGATAGGTGATTTAGAAACGGAATATGACGATTGTGAATGTTTGGATTGGAAGAAATAGTAATGGCACGATCTGATATTTAACCATAGTTCACTTCCACCTTCAGGAGAATGAAACATATTTGCATTGCAAATTTCCATCTTTATACCAGCCTCTAAATTTTCAATAGACTTGTTCGATAAATGATACCTGAATCTCATCTCTGAACGAAAAAATTAGCATTGTAGCTGCAGATACATCAATATTCCAGAATCATTAATTATTTTTGGTGAATGGAATTTACTTTGCGTAAACATTGAAGAAGTCATGCCAATGCTAACCTAAGTAAGTAAGTGTTAAGTAAGTGATCGTTCGAAGAGAAAGGGTGAATGCTGCAATAAACTTAGGATATTTTATGGAAAAAGGAAAATAAAGATTTCCATATCGGGGATGGTTTAAATATAATTGTTACATCATTTCATTGCTACCACAATATCAGCATGAATTATATTCCGATTCGATCATAGACTCCTCATATCCGTATCAATTCAGAATTCCTGAGAACCTATCAATATATCCTGCAGTTTTAATTCAACTAATCGAAATCTGCCGGTTTCAGCTAATTGCATTACATCGATTGCTTAAGCTAAAACATCCTGCTGACTAAACATCGAATCTCGGAGAAACGCGTTCCGATAGATACCGAGTAAATTTAAGCACACTCTCAACTGGAACCTGATTCGGAATTTTCGTATTCAATGTTGACATCATCACGCTGACGATGATGCCGTCACACCGGCAAAACAAGATTTCAGCGCTATTATATTGCGTCGCTAGTGTCCCAACTATGTATATCTACAACAAACTAACATGTGAGCATCGAGCATAGATGCAAAATAGCAAACATCGCGTTCGAATGCCAAGCGCAGAATTTGAATACCAAAGCTGGATTTCGAACAAGAGTCACAGGAGCGTGAATAAAGACGCGATGTGGTAACGTTGCGAACTACGAGAAGAAGTTTCTCGCTTGCTAGTCATTCGTTTCGTTGCGTATGTATAATGCTTAAGAATGGACTGTAAAATACGCTTCCAAAGCGATATGAGTCGTTAAAAGTTAGCCGGTGTGAAACTGGTTTAGCGCTATTTACAAACTATGCATCATATTAGCGTCGCAGTAGCCGGTGCGAAACCAGACGTAGCTCGAAAGGTATGGATGAATCGTAGTAACTGTTGGTTGAAAAATAGCAATACATTAGAGATAGATTGAAGCAACACATGCAGATCAGATCCTAAAAGTATTAGCTATTTAAGAAAATATTGATTAATTTTTATGGATCAGCCATTTAACATAACTACCTCAGTTCAAACAACCCATGTACATACTGTTTTAATGATAATATGCAAAGACATAGGTTCCTTCTGCACATCACACTGATATAATATTCCGAAGATGTGGTTAAATTTAGGTATTGCACGTGAATATAGATTGTAGCAGCACTCATTAGCACTTAGTACAATCACATTAAACTTAAAATCTCTCTATATTACCAAAACGTGCGTGGCTTGAGATCGAAGCTCCAATCCATATCCTTTAACTCTTCGCTAGCCTTAGATAACATTATCTGCCGATATTAATAGCAGTGAAGTTATTCCTTTGCACCAGGTATTTCGAGTTGATCGGAATTTTTCTATTTCTAACAAATCGCATGGCGGAGGTGTATTGATTGCCATACGCGAACCTCTTCAGGGAGAACTCTGTAGTAATTTTCATCCTTCTCCTCCTGTTGAATGTGTGATGGTTCGAACTTGTTTTCTTAATAATTCTTTCTGTATATGTTGCGCTGTGTACGAATTTTTTTTTACCGAGATATCTTCTTACCTTCATACATTTTTTCGTTTTAACCCAGTAATAATCTGTGGGGATTTCAATATGCCTTCTATTGAATGGGATCCGGTTTCAAATTGCATCAGGTCCAATAATCGGCTCTCCATAGTACTTTCATCTTTCTTTTCCCTTAACTACCTCTCCCAGATTAACACTACGCGCAACTTGAATAGTCGTATTTTTGACCTTATCCTCTCTTATATTCCCTCTACTGATTTATCTGTATCCACCGTGTTCCATCCTTATATTTTAGTAGACGCTCACCACCCTCCTCTTTCTCTTTATGTTCCTTTATTTTTCTCCTATGCGAAGGGTATCTCTGTTGCTCCTCGATACAATTTTCGTAAGGCTAATTACCTAGGAATGGCATCGGAATTTGAAAAAAATTAACTGGTTTTCGTTCTTTCTCGTGCCAAATATTGATCACGCACTTTCCAAATTTTACTCTTTCCTTAATGACCTTATCTCTGTCTATACACCTACCTTTAACTCTCGTAAATCTACAGATCATTCTTGGTTCACCCTACGAGTTTTATTTGCGATCCAACTAAAAATATTGCTCGGAAAAAGTTTCGAAGATCGAATTCTGCTTCTGATCTAGTTTTATTTCGATCCCTGCGTTCATCGGCTAAAATCAAAATGAAGCAGGCAATGCACCTTACCTTAATTGTTTACCTTAATTTGCTAGCTTGGAGTCTTCTATTTGTTCTTACAACACTGAACCCTTTTGGTCATACATTCGGTCCATGAAGAAAAATCCTTCCATTCCGAACCAAGCAACTTTCAATGGTTCTACCTCCTCATCCCCACAAGATGTATGTGAGTTTTTCGCTAACTTCTTTTCTTCCTCTTTCAACAGCTCTTCCTGTCTTGTTCATCCCCTTGTTTTTCCTTCTCTTCCTCCTTCTCTTTCTCTAATCCACACTAATCCGATCGAAGTTAAGAATTTATTGCTTAGTCTTGATCAGCACTCCGGAGCTAGTTATGATTGTATTCCAAATTTCTTTGTGTGGTATATGTCTTCCTCATTGTGCGTCCCCCTCTATATCCTCTTCAACTTGTGCCTGTCATCCGGTGTTTTTCCTTCTGCCTGGAAAGTTTCGAATATTTATCCAATTTTCAAAACTGGCGATGTTTCCTCCGTCTCCAATTATCGGCCTATTTCTCTTCTCCCTTGTTTCAGTAAAATTCTTGAAAAAATTGTTTATTCTAGAAGGTATCCCATTTTTCATCCTATCCTAGCTCCGGAATAGTATGGGTTAGTGAGAGGTAAGTCTACTTTGACTAACCTTATCCTTTTTACAAAGACAGTTGCCCTGACCTTAAATCGTCAGGAACAAGTGGTTGTAGTGTACACAGATTTTTCTAAAGCTTTTCGTACTGTCGACCATAGAATATTACTGAGTAAGGTTACACAGTTTGGTTGTTTCGGGCCACTGCTTTCTTGGTATTCGTCCTACCTCAGTAACCGTGAATGCAAAGTTACTATTAACAACCTCTCCTCTGCTTCCTTTTGTCCTTCCTCTGGTGTTCCACAAGGGCCTATCCTTGATCCTTTACTTTTCTTAATTTTTATTAATGACCTTCCTTCCTTTATAGATTCCCCTTGTCTACTGTATGCTGACGATCTGAAATTGTTCCGAGTCATGAGGTCAACTAATGACTAATACTCTCCAAAATGATTTGTGTGCTCTTCTCAATTGGTGGAACCGCAATTCCTTGTCCTTAAATGTAAGCAAATGTAAATATATGACCTTTTCTCTCAAATCATCTCCTATTTCTTTCTCTTATTCGGTTTCCACCAACTTTCTGTCGTCCGTTAATCAATTTAGAGACTTGGGTGTGACTTTTGATCCCAAATTGAAGTTTAACTTCCATGTTGCAGAGGTCACTGCTAAAGCCTCCCGAGTTTCTGGATTGGTACTTCGCTCTGCCTGTAAATTCGTTGACATACGTACATGTGTTCGTCTTTTTTAAATATTAGTTCGTTGTGTCCTAGAATATGCTTGTCAAGTGTGGTCTCCACGTTTCCTATACCTTTCTGAGGCCATCGAGTGTATGCAGCGTAGGTTCCCACGCTCTTTATTTTTTAAATATAACATCCCTTACGCCTCATACGCTCCCCGCTTGTCCTTTCTTAAAATCCCTTCGTTGGAGTCACGCCGGCTATTGCTTGACGAGTGCTTCCTGTTTAAATCACAGCGAGGTATTATATTTGGCTTCCCCGATTCATTTCGACCTCGCAGCTCGATAAGTGGCAACAGGTCTCAGGAAGACTTCACTGTTCCGTTCCCGCGCACAAATGTGTACTTATCTTGTCCTTTCGTCAGAATCACTAGACGTCATAATGAGTTGGGGCTTGGATCTCTGCCACAATCGTTCTATAGCTTTAAAAGTCATTTAAAAATATTTATACTTGACGTGAGCGTTGGGACATTAGATTGTTGAATTATATTTTCTTTTTGTTAACATTAATCCTTTATTTTTTAACCTTTTTCATATATCATTGCCATAATTGGAATTTGTATTCTGTTGCGATGAATTTACATAAAGCTATTTGTTTTTTAATATATGTTTTTCAATAAATGGTTGTTATCATCATTCCAGTAACAAATAACTAAAGTTTCAAATATTCTCGGCTCGATATCTGTACTGTATCTGTTACCTATTTTACTTTGTTTTCACCTGTCAGACTATGTCTTGAAAAAAATGTCGAATATGTGCAACAAGTGGGCATAAGTTGTGGTGGATAAGGACAAAGCTCTCTTTATGAAGGTTTCCGCAAAAGATGTTTTTACACCAAATGTGTGCAATTTCAGATAGTGTTTATTAGAAAATATTTATAGTGGGGACTTGGGTGCTGTAAATGTGTACACAGAACTAACCACTTATTTAAGACGAAAAAAATTAGTGGCAAAGTTGATATGATTGAAAAAGTATCACTTGATTTGTCAAAAAAATAAAACAAACAAACATGAAAACTATAATTTGCTTAACAACTGTTCGAAACCAACCTATGCCAATGTCTTCAAGTCCCAACGTCCAAAAAATGTTCTACATTGCCTCCTTATGGTGGATTCTGGGTAAAGATCCAGACTTGCGTCTTCAGATTTCGATCTCACATGGCCTCCCTGCTTGCATAGATAATCATGGGATCATTAAAGTGACTACACATAGCGGTTCTGAGTGGGGACCTTACCGAATGGAAAACACAAACCCGAACTGGTCAGGTGGAAGTCAGGCACAAAATCCACCATGCCCTCAAGTTGAGGGGCAAGGACAGTTTTGCCGTTTGTTGCAGCTAGAGCCTCCGGAAGTGGAGTTATGGCCGCGGAATGTTGTTGAATTGGCTGGAAGCTGAAGAGATATAACAAATGAGCCAATTCCACTGGTTTCCAGCGCAGCTGCTAAATCTATTGGAGAATGTGGAGATATGACAAATAAGTCAGTTCCATTGGCTTCTAGCCCATCGTCTACCACTACTTTAAGTCATTACCTTGGTTACTAAGCCTAACCCGAGGCCTGTTTCTGGCCAGAGTAGCGAGAAGATTACTGTGAATGAGTCGGCTGGACCGTCAACAAATTCTACCTCCAGTGCCGCTGCCTCTTCGGGCACTAAATGCTTTTCCGTCAACTTCTCCCTGGCTTACGGAACTAGAAAGTTAGCATTCAAAGCTCTAAGGAGATTAAAAAATATCCCCCCTGACAAGGACGAGAAGTCTCTTCTAAGGGCGACTAAACGTAACGGGCGCACGCTCCTTAACTCTGCAGTTTCTGATCAAAGACGACCGAGGGCAGCAAAAGAAAAGGGTCATAACATAGAAGGCAAACAGCTAAAAGGCCCGCATTCATGGCAACCGTTCCAGGTCTAACTCGGCCTTTCAGTGAAATAGCCAAATAGAGCTTTACATGTACTATGATTGATGGCGGCACCAGGAGATGGAATCATCTCTGCTGAAAACTGACTCCTGATTAGGCGGGTTCTGCTCAAGGTCTGCTGCAAACTGCAGTAACTCCGTCTACGGTAAATGATGCGGGTAGGTATATTGGAGTTAAGCTGGTAGCGTGTGGTTATCAGCGCTCTGGGGACTTCTACAAGCCTGCTATATCCGAACTGAAGGAACTTTGACCAGTTGCTAGGCTGAAGGTAGTACCGAAGGACAAGATCCTCCGTCGGCAAAGTTGCAAATCGTGGATTCCTTACTTTGATGCTGATCCAGAAGAAGTTCTAGAGATCATCGAATTCTCCAACTCCGATCTTGGGAGGCAGCCGAAATTGGCGAGCGTGTAGAAAATCGGCGGGAAGCCCTCCTCATTTTAAATGAGAATAAGTTACCAGTTTTAGAGGCTCGCAAAAATGTTATCAAGAACGTGGTCGATAAGTTGTCCCTGCGTGTCTACAGGTGTGATAAGAGCTAGGCATCGAAGGATTCTGGGTTCGCCAAACACATCCCAAAGCTAGAGGTTCTGATAGTAGAGCAGTCATCTGGGAAGTTGTGTATCACTCTGGGGGTGCAAAGCGCAAGATTTAGATGTGGAATCGCTCTCAACTGATGGAGTCAGTATTCGTTTTCTGACCACAGGTAAATATCTTTTAACTTGGGTAGCCAATGCCTTACGGAGCAGGTAGTCTTTGCTATAATAGAAAAAGAACGGACTAAACGAAGTTATAATCCCTGATCCGAACTTCAATGGAACTTTCTTCGGGGAGCATCGATTGTGTCCAGGATCTGGATTAAGTGGTTAGCACTCCTGAGTGCATCTCAACTGTGGTTCCAGGACAGCGTGCAACCCACCCAAAGCAAGAGGGATTCTTAAGCCTCCATGGTTAAATGTAGAAACTACCACCCTACGGAGTGAGTCCAAAAAATTTTTTAACAATGCTAAGAGACCGAATGACTTTAATGTATAAAACGAAATTGAAGCTTTTTAAATAACCGTACGTAAGGCGAAGGTAAACTCATACAACATAGAGGGTACCAATGAGGCACCTGGTCTTCGTAAGGTCTTAAAGTCCACACCAAAGGCTGTATAATGTATTAATAGCCCTGACGGCAATTGGATTGATTCGAGCATTGATGCATTGATTTTCTTTATGGCCTCACATTTGCCAGGGAATTACAGTCCTCCAGCAGGCTATTACCTTTTCGCTGTTTCTAAGGATCTCAAACTTCCATTTGAGGTGGGCCATTAACACCTTCGACCGGTTCAAATCTCCAAGCCCTGATTGTTTTCTTCCAGCTGATATTCAGCAGTCTATAGAGGTTAGGCTACCCTGACTAAAGTTACAATTCGTGCTGACTGATCTATCCCTAATCGAACTAAGGAACAAGTATAGTTAATTAAAGAACCACATGGTTCCCAGAGCACAGTGGCTAACGGAGAGTTTATCCGTGATATTACAACGGGCCTCTCAATTCGCATATGAGACTCTCCAATTGGCAGCCATTTAACTTAAACTAATGTCCTGAAACGGTAGTTGAGAACGAACCTTTCCTATACTGGTTCTGAAAATCATGTTTAAAGCAGTGAACGAACTCTTTCGTAGCTCGTCTTTGTTCTGATGCTGATACCATCAACAAATTGAAGCTTTCATTTACTACTTTAACTAACTCACCACAAAAAGAGGTGTTTGAACTTCTTAATGTCTCTGATGTTGAATATCGTCGCTAAAATCTCTACCAGATTTTCCTTACGATATCATTTCTTTCGTTAGTCCTTCAAACAGCTCATGGGCTATAACTAGAAGTCATCAACAACATTGACAACATCAGTTAAACACAGCCATCTAGAACAGAAGCAGGAACCAGCACCTCAAAATACAACTCTGCAACAACATCATACCTGAAGAACTACAACAGCATACTCAGCATCAAAGTTTACAACCTTTAGCAGCGATAACAAAATCAGTCTGAATCAAGTTTTCCGTTTAACTCACAGGTAGTTCCGGAGCAAGAAAGGTCAATTTCTGTTTATTCATGCTGAGGATGCTCGTTGCTATTTCTTGTTATAATACTGAAGCGGCTAATTAATAATAATTGCTGGGCTTTTGGAAATAGCCTGCCAATAAGTATTAGTAAAACTAGGTACATGATTTTCAAGCATATTTCTAAAAATGAGATCAATTTTAACATTAGACCTAGTACAGAGATGAGATTCAAAAAGTTACTTATGGTATATTTAATTAAAGAGAGAGAGAGAGAGAGAGAGAGCTGAAAGCTGAATATGACTCAATTCATGTAGCTTTTGCGGCTGCCCATCCAAGCAAGCCCTGAAGAAGGCTGTAAGCACACAAGAACCCATTATGGTACTGCATTGTTTAGCGCATTACCATTATTGAGTTCAGAGCCGACCTAAGTCTATGACAAATTGGGTTTGAAAAACTGGAAGTCCACCGAAAGTATTTTGGTTAGGCTTGCGAAGAAGTATGAGCCAAGGGTCTGCTTCCTTTTTTTTAAGAAGGAAGAGGCGAACAACTATTTCGTTTTCCTCCTCGCGTGAACAACTTCGGCAAAAACAGGTCTAAGTAGAATCCATCGCCAGCGCATGCTTGCCAAATAGGCAGGGCTCGGTTGAAACAGAAACCACTACCCGGAAGAGCCGCCTCTCTAAGTAATTCAAGTAGTTTCCTAGTGTAGCTAATACCAAAAGTTTTTCACAATTTTCTTACTATCGTACAGTTTGATTCATAGCGTCATTTATGGGTTTTTTTTTGCCTTATGTTCAGTTTCAGCCTTCGATGTGCCAATTGGAGATTTACAGGACATCTCCGACAAATGTGTACCAACATTTGCAAGTTGTCGCTGTTTCCCTTAATGTCCTTACTTACGTCCTGGTACCCAAAACAGCTGCACTGTCGAAGTAGCGACATCTCGTTAAGAGACACGGCATTTAAGTAGTAGCTACTTGATGTGAACTCCAGCAAATACCTCGGTGAAAATACAAATATCCGATTATATAAGAGACGATCCCTCGTTTAGAGAATCGTCAACACTTACGACCCAAAAGGCACAGAAGTGGTCCGGTAAGCGGAAAGAAAGTTTCAAATTTAGATCAAACCTGAAAATAGGCTTTTCAGTTAGCGAAATAGCACCTTTGTTCGTTTCAAAGTCGGAAAATTGGGTTCAAAGTTATAAATGTTGCTGACATGACAAAAAGCTAAATAATAAAAAGGAATAAGCACTCTAATTTTACAATTTTTGATGTTGACACACATTTTTGATCCTTAGAGCGATAACATCTAGCATCAATGTCGGCATTTTAATTCGCTATTAATTAAAGGTCTTTTTCCACGGTATTTCAATTCGCTCGAGCATAGCACTAGTCTTCGGTGGAAAATAAACCTCACTCCACTCTGTCGTTCTGTTTGGAGTTATCGGTATAAATTTCGACAGTATCTGCTCCCAGTGATATTCTCCTGCCTCATTGCTTTGAGCTTGGGACCTGGGTTTCAAACCCTTTGACATACCCTGTACCAAAATTTTAGCATGGCCCAGGTTTGTTCTAGTCCAGAGGTCTTACCGCGGCGCACTTTGTGTGTTGCAAGACATGCAGATCGGTAGGAAGCCAGTGACGCTACATCGGGGATGATTTTGTTGGGGTAGAATGGGGCGACGCACTTATTAAAAGGCTTTTTATATCATCTCCTGATTATTCTTTTTGGGGGGTGAAATTATGATCATAATTAAAATACTTACGAAAAAAACAGACTAAGAAATTTCACAACCTTCTGTATCATTATGGTTGTCAGTAAAAAGAGTTCATTTGTTTCGAAATTCACGATACCTAAAGCTTTCTTAATAAATTTGACAATCAGATAACTTAATTATACCAAAATTATTCTGTTCCGTGACAAAATCAGTCAATAAACAAACCTATGTTTATTTTTTATTTTCATCAAATTAATATCTTCTCAATCACTAAACAAATGTTTTGGCTCATTAGATTCAGTGTTATGCCTTTTTATTTTACTAAACAACCACTTCAATTGCCTGGTACCGACATGTTCAATGCACGAGAATTATAAAACACTGTACGTTCATTGTTCTATGCGACCTCAAGCACCATACTTTAACATCGTCATCATCATCACTGCTGCCGTCATTTGCATCATCGCTCATGCTGTTATTTAAGTCGTTTTGCTATACTATGTCAACAATCGTCAAAGGCTATAGACTCCATTCTGAACCTTCATTAGCTTCCCATCTCATGCCATCCACTAGTGGAGTTCCGTTATGAAAAGATAGAAAATGTATAAATTCATGGCAAAATGGTCTACACGAACACGACCCCAGCACAAACCGACAATCCTCTTCGTCATCTCTATGCCAGGCTCATATTTCAGTTCTTCCGTTGCGTTGTTTTTCTTCGTCAGATACAACCGCCGCTGCTTTGTCTTTTTATTCGGGTCGGTCTGTATCCATTCTAGTGCGACACTGAGTTGACCAAATAACTTGAAGAAGACTTTCAAGTGCGTTTAGTCAGTCGTTCGCTTCCTTCCTTTAGCAACAATAAATTGATACTTTTCTCACCTGGAAGGCTCATCAAATAGTAGAGTTTGGTTGTATTATCGTATCACTTACATCCACCTTCTTCCCAGTCCCGCTATTATGAGAGATCGAATTTTTTGTCTAGGCTCAATTGATTCTATATAGTGAACTATTTTCTTTGTGCACTTTTCTCTACATTTGTTCGCGAACTCTTGCAACTGTTAATCGACAATGGTTCCGTCTGCTAACCGACATTTGTTCCATCTGCGGTGTTTCGATAGAAATGTTGCGGATATGTGGCTTTAAGTTTCCGTGAAATTATACTGATTTTCCTCTGATTCGTAATAATGCTGGCAGTTTAAATAGAGAAAATGTCTGAAATAGAGAGCAATGCTAATGGCAGATTTCCGTACGACGATGAAGATACGTAAACTAAAGTTTAGCGCTCATTAAATAGGTGATGGGGTGCAGTCAGGGAATCTGATATGACCAGAGAAAGGCAGAGAAGAACAGCGTGGCTCTCGAGTCAGAGGGCTCGAACATACAAAGGTGAAGTGATGTTTAGGGTTCAGTTTTGCTACCGTGATTTTCTTGGAAAAAGGCAAGTTTACTTCAAGCCATGCAATCGTTGTGAAATTTCCGTTGAAAGTGGAAATTTCGTTATGGTTAATAAATGAAGCAGTAGCTAAGAGTTTTCGTTTTGAGAGTGAAATATTTAGGGTTTCTTGAAGGAAACTGTCAATCTTGGTTCTGAAGTTCTTGTAATTGTTAAAAAATATTCAAAAGTAACTTTTCTCTTAGTTTTTATGTGTTTATTTTTCGATAGAAACACCATTCCATCTGTGGCTTTATAGGTAATGAATCGAAAAAATGCATCTACAGTACTTGAAAAATTTAAAAAAAGTCTTAAACTTATAGTAAAATATTATTTTTGAAAATAGATACCGACTAACTACTGACAAAAGTTAAGAGATAAGAGCAGATATGAGTTCTTCAATATCTTTCAATCAGCTCAGTATCATTCTCTTTGCCACAAACGCCTGTCGTTTGTAGTTGTCGAAAACGAATATCATCGCCCAAGTTTCAACAGACATTAATGTTCTAAGCTCGAATTTGGTGGCGCTTACACATTTTAAAATTCTCAAAAGGATATGTATTCAGCGACAAGAAAGAAAAGTGGCGGAAAAAATGTGAATAAAAAATAGTTTGGTCAAATAACCGGACAGAGCTGTCACTCACAAAGTTTCAGTCCAAGAACCTTGTTGATTTGTGCTACTTTCGAATATTCTGGGATTTGCTTCGCGTCTCATAAAATGTGCTAAAATAAGCACTGTTTTCCTCATTTTTAGAATGTCTGAAAGATTCGGCCCATGAGTTTACTGTGGTGACTATTTGAGTTTTCTAGATGTCAACGCAGTAGAAAAGGATGCGTTGATCTACACGATAAATCTTGAAAATGCTCCGTACCGATTAAGACAGTTCCTTTTGTTGAACAGATGGCTGATCGAACTTCTTCAAAGGTGTGTCCACTTATATTTCCCCCCTAAAAAGATGAAGTACCAACCAAGGAGAAGTTTAAAAAAAAAGATGGTATCTTTGATGCTTCTCTTAGAACCTCGAATAATTTTTTCAATCTGAAGAGTCCTCTTTCCGCAGACCATTGTCAATTTTGAATGGTTACGATACGGACCTAGATGCTATAATCTTGTATTTTACATTTTTGAAGATAGTCACACAAGTGAAGCTAGTCACAGCTTGCAGTCGCTAATCAAGATTTGTCCTGCTAAAGAGAAAATTCGGTTTGCTGCAAGCTGTCTTGCAAAGAGACCATTTTACGTCAAGTTTAATGGAGTTAAACCAATTTATCGGCCTGTGATCTAATATGTACAATAAGATTATGTCACGAAACATGTTTTATTCACCATGTCCTGTGCAAACGCTTATATTCCAGCTGGTTATCGCAAAGTGTATGTTCTCCAATATGCAGGCGACATGCTCTAAAAGCATCTAAGAGCCTAAAGTGCTGATTGACTGAACAAAAACTTTTTGTTGAAAATCGGGGCATCAAACTAAACTTAAACTTGTTTATTCCTTTCTAAAACTCATCAGTCACTCCTAGCCGTTTTTCAAAGTGCCTCTGTATTAACTTCCATAGGTTTCTGAAGGTCGCAATAAAATTAAAGTTACCAAATCCGTAATTCAGCATATAAGATATATTTTCGTCAAAATCGGTCTTCGGTATTAGCTTCTCCTCTAATTCCTCTCCATCTAATATGATATTGAAACGATGTGATCCAATTAGATATCCCTAAACTCTGAGCATCCTAATAACCAGGATTGTTCCAGGGTCAGCAAGGTCTTCCCCGCTATCGCCTCCTTAATATATGCCGCAAAATTTTGCCCAATTAGATTCTTCTTCGCTCATACGAGCTTTCTCAGCCCACCAGTCTACCGAGCTTTCTCTTTTTGACTATATATGCGTGAACAACTCCTGGTTGTGTTGGAACGTCTCTTAGCCACGTTAGCCTTAGCGTTTTCCTGAAAACCTCAGCTGTATAGGACCATGGTGTTGTATAGCAAAAGCTTCGAGATTTTGGTTAAATCTATTATTTATCATTTAATGTCCGGCTCCCGATCTATTTTTGCGTTCAGATCCCCAAAAATAATTTTTATTTTCTACTTTGAACATGTATTCAGGGTCTGCTCGACTCGTTCGTAATATGCTACTTTTTCGTAGTAGTTAAGTTCCTCAGATCCTTTTATAAACCTGGCGCTCGTAAATTCGTTATAGTGTGCCTAGCCTTTGATTGATAGTGATATAGTCGATGATGGTAGACTTAATTTTTTGGCTGATTAAGACGCCTAACCCGGAAACATTGTTTTACATGCAGACTGGAGAGCATCTTGTAAAAAACGCTTGGCATTGTAATAAATCTGTAGTAAAAAATGTGTGTCTGTGTAAAAAATGATAAAATACTTCAAAACTATGTGAAATTCGAGCAAGGCAAAGAACTCTTCCTTTTACTGGATTGCAAAACAAGGTGGAATAGTCTCATGACAATGCTTGAACGGTCTTTCATTTTGAAAAATAGTATACAGAAGGCGTTAATAGACTTACACTATCCAGTTGTTGATCGATTAGAAGCAACTGATTTTGATTTGATTCAAAAAATTATTGAAGTTTTACTTCCCATAAAATTGTCTGTGTAGGCAGATTAGGAAGTGCATAAAGGGTCGCACTAGAAGTAGTGATCATGGCATCACATATCCCTAGGCAAACAGTCCCTTGCAGTGTGCCTAACTTCTTGCGGTCATACACTGCCTAACTTCTTGCGGTCACACTATGGATTTATAAGTATGATTGTCACGTAGATCCAAGAAACTACAAGAGGCTTCAGAACCCATGTGGTGGCGAAATATATCTTGCACTGTCCAAAGCATTAATATTTCGAGTAAGCTTATCTAACACATGCTTCTTCCAAACTAGTTTTTTGCCCAAGGCCATTCCGAGATATTTGACTTCTTCCAAAAGCACAAGCACAAGGTTTTTAGCAAAATTTCTTCTAGTTTTCCTTTCCTGGTTAACAAAACCAGTTAGGTTTTATCAGGATATACTGAAAGTACATGCCTGGATCACCGACAGTCGATTAAATCCAATGCATGTTGAATGTCCATGCTACGAACTTTCACAGCACGACATAGCTCCCTAAATTGCGCACCTCCGTAGGACCCCCGCAATGATCACAAATCCTTCCATTGCATACTCATCGTTCGAACCAGCTCCTTCAACTTGAGAAACGAAAGAATGAAGGGCCGACTCGCATGATTCAAACGTCTCCAGTCATTTCAGCATACACGATGTTTGGTTGATCGGCCTGAAGTTGCTTGTACCTGAATAGTCAAGCGTCTCAGGTTTCGACATAAGGACTACCAGGTGACTATATTTTGACATAGGAACATATTCCAATACTAGACGTTTCAAAAGATCTCCTTTGGGTCTGCCTCTAGGTGGTCAATTCTACCCCTAACCATGATCTTATAGATGTCGTCCAGACCCTGCGGCGATTTGAAGTTTTCAAAGGACTTAATTGCAACCCTGGCATTTTGCTAGTGACCATATATTTAGCTGTGTCCCAGCATTTCGTGCTGCTACGAAAAACAGGAGGCTTGGCCAAAGGCACAGAAGCTTTCTGCGTTTGTTCAGCCACTGAAGCGCTTGGAAGTCGCTAAAGTCTGTAGAGACTGGTTTTTTGATTTGGCGCGATCACCGTCCGGGCTTTATAGAGAGTCTCGTTTAGCTGATTCGTCCTTTTTTTGGACCCTGTACAGCCTCGACGTCTCTCTTGCATCTTCCAGTCCTTGGCAGAACGGTCTTAAAGATTATCTCTGGGAGATCCTCACCAAATTCCTACTTGATCTCTGTGAGGATCTGCAAGTGAAACAGGAATTTTCTATGTTGCTCTTTAAGGTTCGATTGAAGGGTTTCCTGGTATTTTTCCTAAGCTTCTGCAGGTATCGGTTCCACCAACAAACCTTCATACTGCATCTGTTTTTAATGAACAGGCAAGCAAGCCTCTTCATAGATGTGAATGAGAGTGCTCAGTCGAGATTGTATTGACTTCGTCGTCATTATCCTGCCACTAGAACACGCTCTGTCTATTAGACGTCCATTGAACTTAACCCTTTGATTATTTCTTGGGTTTCTGTTCTCCTGAAATGGATTCGTGGCTATAGAGAACACCAAGTGGTGATCAGAGAGTGAGATCTCATTCGATACGCACTATGCCAGGTGAACGTAGCTATGTATCAATATCCGGGATGACAAAGGTAGGAGAAATCCTTGTGTTAAGACTCATTGGCCTCGCAGAAAAGATCAAATCAAAGAGTCTGCAGCCTCTAGTGTTGCATATGCTGCTAAACTAGCTGATATACTGGGAGTTAGTATTGCAGTCCACCAGAAGTTCGCCTCTACGATCCAGGACCTTCAGTTCTTGTATTGGCGGCGGGAATAAGGGGTCAAAAGGGAGGTAAGTGGAGGCGATACTTGCATGGTACAGCTTGATATTTTCGCGGTATTGCATGATGATTGCTGATTTGAACTTGGACAAGTCCAATTTGCTTGGTGGCATCAATCAATTTGGGAACTAGAATGCCTGTCCACGGTTTCGTTGACTTTTCATCAAAAAAACTCAATCTGCATCTGTCTTCACATCTTCTTTATATGGTTAAATTTAACCTCATACAAGAAGTAGCTCAAAATCATTGAATACCTTCCTCTTCTTTCATCAACTGATGCCACCAGATTGAAACCATCTTGAGTAGTGGTGGGGTTCTTCCTGGGATCTCTCATGCTCTCTATTCCATTGCTTCACATCGATGGTGGGATTAATCTTACTAATGCTAAGGATATAACCAGCACTCTTGTGAGGGCAGGAATCCAACAAATAAAATTGATGAATTTTGTAATATCGGGGCGATTGCATGTACCCGGTGCCGGAACCATCCGTGTTAGCCACTCCTTTGATGTTTGATTGGATCAGGAGACCGTCAATAAACTTCGCTTGCGTGAAGTTTTAAACAGTCCCCGACTATGCTATCTCCCTCCACAGCTCGTTCCGAAGAGTAGCTCACTGACCATTGGTCAGTTTGCCAATCTTTTTGGATACATCTGCGACAACGATGAAGGACGAAGACGCGTTTTTTCTCCTATTTTCGAGGATGTTCTGTTTGTGCCTGAACGACCAGCCTCAGCAAGATATCTGTCGCTAATTCTGGTACTTTTTGGCACACCACAGCCAGGTACGCCGGCTTGCGAAGGTAAATATTTTTTTTTTCAAAACATCAAAAAAATCGCATTCAGAAATAGCACGAAATACTTATACATATTGGGCTTTAGATGATTTTCCCTTTGAGCTATTGCATGACCTCATTGAAGCTACGAGTTACATCTACCCTTAAGTATGCCGTACGTAAGGCAAAGAGGTCCTCATGGAGATCTTTCTGTGGTAACGTGGAGAGTCTCAGCGAGGCAAATCGCCTTCGTAAGGTCTTAAGCGCGACACCAAAAGCTATGGGGTGCATCATGAATCCTGAGGGCATTTGGACTAGTTCGAGCGCAGATACTCTCAAAGTACTGATAGACGCACACTTTCCGGGCAATCATTGCCCTCTAGAAAAGGCGTGTCAGACGGAGCAAAATTACAGTTCAATCCCGCCGTTCAGAATATCAAATTCTCAACTGAGGTGGGCCATTAACTCATTTGAGCCGTTTAAGTCCCCGGGCCCTGATGGCGTCCTTGCGGCTGACATTCAGCAGTCCATGGAAGTATCGCTACCTTGGCTCAGGGAGATTTATAACGCTTGTCTACGCTTCTCGTATGTTCCCACCAGCTGGCGGGAATCCAGAGTGGTGTTTATTCCTAAAGCAGGAAAAGTTACGCATGTTAAGCCGAAGGACTATCGTCCAATAAGTCTTAACTCCGTCCTGCTAAAGATTTTGGAAAGGATAATTGATTACCATATTAAAAGATCAATCGATCCTATGCTGATCTCGCAGTCGCAGCATGCTTATACCAAAGGTAAGTCTGTTGAGACCGCTCTTCACGTCCTTATTGAGCAAGTAGAGAAATCTCTTGCTCTAAAGGAATACACGCTTGCTGTCTTCCTGGACATCGAGGGGGCCTTCAACAACGTTAATTCTAACGCAATTGTTGAGGCTCTCTCGGTGCTGCATGTGGATGCACGGTTGATTGCTTTTATTGTGCAGCTTCTCAAAAGTAGAGTTGTAATCTCTACGCTGGGTAATGCCAGCGTAAGACGAGGAGTCAGCACGGGCACACCTCAGGGTGGAGTTCTCTCTCCCCTGCTGTGGAACATCACGGTGAATACTCTTCTAAGGAAGCTGGACCGCGCCGGCTGCAAAGTGATTGCTTACGCAGACGACATAGCTGTTTCAGTGTCGGGAAAGTATTTATCTACGCTATCGGAGAGGTTAAATCACTCTCTTGACATAATTTCGCGTTGGAGTCGTGAGTGCGGCTTGAATGTGAATCCTAATAAAACGGAGCTAGTGCTGTTTACAAGGAGGTACAAAGTTCCTGATTTTGAGTTACCCAAATTGAATGGGGTCTCCATTAACTTGAGCCAGAAGGTCAAATACTTAGGGCTGATTCTTGACTCGAAGTTACTATGGACGTACAATGTGGCAGAAAGAGCTCGGAAGGCTTTCAACGCACTTTACTGTTGCAAAAGGGCCATAGGGGCGAGTTGGGGATTGCAGCCTCGTACTGTTGCTTGGCTTTACACTGCTGTGGTGGAACCAATTCTGTTGTTTGGGGTGGCGTTCTGGTGGCAGGGTGCTCTTAAGGCTACCTGCAAAGGGCAGCTTGAAAAAGTGCGAAGAATGGCTGCACTACAGGTAACGGGAGCGCTCCGCTCCACTCCTACTAAGGCACTGTTTGTGCTGCTACATTGGCTGCCAACCAACCTACTGATCTCACAGCAAGCTAATCTTGCTGCTGTGAGACTAAATTGTATCTCAGCATGAAATAGGACAGAGTTCGGTCATGCGAGGATCTTGGCCGAGGGAGTACCCGCACCAGCGGTTGTTGACTACATCGCCCCTCAATGCATACTGGATTTGGAGTTTACAACTCGCATTCCATGCAGGGAGGAATGGTGTGATGGTATCACCCTTGATAATGGGCTTATCCATGTGTACACTGACGGCTCAAAGCTAAACAATAGAGTTGGGAGTGGTGTATACTCAGATGAGCTGAATCTCAAGCTGTCCCTCCGTCTACCAGACCACTGTAGTGTCTTTCAGGCGGAGGTGGTGGCTATTTATCAGGCAGTCGACTGGCTTCTGTGTAATCGAATATTCGGGGTCAATATTGGTATTTTCACAGATAGCCAAGCGGCTATTAAGTCCCTTGCTGGTCCTTGTACAATGTCCAAGATTGTTGCTGAATGCCGTACATCTCTTAGGGAGATGTCGAGACATTCGGTTGTTCAATTGATTTGGGTACCTGGACATAGGGGTTTTCAGGGCAACTGTGAGGCCGATGAGCTAGCAAGGCTTGGAACTTTGCTACCTGAGGTCTCTTGCTCCTTTTCAATAGGTATACCGATGACATCGGTCAAACTGGCCATAAGGCAAAAATATCTTGAGGACGCTAAGAAGTCCTGGGCAGATGAATCTTCCTGTGTGATAACAAGGCAGTCCTGGGTATCCATGGATGCGTATCGCACCAGGCAGCTTTTAGGCTTAACTCGAAGCGCCCTTCGTTGCACTGTGGGCGTTCTAACGGGCCACTGCCTCATAGGACGGCATGCACAACGTTTGGGCGTAGAGTTTAATGACTTCTGTCGGAGCTGTGGCTCTGAGGATGAGGAGGAAACCGTCCTTCACCTCATGTGCCAGTGTCCGGCTTTGGCAAGGAGAAGACTGGCGGCACTTGGTGCACCCTTTCTCTCAAACCTGACGGAACTGTCCCTGGTAGAGCTAAAGGGGATAGTCCGGTTTCTCAAAGGAAGCAAATGGTTTCCTGACTTTAGTGAATAGAAGAGAGTCACTAAAATATTGTGGTATCACAACGGGCCTCTTCTGTGCCTATGTGTGCTGGTCGTCAGGCCTCTGAAGATCGGCAGCCACGTTAACCTAACCTAACCTACATCTACCCTGAACAAATTGATGTTTTTTAATAATGTTTCTTATTAAATCGATCTAATATAGAATTGAACTCTAGTAGTAAATAAGCAATGATTTTTAAGTAAAGAACATATCGCCTTTGCTATTTTAGCGATCGGATCAAATTTCACTTTGCTGGAGAGTGAAAAACAAAGCATCAACTTCGTAATTAAAATTAATAATAAGCTAGACACATTGGAATCCAAGTCGCAATTATTTTTTTCGATGTATCGTTGCAAGATGATTTTGAAAGTCATCTAATAATAGAATATCTAACTTTTTATAAAGCCACCGTAGCAATTATCCCACTAGATCGCGGCTATGGAACTTAAAAAGTTCACACGAAGTACAACCCGAAAAATTCTTGTTAGAAAAAACCTAAACCATCCAAATTCTTTAACTTCTCGATTATGAAACCGCATAGTGTAATAACGATTACTGTATCTTGTATCTACTCGAGAGTATCTTATGTTTCGAAGAATTTGTTTTTTTTTTCGACAATTAATCTGCGTTACGAGACGAACTATAATCACGGCAATAGCGGTGAGCTAGGAAGGTAGGTACACTGTAATTTGACTGTCGGCGCTCTGTTGCCTTCTATCATGGGTACGCTGTGCTTTAAAAACACTATACCGTCATCGTACCTTCTAATGGTGATGATATTTGAACTTGGCGTTCTGTCCGATTGTGGTTCATGTTTGTTGATTAAATGCGTTGATACATCGTTCTTGTGCTTGCTGTTACTAGTGCAGTTAGTAGTTGCTGTTGGAACAACAACATTCTACCTTGTTGAGTGCCGGATGTGCATATAATTGTGGACTGTGGAATTGCGCAAACCAAAGTGCAGTGTATGCATGTTGTGCATGGAACGTTGCATTGGCAAACTGGCTCTGGAATGGAGCTCAAGAGCAAAGTAAACAGTTGCAGCGGCAGTAGCAGTAGCAGAACGGGCGACGCCGCAATGAAGGAGCCATAAAATGGGTTTGGTAGTCGCCTACCATGCCGGTAAATTATACGGTAGTTTACTGGTTAATTGGGAATTGCGGAAATGTAAATATACTGCGAATGGTCAAGTTTGAAATTGTTGGAAATTGGTGGTGTATATTAATTTTGATGCATGAATAGTGAATGTAGTTGTGTAATAGGAAAATGTAACTATTGGGTTAAGTAAATGTTGACCTCGTTATATCCCGATTGAATTCCTCGAGGACTGTGGTGATGTAAAATATAAAATGGATTTGTTCGGATCTGAAGGTGCCAGTTCATTATGCTTTTAATATGCCGGCTAAAACGTACAATAAATCAAGTACATTTTTTCCAACGTTGCATAGTACAAAATCCATAAGTCTAGACATGCTTAATTGGTTTATTTCCATTTCACTGACTGCAATCTAACAATTTCATAGGAAAATATGTACACATTTCCATCCCTTTGAAGAACATATGAAGAACACTTGACTAAAACTCTCTCCGTAAAAAAAAATCGTTGACATCATAATCCAAAAGAATCGTACAACATGAGCAACATCAACCAGCTGGAAAATAATATTCGAACAATCGGAAAATATGGAACGAAACCGGAGTTCGCGTTATCTTCTCCGGCGCCTTCACTTTGTCTTCCTCAGGTTCACGATTTCAACGAATCGCTGTCATTACAAGTTCGTGTTTTCCAGTCTTTTTTTTTGCATTTCTTTCTAATCTACTAACTGAACAAACATGTGAAGCAGTACTAAAGAGAATTGTAATTCTCGACTAGAGCCCGTGTCAGTTTCTAAAGTTCGCACGATGGCTGTAGTCTCGTTCAATTCCGTTGGGGTTTTTATTGGAGCTATGGCTTCAAATACGCGCGTCATTTGAAACGATTCTTATGATGGCTCCGACACTGCGGCTTGCTGCTAGAGGTCTGCGCTGAATTCCAATTGCAACCATGAGACGAAATGACAGAACTTGGCATTTCCTTTAATGGTTCCGTGCATCTCATCATCAGCGTCGTCGTCGGCGATTGTGGTACCAACCAGCAAACTCTAGAGACGATCTAGAATTGCAAAATGGTATTAAATCATCTATTTTCCTTCGACAAAACAATATTTTGCAATTTAACTTAATTCGTTTGATGCTGGAGTAGACGGTTTTTGTGGAAGTCTATGGTGAATGAAAATTATTCTTCCAGATATTGCCAAGAAATAAAGTTTGAAATTTGATAGGAAGAAAAAGATTTTTAAGAGGAAACTCTTCAATTTACTTGTTGCCCACAGGCTTACCAAAGAAACCCCCATAATGATTTTGCAGGTCTGAACTGAGTTCGTGACCGCATTATTGATTAACACACACACACACATATTTACACACATTCAAGATCAACGACGTCAATGGAACCACTTTTCCAGCCTGTCTCTGTGTCGCCTGAAAATTGGCACTACTAGCAGCCCATTGGACGAAACGAACAATGTTACAAATTGGCCGACTTCAATCTCAGGGATGATTAGAGCGAAATTAAAAACGTGCACATCGTGGTAATTGTTGTGGGAATGACACGATAAACGTGAGAGTTGTCGTGCGATGCATCAGCACTGAGTCCGTTAGCATCCGAAAGTTTCCAGTTACCTTTCGCCCTCTTAAAGCGTTCGTTAATAATTCAGGAAAACTAGGAAAACAGCAAGCAAATTTCTGTGTTCAAGCGAAAAGTTTAGTGACTCAGTAGGTGATAGGTTGCTGGATGGTACCGCTAGAAATGTGACGAACGTGAGGAGCATTGGGTCGTGCTTGGGCTGTCAGGTCGAAACGATGAAGACGTGGCCGTGATTTCGGTTCTTCTAATTGCAAATTCTGTGGTTTGGGTGTATTATGTGAAATGCGATGTAATAGGTTGCTTGTTATATCGATAAGAACGAAAATTAAATGGTGGAGGAAAATTATTTATTCTAATTTCTTGTAGTAAGTCAAAAAAATCTGATCCCCGCAACGAACTGCACACATTTCACCAATGCTGGGAAAATCTGGTTGGTTCACCGAATAGTTGATCGGTCTATGAATGTGTATGCAAAGTTGAAAGAAAATTATGCTAAGTAACCGCAAGCTAAATAGAGACTTTTGGTGAAATTCGAAGTCATATAAAAAAGTACTAAGATAGACTCGACGGCTGAAATCGACAGAAGACAAAAATAGTTTGACACTGTACTTATGTATATGAAAGTTATTGATAAAAACTTAGTGTTTGTTCGAAAGAACAAATGGCAAATATGTTCGCAAAATATATCCCTTGGCGCAAATATATCCCAAAGCGCTGCTCAACCGAAAATTGACAGTGTTATGTCGTTTACGGGCTATTTATTCTTTTTCGATGCACTCTCTGACAAATAAGTTTCGATAATGAGTCTGTCAAATTGCCCGCGTTAATTTTTTTTAATGTTTTTATTTTTCGCAGTTTGGGGGCATTAAAATGCATTAAGACGCTGAGTTTGATCACGATCTGTCTTCTAGTTTGTTTGCAAGCATAAAAACAAAAGTTGGCTCAACAGTGTCTAGCGGCTGTGGAAATCGATCAACGAGTTTGTTTGAAATTATTTATTGTTTGAAATTATATCTAAAACAAGAGCATTTGCATGGTTCAAAGTGTTCAAAGAAGGTCGTGAAGCCATTGATGATTTGCCTTTTGACGATCTTCAACTAGCGACGGCCTTCAACCTCAAATAATAAGGAACACGTCGATAATGTCTAGAAATTAGAGCTCGATAATCCTCGTTTCAGTTTCAGAGAACTATTTTCACACAATCGATATGTCTCGTGAATCGGCTCCGACTGTTGTGCTTGATGTTTGGGGCATGAAACGCGCCGCAGCCAGACTCATTCCAAAAAACATCAATTTTTGTCAAATCGTAGTCGTAATCTGGTCTTTTTTGATGAATTCAAAAAGGCCAGGTCTTTGAAAGAATATCATGGATTTTGCACCATGACAATGCAGCGTCTCACAAAACCGTCATTGTGATCGGATTTTTGAATAAAAACGCTACGGATAGCATCGAAAAACCACCATATTCGCCAGATTTTTCTCCGTGTGATTTGTTCATGTTCCCAAAGCTTAAATAACCGCTTCCAGGAACCCGTTTTATTTATATTAAAGATATAAAGACGAAATCGCTGAAGGAACTCAAATCAATCTCGACATATGACTTCAAAAAACGTGTAGATGATGAGATTGTTCGCTTGAAGAAGTGTAACGCTTCAAATGAAACCTATTTTGGAGAAGACTTAATTAATTTGGACGAAGAATTGACATTTTGTACTCTATTTGATTATTCCCGAAACTTATTTGTCAGACTGTATGCACAACAAAAATTAAACAAAATTTAAGGATATTTTTAAGAAAAATCAAAGGTCCCAAAAAAGAATAAAGAAAGCTTTCTCAGAGACGTGGTGTTGAAAAGTATCAAGGGATTGGTTGAAACATTGTTTTTCTTCTTTGCTTGCATCTGTGTATTCAATACCCCATAAAGCTTCGTTATGAAACAAAACAAACGTGTCCAATTAATAATTATTTGAGCTCACAGTAGAACATATTGCTCTCTTTAGTAACAAGAGGCAGTGTATATCTTAAATCATTCTTGCGCACTTCCTGCAAAATGTTTGTCAATTATCCATGCGAATATCTACCAAATGTTCGTTGACAACCAAAAAAAGTTTGCCATTCTTCAAGTTCGAATCGCTTACTGTCGATAAATAAACATGTTGATGTAGAGTAAGCTCTTAAATAAAACTGTATTGCGATGATTCCATTGCAAAAGTACAATAAAGTACTACCTAGAATAAATATTCAATTTGATATAATTTCTAAAAATTACGAAGGGACTCATAAACATGGCGTCCTAATGCCAGCGGCATACCGAGATGGTAGTTCCGCGATAGCATATATTCATGGCGGTAGATATTACCGAGAGGTATTTTTTTTTTTATATACAAATTTGAGGATCAAGCCTAGGTAAGTAGCTAGGTTGAAGTGGACAGAGACCTGCCGAAAGACACACATATGCATAAAAGAGACACGTTGTTATGTGACATTAAATGTCTCCTGTTTAGTCACTAAAATCAGGAAACCATATGTGTCCTTTGATAAACTGTACTATCCCTTTTAGGCCAACCATGGTTAGCTCAGTTAGACTTGAGAGCAGGGTGCACTGTGCGCTGTCAATCTTTCCTCGCCAGAGCCAGACGCTAGCAAATAAGATGGAGGATGAATTACTCATCGACCTCCGAGTCCCAGTTCTGAAAAAACGATTGTCTGAAAATTCGCCACAACCTCAGCCGGTCTGCCAGATCAAGGGACAGCAATAGATTCAGTTCATCCAAGTATACACCACTGTCGGCTTTATTGTTTACCTTTGAGCCATCGTTGTACACATGGATAAGTCCACTCGCAAGGGTGACCATATCATATCATCCATCCCAACCAGCAATGCAAATTGTAAAGTCCAAATTCAACAGAACGTCCGAAGCGGTGTCGTAAACGCTCGTTGGAGATTAGATTCTAGAAGCTAGAAATCCTAAGAGATTAAGTTGATGGCCTGCTCCGTTTGATGCGTCGCTTCTAGATAAAGACAAACAGCCTTTTTTGAAATTTACTGGAAAATGTAAGTCCATGAAGACAGAGTTTTTGCACTCGAACTAGTCCAAATACCATCAGGGTTCATGATTCATCTAATAGCTTTCGGTGACGAGCATACAACTTCATGAAAGCGGTTCGCTTCACTGAGGCTCTACGCTTCCACAGAAAGATATACATGAAGACCTCTTTGCGTTACCTACGGTTTACTTCAAATCATTTAGCTTCGTTTGATACACCGATTATTTATTAGACCTTTTAGAACTGTTACATTTTTTCCTGCACTCTTTACGCGGGGTGGTCTATTCCACAGTGGAAGTCTGAGATTCCCCCTGGCCATAGGTGACCTACACGCTGCTCTAAATGCAGATTCGAAAGTACAAGTAAATGTGTCAAACGCCTCATCCAATTCGTTAAATTTCCAGTGAGGATTGGACCAGGGATTGAAACAGATTCCAGTCCGTAATCTTTCCTTTAGTAAAGGCTACCTGTTCAATTGATCTACAGCTAGCTATGTTGATGGGTACGTACCTGTGATCAGAAAACGAATTATTTCTGTAAAATCCTCCAGTCACGGACTGTTACCTTAGTCAGAAGAATTTATTTTGTTATTCTTAATTCAAGTTAGAGGTAATATTTATTTCTCAAACCACAATGTTTCAACCATTTTTTCTGCCTAGTCTACTTGGCGAATTTGGTGTAAGAAGTGTCTTGTAGTGTGAATGAAAGTGTATTTTGGTACGAGATTCCAAAAAACACTCGTGCGAGTGTAATTTGGCCAGCCAGATAAAGGTATCGCACAAATGCTATCTTCTTGCACTGAACTTTGCACGACGGTGTATTTGGTGGTATGTGCTTGTTTGTTGGTTGTTGCTTCTACAGAGGGTTACTGACCAGTGGCGAGGGGTGAAATGTCGATGGAGGGAAGCCGAATAATTATCCACCATTTTATATATGGATAATAATGATGTTTGGCATGCTGATGTTTGTCAGACTTACTAATTTCTATTTAATTCTCGTCACATTTACAGACAGTATAAAAAATCGTAATTCAAAAAAATGATAAGCACATGTATATCAATAAATTAGTGAGCAGTTTTATAGGGTCACCATCAATACACATGAAACTATTTGTTATAATGTAAATAAGGTAAAACACCATAATTTCGTCAGGGTACTTAATTTCGTCACATTTTACATTTTCAAATAAAATAAGAAAATTCGATTGCTCATGCAAATTTTTTATCATTTGACATAAAAAGGCTTAATATTTAATTGCATTAAATTAATATGAATGTCGTATTGGCTCCAAATTATGTAAAAGTTTGCTTAGAAGCATGCTTCAGTGCTGCGTCTCGTAGTTAGCTCATTGCATGTTAGTGTTTTGAGTAGTACGGACGTGAACATTGTTAAGGGTGCCAGGAACAAGGTTGGTAAGCTAAAGGTTTTTTTCATACAAGGGTAAAAGTTAGCGCATCGTTAGTATCGAAATCAGTAAAAAAATTTATAATTCACCAAACAATTACTAAGAAAAAGGCATGACGAATTTACCAATGGTGCGTTAACAGCAATGTAGGTAATTTCGTCATAGTGACGAAATTTATTTCTTAGACCGTCGTTTTGTCAGCAGAATATTGCTAAATTTAACAACAATTTTTGCCAAATTAAAATGGATAATCAATGTCAATAGAGTATTTAAACCTATGACATAATTTCGTCCTGTCAATCATTATTATATATTAGTTAAATTTGCATAATATTTTTACCCAATTCGGGAAGATGTAAGGATGAAGAATGTCGCGATTTTAGATAATAAATCTATTTTAAATCGTGTGTTTTCTGGCGCAACAAAGTATTATTACCATTAAGATTTAGTTTGATACTATGCCAAAAAAAATATGTTGAGAAAAATTCCGTTATCCTGCATGACGATTTTCAATTCTTTCAAATGCATTTTTTCTTAATTTCGTCACTTAATCGACGTGCAAAGTTAAAGGAACTTGAATGACTTGAGATCAAAAATTAACCTTATTCTAAGTGTATCAGATTCATCGAGCATTTGCCAAATAAGAAGAGCATTATATTTCTATTACAGATATAGATATGACTTCTAAGAAATACACACAAGAGCAGCTTTCAATGGCGCTAAAGGCAATTGAAAATGAGCAGTCTATCAGAGACGTTACCAAAAGATTTGGTAATCCGAGAACGACGCTTCAAGACAAGAAGTTAAAAAAGCATTCAAAACATGTTGGAGCGTCTACAACTCTTACTCAAGCAGAAGAGCAGACTCTTGTTAAATGGATTCTTGAAGTCGCGAATCTAGATTTTCCTATAACAAAAACGCAATTAAATCTTAGTGTGTCAAAATTGGCAAAAGAAGTAAATAGAGAGAAGAAATTCAAAAACAGTGTCCCCGGTATAAATTTGGTACAAAAGATTTTTAAAACGAGATCCGGAGATTTCCTTGAGAATGTCTCAAAATTTGACAACTGGGAGGTCCAGGATTACGGAAGAATCTATTAGAAATTGGTTTACCAAAATATCAACATATTTCGAGAGTTTTCTTGAGCTAAAGGAAATTTTAAATGAACCTAATCGAATCTTCAACTGCGATGAAACAGCATTCTTTTTGTGTCCCAAAGACAAGAGAGTGCCAGTTCGACGGAAAAGACTGCATTACAGTGTTTGTAGGGGCCTCAGTCAGTGGAAACCTTATGCCTACTCTTGCTCTATTGCCATATATAAGGATCCCTAAAAATGTAATAATGAAATTAGGACGTCTGGCAGACTCATGCCTAAAGGAAGCAGCAAAGGCAGATACAATTAAAAGAGGTTTCAACAAATGTGGCTTGTATGCATTCAATCCTGTTGCATACGACAAACTCCTCACGAACAAGAACATCAGTGCTTTGCCTGAAGCGAATAAAGATATTATTTGTAACGAGGTTTTTGCTGACGACCTCGCTGATGATAGACGTGTTGTCAATTACATCTCATTTTTATCCACCCTTGAAAAAGAAATAGTAGATGCGAAGGTTGAAATTTTTAGAGCGAATTCAGAGTATGCGTGGCTGGGATGCGAAAAAGATTAAAGTCTTTTCTATTTGTGGAAATCTTTCAACGAAAAAATTTTCTGTGAGAATGAAACTCATTTAAACGTGTTCGATAACATAACCCTAGATGCAAATATAGACAAAGCGGTGTGGAACAATTCAAATATTTTGGAATTCGACGTACAACTCGATGAATCATTAATCGCGTCCACACCAAGTGGTAATGCACATCCTAAAAACCAAATTTTAACAGATAAAATATCAGCAGACCAAACAAAAAACCCCAAAGTTTAATATGGAAGAAACGTCTGAAATATCCATAAACGAGGCCTGAAGTTGTCGTCCATTCTTCCTTTAAAAAAGCTCTATTTTGGCCTGAAGTAAAAACCACGGAAGCCACAAGAGTTAAACGTAAAATTACACCAAGCGTTACTACTGCTGAAGAGTTTTTAAATTATCAGCTTAAAGTAGACAGAAAGGAAAAATAAAATGAAACCAAAAGACTAAGAAAAAGCAAGGGTAAAGAAAACAAAAAAGAATGCCAAGTCAATTGCCGTAAATTATTTGTGAATTCAAATTTTTCAGCATTTTTTTTTTCTAAAGAATGTATTTGTTTTTGTATTTATCGATTTTTTATTTGTTGAATTATGTATTCGAACATATCATCCAAATCTTACTCCCACATAGAATTTGAATATCGCTATCTCTTAGAGGCCGAAGTTAGGTACATGACATGACGAAGTTAAAAAATATGGATAATTGCCATGACGAAATTGGGTACAAAAATAAGTTTGAAACTAATTTAAAAAAAAACTTTGATAATGACCAAATCGAGTCCTTTGAATATGAGATGTGTAAGAACAACGCTTCGTTCAACTACTTTATGTATCCGCCACTTGAATTTATTTAAAAGAAATATCATTTCCCTCTGAGCTAAGTGAAATTTTTCTTAACATGACGAAATTATGGTGTTTTACCTTAATGTTTGTAGAAAAGCAGCATTGAAAAAACGTCTTTCAGAGCCTGCAGAACGTCAAATAGAAAAAAAAGTTAAAAGCAGCTATTTTTCAGCCATTAAATTTATAAATATTTTGGAAATAAAGCGGTTGAAATGAAAGAGTTACATAAAATGTCAACCCTTAACATGAGGATGTATAGACAATTTTTCATTTAATATACTTTCAAACTGTTTGGTGACTTTAACTTTTAATATTTATTTTAAAAATACATATTAAAAATATCAAGTTTTAGATTTCTGACGACAAATAGTTTTATGCACTTTTCTTTTATTTCCTGATTCCTGCTTCCATTGAAATATTATTCCATAATATTCCATTGAAATATTATGTAATGAGAAAGATGAAAACAATTTTACGCTGAATATGTATCATAAAAGAGTTTAACGCAAGACAGGAATTCTGCAGTCCGTAATTGAAAATTCTTAGCTCCATTTTTGTTGTTTCCAGGAAATTCGAGCTTTTGTTCTTTTCATAAGTGCAGAGAATATCAAGAAATGTTTCATGTTTAGTGAACAATTAATGCTTTTTTGCTTAGGACAACGTCCGAAGGCGAAAACAAAGTTGTTAATACTAAAAGACATTTCTTTGATATAATTTACTAAAAATATGAAACAAATTCACTTGAAACAACATTTTCGTTAAAACATATTACATTGTAAATTATGATAGTCCTTGTAATACCTAAATGAATCAACATAAATTAAAACCTTAAATCACTCACAGTATAAATTGTTTTTTTTTTTTTTCTTGCACTTGAACTTTCTTATGAGATTTTAGTTCATAGCAAAGAATCTTTTAATCATTACACGCAAATATTATCGGACCTTGCATGTTATTTACATTTATCATTTACAGTTCTGCAAGTATGAGATTTCCCTTTTTGGCGTAAAAAAAATGGAGCTAAGACTTTGGAGATGTGACCATAATATTAGGCGATTTGTTTATAAACATGCTTCAGAAACAAACTGTTGGCAGGTTACAAAAACAGAGTTCAATGCGCTCTATTACATCATGAATTAACCAAAAACTGCATTCTGGTGCTTATGACATTTTTCTTAGCACGGCAAAATTCATTTCTAAAAACTAACAATTCACAAATTTTAGTTTTTAGATAGCCAGTAAAATTGTATCTTCATACTCATATCTCAAATATATAACATTTACGTGCTATTTTTTATGTGAGCAATACAACTATCGAAAGTTACGTTCACATAAAAATAGCACAACGGCAATATTGTATGAACCGATCGAAATTTTCTTCAACTCTGCAACCATTCGTAAGCCGATCGATCACGGCTTATTTTTCATCTGTTAAAACGAGACGATGTTAGCATTTCAGCAAGGAACGAAAAGAGACACATACACAAGGCAATACACATTTGGCCAAAGCCTCTAGTGGCTCGCAAATAAGAACTGGCAAGCCGGAAAATTTCGGCTTATGAATGGGCATTTTTACGTTATCTATTGTACAGTAAATAGTATGATCTTTAGTCATTTGAAATTTCATGTACATGTTTAAGATGCATGCATGTTTTGTAAAATCTGAAGTAGGTCGATATTTTCGAAAGAGAAGCCGGAAGGAATCGGGTTGTATGGACGCTTCGCCACTGTTACTGACAGATTTCGTTGAGGATTTTAGCATAGTATACAATCCAAACTCAAACCAGGATTGAGATTGAAATCGAAACCTTTAAATAACGCGTTTACTTTCCACTGCTTCAATCTCAATCCCTAAATAAATCCGCACTGTATCAGCGGCTATATTCAGATTTGTTTCTGATGAAGTAGTGCGTATGACTGACTTTGTGTTTGAATGGACCGTCATACGCTGGAAGAAGTGGTGGCCGAACAGAGTCAACTCTAAAGCTGGGAATACACATATGGCGAACATTTCGTGGATACATTCACTGAAAGATTCGAAGAGACGTTCGGCAAGGTATATGCTGAAGGTGGCTTATCATATGAAAATATATCGAACCATGCAGAAGGTTGTGAAGCTTAAGTTTGCAGATGTGCATATCGTCTCGGCAGGCTGCATTTTCTCTGCTCAGAAATTTGTTTACAAATATTCTAACAGTATACCTTGTACTCACCCGTACTCATGCATATTGTCCGGTATGTTCCATCTAGTCCATGATTTCGTATGCAAACCAAATCGGTTTGTAAATATCATCACCACGCCGTTTCTGAAATTTCTTTGACTCGATACCTAAAATCGACACAAGTCGAACGTAGAATATACCCTTATTAAACAGGCCGTTGCCGGCGAGAAAACCATTCACACGCTCGTGCTTGTCATGTCCAGGCAAATGTGTGGATCGAGAAAAACAGGCGAAAATCAATGAAGAAACCATCCACACTCTCTTACTTGGCTATACTTGTCATGTCTTGGCAAGAGTTTGGTTTCGGCTTAACATAGACGTGTGAGCAAGACTTGAGCTTCCTGAAGATAAATATCTTCGGTGTTGTGTTGCGTCAGCCGGCCGAAATTGCGCTGTAGTTGCCAATGGTGCCAAGGCAAAGTCGGTTTGACCGATCTTCCTAGAATGTTCTTGAAGAAAACCACTAGGAGGAAACCTTTCATCTCCGTAAAGGAGTTGAGGCAGTGAGCTCTTTGCCGATTATGGCCCAGTCATTTTAGCATAAAAAAGGGGTCAACCTCGGAATGGGAGATAATAAGCTGAATTTTTGTATATACCTTCATTTTGGGGTCCTCAAAGTTGCCTCAAAGTTGCCTCAAAAGTCTCATGAAATCTCGTGTCTGCGTCGAAAGTTATTCAAGATCAAAGGTGAGAAAAAACCGTTTTTTGCGATTATCTTGGTTTCTATTGCTCCAATGATGTTAACACATGGGATCGAAATTGTAGAGCATAAAATTTGCGACAAATTTTATTTGAAGCATTTTTTCATGCCCTCAACCGTTTTTCCGATAGAGGGCGGTAAGCGCGCAGCACTCAGCCATATGTACTGTAATGCAAGATCAACCGTGAATACCTGTGAATACTACCTTCAGTTTTGAATTATTTGTATTATTTATCAGTATACACATTGTATTTAATAGCATTTTACCTATTTTTAATATTTTCATTTCTAAAAAAACATGTTTAATTTTTACATGCATTCAGTGGATGTGATACAACTTCTGCGCTGTTTAAAAAGGAAAAAAAAACAACTTTCATAAAAGCACTAGAACAACTTGACAATTTCGACGAACTAGCTCAAGTTTTTCTAGAAGAAAACTACCCTGTCCAACAATTATACGATAATGACATTTGGTTCTTACTAGCGATATACAATGCTCCAAAATCTGAGGATAATATCGATCATCTTCGATATCTTCAGTTCATTAAATCTACAAAACTTAATAAACCTGTCCAATTATCTAATCTTCTACCAATAAGTGCAGCGGCCTATCAGCATATAAACCGTGTCTATTACCAAGTTCAAAAATGGTAAGAGCATGATTTACAACCCCAGGAATGGGGTTGGGTGCTCCAAAATGAATTCCTGGAGCCAATGACAACAATATTACCACCAGTTTCCTCTGATGAATTACTGAATACTCTATTTTCTAATTGTAAGAGTGGATGTGGTGCACGGTGCCGATGTAGAAAATCGAGGCTGCAATGCACTTTAGCTTGTGGCCAGTGTTATGGGCAAGCTTGCCTCAATGCTGTTTCATTGCAAAGTGACTGTGAGAAAGAGAGTGCTTTTGACCATGAAATTCAGGAAGGTCTGGAAACACCAATTCAAGGCAACGAAGATGATGACAATGATACAGAAATTCCCGAACGTCCAGAAGATGACGATGAAGAAGAAGGAAAATAATACTTTTGTTATTCAAATTATTAAAGATTGATAGATTAAAAATATGTAAAATATATATATTAAAATAAATTAAATATATGTAAAATGTTATTAAATACAATGTATTTGCTGATAAATAATACAAATAATTCAAAACTGAAGGTTTCATGGTTGACCTTGCATTACAGTACATATGGCTGAGTGCTGCACGCTTACCGCCCTCTATCGGAAAAACGGTTGAGCGCATGAAAAAATGCTTCAAATAAAATTTATCGCGAATTTTATGTTCTACAATTTCGATTTTATGTGTTAACATCATTGGACCAATAGAAACCAAGATAATCGCAAAAAACTGTTTTTTCTTACCTTTGATCTTGAATAACTTTCGACGCAGACACGAGATTTTATGAGACTTTTGAGGCAACTTTGAGGACCCCAAAATGAAGGTATATACAAAAATTCAGCTTATTATCTCTCATTCTGAGGTTGATTGCTAAAATGACTGGGCTATAATACAAAAAGAATCATAGATAGTTTTATTTGTCAGCATGCATTATTATGAGCCATGATAACTGAATTGACTAGCGGCGTAAACAGATCAATTCATTGGATGGATTAGTCTTGAGTAGGTGCAGATCTGATAGGCAAATCTATGACTGTGGTGACACCATAAAGTAACTCTTAGGAAAATAACAACTTTCTGGCCCATAACATCCCATGCAGGCATTGAATCTAAACAAAACTAATTCCGTTGGTTTATCTCCACGTCCTTCCCATCTTGTATACTTTTGGTTACAAAATTAGGATAGGGTTGCCAAAATCGATGATTTTTGTCAATTTCGAACTATAGGAAATGCTACTCTGGAAACCATTGATTGGCGATTCAGGTCTCAATGTTTCGAAACCCTTTCAGCTTAAACAGATTACATGGGACGTAGTTCCTTTATATAGCTCGTATCTGTGAATACGTGCGAACTACTGCCACATATTTATGATCTGAATGGCAGCGATGAATCACGCATGAATTACACAGTAGCGCTCAGCTTTGATATTTCAAGGGTAATCCATATTCCCCTATTTTGAACCATAACATATATTTCGCTATTTAGTTAGACACTGAATAAGAGGGTAGATTACCTTCAGAGTAACGATGTGTCTGAAGAAATTGGAATATATTTAGCGCGAATAAAAAGTATTCTGCTTAACATTTAAGCCTGAAAATAGCAGGCATAATGTCAATCTGAAAAGTGGTAAACAGCGGCGAATCGTAATTGAATCTGCAACAGCCGGCACTATTTATCTGCCCCAAAAATAAGCCAAAGCATTGGGAAAACAGTTGCGCTGTTGTATAGTTGTGAGAACAGGGGGAAATGAATTACACATAAAAATGGTATGTTACAATTACACAACGTTTACACGAAAATTTGAAGTTTCACTTACACATGCCATCAGAACTGGCAGAGTGCATTTGCACAGTTTTTAGTCTGCAGGGTATCCTCATATTTTTAATGATAAATTCCTTAAAATGAACAAAAGTAAGACAAGATTCAATTTCTTATATTTTGGAATTTTTGAAGTAACAATAAAAATATTTTGCCTCCATAATTTCCGAGGAAAATCCTCAGATTGAAACGAAATTCCTAAGGCAGATTCGCCTCAACCTGAAGTGATTTGGTCACTTTTGTTCTGAGAAATGCTGGTATTAAATTTGCTTATACTAAACACTCGACCTTATGATCCTGTCGTGAGCGCGAAATATCGTTTCGTACAAATTTCAACCATGTAAAGTCTAAATCAAAATTATCACACTTCATCGGTTTTTCGTCAAAAAACAGTCTTCCTTTAATATAATTGTTCCTTTTATTTAAGTTAAGCTCTCAATTTTGTAAGTGGATAAAATTGAACTGTATTAAATACATAAACAAATTTGATTATTTTCACCACTGAATTGTTCTAATGAAAATTTTACATGCACGCATAAGTTTTCAATTCGACTTGTATTGAAAAACTAACTAAACTATTATTGATAGTTAGTTTTTCTAAGCATACATATTTCATCCGAACGATCAATAATTCTTCCAATAATCACATTATTTTATGTTCAAACATAAGTCAAAATATTGCTGCTTCAAACAACTGTCATATCCAAATGATAAATATCGGACATGTTTATAAGACTCGAGACATCTTTTCAAAATGATCGAAATTCAAATTGCCAACCAAATTTTGTGATCATTTCTATTATTTTTTCTGTAGGAAAAATCTGTGTGAAAAGATTAAAGCTTATGGATACCGCCTCGATGATTGATGAACGATTTAATATAATTATTATGGTTCATGTTTGCTCGTTATTATCCTTTGTGTTTTTTATTCTTTTCGACTAGCACCGATTTCGAAGCAATTTTGATTTGTGAAGAATCGTTTGTTTAATGACTAGGCAGGTGTTAAATGTCTATCAGCTAAAAAATACAGTATTTGCAGTGCTTAAATATTCGAAAATCAAGGCCTAAGGATGCTTATTATGGTTTTAAAACAAGTGTATCAAGGGGGATCTATGGGTTTTAAAAGTAAACTCCCGTGTTTTATTTTATTTGGTACAGGTCTTCGTAGGTAGGTCTACTTGTTTGGGACATTGTTAGTTTCTTTTTTTTTTATTGAATGAGATGTATTTCATAGCTGTTTTAAATATGATATGAAAAATGGTAAAATTTCAAAGTACCCTCTTACATTTACGAGTCAAGAAGCTAGTTGGGTCGAACTCAAGTGTGAAAGGCGTAGCCCTCAAAGAGATGGAATCTGTTTACAAGCAGCCCTGATTCTATAGCGGCTACGAAATTCACGGCAGAAGTATATACACTCAGAGTCATAAGTCTACAAGCAACCAATAAAAACATGTTATTTAGAATATTTTTCCAAAAGTCAACAAATTAGCAAACTCAGTTTTTATTTTTCTGATGAAATATTCAATGCACAGTGTCGACGGCAAATTTCTTTGCACGTGTTCGCAAAAAAGCCGAGATAACAGTACTTTTGTTCTTCAACGTAACATAACAAACGATCAAAAGTCTACAAGCGGTCATTATTGTTGCGATCTTGCGAGTGTGCAGAAGGTAATTTGCTTAAAATTTTGATTGCATTTTATTGATATATTAATTGATCAGATAGCTAGAATAAAGTCTCTTGTTTTTTTTGTAAAAAAAGCTAAACTTTTTATTATGAAGTTTAAAAGGAAAGAAATAAGTGTCGGCGAGAGAGAAATCATCATTAAGCTCTGGAAGGAAGGGAAGATAAACCGAGAAATTGGACAATTGGTTTGAAGATCGCACTGCTCAGTGTAACCGTAATAAAAAATTTTAAAACTACCGGAATTATCACGTCAAAACCTCGTTCTGGTCGCCCACCGAAGCTGACGTCCCGTGAAAACCGCTCAATATTGAATGCAGAGAAGAATAATCGACGCTTGACTGCATTGCAAGTTATGTTCAGGAAAGATTTGCCAAAAGTATTTCTGTCGTTACTGCACGACGAATTTTCAGACGGTCTGGTTTTCATGCTAGAGTAACACGAAAGAAACCGCTTATTTCTGTAATCAATCGAAAAAAGCGCATAGTTTTCGCAAAAAAATACTTAAGGCAGTATTCTGGTCTAGAGGCTTGATTTTGAGGTGATTTTACGGACGCCATGAAAAAAAAACCATTAACATTTTTGGGATATATTTGTTTACCAGTCTTTTATTAACATTTTGAAAGTACAAAAATGTATTCAAAAAATAAAAAAAAAATTTAAATTGATGTAGAGACAGGCCGGCGAAGTGAAGGCTCAAAAAAAAAACTTGTCTCATGGTTGACATGATTCCAACCTGCCTGGTGAATTCTGTAATAAAAAGAATGTGAAATTCGTCTGACGTAGGCGATTTGAAAAAATTTTTTTTACAAAATGGCGTCCATGTGAAAAAAGTCGCTTTATTGCCCCATTTTTTCAACTTTATGGATTTTTAATAAATAGTAGAAAAATTTTTTTGAAAAACCCCTACGTCAGACGATAACCAATAGTGTTAGAGGGTTTGTGCAAAATTTCACGTAAATCGGTTTGTTGCAACTAGAGACATCATGTCAACCGTATCGGGAAAAGTAGTTCCGAGAAAAACGCGTTTAAAACTTGGAGTCTCGTTTCGGGCAGTTAGTTGGCGTGTCACAAAAATAGCTGTAACTCCAAAAATAATTCGAATTTCCGAAAATCCTTTTAAGAGCTTATTCTTAAAGGTCTAAACTTTGTAAATATGCAAAAAAAAAATCGGTTTGATCAAATTTCTAGACCAGAATACCCCCTTAAATATGCCTGAAGAGTTCTGGAACAACGTGTGTTTCACCGATGAATCGAAATTCTGTATTTTCGGTATAATGGGACGCAAATTAATATGGCGTAAGCGAGGAGAAGCATACAATAAGAGCAATCTTTACCCAACGGTAAAACATGGAGGTGGTGGAGTGATGGTTTGGGGTTGTATGGCAGCCAATGGTACGGGCAACCTGGAGTTTGTGGAGACAACGATGGATAAACATATATATTTAAATATTTTAAAACGTATATGCAATCCTGTGCTGCCAAATTGGGAATACAAATAATTTTTTATTTTCAGCACGATAACGACCCCAAGCACACTTCGGAAATTGTGCGCACTTGCTTACTGCACAAGGCTCCCAAACAATTACACAGGCCTCCACAATCACCAAATATAAACCCCATTGAGCATTTATGGGCGCTATTGGGAACAAAAATAGGCAAACATACTATTTCAACAAAACAACAGCTCAAAGACATAATATTAAAAGAGTGGGCGGAAATAACAGTTCAGGAGACCAGTAAACTTGTAGCTTCGATGGAAAACCGTCTATTTGAAGTTCTTAAGCGTCGAAAAATTTAGTTTTAACATTCTAAAACTTCTTTATAATTATTGCTTGTAGACTTTTGATTCTTTGTTTTGCTACCCAAAAGAACAAAATTACCGTTATCTCAGCTGTTTTGCTAACACGTTGAAAGAAATTTGGCGTCAACATGTTACTTTTATTATTGTTTAAGAAAAATACAAATTGAATTAAATAAATTGATTGATATTTCAAATACATTCTTACGAACCCTTTTTTATTGGTTGCTTGTAGACTTATGACGCTGAGTGTATATAATAAAGAAGGTCATCAAAAAACTATAATTTCCTAGATACTATCCTATTTTTACCTATATTTTTTTTCATATTTCGTAAATTGCCTAAGATTAGCAGTAATGTTGTAGATGTTGTTTACAATATATAAAGCTCAATACTCGTAATATCCTTATGAACTCTATTTGATAACTTTGAAAACTGAGATGCATCGAAACTGTTGAGAAACCTAACTAAAAGCTGTCAAAATTAGCTTGTCATGGTAGCTATACTTAACCATTCGCTGCTAATGAAAATGTTTACACATTAAATCGACTCGAATTCCGTTCAAACATTATGTTATTTCAGCGACCAGGCAAAATATGTATGAACACACTTATGTATACGTCGAGCACATACCGATAATTTACATTAGAGTGATGTAAGACGAAAATAAAATCACCTTGAAATGAAATGAAGTTACCTATTTGTAATGTATTTGTAACATACACAGCAGCACCGTTGTATTTTCTCGGTTGTTTGTAAAACTTATATACTTACTTTTTCGCTGGAGTGTCTGTTGACGATTACTTTACCACCAACGACTGTATGCACAACTCGTTTCTTCGATACAAGTATGTTATTTTCGTTTTAACAATAGAACGATTATTGACCTTCTGTGTGTATTTCGTGTGTACATCTTTTGGAACTATGCTTTTTCTCGGCTTAAGGGGAGTCATAAGATTATAGTATTGAAATTAACTTACATGGTAAAAAACGAAAAAAATCACAGTAAACTTTCGATCCTGCATCTTAAATTTTCGGCTCTTTATCTTCTTTCTGTCTGTTTGTGTCAAAATCAAATATTTCTATATATTTTTCGATAAAAAACAAACCTAACTGGCAAATATATTTCAATTTTGCAGGCAGCTTAACCTGTTATTTTGCCTCATTGGACCTCATCTGCCTCTGTCTCTCCTGATCACATTAAGGTTGATTACCCCATCTAAAACTGAATAAATAAATATTTTAATAAATTTCTGCTCTGCAATCATACTCAAAAGTAATCTACATTTCATCTCACTCTCTTCATCAAGCTCGATGCTATGGAATAAATTTTCTTTGGAAATCGTAGGTCACACTGAACACAGGGGGTGCAAAACAAACACGGCTGTGAATGTCTGACATGTGACGTACGATGTGTTCGGGACGAGGGACAATTTCTTAACATAATTTATCACATCAACTAGTAGCGTTGTATATTCTGCTAAAACGTGGACGAAACACAATATGAAAGAGTAGAAATATTCAAGAACGTCGACGACGATGAAATTGTTTTGATGTTTGTTATAATATGGTGACTGAACTCAATATATTTCTCGTTTATTCAAATCCAGTCAATGATATTATACACAAAAATACGTACTTGTTTGGAATGATTATTTATTGAAATGTTAAAATTTTATGTTTTACATATGTTGACTGTTATATTTTTGTGTCTTTTCAGAATTTCTTTCGTCTCCATCGACTTCGAAAACTAGGGCTAAGTGATAATGAAATCAATAGATTACCGCCCGATATACAAAATTTCGAGAATCTGGTTGAATTGGACGTTTCGAGAAATGGTAAGTTCCAATAGATATGAAAAACAGTTTATTACGTAGTGGAGCTGGTGGCTCTGGGGTGGCTCTTATGTACGTTATGTAATTTAGCCTCTGAGTGGCTCTTGAACGGTTTTGAGCTCCACAATTTTAAAAATCTGAATCGTCAGTATTCATATATATCAGCTATCGGAAGATATACATCTAGTGATGGGCAGCACCTGTGCGTGCTAAGCACAGTGTGCTAGCACACTTCGGTGTATGCGGCCGACGCACTGACCGTACCGACACACTGACACTGCCGACACACTGGCGACACACTTGTACTGGGCAGCACGCGTACTGGCAGGCACACTGCACACTGATGTGCTTGGAAACGAATGCTGTACGAGTGTCGTGGATTTTGCCCATTAATATGATGTGCTCATTAATATGATGTGTATTGCAGAATGTGTACATTTTTTGCGGTTTCGAAAGCATTAGCTATTTAATGCATTCGCTGATGAATCAGATAATTAGGGAACGAAACAGGCAGATAAGATTTGTTATTCGTATAATCTGGGTGCAAATTTTAATTTTGAGTACACTACCGATGATTTGTGTTTTTCTAAATGCTGCGGACGTTTTCAAACGAGATGAAAATTTAAACACAGATACAAATACGTTTATTTGCGGTACATCTGAAAGAAATGCTTTCACGTTGAAAATATTTGTGGAAAATAGGTTTTGAGCAGATAGAAGGGTTTTGTCGTAACATGCAACGATAAAATGATAGCATTACTAAGCATAAACCTTCTATCTGCTGCAGATAGAAGGTTTATGCTAAGTAGTGCTGTTTTTAAATATTCAAATATTCAAAAAGTTTTTAGGGCAAAAGTAGCTGAAATTTGTCAATTTTGGGTTAGAGTGCTTTCGGACATAACGGGCCAAGACCTATTGCTGTATACAAACATTTCGGTTTTGTAGGGGAGTAAGGGGCTTTTTGGCCATAATTTGGCAGAAACTGCCTTTACGGCGCTTTCGATGATTGAAAGTGGTCGAGAAGTACAATAGTGATATTTTAAGGCCGAAAAAATTTTTGATAGGGGAAATTGGGCCAATTCGTCCAAATTTCCCAAAAAAATTTTGTTTGTCTAGCATGAATTTGGGGACCTTTCTAAGTAGTTTCGGGCGAAATTTCCAAACAAGTCTGGGGAAAAATGACCTAGTTGGGCCCGTATGCTTGTGATTTGGCTGTTATGTGCTAATTTTTGGGGTATTTCATGTTTGATTGGTTGTGTGTCCTCTAGTGTCTTCTCGTGTTTTTATGTTGTTTTTCTTGAATTTTTCATTTTTATTAGGTGAAAAGTAACCAACAAGCGCCAATGCGAATGCCTTATTGAACTGATGGAGAGTCATCCACAAAACCTGAAACAGCACAGCCAACATATAAAAACCACTTTTAACGCGTTCCCTGTCCGCTGAACCACATGTGGCTCAGGAAACGAGCTTTTGGAATGCACAGCTACGTTTATGAGCCATATGTGGCTCAGCGGACACCTACAACTTGTATTGAGAAAAACTAAAACATTTACCTGAATCACATATGGTTCATGAGCGTTCAGCGACTAAAAAGTCTGTGTACGCTCCTGAACCATATGTGTTTCAGGTAAGAACTACCTACTTCTATTTTGTCTATCAATATTTTTCTATGCTTGGGGTGTTTATAGAATCATATAAGAACAAATTTCAGCAAAAAATAATTTTAACTTGCGGAGCAATTTCGTTGTTTTGTTGAGGACATGGAACGTGTTAATATTCACCAATACTTATTCCTAATCACTGTATTTTTAAACTTGTATAACAAGTTTTAGTATACCTGGTCCACTTGTAAATACCGTCCTCTTTTTTATTTCACTAATCATTTGCTTATCTCTGGGAATTTCTTGTTTGCGTTCGATTTTCCTTACTTTCATTTGAACTTTAATTTTTTTTTTTATTCTACTCCTTCAAAGTAAGCCGCACTTGTAACATAAAAGGAGGGAAAGTTTGTGTGGGCCAACGACATGCGGTATTCCCAAGCCGTCCCCCTTCTAAGTACTGACCGCGCCCAACACTGCTTAGCTTCGGTGATCGAACGAGAACCGGTCCATGTCAGTGTGCTACGGACGTGGTAAATTTCAAACGTCAATGTTCAGGTGTTGCCATTCAAACACAAATTCATAGTCACCTCACCTAGAGTCACTTCACGTGACTCTCACAATACCGGTTATTGTAGTCAAGTGTGGTATCCTCTCTTCAAATGCCTCTCCGATGCTGTTGAATCAGTTGATCCGAGGCTTCCACGCACCTAATTTTTTAAATATGTTCCTCCATATATGCGCCACAATGAACGTTTGTTTCTTCTTAACATTCCTCTCTTTAAACAGCGCAGAGTTAACTTGGCTGAGAGTTTCCTCTTTAAAATCTGCCGTGGCTACATTTCTTCCTCTGTAACATCTTTGATCATTGAGCGGCAACCCATAAGGTTAATCAGGTCCTCCATTGTGTTTGAAGTACCATATTCTCGTACTGATACTTTTTTCCACTCTCCTGTTTTGCGACTCTTAGGCACTCATAACAGTTGTCAACTTGGTCTTCTTCCACATTCTATTGCCATCTTTAAAAATGGATTGGCTACAAAATCTCGTATTACAATATTCCGTTTACAAAATCCCGATTACAAAATCCCGCATTTCAATATCTTGTATTACAAAATCCCGTACTACAAAGTCCCGTATTGCAAAATCTCGTAATCCCGGTTAATACAAAATCCCGGTTTAAAAATCCCGTAGTTTTGCATAAAAATCCCGTAGTTTTGCGCCGCGCCTGATTCTATATTATGCAAAACTACGGGATTTTTCCTTCAGCTCTTTTTTATTGTAGCTAAAGCGACGATAGCTAAAATGAATGGAGGGGAATGAGAGAAGAAAAATTTGGCAAGGTACCAAAAAATTTAAAAAATTATTAGAAAAAGGTTTGAAACTGAAACAATCGATTATTTGAGAAGAATCGCGTACAATGTCTTTATGTTGAAATTTATTCCTAAATAAAAACTTAAATCACTATGTTTTTGTTATTTCATTATATGAATAGGTTTCATTCCACGAGATTTTGAGTTTCGGGATTGTGACTTTCGGGATTTTGAATTTCGGGATTTTGAGTTTCGGGATTTTTAAGTACAGGATTTTGTATTTCGGGATTTTGGAATACGGGAATTTTGAAACATACGGGATTTTGTTAATTCGGGATTTTGTGATTCGGGATTTTGATACGATCCCTTTAAAAATATGGTTCGTTGGAAAATATTTGTTTCTAATTAACTTTATTTCCTATTCTTGCTTTTAATTGGATTTTTATTTTTATGGTTTTTTATTTTATTTACTGGATATTACCTATTTTTGCCAAATTACTAAACTTACTTTGTTCTATTTTGTTTTATTTAATTTTACTCTACTTGATTTTTTTTATACTTCTAGGTATTTACTTATTTTCTCGTTACCTTTTTATTTTTATTGTATCCAATCTGTAATTGGGCAGTTTGCCTGTTGAATTATATACACACCAAATAAATAAATAAATAAGTAAAATAAAGCATAAGAAAAATTAATCTATCCCATTCTATACTCCAGGGCATATGGCAAAAAATTAAAATTAGGTTTTGTTAATGTATAGCCTTGAGTGATCATTTTCTGCATACTTTTTCCTTATTATTACATGTGTATTTTTCAACACTCGCTGCATGGTGCAAACTGAATGTCTTAGTTCTGTTTTCTATGAGACTTGACAGATAGACTTTGTTGTCGCCGGAGGATCGTTTGTTGCCGTTATTTTTACCATATCATTCCAATAATTGCTGATTACTCGCTGTCTTCTTTTCATTCGTCTCAATTTATGCACAATTTCTTTGACGTTGCATTTATTTTTTCCTTCTCATCTGATGACAAAATTCGCATTGGGGTGCCTACGATATCTTAAAAGCATCCGGAGGGATCGGAGCTAATGCCACTGATCATACTAGATACTAGTCTGTAGACCTAGATTCATGGGTCCCAGTTAGCGAATCCAATCCCGGGATCCCGCATCCCGGGATCCCGGCTAATTTCTGGTCCCGAAAATCCCGGGATTGATGAGTTCTAATCCCGGGATTTTCGGGATCAGAAATTGGCCTGGATTCCGGGGCCGGGAGTCAAGCATTATCGGCAATCACGTTACAGCAAGACTCGAAAAGTGCAAATAGAATCCATATTTATGAGAAAACAATTAGCTCACATCAAAATGCGTAAAGAATAGAGCAAAATAAACCGATGTAACAGTTAACAAGAGAATACAAAGGGGTTTGTAAATAAATAAGTATGGACTGTTTCGCATTTAGTGCATTCGTTACTTCGAATGATTTGAGGAAATTAATACTAGCGAATGCATACATAGATTTACCAAAATCCTCAACAACAATCAAAAAAAGGCTGTGGGCTATGCAAGCAGGATAAAATAATAAAAAATGAGATAAGACAGGGTAGTATCTCAGGTGAACGGTTCAGTTGACGTTTGATGAGTGGACCTCGACAACAAATAGGCGCTACACAAATATTAGCATCTACTTAGTGAATTCTTACTGGAGCTTGGTGCGAGTAAGGATATCAATGACAGTTGCAAACTACCAAGATATGTTAAAAGAGCGTTTTGCTGAGTTTGATGTTTCTCTAGGAAAATATATTGTTACCATCATAACTGATGGGTCAAATGAAATGCAAAAAGTAGGCAGACTAGTTAATACAGAGCAACATATTTGTTTGGCGCATAGCATCCTTTTGGCAGTTTGCGATGTTCTCTATAATAGGAGGTCCATTCGAGATCAAAGAGTTGATGAAGCAGCTGATAATCTGGACGAAGACCACGAAGATTTGGACGCTCCTGAATCAGCTTACTACGTTGAACCCGGTCGCCTGCAAGACACGCTAGATCTGACGAAGGACATCAGCGCATGCATAAAGAAAGTTCGTAAGGTAGTTTTATATTTTAAAAAAGCTCTAACGAAAAATAATAACGATCTTCAAAACTATGTCAAATCCGAGCAAGGCATTTAATTGTCTCACTTACTGGATTGTAAAACAAGATGAAATAATCTCTTGACAATGTTTAAACGGTTTTCCATTTTGAAAAATAGTATACATTAATAGGCCTGCAATATCCAGAGCGATTAAAAGGAACGGAGTTAGATTCGATTCAGAAACTTATTGAAGTTTTACTCCTTGTAAAATTGACTGTGGAGGCCTTAAATCGCAAAGATGCAAATTTATGCACTGCTAATACTTCATCAAGATTTTTATTTAGGCTGCTAGGAGAAAAACGGTCCATTCTTGTGAATGCTATGTTGGACCGAATAAAAAAGCGTCCGTGTACTGAGCTATCTGGTTAGCTAAGCTATCTCCGGAATCTACATTGTGCCAGCAAAAATTTACCAAGTGAAATAGAATCTCTATTTTCGAAACCAAGCAACGCAAATATTTAAAAAAAAAATACTTCAATGATCTAGATGCTGAACCCTTTGCTTGCTAGTCAAAGAAAAGAGGAGAACCCAGTAGATACCCATATTGAATCAGAAGAAGGTAGTCGTCAATTGATGCTACAATAAGAGCTCCAAAAGTATGAAAATAATCAATCATGAAATGCCGCAAGAAACTCATCTAATTAAAACTATTGCAAAAGAAATGAAACTTTTAGAAAGTGGTGGCACTCGCATAGTTTGGAGCAGGCTTACCAATATTTATCGACCGTTTCCGCGGCGTCCACTATCGGGAATAAATTTAGAAGCAGGCTTGGAGACGATACTTTGAATACTTTGCTATTGCTTTAAAGTTACTTCCGAAAAAACCAATGAACTTTGGCAGAATTTTTATGTGTTGAATATTTTATATGTTAAGAGTTGTGATTTATTGTTGTGATTTTTTGTCGTGATTTGTTGTTGTAATTTGTAATAGTTGTAATTTTAAATATTTGCTTTCATACTGTCAACGTCTCGGATAATTAAAATTATTGTTTTTATTTGCATCAATTAAATAAATTTGTAATTATTCAGTAACATATTTTTTATACAGTTTTCAGCTTACTTATTGCTGTAGTTTTGAAATGACGGCACATAATATAATCTGTTTATTAAAAACTTGACTTATTTTGCTGTGTTATATTTTGAATCTCGAATCCCGGGATCCCGGGATTTGAGATTTTTTAATCCCGTAATCCCGGGATTGAAAAAATGGTTCGGGATTGGAATCCCTAGTCCCAGTTCACCTCCTCTGAGATTGTTTGCCACATTTGCTTTTTCCTTCATTTTATTACCTTACCATTTGATGGAACTTTTTATGCTCTGCGCCAATTTGCAGTGCTTCTGGTCCAGATCTGGGATCGACGTGTCCTGCACCTGTTTCTAGTGCATTTCGCCTTCGTTCCGCTATCTTGCCCGGCGACCAGATAAACCTCATGTTTCCCCAGAAGTGGTTTTCGAAGTGGCATGGCGCACCCGCTGAATTTCACCTCTGGTGAAGTTAACCAGTGCATCTATTCCTGTTTGATCTGTAGCCTCCTGCTTGTTTCAGCCCACCAATAATGCAGTGAGTTAAATATGCTCAAATTTTGAGATTGTGTTACTCAATAAATTTCTAAGTTGTCAGCGTAATTCAGCAACATATTCAATCGCAGCGCCACTCAATTTCAAAAATCTTTAGTAATGTAAAATCTAAAAATCTAAAGTAATGTTTTTTTTAGAAGAATCGAGAAAAACAATTTTTTTTCTTACTCAGGGAGTCGCAACTTTAATTTTTAGGATTTTAAATGATACCACTTTGATGAATTAAGGCTAAAAAGGGTTGAAGTTTCGCCTACAAATCAGTTGTGCTCTTTGGCTTTTTACTGCTCTTTTTTCATTGTAACAAATTATAATGAACTTATTTTTTGTGCTGAGACTTTGTGTAATGTGCAATTTCGAACATCATTGCGATTGTGCAATGATGTTCGAAATTAATTTCCTTTTTTGTTGCGCGAAAGCAAAAAAGTAATTGTTTAGTGTCTTATCTGATGGTCGGTTCAAATAAAAGCCTTGGGTAGGGTGGTTTTTATGCCTAAAAAAATGTTCAGTTTTATTGCATTTTCTATAATTGTGAATTAAAATTTTGACATTTTTTTTTTAGATTGTATATTTGCAAGTTGCATTGCAAAATATCAAGCCCCTCCATTCTGAGTACCACAATCAATGATCTTAAAAAAAATCAAAATAATATTTGTCGCGTAACGTTAGCTATAAACTGTATCTCATCGAAAATTATTCAATCAGTACAAATGCGACATGATTATCATTAACCTAATTAACACACAAAGTGTTTACATCTCTTGCCGTTCACTCGAAATTACATTAATGGGTTGGTTACATGTTGCGTAAACGATGGTCTCATGTTATCTCCAGGTGGCCTGAAGTTACCTGGAGATCACAATACCACATTAATTTACATAACTATTGAAATCATTTCTTGCAGCTCATCATCACTGCAGAGATGGGTTGGCTTTCGATGGAAATCTCCTGAAATATATATGAAAATTGTGTTTGCTACTTGAGTATTCCCGGTTGTGGTTTTCGGCATTTGCTTAATTAAAAATTCCTGGGCTGTCGATGATAATACTCTTGATGTACACGTAGAGAATGCTTTCTATGGCCATAAATGACAAGAGTTTACCATCTAACTGTGCAGGAAGATGTATGTTTTTTTTTTGTGTTTTTTCTTTCGATAATGTTTTACCATTTGATTCCTTGATTGTACCTAACCATAATATATCTAGAGAGAAAACACATGCTTGTTCTTCTGTTGCGGAAAGCAAGTTTCAATACTTCTCAACGAAAAAATGACATCTCTGTAATAGAGAAAGGTTCCTTCGGGAAATGATTGCATGTACATTGTATGAAATATTTCCTTTTTTTTTTACAAATAATCTAATCGCCCGTGCTGCAGAGTAAGATCCGTGCAGCGTACAATCAGATACATTATTCAAAAAAAAAAGAACTGTCTGTTGCTTAGTTTACCGCCTGTCGTCTATCTACTATGTTGATGGCAACGACATTGCTTTCTTGGTTGGTGACCCAATGGTACGATACCGGTAATAGTACTTTTTGTGGTTCAGGTTGTTTCACGTGACATGAACGTTTGTACAGTATCGGGAGGAGATATTTTGAATAGATGTATTGTTTGTTTTTTAGATGTGGTGATAAAAAGAAGCTTTGATTGTGTGAAAGCTTCCTAAAAGGTTCAAATTGAGTTTGTTATATGGACTCTGAAAATGTTTATAGATTAATGGAGGCCGGGTCACTGACATTAGTTTTGGTGATTATTTCGATTTTCGCAACCAATGGCGCCAATATATGCTAAATAGGAGTATTAATTGCTTGTTTCATCACAGAGTGTGCAAATTGAGTATCCTGCAAACGCTAAATATGATACAGGGCGCTTAAAAACATTTCTAAGATATACCTTCTTCTACAGGCAAGTTTCTAGGTTTATCTGATCTTTATCCTGCTTACATCTGCCATGTATTTAATTTCTACATAAATTTCAAACCTGAACGAAACACGACTAATATCTACCCATTTTCAATTGTCATAACATTATACACAAATATACAAATCCTAATAAAATGTTACATGCAACAAAGGCAACATACAAACCAAATAATAACGGAATATTGCAAGTGAATTATACATGAACTCTGGTCTATGGGAGGATATCAAATCGCCTCAGGGTGTACAAGCCAAAGCATATCGAAAATAATCGATAGCAGAGAGATAATACAATGCAATGCAAATTTATCGATAAGTTGCATGTTTGAAAGGTCAGAGTACGGGACGAAGATGGCAGACTAACATTTATTCGTATTGCTATTGCTTCTTTTTGGAGGCGATAACACAAAAAGGATAGAGAATATCTTTCGAATAACAGCAGCAGCAATGACAAATAAGACACTAAGTGAATTCGAAAGGTATTTTTAACCTTTCAGGGTAGAGGAAAAAGCACGGTAATAGAAGTTTGTGTGTTGTATATGTTAAGTCTTGAGAGGTAGATGCATATGGAAGAATTGAAAAAGTTTCACGACATTCAAAGGTTTCGCATAGCCTATATCGACGGGAGGTTTATTGCAAACGAAATCGGAAATGTTTATTATAAGTACTGTCGATTTACATCAATACAAGTTTTTATTGATGACAGCATTTGGGAAGTTCAAGTTTCAACTAAATATTTTCGATGTAGATAAGTGATAATTGGGTCTCAGTCCATCGGGACAATTGCTTGCGTCAATTATTTTAAGATCGAAAAGCTCGTGGAAGGGGAAAAGTATGGGAAAAAAATGTCAGTAAGTGACTCACTGGTCAAAAACTAAGTGAGTTTGGGTGAATGCAGTTTGACTCGTAACATTCCGCTGCTGATCTGGAGGGAGTAAAATCAGTAGAGAAATTTTAAAAAATTTCTTATTGAATTTTACACTTGCATCTTAAATTTTCTTTTTTTTTGGCATTATCTACTGCTTCAACGACTTACACGAACTCGCATATCAATCATACCCTCTGTTAATATTTTTTCTAATCATGTCAAATATTATACTGTACGCCATTTTCGCTTAATAAAATATTTAGTTTGACCTCTTAACTGTTGAAATCAATCCCATTAAATAATAAAATTGCTTTCGAGGTCTTCATCCTGCCTCTACCTCTTTAAAGTTTTATTTTATTCTTCTTGAATTGATCTCCTCCCATACTCCGGTTTCCCGTCCTTATAAACGTAGCGATGCTCCTTGGTTTTCCGATAGGGTGAAGCATGTCCTTCAAGTTAAAAAACTTATCGATTAATATTCCTGAAATCTCGATCTGGCGAAATTTATGCGTTCTTTTCTTGTTCACGTTATTCTACCAAAAGGAAATAATATATGCTATGCGTAAATAAAGCTTAGTACTGTCTTCGATTTAAAGTGCAATTTTCATACAAAATTTCACGTGAAATTTGTTTCGGTGAAAATTTCGCTTGAAAATAAGCAAGAATTGTCCTCACTTCTTAGCGTGAAAAATTGCTTGAAAGTTGCTTTCGCTTTGAAAATGCACATGGCATTGATACATGTTTACAATCATTTCACGCCAATGTAGTATGTGCAGTTCATTCATCGAGCTGAAAAGTGATATTTGGTGTTTGAATTTGAAAATTGAGCTGTGTAAATATCGTTTCAATAACAAAATCGATCGAAAATTGAAATTCTTGACATTTTATTCGTCAAAAATAAACAGTGTCTCCGCTTTTTTCCATTGTCAAAATTTTCGTTCGAAAGAATGACCAGATAATGAAGACTTGTCAAAATTTAGCTTCACGATTAACTCAGTACCAGCCTTAAATCTCAATTACTGGGACTTGATTTAACTTGAATGATCCTGAAATCTTCTGCTCATTTGCTCGCTCGTTAAAATCTTTCAATCTCCCTGAATCTCTTTCTTTTCTAGTTTGTACTGCTTCGTCGCGTTGTTTTCATTTTTTTCAAGGTTTTTTCTTCAGTTCATTTTAATCAACCTATTCTTACTTCTCATAACATTACTTCTGACTTCTTTTCTAGTCTTTCTTGACTTGTGGCTAAAAATCTTGAAATTGGATTGCTTATGTCTTCACTTAACTCTAACTGCTCTCCTGGCCCTGACGGCACTCCAAACTTTTTTTGTTAAAAATCTGGCGTCTTACCTCGGTGTACTGGCATTTTGCCCCGTACCCATCTTATTCAAAGTAAGTTTGTGCTGGAAAATATCTTTCTCTTTGGAAACTGTGGAACATTATTCCCATTTCCGAAATTGGCGAGCGCAACCTTGCTTTTAATTATTTATTGCCTTATCTCCGTTCTACCTTGATTTTCCAAAATCTTTGGACGTTTTTTGTTTAATAGAATAGACGGTGCTGTCAGCTATTCTTCGCGACCATATGACTTTGTTAAACGTTATTGTACCTCTACTAAAAGCAATCCCACGACAACCCTCGTACGGGCTAGGGGTTGAAGCTGGTAGAGAGCTTCATTACAATTTTTTAATTATTGTGGATACGAGTGTGGAGTGATTAGTTCCACGACTCACTTTACCCCTGATTTAAATCAGGTACCTAATCAGAGCTAAGTGAACTCAAAGCTTGGTGCGCGGATCCTCGTCCGAACCTGGATTCGAACCAGGGACCCCACCTGCAAGAAGCCAGTGCTCTACCCACTAGGCTACTCTACTAATCTGGTTGAATTTTCGCATCGAATCGTTTCTGTTATTGACAACAGCAACTATCTAGTTGATGTTATCTGTACTAATTTTTACAAAGATTTTGAGTTTCTTAATTATGACCTACTACTGTACAAAATACAGCATTATGGCGTCTGTGAGCCCCTGCATGTCTGGATTTCTACTTATTTAATGAATTGTATTTATTTTTATATTCCTCTTTTTCCGGTAAACCTCAAGGATCCATCTTTGGGCCATTTTTATTCAATCGGTGCATCAATAATATCCCCAGTGTTTTTATATAATCTTGTCTTTTCTACGCTACTCCACTATAAATCTTTTGGGTAATCACAACTTTAATTAAAAATTACTCTCAATCGTTGCTGTAATTTGAGTTGCCTATCTTTAAATATTTCAAAAAGTTTTACCATGTATTCCCCTATCACATTCGTATTATTCTTTATGTTACCATACTCATCTCTGTTGAAAGTTTCACCGATTTTGGCGTTACTTTTGACCAAAAACTGAAATTCGATTTTCATGTCCTAGCCATCACCAAAGGGACTTCTCGGGCATGATTTGTGCCACAATTTCTTTCGACTTAATTCGTTTTGTATTTAAATATTTTGTCCTATACTTGAATATTTATAAGTGTGGTGTCCTCGCTTCGAAAATCTATTTGATGCAGCTATCAGTTCAGCAAAGCTTTGAATGCACGCTACCTTTTAAGTATGATTTTTAAGATTTTTAAGTATTCCCCACCTGTTTAGAAAAATGGGCCTATGAAGGGTGATCCCCAAATTTAGAGAAGACATTTTTTCTTTCCTTGAGCTCATGTCTCAATAATGAAACATTCTTGGGCCGAAAAATGGACCTCTAAAACAATGTCAAGTGCCGAAGATAGTGGATAGACAAAAAAGACATTTCGAAATGTCAGACGAAAATAAGCCATCAACCCTGTAAGGTGATGGTCCGTATATCGTGAGGTATGAAGGACTTAGTCCATTATGCGCCTTCAAACCTTAGTCAAGCGATAACCAAGGAGGTCTATTGTGAGCAGCTTAAGTCAGCGCTAGGAAGAAAACGACCACGTTTACCTTCAAGGCGAAAAATGTTATTTCATCAAGATAACGCTCGCCTACATGCAGCGAGAACGAAATCGCAGAATCTAGAGAAGGCATCGTACTATAACATGTGTTTCAGAGAATGTCAAAACGATACGCGAGGGGTACAGTCCGTTGCTGCCAAGTCCATTTCGGAAGAGCGTTAGTCAAAGTTTGCCAGATAAATCAAAACTAATTGTAGAAAATGGTACCCTTTGACCGCGGTGAGCCGTAACCTCACTCGGCGGCTCGTGGTCCTACCTTGGGGTGAGTGAGTGGCGCCCACGCCCCACGCCCGGGACCCAAACGCAATTTTTTTTTAGATTAGAAATAATTTTATATGTCATAATTTTTCTTTGCGTTATAGTAGTAAAAGAAAATAGGAATCATCATAAATTCTTTTATTTTATGACTCAATCACAACAAAATTTGGAAGAATCGATTCCCAATGAGTAAGCTATAATTATTGGGTCATATAAAAAGTCTCCGCGGTTTTTTGTCACTAGCTGGTGTTGATGCCTATATATCAGGTAACGCTCACCCGATCATCTCAGCAAACATATGAGGTGACTTTTCAGCTTACATTTTTTGTGAAGATCGTTTTCTAATTCGTTGCCCGTGTAAAAAGTTATATTGATTCGAAAATGAGTGAAATATCTGAACAAATACGCTGTGATGTTTTTTTTTTTGCTGTAAAAAAGGTAAAAACGGTGCAGAAACATGCCGAAAAATTTGTGAAGTGTACGGTGAGAATGCTTTGAGTGAATGAAGGACCCAGGAGTGGTTTGTTTCTATGTGAAAGCTGCACCTCGCTCTGGCCGGCCAGTCACTGAAAAAGCCGATGAAATTTTGCAACTGGTGGAGCAAGACCGGCACGCAAGTTGTCAGGAAGTAGCGGAGGCACTAAACATCAACCACATGACAGTTTGGAATCATTTGGAAAAAGCATTCTACACAAACAAGCTCGATGTTTGGGTACCACATGAATTAACGCAAGGAAATTCGATGGACCGAATTACTGCAAGTGAAACGCAATGAAATCGAACCTTTTTTGAAGCAAATCATTACTGGCGATGAAAAATGGGTGAAATACGAGAATATCAAACGCAAGCGATCATGGTCAAAGGCTGGTGACCCTCCACAATCGACTTCAAAGCCTGGATTGTCAGCAAAGAAGGCTATGTTGAGTATTTGGTGGGATTGAAAGGGAATTGTCCATTATTAGCTGCAGCAACCTGGCGAAACCATCAACTCGATCCTGTACTGTGCACAACTCAACCGTTTGAACAAAGCAATTCAGAAAAAGCGGCCAGAACTGGCCAACAGAAAGGGAGTTGCGTTCCACCACAATAATGCGCGGCCACACACATCTTTGATGACCTGAAACAAATTGACGGAAATTGGTTGGGAAGTTTTGATACACCCACCGTATAGACCGGACCTTGCACCGTTTGACTACCATTTGTTTCAGTCTCTGCAAAACTCACTTGATGGTAAGAAATTGGACGAAGTTTTTCAACAATAAACCACAAAAGTCCTACACCGATGGAATTATGAAGCTACCCGGAATATGGCAAAAGGTCATAGATAATAACGGCCAATATGTACTTAATTAAAATTGATTTTCATAAAGAAAATTTTTGTTCAAAAATGTACCGAAAAACCGCAGCGACTTTTTATATGACCAACTATTTTGACTGGATAAGCTAATTCAAAAGCTCATCACAGGTGCCCATACCCCAGTCAAATGTGAATCGAAGAAAATTGTAACTTACGTTTTCAGTTTCAGTCAGTCATATTGCATTGATGATACTAACCGGCATGTTCAATTTTGCAAAATATTTTTCGGGGAAATTGGCTGAGCAAGTGAAATTTGCAAATTTACAAATCGACAAACATAAATAATTCCTTTGGTAGCCCCGTCGTCACAAATGCAAAAAAATTGTACAAACAATTATCATATACTGATAATGAACACGTGTCACATATTTGTGGCACGTGTTTACACGCGTCACATATGTGGCGCGGGTTCTGGTAAGAAAATCGAGTCGTCACATGTACGTGACGCTGGGAAAAAAAGGGTTAAAGTACTTCCATATTCTAAAATGGCCAACCTTCAACTAAATAAATGACAACGTGGTTAACGTGTAATATTTGGCAGATGTCTGTATGCAAGGTTTTACTTTCTTAAGCACGAAATGGATAACCCTGTACTTGTTCAGTGAACCTGGAGAAGGTCACCTATTTTATCAAAGACTCGAGTTCGGTCAGCTTTTAATAACGGCTGTGCAATACGCAGTGCGGTATCACCATGGGCCCATATGCGTCTAAGTGTGCCTTCTCCGAGGTCTGTCTGCAGGACGCAACAGCGGAATTTGACCTTACCTAGCTCTGAATGGGCAACTGGGTAAAATCAGGGGTATATTGGGATTCGAAACTAATCATTTCACATCTATAAAAATTTTCATTATGAAAATGGAATCTTTGCTGTCTCCTTTCCCCAAGACACTTAATGGGCTGTAGCGGAAAACTTTGCTGTGCTTTGAGGTACAAGCTAGTTGCAGGTGCAATCAAACAACCCAATCCACAGTCACACATATATCCAGGCTATTCTTCAGAATGTGTTTTTGTTTGTTTCTATGCTTGCCAATGAGGATATGACTTCATAGTATGAGTTGGACAGTATCATGTGATTTCATGTAAGTTTCAGTGCTGCAATACCATTGTCTAGTCTAAGAAGACCTGAATTCCTCTTGAAAAACTGATGAAGAATGTACAGAAGGTTTTAGCGCCTATTGATGCTTCTAATTGTAAATTTATACAATAATAGCTGGTTAGTTTGTTTTGAGGCTGGTTTTCCTTTGTATAGACAAGCTATCGTCTTCGCAATATATTCTGATAAAATACAAAATGATAACTACAAATAAAACAAAATATTCAACAAACGAGCTGAACAAAGTAACTAAACTAATATAGAACAAAATGAAAAAAAAACCATCTCGAAAACAGTAAAAATCAATAACAAATACATAAAAGAATTTCAATGTCATAAGGCTATGTAGTCGACATAAAAATACGTACAATTTCTATAATGTGCGTATACGTTCTAAAAAACCACTGAAGTGAATACAATGAGAAAATAAAACACATATCAAAAACCACTCTGTTGTTATTTCGCATATTTTCGCTATGTCTCCTGTATAAGTGTTTATGTGGTCCGATATCAACCTGTCTGGCACACATACAATACAAACTTTTATGTTCACTGTGTCTTTATCAGGAATTTCATAGATACCTTTGTATCTTATCAAAATTCTATTATCTTTTTATGATTCGTGAATATGACCGTTACAAATACGTTATATAAAATGCCATGAACCATGCTTATACCTATACAAACGGATGAGACGCAACTACCTATCCATATAAATAGCTTCGGGTGAATGAGTCAGAAATACATACACTTGAGTAATAATAATATTTGAGCTAGTAAACTATCTGAGTAAATTGTTTAATCAATTGTTTGGTGTTTTGGAAGCTGAAGCTGTTGTAGAGAAGAAACCTTGGATAAAAAACAAGATGCGAAGTCTGGTTGTAAATAAGACAATACTAATTTCAGAAAGAGGTGGCTACATTTGTATGTTGCTTAGGCTATTGTGTGATATTATCAGTTAAATAGATCATCGTTTTCGGAATAGATAAACTACGACTTGTTTTAAATTGGATAACGCTTGGGACATGAAATATGTGTTTCAGAATTTCTATCTCCAATTCTTTTTCATTTTGAATTTATACGAGGGTTGATCAATAAGCAATGATAATGAATATAAACCAAGGTGATTCAACTTAAAAAATATATTTATTTTTCAATATAGTCTGCTAACAAGTTAATACATTTAGTCCATCTTTTTTCCAAACCCAGGATACCCTTAGAAAAAAATACTTTATCTTAACTCTCCCAAAATGCCTCAACAGCGGCCATCACTTCGCTATCATCTTCAAATTTCTTACTCCGAAGTTGTTCCTTGAGCCGAGGAAACATGTAAAAGTCACTGGATGATGTTAAAAAGTTTTCCGAGGAAAGATGTAAAAGTTCGAATTCTGTGTTTTAACTTGCAGCCATCGAAACTGAAATGAACCGGTGCGTTGTTCTGATAAAACAGCACTCCGGCTCGCAGTTTGCCGCATCTTTTTTCCTCAATAGCCTCTCGCAATCTTCTTATTTGGTCTGCGTAGAAGGAGCCTAATATAGTGGCTCCCTTTCCCAAATATTTCACTATGATAATTCCTTTAGCGTACCATAAAAATCATGCATAACCTTCCTCGCCGAGCTCGACACTTTGAATTCCTTCGGCGTTGGTGAAGAGGGCTGCTTTCACGTCATCGATTGCTGTTGTGTTCCTAGATCAAAATGGTAGACTCAAATCTCATCCACGATCACGAAACGTGACAAACAATTCTCCTGATTTGCCTGGAACTTTTCGAGATTCACTCTCGAAATGTCGACTCGGTTCTCCTTTTGCTAGTCGGTTAACATTCTCGGCCCCCAACGCGCAGATACCTTTTTCACATGTAATTCGTGGGCAACGATTCTTTAAACTCTGTCATACGAGATCATTGTGACCTCAGCTACTTGCCTGATGGTCGCACTTCGATCTACCGACATGACACCTTTGATTTTTTTCACTTTGTATTCAGTGAGGGACGTGGTCGGACGTCCTTCGTGGAGTTCGCCTTCATTGGATGTTCTTCTCAGCTTAAACACTTTGGCTCAGCGTGCAACGGTGGTATATGGAGGAGCAGAGTCCTCTAATATTTCCACCATGTCGCCGTTTATGTCTCTGGTCGACAATTTTTTTTCAAACAGAGTTACTTAATGACAGCTCTAATTTCGTTTTTCTACATTTTGATACTCTCTCTTCGACTGTTCGTATTCAAATGAATGTGCCTCCTTGGAACTGTGTTATTTCTGGAGCTAGTGCTTTCGGCACTCTGACTCCCCTACTCTGGGTGGGCGTCTTTTTCCAGCCCAACTCACTCCTCACCTTAACACTAAATCATCCCTTAGTGCAGATGTTCCGCACTATGCCGTTAGCTGTCGCAGGCTAGGGTATCGATCACTAGGTCGGTTGATGATATACTTCAGTTCCTCCATGGTACTGTTAGGGTGTCCGTCTAGTCTGTCAAATAGTTTTAGTGTCTTGTCACGTATGTAAATGTCGATCGGGTCGATCCTCAGTTCTCTGTGTATGTCCGTGTTTCTAACATACCATGGAATTCTAAATATTTTTCTCAGAGCGAGGTTTTGACAGATTTGTACTTGGTGTTTGTTTGTCTTGCAAGTCTGATAGTACGCAGTGCTTCCGTAAGTCAACATTGGTCTTATTATTTGTTTATAGATTAACGTCTTGTTTGTCATATTAAGTTTGTCTGGTCTGGTCAATGGTTGTAGTCTACTTAAAATTCCATTAATTGTCTGTCTCTTGAATGTGCCTCCCTGGAATCGTGGCCTATTTATATGGTTTTTTTTATGCTGACTCAGTGAGTATATGTGGTAGTAAAAAAAATTGTCTTCGGAACTGGAAATAGCCGATTATCATTACTTATTGATCAACTCTCGTATTTGTTTAGTTGCGGACATATGTTGCGAAGCGAGGATATTTTTAAAGCAAAAGAGTCATTGTTATTAATCAATGTTGCGAAGTGTCATCAAATGTCTTTCACCCACAAAATATCTCCTTTGCTCTTCTCCTATTGTGTCCTTGGCTCTCCTCTCAATGCTGTTTCTAATATCAAATACCTTGGCTTGATTTTTGACTCCAAATTAAAGTTCGACTTGCATATTCTTCACGTCACTGCCAAGGCTTCTCGTTTTTCCGGCTTCATCATCAGATCCTCTAAACGTTTTGTTAATCTTTCCACTTCTCTTTATCTGTTTTTTTTCCTTTGTCCGTAGTGTTCTTGAATACTGTTGCCAAATTTGGTGTCCACATTATGGATACTTGATCGATGCGGTTGAATCCGTGCAACGCCGATTCACCCGCTCGTTGTTCTATAAGTACAGTATTCCATATTGTGATTACAGTATGCGCCTCTCCATCCTTCAAATTCCTTCCCTTGAGTCACGCAGAGTGTTCCTCGACGAGTGCCTCCTTTTTAAACTTTTTAAAGGCAGTATATTGGTTGACCCCAGCATTTAACTTTCAGTTAGGGAACCGGGCCGTCTTAATAGAACATTATTTGTCTTTAATGTTGCATTTGCCCGTACCGACACCTATTTCTTTTCCCCCCTCTTGCGTTTGCCTCATCAACACAATAGCCTTAACCTTGGTCCTCTGCCTCAAACGTTATCTGTGTTTAAAAATAATTTAAAAAATAACGTTATCTCTTATAATCGTAATATGTCCTAATTTTACTCATTTTGTTTGTTTCTTTTCCGATCGATTTGCTTTTTATTCTTTTTTGTATTATTACTTCATTCTGAATTTATTAATTTTCTTGGTTTCATGATATTTTCTTATTAACTTTCTTGGTTTTCATATTTTCTTTTTCTTACATATTTTACATACTTGTATTTATTTTTATTTTTTCTTCTTGTCTAATCAATAATTGGATTTGTTCTGTGGATTTAGACAATAAATAAATAAATAAATAAATTTAATTCTGAGCAAATGAATTAGAAAATGGATTTTCGTTGAAGCTACTCTCATTGCTGGAGGGCCGTCATAGGGTCTCAAGATAAAATCTTTGGCACCATTAGTGCAATAAATCTTATTCTTGCCTGGAAACATAATAGCACTGAATAAATCATCACCAATTCCATTTTTACTAATTTTCGAAGAAAATTCAGAGAGAATTCAGATATCCTTAACCTTTTGGCGGCGGCGGGCATTTTGGTGAATTTTCAGGTACTCCTGTATTTCCAAGCAATGTAAATTTTTGTTAAAAGAAAGTATTGGGGATGAAAACTTATTATGTTTTAAGCTCGTTTATGATAAAGAATTGCAAATTTTGAGCCTTGTGTAGGCGCTGAGTGCCTAAAAGTAGGCGAGGATTTTTTTTCAAATTTCGATTTGTCGTAACTTCTAAGAAAAACAATGGATCATAGTGAAATTTCCAGAACATATTGATGTAGACCAAAATTTAACACATATGGACTTTCAAGACTGTGCGAACAACTCAGTAGCTACAGCAGGCTCCTGAAAAAAATCCTTCAAATCATCGGCCTTCCTGAAAATTTTTTAATTTTTGAAAATAGATTCAAATTATTGATAAATTTTGGCTTTTATCCACCAAGTTAAATAAAAATTTTCTAAATTCCGCGGTAAACGGAAGAACGGCAGCCCATAATCAAATTACCTATATTTTCAGCACTCAAAACTTCTATTCACGAGAACTGACGACCGGCTTATCCGATCAATATGAAATTCACAGGACATGTTGGAATTAGCTAGGACCAGATCTGATAGAAGTGATTTTGAAATACGGGCAATATTGTGAAAGTGGTGCCATTTTGAAAAATCGCCGAGAAAAAAAAACTGGTTTTTGGCCTATAGCTTCCGATTTAGCCACCAGATTTGAACAAAATTCACGCAGTAAATGAACCTTACTCTTAGATAGATTTCATAGAAATTTGGTTGAAAAATTAGTATAGGGTTGCCAGCTATGACAATTTTTGTCTCCTAAATATTGTAAATTTGCTCAAGAAAACGAAGGTTTTTCCTTATAACTTCCGATGCAGTAACGAAATTAAAACTAAATTCATGTGATAAGTGGATCTTGCTGTACCTCTAATTTTGTAGGAATTTCGTCAGAAAATCATGAAAGGGCTGCCAGCTATGATGAATTTCGTAATTTATTGACATTTCTTTATCGAGCGATGTTGTCATTAAATTTCCAAATGGTAATGATTCTACAATGATAGTTAACAACAAATATTTAGGTTTCGAACATACCATAAAATTATATTCACTCCTATAACTTCCAGCGCAGCCATTCAACCGAAAGGAAATTCACAGAGTGGATTTAACTCAGGGTGAAGCAGCTATGGTGCCAACGCATGATTGCCAGCCACAGACAATTCCGTAAATATTGCACCAATAGATGCTTCTATTTTCTATTCATAATCAAATCATTCACAATAAAATAAGCAACCGATGTATAAATTTTCCGGGTTTTGGAATTTTTTCGGATGGCAACCCCAGACATAGTTTAATCGCTGAAATTTTCGATGATATCCTTGGATGAAAACGAAATTCAAAGCATAGGTTGATTAAGCACGATCATGTTATGGTAGACTTATTGCTGCTGTGTTGGACAAATGTTGCCAGCACTGAACATTTTCATCATGTGTGTTATAGGAAATGCTGTCAGAAAATGATATTACTTCCTTTGAGTAAAAAATGGTTTATATGATACTACACAGAAGTGTATTACGTCTTCACACATTTTTAAGTCTCTCAAAGATAGCTTCTTCGAAAATTAGTTTTCTAGTAGTTCTGATGCGCTAGACTTGTTTTTTAAAATTAAAACTATTGCCCGAGTTCGTGATTAACAATTAAGTTAAGCCTGCTATACACCGAAACTACTGTAACAATATCTCACGCTAAAAAATGATGAAGCTGAATAATTTTATCAAAAATACACAAATATTGTCTCAATCACACTTCAGCATAATAACAAACTTGATTTAATCTAAACTTTCACCTAGATTGCATTGAAACAAACATAATTTCCATTTCTTTTTCCATAATTCCATATTCAACAATCATACAATCCTTTCAACAACATAGTGTTTTGCCATAAGTATTGCATACTCTACTAGAGACTAGCAGCTAACTGACATTTGCATAAAACAATTTATATCTACTATTAGAATAAATTGACTTTATTCGCATCATAGAGTGCAATTCATTCGTTCCATATTCCCTTTTGCGAAGATAATTGCATTTAGTGTTCACTGCAATTTCGCATACTCCGGGATGAAGCAGCAAGAAGTGCATTCATTGTTGTATGAAAAACATGAAAAGCTCGTAAAGCTAAATATAAAATCATAATAAACGAGTACACGTCCGTATTTTCTTCGAAACAATAAAACTATAGCAGTTTCGAATTTATTGAAATCGCTGCGAGATTATTTGCGGAACCACTCGGTTAGCGCTTAAGACCCAAATTTAGAAAATCCTTCGGGTTCTGTCATGCAAATTATGTAAAATTCATTCGTAGAGAGCGTGTCAAACCGTCTTTGTCAACTCGAAACACGCTCCCTCTCTATATTCATAGGAAAATTTCCATAACCAAATAGTCCAGTCAACAGCCGTTTTCCCGTGGAATTTTGAGAATCAAGGTCGATTTTCCTGAAAATTTGGATTTAAGCTCTACTAACCCTCTTCTTCAAAATCTACCCTTTGCCAAACCGGGCTTTTGCCCTTGGGGTGAAAACCACCCCATCTAGGGGATGAAAATTTTTTCAATCAAATTAACCATGGAAGTCGATAGATTGACCGATTCTAAGCAACTTTTGTCTTAAAAAGTTTTTTTGTAAAGTTGATCCTTCCCGATTTATTAGCGATTGAAACTGTGCATTTTTCATTAAAAACAACCCCTTTTTTAACCGTTTTTCATGAATAACTTAAAAAATATCAATTTTACCAAAAAAATCATTAAACAAAGTTGTAGCTTATAAAAAAACAAAGAGATTCGTGCCTGAAAGATCTATGTAGACCTAATAGCGACTGAGTTATTGCTCTTTGAAGGATGCTCATTTTCGAAGGACCCCAAAATTGAGAAACTTCAAACTCAAATATATCGAATATGGTGAAATTTTTGGAGAAAACACATCAAACATTTTTTAAAGTAAATTAAAAACCCTTTCAAATGAGCTCTAATAAAAGTCTTTTGCATAAGAATTGACTGACTTATGACCAAAAAACAGTGATTATCCATTTTTTTTTCTTTTAAATGCAAGAAATCAACCCTCGTCATTACAACCCTAATAGAAATTAATAGCTCCCTACTTGCAATTAACTTTATTTAGGTATAATTGGTATAATCCATATGATTTGACAGGTTTGAAATGCTTAGTTTAGAAAAAATTATTGTTTAAATGAAAATCGACATTTTTGTAATTTTGAAAAAAAAATGCATTTTTCTTAAATAAATCAAAAAGTATTTATAACACAAAAAATTGTTTCAAATATTAACTGTAGCATTTTTTTTACTGAAAATTTTCGTTTTATTTATATTTTTTTATCATAAAAATTGAAGGAGATATGGCGGTTCAAAGTTTGCATTCATGCAATAATTGTGGCACACCCAACCCCTTTGAACTCACCCCTTTTCAAAAATAAGGGTTGACATTTTTTTTAATAAACATAACGTTAAAGCCATTCCATTTCTCTACAAAATGCTTTTTTTAAATAAATTTTTGCTTAAAAAATACAGGAGTTATCGTCGAAAAACAGACCGCTTTTTTTTAAAAATTTTGCAGCACGAATATTGGAGCATTTAAGAATAAGGAAAGAGAAGCGAAGCTACATCCAAGCAACAGCTGGCACATTGTGAAAGTATTTTACCGGTCTTTTTACATCTGTGTTGGTATATGTGTGTTCATGTATATACATATATATACATATATATATATATATATATATATATATATATATATATATATATATATATATATATATATATATATATATATATATATATATATATATATATATATATATATATATATATATATATATATATATATCATAGGTATTGTTTTGTATGTTTTGAATGATGCTTCTCGTTTCTGCTCTTGATGTAAGCAGTACACTGTTAGAATCGAAAGAATATACACGTGGCTTTTTGATTCTTCTATTTTTTGTTAAAAATCTTAACCCTCTTGATTGGGGTTGGGTTGAAATTGAAGGAATGTTACATCCAGTCAAAAACCCTAATCAACCTGCGCCTGAAGAACGTTTACAAATGATATTTTGTAGTTGTAAAAAGGGGTGTGGCTCAGCGTGCGGTTGTCGACGAGTAGGACTGTTCTGCAATGCTACGTGCAGAGGCTGCAGTGAAGATTCATGCTTAAACAGAGCACCCATTTTGAATCAGGACGAAAATGAAAATAGCGAGAGTGACGATGAACAGCAGAATGAGAGAACAAGAGACGAAGAAGACGACGACAGCGACAATTACTAATTTTTATAAACATAATGTAATATCTGTACTAATTTTTATAAATATAAGATCCGCGTACCAGGGCAATAAATTATTCAATGAATAAATTCAATGAATGCAGTTTACAATTATATCTAATTCAAAAAAAAATGTTTAATATTTTTTAATATATCATACTTGCAGGGGGTGGTTTATAAGGGTTGAAGTATTTTTTAAAATAATAATTTCATTCTAACAATAATTCAAATTTAATGACACAATTTTCAATCATTTCAAATTATGATAAACATTTTTAATACTAGTTTTCAAAGTTACTACCCCTTAGGGGATGATTTTCAGGGGTTGCATCTGTCTGATTTAATAAAATGTTCTCAATTCAATAGATGCAGTTTACAATTATTTCTAATTCTAAAAAAAAAAAAATGTTTAATATTTTTTAATATATCATACTTGCAGGGGGTGGTTTATAAGGGTTGAAGTATTTTTCAAAACAATACTTTCATTCTAACAATAATTCAAATTTAATGACACAATTTTCAATCATTTAAAATTATATAAAACATTTTTAATACTAGTTTTCAAAGTTACTACCCCTTAGGGGATGTTTTACGGGGGTTACATATGTCTGATTAATTAAAAATTCGTTTGAGAGTGTCGAGTAGTCTACAAATAAATATTTTAAACTTTATTTTAACCAAATATATGCTAGAATCTATTTTTTTTATTTTTTTGCAATAAGGGGTAGTTTTAACCCCTAAAAATAAAAAGCCCGGTTCGGCACAGGGTAGATTTTGAAGAAGAGGGTTAGTAGAGCTTAAATCCAAATTTTCAGCAAAATCGACCTTGATTCTCAAAATTCCACAGTTTTTCATTTTTTTACCGCTGTTGACTGGACTAAAAAAGCTGCATAACCGAACGTCTAAATTTAGGCTGCAAACAAAACGCGCATCTTTGATTTGCATCATATTCTCATTCCTCATATTTTCCAGCTTTCCATCGTGCCTGAATATTCGATCAGAAATGCATATTGCTCGCAATCCCAAAAATTGCCGGCTATATAATTGAATGTTCTATTAATTATTTCCATGCAACCCGCGCTACAGGGATCGGAAGAGAGGAGAAGCGTAAAAACGCCGCTAGCAGCAGCAACAGGCAAATCTGGAATTGCAGAACCATTCAATAGTGATTTATTGTTGGCCTAGTTTGATTTCTTCAGAGAACAAAATGTAAATGCGATCAAGGCTGAGCTCTTTATTGTTTGTTTATTTGTTTGTGTTTGAACAGTATCCGATGTGTCGATTCTATAAATATGGTCAATCCTGTTGATTTCACGCCTGAAATATATTCTGGGCAACAAAAAGCACTTGAAATCCAGATCAAAATGAGCTGAAGGCTGTATATTTAATTTTCGAATACATGAAAGACATCTATGAGGGGCTATTTTGGTGCGAAAATTTTATATTTTTGTGTTTGAGTATGTTTCGCAAAAACGAACATAAAGAAGAGTTGCTTATATGTTTTTCTGATGGTCGAAGAGATCGTAAATATGCACTAGATTAGCTGTAAAACCCAGCAGATGAAGTGCTTATCGAAGCTAAAGATAGTAAATAAAATGAAAATCGAAGGAAATGGACTCTCCGAATCTGATGGAACTAACAATTCGTTTCATAATCAAAGCCTTAAGAATATGCAATCACCAAAGACCATTATTAGGTTCAAGAAAGACAAAAGAGCAGAGTCGAGAAGCTCTAATCTTCGTTTCGGTAGAGCTGGATAGTGTGTGAAGAGATTCTCTACATTCCCTGCCGCTTCTCCGTAGTATCTGCCGCATTCGTCTCTCTCCTTGCCTATTTTTTTGTACTTTTTTCCTGAAGCTTCAGTAGCCTAGTGGGTATAGCACTGGCTTCTTGCAGGTGGGGTTCCTGGTTCGAATCCAGGTTCGGACAAGGGTCCGCGCACCAAGCTTTGAGTTCACTTAGCTCTGATTAAGTACCTGATTTAAATCAGGGATAAAGTGATTCGTGGAACTAATCACTCTGCACTCGTATTCATAATGATTGGAAAATTGTAATGAGGCTCTCTACCAGATTCAATCCCTAGAGCCGGTTGTCGTGGGATTACTTTACTTTTATTTATTTTTACTTTTTTCCTAGCTTCACATATCACCTTTATGCTTCGCAAATGGCCCTCTTTTACAGGGAGCAAAAGCTTCCATGGCTCATTTTTACCGAACCTGTGGTTATATTTTGAGTGCTTGAAGCCCTGCAGGTCAAGCCAATAGTTTTCGATCCTTTTCTTAGCTCGTGTTTTAATATTGATGTCCTATCGCCCTTCGTAAAGCTTCAATAGGAAGGGGAACCAATGTAGGGCAATTTAGCTCCTTCTTTGGCCTTGGTATCAGCTGCCTCGTCTCGTTTATGTTATTCACGACCGAGGACTATATCAGCTCAAGGCTGTTCGGTACTCCTATTTCATTTGGCGCCTTTTCTGATTTTAAGAATTTAGCTGAGGTCATTTGATTACGATGGATAGTCTGAAGAACCACTTGGCTCTCCGATAGGCGGAACCTCTTAATGTTCCTTATCATTATTATATATGTGGTCTAAAGTTGATGTTTGTCATAGATCCTTAGAGAGGCGGAAGTGCATTTTGTACCTGGACTCTGCGACTCCTGCTCCCACTCCGTAATCCATTTTTGAGCCATCCGTATACCGTTTTCGTACTTCTTTATGCCAGAAGGGTAGGCCATTCTCCTATTTGTTCCTTGACAGTATTCTGACCTTAAACCTTTTCTCGAAGGTTGCATTTGTCTTTATTTCATTGCTGATGTTCAGCATCTCCATCATGGTCCTGAAGTACCCCAGCATACTAAGATGACTCTTGATGTCCCATGGTTTATACTAGCAGGCAGATATTTTGCTGTTTAAGTGTAGTGCTGGGTCTTTTTGAATCTTGAGGTATAGCGGTTTAGGGTTTAGAAAGGTTGCCATACCTTTCGTTGAAATGGAGCTCATTGCTTTTGTAATCAGCTGCCAGGCTATCCTTTGAAGATTGTTGAGCCTGTAAGCAGTAGTTACTTCTTCGGTTTTCTTCCACCATATAGAATATACTTGATAGATCCCACCATTTGTTTGTGTACCCGGAGTGTCTGCTTTGGCTTTATTGCGCAATTGCGTGCAAGTAGTCGCTTAAAGTGATTGAGTTGCTTTCAGTATCGTTTTGTTACATGACTATCCCAGGTGAGTTACCTATACAGGTAGGCTCCTGGATAGTTTACCTCCAACTATAGACGCATTTCTGTGCCCTTAATTTTAAGAACCCCTACCTCGGTTTTTCTTTTCCTTGATATTGATGATATGTTAGTTTTTTGAGGGCTCATATATTATATATACCCTCCTCTTCGCAACATTTTCTTGTTTGAATTTAATCTTATTGCATTCTGGATCTCAAAGTATACGAATGTGAGCCATTTGTTGGTACCGTAAAGTCACCCGCGTACTCCAGAGCGGTTGAGCCTTTATTATTGAGGGTCCAAAGAAGGTCACCAACCAGTAGGAGGATAATACTCCTCCTAGTGTTTGCCCTTTGCATTGCTGCCTCCAGCTTCACAAGTCTACCTCAATAGTTTAGTAATTTATTCACTCTTTTTACCATCTCTTGAAGGGCTTCTCTCCTCTGGAGTGTATGCAGTAGTGTCAAAGACTCTTTTTATGTCCATAAGGCGCATAGTGCGATATTCTTGTTGTCCGATGCTTTTCTATTATTTTATGTGCGTTTGATAAAATTGATTTGCCCTTGTGGTAGGCAAATTTAAATTTGTTTAGTGGTATCTTCACCAAGAGATTACTGCGTGTATCCAGTTCTATCAGCTTCTCTATGGTCTTTAATCTGAAGAATGTGATGCTAATTGTTCTATACGATTTTGGAAAGTCTGCTGGTTTGTTGTCAACTTTGGGTATGAAGACCACCCTCGTCAATTTCTACGATTCTGGTATGTGTCTAAGTTTCAAGCTCGCTCTAAAAATGTGTACCAGAATAATTTTTAGTTTCCATGTAGCTCATTATAGCAAAATCGAAATGATCCCATTTAAAAATGCTGATTTAAAGGGTCTGGAGGTGTTTATTGCCCATTCAACCTTTTCATGAGATGATTTTTTGAATGAGTGGTGAGTGAACTCACGCTGAGGGTGTTCGTCCTTTTCCTTCGCCTCACTATGATTATTAATTATGCACCCTGGAAAGTGTGTTGTGAACTACACTACCAGTATGTCGTCCATTTGGAGTTCGAAGCAGTTCTATATGCCCTTGTTGGCCTTAAGACAAAGCTATATTCTTCCAGTCTCTGGGGTGCTGTTGAGCCGAGTCTGTATTATGTGAGTATTTTTTATTGTCCTTCCTGTTCGATGTGTTTTTGGCCCTGTAGAAGTCTGCTCTCATGGCTCTTCCAAGGTTTTCGACGCAACTGTTCCACTCTGACACCTTCGTTGTGGGGGTCTTACTTTTACCTGGAAACTTACCACGGTTGGATTTCAAAGAGTATTCTGTTGATTTTGCCCACCTTGTCCTCTAATTTCAACTACATGGTGTAACTCGGGAGTAAGTCATAAAGTCTCACTGTAAGCCTTCTCAGTCCGCGCACGTTGGTTGTTGCCTGTAATTCATCCTTTTACGATATAATTTCATAGTTCGAGTGTTATATGTCTTTTATCAGAAAACGAAGCTCTTGTAAGGACATTCCACTTCTTAACTAGGGGCACTGCATTGTTTCAAACCAACGTGAAGAAATGCACTATTTGTCTATCAACTTTCAGGGACGTTGGCGACTTGCCCTTATTAGTTACAGCTAAATTGCTGGTTAGGAAAAATTTAGAGTGACTCATCTCTAGCGTTGACATTATTGCTCTTCCATCCCGCGTGATATGCATTGGTATCACAGCCTATTTTAACATTTTGTTCTCTCTTCTGCAATGGTATACCAGTATATAGATGCTGTTTTTGGGATTTAGTCTTTATCCTCGGAGAAGTAGGCGGAGGTAAATATCGCGTCTCCTAATCCTGCTTCAAAGAGGACCTGTTGGTGTAGTCTGGGATTAAAAAAAACTTCATCTTTACGCTAATTACTACAGTCGCCCTCGCGTTCTTCTTCTGAAGCCCAAATTAACTTGCTAGTTTGATGCGGAAGCCACATATTCTGCCTTTATTTTGACGCGCTCTTGTATTAGCCACATGTTATAGGTACTCGAGGTAGAGAAGACAGCTTTGAAATAATGCAAGTGCGCCTGTAGACCCCTCACTCTATGTTCTTAGTCAGTTGGGAGCCGCTGGGACCTGGTGTTGCCTCCATATCGGTTCCAGTACTCTCATACTAGTGGATGGAAAGATCGCCGGCTGTGGTATATTTCTTTCCATCTTTTTAATAGTCAACTTAGCTTGCTCAAACTAGAAGCTAAGTAGTCGTCTCCTTCAGTTCTTCTATGACTAGCATATCGCACTTGCCTTTATTGTCTTTGAATAACGTTCTCCATGACTTGATACTGAAGTCTTTATTTTGGCATTCTACGAACGCCAGAACCTTGTCCGTTGCCATTTCCGCTGAGTTCGATAAGTAGTCAACAAGGGTTTTTAGGTTTGAAATCAGAGATTCCTTCGTGGTTCACAGGCTGGTTCCTTCCCATAGCTTTATCTTTAAGACCTCCGTCCTTATCCTTTCAGCCGTTGGTGTATTCTTGCAATGAATGCGCGCGTAGCTTTCATTGTGGGTGGTGGTAAGGAAGGGATTGACATATACCTCTATCTTGGCTAGCACTCTTTCCATTTGGCCAGTCGTTTAAGTCCTTCAGGAGCTCTGCCTTAGGTTCCATGTCGCTAATTTTTGATGAGTTGAGGATTTTTCATATATTTTTGTACCTCTTTCGTGCCTTTTTTTCAGCGGCCTGTCCTCTGGAGTATCATTCTTGAGACTATGCATTTTCTTACTGATTTCTGGAGCTATTGGTAGGAGTGCCTTCTCACTTGACTTCTCTTTGAAAATGCTGCTTTTCATGAGAAACTTCGTTCGCTTTCTTGTTGTATTACACAAGCTCTTCGGTTTCGTAGTCTCCTTCGGTAGCTTCTCCGTAGTTGTATCGAGCACTTCCGTTGTTCAGGAGATATTCTATGCAATTTTGTTTGAGGATCTGAATTCAGAGGAAGAGGAGAGGTTTTGAGAGCCTCTGCCATTTGCCTCTCTTCCGGTTTGCCTTGTTCTTTGTTTTCTTTATCTTTTGCTTTTGATGTCGAACTACGGTTTGCTCCTTTTATCTTTCTAGTCAGTTTTTTAAGATCTATGATACTGTGGGATTCGGACTGATCTATTGATGAGCACTGGAGCTCCGTCGTTTCAAGATCCTTAAGATCTGGTAGTTGCGGCAGCCTGCCCTACAAAATTTACGGCCCAAACAGCTCACCGGCATACATCGGGTCTAAATTGAAGAGCTCTCCGCTCATGCGGACGAAGAGCCTTCAGTGCTATTCGAAGGCCCTTCAGTGCTATTTCTAAGGCAACTCATCTCTTTTTGCGTCTTTCATGGGCTACCATCACCTTCTGGCTGGTATCTTGATTAAACTTGAGTTAAAGTGGTATGCCTTCCCATCCATCACTGTGTAAATAGTAACGAAAATTATAAAAATAACGTTCGAAAATGGAAATTCAAAGTCCCAAATAAGTAAATTACATTATACCATTGACTAAATGTCATGCCCGAAAAATAATGATAAATACACACTTTCGTCTACTCGGGAAAACGTTCAACAATTTTTCCACTTTGCCAAACGGACATTTTCTTTCACTAAACCCTAAGGTCCGTCGCACGTAAGTGCTGGACAAGATAAATGTTTTTAAAATATTTTTATGTCAACCACCCAGCCTTTAAATACAAAGCGCCGTACAGTTTCCGCTTTAAAAGCAAACTCTCCAGAGCACAGGAAAGAATTTCGAAAATGTTTCACCAACCCTACGCTATTGTTTGGCCTCTCGGAACGAATGATTGTTCCAAAGCTCACGTTTTTCCCGCCCGCTGCCTATCCGGGCGTATTTTAATGTTCTTCTAATAAAGCTCTAAGACATGTTCAAATAAATAACATGTTTTTGCATGGCTTAATGCCGTCTCCCGTCGCTTCCTACGTTGTTACTATTCGCAGACCTATTTAAGAACACAGAGAAAAGCCTACAGGAAGTAAAATGCTTGCGATGTAAAAAAGGTCGCGACGACCAAAAAGCCATTTAAAGCGAACATGTAAAGTAGTCAGAGTATCATAGAAACGTTGAGAAGAAAAGTAAGCGGGAGTATGAATGTCGTTTTCGTTTGCACTGTGGATGGCAGTAGTAATGAAATGAGGCAATATTGACTTAGTGAGTAACATGTGAGTTGCATTACGATTTGATAGGACATGCTTCTGACATTTATATGTATTTAGGTTATATTTTCAAAAAAAAGTCCAGGCTATGCGGTGAAAGACCTAGTTTGTTTTTAATTTTTTTTTTACTCTTTGGTTTGGATTTTAAAACACTTTCTGGCCGCCTTCACAAAAATCATGATAACGATAAGATTTTTGTCGTAATTTTTTTCTTCACTAGGTCATTCTTTATTAGCATATATTGTTATGCAATAACTAACTCAAAACCATTACTTGAAATCCGAACACATTACACCACAAAACTGAGTAAATGGCTCGAAACAATCACCATGAGATCTACGTTCATTACATTCTCCGAAGTATCTAAGCGCTGGTCGTATGCTTGTATCTAAAATCGCTGTCTGACGATGATGAGAAAGAGGATGTGTGGTTGGTTAAGCACGACATACGGAACACTCAGAAATGTAGTCTCCCGTCCAAGTCGTCCGTCGCTTATGGCACTGCTGTCAACTTTGTACATTAACTTAACCACACCATGGGCCCCGTTCGTTCATCCATTTTGCAATAAATAGCGGAGTGTCGTTGTCGTCATTGCTGGGGAGTTTCGGAAAGTTTGAAATATCCAACAAAGAACTACTCATTGCCGCCAGTGGAAATGTGACAGTGAGCTAGTAACTTCCGCTATGATATTAATGTTGATGAATCTGGTCCAGGCTCTGTTTCTGAATTATAAAAGCATTGGAACTGAATTAGGTTTCTCTTCTTGATATCCCTGTAGAGATATCCGTGTTATCTCGGGAAACGTATTAATACCGATCTTAATGCAGCTGAGATTGTGTTATGTTCTTAAGCTGGTAAGAAGATTCGTTTTAGTTCAGGAATACTTGTAGACATAGGAATACTTGTAGACATAGGAATACTTGTAGACAGACATACTTGTTGTAGCTGCGTCAGCTACAACTGTAGCGATACGAGTCACAGGGAACTTCACAAGAGACCCTTTCACTCGAATCGAGTCACTGTGAGGTTTGTCATCAAGAGTAGCCATCGTCACTTCGTATTTTATATATTGTAACTGTCATTAGCAACTGTGGCTACATGTAAGCGTCTGATAAAAGAAACTTTTTTTAAAACCATCAAAGGTTCTACACGATTCTATGGTTTGGAAATTATTGGTAGTTTTGATCCAACAATCCGGTTAAATTCTTGTTAAAAATATTTATCGGACATGAAAATGGACTGATCCGGATAATCGGACGCACGAGTGGGTTTAATGAGCCATTTATGCAGGACAGCGACGGCTCATGAGCATACTGTTCAATTATGAATCGGAGAAGATAATTAAAACCTAGGTTAAGTTTAGGTCAAAATAGGCTAAGCTAATTGTAGTTAGACTTAAGCTAGATTTAGTTTAGTAAATTAAGTTAGTATTTAAGTCATATGTAGCTAAGTTACCCCCATTTATTGTACTACCTGGGTAATATTTTATAAGTGTAAACCGAAAAATAAATGAATGATAAAAAATATAATTAAAATCCAAAAAGAGCCAGCAGGCCAAAATAGAATAGCCGCTAAATATAAGATCTTTCATGTTCAATTCCCCTTAAGCTAAGTAATCTATGTACTATTTAATGAATAACATTATTATTATTATTAAAGCACTATCTTTTAAAACAGCCCATCTATTAATCTACACTCTTAATTTAATTTTTAGCCAATTCAAAGACCAGTTGACAACAAAAATTTAAAGTCTAGTCGCTGCTCTATTTTGGCCTGCTTGCTTTTATTATTTTTATTTTTGTTTATTATTTTGTCGGCACAATCTATCATCTAACTCGCTAATTGTAGCACACAGCCTAAATAGCTGCTGAGTTAGACTTTATTATTGGGACGAAAATAGTTTCCATAAATTAACGACCATTTAGTCGCACAAACAATTGTGAGAAGGTATGTTTGCTGGATCTGGAATTTTCGAAACTTTGTCGTCGTCATCATAGCACTGCAGAGCTTCTTTTGCCTTAGGTTCCTGCAGAAAATGCTTCTGATTGTCTCGTCCTACTGATCGCATGCTTCAATCATGAAGTTCGAACATCAATACGCAGTATTCGTTGGTAGAGTCACACCAGCGTTTTTGGGGCATTCCCCGATCGTCAACTAGTGTCGCCTTTAGTGTCGCTTTCCCTGCAAGCGCTGTATCTCAATCCAACAACTGCGCACGGACATACGGAACCAGAGGTTCTACCTTCCTTCAAAGTTCTAAGGAAGCTAAGTAAGGTTCCTCCCGAGACGTAGCTCGACAATAACAATGGGCAACACGTTTCAGCAGAGAGCATCCGGTCTCTCGAAACTCCCAGAGGTAACCGGCGTCCAAAAGGGGATAACCCACAGTACGCGGTTCGTGTTTTTTTTTAATTCGATGTATAAATATAATTGCAAATAATATTTTGACCATTCACAAACATAAGTAATATTCACTTTAAAGAAATTATCTAAAAAACTACTAATATTTTTGAATTTTTTGTCATTTTACAATCGTTTGAAATATTAAAAGCAATAAAATAAACACTTAAAAACAGTTGAAAAACACTAAAAAAACAATGCAAAAACACTTAAACAACAGTGAAAAATAATAAAATTAATAAAAGCATAATTACCCAATAAGAAACAGTAAAACGATCAAAACACCTAAAAACAATAAGAAACACGTAAGAACGAGCAACAAACAGAAAAATAATCTAAAATACATAAAACTAACAAAAAACAGTGATCAGGTTTTAGAAAAAGTTTATTTTGAAGGGTTTTAAAACAAAAATCTTTACATGAAATTTCCATTTTCCAAAATTGAATTGTAATATTCTTGGGAATTGGGGGACAAAAATTAAATTATTTTACGAATATCGTTTTTTTTCTTCAGTCATGCCTTTCACTCTGGCCCTTTTCAGTTGGTGATTTTCCAGATCATCCAATCCCTTTCCATTATAAAAATCGTTTTTTATTTTATTGGTATAAAATTGATGATCAAATTACCGCGTTTCCAGGCACAGAATTTCTCGAAACTCCTTTTCCATTCCACGAATCCATGAGCTGTGATTTTGATCCAGACAGCGGTTGAAATTGCAAGTTTCGTTGTATTCAGGAACAATTTAGCACGGTCTTTAAAATCGTTGAAGTTTTCCATCTGCACGATTTCGAAAGACACTCGTCTGGCTTTGCGTATTACATCGTGTAAATCCTTTGGCTCGTATAGGGTGGCCATTCTCTTATTTTTCTATGGGGGCAATATCACGGTGGCAGTCCAAAAAGCTGTGTCCCGAAACTAAAAATTTACGCTCGACGCTCCTCAGAAGACCAAGATTAATCATGAGCATGTATGCGAGCAGGAGAATTTTGTTTTTGCCCACAACAATTGTCACTCCAAATGATGAGATTCTTTGAGTGACGGAAAGAGCTGACGTTGCTGACCAGGTTGAAAAGGTAACTCGCAATTTCGGATGATCCTCGCCCTGCGTTCGATTCATTCCAGAGGCACATGAATGCTGCATCTGACAGTTATTTATAACACGAAACCTGCCTCAGGTGGTACATTTCTGCGTGCGTCAAGGTCGGGACGGAAAAGACCTACTGAAGATCGATCCATAAGCATGTGAAATCTCGATCTCCAAGCTTATCGATTTTCATGCACGATCGTGCTTAAGCTGGGCTTTTGCCGTCTGGCAAAAGACTTTGTCCTTGACATTGTTCTTTATCGTGCTGGAAATTCGATCACAGGTTGTGCACGTGCCAGCACGAAGGACATGAAAGGACAAATTCGGAAATTTCTTTTTGAAAACTTTCATATAATAGTCCAGGGAAACTTGTACGTCTGGAATTTTTGTTTGAAAATACGATGCAGATCAGCGAAAGTCAAATCAGAGTTCAAGCATTCTTTTTCAGATTTTTGTCGTCCGTAGTGGCCCTCCTGACGGGGTATACTATTGATATGATCGATGATGAGCTAACGAACATCCTCTTTGTATTTTACGCCACGGAAACCACCTTGCTTTTCAGCCACGTCTTCGCTCCCCATTTTTACTAATGTTCGAAGAAGAACATTAGTATTAAAATCACTTTGGCCAAAAATTCATATTTCTATATATATATATATATATATATATATATATATATATATATATATATATATATATATATATATATATATATATATATATATATATATATATATATATATATATATATATATATATATATATATATATATATATATATATATATATATATATATATATATATATATATATATATATATATATATATATATATATATATATATATATATATATATATATATATATATATATATATATATATATATATATATATATATATATATATATATATATATATATATATATATATATATATATATATATATATATATATATATATATATATATATATATATATATATATATATATATATATATATATATATATATATATCATCAAAAAATTTCAGTGAAAAAATCTCAGGAACGCGCCATCCAATTGAGCTGAAATTTTCAGGACACATTGGTGTATATGCAGAATAGTGCCAGGTCTCACAAAAAGTTAATAATCTTTAACTCTTTGGCGCCGGCGGCCATTTTAGTGATTTTTTTAATATACCTATTATTCCGAACACAAATAATTTTTACAAAAATAAAGTTGACGACATAAATTTCAAACAAGTTTTACATGTGAATCGGATAATGTTTTGGAATTTTTTAACCCCATGTGTGCGCTGGGTGCCTAAAAAGAGAACGGGAAAATTTGAAAATTTTTAAATTTCGATAACTTTTGACAGAGCTATTCCATGATTACGAAATTTTCAGGACATGTTTGTTTTATTAAGTTGTAGATTAGTGTACGTTTAAATGAGCGTGCTGGCAACCCTGTAGCTAGAGCAGGCACTGAAAGTGAAAACCTCCAAATCATCATCTCTCTTGAAAACATGTCGTTTCTTAAAAAAAAAGCCACTCATGTGTAAATTTTGTGCTTTGTTTACATAAACATAAAATAAAATTTGATATGGTATAACGGGCACGCCTGGTAACCCTTGCCCAATTTACCTATATTTTTAGCATCAAAAACTTCTGTTCACGGAAACTCACGATCCGATGAACAGAATTTATTGAAATTTGCAGAATGTATTGGTCTTAAATAGGACCAGGTCTGATAGAAGTGATTTTGAAATGCGGTTGATTCTGTACCAGTGGTGTCATCTTGAAAAATCACTAAAAAAGATAACTGCTTTTAGCCCTATAAATTCTGATTGAATCGTTCGATTTTGACGAAATTCACACCGTAGCTGCACCTTACTTCAAACCACGTTTGGTAGAAATTTGGTTGAAAAATTCGGTTGGAGCTGCCAGCTATGATAATTTTAGTGTCTTAAATTTGAAAAAATAAAAATTTTGGAAGTGAAAACATTCAAACCATCGAATATCCTAAAAAATGTCCGTTTCTACAATAAAACTAATCTGTATACAAATCTTATGCTTAATCTACACAGTCAAAGTAAAACTTTGGAAATTTCATGTCGGACAAGAACGGTAACCCTTTCTCAGTTAACCTATATTTTTAGCTTCAAAAACTTCTGTTCACGGGAACTCACGAATCAATAATCAGATAGAATTGAAATTTACAGAATGCATTGGACTTAAGTAGGGCCAGGTCTGATAGAAGCGATTTTGAATTGTAGGCAACTCTGTGCCAGTGGTGCCATCTTGAAAAGTTACAAAGAAAAAAAACTGCTTTTTGCCCTATGAAATGTGAATAAGTTACCAAATTTTCATGAAATTGACACAGTAGCTGGACCTTACTCTAAACTCTGTTTGATAGAAATTTGGTTGAAAAATTCGATTGGTGCTGCCAGCTATGGTAATTTTCGTGTCTTTGGTTTTGAAAATTCACTCAGAAAATAAAACTTTTTGCCCTATAACTTCCAGTGCAGTCATGAAATCGATACGAATTTCATACAATTACTGGAACCTATTATAAACATTATTCAAGCCAAATTTGGTTGAAAAGCCATGATAGGGTTGCCAGCTATTGTTGGTTTTGTGTTTGTTTGCAATCTCTTTATTAAGTGGTTTTATCGTAGAATTTTTAATTGGTTATGATATTGCAGTGACAATAAACAACAAATATTAAGCTTTCGATTATTTGAAAAACTCACTGCAGGTAACCCTAATTTTTTTTATACTCCTATAACCTCAAATGTTATATAACAACGTGAAGCAGATGTGATATATTCTTGGCTTTGATACTGGCGAAAGGTTGCCAGCACGAGTCGGTTGTGCTACTTTTGTATCAATAAATGCTTACAGTTAGTATTCATACCGGAAACATTTACAATGAAAATAAATAACCGATGTTTCAATTCCCAAAGTTCTGCAAATTTTTCGGATCGCAGCCCCAAACACCAACTTCAGTTACAGTGCTGCAGGCACTGAGCATTTTCTTCATTTATATTATATGAGATGCTGCTTTCAAAATTTTGTGATATAAGCAACTGATAACGAATATCATTAACCCGTGTTTTGCTCTCATAAACGTTGAAATTCATGCCAGTGGTAATATCTGAAACCTTCTACCATATGAGTTATAATGCATTCTTGAGACAAAAGTAAAACGTGGCATTTGAAACAGTTTGGCCGTAATAAGCAGCGCATGTGGTGGAATATGCACTCAAAACCTGCACGATTCGTCTACTGTTCTTCGAACATTAGTGTTTCTAGCGGTTCAGGTGCGCTAGAGTTTTTTTTTATTTATCATTGTTTCAACACACTTTTTCGACACACCAAAGATGTTCATAAAAGTTCCACTGCATACCTGGATCGCATGTCCCTTTTCGTCGATTAGACGATACAACGTCGTAATCTGTCGTCTGCGACGAATCTCCGTATCGACGGTTCACGGGGACGATGTCGATCAAATTGTTGAAAAACGTCCGTTGAGCTTCATGTTGCCATGATCGATAATGCGTGAATACACTAGTTCGATTTGTATGTGATAATGCATTACAATCATAGGAACAACGACAAGTTATCTGTAAAATTACAAAGAAATTCCTAATGACATTTCCGATTTTCTGATCTTTTTTAAAAAATAAAGCGATTTTTTTTTGTTTGTTTTTCAAATTTTATTTAATGTTCCTTGTTTTTATTATGGCGATATATCTATTGATGGTATTTCATTCGTTAATTTTTTTGATTGTTTAATCGTTTTTTTAATTTTATTAATTTGTTTTGTTTTCGGTATTCTGATATTGTTTCCTCCTTTTATAATATTAACGTTGTTGAAGAAAATTTAACAATTTAAAAATAAAAATAAACGAGAAATCTCAAACAATGAAAATTACGAATTAATGCAACGGGGTCGTAGAAATTACCACAATTATCGTCACCATCGCAAATTTTCCTCCACACGGTTGCGCATGATGGCCCGCTTTGATGTGTGTGAAAAACCGCTCCGAAAGCCATCCTCGGCCATCGCCATTTCCATGCTTCGCCACTGTCGGCCACTGCAAGCCATCGCCCGTCTACACAATGGGCCACATGATGGCCCACGCACATGGGCCACATGATGGCCCACAGTGAGAAGGCAGCATCATAGCTCGGCCAATTTTTAAGCTAGAACGATAGAACTTGAATTAAAAATGGTCGAAAAATCATGCCGAACAACGTGTATTTGTGGAAGAACCCGAAAATGGCGCATAAATATTTCTTAAAATAAAAAAAAAATGGAACATCGCTTACATGAAAACTGGATTGTTTACACACGACTAGCAACACAGACACTACTAGAGTCAAACCCGAGCAGATGTAGGCACTCACAACAACGAGTCATCAGCTAATACCGCTAGATGACGACCCCTGTCTTTTTTTTGCCTAAACTTAGAAAAAGTAACGGTGCTCATCGAATTCCCATAAGACTCAATGAGGGGCTACCCGCGGGCTAGTACTGCGGCTACTCCCATCGCCAGCTTTATTTATTTATTTATTTATTTATTTATTCAAATCTCATTTAACAGAAAATCCAATTATAAAATGAGATACAAAAAATAACAAAAATCATTAATATAAAGCAAAACAGGAATAAAAATAATAATAATAATAAAAAATAGAAGAAAAAGTAAAGAAAAAAATGCACAATAAAAATAACTAAGAGACTACATTAACATATCAATAAAATGTTTTTTAAAAGATTGAAAAGACATGGACAAAGAACCAAACTGATGCTCATTATGACTTCTAAGTATCCTAGGTATTGGTGAGTTAAAATACACAAGAGTACGCGCATAAGAAGTAAAGAATAGCGATTGAGTTCTAACCGGGCGATCAGACACGTAAGAAATGACACACGTAAATGTTGGAAGAGAGTAAGCCATGATAAACCTTATGAAGAAGACATTCATCCAGGCATATTCTGCGGGTACTCAGCAAATGGAGATTTAACAAAAGCAGACGGTCATCATAAGGACGATAAGCAACATTAAACTAGAACAAAAGGCAGCGAGTAAACTTACGCTGAACGGATTCAACAGCATTAGACAGGTGCACGAAACGAGGAGACCGCACTTGGGAGCAATATTCAACAATGCTACGAACAAGAGAAATAAAAAGACGAGCACATGTGTTGATATTGGTTGCAAAGCGAGAGCAGCGCAGAACGAAACCAGCTACTTTTGAAGACTTAGCAACAACAAAAGAAACATGCAGATCAAATTTTGACTTCGGATCAAAGATGATGCCGAGGTCTTTATGTTGATCTACATGCTTCAAAAGACGATCACTCATAAAATATTCAAAGGAAATGGGATTAGGCTTATTGGAAAAAGACATCACGAAACACTTGGAAACATTAAGATCAAGGAAATTCGCAGAGCACCAATCACTGAAAACAAAAAGATCCGATTGTGACTTACAACAATCATTTTGTAAAGCGACAGCACGGAAACTTTTAAGTTCATCAGCATACAGCAGAGAGTCAGACTGAAAGATACAAGGAAGGTCATTGATAAACAATGTGAAAAGGAGGGGATCAAGGATGGAACCTTGGGGAACACCAGAAGTAGAAAAGAAAGGGGAGGAAAAACAACCATTAAACACAACACGGCAGACGTGATCATGGATGTAAGAAGAAAGCCAGGATGTAAGGGAACTGGAAACACCAAAATTACAGATCTTATCCTACAGCGCTGATTGGTTTACCCTGTCAAATGCTTTCGCGAAGTCAGTGTAAATTACATCAGCTTGAAGACCATTGTCCAAAGTGCACGCGACGAAGTTAGTGAATTCCATTAAATTCGTAGTCGTTGAACGTCCCTTGATGAAACCATGTTGCTCTACAGAAAATAAGTGGCTAAAAGCACCATGAATTCTGTCATCAACGATCCGCTCAAGCAACTTCGGAAAACAGGACAGGAGGGAGGGATATAGGACGGTAGTTGGCCACATTTCCAATGTGTCCCGATTTTAAAATCGGAAAAACATTGGCAGCTTTCCAGGTAGAAGGAAAAACACTAACAGATAAACTCAAATTAAATAGTATAGACAAAGGTACACATAAGGAAGATGCAAGAGAGATGTAACAAACACCTTAGGAATGCCATCTGGGCCGCTGAGTGATAATTAATTTAAAAAAAATGATTTTTCACTTCCTCCAAACGCTTTTATTGGAGAATGTGATTATATTAAAAACTCGATTTCGAGAAAAATGAGGGCTACCCCCTTTTGGCCGCGGGTGCTTCATGTACTAATATACAAAAAGAATTGGAAAAATGCATTGAACAACTGCGTTAGAAAACACACAGTCAACTATAGAGTCTGCTTATTCTGCATTCAAGTATAATAAGCTTCCATTCTACATCCACAATGAGTGTCTCATTAACAGTTACTTCACACCTAGTAGGCCCGACTTTGTACACCATGAACCGATAACAAAATTATTTGATACATATTCGCGGCGAAAAACTAAAACCGTGATTTTTAGATAAGTACATCTTAAAGCTTTTTGATGCGACCGCAAGCCGATACATAAACTCCAATAGTATCATTTTCAATGTTTCTGTACTAATTCAATTTTGAAGTACGCGTTATACTCAGAAAGTTCCCAGCGACAGATTTCATTATCTGTAAAACAATTAAAAAAAGAGGAGCAATTTCACATGAAACATAAATGACGTCACCGCTTCAAAGTCTGGCTTAACTTTAGAGTCTCGTCTATTATCTTATCAGGAAAATATTACCTTTAAAATGATTGCATTATAATATTTGCATTAAAAAAAAATCATGTTCTCTTTGTTGTGTTTTAAAAGTTGCGTACAAATTGCGATATTTCAAGGAACAATAAGTTGCAGATCATGCAGTGCATTAGTTTGCATACATTCTCATAAATATGGTCACCACTAAGGTATGGAATCATGTATTCCATAAAAATTCAACTCTATGCTTGTGTCGTTCCATGCCATGCCAAAATGCATTTTCAATGTTATATCGAGAGAAAATTGATGTCATCGCGTCGCACACAAACATAATTATGAACTTCATTTACGGACTTTGATAGGCGGAACTTATAATTTTAATCATTTTTCTGATGTAACTATGTTAACGGTGGTGTACCGATACCCATAAATTGTTTGCAGACTGTGCTATTCGTACGAGACTCTAGACTCTGATTGAATTAAAAATGTTGAAATGGTGCTACAGTCTAAACCGATGAGCGGAATATAAAATCATCTAATGCTGTTATTTTTGCTGGTGGCAGTTTTTGCACAGGTGCTGTTGGCCACGTGTTATGGCTACAACCGTCAATTAGTTGACTGTTAAATTATTGAATGAGCGTGTAAATTCTACGGTCTGAAGGTATGCCCAAATCAGTATTCCGTTGTGGAGTAGGTGAATAAATGAATGTATGGGTCGATTTTTCTCATAAAATCATATCTTTTGAAACGATAATTATAACAGAATACAGGAGTTTAAAGAATCTTTAGTAAATACAACTGGCTTGTCAAAGTGAAATGCATATTTAGTACGACTGAATTTAGTGTGGCCAAAGTATACATACTGAATGAACCAAGTGAAAGATGAATTGAGAGGGAGCTGTGTTGTAAATAGTAATATATTAGTTGCATAAGTTGTTTGGTAAGCTGAAGCAGCTTTGTTTTCTAAATGTTTCTCAGATTTTACTTTTTATTTTAATTAATCTGGAAATAGAATGAAGATACATCAATCTACATCGACAAAAGAAATATTCAAGTTTTCAAGGCATGATTTGCAACTTTTTTTTTAATGAAAAAAATGCTGAACATCGCTTCATAAATTGCACTACACCTGCTACCACCTTACAACATTCCCATTCACTTGTTAACAATTTACTTTGAAGAAATAACAAAATCCGACTTCCTACCATATTCATCGCGGCAAATTCTGAATATATATCAAAATAAATTTGATAGCTTCTACCTTAAGCGTATTCCTTCAATCGATATCGAATGGTTTTCTGTTACCTTTTACAGCAATGCATTATGTGCTTGCCTACATGCTTGCTTTTGCTCACTAACCTTATCGACACCAGCTTGATTAATCATTTTATTACTAACACATAACTGCGCGTTTAGTGATTATGTGTGTGCTATACAAAAAATATGGATAATTGATTAGTATGTGGTGTTAATAGAGTGCCGATTATTTTTTGAAATTCCTGTGGCTTGTTTTGCAGTATTTTTGAGGCTTTTGTGAAGATTTTAATGTTGTGAGCTGTGTAGCATTTTAAAGAGTAACAATGGAAGTTGTGCGAAATAAAGTCAAGACCTTGATAGTAGTAGCCTTATTGGAAAATAATGCCATCAAACTGGTAGAATGATTTCCCTTTTGAATACCTGAGCTCCCCTAATACGATTAAACTATTATAATAATTTTGCAATTTTGAATTTTTCCATCGCCAATATATTAAAACCAATTTAATATTCACTGTTCGTCCAATATCGGTTTCAATAAATTCACTTGTAGTGTATTCATCAGGGGCAAATTTGTATTACTTGCAATTATATAAGCCATTCATTGTGTGGGATTAATTCAATGTATCTGAGAGACGTAAGTCAGAACCGTTTCGATTGAATGCGATCCACGGTAGACGTGGGGCTACATTCTGTGGGTTATGTAGCTCTCGTATAGATAGACATGAAGATAGGAAGCAAATTAGTTCCGCCGACTTCCATGACGCTGAAGACAACGAAAACGCTAGCATTTACTAAACTGCATGCGACAAGTGTGATGTGATTTTGTTATGGTTACATTAATTGATGATATAATGTGGAATTGGTACTCGACAAACGACCTTGAATGAAGGTAATATCAAGTGTGATTATGAAAATGAAAACAAAAACGATTTATCGGAACTGAAAATAAAGAATTTCGATTTAGGCTTGAAAAGGAGACATATTACATCTTTTCATTGGTTTGATTCATCTTTCGGAAGTAGTTGCAATCATATTAGATACAGCTATACATTCGTTGCCCCATTTCCGGCAATTACCAGTGAAAATTTCCAACTTTTGGTTTACTAGAAAGCAACTGCTTCAGATCGATTTCTATTGAATTACTTGGCAAGATAATGACAGTTTTGTTGCATATTCCGGTACAGTGATTTACTTATGTTAGAACAGCCAATTGCAGAGAGTATGCTCGATTGTGTCCTCTTCCATCTCAAACTTGCATAAATTGCTGAATGTCAGTCCTATTTCATTTGCAAGAGATGCAGTATGGCAGTGCCCTGTGCACAAGCCGACCATCGAGCTCAAGCTGTTTCTATTGAGCTTGAGCAATTTGTTGCTTCTGTTTGAATCGGGGAATGGCCATAATAAACTATATTGCACATTTGGACTTTAGTTAGCCCATATGGCCGAATTTAGTTTATTTACGGTGTTCAGTAATATAAAGGCTATTTCTAGCTCCTGAACCTTTCTTCGCCAATTTGTCGGCTTTTTCATTGCCTATGACACCACTATGCCCTGTCACCGACATAATCCGGATAGGAGTATTCTTTGCCCTTTCGTTGGCAATTACTCTGTGCGCCTTAACAGTTCTCGACGAGCATCTGTAAGACGCAAAAGCGAGAACGGCTGCATTTCTTTTGACGCAAATCGTCGTTGCTTTGGTTTATATTCTGCTAATGAACTCAGCTGCTATGCGAATAGCTTATGCTTTAGACTGAAAAACAGTAACATGGTCTGACGGGTAAAAGATCAAGTTCATTGAATAAACGCCCGAGCCGATTTCTGCATCCGTCTTTGACTTGTCCATGTAAATCGAGATGTCACCGGTAACTCCCTTGAACCTCCAGTTTATTTTTGTGAGTGTCTATTCAATTATGTTTACAATATTTGCACTTTTCAACTATATTGTTGCAAAAAATTGCAAAAAAATAAAATTTTTTAGTGCATTAATTTAGGTTAAAATCAGTTTTCCTCACTGATACATGGTCGCGTCTAGACCTATTGGTCCGCAGCGATACCAGATAAGAAGAGAATTCAAAGAATTCAAAGGCTCAGACCAAGCGACCATCGAATGCCCCGTCACGTGCCTAAAATCCGCCAGGCTAGGCTCACGGAATAGCACTATCTTGTTTTCACTCGCGCGGACCTACAGATTTCACTGGTTAAGAGTCGCAGTTTTATGGCATGTACTGCTACAACACAGCGTCCAGTAATGCAGGTAAGCACTTAGCAGCTGTAAATTGTATGACCCCCACATGATTTTGGTTACCACCACATGTAATCTGCACTCACTGTAATCTGCATCATATTGGAGAACTTAACCATTTCGAGAGATACGGAAGTTAGAAGTCTTCCGATCCAACTAGCGGAAAACTGACAACATGTTTGACTAATAATGCCTTCTCATTCCCATCAATACCTTTATATCCGAAAACCCAGCAGACTCTGTTTCTTCTAATGTTTCTGTTCAGGGCCTAAATTAGCCAACTGCGCTCTTCAATTTGTTCTTGTGTGAGTCGTCAGTGCTTTTTTATGTAAAGCCTGAAGGCTAGCTCTACATTGCACTTCTTCAGATTTGATTTCCGCTCATTTCTCGCATTCGCTTAAAATCTTCTGTTGAAGCAAAGTATGTCGGAGGTAGAAAGTAACGCACGACCATTCGTTTAGAGCGATTTATTAGGACTGACTTAAAACTAAGAGATACAAATAACGTAAGGCTATATGAGCATGCAGTGTTGCATTTTAACAAGGGCTAAATACATTTTGACACTTCCCCTCAACACTGCGTTGGTTATTACATATTATCAATGATAGGGATATAACAGAAACAAATTTTCAATTTCAACGTTTTTCAAGTGAGAAATAAACTTTTATCTAATATAGCCCCATGGCTTTACAAAAATTCAGATGTTTTTCTTTTGTCAAATTTTTTGTTAATACATCTGCTACCATATAATTAGTTGAAACATATTTAATATTAATTTCGCCTTTGTTGCACTGAAAGAAAAACTCTTGGTTGGTTCAACCATTTTTAATAGTATTGCAACGATTCATTCAAAATCGTTAAACGAACTACGGAAAATAGTTATTTTTACTATGTTAATATAGTTAATTTAACGATATAAAAGTAGTTGGTTCTGGTTATACAAAAAATATCACAACGTTCATGAAATCAACTGTTTTAATTGTTTCATAACCACGAAAAACAGTTGATAAATAGAAAAATATTCATCAATTCACTCAAAACTTCAACGTTTCGAATTATCAACAGTTTTTATGGTACTTAAACTACTTCGCAATAGTTGATTTCAGCAAACGTAATTTGGAATTATTCTACGCAAAGTAGAATGGTTTCAACATTTGGACGTTTTTCATGCTCCGAATGAAATTGTTTATCAACCACGCATCATGGTGCATAAAAGTAATCAACGATTTTCTTATGGTTGTTTTAACTATAGCCCTAGTTGATGCAAAAACAACTAAGGCAAACTATTGATTTTTCATACTCCTCATACTCATGCTCCTATTCTATCATAGAAGTTTCATATGATACATGGCAAAATTGTGTTCGGTTTGCTGTTCGATATAATTCATATGCATGTTATGCAGTGAAGCCTTTATATTACCTTGTACGACGCTATTTTGTTCACAATACAGCGTTTTCCGCTGTGGCATAGCATTGGGCTGCGGCAAAGCGCAGGCAAAAAATTAGAATGCACTGTTTTGTATGGAAACGCGCACAATAGCTGCGGCCGAATTTGCGGCAGCGGCAGAATTTGCCAAATATCTAATTTTGCCGCACCGCTAGCGGTGATACCTACCATAGGTTGGCATCACCTTTAGGTTGAATTAAATCTGTTTGAATTAGGTTGAATGGTCTGGTGGAATAGACAAGCGGTGGCTGGTGTGTATTGTGATAAGCCAACCTAATCCTCGCACAACAGCATTTAGCAATACAAAAGAAAAAAAAAATGAATTTGGTTGGTGCCTTGGTTGCATTGACAGCGGCATTGTCGGGGCATTGTGATTCACCAAATTCAACTGCGGCATTCACGCCTCCCCTGCCTATATTTCGTAATATGTATGGAAAAAAAGTAAGCAACCACAAACAATGGTTGGAATACCATTGTTTGTGGTTGCTTACTTTTTTTGCACCACGGACGTTGTTTATCAACCACGCGTCATGGTGCATAAAAGTAATCAACTATTTTTTTATGGTTGTTTTAACTATAGCCCGTAGTTGACGCAAAAACAACTAAGGAAAATTGTTGGTTTTACCAAGATTTTTCTTTCAGTGTGTAGACATCTCGAACGTGATGGTACTTTATTTCGATGTGCTTGCTTCGTGGATGGTGCACCGGGTTTTTAACGAGCTGTTGTGCACTAAGGTTGTCGCCATTAATTACAACGCTATTTTGCTGAAAGCCCATCTCGCAAAGTAGTTTCTTTAAGTATATAGCCTCTTTAGCAGCGGAAGACAAGGCCACATACTCGGCCTCTGTGCTGCTCAAGGCCACCATGCTTTGCTTCTTGGACTCCCAGGTGATGACGCCTCCAGCTAGGAAAAATGAGAAGCCAGTAAATGACTTCCTGTCAATTCGGTCGCCACCCCAGTCAGCATCGGCGTAACCTGCAAGTTCTTCACCAGTCTTGACATAATGTAGTTTGAAGTGAGAAGTTTTGTTGAGGTATCGCAAAATATGTTTTGCGCCAGTCTCGTGCTCGATGTGGGGATCCACATTTTTCTGCGCCAATTTTGCGACTGAGTGTGCTATGTCGGGTCTTGACAGCACAGCAAGATACGTCAAGGCTCCAATCAGCGACTGGTATCTCTCCTGGTTGGCTCGCGTACAGTCTGTGTTGCTGCACTGGATTTGATAACCTGGGTCCAAAGGGGTTTGAACTGATCGACATTCACTCATGTTGTATGTTGATAGGAGTTCGTCTATGAAGCGCTTTTGACCAACAGTAATGGAACCCGTATCGCCAACACGCTGGATCTCCAAGCCCAAAAATTGTTTTGCAGGGCCACTGTCCACCACCTCAAACTCATTGGAGATTGCTTCTTTAATCGCATCCAGTTCTTCTTTTACTGTGCTACCTAATAGTAGATCATCTACATAAATTACGATTAAGTTATATTTATTGTTTGAGTTCTTGGTGTAGAGACACGGTTCACTTGGGCAAGGTGAGAACCCAATCTTCTTAAGTACCGCATCAAGCTTCATATTCCAGACTCGGCCGCTCTGTTTAAGGCCATATATAGATTTCTGTAGCTTTAGAACGCCTTCGGGAAATTGCTTATCATTGAACCCCTGTGGCTGCTTCATATAGATTAAATCGTCGAGTTCGCTATTTAAGTAAGCAGTGGTTATGTCCATTTGATGCAGGTGAAGTTTAAGCTCCACTGCTAAAGCCAGCATCATCCGGATAGTGGAGTACCGCACTACGGGGGAAAAAGTCTCCGTATAGTTCACACCGAACTGTTGGCTGCACCCCTTTGCTACCAGACGGGCTTTGTAGCGTTGTATGCTGCCATCTTGGTTCCGCTTTAAGCTGTAGACCCACTTGAGCCAATGGGTTTCTGTCCTGCAGGTAACTCCGTCAGTTCCCAAGTTTTGTTTGCAACTAATGCCGAATATTCTTTATCCATTGCTTCGATCCACTGTTTTGATTGGTTTGATCGCACAGCGTCATGGTAATTTTGCGGCACTTGAATCTCCTTCTCCATGACGTTGAGCGTATGGTACTGCTTTCTTGGACGGCCTGCCTTACCGGTTCGAATTATTCTTGGTCGACCACAGCCAATCTTCATTTTGTTTTGCTCATCCCCGTAGTCTCCGCTGTTGCCTTGAAATTCTACTCCTTTTCTAACTTGGTCATCAAAAGGTTCAATCTCTTGTTTACTGAGTTCTGATGTGATGATTTGTTCTCGGACTATGTCTTCAGTGTTATGTTGATTTTCATCATTGTGGTTTTCATTATCAGAGGCGTGGCTGGATATAGTGAAAATATTCGATGCGAGCTCTGGTGTTGCGCCTTTTTCAATAAAAATCACGTCTCTACTAACGATAATATTTTTGTTTTTATTGTCGAACAAACGATACCCTTTTGCTTCGTCAGAGTAGCCGATCATGGTGTACTCCTTTCCTCGTTGCCTAAATTTTCGCGTTTGTGTTTTATCCAATGCGATAGCTGTCGATCCGAACACACGCAGATGAGACACACGAGGCCTTTTATTATGAAATGCTTCGTATGGTGTTACAGTTAAAGCTTTCGAAGGAGCTCTATTGCGAAGATAGGCAGCTGTGGCGATCGCCTCTGCCCAGAAATTTTCACCTAACCCTGCTTGAACAAGCATGCACCTGGCCATATCATTCAATGTTCTATTGGCACGTTCTGCCACACCGTTTTGTTGCGGTGTTCGTGGGACCGTTAGCTGTCGTTTGATGCCATGTTTCTTGAAAAACTCGTCGAACTGCGCGTTTACGAATTCACCGCCATTGTCGCTCCTGACGCACTTTATATATTTTCCCGTTTGCTTTTCTGCCATTGCTTTAAATTCTTTAAATGTAGAAAAAGCTTCATTTTTCGATTTTAAGAAATACACAAATATCATGCGCGACATATCGTCTATGAATGTGATAAAGTATTTCGATCCACCATTTGACAAAACATTTACTGGACCACAAACCTCAGTATGGATCAGTTCTAAAATATCTTTTGCTCGATTTTCAGAAGCGCACGGAAAGGGTTTTGCACAAATTTTCGCTTTTGCGCACGTTTCGCAAACGACGTTGTTTGCATTATCTTGCCAGTTGAGCCCCAGCACCAGGTTTTTGTTTTTGAGTAACTTCATGCTATCAAAATTCAAATGGCCAAAGCGATTGTGCCATTTTATAATATCATTTTCGGCACTGGCAAGCATGCATCGCTCGGTTTTTACGCAACATTTCACATCCTCAGTGATATACAGCCCTTGCACACACTTGGCTTTCATATAAATTTCATTGTTTTGTTCTTTGACATATGCACTATTGTGTTCAAAGATAACTTTAGCGCCAGAATTAGCCAGCCTACTCACTGAAATGAAATTAATTTTTAGGTTCGGCACGTACAATACTTCATGGAGTATTGCTTCACCACGAGACGTTTCAATTATAATGTCTCCACGGCCAGTTGCATTTATGAACGTATTTCCGGCTAACACTATTTTTTCTGTATGTGGTTCAAATTTGTTGAAAATTTCTTTGTTGCCACACAAATGTGCTGTCGAGCCGCTGTCTAAACACCAGGAGGATTCACAAAATGAGCTTTCATTAACTGCGGCGAACACAGAAAAATGTCTATTTGTTTTGTTCCCAGTCCCATTTCGTTCCTTGGGCTCTCTTTTTGACTCGTTGCAATTTGCCGCTATATGTCCGCGCCGACCGCACACAAAGCACTTGCCATTGAACTTGCTTGCGCTGTTTCTATTGTTGTTGTTATTGTTGCTGCTGCTGCTTCTACTTTTGCCGTTGAATCTTCCGCTAGCTGGTTCATACTTCGGTTCTTCTCGTTCTTTTATTTTTGTTTTAGCATTGAATGCCCTCTGCGTGTTGACTGGGTCATCGCTCTTTTCCACCCTTCTATCTCCTTCTTCCATAATTTTAATTTTTAGCGCGTCGAGGTGGGGAAGATTATCACGCGATTCAATTGCTACAACAAAGTTTTCGTAGCTTGGCGGCAAACTTGCAAGCAACATAATGGTTAGCAGCTCATCAGGCACATTGATGTCTATTTCGTTTAGCTGCTCAACAATATTGTAGAAACTAGCAATGTGGCTATGCAGGTCATCGTGTTCACCCATATTAAGTGTAGAAACTAGCAATGTGGCTATGCAGGTCATCGTGTTCACCCATATTAAGTTGCAAAAGCTTTTTAAAGAGGTGGACCTTTCTGGCAGGTCCTTTTGGCTGGTAAATGCTTTCCAGTTTTATCCACGCTTCTTCAGCCGTGCTGCATTGTTTGATGTGACCTAACTGCCCTGGCTTTACCGACAAACAAAGCATTGCTAGGGCCTTTTCGTCGCCATTGTCCCAAGCCGCTGCTTGTGACTGCCACTGCTGCATCGCTGTCGCGTCCTCTTCATTCTTTGGCTTTGGTGGCCGCATTTGTTTGCCACATACTGTCTTCCATAAGTCCGCACATATTAGCACGCTTTTTATTTGCACTCGCCATGTTGAGTAATTTAACTCATCCAGTTTATCGATGTTGTTCATGTTTGAATTCATTTTAAATTAGATGCGACACACGCACAAGCAAATTATTTCTCTCTATTTTTGTTTGCCTTCCAAAACGGCACACGCACACACTCACAAGGAATAACGCTTCGTTTTTTCTTTTTTTGTCGCGACGCACGCACAAAACAGGTAACCTGCGTTTTCTTGCTAAATTTAATCACACACACATACAGGCGACTTACTGCCTGGGCCCATAACCTGTCGGAGGTAGAAAGTAACGCACGACCATTCGTTTAGAGCGATTTATTAGGACTGACTTAAAACTAAGAGATACAAATAACGTAAGGCTATATGAGCATGCAGTGTTGCATTTTAACAAGGGCTAAATACATTTTGACAAAGTAGTCAGTGCAGCTTGTGGTCCGTTTTCCAATATCAATGTGGCCAAAGGCTGGTGTCTCGTAATGTCCTGATTCTTTAAGCGCGACAGCAGATTTTGCAGAGTTCAAGTTCAATGCACATGTATTACAGAGAGCTGCCAATCACTGGCCTCTGTTCGCCATGTCACAGCGAAAGTGATTTGAGCTATTTCCGGTCATCTGACCATGCAGTTGTAAGTAAGTATTGGCACTGTGTATTAGGCCCCAAGCATTACCTAGCATCTACTTCTTGGCGTAAATAGCGTTACTTTCTCTCTTGTTAGTCTCACCTTCCAGGCAAGTCTGCTGTGTTGAATGAAACCCTAGCACTTAATGAGCCACTTGTGACTTAATCTACCAAATGATTATATTTCAGAAATCTTTTGTTTTCTTGCGATGAGCATAAGATTGGTTTTATCGGATTTGATGCTCAGGGTTACAAATTTTTCCAACTTAATACTCAGCTCGAAAGCATACTCAATGAGCTGTTCAAAGGTATGTCGGAACCTACCCGAGACAATACCCACAATGTCGTAGGCGTAGGACACCACTATGAGTCCCTTGCTATCCAGCCTTTTTAAAATTGTATTTGTCTCCAGTTTCGACAAGAAAGATGATAAAACTTTCCCTTGAGTTGTGTCTGTGAATCTTTCTAATGATTGTGCTCCCGTCCACTCCATTGATGTAAGCCTTTGTTTAAGTATCTTATCCATCCAGCCGTAAAAAAACTGATGTAGCAAAGTGCTGCGCATGCACTACATATATAGTGGCATGAGCTCTAAAATATAGCTTCCAATGAGCTATAAAATATAACTTCACATTTGATAAACTGTGCATAGTGCATATCCCCATGTAACATAGCGTGGGAATTATGATCATTTAGGCGATGTACATGGTTCCCTGAGCTATAAAATAGCGCCTCAAGACTTATATAAATAATGGACACATAATGGATTTTTTTGCTTTATGTGCATTCTTGACTCCTATGCACAGCGTCACATAGTCCCGGCGCCTATGCCTACAGTCTTAGTGCATATTATTATAGTGAACTATATAAGGTTTCAATCAGCTCGTGTAGCTTAGTGAGTAGAGCATCGACACTTGGAGTTTGGCATCACTGGGTGGAATACAGGTTCGTGCTGACTTCAAATTTACTAGTATACATTTGCCACTAAGTCACAAAAATCACATAAATCACAAAATCAACTATGTACATAGCGCCAAAAGTAACTATAAAAAGCTTCAATTAAGAAGCATTTAACAAGCCAAAAAAAGATTGATAATCAGTTGACAACCACGAAACGAAAATAATTATACGAAGTCAAAATTTTCTCAGGAAACGTATGGTGTCATGAAACGTTTACGTATGCTCACGGAATTAACAGAAAAGAAGGTGTAAGTGACCGTTTCCGTATGGAAAGAATGATGTATGTATACGTTGTAAAAGAAAATGAATTCATTTATATACGTCATCAAATCAGTCAAAATCTGATAAGTATAAAAAGGGAGAGTAATTTTGATGTTGCAATTATCTAGAATGAGTAAAGTGGTCAATACGTTCCCGAAAACCTGACATTCCCTAAATACCCACCAAATAATGGTTCAGCAAATACACAGCTCATCTTGAAAGTGATTGAACTATTTACCATACTTTACTTATGAATTGATATGATATTTACAGTTTTGGATTTAGTTCTTTCTAGTATTCCCTTTTATCCAGTTCCTTTCGTATATGTGAAACTTGATCCCCATCATCCCCATCCTTTGTTGATGTTGATATTGACCTTGAATCCCGGTTGAGGAATTAAAGTACTATCTTACAAATCGTTACAAATGCCCACTGAAATCTGTCTTACCTGTTGGAATTCGTTTTTCAGGAGATTTGATGTTGATTGTACATTTGATGTTGATTGTCAAATTCTTTTTGATTCCATCGAAGGACTTCAATATGTTCAAATCAACCAAAATAATTTTGGCCCTACAATCGTACCCTTACGTCCAATTCCTCAGTTCCTGATTCTATGGATCTTGATGACGCTGTTGCTAATAGCATTCATACTACCGGTAAAGATTTAGCTACCTTTATCTCATCTTCCTTTCAAATGCATCAATCTCTTCTATATCTGCTTATTTCACCCGTACCTCACCTACTTTATCCTTGCTTGGCATCAATTGTTTGCATGTTGAAATTCTGATGCATATTGTAGATCTGGTAAAGACGGTATTCCCAATATCCTGGTAAAATCCCTCTCATCGTCTTTCTCCCGTCCTAACTCCTTCTTCTATTGATTAAGTAAACTTCTTGAATGCCTTGTTCCGTAGTTCCACAAAGATCTATTCTAGGTCTTTTACTTTTCGTTTTGTTTTTCAATGGCCTTCCTTTTGTGACTAACGCCTCCTGTCTTCTAAGTATATGCAGATGACTTAAAATCGTACAGTGTAATTAAGTCTTCGGACGATTGCTATCATTTGAAAGTTGATTTGAGTGTCCCTAGCCTCTAGTGTCTAACCAACTAAGTGTCACCAGATGTCATTTCCCTAAATGGGTGTTTGCTTTTCAAGATTTGTGAACAAAGTCGTCCTAGTGAATCGTCTGAGGTATCCTCTTCTTTTTGCACGTACGGAGGTCTACTTTCATTCACTTTTTTTGTATTTTTCACAATCCTTTTAAGTTTGCTCTTCTCATTCGTTTTTTTATTAAAATATGTAGTACGAATTGTTATCTTTAATTTCATTTAAGTTTTGTTTGATTATTTTGGCTGTCATTGTTTTTCTTCTACAATTTCTCGTTTTTATTTTCCTTTTTTTTTCTATTTGATATATTTTTTTCTATTTCTGTTTCTTTTTTCACCTGTTGACGGTGTAAAAGAAATATAGCAATTGATAAATATAAAAGACTAGTAAATACAACCCTGAACATACATACCCGCACGTTTGATTCGAGTACCCACTGTGCATCATTTCTCCACTTGCTCTAAAACAATCCAATAACAATAATAATAATAATAATGGAAGCTTTATTAAAGTGTTTGCGTTTCACAGAGGTTAAAATATGTTTATTCTAGTATTTAGACAGGGTCTTTACAGCTAAGTTATATATTATACAAAAATGAAGTATGAACATTTACAATAGTGTATTAGGGGGTTTTAGGAAAAATTAGCTTAAAACCTAATGATCTGCTTAGCCTAACCTAAATAAACTTAAGACTCTTGCTTAAAACTAGCCTTAAGAGCAACTAACCAAATGATTGGAGCCTAAGGAGTACACCAGGGGGTTAGAAGAAGTGTTACACCTTATTAAAAATTTGGAGGCACAAGTCTGAATCATTTGACGAATTGTTCTAAGTTTAGCCATCTTGTGGAGCATATATGTGGAATTGTGAAAAGGTTTGTTAAGGATTATTTTAAGACACTTATTTTGGATGATCAAGCTTATGACTGTCAGCACATTTATACCAGGTTAGGCAGCCGTAAAGAATTATTGGTAAAGAATTATTGGTAGTTGTAAATAAGTAGTTTATTGTCAGTTGAAAGTTTCGATTTTCTGTTTATCAGTGGGTAGTTTGAAAAAATGCTCTTCAATATTTTAGATTTAATAATTTCCGTGTTTTTGTTGAATGTTAATTTGGAGTCAAGATGCAAACCGAGGTATTTTATGTCTTTCGACCACTAGATATTGGACCCTAAGATATTAAGCTGTGGGTTTGGGAGATTCCTTGCCGCACGTTTTTTAGAAGCAAAGATAGCCTGCGTTTTTTAAGAATTGATTTGAATTTTCCACTTGTTGCAGAAGTTGCTTATATGTTGAAGCTGAAGCTGCAGGTTATTGACTATGGAATCTGGATTGCTGCCGCTAGAGAATATGGCGGAGTTATCAGCGTACATAGCAATATTGCAGTGCGGAAGTTTGTTCAGATAGGACATGAATAAGTTGAAGAGGGTAGGACTTAAAACTCCATCAGGAATTTCGTACTTGTTTGAGAAAGACTGTAACTTGACAGAGTAAGATCTAGACAATAAGAACGAGCTTGCTTATAATCTTGCAAAGATAGACGGGGAATGAGTACTTGATTAGCTTGTAAATAAGAGCATCGTGCCAGACCGTGTCAAAAGCCTTTTCTATGTTCAAAGCAATTAGTCCAGTGGATTTTTTGAACCCAAACTGAAAGTCTGGGATGACTGCGAAATTTTGAAGATGCTGCTGGACCCTGGAAAGAATCACTCTTTCGAAAAGTTTACTCAATGTTGGTAACAAACTAATTAGTTTGTAGCTGCTAGGTAACTGAGAATTCTTACCTGGTTTCGAAATAGGAATAATAGTAGAATTTTTCCACATGTTGGGGAAATATCCTAGCTTCAAACAACAGTTGAAAGCGAAAGAAAGTAAGACAACTGCTTTTCTTGGCAGGTTTTTAAAAAGGATGTTAGATAATCCATCAGATCCAGCAGATGATTTTACTTTTAAGCATTTGAGAAGAGAACGCAGCTCAGCAGGGGAGCAAAAGCACAGAGGTTGAAAGTTGGACGGGCACCAGGCAAGCTTAGGAATTTCATCGGCAACTATTTTTCTAGTTACAACTTTATACTATACACAACTAAAACATAATAAACTAGTAGAATTCTGAATTCAATTGATTTTTTCCTCATTTAATGCCCACTCCTTTTCATACTTTTCAAAACGAAGCCAATTCCAAACTCACTTTGAGAAAAATTCCATTTAAATTTTCTATTTCATGAGCCAAGAATTTTCTCAGTACCAGCAGCTTGTGCGGATTGTTCACTCAACTTATTGTTCATACATATGTACATATATTGATTTGAACACAACGAATTAGTTTAGCGAAATTTCCGTGTGGCTCATAAATATTTCATCGATTACTGTATTTTATCCAACCCCAGCAAAGAAAATTTCTCTCATCCGTAAGTAAAAGTAAGTCATATCTTTCTCAATAATGCACTGAGTGCTTATCCTAAGCTGTAACACACGTCTGAAGACGATTGCAAAACGGATAAAATAATCAAATTGACTAAGCAAATTCAGATTGAATTGAATGTAATGTTTGTGCTAGAGAAAATTTATTTCTAATGAAGTATAATTATGACGAGAACTACATACTCTGGAGAATGAAGCTGGCAGGAAAATATAATTTTAATGTCTTCTATACCGAAGTAATTTGATTTTATTTGTTATGGCGCAGTTCAAATTTAATTCGATTAGATTAGTAAATTACTGAATGGGTTACGTTTTAGATTGAAATTGTCTCAAGAGATAACTGACTGTAGAATAATCATTAATTTGTCCTTTATGATTACGTAAAAGAAGAGTTTAAATTGGTTTAGTTGCAGTCATTAAATAGGTTTAATGATGTGTGCTTTATAGCGTCTCTGCAAAAATTTCTCACAGTAATCAAGTTGCACTATTCTGGCGAATACAACGGTGAGAAAGATAATTAATTTTATATCCTAAGGAAGTACTTCGATGCCAAAAACAAATGCGATATACTCTCCTACGTTATTATCACACAGGTTAATGTGAGGATAATATGCTAAGCGTATGCCAGTGATCGATGTTACTGCAAAAGCGGCCTTATCAGTACAAACTTTTTGATACTACATACAATCAGTGACAAAAGTCATGGCACCTGAGTGCACTTATCGTTTTGCAGATACATATCTTCTAAAATATTAAAGCCATTCCGTTGTGTTTTAGAAATAATAAATATTTATTTATATAGATTATGAATATATAAAAACAAATCAAATTTCACAAAATTAAAAAAACAAAACAACCTCGTTTATACAAAAATTATACTTTTGCCGCGACAAAAGTTATGGCACTTGATTAGAATATTATTATTAGAAAATTGTATCTTTTAATAGCAGTATATTGAAATTAATATTTAGTTGGATATCCTTTTAATTGTATTACCGCTTTCAAGCGCCTTTGCATTGATTGGACTAATTTTAGCGTATATGAATTTTTGATATTAGCCCATTCTTGCCGTATGTCATGTTTCCTTAAGTTTTTTCCAATTCACTCCAAAGATTCTCAATCGGATTGAGGTCTGGTGACTGAGGAGGTGTATCCAGCATATGAGGAGTGTTAGAGATTATTCATTGTTTCACAATGTATGCTGTATGCTTGGGATCATTATCTTGTTGAAAATAATAACCACCACTCAAACCCAATTTTCCCGCACTATTTTGCAAATGTTTCTTTAAAATGGCTAGATATCCGAAACGATCCATTGTGCCTTCTATAAACTACATATTTCCCACGCCGTTTGCAGACATGCATCCCCATATCATAACGCCACCGCCACCATGTTTCACTGTAGCATGTAAATGTTTCGGCAGTAAACTTTCGCCTTGTCGACGCCACACTCTTATGCGACCACCACTTCCAAAAATATTAAATTTCGATTCATCGGAAAAAATTACCTTGCTCCAGAAGTCAGCTGGTGCATTTAAGTATTTTCTGGCGAATTCTAGACGTTTTTTTTATTTGCCTTGCTTATGAACGGTTTTTTGCGAACGACACGGCTTCTAAGTCCATTACTTCGTGTGACTCTTTGAATACTCCTTGGAGAAATTTTCTTTCCATATTCAACTGAAGCTGCTTGGCTTAGTTCACTTGCAAATAGTTTTGGATTAACCTTGACTTTGCGTATTATAATCCGTTTATCGTTGTCGGTTAAAACTTGGGGGTGGCCCGTTCTTGTCTTGTTTTTAATTCTGTTTTCTATTTCCTATCGTTTTATTATATTTCTTGCTGTTGACTTACTCCTTTGTATATATTCTCCAATTTACTCATAAGTTTTCCTATCTTTCCTCGTATTTAACACAATTTTCCTTTCTTCACACGTTGTTTCTTTCCTTGACATCTTTTTTAATCACGAAACACTTTAAAAATTGACTGAATCAACATAAAACTTTCTCAAACTAAAATAGATAGACCACCAAATTGATATTTACTTCCAACAGGCTACACAGTTCCTGGAAATTACTGTTATTGAATAAGCAACCCGCTGAGTGCCATGATTTTTGTCGCGGCATTTGTGTACTACGCAGCAAATTTTACGCTTCATGGACAAACGCAATGCAATATTGAAATCCCGTAAATAGGAAAATATAGTTGCTATTATAAAGATTATATTTTGAGTAATTTACTTATAAAAATTAAAAACCATCCTGAATGGTACTTATTGTTTTTCTATACAATTAAAGGTGCCATGACTTTTGTCGCTGACTGTATGTCGTTCGGTTTCATGCGCCGTTAGTCATAGCTCAAGATAAATGATGCCTGTGACCTGAATCACCTGCTTCCTTTTGAAAACTCTTCGGCATAAGCAAAATGTAACTAGTCTGTTCTCTGATATATTCACTCTTTCCGCTGTCGTTTAACGAATGCCATTTCCTGTTCGATCGTAAATTTATTTCTAACGTAGATATCTGGCATAGGAAAAACATTAATCAATAAACAACCCTAACATAAAATATAATTCCTGCAACGATTTCCGTATTTTTGGCCTATCTTCAGTTGCATTTCAGTCTGGAAACTCTAACACCGTATTCCGTTTTCCGCCATTAAATCCTTCATAAAAACAATCAATTTTCATGATGGCCGTCTTAAATTTGCTACAACCATCATTTAAATGTTCGTATTCTGCAGTCAGTTTCCCTAGTTGCTAGTTTCGCGATTCTACTCTAGCTCTAGCCAATACCAACCAGCTGCAAGGGAACACATACTTCATATTGATACTAAATTATTCTTCAGGCAATACCACACTCTAATAAAAAACTTGTTCCAGATTTCCATTTTCTTTTATTTATTTTATTTTTTGACGTTCAAACGATCGTTGATGACTCGGAACAGCAAAGAAAGCTTGACCATGCTCCGGAGCGCGCAAGAGATCAAGAACGATGGAGTCGCAGTGGCAAGGTAACCTGTTGTTAATGGGAAATCTGGCGACTGGGGTCGTTGAGATTCTGATGGCTATGCGTCGCTGTGCGGTAAAACGTTGTCTCTATTATAAGAACGACGATCGTCATAGATAGAGCTAAATGCGAGAAAGAGCAGCAACAGCAGGAATAACAACAGAAATAGAAAAAGCATAAAATGCATACCGAAGTGAGTAAACTGCTTTTCAAGTGGATGATTTATTTTTAGAAGCAGCACAAATGGTTTTTGTAGTGTGCCTGCAGAATCAACTCTGGACTAGATGTCTGTGTAGTTAAGACTATGATCTTGAACTAACAGTTCGTCCAGATGATGTAGTTGTACAATGGAACAGAAATACGTGAAAGTCGTTTGATGTTAGTCGCGGGGCGCTATGTTTTACTGTATTCAATAAGTGAATAAAATCTAAAATTTTCTATGTGTAAATTCGGATATCTTGTTCGCGGCTCGGCTACCATACGATTCAACGATTAAACTTTAAATCTAAGACCCCAAGTTCATTCTAAACCAAATTTCCAGGAACCAGCCTGGTTGAATCAGTTTGCCATCAAAATTGATTTGTTGTAATTGATTTGTTCATCTCAACTAAAAAACTAACTAAGTATCATTTTAAACTAAGATGATTTTCAAAAAAAAAAAAAAAAAAACAAAACAAAAAAAAAAAAAATACTGCAAAAAGCCAGGTGCACGCAACATCACGTTTCTTTCCTACATCTAAGCTGACCGTTCTACCAAGTTTCGAATCTGTTTTGCACATCATTTAGCCGCTGGCCTAGATCTTTTTTTCGATTTGCAAACACTTCATTACAACAAGTCATTATGAACTTATTTTCCGGATGCGAATCGAACAGGAATTGTTTATTTTATTAAATTTTAAATGAAATTTGGCGAACTGCTAAGAATTTTTATAGCTCGCCAGTACCTAAGCCACCGACAAATAATTCGCAATTTATCGCTGAGTTATAATTACAACCATGTGTTGTTACTCATTCGGAATAGATGGTCTTTTTTGAATTGATGCTTAAGGAAATGCCTAATGGTAAATCTGGAGCGGACGCCAAGAGAACCGTTGCAAGTAGGACCGGAAAATTATGCGGTTCGAAGTGATGATTTGATGAAATTATATAACCTTGGTGCGAAGAGTTTTTGGGCGATGCAAACAATTAATTTTGTAATTTTATGTTGTAGTTTTCGGCAGGCCGTAAACAAGAGGCTATTTTGAATTTTTGGTTTAATGGCGAAATATTGTATAGTTTATCTGAAAGCTGTAGCAAAGTTATGGATTTGTTGAAGTTATGTGCATGCATAGATCGTTTATAGGCATTGTATACGTGCCGTTAGCTTATACCCCTAAGTAACTAATATAGAGGTAATGAAAAAATCTAAGAATTAGTGAGTGTTTGAATTGTAGAGGGAACAAATTTGCAGATTATGTTTCACGAAAATTTGACAATAACTGAAATAAGTTGTCATATGTCTATAATGGAAAGAACGCCATTTATAAAAATTAAGAAGAACCAAGGTCCAAGGATAGATTCTTGAGGAGCAGCAAGAGAAAGGCAAAAGGCAGAAGAAAATAGGCTTTGTGTTGATATTTGACCTGATAGATTGCGGTTACAAAGAAACGCGCCAAATTATCCTAGCATACAGCAACAAGCAAACACTTTTGAAAAGTTTATTTTTTCAAGCTGTAAACTATTCTATCATGTTGCTTACGGAAACAGGGAAGAAGGTAAATAGGTGAGTTATTAAAAATCTCGTCAGTTTTGAAAAGGAAACAAAAGTATTGGAAACTATTGGTTGATAGACCTAATGTAAAAGAAAATAGATAAGTTGTTCAAAAGGCTAGTGTTTCTGTCGATCTACATTCTGCTCCGGCGCCACGCCAATAGGTCGGATACCTGGGGCAGAAAGGTTCCGAATACGCTTGTCTTCAACAAAATAGGCCTGAAAATCTACAGGGAGTCAGCAGCAGCCTAAATCGCAGAAAATAAGGTCAAAAAATATTACAAATTATCACTGTGTTTCAAAAATACTGAGCTACATCGTTGCCTGTTTGAGATGCTCAAAGCGTTATTCATTCCCTGAGTCACCTAAATCCCAGAAAATGTCAAGAATGCACTGGTTTTTTTTCTTCTAAAAAGCTCATATCGTCTATGACGGGGACGATGACCTTACTGAGGTTTGTAAATTGCTAGGAAAACGAAGCAATTTCCAACCACGTGAAGCAATTTTCAACCAGCTCTTCCTGAAAGGAAGCCAAATAATTAGTGACGACTCGAGTCAGATGACCATGCTAATGTAGTCTTTAGCGTCAAATAACTTCTGTATGAGCAAAAGTGATTGCAGAAAAAAAACTTCAAGCAGTGCTTCAATTCTCAGTGCTTACGGCATACTACCTTAAAGTGTTAACTTGCCACTCGTTGTGTTTAATGTAACAATATTTACGCCAGCAAAGAATGTGGCATCCTAAAAGGCTGTGGTTTAGTTTTCTGCAAAAACTACAAAACAAAAGCCCACCAAGTTAGCTATATACGGGACAAAATCAACTGATAAAAACACTGCTTAGCGTGGTGGTTTTTAAACCAGCCTCTTTACGGCAGAGGATGAAAAAACTCCCGCAAAAAAACAAGATTCTCTCAATGAACTTTTGGTAATGCACTATCATCCACCGACTCAGTAGCGTTTGGGGAATGATACAAATTTTTTGGCTCCAGCCTTTTTACCTTGGTTATTCAAACCAGGAATTTCATCCCAACATTTGGAAAACTCTCATCCTAGTCTCAAAAGCGAGATGTTTTCATTTCGCTCGCCCTTCGTCTAGCTGCCCATGCGTCCTCTTAAGTGGTCGTAGGACTCCATACCTTCTTGGACCTTGGATTTAGGCTGTGCTAAACTAGCTATCTTTGTTTCCATACACAAAAAAAGTTTGGTCAGGACATTCTGAACGAAGAAAACTCTGACATTACACTAGTTTACACAAAAAATGTACCTCGTGAAAAAAAGTTTTTTGAGCCTAATTCGAGGTCGCTGAAAACGAAAATGACACTCATTTATTTTTTCAAAGAAGCGTTTTCGAGATATTCGTAAAAAACTTTTTTTTCGGTTTTTTCTTTAGTTATGTCCAAATATCTCGAGAACGATTGACCTTACCAATATCAAAAGTATACTGATTAAAAAGTACGTGTTTTCCCTTTACGACGATATCAATTTTTTGATAATTGGAGAAATATTGTTCAAGTTTCAGGCGGTTGAAGTTTAAAAAAATGTGGTTTTTCTAGCTTTTTTGAAAATTGCACATGTTTATTTGTTCTATTAAGTTACATAAAATTGTTTTAGACATATAATATCATTTTCAAGTAACAGATAATGTAATTGCAAAAATATAAAGCCTACACTTGCCCAAATCAGACAAAAAGTGCAGTAGATATGACTCATTATGTAAAAGAATACAAGTTCTCGCGTTGACGCCACATATAAGTCTATGCAGAGCGGCAGAAAATCAGTTTTGTAGCACCAGCTACTTTACTTCCACCAAAATGTGTAAGCACTCAATAGATAAGTTTTGTTTTGTTTGCGGGTCGTTCATTTTCAACAAAAATTGTCGCAAAAAAATAACTCAAAACATTTTAGTTGCTTATGAGCATTATTTTGGATTTCGAGCAATCAATACTCAAAAACTGTGGACACCAAACTCAGTCTGTAGCACGTGTTTCGCACGATTAAACGAATTTGGAAAAGGCAGAAAGAAGTATTTGTCGTTTGGAAAGCCAGTTGAGTGGAGAAATTCAATAGATCATGTCACCGACTGCTACTTCTGCTTAACAAAAATTCGAGGAGGAAAATTTCACAAGGCTATCTATCCCAACGTAATATCAGTGACAAAAACCGCACCACATTCTTTTTATTACCCAAAACGAGAGCCACCAGCGCCAAAAACAACAAGAAGTAGTCCAGAAGAAATCGAAGATTCGGAATCAGCAGTGATGCCAGCAGTGATACGGAAACAGGTAGTAAAAAACTGAAGCTGATGAACCAAATGGCCTTAAATGACGTATGCCGTGATCTCAACTTACCGAAAAACAAATCTGAATTGCTCGCTTCACGTTTACAAGAACACGGATTTCTAGAATCAAAGACAAATGTCACGTATTATCGAAATCGCAGCAAGAAATTTGAGCAGTACTTTTCGAAGACAAACAATTTTTGCTACTGCAACAATACAAACGAGTTGTTTGCCGCATTAGGTGAAAATCATGAACCAAATGAGTGGCGCCTATTCATTGACGGCAGTAAATACAGTGTAAAAGCTGTTTTACTCCATAAAGGTAACAAGAAACCATCGATTCCGATTGGCCATTCCACAAATGTCAAAGAAACCTACGAGATAATGAAAGAGCTTCTTGAACTGCTGAACTACAATTCGTACAAGTGGAAGATATGCTGTGACTTGAAAGTTGTAGCTATACTCATGGGTTTGCAGGGTGGCTATACGAAATACAGCTGCTTTTTGTGTCTCTGGGATAGTAGAGCAGATAAAAAACATTTTTCCCAACACGATTGGCCACAGCGTGAAGATCACGTCGTAGGAAAGAGCAACGTTCTAAAAGAGGCACTCGTTGACAAAGAAAGCGTTATTTTTCCTCCATTACATATAAAGCTGGGGCTGATGAAAAATTTTGTGAAAGCGTTAGCAAAAGATCCACAAAACAAAGGCCTGGCTTACTTAAAGACGAAGTTTCCGAAAATTTCAATGGAAAAGATTAAAGCGGGTATATTCGTCGGTCCACAGATCAAGAAATTGTTCAATGACACAGAGTTTATAAAATGCTTGAACAAGGCAGAGGCAAAAGCTTGGAATGATTTTCAAGAAATAGTTAATGGTTTTTTGGGAAACAACAGGAGCCCTAACGATTGTCAATTAATCCGAAACATGATGAAAAGTTTCCATGCCATTGGTGAGTAAAGTGTTGAAGAATTTCGAAATCTGTAAGTTCTACTGTTATAATAAAAAAAAACAATTTTATCGGTTACAGGTGCCCGCATGTCTCTTAAAATGCACTTTCTCAACAGCCATTTGGACTTTTTCCCTCCAAATTTGGGAGCTGAAAGCGACGAACAAGGCGAAAGATTTCACCAGGACATTGCTAATATCGAAAAGTGGTATCAAGGCTTTTGGGATCAGGGCATGATGAGTGACTATTGCTGGTTGCAACTTCGAGAAGATAAGTCACCGCATAAACGTAGGAGTTTGAGTAACAAAACATATTTCAGTCCAAGAGTTTGATTATGTAAATAGCTGACACTGTGCCTTTATCAACAATAAGTCATATCTACTGCATTTTTTGTCCGATTTATAATATATATAATTATAATATATGTCTAAAACAATTTTATGTAACTTAATAGAACAAATAAACATGTGCAATTTTCAAAAAAGCTCGAAAAACAGCATTTTTTTCAACTTTAAACGCCTGAAACTTGAACAATATTACTCCAATTATCAAAAAATTACAATATTAATATAACTAAAAAAAACCGAAAAACACGTTTTTTACGAATATCTCGAAAACGCTTCTTTGAACAAATAAATGAGTGTCATTTTCGTTTTCAGCGACCTCGAATTAGGCTAAAAAAAACTTTTTTTTCACGAGGTACACGCAGTTAAGCAAAATTTCGTAAACTAGTGTTATTTTCCCCCCAGTGACGAAGCTCAAGTTTCGTCATCGTGTAGATGACACAGCTGGTGATCCGAATTCTTTCAAAGTAGGAAGAGTGCTACTATGAGATTCCTAACCTGCGAGGTCTGTAGGATGTGTCAAGAGCCGGGGGTCTCAGAAACAATCCAGCATCTCCTGTGTCACTGCCCGGCACTGGGGAAAACCAGATTTCGCTACTTCGGTGAGCGCTGGCTGGTAAATCTCTCGCTCGCGGCGGAGCAAAAGCTGAAGAACATCCTTCAGTTCGTGAAAAAGTCCGGGGCCTTCGATGGCCGCTTGGACTGCATTTTCTTTCTCGTGGTCCATTTATCTGATATCACTATGGAACAGTAGGTCTATGTGTGGCCTTGTGCCAGCCAGTACAACCGAACCTTACCTAACCTCAAAGATATGATCGCATAACTAAGAGTTATTGAAACAATTTTCATTACTTTCCAGCTAGTGAACTATCAAATTGCTTTTGTTGGCTTATATACCCATCATCATCTCAGAAATTCTGAGCCTGCTGATCCTTGACACTATCGTAGCTACAGCATATTCACTGTGTTATCCTGATTTAAATGCCCGCTCAATCAACAAACGTTGCTTCCTGCGATCTTCTTCGCGAAATAACTCAGCTTCAAAATAGGCGTAAATCTTAAAAAGGACCTTTTACCGGTATCTATCATCCCTTCCTCAATACAGAACCCTAGATGAAAATAATGTAATGTAATGTAAACCAAATTCAACTACAGACGCATTAATGATACTAAGGGACGTGTTAAAGGAGTTAAGAGAGTTCTGAATACCTACCTGATTGATCTGTTGAAGGCCTTTTAATAAAAGAGTTTGGGAGCCTGCTTAATTGTAGAAGGCCTTCGGCTCTGTATAGATTTATGGTCTCCTGTAAAAATTTCAGAAGATCATAGACAGTTTCCCCAGGAACCTTTTGGACGTTCATCATCTTTGATGGAGCTTCTTCTGATGAGTTACCTATAGAATCAGGTGTAAAACAAGAATTCGCCCTTGAATTGATTCTTTTCAATATTTTCACAGCTGATATTCCCTGTATCTGAAATAATTCTCCCACAGGCGTCGTTGTGAATCTGAATGCAGATTACATTTTTTTTCTGGAATTTACAGTACAATCACTTTGTATAACAACCGTTTACGAACGGTTTAAGCTCATTATGCAAAGTAAGGTTTACATATCAATGCCACCAACGGCGAACTCATCATATTGAAAGGTGGCTACAAGGACTTCCGCAAGAAAGAAAAGGCCGTCAAAAGAGTTCAATTTGTTATCAATGATCAGACAATTTACCCTACCGGAACAGTTAAATATTTGGGTAATTAAACTTGACTTCTTGCCATATTCAATCCTGTCCGAACATCATATTACCCTTTCGGCTGTATTTTCAAGCTAGACTCCATCATCTCTTCAATCAATTACCTACAAGCAGAAATAAAACCGATCCTCACATAAGGTGCCCCTTTTTTTTATTGAATGAATGCCTAAAAGTTGCAATATTGGTAATTAAGTTTTCTTCCTAGAATAAACCTGAAGGACTAGCGAAATTCGAATGCAGGACTTTCCGTATCACCACCTCTCTTCACTACAGATGCAATGGTCCCTATTAGCAAAATAATGAGCTCTATCACAAGGTAAATTTTCTTCCCTTACTCTCATCTTTGCTTGCTCCGTGTAATAGGGCATCCAAGCCCAATATATGCACTTAAGGCCCCACTAGCGGCCACAACATTTCTGAGCTAATCACCTCCTCCAATGGTAGTTCTTTTGAACATGTTCGTTTTTCAGTCTGAGTTCGGACTGAGTTCGGGCTCATGAATAACAGTAAAACCTAGCCGAGTATTCTAGAACAATAAACACCCACTTGACCACGAATTGATTTTTTGTACGAGGGTTAGTAGTGATAATGTAGTGATAATCGGCTATTTCCAGTTCGTATAGAATTAAAAAAAAAATTTTACTAGCACAAAAAAACATAAAAAGGCCACGATTCCAGGGAAGTACATTCATTTGAATACGAACTGTCGAAAAGAGAACATCAAAATGGAGCAAAACGAAATTAAAGTTGTCATTAAGTACCTGTATTTGAACAAAATATGTACGAAAGACATAGACAGCGACTTGGTGGATACACTAGGGGACTCTGCTCCTCCATATTCCACCGTTGCACGCTGGGCCAAAGAGTTTAAGCTGGGAAGAACATCGATTGAAGATGAATACCGCACGTCCCTCCCTGAAGACAACGTGAAAAAAGTCAAAGATGTCGTGTTGGCAGATCGAAGAGTGACCATTAGGCATGTAGCTGAGGTCAAAGGGATCTCGTATGGCAATGTTCAAAGAATCGTTGCCAACGAATTACATATGAAGAAAGTCTCTGCGCGTTGTGTGCCGAGAATGAACCGACGAGCAAAATGATAAACGAGTCGACATTTCGAGGTTGAATTTCGAAAAGTTCCAGGCAGATCTGGAGAAGTTTTTGTCACATTTCGTTACCATGGACGAGACCTAGATCCATCATTTTGGAACTATTATGGTGAAATGGAACTATTATGGTGAAATATCTGGAAAAGAAAGCCACTTTATCAAGCTCTTACTAGGCGGACCAAATAAGAAGATTGTGGGTGGCTATTGAGGGAAAAAGACGCGACACACTGCGAGCCGGAGTGCTATTTCATCAAGAGACCGTACCGGTTCACAACGTTGCAGTTGCAATGGCTGCAATTCAAGAAACAGGATTCGAGCTGCTTGAACATCAACCCTATTCACCAGATCTAGCTCTCAGTGACTTCTGCCTCTTTCATCAGCTCAAGGAATACCTTCGGGGCAAGAAATTTGAAGATGATAGCGAAGTGATGGCTGCTGTTGAAGCGTTTTGGGAGAGTGAAGGCAAATACATTTTTCTAAGAGTATCCTGGGTTTGGAAAAAAGATGGACTAAATGTATTAACTTGTTAGGAGACTATCATCACAACGGGCCTCTCTTGTGCCTATGTGTGCTGGTCGTCAGGCCTCTGTAGATCGGCAGCCACGTCAACCTAACCTAGGAGACTATGTTGAAAAATAATTTTTTTAAAAGTTTAATCGCCTTGGTTTATATTGATTATCATTACTTTTTGATCAACCCTCGTATCTCTTTCTTCCTCTATTGGAATATCGTGATCTGTAACTTAGTAATGCAATTCGAGCTATTGAGTTCACCTCCGAATCATAAAGCCAAAACATCCGTAATGTCAGATCTTCAAGTCACAAGTCAAGTCAAGTCATAAGAGATAGTTCTAGATAATCTAAAAACCTACATCCAGCCTCAGTATGATTATTATTAGGAAAGCAAAGACAAATTGTAACACATTCCACAGGAAGAGAAATTTAGATATTACTAAAGAATATTCCTTGACGTGGGTTGCGTATGGCAATTAATACACTTCCACTATGTGTTTTGGAGCAGTCAAGATTATTCGAAGATGCACCGAGAGATTAATCCTTTTCTCTAGTTGTTTGGAATCTTTGCAGCTAATTATGTTTTAATAGTGCATCATTTTAAAGAAGATAGAGTATAACAGTAGTTTGATTTTGAAGGTAATGGCTTCGTTAAATCCGCTTGCCACAGTTATATTATACACCGTTCAAACTAGAACCTCACATCATTGATCGTCGTCATATGCAATTTGTAGATTTTGCACCAGCAAAAGTTCACATTTACCATAATGCAAATATGGCGCCAAAACTTACATAACGCTTTATCGAACCTACCCTTCAAAAGAAGCTGGCAATTGCAATACCTGTCTATATCTTGCTATTGTATAGTTCGACGATTTGTATCAGAGCTCGGAAGACTGTTTTTATTCGGATAAAAATCAAACAGATTCACCATGACAACTTTGCATCAAACTTATGAATTATATGAGGTTTAGATGCAAACTCTATACTACTGGCATCGTGACTTCGAGTCGCAACTATCTCAAATGCCTGTTGCTTTTATAACATGTGTGCAATAATTCTCAGTTGATTGCAAATGATTCGCTCACGTAAAATGTGCAACAAGGTGAATTGAGATACGTGCGTTTATTTATAGCTGTGGCATAGTATTGAAGTAGTGTGTTGAGGAACTAGCGCTCATCTGCGAAGCAATAGGAAATTTATTTTCCAATTTGCATTTATCATTAGTCTGATTTCATGCATAAATGATTAGAATCAGGCTGTGATAATAACTGCAGGAAGGAGCAAGCTAAATGAGTACTTCAATAATTTCTTTGCAGCACATGTGCATACTTTTTGACATTCAAAGATATATGAATAGAATTTGGGGAATTGATTGCGAAAATAGAGATTCGAGAAAACGCTTAAAAATTATTTAGCATCCTTCAAAAATATGTTGAAGGTCATTCGAATATTAAATGAAAAATCCAATCTATCATAAATCGCTCATCAGTCTTCCACTTATAGTGAATTTATGTACTCATGCATTCTTAACATGCATATATACATATATCTAATGCATTCATTCATAGAGTGACCGAATTAAACTATTATCTTAGTAAGTTGTTCCTGTCGTACTCTGTGACGCCTATCTATCAAATTTCATTTTGATCGACTGAAAACAACACTCATTTTATTTTAAGCGAGAACTGAGCTCAAACTGTTCATGTATCCACATACGTGCACATGGCATAGTATACATAACAGTTCGCACGTACATACATATGTACTGCCCTGCTAAGCATAAACGTTCTATCGAAATTTTTCTCATTTTTCAGCTAGCACCGGACTCGAAAACAATATACTCATACATCATTCAACATAATTTGAAAAACCTATCTTTTGTGAAAGTATATTAAAACCAATATTGAAAAATGCACTCTCTTTATATCCCCAGTACAAATTTAAACACAAATCATTGAATATCTCGAAAGTACTAAAATGCAGATATAATTTTTATGCTTAACAGGTCAGTGTAGGTGTCTATATATTTCAGTGAGAACGCTAGTTTCAATTAACAATGCACTCATTAACATTCACGTGACTGGCCTGGAATTTTATATTTTTGTGTGACGGGTTCCTACTAAAAATATCCAAGGTAGAGACGACGAGTGTGAAGCGCAGTAAAGATGTTTATTCTTTATCGCTACTGTCCGGAAATGTGTACTCTCACTGTAGTAGATAGAATGCATTAAAGTAAGTACGTAATTAAATTCCTGCTCGCATATAGAATGTCAGCAATAAGCAAGATACTAGTAGAGTTGAGAAATTAGTAAGTCAAGCGTTCCATCTTGAATAATGAATGAAAATTCATAATGAAGAGAGATATATAATTACTAACGTTGCCTGTTACGATAATCAAAGATGTTTCTGCACATTGATGATTGCATTGAGATTCGGGAAGGTGATAAATGTACAATATATTTTTGAAACGAAAATGCACAAGACGATGTGATCATTTTTCTATTTTCATGGAAAAAGCTACTTTTCCCACAGTTATGAAAAGTTTCACCAACATATGACTATTATATATTGCATAAAAACACAAAAATTCGTAAATAAAACAAAGTCGATCAAATGTACATATTGCCCTGTTTTTCACAAGCGTTTCAAAGTGTCTAACAACAAAATACCCACCACTCCACTTTAATCTACTCTTCTACATGCACTCTAAGCCCTCGCTCATGCAAACTCTTTTAATGGCTATTGCTGTACATGCATACCTACCGTCATTAAAAGCGTGCTGCCTGGGAAAAGTGCACTTGACATTATCAGAGAAGAAAAATAATAATCAACACAGATGCAGTGCAGAGACTGGCGTGCCTCTGTCATTATCAGCCCGCATCAACGAAAATATTGAGCAGCGTAAATGAAGTGGTCCATCATCATAATCATTATTAGTAGTACGTATTGTGCCGAATAGGGTTTATTCATCGTGAATGTAGGGTGTGCCTACAAATCAGCCAGTTAAAGGCCAATTGATTGATAATTATAATATCGGAGTAGAGAAGCATTTGTAAATTGTTTGTTAAGTGAATTCAATAGAGAGGGAAATGATGATGCTTGAGTGGTACTAATTTATGATTGGAAAATTTGGTTACTATAAGAGCATAATGAATGTTGTTGTTGATATAGAATTTTAATCAAACGATACTTGAAACCTCATAAAGTAAGTTCGTACATCGGATTTTTTTTTGAAAGTGGAGCATAAATGTAAAGGCGGCTTTAGATATGCGGTGTTTGTCAAATACCGAGCACATAGTTTGGCAAACTTCGCATGTGTGGTTGGGTTGCTCGCCTATTGCTTGCCCTAGGCCAAGCACAAACATTCGGGTGCTCGCTATTCCCGTAGTTTGTGGAACTTTCAACCAAATCAAAGTAGACGAGCACTATGTTTGGGTATGTTCGGATCCCCGCTTTAGACATTCGGTATTTGTTGCGCTTGTTGATAAATACTGAAAAGTGTCAAACTGTGTGGCGCGAGTAAAAATTTTCAAATGAAAATGGCGGGAGTGAACAACGACGAGCAGCTCGTACATGTTCCAGTTTTGGCAAACATTCGGCAATGCCCGAATGTCTAATTCAATGTGCTTGTCATTTCGCAATTACCAAGCCAAATGACTTGACTAGGTGTTCGGTATTTGGCAAATAGGAGGTGTTTGACAAACACCGCATATCTAAAGCCGCCTTAAAACATAAAATTTAAAATCTTCATGAGCTCAAAATATTTTCCAAATAGATCACCATTATGAAATTAAAAAAATTCATTTCTTCTTCTTTTACAGATATTGCAGACATTCCGGATGACATAAAACATTTACAAAGCTTGCAAGTAGCTGATTTTAGTTCAAATCCAATTCCCCGTTTACCGGCCGGTTTTTCACTATTGAAAAATCTAACAGTATTAGGCTTAAATGATATGTCATTATCATCGTTACCTGCTGATTTTGGAAGGTAGAGTATAATAAATAAGTTTAAATATTTATACTGGATCATTGATTTTATAAAATAATTATTAATCAGGAATGTCTTGTCAAACACTGTTTTTTGAAGTGGTTATGGATTATAGGAAGGTTAGAGATAGTGGTTATATGAGTGTTCATATTTCCTGGTCCGTTTTTATTATAAAAAAATTCTCGAAAGATGCTTGAATAAATGATCAAATTTCTGAAAACAACGCGGGAAATAGTAATATCCAAGTCGAAAGTTGAACAAAGACAGAAAGTGCTCGCCAAGCAGCACTTTTAAGATAAGATACGAGGGCAGTTTGATAAGTCAGTGACTTTTTGAATTTCCCGCGCAGTTACTTTAAATCCAACACTCCTTCCATCAACTGCCATCTATTAATAAACTGCTGTAAAATTTTGAGAAAGTTATGCCATTTTTGTTTGACAGCCATAGAAAGCAGACAACCCCATGCATTTTAACGAAAATGGAAAAAATTGAATTACGTGTGTTGATTAGCATTACTTTTTGCGTAAAACCCCATTACCGAAAATAAGAAAAAGCTTGATAAATACTATGGGGATTCTGTACCATCAATTTCAATGGTTAAGAAGTTGGGTTCCGTTGTGGTCGTGCCAGCACAAGTGACCCGAACTTTCACGTCGCCCAAAAGAGTTCGTCACGTGAGAAATCGTCGATCGGAGAATGAAAGTTTGTGAAGTGGCTGAAGCTGTAGGCATCTCAACAGAGCAGGTACATCATATTTGCTCACACTTGACCATAAGCGGAACCGTGTGATCACTTCAAAGGTGTATTTAACAATGTTCAGCCCGAGCCAGAATGAGTTTTAAAAAATCTAAACTGTTCTGAGTATTAAAATGGTAAGCTATAAGATCGTTAACGCGGGGTACTATCTCCGATACCATTTGACGAGTAAACAGAATATCTCTGACACTTTTTTGCGATAAACTACAGACAATTTCGTCAATCCACTGCGTCATACACAAACAAGCTGCTTGATGAGGTTAATCAATTGTTGTTGGCTGTCATCAACGATCGCCCTAGTCATTTTCCAAAAATCGACACGGTTTATTGCACTTGGTCATCTTTCTCCCGAAATGATATCAAACCATAATTTTTTTTTTTTGAATTGCAGCTTGGAGATTATGAGTACGTATTCATTAGTACCTATATAGAAAATAAACTAAGGGGCACACCTTAGTTCAATTAGGTTTCGCCGTTTTGTCCCATCTGACCCTAAACTTCGGCGACCGAGTCTGCTTTCTCTATAATTTTTCTCAAAGCAAGATCATGGAGTGCGGCGAGTAGTGCCTGAATATATCTCGGCAATCGACCTAGTGAAGGCTTCCTGCCCACAATAGGCACGCTTTCTAATAAGAACCGATTCGTCAGTTCTCTCGAGGTCCGCATACGTTTTACCAGCTCAGCTTTCAGCCGTAGGTAGGATCGATCAGGTCTAATACCGCCCCATATTTATATTTTTAGCAATAAAACACCACTGCTTGTAAAATTTTAAAATTATTTGAAAGTCGAATTTATATCGAAAATGGCTGTGTCGAGAAGTGTCATATGACAATGACAAGTGTGCATATTAACAACAATTTCAGTTTCAGTAGTGACTCAAAAAAATTTCACTGGCCTTGAAAAGGATCTTCTTCCATGAAAAAAGGAAAAATAAAAAGCAGTTTCTGTCCAGATCTTCTCTACCTCAGCCACCAGCAGTTGTTTTTATTCAGCATCACTGTCATTTCAGGTACCTCTGACTCACTGAGAAAAGATTTGTGGCCCATTGGCTATTTCGGTACTTTTCTGTTTCCCCCCCACTTTTTTTCACTTTTTGTTGCTGCAATGCTTCTAAAATTGATAAGAAAGTAGTAATTAACCAAAATTATGATGGAGAAACACGTTTAATTTTTATTTTGTTTTTTTATTTTAATTCTTAATTTTTAAAATAAATAATAATTTTTTTCAAAATAATTTTTATTGGGTTATTGGGTACTTTCCTGTTTTTCCCCCTTCATTTTTTTTCAATTTTTTTAATGAAAACTGCTCGAAATGGGTTCAAAAGTGTTACTCCACAAGAATTGAGATGGAAAAATGCATTCAAAAAAAAATTTTTTTTCCGGTTTTAATATTTTTTTTTTCATTTTTCTGCGGCAGAATGAGTTTTTTAAAAGTTAATGTGTTGTTGGCCTACGACTGGGACCGTACCCCCCGCTAAACCAATAACCCAATAAAAATTATTTTGAAAAAAATTATTATTTATTTTAAAAATAAAAAATAAAAAAATAAATAAAAATTAAACGTGTTTCTCCATCATAATTTTGGTTAATTACTACTTTCTTATCAATTTTAGAAGCATTGCAACAAAAATGGGGGGGGGGGGGGTGTTAACAGAAAAGTACCGCTATTTCTTGAAGGAGTTTGTCAAAACCAGTTGCAGATATTTTCAATCCAGGAATGCGAAGAAAAATCGTACATAGAACGAATATGCTTTTCTGAAGTTTACTGGCAAAACGTTCGTTAGAGCTTTTCTCTACCAACGCGTCAGACGATCTAAAATGCTTTAAACAAGCCTGGCTGGTGAAACTGCTGAAGTTTGAAACTGCAGTAGATTATCCAGCGGTTGTCATATCAATCATCTAATCTTCTTTTGTCATCTATTCATCTATGCACTACTTACGTATGTCCTGATCTCCATCACTCTCCTCTCGCCATTGGTCTGTCATTTAGTTCTTCACACAGGGCTAAAAACGCATTTACGAGTACACTGCGCTTTAATTTCGCTAAAGTGGATTTCCTTAACAGGACCAATCAAATTAGGATTCAATAACTGATGTTCTTGCTCGCGAAACTAACGATACAGAAATTTAGAAGCTCCGGCTTTGACGGTGATCTTAGAATTATTCCTTCAGCGTCCCAAAACAACCGATGGCTAACCTTCCCTGCCGAACTCGACACTTTTGATTTCTTCGGCATCGGTGAAGAGGGTCGCTTCAAGGACATCGATTACTGTTTGGTTTCTGGATCAAAATAGTAGATCCAGGTCTCGTCTATGGTCACGAAAAGTGACAAAAACTTCTCCAGATCTGCCTGGAACTTTTCGAGATTCACCCTCGAAATGTCGACTCGTTTATCCTCCTGCTCGTCGGTTAACATTCTCGACACCCACGGTGCACAGACCTTCTTCATATGTAATTCGTTGGCAACGATTCTTTGAATACTGCCATACGAGATCCCTGTGATCTCAGCTACATGCCACCCTTCGATCTTCCAACACGGCATCTTCGACTTTTTTCACGTTGTCTTCAGGGAGGGACGTGCGGTATTCATCTTCAGAAGGTGTTCTTCCTAATCTAAACTCTTTCGCCCAGCGTGCAACGGTGGAATATGGGGAAGCAGAGTACTCTAGTGTTTCGACCAAGCCTTCGGTAGATATTTTGTTCAAACACAGTTACTTAATGACAGCTCTTATTTGGTTTTTCTGCATTTTGATGTTCTCTCTTTGACGGTTCGTATTCAAATAAATGTACCTCTCTGGAATCTGGCCTTTTTATGTGTTTTTTATATGCTGACTTAGTGGGTACATGAGATAGTAAGAAATTGTTTTTTTTTAATCTTATGCGAACTGGAAATAACCGATTATCACTGCTTTCGGATGACCCGTCGTATCTCGAGTCCTCTTCGTGGTTGATTTCTGCTTCTTTTTCCCCACTTCTGTTTGCTTTCTCAAAGTTCGATTCTTGACCCTATGCTTTTTCTCTTGTAAATAAACGATCTTCCTTCTCTTATTAATTCCAATACTCTCCTCTATGTTGAAGATCTAAAAATATTTAAGTTGCAGAATAACTTGGTTTCTCTGAATTCTATAGTTTGAAATGTTACTAAACATTTCCAAAAGTCTTATACACTGAAAGAAAAACTCTTGGTTGGTTCAACTATTTTTAATAGTATTGCAACGATTCATTCAAAATCGTTAAACGAACTACGGAAAATAGTTGTTTTTATTATGTTAATATAGTTAATTTAACGATATAAAAGTAGTTGGTTCTGGTTGTACAAAAAATATCGCAACGTTCATGAAATCAACTGTTTTAATTGTTTCATAACCACGAAAATTAGTTGATAAATAGAAAAATGTTCATCAATTCACTCAAAACTTCAACGTTTCGAATTATCAACTGTTTTTATGGTACTTAAACTACTTCGCAATAGTTGATTTCAACAAACGTAATTACTCTACGCAAAGTAGAATGATTTCAAGATTTGGATGTTTTTCATGCTCCGAATTGAATTGTTCAACCACGCGTCATGGTGCATAAAAGTAATCAACTATTTTCTTATGGTTGTTTTAACTATAGCCCTAGTTGATGCAAAAACAACTAAGGCAAACTGTTGATTTTTCATACTCCTCATACTCATACTCCTATTCTATCATAGAAGTTTCATATGCTACATGGCAAAATTGTGTTCGGTTTGCTGTTCGATATAATTCATATTCATGTTATGCTGTGAAGCCTTTATATTTCCCTTCTTCTATTCACAAAATATAAGTCATCTGTTTGCAGATCACTGTTATAAAACAGGGAGTCCCGAAAACGAATACGATTGTCCCAATGCCTGAAATTGTTAAGCAGTTTCAATTGTTTTTATAGATGCTGCAGCTTGCAGCTATGCATATGAACTCAATTTCACGTCTCACGTCCTGTTTCTATTTAAGGCTTGGATGGATTATGTTGCTATGGTTTATAGCTTATCAATGCTCCTCTAATGATACAAGCATTTAGAGAAAAATATACCAATACATCGTTACCGCCTGAACCAGTACTTTTTTGCACCACGGACGTTGTTTATCAACCACGCGTCATGGTGCATAAAAGTAATCAACTATTTTTTTATGGTTGTTTTAACCATAGTCCGTAGTTGACGCAAAAACAACTAAGGAAAATGGTTGATTATACCAAGATTTTTCTTTCAGTGTACTTGTTAGTTATGCTGTGTCACGTTTTCCTATTCTATTCTTGGTTCTCAGTAGTGTTTATAATTTGTAGGATCTCGGTGTAGTATTTGATTTAAAACTTAAATTTGATATCACCCTTTTCATCAAATGTCCATGTATAGCTTTATATATACTCGTATATAGGCTTACCTATATATAATTACTTACCTTTATATATAGGCTTACTTATATATAATTTCAAATGAGTTTGCCGGCCAGGACAAAATGCGGATGTTTTTTCGGTATAGAGTTGAATCATGCTTAAAAACGTACTCCCCATCGCTAGGCAACCATTTTCCAAGCTGTGACAAAAGCCTAGTTTCTAGTACTTGTGCATACTAATCCTGCTTCATAGTCCCTTCCACATTGTGTAGGCTGCTCCCTTTTTCTACGTGGCCCGCTTCTTGAAGCTTGTTATGGTATACCTTTATTTTAGTGGTGTTAACTGCAGACGGTAAATCAACTGTGAGTTTGGTTAAAATTCGCAAGAAAACATAAATTTAAAAAATTGACAAAAAGTCTTGCTATTATTTTCCTTTTTATAGATTTAGCACTTATATTCGATTCAATTCGAATTTATGATTAATTTTTACAAAAATATGTGACTTTTTTGCTCTCCTTTTTAAATTAATTTGATTACTCATATCCTGTTCTAATATGCATAATACTTTCTCTGCCAATAAGAAATTGATCAACTACCCTAATTCTCCACTAGCCACCTATCTCATTATCTTACCTCCCAACAACAACAACAAAAAAAGTTGAAATCCTCTCGAAGAAAAGAAAATGGAGCGTCGTCCTGCGTATAGTCCTTCATTCATTCTAGCTATCATCCATATGTTTCGTGTCATGAATCAATCTTTGGCGTGACAAAATGAACGCACGTGAGAAGCCAACCAGCTAGAGCAATGGATTTTTCTAGGTCAGTCCACTATTAACAGCATAATTGGCAAACTCTAAATGAGCTCAGCCGGCCAATATCGATTGATTCTAAAATTATATATGCTTAGGAGCATGATAGTGAAGTGAATATCACTCAGGGCGCTCTATATTTGCACTTTTTTCCAGTTTGAAAGTTGGGAATGTAGATTGGTAGGTGGATTATGTCGTTTCGTTTCGTGTTTTTCGTATAGTTTTACATGTTAGTTGAGGCAACATTGTTGCGCACAGTGTGGGATACCGAATTGGTATCAGTTGCGTTGTTGTCACTAAGGATTTCGTCAAGCTCATTTCAGAGGCTTGTGATTTGTTTATTTGTACTTCCTCCTTACATGTGCCGAATAACTTTTTCAACACTCACGCGGTCACAAGTGTCGCAAAAAAAAACCGAACGGTCCAATTTCAACTTGAAATCAACCACTGTTATGTATCGTATAGTAAAACCCATTTTTATATTCGAACTGAGGCCGAGAACTTAAATTCAGGAATCGATGTTCTACTAGTTTCAGTTTTAGTGCGGCAATATCGCTAGCTTCTTGCACTGTTATAGCAAAAGTTCTGTGTATGGTCACAAAGCAAGTTGGATCCTAGGGATTTTCAGAGCTCGTTTTTGGCACGTAAAATGCTACTGTCGCAGTGTCAGTAGTAGGACTTTTTTGTAAGTTCAGCTCTGCATTCGGAGCATCGAAGTGTTTTGGCATAGGATGACAATTGGTCGACCGTTATCGCAAGGGATGAATTTGAGTAGCACCATCGGCTAAAGGCAGACTGACGTGATGATTTCAATTTGTGAAGGATGTGTGTATGAATAGTCTAGTAGTGGTTTGCAGGTGAAATTTGATTCTCCTATTGATTAAGTCGAGAAATGGACTTGTCATGTTCGGAAAGATTTTCAGAGGATGAAATTTACGCCGGATTTAAAGTTTAAAGAGATAGAAAACAGCGTAAAATATATTTTAGGGTATTGAGAGGCTCTGAATGAATCATAAAAACAGAGATAAATCATTATAAACGACACACTCAAGTACTCGCAACACTAAAAATTGCAGATTTCATTTATAGTATTTTCTCTACATTCCAACCTCATTCGAATACAATAATATTCTCGCCGATTCTGCGAAAAATAGACAACTCCAACAGCATACAAAAGCCAGTAAAGCAATTCTTACAATACTGCAACGATAGAGTAACACCATATAATAACTACAATGAACCACAATGTATACAATGAAATAAATATTGTATTTTCTCCTCTTCTAAAAAAACCATCAGATAACAATAGTGGCATAAAATAAAATAAAAATCATCTAGCGCGCTCATTTCGCCGAAAGCTATGTGAAATGGACACATGGCTAAACTTGGACTATTCTACACTTTTGTATTATGAATACTAATAGACTGGAAAATGTACGAAAAACAACAAGAACAAAATTTTTGAAAATATAATAATATTCAATGACCTGAAGAAAACAGCATTTATTTGCTCGGGGCAAAGTTGTAAGAATGAATGTTGACGAAGTACTATTGTATTTTTGAAAACTAACATTTCGCGGACGTAACTTGTCTGTGTACGAAAGAGACTTCAGCTCAATATTTTCTGGTTGAGGTCGAAAAACACATTTTGGAAGTGATTAGGCGTCGTTGCTTAAATCAAAGGTACAGAGAAAAAACAAGCTGAAGTGGATATTTTCATGGTGAAAAAGGTGAAAAGGTGTTGTTTTTGCGGTCTCGATATATTAAGAATGTTTACGGTTTTCAAAGTTCTATTTAATGACGATTCATGTATCAATTAAATTCTTGTTGAATATCTTGTCATTCCAATAGAAGAAATGAAGTTATGGCTCAGGGGGCTAGAGCTATCAGCATGCATGTTGAAGTGAACACCCACATTGATCGATATATGCAAAAAAATACTATTAAAAAAATCGATTATAGTAGAAGCAATATAAATAACACCATGCACAGAAAAGTGAGCACCCAAAAGCTACATCTTCTGTCGTGATAAGCTTATTCGAAAAACGGAGTGTCGAAAATCTAATAATGTTTTAATCGAAATGATATTCCGTAGTCTTAAATGTAAAAAGATTGTTATAATGACAATTTTCAGTTTCTACTCATAGCTAAGAAAATGATTAATTATTTATTTACCAAAAATTATTTTACATAGTTAAACGTTAAACGTCAACGTTAAAGTACTGTTTACTTTTGACCTTATACCATAAAGTATGTGAACCGGTTAATTCTTTGTAATACATACAACCCGCGCCAACACTACAGGACGTAGCACACATTTGAATGATTTGAGAGAAAACTGAGTCGGTAAAGAATAAATGAGTTGTAAAATATCTAAAATATGATTGAACTGCGGTAATTACTTTTAATGTCCCGGAAATTTTTTATGATAAGACGTCTCAGAAAGGCATCAAAACTATAGCACACTAACCTTTTTCAACTATTGCTAGTTGATTTGAAACTAGTTGCTATACAACTCCAGAAATAGGATCAAGGAGAAAATTATCTGTTACGTTTTTTTTTGCAAAAATAATCAAATATGCCTGTGGCCTCATAAAATTTGCCTTGTAGTAAGAAATTGAATGCAACCGAAAGGAAACTACTAAAATAGCATAAAAGGGATGGAAAATATCTTTCGGAAATCGCGCGGATACTAAAGAGAAGCCAAACAGCGATATTAAATTATTTAAAATATCCCGTTAAATACAGGGAGAAGCACACAGGAGGTCGACTATCACCAGTGGCCGAACGGAAAAAGCTGGTCATTCTATAGGTTGCTTCAAATTCAATGACAACTTCGCGGGGATCAGCGCAGAGGCAGATGATACTAGAAAAAATATGCTACTTATCAATTGAAGCTTGACTTGCCAAAAAGACGCGATCATCTAAACAATAATTTAGTCATAATTTAATCTGGGCCAGGCCCAAACTGAATCAAAACTGAACTGTTAATGACTAAATTAGGACTTGCGATTTGTAATGAAAGCACTCTTCAATCGTTTTTAAGGTATCCAACTTCGCCTAAAACTGGTTTGGAAACTTAGGCAAAAAATTAACGAGCCTACTATTTGAGAAGTACTACTTAGATAAGAAGACTATTGACTATTCTTCCGGCGGATCTAGTAGGTAGGCTCAGTTCAAGTGACCATCAAACGCCCTAGATCTTTTTGCGAATGGAAATATGTTCTTCGACTTTTGCTTCGCCACGTGAATGAAGTACATCAGCCAAGGCTCACAGAAGTAGCTCTCTTTGGTTTTCTCCAGTGCCGGACAGTGACATATCTTTTGATGAGATTTTCTGAGAAAAACGACATTGAACACAGAATTTTCGGGGTAGAAGTGCTAAAATTTTGTGTTTTGAAGTAAATATCTCAAAATCAGTAGCAGTTACAATTTAAGACGTTACATCAAATTAAAGGTAATTTGATTCCATTAAAAACCAACCATAAAACTTTGCGTTATGATTATTAGTTTTCAATATATAACGATTTAAGTGAGTCAGGGTACAGTTCCGAAAAACTTTTCTTGACCACCCTGTAACTCCGCAGATTTTGAAAACCGGACCACCCTGTACAACGAGTTTTTGCTCAAAATATATCAAGGAATGCCTCCTTACAAAAGTGTCCACCGAGTACCAAACACTCTTTCCATTAGATGATGGACAACAAGTTAGATGATAGACAACAAGCTAACGTTCTTTACACAGATTTTCCTAAGACATTTCGCAAAGTAAATCAGACTGTTTTCATAGATAAGCTACGTAATTTTAACAGTTTTAGCATCTTCTATTCCTGGCTCTTCTCCTATATTATTAATCTTTTGTTTTCAACAGATTTATTTCTTTCTCTTTTCATCCTAGATCTGGTCCTCCCCAAGGCTCCATTCTCGGACCGCTTCTGTTCGTTTTTTTCATCAATGACGTTTTCAGTTGTTTAAATTCTGTTACATTTCAAATGCGATTTTTTAAGTGTTTATTTCTTTGCTGTGAATACTGTATATAGTCAACTGTATTGTCTGTATTGTCAACTAAGTACGCTTGGTGCCCTAAAGTTTTTGGTTTGTATTAAGAAAATACTTTTGTTTACATTAAGAAAATACTTCATACGAATGTCTCACGTTGATACAGTTCTGCTACTGTTTGTGCTGATACAATGGTGTGAATTAGATTAAAGGATTAACGTTGTAAGCTTTGTTGGAGGAGGGGAGAAAGAACTTTACACACTGCTTCAGAGATTTTCCTACACCCCCCTAATACCCCCCCTGGAAAGTGCATACACCCCCCCTAACACGGACAATTTTCCTACACAAAGAAACCTTTGTGTCCTTTGTTCCAAAGGGACACCCCTCCTAAAATTCTGAACACACCCCCCAAGAAAAATGCCTGGGAAAACCCCTGCACTGCTTTTTGATTGCCTGATTCAGAATTCTGGTTCTGGTAGTTTAATCCAAATTACAGTTGAACTGTTACCTAAAGTAAATGTATAACTAAAATTAACCATTTACCTAAAGTAAATGTATAAATAAATTTACACTATCTTCATTGAATTCACCATTAAACTTAAAGTTATTTAACTAATAAATTCTCACTGAATAATGTATCTACTTTTCGATTTTTTTTCAGCTTATCACAATTGGAATCCTTAGAATTACGTGAAAATTTACTTAAAGAATTGCCTGAATCGATAAGCAATCTAACCAAGCTCGAACGCTTAGATTTGGGTGACAACGAAATCGAAGAATTACCCGCTCATTTAGGCTATTTGCCATCGTTACAAGAACTATGGCTCGATCATAATCAGCTACAAAAACTTCCACCGGAAATAGGCCTATTGAGAAATTTAGTATGTTTAGATGTTTCAGAAAATAGGTAAGTTTGAATACGAGGTAATATGCATGCAATTTATCGGATTAATTATTTTGAATTCAAATTGGAAGCAGACATTAAATAGTAGATTTTTTACAAAAATTTTACTGAATTTGGTTGAAAATGTTGTTTTGAAAATAAAATTAATTTGAGCATTCATTTGACTTTAGTAAATTTGTGTTGGAAATAGTTTAAATGTAAAAGAGTATCTCATGATTGGTCGGCCATCTTTTGTTTACAAATGCATTCAAATATTCCATTCTCCATGTTAATAATATAATTTCTTTTCTATAAAATTCCAGATTAGAAGAGATACCGGACGAAATTGGTGGACTAGAAAATCTCACCGATTTGCATTTATCGCAAAATCTTTTAGAATCGATTCCCGATGGAATTGCAAAATTACATCGTTTAACTATACTAAAACTGGACCAAAATCGATTGCATACACTGAATCCGACTATTGGAGCGTAAGTATTTGTATACTGTTCTTACAATTTCATTTGATGCAAACAATTGAAAAAATATAAAAGAAATTCCGCATATTCTCATTTCATTCATACAACAAGCCATATGTAATATATTCGCATAAAAGATTCCCATTTGAGGTTTTAATTAAAGTTGAAAAGTGTCGGGGATTTAATCAAAAAACTTCATTCGTTTAACGACATTAACAAAAGGCAGACGGCGAGTTGCTGGCGATTTAATTAAAAATGCTCATGTGTATATTTGAATGAGTGACGTTTTACCCGTTGCTAGATGAGTGTCCAGAATGATGATGCTTGATAAAAGTCACCTAGTCTGTGGCAGATTTGCAGTGAGCAAGTCAAGAAAAAGTTTATTACGTCAATAGGAGTGTTGGTGTAATCCCAGTTGCAATGTACGATTTTGTTGAGTTGCTCGTGAATATTATATGGTGCACTTGAGTGTAAAACTTTGAATACTCTAGAGAAATTTCAAGTTTAAATAGATGCGAAACTAATTATCTCATAATGGGAAAATTCTTACAAATCCAGCTGAGAGTAAGCCGGGTATAGTGCTGGGGTACGCAAGCCTCAACATGTGAGAAGTATGTATTTAATATCGGTTCGGAATAAATTAGATTGAATCTTTAAAAATAAAACTTTATGATATGGAAAGTGATAAGTATCAATTTAGGAACTAAAATTTTTACAAAAATTAATTTGAAAACATCAAAAAATAATTGATATGCATGTGACAAATACAGGTGGATTTATTCCAATAAATCCAATACGCGAAGTCAAGTTACTAGGAATTGTTTAATTTAATTTATTTACCAAACAAGGCATCATACACAACAGCAAAACATTAACAATTCATGATACAATTCATTATAACAACAACAAAATACATTTTCTTCCAACACATTAGAAAACAAAATACATTAAATCTTTTATTTTAGTTACTTTACTTTGATATATTTTATTTTAATTTAAGCAAGTTTGATGGGAAATTAAACGGGGTTAGGATGTTGGTAGGGCCTTTGATAAGTTTGTTTTGAAAGTGTATTTAGAGATCCCGAAGCGTAGTTTCTGCTTATAGAGCTGAATATTCTACAACACCTATTTATGGGCTCGTTATATGCATAGGTAGTATGGTGATTGTACTCCTTGAGCAGAGTTGCATACCTACTGCGTCTTGGTTGGTCTTTGAAAATAATTTTGTTGGAGCGAACCTCAACATTGACTGCACCACTTATAATATCAAAGGTTAGGCAAGCGCTTAAAAGTATTCTTCTAGAAGAGAGGGGCATTAAATTAAGAAGCCTTAGTCTGGTTTTGTAAGATGGAAGATGTTGGAAGTCTTTTATGTAGCAGTAGGTTAATATAGCAATAGGTTAATATGATTAACCCTATTCAATATGGTGTTGCTAAGGCAGTAAGAATACTTTTTGATCGTATTCTTATGGGAAAAGCTTATTACATGGCATTTGTTAATGTTAAGATTTTCTCATTGCACCACTGTTCGAGATTGTAGCTGAGCTTGGATTATAGAGAAGTTGCGTAAAAGAGATGGGGTATACCAAGCAGTGTCTCAGAAAGATCAGAAAGAGAAACCAAGATCATGAGATTGGTAGAAGTCGATCTACCCTTACGAAATCCATGTTGTTGCTCATTTCAAACTAGCTTCTCAAAAAGTTTGGGGATAACAGATAGAATAGCGATCCCCCGATAGTTATCGGCTGATCGTTTATCACCACTTTTGAAAACAGGCGTAAGGTATGAAGAATTCCAGAAAGATGGAAAAACACCTAGAGACAGGGATTTATTGAAAATCATGTGCAAAGGTGTGATCAATTGGTCCTCAAAATGAACGACGAAGAAAGGCGAAACCAAATCAGGGACTGGTCCTTTGCCGATCTTTAGTTCATGAATAATAGCCTCTTGTGTAAGGGCGAACCCGTCGATAAGAGGTCTTGCGGTGATTCTAGCAGACATAGTAGAAGTGGAGATTTTTGGCAAGCAAAAAGTGTTTTTGAAAATGATCAGCAAAAAGTTACATACGGCTTGTGGACAGGAAGAAATCATGTTACCACGGGACATCGAACAAGGATAGCCGGTTGTTTTACGTTTCAAGTTAACGAAATCATAAAACTTCCTGGGATCACTAATGATTTTTTCCCCCATTGAATTAACATAGAACTCATATGCTTTCGAGATTTGATAGAAAACTCTTTGGATAGCTGATCGTATAATCTGATTAGACCCTCATTTAGCAAGCTTTCATTTTTAATTGCTTTGTATAATTTTTTTCTACGGTTTCTGAGACGCCTTAAATTATTGTCGGGCCAAGGCTCTGAGAGTTTGCTTGTTTTCTTCAGCTTTGGTACGAATAAGAATGGCATTGAAAATTATTTTGTAAAAGGAAGACACCGATTCATATAAATCTAATAACGAAAGAGCAATTGTCCAGTCTACTGTGTCCAAATAGTTTCTAATGTTTAAGTATTCAGCATTTTGAAAATCATATACAATTTCATTATTGTACGATTGGGTGAAAGAAATATTTGTAGCGGAAAGCTCAACTGTAAAAGCGGAGTGATGGAGAGTGTTTAAGAAAAGATTCTCGGCGTCAATAGTTCGGCTAACCACCACTTCGTCATAAAGGTTCGTAAATATAAGATCTAACCAATTGTCATTTTGGTTAGGGATAGGAATTATTTGCTGTAAATCGTTGCCATAAAACGTACTTATAAGGTTGAAGTCAATGGAGTCAAAATGGCAATGGCTAAGAACAATCTCTCCGAAACATTAACATTTTTGCAAGTTTTTCGATACGGGATTTAGATGCGCCAGCCTGCAGTTGGCAGGCACACAGGTTCAGCCTTAGAATGCTTTAAAATAGATTTTCGTACGGTTTATTGTTTTTCCTAGAACAATGGCTACTTTTTTACCTACAGCAACATTCAAGGACGTAGATGAAGGTAGTCAGGACATTTTTTCTCCTGGCAGCTCTGAGGAATAAGTGCCAAGTGACGAAGAAAAAACGGAAATTGAATAAGAAACTACTTCAGTGTTTATGTACATTGCTTAATGTACGAATTATCCAAAACCAAAACCAAAATGAAAACCAAAAACTAATTTCCATAAATATCGGGGAATGTAGGTTATTATGGTATGCCTACTCGTAATGTGTTATAACCGTTTGCCTTCACTGAGCGATTATTGATTAAATAATAAATCTAAAAGTATTTCACACCTCGATAAAAGCAAAAAAAAATTGTAATAATAAAACTTACCACATGCATGATGTAGTGGAATGCTTGAAGAAAGTTATGCAGAACTTCGAAGCATTGATGAATCAATGACGAAATTTAAGGGTCGTTCTACGTTGAAGTATTAAAAATGAGCCTTCGCTGCGATGCAATCTCAGGATCAGTGGCGGCTCGTCAGGGTGGGCCCGGCCCGCCTGGCCCACCCTGACGAGTCGCCTCTGAGTTAAGGGGTTAGTCCACTGTTAAACTGCTCCAAATGAACTTTTTTTTTAAACAGCTACCAACAAAAAACTATTCAAGATATCGATATGAAATTTTACATGCATCCTTATTGAAGTTAAGAGTTAACATTTTCATTGGAAAAAATTATTAACAAACAAAATGGCGGCCGCCTCAATGGATCGCCGCAGCACCGCTGAAAAAAAAAGCAAATTGCGCCTCGTAAATTCCTGGACAAAATAAGCGGCTGTGAACAAATTACCAAAAAGATTTCATTAGTTTTGAGTATAAAGGACTGCACGGGCCTAAATCTAGAACAAAAAAAAATTTTTTGACGATCTGGGAAACATTTTTTTGATTAAAAAAATTTTTTTTATTAATTTTTTTGATTCAAAAGTATGCCACATTTTATTTAATCGCTTTAGGGCTCTAAATTTAGGCCCGTGCAGTCCTTTATACTCAAAACTAATGAAATATTTTTGATAATTTGTTCACAGATGCTTATTTTGTCCAGGAATTTACGAGGCGCAATTTGCTTTTTTTTTCGGCGGTGCTGCGGCAATCCATTGGGGCGGCCGCCATTTTGTTTTCTAATAATTTTTTCCAATGAAAATGTTAACTCTTAACTTCAATAAAGATACATGTAAAATTTCAAATCGATAGCTTGAATAGTATTTTTTTGGTAGCTGTTTAAAAAAAAAGTTCATTTGGAGCAGTTTAACAGTGGACTAACCCCTTAAAGTAAAGTAGATATTTCTTGTTGGTATCCGCGTATAACTTATAATAGTGTTTTTGTGTCGAGCGGGCCCAGTGGCGGCTCGTCAGGGTGGGCCAGGCGGGCCAGGCGGGCCAGGCGGGCCAGGCGGGCCAGGCGGGCCAGGCGGGCCAGGCGGGCCAGGCGGGCCAGGCGGGCCGGGCCCACCCTGACGAGCCGCCACTGCTCAGGATGCACTTATGATTTTAGTAGATTAGGAGTATCCATAAATTAATAATTTAGTGGCAACCAGATAAATTCATTTATTTTTTGATTGATTGTTTGATAGACTTGTAAGATAATCTCCGTAGTTATCTAGGATACTTTGCATATTGCTGACAGGGTCCTGAGCTCCCTTTTTACGAAATTCGGCTGACTTGGATGAAAAATATGTCTAGTTGAGCTGGCATATTATCGATGTTTCTAAAAGTTTTATCCTTTAAAGAATGTTGCATGAATCAAAATAAATGAAAGTCGGATGGCACTTAATCAAAATAAGGTGATGTAGTAAAACTTCCCAGTCTAGCTGCCTAGGTTTTTCTTGAGTTAGTTTTGCAACATGAGGGCTGGCATCATCATGCAATTTACCTTTTTTTTTTACCAACAATTTGCTATCTAATTGTCAGCTATACATTTAAGCTGTAAATGTTAATCCCGATTTCAACAGCTCAAAGTGAATTATGCCACTGCAATCATACTAAACGCGCAAGCTAAGGGACGGTTTAGGGATTGGTACAGCCACTTGATTTGAAGAAAGCTATTAACACTTCTCATCACCAGTAACAATTCTTGTCAAAAACGGAACATGTCGATAACTACCCAACCAAGGAGTGCAAATTGTTCGCCTCAATTTATAAGTCTCAACTCTAGTTTTTTTCCAAAACTCGTTTTTCGCCGCTAAACCACCACGTGAGCGTAAGAGGGGTCCTTGCAGCCATATACCCTGTCTGTAAAGCTTCTCGATTTCGTGAATGTGTCTCTGCGCTGATGACCAAAAAGCCTGAAAAGTGTTTACTATTTTCTGGATCCTCGGTTTGAAATCCGTTTCGACCAGTGGCTTTAAAACGTCATTATCAACTTCTACGGGCCACCAACTTCCATCACTGTCGTGCAAGTCAAAATCACAATTTTGTACATCTTTAAAATTTGTATTGTTGCATCCGTTGCATTCAAACCATCTCTAAAATGAAACGTATAAATGTTTTGCTGATGGTGAAAATAAATACAAAATTTTTTCAATAATCGGTCCGATGTCTTTGTTTTGATAAAAAGGAAAGACCACGTGCTGCAGTATGGAGCAAAAAAACAAATATTTACTGGTAAATACTCTGTATTCAACTAAAGTATACATATTTTCCTAAATAAAAATAATTGATGAATTCTGATTACCCCTAATATATGCTGGAAAGGAGAAGCATGTCCAGGAATGTTAAGTGAACAAGTCATTTTAAAGTTAGCCAACAGAACGATAAACGCTCTTGACGGTACATTATGCTTTGACCGCTTTTTACATCAAATGGGCTTTTAGAAAAAAAAACACTTACTCAGCATTGGGAACCGTAATGAAAAACAGAAATTGGAAAACAAGAAAATGGAAAGACGTTAATCTGTGGATGACATCAGGCCTCTTTTGTGTAAAATGGCAAGACATAAAAGACGCTCTAGTTAACAGTAACTGCGACAAGGAAAGAACCAAAAAATTCAAATTCCTTGTTCTGATGCCATCAAATTTCGCCGAAGTGTTTGATGACGCGATGATGCACACGGACCGTGCATACTGATTGAAAGATGGAGAGAGTGGAAGGAAGGAGGACAGCACGGATTACGAAAATAGCAGTTAGTAGATACTTCAAGCCAGAACGTCGGCCGCAAAAATCAGCTCCCGGCATTTCACACCTTCCCGTCGAAGGAGATGCAAGACGTCGATGCTATCTCTGTTCCGGTATAATCTGTTTGCAATGAATGTCAGATTCTTTTATGTGATCTGTTTGCAATGAATGTCAGATTCTTTTATTCCGCCATCAACTCGGAAATTTCTTCTTAAACTTTCTGTACGAATTTCTTTGAATTAAATGTTATATTATTTTCCACATGTTTATTTTGTAATACCTCAACCGTACTGAATGTCGATTCTAAAGGGTTAAATGCTGAAAAGGTAGCCAACATTAACTATCATGGCCTCTTGAAGTCCACAAAGAAGGTTATGTTCGGTAACTGGCTTACACAGAGTCACGCATAGATAGGAATACCTAGAGCTAGAGAAGTTCAATCCAAGTGGCCGTCAAAGGCCACATACCTTATTACGAATTGAAAGATGTCTTTCAGCCTTTGCTCTGCCAAGTGCTTAAGGTCCACCGCTATCTGGTTTTTCCCAGTGCCGTACAGTGGAAATGCATGATTGTCTCTGGGACTCGCAGCTGTTAATCTGGAACTTATTTCCTACATATGTTGCAGGTTAGTAGCCGCAATTTCATGACATGGGCTGCTACAAAACAGGGGCCAGTAACGACGCCGATCAATAAACCTGCGTTGATCCAAGAGGGCATTTAGTAGCTGTTAGATTGTTTGACCCCCACATAATTTGGGTTATCCGACAGATATGAGTCGCTCCCCATCCGCATATTGCAACTTACATAATATTCGAATCAATCAAGTACTTAACTGCTTGAATAGGAATAAGAAGGCTTGCCGATCCGAATAGGCAAGTTGGTCCCATGCATGGCCAACGCATCCGACCTTTTATTCCTATCAATGTCCTTATGACCTAGAACGCAGAAGATTCTGACTCTTTTGTAGCTGCCTAGTCTGTTCAGAGTTTGAATACAGCCAACTATGCACTTTAATTTCCATGCATGAGACATCAGCGATTTTACCGCCGCTTGACCGTCAGCGAAAATGTTGATCACAGCACTTGTACGACCTTTGACATATATCAGGTCTGCGGTTTTTCAAATCCCTAAAACCTCAGCTTGAAAAATACTGGAGTAATTTGGACGAATAAAAGCTGCTTCTATATCGCAGCTAATATAATATAATATGCTGCACCTAAGACCTGCTGTGCCCATTTAATGATTTCATTGCAGCCCAACTGCTACGGTCACTTGATATCTTCGCTCGAAACAAAGAGTGGGGTACCAAGTAGACAGTGCATCTTGCGTACCCCTGTTCAAACAAAGAAGTTAAGCGGGGAAGATAAAGCAGACGCAGAAATTGGAGTTTGTTAGAACCGCTAATCGCTGAACTCTATTCGCCATGTCAGTACAGGTGATTTTATCCATTGTCGGCCACCAGACCAGGCAGCCATTAGCAAGGATAGGCCTTAATATCACCGGGTAGATACAGATTTTTATATCAGTGCTTAGACTCCACGTTGTATCCAGCAACTCCTTGCTGGCATAAATCGTTGTGGAGTATAACGTCGGTTTTATCAGATCTGATGCCAAAACCCACGGTATTCGCCCATTCATTAACCAGTTCCAAAGCATACTCAATGAGTTGACCAAAGGTATGTGGGAACCTACGTGGGACTATGCTTGCAATGTCATTAGCATAGACCACAAACGTGAGTCCTTTGCTATTCAATCTCTATGAAATTGTAATTGTTATCAGATTCCACGAGAGAGGAGATATAAGCAACCTTTATAAACTGGTGTAGGCAAAGATACGGTAAGTACTATATGTCTGCCTTAATGTCTACGGTAAGTATGTCTGCCTAACCCGGACCTGGAGATTTAAAGGGCTTGAAAATGCTCAGACTACTTTCTGCTTGACTTCGCATATTCCATCTCACTAGTGTAGGGAGTGGACTCATCCAGGCAGCCTGGAAAGTGAGTATTAACTAGGATCTTTAACGTTTCCGAAGTGTCGTTTGTTCTTTATCCAACTGGCTTGGATCCCAGACTTGGCGTGACAAGGCGTTCATCCAGCAATTTCCTAAGTATTGCCGTTTCTGAAGTGGTCTCAATTCCGTCACAAAGCTTCTAAGAGCTCCACCTTGCTTATCTTATTTATAAAGTACAGAGCCTTAGGACGTCCTTTTATCAATCCTAGCATACTCTGCAATTAGCTACTTTGGCTAATTTGAACAGTTATAGTACTTATCTTCTGCGACAACCCAGAATATTTGACGAGGTTTCCCGTGAATGTATTAACTGCTATCTCCAGGTCTGCTATAGGGTCAATCCTGAGAGGAAAGCGTATGTAAGCCGCTCACATGTTCCCGCTTGAATTTCTACGCGTTTGTGTTTCTGGAATTAGGAAAAAGTCGGGAAATGTAAATTGAGCTGAATTTCAGAGCGAAACTTATGTATAATGTAATCACAGAACGATGGACCTTCAGAAACTCTCCAGCTAGTTATCTATTGTTCTGTCAAAAGTGGTGTCTAGCACGTTTTTACTGAGAGGTCCCTATAGGTAGGGACATTACCCCGACAGCCGATCTGCTCGGACTTAATAATAAAACTAATTAATAATAAAACTTAGTAGTAGAGACTCACTTCTCTCGTTAATATCTTTGCTTCCCCGGACAGTAAGATGCGCGTTGACTTGACGACATTTGGAGAAAAAAGTCGAAGCTGAATACGTCAAAAAGACAACGATCCGAAACACTGAAGCCGATTCTAAAAAAAAAAGATTGTAAGAGTGGACTGGCCTTGAAACTCTCAAGGTGACAGTTTGGAGTTGGATGAAGTTGGAGCTGAAAATGTTTGGAGTTGGATGAAAAACGTGCCTTCATCTTCAAGTAAGTGGCATGATTAAGGTCAGTACTACAGGATACACTCTGTTGAGCACATATTCTTCAAAGCGCTTGCTAATGTATGGTGAAAATTATATGGGTTGGTATTTGAAAATGTTAGAAGAAACATCCAGAGCCAATAGAAACTACTGGCCGAAATACTAAGGTTGAAAATCAGCGACAAAGAAGCATACAGGCCTCTGGTGAGGAACTTTCAAGAAAAATATAAATATAAAGTGTAGAGTAATGCAGATATATAATAGAAGAGATTCAGAAAGATGTCTTAAAAAGGTTAAGGTGGGACCAAAATCATTTTACTGATCGAGTGTTATGGAAGCTTAGATTTGGGCTATACGAATTGGCATGGAGCTTTTTATACAAAAATAAGCTACTCTGCGGTAAACTTGATCTTGTTTAGAACTCAGAAGAGAGAGATATAAGGAATGAAAATCGCAGTGAGAATTGAAGCAATTTGCCTGAGGCTGAGCGTTAGTAGTAGTAAGGGAATTTGACATTGACTTACTCCGCGAACAGAAAGATAGAGTGAGATAGAGAAAGAGATGGATAGAGAAAGATAGTAAGCCATGTGTACGCCAATTTGAAAGTAACTCAGCAACAACAAAAGCTCGTAGAACTAAGGTATCGGGGAAACCAAGGGGAATATCTGAGGTAGCAATTCTCTCGATTTGTTCTATTTATAGATTTTACCTTTGTAGTAAAATTGCTTCACTGAATTTCGTATATGTATACGCTTGTTTCATTTCCTTAGATCTCTCTGTTTTGAGGCTTAGAACTTCATAGCAAGTATTCAGAACAATCAGGACATCACACGAAAATGACGGAATTTCATGTCATCTTCGTTTTGATTTACCAAAAGTAAAATAAATTGACATAGCTGATGTAAAAAAAAACTCAAAACGAAAAAAGCTGAGCCATACATACATTCGTCACCAATCTTTGAGGTCTCGTCCGGTCTGATAGCTTAGTTTTTATGGCACAATAAACTTCACCTTTTCAGATGACAAATCCATTTTCAATTGCGATAAGATAAGAGGCTATCAAATATTACCTACGGTTGCTGTGATATATTCAATGTCCGCGATATGTTGCACCCAGCCCTAACCCAAATCGTATAGCGAAGGGTCTGCTATTGCAATCTGGTGCTATCATGTCATGAACAAACTAAATAGCCACTTATCGATTACACGTCCAAACTTTATTGATATGCCCATGGGAATAAATTGATAAAAATCAATCCACAAAATAGTTGAGTCAGGACAGTATTGATTAGCGCAATGGAATATCTGGGTGATCAGGTGCGCACTTGTACTGATTATGATTGATCGAGGTAGTGAATAAATAAGGCGTTAGGTCAACAATTGCATTATTGAGGGCATGAAAAACTGTATGCTTCCACAGAGCGGAATACGATATGCTTGCCTTAAGTAAGCTGATTTAATTGCTTTGGTGAATATTTGCACTGCACCCAGACTCGTTTGCCAACCGTGAAGCTCCGATTACCACAATGCCCGTTCAACATGGTATTTCGTAAAATAAATTTCAAAATTCCGATTAGCATTCATATTGCATCCACATTTGATAAAAATTCATGTTATTTTAATAGTTCATAAAAATACCTCAGACTTATAATTTACGAATTCCGAATCAGCATAATCTCAACAGTGGAAATGAATTCATTATAATAATTATTTTCATTCATTTTTCCATATCATTTCGTATTCAATCATTTTGAATTTACATTGAATTGAATTTTTCTTCTTTGGAATTTCAGATGTGAAAATATGCAAGAGCTGATTTTAACCGAAAATTTTTTAATGGAGCTTCCACCATCGATCGGTTGCATGACGAAATTGAATAATCTAAATGTTGATCGTAATTCATTAGAGTATCTACCAATCGAAATTGGTAACTGCACAAAACTTGGTGTTCTCAGTCTGCGCGATAACAAACTGAAAATTTTACCCGCTGAACTTGGTAACTGTAGTCAGTTGCATGTGCTGGATGTATCTGGGAATCAATTGCAATATTTGCCATACTCGTTAGTTAATCTACAACTAAAAGCCGTATGGTTATCGGAAAATCAAGCCCAGCCATTACTCACATTTCAGCCTGATACGGATGAAGCAACTGGCGAACAGGTAAGTGTCTAAACTGAAATTGAATGCTCACTAGTTAGTATGTACGAGTAAATATTTATGGGGAATTAGATTAATGTTTGTATATTTCGATGGTTTTTGTTACTGTTTGGTGCGTAGGAAGCGTTCCCATATTTGTTCATAGATCGTTGCCTGGGAATGGATACGAAGATGGTTTCAATAAATAACTGGTTTTGGAGAACAAATTTTCGTTTTGTGTAAGGTGGAATTTCAACTGTTTTTGAGTTGTGGGTTGGAGCTTTTGCTAATTGAATGCCTGAAATTGATTTTTATTGAGGTTAATGACGTTTTTTCGCCGAATAGAAATTTCTTTGTTCTCCTATAAAAAGCGTTCATTGGCTCTAGACAGCCGGTTGTACATCAAAATGATTTATGAGAAACAATGCACTTTCAAACTAAATATTGAATTTCAAGAAATTAAGTGTCACTTACTGATGTGAAACGCTTGCTGAAAAAAGTCGTAAATCCTATTTGTTGAAGACTTTAAATTTAGATAAAAATTTTCGGAAATGATTAAAATCTTTGCCAAATATTAGGATTGTTTCTATTAATGAATAAAAAAAAACGTTATCTCTAATTTGTGCTCAAAAAGGTGTCCTACCGCTAATTTGTGCTCTCTTCTTCTCAAAAAGGTGTCTTACCGCTGCTTTAACGTCTACCTTCAAATCTTGTCCCAGCATTATTCAGGTCTTCATTAAGCACCTCCATTTATTATTCTTCACATAGTTGGAACTAATCTCTACTGAATTCTTTTTTCGTCTCATTAGTTCCTTCGATTTCCTTGTGAGATTCCCCTTTTTTCTGCCTTTCTCACATTCGAAAGCTTTATTTGCTTCTCCTAAAACATCTCAAATGCCACCTTGCCTACAAGAAGCATTCTTTACCATTTTTTAATGAAGGGAATAAAGTTGTAGTCTTTTTGAAATATAGTTTTCTGAAATTATGTCTCGAGAATTATTAGTCCGACGTGAATATCGCATATTTAGCTTTTGTGGGGATTTTCGTCGTTAAAAAATTAGATTCGAACGAAAATACATGTAAAATCAATAGCTAACGAAATCTGAAACAAAGCTTACAAAAAATCTCTAAGACTGATTTTCGTGACCTTTGAATAACGTTGCGGCGCGCTCAATTTTTTCGCCAATCTCCTCGCCAGAGCTGGGCACTTGCGCAGGAGATGGATGACGGATTTGTCTTCATATTCCGAGGTGCAGGCCCGACAAAGACGTTAATCTGAGCGCCCAGCCGTTACACGTGGGGTTCAATGGCCCCTGCCGCCGCCCTCAGGACACCGAAAAGCACTAAGGGTTAAACCTAATAGCTGCCTGGTGCAACGCGCGTTCATTGAGGCAAATGACTGTGTTGCTATTTTACAGGTTGTTCTTCGACCCCGGATTTCTTAGTGTCATCGACGTACATATTTTTGCCAGATGGCTGATTTGACCGCTGACAGCGGTATTCCTATCGAGAAAAGGCAATTCATTAGCGTGACAATCGTTTTGGATGTCGCATCCCTGCGTCCAGATACCAAATATCAAATGTTTTCATATCTCTATGGGAGATGAACCCCATTGAGCGACAATCATAGAAACTGGACAAATAGCGATGAGAGAATTAATAGCTGCCCAGCTATCTTTGAAAATACCAATATTATAATATAAAACCGAAACCAGTTGTATGCCTGAAAAATAGCTACAACCTTCACATGAAAGACACTACAGTTGTTTGGTAAATGAAGGGACAGCTTTAGATTCCGTTCGTTGAAGTATACAATATTCCCAACTTTATCTAGCTTTGAGCCATCAGAGTATACATAGAGCCCACTCTCGAGGGAGACACCATCATTCCATTGGTCCCTAGCACAATTGCGAGCTTTAAACTCCAAATCTAGTAGAAGGTCCGAAACAATGTAGCCAACGTCTGGCGAAATTCCCTCAGATCAGTATTTGGTGTGGCCATACCATGTTATAGTCCTATCATAGCCAAATTGATATTCTATAAGATTAGCAGATTGGCTGGTAAGAAATGAAGCAGCGCAAAAAATGCGTTGATAGGGGTGGTGCGGAGTGCGCCTACCACAAGGAGTACAGCTAGCCTTCGCACTTTGTCAAACAATCGTTGATAGGCAGCCTTAAGAGCAAGCTGTCAACAGAACGGCACCACAAATAATAGAATCGGCTGAACCATCGCGGTATTAATCCAAGTGACAGTACGATGCTGCAAACCTTAATTCGCTCTTATGGTTATTTTGCAGCAGTAATGTGAAGAAAGCCTTCCGCGCTCTTTCTGCTATATTGTCGCTCCATAATAGCTTCGAATCGGGGATCAGTCATAAATATTTGACCCTCTGGGTCAGATCAATGGAGACCTTATTTAATTTCGGTAAGTCGAATCGAGGAACTTTGTACTTCTTTGTAAATAATATTAGCTCTGTTTTGATTGAATTCACATTCAAGCCGCACTCTCAGATCAAAGTATGTCAAGAGAGTAATTTAACCTCTCCGAAAGCGTAGATAAATACTTTCTCGACACTTCTATGGCTATGTCGTCTGCATTATAGCAACCACTTTACAGCCAGCACGGTCAAGTCCCATCAAAAGAGTATTTACCGTAATGTTCCAGAACAGACAAGAGAGAGCTTCACCTTGAGGTGTACCAGCGCTGTCCGCTCGTCGTCTGAGAGCATTCGATTATACAACTGTATTCCTAAGAAGCTGTACGGTTAAAGCTATCAGCCGCCTATCAACATCCATTACCAACCATCACACTATCACTAGCTTATGAATGGTGAAGGTTAATTTAAAGAACCTTAACCTCTGTTAATTAGAGTTAAATCGAAGTCCTCCTCTTTAGATGCAATAGCTGTCTCAGCTTCCTCCTCTGTTTCCAGGGTAAAGAGTGAAGTGATGAGCCCCTTGCCGAGTGGCTCCTTTGGAGTTTGTGTCACGTGCTTAGTTTGGTAGCTGGCCAGAGTTCCTCAGCTCGGCGACTGCATGCTCATAGAAACCGGCCGAGCTTTGGCTGTCACCTTATACCAGCCCGTGTCATTCACCTCAGGCGAAGGACCTGACCTAGCCTTTTGCAGCTTATAGTAGACTAACTATAATCTGCCTTATTTGCAGCCAGTTTTCCGAACAGGTGCTTCCATCTTCCTAGTTTGAATCAACAACAACCGGAACAAGAGACTCTTTGGTCATTTCATTGAAATACCGCGCTAGCCCTGAAGCAGTCGCCATAACCTGCGGCTTTTTGCAACTTTTCCTGCTTAAATTTTTTTGCTCAGCGGACCTCAGTCGTTGCTGAGGTAAATGTGCAATGTTGTTCCCCATTGAATTGCTTTTTTGCCCTTTTCGGGCAACGAGCAACCAAGACAGACAACGTGGATAACGTGAATCAAGATCTGACTAAAAATTCCTCGACAAAGAATAAAAGGAAACACTACGCAGTTCCAAAGGGAATATTTGAAGGATAGAAAGACAAGAAGAGTAGGAACAATATGGGATGCTGAATTTAAAAAAAACAGCCAGAGAGTGTACTTATGCTGAACTGGTCAGCTTGGACACGCGTATTCCCAGAATACTACGTACTAAGACATTAAACATTGTATTTTTATATGAGCATAACATCTGATGACACTTCTAAATGTAAAATAGTTAGAAGCTGTCTTGCCATTAGTGGTTAAGGTCAAACAAAGCAGTTTGAAATCCGCAGACGTCCGCAGACTTGATTGCACTGTATAATTTTGAGTCATCTGCACATAGAAGAGAGGATGAATTGATAATATGATCATTACCAAACAAGATGAAAAGTAAAAGAGCAGAAATGAAACAGTTTAAAGTGACACTGAAAGAATGACTATAAAGATAGACACTATAGCATGAAACACTGTTATTGATACTCGGCGTTTCAACTGTTTCTTATGATTTGTCGTTAGTCAGAATAAGTGCCGCATATGCGTCCCGTTTTGAAACAGCGTTTTTACGCACGCACCCCAAAGGGCTGAAAATGTCCCACATCAGCAGTAAATAGATGCGCAAGTCAAAATCAGCCGTAACAAAGTAGATCAGGTGATATTTGGAGGTTAAAAACGTCAATGGCTTTCTAGAAGGTGGCTCAGGATCCAAGATCTCTCTAAAAGTTGAATGAATAAATCATTCAATAAAACAATGAGCGAAGAAGGTAACGATTCGTAATTACTTGCTTGCCCATAGTGTGAAATACCGGAGTATTCTACACTCAGAAAAATATGTTTCCGAGAATCAAAGAAAATATTTACTTGTTTACGAGATGTGAAATCTTCCACAAATCAAATAAACTTTTATTTGATATCAGTAATTTGTATAAATATCATGTAAAAATTTCTTACATTCAACGGAATATAATTTTTACTTTACCTTATTTCAAGTAAGTAAATTTCCTCAAATCTTCTAAATTATGTCTACGAATTAAGTAAATTATATCTACAATGCGAACATATTTTTCCATGTTTCAACAACAACCACGCTTCAATATTCGACGAAAAAATTGATAGTTTTTATGACTTCTATCAACACTTTCTCTACACAAATAAGGGGTCGATAGTTTAGCTCGCTAACGTGTCAGTCCAAAGCAGCGATCTACCACTCGCGGGTTCTAATTCCGCCGGGTTCATGGTTGACTTTGTTCGTCTTCAGTTGTCCTAACTCTAACACTATAGCTTTAAGTGGCGGCTAGGCATAAATAATACTAGCGCTTCAGAAAATAAGAAAAACAATGTGGCATTTAAAAAAAGGAAAAATTGAAAAACTGATATTGACTCTACTTTTTTTAGTTATTTTTTATTTTTTCACTCCCTTCAAAGTAAGCCACTCTTATGATATGAAGGGAGGGAGAATTTTTGCGTGCCAAAAACATGCCATGCTTTCAAGCGGTCCCCCATCTAAGTAGTAACCGCGCCCAGCACAGCTTAACTTCGGTGATCGTACGTGAACCGATTTATGACAGATGACAGAAACTATATCAAATTTTACTCAGAGCAAGTTCAATATTAGTTCATTGAAATGAAGAAATTTCTTTCTTTGGATTGAGTAAATATTTCTTCGGCGCAGAATCATTACTAATTTTCTTTGATAATGTGTTCATTTTTCTTCAAAAAATAGAAGTATTTTTCTGAGTGTACGTAGATCGTTTTTGAGTGAAAATCACATCAAAAAACATCTCGCGTGGGCCCAAGAAAACATCGGTCTTTATTGGGGCATTCTAAGCGTTCTCTACTCTCGTGCGTGGTTAATCAATTGCTCCAACGCACTATTTTAAATACTGATTAACAGTCCATGTTTGGCGAAGCGTTTCAAAAATGGGATATGGTAGCCTGCTTCTGTTTACCGAGCATTGAAAAAATAACCCGTATTTCCAAAAAAAGGTTTTATTGCCGCCTGTCCAACATTGGTTCATCAAGAATAACGAAGATTAGATCGTTGTGTGATCTCGTTGACTTGACTAGAGCAATCACCGCTAATCCAATTGAAAATGTAGGGACGTTCATCAGAATGAAGGTCAGTGGAAAGAAGATGAGGAATAAAAAAGCACTTGTTTTGTAGTCTCTTGTCGTGATGCTGAGCCAAATGCTCCCTGGTTTATGCCTCGAAACCCTTGAAAATGTTGCTTCATAAAAAGTAAAAAGAAAACGTACACAGTCTGTTCATTAAGTTCCCGGACTACTGTGAAACAAAGCGCTTAAGATGTTTGAATAATTTTATTGACGATTTAGCTTTCTACATACATCGCCCTCTCTTCAAACACTTGCGGAAACGGTCGTAGTGTGCCTGAAAGGCTTTTAGAAATTCGTCTGCCGAAATGCTGTTAACGACCGCGGTCATATTTTGCTAAAAAAATCTCCACATTCTAAAAAACACCCTTGATGACGGCTTTAAGTTTTGGAAATTGCCAGAAGTCTGCCCGAACCAAGTCTGGCAAAAAAGGGGGATATTCGAGGACTGTGACCCCTTGCTTCGCATGAATGAGCTGGTTCATTATCGTGGCGAAGACACCAGTTATCTGATTTGTAAATTTCGCTTCGGACACCACGAATTCTTGCAAGCAGGCGTTTCAGAACTTCAAGATAGGATGCTCCTGTTACAGTTTGACCTACCGGAACAAATGGATGGAAGTGTAGTCTATGTAGCTCTGTAATTTTCCGTCGGATAGCGCCACTAGCACAACGAGGTCGAAACGAGTCGCGGAACTTTTTGAACAGACTGTGTATGTCTTGTGTATTGTGCGGCGTAATATGTAGTTTAAATTAATAAAATATTATAAAATTTATTTAATTATTAATTTTTTAATTATTAAAATATTATAAAGGGTAGCAATGCACTCCAAAATAAATTTTGAGCTCCCGGTACTTTAGTCAAGGAATTTATTCCAAGACCTCGGAAGAACTTTCGCCCGAATGCATCGCCGAATTTTTTCAACTAAATTCACCAGCAAACTCAACGTATGTTAGCAGAATGGTCATGGCTTAAGAAGTCAGCTTAACACGAAATGGAATTGTTTTTGTGTGATGATCAAAATTGAATTTTTTTAATAATTAAGTGCTTTCGAAAATATGCATTGATTTCGAAACCACTTAGTTAAAAAAAATTCAATTTTAATCATCCCACAAAAACAATTCCCTATTGATTCTGGTTTCGGAGGCTTTTTCAGCAAAACGAACGAGTTTCCCGCATCAATTGTTCTCTGCTTTGATAAGAGACAATATACGTTGTCTATGCTGATTTATAGACAAGAAGGGAACCGTGATCACAAGCTAATAACCTTTACGCTAAACACGTTTAATCTCTCTTCTTCTGTGTCTTCTGACCAAATTATGTGTATTACTGAAATGTAGTTAACTGGGGGTATTGACAATAACGAGATCTTCCCTCATCATCCTGTTTTTTTGTCAAAAAACAGGGTGATGAGGGAAGACGATGGTGATGTTTTATTCGCTATCCAAAAGTCAAGTACTCCAGTTTCCTCAACAATCGTATCTCGTTTGCTTTATTTTTAATATGAGGCGATTTCAACTTGGCGAACCTAGTTTCGAATGCTTACTTTTCTTACATACTTTTCTCTTTTCAGGGGTTACCCCCACTTGTAGCACAAAAAAATAGGTCATTTTCATGAATTTTTTTTAAAGAAAACTACGAATTTTTTTTAAACGACTATTATATTATCTTAAAGTACATACATTGAACACTTTTCAGTAATTCTTTTTATTGAAATATATTGCATTGTTAAATTACAAATGGCCGTCAAAACAACGGTATTTCAATTTTCATTTTTTGCGGTGACCAACATTGTGTCGAACTGGATCATACGAAACAAAAAATAGCGATGGACTTAGTTAAATAACAGTATAAACTAGTGTTTGATCGAAAGATTTAAAACAATATCCATTTTTCACAAAATGGTGGACAGTCAAAGTTAATGCTTCGATTTTCACTTAAAAAAACGGTTGGTTTTTGGCTATAAAAAGCCATTTTTTATCAAAAAAGAAAATCGAACAATCAAACACTACATTTTTATGTATTAAATAAGCCTGTCAAGTTTCAAAAAGATCGGTTCAGTAGTTTTTGAGTAATTTTGGTCACCGACTTCAAAAATGTCATTTCGCGAAAAACGCATTTAAAAGTTTCAATTTCAGTTTACACGAAGGAAACAATTTTTTTCTTTAACTTACATAGAATCACCCCCTCCGGGGCCATATAATAGCTCTTCCGCCGACGAGGCCGCTTCCAAAAATGCAATTTGCTGTTACCTCCTCAGCATTCTGCCTTCCCGAGTGCTCTCGGCCGCAACAATAGATAGAAACCGCAAAGAGGGTCGAGCGCGGCAGACGGCAGATTAGCCGGTTGTATAAGTAACGGTTTCTTCTCTTTCAATGCTCATATCTCGGTCAGTTTTGTTCGGATTGACTTGAAATTTGAAGGGCGTATTCTCAGATAGTTATACTTAAAAAAAATGCAGCAAATAATAAAAGAAAAATTTCAAATTTACAAGTGGGGGTAACCCCTTAATAAAGTTGCTGAGTTACTATTTATTTGAAGCTTGAGTCGCCTAGTTGATATTGCACTGGTTTATTGTGTATGGGGTCCCTGGTTCGAATCCAGGTTCGGACGAGGGACCGCAAGCTTTGAGTCCACCAAGCTTTGAGTCCACCTAACTCTGAATAGGAACCTCAATCAATCAGGGATGACCTGAGTCGTGGAACTAATCACTCCACATTCGTATTCACATTAATTGTAAATTTCTGATGAAGCTCGATACTCTCAACCCCTAGACCCGTACGTGGGCTGTCGTGGAATTACTTTACATTTTATTACTTCCTTTCCTTGTGTTTATTGTCTTTTTTCAAACTCATTCTGTTTTTCAATTGTTAAAATGGATATAAATAAATAAATGAAAATATATTTATTCTAATAAGTTTGCCGTAGTGCTTATTCTACACCCTATAAAAGTATTTTCCAAAAGTTTCCACAAAAATTTCTCAACTAACTTAAAATATCCATCTGACCATATTTCTTAAGATTATCTAAACACAAACATCTTTAAAGTCATGACTCATGTAAGTCGAGACTGTGATGATTGTTTTTATCGTGGCGCCACAGACAACAAGTCAAGCGCCGTAAAACATCGAGCGCTAATCGCTGAACATATGTTTTAGACTCAGACAAAATACTATTTCAAGATTTCAGTAAATCACTGGAGTCTGAACTACAATGTAATTCAAATATTTTTAGCTCAACTGCATCTACTTAGTTTTATTTCGCAGTCTCAATTAGTCTCAATAGTTTCAGTTTTATTAGTTTTATTTCGTAGTCTCAATATTTATATCCTTAAATTATATTGAAATTCTTAACGAATCTAATTCCCTTATACAATTGTGTTAGATTCTAGTATTAGTATTTTTGTGTAATATAACGTGGAATTTCTAAAAAAAATATATATTTTCTTCCATTTCTAGGTGTTAACATGCTTCTTACTGCCCCAACAGGAGTACCAGCCTATCAGTCCGGGTAAGTTACATATATACCTTTGATACTTAATAAAATCATTCAAAGCCTAACTGAAAAGCGACCTATCAGTTTCAATTTCCTCATTCACACGAAATAAATTGTCAATTTAATTTTCCATTCCCGTTACCCAACACTCCTATCGGCTTATTTATTTCAAAGCTGCTTTCAATTAAAACTGCACTAGATACACAGATTCCACATACTACTACCCACGAGTATAGAAATGAATCGGGAATTGGATTAGAACGAAAACCTTCCACCAATCAATCAATCATGTTTTCTATGATATATTGTGCCCTGACGAGCCAGTGCTGCAGCTTATACACAGTGTTCTCCACCAGATAGTAGTTGTTCATCATTCCGCAGTCCAGACTACCGTCGATTCGTCATAATTCCATTCAATTTTCAGTTTCCATATTTTTTTTTCGAATCTCCAGATCGCATCTAAACGATGCAGACTTAATTAATGCAATAGACGAGACTAGCTGAATGCGATCGCTGCTGATGAGAGATACACAGACCCGGTCGAACTGTGAACGCGATGCGCGCAAATCGATTTGATTCGATCATATTACAACTAAACCGAACTAACGGTCTGAACGAACAAGAAAATTGAATTTGCAGATACTTCGTAATAAAATCCCACGATTAGTTTTTCCAACAAGGAATTGATTTATTTTGTCAGTTGGGATGTGCCTGTGTAGTGGCGGCTGCAATTTAGTTAGTTCGCGTCGCAGGAGATGAAGGAGGCGAGATATTTTTGATTTACGGAGAGTAAAGTGCGTAAACAGATTTGTGATGTGATTAAATTAGCGTAGTTGAATGTTGTGTTTAAACACAATCATTGGAATAATTTGAAGGAAGAAAATCGAACGGTTTGCACGTAAAGCGTGGGTCGAGTAGTTTTTCGTGAAAGTGTAAGATTTTTAATGAAGCTACGTCTGGAGTTTTTTTTTTAAATATTTTACGTCCGTTTTAAATAATTACTCATCGACGATGTACAGATTATATAAAATCAATTGCGAAGGAGTAAATTATTTTTGGCAAATCCAAGGAAGTAAATGACCACTGTGTACACGTTTTTCAGGCTTCAATATGATAGCAATTTCACGTGAATAACTTACTTACATTCCAATAAATTTTTTCCTTACTCAACTTAATTTGAAATAAGAATAGTTCTATATCAACTTTATACTGATCATAAAACACAATTATTAATTTTTTAAGAATACCCACCGGGTCAACTGTATAGATCAAGTGAAAAATTCGATTCTATGGAACTATTTCTAGCCGATGAAGGTTTGCTTATAGCTATCAAATTTTTTCAGTTTTGTTTGTTGTATCTTTATTGTTTTTTGACATCGGTTGATTGCCCGTTTGTTGACAGCTACATACATACCTATGCAAATGTTCTACATAGAGAAAAATAGTTATAGCTAATCTAAGAAATAGTGTCATGTCGTCATGCAAAGGCATCTTTCGGAGCGAAATAAAAATTGGCCGATATTGTAATATTGATTGTTTGGATCAACCGCTAGATTTCATTTTGTAAAATTTATGAAATTTGAAATCTCTAAATCGCTGAATAAATAATAGTTATCATCTAGCGCCCACTGTGGGTATTTCACGGTACAATAGAGTAGATCAACTAAAAGTACTTATATTTTCTTGTTATTTCATTGAATTAATTTTCTGCATCTTGCCAATTGATATCGATGAATTTCCTTTGAATCAAGTTTAAAATACATACCTTTGACATGACACTATTTTTTGCGCACGTACATACATAAACTCCAAGCTGATGAAAATCAGAGAATATTAGTGAAACCCATACAATATAATAACCTTTACTAGATGAAATAATTAAGAAATAATAGCTAAATGAATGTGTAAATATGTTGCATATTATGAATTTTAAAAGAATTGTTTGCATTCGATTAGAATAAATCTGAAATATTTATTATAGAACATAGAAGCTGAACATCTTGTATGAAGCACTAACTTATCATCAAACTCAATTAACATTTATAAACATGCCCATGAATGATATTACTTCACATGTACCACTTGCACACCTACTATTAATAGCATCAATCTTCTAGAACAAAGTAATACCATTAGCAATAAAAATCAGTTCTTATCTCTTGGAATTCAGTGAATCATAAAATTAGACTCATTAGAAAGCAATGCCACGCCTATTTCACAAGAAAACTTACGCTGCATACGTGTACGATACACTCACGTTGAATGATGTCTGATAATGATCTTGCGTATAGAATGTACGCAAATAATATAAAGCTGATAAACTCGACATTTTAGTTTGTTGTTGTGTTAAATTGCTCATACAACATGTTGGCATTCGTATTGTTTCGATTTGTAGGTCGTTCCGATTATACGTTTTGGTCACATCGAATGATTAGAAAAGATAATAAGAATAATTTAGAAAAAAAAGTTGTTTTTGTTAATCGCCAGACTATACGAAGATTTTTTTCTCATAAACGTAAGCACCAGCAAAAAGCGTTGCAATGTTCAAGGTATTTGCAAGGACGCAAATTGCATTGGCATTTATTTTTGGGAAATAAATGAGTCTTCTGTAGGGGAATGTGCATGTAAATTTATGATTTGTTTACATTTTAACTATTATGTTGATTGCACTCCCATAAAATCGGCTCTTCGAATGGAAAAGCTTTGAAAGCATTATATAGTATTTTTTTGCAATCAGCCCTTTAACTTTATGCAACACTCCTGCATAAGTTGACACGTCAATCCAAGATAATTTCAAAAATCCTTTTTCTCTGTAAACTTTTGTTCATTTACTAAATTTATTTGCGAATGCACAACTCTTTTGAATCACTGTTGTAGAAGCGAATTAGATTTCTCTGTTGTTGGCTCCGCTAACCTTTGATTTTGAATGAATTTGACTCCCTCTAGTGATAATTTTTTTTTGCATTCTACTCGCTGCTATGTTCAAGCAAACGTTCGGTTAAAATTTTGCAGTTGCTGCTATTGCCTAAATCTCAGTATATCCAATAAATAGCGCAAATGCCTTTTACCTGAAACCAATTGCTTTTCTTACCTGGAAAATTTAAGATGTAGCTCGCAACTTAAAAATAAGCTTTCAGTCCCTCCGACGATGCTGTACTAAAATGCATCAAATGCTATTCGAGTATAGCTAAGGCAAAGATTCAGCTCGTTTTATGCTCCGTAGCTGAAAGAGTAGCCGATTTGGCTATGCGAAGCTATTTCGATAGCACTGCGTTATCCATTCGCTCCAACAAACAAAAAACTTTTTGGCGCAACCTGATTTTATTATTTTTTAATTCTTAATTCTTTTATTTTTAATTTTTAATTCTTATAGCATTCTGGTAAATATGCCTCTTGATTATGCCTCCGCTTCCAATGTCCACAGTGTTTGTGAGCTCTTTCCAAACTATTTCTCCTCCTTTTGTATCCAGTGCTCGTCTCTTACCTCATATAACGTTGCCTTTTCCTGCATCTCGCCTGCACTTCGCACCGACCCTCTAGAAGCCAAATCATTGATGAACTGCCTTGATAAAAGCACTGGTTGTGGCTATGAAGGCATTCCCAATGTAATAACCAATCATTTTTTTCTTGTTTTTTTTTGTGTTTCTCTTTCCATACTTACCTACTGAAGTCCACTCGCTGGAAGATTTCTGTCGCATTGGAACACTGCAAAAATTTCGCATGGCCGTATTTGTATAGTTACTATCAATTTATGTTCTTGATCTTTCTTTCATCCCTTATCTTACGTAAGAATCCATTCTTGGTCGCTTACTGACTTCGCAAAAAGGTAATTTGTAAAAAAACACTCTTTCGTGGATAAACCTTTCTTGCCTTTTATGTGCCGATGACTTCAAGATGTTTAGAGTGATTAATTCTCATGAAGATTGCGAATATCTTGAACATGACCTTCGCACATTAAACATCTGGTGCTCCAGAATCTTCATCATCCTGAAAATCCCCCTTTTAGATCCCTTTTGGAAAATTCTTGTCCTTTTTCTGGCTACTTTCTTGACGTGGTAAATAACTTTTTGAATCTCGGTGCCATTATTGACGCCAAAGGTAAATATGAACCAGCATGATGTACTGGTCTTACCTCTGTCTATCTATTCCTATCGCCCGTTCATAACATTATTGAATACTCTTGGCAAATAATGTAGCCTAATTTTAGATATCAATTAGCTGCCTTATGCTACGCATGGTGGACATATAACATTTTTACCAATTCCGCTTCTTGAATCACTCAGATTGTTCCTTGGCGAATGGTTACTTTTCAAACTCCATTACTGACCTATATTATCTGACCGTTTCCATGTTTTCATTCGTGAAGCAGACCGCTGCAGCTGTTGCAATTTTGTAAATTTTAAATGTTACCGTTTTCATACTTGTTTTTGTATTTTTCTACTCCTGTACCCTGCCCTTTTCTACCCCCGATGCAGTAATCGAATTGCATGAAATTTACGGATTAACTTGGTCTAGAGAGTGAGTAAGATCAATAAATTTTTGATTGCGATTCTGATAAAGGCTTGCGGGTGCGAGGTATTTTTTATTTCATTTTCCAGATATTTTCATGTTTACATTACCCGATTCCGAAGCTCAGTCGTTCTAGTGGTCTTTAAAGCAACAGCATCACCGTAGTTAAAACCGGATATCGGTCCCAGTCACTCTCAAGTTTCCTCAGCCAGCTAGGCACCACTAAGTTGTGAGCGTCCTTCAACGCAAGCAAAGTTTTCCCCATTGTCGTCTACCGTGAAATTAGCTAGAAATGATTTTCCGAGCAGGCTTTTCTTCGCTCGTACCAGCTAGGTACCAAGCCCTTGGAGTGTACCGAGCTATATCTTTCTTATTATATCTGCTCCTAGGTAGATTGTGTACAACTCCTAGGTGTAGCGTCTGCGTAATTATCCATCCTCACTGCGGTTTTCCGTAAGATTTTCCTCTAGAAATCGTTTGTGAGGTCAGAGCAATGCTGTCAATCAGAAAAAAAGAAAATCCCTTATTTTCAGCAAAAATTTTCCTAAATTTCCCTGGGTTTTCCTAGATTTTTGTGCGGCATTTGTATTTAGAGTGGCTAGAGTAAAATTAATTTAATAAATCAAGTGTCTGATAATTTCAAATTCACCCACAATATACGCGATTCTCTTCTGCAATCATTTGGGTTCAAGCCAAAATCCAAATATCTCAGTACATATATTTAGTCTGGTAAATATTCAGAGCGTTCGAAAAAAACGTCCTCAGATTTTCCCGCCAGATATATGAAATTCCCTGGATCTAGGGGAAAGCGCCTTAGATTGGTGGCTCTGGGTCAGAGTGCCTTTCGCTAAACATCCAGGATTCGAGTTTCAACAAGTATTTTCAAGACCATGGTCTTGTATAACGGTATCTTTGAACTTGTAGTTTAATATTCGGATTTCCTAAGCATTGATAGACCCTAAGAGGCGTTGTTGGATTTGAATATATATTGCTTCTTCAATTTTTTTTATCAGCTGCTACTATTGACCCAAGGTAGGTGAATGATTGATCTAGTCAAAATATACTACCATGGTTGTCGAGTCAACTTTTGGTGTTCTTCTCGATTCAAAAAGTTGGAGAGTTTACGGGGCATTTAAATTAGGCCGAAGTTCAATCAACAGCCTGCCAAAAAGATGATTATCAATCAATGACACAACCACAAATTCAAACAAAAATCTGACGGCACTCCTATTTTTGATCATTCGTAAGGAAATTTATCGTTAGGTGGTTCAGGCAATCGGATGTGGTTTCTTGAATTCCACCTAAGCTACTTCTGGTTGTCGCTGGTGTTTTCTTTGCCATCATTAAGCACTACGTCCCCCAACTTCGACCAAAAGCTGGTTAAACTGCTTGTGACGGCCATTTAGTTTGCGAAATTATACGTCTGGTGCGGTAGACTCTTTAATGCGACTCTCACCTTGAACTGATTCGCACTTGTTACCTAACAATGATATTGTTATGGTGTGAGAATACTCGTATTCAAGATGCGGAAACCAAGACTGCTTTCACTCACCATCATAACAACGACCAAGCACTCCTCCAACTGAAATTTACCGAAATCCAATATGAAAATTCCTAATTTATATAGGCACGTGTAAATGGGTTATCGTGCAGAATCAACGAGAATTGCTTTTTGTAAATTTTGTACGAACAAATACCGGATTATATCGAAGCTTTCATTATAAACACTTGTGGCAAACGTGATCGCCTTTCCTTTTTCCATCTCCTCAAACTTTCTTTATCTCTCTCTTCTCGTTCTGCATCTGGATTTTTTCCTCGCCTGACGTGAGTACGACAGCCAATCAGGTGGCGGCAGTAGTACCATATCGTGCAATTATATATACACCCTACAATATCGCGTCAAAGTTCAAATTCGAATAATTTTTAGTAAACTTGTACCGTTTTGCATATTATATGTGCCACCATGTACTTAGACTTTCCTTACTGCCCCAGTTTTTGCATCACCCGATCAATCTGGATAAAACTAAAGCTAGTTCAAATCTTCCGATGATGTCAATGCTATCTACGTAAGTCAGTATCTGGCCGAACTAAGTGACGATAGTCTCTCTTGTTGGCGTGCGAGACTCTGGGATTACTTTTTCTAACGCCCTTTTCAATGCCGGATTCTCTCATGGCTGTATAAGGTTCTATCCTAGCCATGCTTTCAGATGCGACCTTAAAATCTATAAATAGATGGTACACCAAAAAATTAAACTCCAAAAAATGTCCCATCATTTAACTAAGGACTATTTGGTAGAGCCTGGTGAGGACCTTGCTCTTTACTTCCTTCTATTCCACTGATCAGATTTAATATGATCCGGGTCTTTATTGGCGCCTTACCGTCATCGGACTCAAGTAGTTTTTGTTTTCAATTGACACATGGTCAATTTGGTGCCAGTGGCTCTTACCCAAATGGTACAAATACGCTAACTTATATGCCTTACTTCCATCAATCTACTCAAAAAAGCAGATAACACCTTTAATAAGCCCTGCAAATATTTTTAATGCATATTTGTCAAAGCACACTTTTCTGCCTGGCCAGACCAAATCTCGTTCATCCATGAGCATGTTTTTATTATTTCGCTTTTAATACTCTGTCGAGCCTGATTTATCAACAAAAAAAACCTAAAAATATTATTCAGCCTTTTCGAATAAAAACATCGGCAAGAAACTGTTGAAAACTTTAAAAAAGTAAGCTAAACTTTTTATGCTCAGAGAACCAATCTTAGAACGTTCTTCACTGCGAACATTCGACGTGCATAGATTCTTCGACAATTCAATTGAAATCGTTTTCGTGTCTCGCACGTAAGCACAAAAGTACAACAACAGCAAAAACAATTCCTTCCAGCAAACTCCAACAAACAAGATTGCAGTCTGTCGAAGTAACATTGACTTTTCAATTCTGCAGCTTTTTCACGGGCAAATGTTTACAGCCTTCTGAAATCTGATGTCTTAAAGCCATTAAATTTCATCGTTGCCATACGGTACAGCAGTTTGAACTTAAGTATTCCAAAGACTTACTAAGTTTTTGACTTGGTCTTTAATTCAACCCATCAGTCGCTTATCCTGCAAACCATTATCATCTGTCCAGTTGGTGGTATTTGTTGTTGATAATGGGACACTATTACTTGAAAATGCTTCCTGCTTCCCAGTTGGTTCAACCTTCATCTAATCGAGTTCCTTTTAGTTTGCCTTGTTGTTCCTGACAGACTTGTAGAATCTTGAGTTCAACTAAAGGAAAATTGGATTTTGTAATTACGCTCTTGGTTTTACTTCCGATTAGGTACGAGATGGAGGTAGATGAGGATAGTTTCTTAGAAAGTGCACATAATAGTTGATTGAAAAGTGTTGTTTGTGTGGTCAGTATGTGGTAATGGTGGAACATGTTAATGGCGACTGTTAGTCTAATTCAAAATGAAACGGAATAGTTGTGTGAAAGACACGAGCATATTTTAAAGATTTGTTGCATCCAAAACTGACAGTTATTTTTTATGATTGTGTAGACAACTCTGCAGCTACAGCAAATAAATGAAAAAAAAAACCCTACGAATCATTGAGAATCCTGTTTTTTTTTTAAACGCGAGCGATTTGTAAATTTAATATATCTCGGTAATTTCTATCCATGAAAACTCACGACTGGACCATCAGATCAATATGTAATTTACAGTAGGAGCAGGTCTTTTTTTGCGGTGGTTTCGTAATGATGGCCACTGTGGAGTGAGATAATTTCATAGGTATCTTTTCCCCGGTTGGAAACTTGCACTATGTGCCGAAGCACATATGTGCTTATTCTTCCATATTCTGCAATTTTCTCCTCGCAGGACTGCCTTTTGGTATTACTTCGCGGGCTGGTTAGTAGTCAATGCTTTCTTCTAACATTTCCCACTATAAGGGTTCTTCGCCACGTCACTTTCTTTGTTTCACTTTGCATATCGCACTAAGCTTTGTGATTCTGTGTCAATGCTATGCTATGGTGGAAGCTGCCATATCCGCTAAGAAACTGGGTCTAGTGATAATCGAGGTAGTTATACTTCCTCTGCACCCGAGGAATGATTCCTGTGATCAAATGGTATGTCCGCCTTCCTTTCTCAATCGAATCGCTGTCCAACTGCCACTTACAGAATAAAATGTTTCCCTGCTCTTGTTTAATTGCGTCTTTGAGACTCCGTTCCAAGACGATTGTGTACTCCTCCTGTTTTATTCGCGGAAATATCGATGGATATCATTCTGGATATATTACTATAATACAGTCAGTACCTGCAAATATTGTTCGAAGTTCGGTTATGGTCCTCAGTACCCTGAGCCTGGGTAATGGTGTCAGCCACCGCCGAGGTGCCCACACTGAGGACGTGTAGTCAATATTTTTCGTCTACATTGTGGCAAGCAAGGATTGTTTTTTTTTGCTTTTACGATTGCCTAGCCTATGTGAAGCTTTCGTCCGTTGTTAGGATTTTACAGGAAAAGTGTCATGATGATGCTATGGATCAATGTCGGGCAAGCTATTTGAGGTGGAGTCTAGTAATAACCCTCGGTCTCTGCATGAATTCTTCGTAATCAGTCCTGCAAAAAATTATATGGGCTTAGCTGGCCATAGCAACCTCAACTTAGCGTAGATGTTTATCAACTTTTATTTTTGCCATGTCGTCAGTAGTAATGGTAGTCTCAACACCTTGTTGTACATTATATTCCAAAGGATTGGGCCCATGGTAGAGCCGTGTGGAGCACCCGTGGTAATGTCAAAGGTTTCAATTCCGTTATTGCTTTCAAATATAAGCTGCCTGTCTTGGAAGTAGCTTGATATCAGGTCTAGAATATAGCTCTTGAGTTTCATAGTGATAAAAACTTTAGTGTGCTGCCAGTTTGGCGAAATTGAAGTCATTTTTCACTTCAAGTGTGACCACAGCGCAGGACTCTTTTGTTCTTCATCTCTCATTAGGAATAGCGTCAGCAGCAATTACTACAAATTTCTTGTTTGCATCAGTTCGTACGAGTGCTCTTCGACAACGCAGTTTTAATCGCGCTTTTTAACAAGTGACGAAGGCGTCTAGACTTCTGAGCAGTTTTTCTGCGTGTGCTTTTCAGTTTTCACCATATGTCCTAGCATATGTTGGGCAATATCGCAATGCTTCAGGTTAATTTAGATCAGCTCCATTTTTCCGTCTGCAAACTAAGTGCCTTTCTCTAAAGTGGACATATACTGCTATATTTCTGTCCTGCAGGACATGCAACTGGGGTTGTCATTTTAATTTTTGCCGATGTAATCTTCTGATCCACACTTACGGCAGCATTTCGAGTGGTCAAAGGTCTTTTTTTTCACGAATGCAATATTAAACTGGACCTATCCTCCTATATATCGTAGATGCAGTGTGGTGGATGTTAACCACACAAACCATGCAAAAAACAAACAAAAAACAAGCTTCAAAAGATGGCCTGCCTGCTGATTGCAAGAGCAATGAGCCCCACCCCAACGGTAGGAATGTAGGCCCTTCTAAACCTAGAACGGCTACACCTTGAAATAGAGGAAGCAGCGAAGCAGGCTATTAGTATGCAACAGGCCTACAAGTACAAATCAGGAAACTTACAAGGCTATCTTAGAATCCTGGAGCACATCAGGCCCATAATGACAATGTTGATCTTCAGCGATCAAATAAAAACCAAAGCAATCTTCGGAAACAGGTTCAGGATCACAATCCCATCAAGAAACAAAGAGGAGGATGGCCCACCCTTCATCGTACTGAGAGGGCGCAAACGTAGTACACAGAAGGTTCAAAGATGGATTGTGAAGTAGGAGCAGGGATCGTAGGACCCAAGTGCAAATTGTATTTTCCTCTCGCAACGAAGCCCACCATAAATCAAGCAGAACTATCTACCCCACTTAGAGCCACACATATAAGAAAGATAAGGAACACTAAAAGTATTAGAATTGAGAAACTGTTGGATAGCCAAACAGTTTTCAAGTCTTTCAATCACGATCTCATAAATTCAGCTGTACTCTTAAAGGTGAGAGAGGCCTAAAATGAAATAAGGACACAGAACAGCCTCGAGTTGATATGAATCCCCGGTACCAAAAAACAAAACCCATCTCAGGTTCTACCCTGTACTGGGGCTTTAAAAGTCAGATACGGATAACCAAATTCAAAAATAGACGAAGAAAGAGATTGAAAGCTACTGACTTGCTGATAACACTCAAAAAATGCCTTGGCTTCGATAGCAAAAGAGCCAGAAAAGCAGTGACTCTCTGCAAAAGTGCCATGAGAGTCCTATGTGGAGCATTGACAAGTCAACTTTCATGCAAAAGGTACTTCCTTCAAATAGGTCAGGACCAGGACGACTAATGCAGATACTGTGGAGAAACGGAAGATTGTGTAGAACATCTTCTCACTCACTGGCGAGCACTAGCGAGACGAGGATTAGAGCTTCTTGACTCTGCTCTGTCCTCCGCCAGGGAAATAACAAATGTCCCATCAAGGAACATATCCAGGTTCATAAAAAGCCTGGATATCCTATAGGACATAACGCAGAAGAGGCGCAATAGACCCAAGAGGTCGCAGGTGCTGTTTTGTTTCTTAGCTGTCTTCTTTAATGCAACCTTAATCCAACCAGCGTAATTACCGTTAATTTCTATCTCTTGCGCCGCTTTGATTAGGAGATTGCCATAATCCTTTTTCAGGACTCTGGCCCCAAAGTTGTGCAGTGGCACCTCTTGGTTTCGCCATCAAAACACCTGAGCTCTTTCTGTCAAACAGAGTTTCATTAGATTTTTAAGGCGTTTTCGCCTCACCCTCAGTCTCTACAGTCTCTAACGGTCGGAAACTGCATATTTGTTATAACCTATAACCTGCACAGTAGCTTGACCTACACCCAAGTTTAATCCAAACAATTTCAAAATCTAAAATATGTTTTAATTTTGTAAATTTTAATATTTTTTTGGGCGGCAACCCTAAAAATCTTTCAGTTCCATTAGTTTTTGGTTACGGTTCTGGCGTAAAGATTCCTTAGCACAATTATCGCACGAATGCTACTAATCAATTTTGACATGATAAACATCTTTCAGTACAATTACACATTTTTTGTAAATTTTGAAGCTTTTTCAGACGGCAACCGAGAAAAAGTTTTCTTGCCTGTAGCTTCCGATGTAATCATTGGATCAAACCGAAATTCACAGAGTTCGTTGGTCTCAACAAAAAGTAGATTTAGCATACTTTTGGTGTCGTTGCTAAAAAAGGGTTGTCAAAACTGGCTTTTTTCTCGTCATTGTACCAAAATGTTCATATGATAAACACCTTTCAATGGAAACAAGCAGCAACTGTTTGAATTTCTAAAGTATCGCAATGTTTGCGGGTGGAAACTTTCAAATTCTTACGGTCCTTGTAGTCATCGCTACCTAAAATGTAGGCACTCGTGCAGTGTGAAATTAAATTTTGACATGTTAGATACCTGGTGTTTTCATAGGTGTATCTAGTTATTTAAAAAATTGATTTCTGGTTTTTATTATTGTTTTTATTTTGATTAGAAAATCGAATTTTATCCCTTAGTATATTTTCCTCATATGAAATGTAGTACAAAATTATATTCATATCCGGTCGTAGACTCGAAGATAAACAGCTTTCTTAAGGTCAACTACGGCTCTCAAAAATATGCGAAATTTGCTTTGTCACACTCATTGTCGAATAGTACTATCGAATAATATCCATTCTCATCCACTTTTTGCTTGCTAAAACGACATTTCGTTATAATGACTTTGACGTCTTCTTCTATGTTCATCAGCAACTGAACCATACTTATAGTAAACAACTACTTGTGGTTTAAGTTCTTCAATCAAATTAATCGTAAATCGAAAATACATGAAATGCTCCTTGAATTGAACAAACAATCTTATCAAACAACTCCACCTACCTGGAGTGCCCCTACACCCACTACGACATGTCTTTTGTCAAATGGTACTGAAATACAAATTTCACATGGATTTGACACGTACTTCATGAATAATGCGGCTGTTGTAATTAAAAATGGCATCACTCTGACTGGAGTTAATTTCAGTTTGTATGCCTGTGGTCTCATGAAAATTTCACAGATTGTAGAATTATCGTGTTAGCAAATATATTCGTTGCATTTACTATTAATAAGTTCTAGACGAATAGCTATAGACTACCATTTGCATCGTGCCAGCTCTGTTAATTATTACTCACAACTACAATTAACAACCATAATTACATAAACGTATTAACATAAATATCGTATTCAGCATGAGCATTATGCTACAATATTAATCAATACAAAATCTCACACGCAACAAATATCCATACTAATTTATCCATATTTATTTTTTCTCGCTGTTTCCTATTGCCATCAATTAACACAAACAGCGATCCGCGAACAAGAATCCGATTCGGAAGGTTGGGAAGAACGCGAAGCATCGCGTACACATTCCGTTAAATTCTCCGAAGAATCGACAAACGAAAAAGATACACATTTCGTACGACAGAATACACCGCATCCCAAGGAGCTGAAAGCTAAGGCGCACAAATTATTCGCTAAGGAACGTAGTAAACGGGATGATAGTGGAAATTTGGATACGTTATCGGAAGAGGTAAGTTCCACAGTCTAGCTTCATTTTCAAAGTAGATCTGATAAGATTTAGTATGGATTTTAACCTAATACTCTGTCGGTATTACAGAGCTCATCGAAGCCATCATCGGTCAAGCACGAAATGAACTCTACAACGATGGAGAATTTAGTTGAAGCACAAACCGAACCATTATTACCACCGCATACACCAACAGCTGTTCTAGCAGCTGAGACAGCACCAATGGTAACAGTAACTACAACAGCAACAACATTGCAAGAAACTTATCAAACGTCCGAAACGGCTGGATTAGTACAAAATAATTCCGATGTAGATCCAGAATTGGAGGAATATGTAAGTAAAGTACATAAATTTAAATGATTCGTAAATTTGAATTTCATGAAAATCTCATCTATGAAAGCTTTTGTCCAGCCAAAGTTTTGTTTACTTGAAAGAATGGTATTTGTTTGTTTTGAAAATGAATAACAATTTAGTGCAAATATTTGCGCCCAATGTGGGTTTTTAGTTCCCTCATTTGAATCAAGTAGGAGTGATGTATAAGAAAGAACAAATGTTTTGTTGAACTTATAATTATATGATTAGGGTTATTCACAGCCATTCAAATTCGTATTAAGAGAAAATTTTTGTGTAGGTTTTAAAACGTAGGTATACGCTGGCCAAAAATAGTTATTAACTTTGGGGACAATACAAAAAAAATGTTTATTTATATGCAGCAGTGTGAAGGTTTTGATTTTTGGAAAAAATCATTCTATAATACCGGGAAATTACTAATAGCAATAAATTGATTCGAACCGGATGCAAAAACAGGTAGTAAAGATCTGTGAACGCTGCAAAAATTTTATGTAAACTTGAATAGATTTTATCTTTATCGGTGCTACTAGTGGATACACAAACACATACACCAATCATTCACACATTCACTACTCACCACACTACTTGACATTTAACACACTACACGAAAAAATTGTACATTAAGTAGGCTAAGTGGAAAATGTTTTAAGTTTGAAAAAATAATTTATAGAGAGAGAGAGTTGTCAAGGAACTGAAATGAATTAAGTTGAGAATTATTAACATAATAGATTGAAGTACAAAACTCAAACTAGCCAAAACTGGTGACCCCTTCTTGGCACTCAAGCCTTAAAAAAACGAGTAGTTTCCAACATTCAAAAGGAGTGGACTCTTTATTCGGACTTCAGTCAGCACAGAGACAAGAAAATCTTCGTCAAGACCTTGACCAGCAAGACCATCTTTCATGAGGTCGAGTCTTCTGACCACCAAAAAGCAAAAGTGGAGAGAATAATTTCCTGAATAATCTTGTTCCATGTTTCTGTCACTGCAATTTTTAAATGTTGCTTGTCTTAATCTGCAATTGTTTTCATTTCATAAAAGTTCTATGCGGCTTTGATCTGGCGATTTGCATTTTATAGCAACCACTCCCGAAGTTGTGCAGTGCGCTTAGGATATTTACTCTGCTGGAAGATTAACATTTAGTCAAAGTGTAATTGTTTAGTTTTCCCCTGGAAATTGGCATTTAAAATATCATTGTACATATCCTGATCGATGATGTCTTCGATTAACTCCAAATGACCTAGTCCTGATGTACTCATTTAGCGCTAGACCATTATGTTAGTCCGTCAGGCTTCAGGGTCGCTGATAGGTTTCGAAGTTTCATTGCTTTTTTTTTCATTTCACACGACAATTTTTTTTGCCTGTCACGTAATCGAAGCACATTCAATTTAGAATCGCTGGAACATATGGTTGGGTTCCAGAATATAGGAGGCTTTCTACAAGTGTTCTTTGACGTAAATATAGACGACGTCTGCGATTTACTTTGCTAATAAAAGGTGTTTTTTTTCGTGGGGTTTAGGCATAATAGCCATACCCACGCAGTTCATTTCTTACTGTCTGTTATGTAACGCTTACTTCATAATCTCGTTGCGAATTTTCGCTATTGTTTATGCAATGGTGCTCGGTATTTTTGTGAATCGTTTTAATATTTCTCGTTTATAAGCAGAAACGAACTTCGAGGGACGCCCACTTCGAGGCATGCTAGATGCACATCCTAAATCCTCTTATCGTTTTATACGCCCAAAGTGATTTCCTTGAAGGAAATAAAGCACATAGGTTTATAATAACTTATTGTATTAAACGCAGATGGATGTTCAAGGAGTTTTTTGAACCCCGTGTGGGTGAAATTTTTTAATGTTTTTCATTCAATTATTGGATGATGAGACGTTTGTTGCGGATACAATTAATTTTAGCGAAATTCAACTGAAACTTTTTATATAGTGGATGGTTGCATTAAAATTGCTGGTTTTGTGCCTACACTGAAAGAAAAGCTCTTGGTTGGTTCAACTATTTTCAACAGTATTGCAACGATTCATTCAAAATCGTTAAACGAACTACGGAAAATAGTTATTTTTACTATGTTAATATAGTTAATTTAACGATATAAAAGTAGTTGGCTCTGGTTATACAAAAAATATCGCAACGTTCATGAAATCAACTGTTTTAATTGTTTCATAACCACGAAAAATAGTTGATCAATAGAAAAATATTCATCAATTCACTCAAAACTTCAACGTTTCGAATTATCAACAGTTTTTATGGTACTTAAACTACTTTGCAATAGTTGATTTCAACAAACGTAATTCAGTGAGCAACGTCTTTGGAATTATTCTACGCAAAGTAGAATGGCTTCAACATTTGGACGTTTTTCATGCTCCGAATGAAATTTTTTTTTGTTTATCAACCACGCGTCATGGTGCATAAAAGTAATCAACTATTTTTTTTATAGTTGTTTTAACTATAGCCCGTAGTTGACGCAAAAACAACTAAGGAAAATTGTTGATTTTGCCAAGATTTTTCTTTCAGTGTAGTAAAACTCAAAATTATTTTTTTTTAAGAATAAAATAAATTATTTGATTTTGAAAATAGTTACCACTATAATTCTTAACCCTTTGTGGGCGCTGTGTGAAGCTCGCTTAGTCTAGTGGCTCTGTAGGCTACTGGCTCCTAGTGTGTGGGGTCCCTTGTTCGAATCCAGGCTCGGATGAGGGATCAGACACCGAGGTTGGAGTTCATCTAGCTCTGGATAGGTACCGGAGTTTAATCAAAGGTAAAGTGAGTCGTCGAACTAATCAATCTATTCTCGTGTATAGTGATTGTAAATGTGTGAATAAAGCTGTCTACCAGCTCCAACCCCCAGACCCGACAAGGGCTATCGTGGGATTACTTGCTTTTACAATCTAAGACTCTTTACTATCGAAATGGTATACGATATAATCCTCTCCGATAGTTTCCTCGCATCAAGCTATACATCATCCAGAAAATATATAATGCTGAAATGTTGAGGGAATATAATGGGTAAGGCCAAGTTTCCTGGCCAATTTCATTTTGGGTATCCTTGGTCAGTGCTGCTGTATGTGGTCGTGCGTTGTCTTTGAGGAACAGAATTCCCTTCTTGTTCACGAGCACTGCACGCTACGTAATAATTGAGGAACATCTCATAGCTCGTAGAGCTTCTCGTAGAGAGTTCACAGCAGCCATAATTATCAATATATAGGTCCCAATAGTCCATACCATGCCTGTGTAATGCAAACATGCACACAACAAGGCCTTGCGTACTATTGTCATACATAATCGATTTTTCATCCGATGTAACAACTCGATTCAAAAACCGATCCCGCTCGTTATGAAACAGCAGTGAACTACAGATCCCTACACGCTGTGCTTTGTTGTTTTTAGTGAGTTGACGAAGAACCCACTGATCAAGCAGTAATTTCTTCCCCAACGAAATTTCAATGGAATGTCACGCTTGATTCATGCAAAGTTTGGCGGAGATTGGTCCACTAAGTCGACAAAAAGCTTCGTGTTATTTATCAGAGACACCGTTGCAAAATGGTTTCCCATTCAAGACTCTGGTCCCGGTAGGGAATTGGGCAAACCATTGAAAGGATGAAATAGGACGAGCAGGTATGTATACTCGTAGTAAACAAGGAGTCTGATAATATGCACTATTCGCGCTTTGGTAAGATGGCGTAAAATGTTGGTCAGTGTCTGCATGCGTCTGAAGAAGCACCATTCAAAAGACTCCAACAATGAGTGATATTAAGGGGAATTCGGGAGTGGCTGGAGCAATGAACAGCTGATCGAAAATTGGAGCGTTCCTAAATGACTATTTCACATTTTTTAATTTGGTTAACTTACAATCCTAGCCCGTTTCGTAACCCCAAGGACACAAACTGGTAGACATTCAAACGGGAAGCTGATAATAGCTTAGGTATACCTCTTTATTCCAGAACATTCTCATTAACATTCTCATCTCAGCTTAACTGTTTACCCTCCTCCTCGAAGTGGGATGGTTTGTCGCCAAGCCTATCAACAATGAGCTGCGCCACCTTGTATTCCACCTACGTTTTTCTTCCTTCTTTACTTGGGTTAAACCTCAGAAGATTCGAGAAGCTCCGCCCTCATGTCGATCAATAGCGGAGTCGTCTGTCTCTATGACTGTTTCACTTAAGAATGGGGACTGTTGTAGCTGGAGGAAATGAAAAAAAATGGAAAAATGGCCAGGTACCAAAAGGCTGCTCAATTAACCACTCATATAATCAAAATGCATTAGAGTTTTAAAATGACTCTTTGGGAAAATTGGTTCTATGAGTCATTTTCCTCTTCCGATGGAGCCTACCATCTATCAAGCAGAACTATCTACCATACTTAGAGCCACACATATAAGAAAAATAAGGAACACTGAAAGGATAACAATTGAGAAACTGTCGGATAGCCAAGTCTATCAGTCACAATCTCATAAATTCAGTTGTACTCTTAAGGCCCGCATTCACGAGCAGTCCATCAGTCCAAATGGCCTGAGGCCAGGCCAAAATCTCACCGTGTGTGGGAGAATTCGGAGGGACTCATGGACTCAAGGAACCAAATTGGATTTCCAATCAGTCCAAAGTCCATGGACTCAGGCCATCGGGTCATTTTTTGGCTCGACCGTGTGGGGAAATAGTAGGCCGAGCTTGGACAATCCATGTTGAAGCCTTAGTCCAAACAACATGGCAGTCTTGCTTCACATTTTTAATCAAATCTTATAATTCTTGAAAGCTATTGTAAAACAATCAAGCTTCAACAAATTTCAAAAACCGTTTTTTTTTGTCTGAAAACTCATCTTATCATCTTAAATTACTCATTGGATGCCCATCGGCCCATTTTTCTCTCGCATCGGTCAAAGACCTTAGTCCAGTCTGAGACTCTCGGCACTCAGAAATTTCTGAAGTGCTGTTTGCTAGATCTTTATTTAACTTGCATTCTCCTTTAAGTTTCACAAGGACTTATAGCTCTCTCCAACTCGGTCCGTGACCTCAACCTTTTGTAGCATTTAAAGCTAAATTAAAACCTAGAATTAACTAATTAATAGCATGTAATTGGATCTTTATTAGTATGTTCTATACTAAAAAAAATATTGGTCCACAAAAATTTATAAATATATACCGTTTGCTATTAAGATCTATATGTAAACATCAATTAATACATCATCACTATTGATTTCTTTAACGCGTCACTAAAAAAATAAATTCAATTACTCTCCACATTTCAAGTATTCTAACTTACAATTCTTTTACTCCCTATCCAGGAATATAATGAACGTCGTGTCGGTTTCACAATGGACTCGGACGATGGTCAGCCATTGAAAGAGGACGATGATTTTAGTAAACGGCCAATGAAATTGCATAGAAGGTACATATAACACCGCATTGAAATTGAAGAAAAAAAAAAACACATTTTATAAAGGTTAGCAAATATAAAAAAAATCCTTTTGCAGAGATACACCCCATCACTTGAAAAACAAACGCGTTCAACATGGTGTCATCGATAAAGTAGCCAGCGAAATTCTGGCAAACGCACTGAAAAATCAAGAGAAACAATTACAAATAAATCCTGTAACATCACCGATACAGGAAGTCGTCGAACAGAAAGAATCATCACAAAATGGTAAGTTGTTTTGTAGTTTCGAATTTTAATTCGTTTTTCCTGGTTACTTAGGGCAAGAGTTAGATATTGTGTCACTGAGTTTTTAAAATTAAGATATACCTATTATTTAGTTAACAATGGCAGCGTTGCATCGTGCTATTTAGTCAAACCTCAGCACAACAAGCACGGCCTATCTTTTCAAAAAACTGTATTAACTTTATTTATTCGTCGGTATGTACGGTGAGCCATATGTGTCAACACTTTGACTTTGCTTTCACCTTTACCTTGGTTTGGAGAAAAAATATCTTATTTGAAAATCGATATGGATCGAATGTCGTACCTGAGGCTATAGTTTCTGGACAAATTAAAAGAACGAAATATGAACCTTTGCATAATTACGATGTGTCATATTGGATGCAAAATCGAATTGAAAATAAGCTTTAAATTTGTATTCAGCCAATGCAATCCTATTTTTTCGATAATGCCCACACTACGTTGAAACAGAAATACTATTAAATGCAAAAAGTATACATTCGATGTGTCTGTTGAAAACCAATTGAAAATCCAATTTCACTTCAAAATCAAAATCGTATTGAACTTATCAACTTACTGATAAAATCACTTTCAAATTCTTTTATCTATCCTAACAATTAACGTACAATTTTCTCTTCAACTAGAAGTTTAAAATGGAAACACATCCAGCCACATCGTTCTCTACAAAATCTATCTTCATATTCACATTGATGAAGAAAACTAGTGAGGAAATTTATTTAACATTTTCCACCCTCTAGTGAAAGGACGATGCAGTTCGTGTCGTTCCTTACTATTCAACTAACGTAACCGATGGCCCGAATATTTGCCAATGTCGTTGTGGCCCACGGTCATAGTCACCACCGCCATAACGTTGCGTCAAATATAATTTATGGTGTGAACTTTTACGGTTCCGATTTTGAATCCTTCGAATCTATTGTGAATTCAATTTCCACAAGTAAGTGCACTTTCGCATGTGCTCCACGGTGCAATGAATCGTAAAGTTTGCAAAGTGGCCAGTAATGGCAAATGGCATGAAAGTAAGGCAAAAAAATATTTTTTCCTGCATGGATATTATGTCATTTTATTGGTCTGATAGGCGCTGAGGAAAAATTTCGGTATCTCGCAAAAGATACATGTGATAATTGTTATTTAAATAAACACTTAGTTTTATAGATCTAGAAAAGGCAATTATAGGAACTTTGTTGCTACATAATACGATTTTTTTGGATATTTCTAGAGCTTTGTATTGCTATGAAATTGTTGTTAAAATGGCTCAAACAAAACTAATATGCAAATGTAGTTCTCAATACATATAAAAATTTCAACGAACAATTTAAAAAAACCAGCAACTGTCGCAAATTTTAATGCTCCAGTGTCGAATAAGTATACAGGACGCTGCAGTTACCAGTCAAGATAGTATTAAATTATGTTTCTCGGCGAGACCAGATCAAGAACATTCTCGATGCAGTTTTCTTGGCAACGACAATGTGCTGCCTCAGGAGTAGTTGACGGCCAGGTCGTCGTTCTATTCTATAACAGACTATGCCATTAGTACAAAAGCTCGTAACACTCAATTATTTGATTTTATATTGATTTATTGTTAAATTGTATGACCTGGTGAAAATTATAGTGTTAAGAAGGATTCAAAAATTTCGAATACTGAAATCACCTGGGATTTTATTAGATCAAACAGTAATTATGATAAATTTGGTGGGATTGTGAATGGATTTTTTTTGAGTGATATTGGTCAGACTCAGAGAAAAATTTCGTCATGCAATAGCTAAGTTATAGTTCCTCTCAAGTAATAAGGGAAAGATTCATTTTGCAAAATTTTACTGCAACTTTATGGTTGTGGACAATTTATTTTGTAACCACATTGCTGAATCACAAATGTATTTGAATTATTTACCTTTTTAAAATTATTCACCATTTTATTGACCGTCGGGATGAAACAAAATAACTACTATTTTATGTAATGTAGCTATCTTTGTGAAAAGGAACACTAAACACCACCTTCTTCGATCTTCCATCATAAAAGGATCAGAAATAACCAGCATTAAAATGCAAAATGAGTCTCTTGATTTCATAATAGTAAAGTTCCCAGCCTCCTAATTTCCAGAACTTCACACACGACTTTAGCACACTTTTCGCATACAACTGAACAGTATTCTTTGCAGGAAGCTTTACTGCATACAATCACAATAAGAGAGCTGTGCTCAGACCCAGCTAAATAAATTCATCGCAGATAAAAAGGAAAACGGTCAGATTCAATTAATTTAATTTGTTTTTCATTTTATTATATGCAGAAAACACCTCCTGTATTCGTGCTAATGACCAAAGTAATAAAAATTACTAAGACAGGGCCAACAATCCTGTTGTCATCTATATGACTTTTCATGATACCAGACTTTTCCTAGCTAATCTAATACAGTCGGTTTTCCACTTCGCCTCACTGAAGCATGAAGTTTGCTGAAAATTGTATTAAGAAATGATAAAAAAAAATGTTTCGTTTATTAAACATGCACCCACTAGGGGGCCAATCTCTTCCGTAAAGCTGGACATGCGTCCAGGGGCACCTTACCTCCCGCGGTCTCGTAAATTTTACAATCCCGGTAGGGTTGGGGACACCCTGGTGGCGACCTGCAGTCACGAGGAGGGCCTCAGCACACCCGGAGGCGCCAACTGGTCAACCAAAAAGGATCTCAATCTGTTTCTCCTTGGCACTTTTAGTGCTACTTTTAGTTTTTCCGGCGGATTTCATTTTGCCGTATCTGCAAAACTAGGCCGCTTTTTCCAGACTTGAATGGAAATTTCGTCCGAAACAACTCAGAAAGGTCCTGGAATTCATGCTAAAACAAAAATTTCCCCTAAAAAAAATGTTCGCCCTAGACGACTAGTGTGTCAGAAAATAAAAATCGATTTTTTTGTTTTTTCACAAACAACATCTAAACATGTCTAGAAGACGTTGGTAAAAGAATATTTCGAAATTCGAAGCCGTTGAAAAGTTACAGGCGTAAACCGTAGGAAGTATACAGTGTTATCGTAGGAGATAGGAGGTTTCAAACGCGTTTTTCTCAAAACACGATTTTTTCAAACTGCTGCCATGATATCTCAAAAACTATTTGATTGATTCTGCTCAAATTCATAGATGACTACAAAATGAACTAAAATAATTAAGATTGGTTTATTACTTTTCATTTTACAAGCTAAACAAACCAAAAAAAAAACACGAAAAACTGATTTTTTTTCTAAAAAAAATTAGTTTTTGGTATTCCAACTTAGTTTTACTTCATTTTGGAGTCTCAAGTCTCACAATCAAAACTGCGTTTGGTTTTTTGATTTCAGATAAGCAAAGCGGCCGGAATCATGGCAGCAGTGGAGCACGTCTTTTTATATATTTTGCATATGATGACTTCAAAAAATGCACAAAGTTTGCTTAATTGCTAATCAAAATGATACATAATTTATGAACTATTTTATTTCAATGGTTTGCCATAGTGGTGTTCAAAAAGTAATGAACGACTTAAAAGTAATGGTTACTCAAAGTAACGAAAAGTAATCATTACCGGAAAACGAAAGTAACCATTACTTTTCTCACAATCGTTCCTTCGTCGTTCTAAGGCCAAACGACACACAAAATGCATTTCGTTACCGAGTCAACGGGCAGCAATGATATCCAAGCTTGGGGTGATCTAGAGACCGGTCTCTAGTCTCTACGTGTGCAAAGTAATGGTTACTTTTCGTTCCTTTGAGGAATGATATGAGTAACGAGTAACGAGTAACGATAATGAATTCTGACCATTTCATTACTTTTGAATTCGTGATCGAAAGTAAGGAATGAAATGAGTAACGAGTAACGAGTAACGATAATGAATTCTGACCATATCGTTACTTGTGAATTCGTGATCGAAAGTAAGGAATGAAATGAGTAACGAGTAACGAGTAACGATAATGAATTCTGACCATTTCATTACTTTTGAATTCGTGATCGAAAGTAAGGAATGAAATGAGTAACGAGTAACGAGTAACGATAATGAATTCTGACCATATCGTTACTTGTAAATTCGTGATTGAAAGTAAGGAATGAAATGAGTAACGATAATGAATGCTACCATTTCGTTACTTTTGAATTCGTGATCGATTCACAAAGTAAGGAATGAGATGAGTTTTTTTGCCGATTGCTGGATGTTTGATGGCTTTTGAATTCGTTATCACGAGTATTTCGTACTTGCAAGTGTTTTCGTATCGCGTATTTTTGTATCGAGTATTTTCGTACTGTCGAGTATTTTCGTACTTGGAAGTATTTTATTCAAATATTCAAAAAGTTTTTAGGGTAAAAGTAGCTGAAATCGGACCAAATCGGCCAATTTTGGGTTAGAGTGGTTTGGGACATAACGGGCCAAGACATATTGCTGTGATACAAAAATTTCGGTTTTGTAGGGGAGTGAGGGGTTTTTTGGCCATAGTTTGGTAAAAACTGCCGTTATGGCGCTTTCGATGATTGAAAGTGGTCGGGGAGCACAATAGTAATATTTTAAGGGTGAAAAAATGTTGATAGGGAAAATTGTGCAGAAACGTCCATATTTTTTAAAATCTATTTTTTGGTCTAGCATGAATTCGGGGATCTCTCTGAGTTGTTTCGGGCGACATTTTCATGCAAGTCAGGAAAAAGCGGCCACGTTTCGAAGATACGGCAAAAGTAGCTGAAATCGGCTAATTTTGGGTTAAAGTGGTTTGGGACACAACGGGCCAAGACCTATTGCTGTGATACAAAAATTTCAGTTTTGTAGGGGAGTAAGGGGTTTTTTGACCATAGTTTGGCAAAAAATGCCTTTGCGGCGCTTTCGATGATTGAAAGTGATCGGGGAGTACAATAGTAATATTTTAAGGGCGAAAAAAAGTCGATAGGATGAAATTGGGCAAAAACGTCAATTTTTTCCAAAATCTTTTTTTTTGTCTAGGGTAAATTCGGGAACCTTTCTCAGTTGTTTCGGGCAAAATTTTCATACAAGTCTGGGAAAAAGCGGCCTAGTTTCGAAGATACGGCAAAATAAAATCCGCCGGAAAACCGTCCGGGAAAACTGAAAGTAGCACTTAAATTGCTAAGGATTAACAGGTCGCGATCCTTTTTGGGTCGTCAGTTGGCTTCTCTGGCTGTGCTGAGGCCATCCTCGTGACTGCAGGTTGCCACGAGGGTATCTCCAACCCCACCGGGGTTGTAAAATTTACGAGACCGCGGGAGGTAAGATGCCCCTGGACTCATGTCCAGCCTTACCGAGGAGGTTGGCCCCCTAGTGGGTGCATGTTTAATAAGCGAAACATTTTTTGTAACACTTCTTAATAAAATTATCCGCAAACTTCTTGCTTCAGTGAGGCGAAGTGGAGAATCGACTGTTTAAGATTATTCAGGAAAAGTTTGGTATCCATGAAAAGTCATAAAGATGACAACAGGGTTAGTTGGTCCCATTTTACCAAAGCAACATACTTAAACCCGCGTTTCAAAAAGTATGAGTTCGGCGATGAATCAGCTTTGACTGTAGTGAAAGAGAAGGACGAAATGAAGGAAGAAGCTGAACAAACTAACATGCAAGCTTCAGTTGATGTCATTCAAACTTCAAGTAATGATCTTGGGACTGAAGAATCTACAGCCAGTTCAATCCCAAGCACAACAACTACACCTGATGATTAGATTAGATTGTGGTCGGTATTAGAAACAATAATTGCATGTGCCAGATCAACCCCAACATTCGGAAGACCCTCATTTAAATATGACAATTCAGTGAAGAGCCCAACAATCGGAGGAATCAAAATCCTCTTAAATAGTGGAAAACAAGGTCACAAACTTATCCAAGATTAGGAAAGTTCGCGAAAAAATATTTAGGAGTACCAGCAACTTCTGTGTGAGAGAATATTTCCAAAAACAGGCCACATAATATCGGACTGGCGAAGTAGACGAAGACCAAAAAATTTGCGGATGATGGTTTATTTTAATTTCGAATAAAAAATTTTTAAATTTTCATTAAGCTTGGTATAAAGTTCCTTCTCTATTGGTATTTGTCAAGAGCAATTTATTTATATTCTTAAAAATAAAACTGTTTTCTTACTAATTAATCTTTTTTAAATCTTTTAAGAATGTCATGCTCATATATGCTGCATATTTTCCGTTGTTGTCGTAAGGGTACACATTTTTGTTGAGCTGTCCTCGCAGATAGTAGTAATAGTAATGAGTAACGATATAAAAGTAATGATTACTACGATTGAAAGTAATGATTCGTTATCATTACTCAAAAGTAACGAAATTTCCCATCACTAGTTTGCCAAAAACACATTCCCAAAAAAAGCATTAAAAAACGGCCTTCACACTAGACGACCGCCTTAAAATATCACTATTGTACTCCCCGATCACTTTCAATCACCGAAAGCGCCGTAAAGTTAATTTTTGGAAAACTATGGTAAAAAAAAACCTTACTCCCCTACTAAACCGAAATTTTTGGATCACAGCAATAGGTATTGGCCCGTTATGTTCCAAACCAATCTAACCCGAAATTGGTTGATTTTGTCCGATTTCAGCTCCTGTTGCCCTGGAAACTTTTTAAATATTTGAACAAAATACTTTCAAGTACGAAAATACTGTTTTCCGGAGCTAAACAGTTTTCTACTGCCAAACAGTTCGTTTTAACAAACGAAAAACGGGTCGTTTAAAAAAAAAACGAAAAACGATTTGTTTAAAAAAAACGAAAAACGATTCGTTTTAGAAAAACGGTTCGTTTGAGAAAAACGAAAAATGATTCGTTTTATACAAACAATTCTTTTTACAAAAACGAAAAACGATTGGTTTTAGAAAAAAACTGTTCGTTTGAGAAAAATGATCCGTTTTAGAAAAACGATTGGCTTAAGAAAAATTATTCGTTGTAGAATAGTTGGAATAATTGGTTTTAGAAATACTATTCGTTGTTGAAAAACGGTTCGTTTTAGAAAAATGATTGATTTTAGAAATACTATTCGTTGTAGAAAAACGGTTTGTTTTAGAAATGCTGTTCGTTTTAGAAAAAAATTTCGTTTTAGAAAAACTGTTTGTCGCTATTTGGAAAAACTGTTCGTACGTTTTTTGCAGCCGAACGTTTTTTTCAAACTGTCTGGCGTTTTTGAGCCCATCACTACTTCCAATTGACAGAATCCTCATCGATGGCTTACCTATAGGTAAAGGAACAACTGGGAAACTTTTCGATTCGTGCTAGCTGGAGTTACCAGACAAGCGACATCCAAAATAGTCAGTGATCCTGGAGAATCAGTATATTTCCCCACCAACTTGATGTTGCTGGCGAAAGACGAAGATATAGTAAAAATCTTGTTGAAGGATAACGAAGTTTCTACGACAGTAAAATCGCTTAGGTGGGGGGGTTAGAATTCAACTCTTTTCAACAACAACAAAATGGACACCAATCAGCCTGCGTTTCTCCGTATCAAAGGCGACTAAATGAGTTATCCTTTCGTGCCTAAGTTAAAAGGCAGATGAGAACAACATCCTCCCGGAAGAGCATTCATCAGAAGAAATCAACATGTTTGATTATGTACGATGTAGCCATGGCCTTTGACAAAATTTGGCTTGCTGTATGTATATTTAAGCTGCACGGATTCCAATCAATAATTCAAGTTATCCAACTGATCGGAACACCCTGACCACCATTTTTGTGTAACTCATTCAGGGTGGCCATCCTGGATTGCCCATTACCAAGAAATATTTCTACTCGCGGATGACATTTTCAACTTCCATGCAGCAAGGTTGGCTGATGCCGTCTATAATCACGCTTCTTAAATATAGTTACTTGAACAGCAAATACGGACTACTAACCTAACAAACCAGTCAAACAGCACGAAAAGTGCTTTGCTAGGGGTGGTGTGCAGTGTACTTGTCACCGAAAAAGCGTCCAAAACTTTGCGCTTTTTGAAACACCATTTGGCAGACAGTTTTAAAACCAGCTTGCTGACAAAATAATCCACCCTTATATAGAAGAATCGCCTTAACCGTAGCGGGATAAAGTCATGCCACAATGTGAGGCTTCAAACCCCATTTGTAAAAGTAAAGTGCGCCGAAATATGCGCAATACACTTTCTGCTATTTTTTCTTTCCATAGTAGCTTCGAGTCAAAATATATGAACCTTTGGCTAAGTTTAATGGGAATACCGTTCAATTTCGGCAAGTTGAATTTAAAACCTTTGTTTTTTTTCAAAATTACTGGCTCCGGTTTAATGCGACTCCCACTCAAGTCGACCTCCTAGCTCTAACATGAAACTATATCAAGGTCGTAATTTAACTTCATCGAAGGCGTAAAGGAATACGTTCCTCACACTTCTACGGTTACGTCGTCCACATTAGCAACCACCATGCAGTCGCCATGGTCTAGATTCCCCAGAAGACTATTTACCATAACGTTTCAAAACAAGGGAGAAGTATATTTTAAGGTGTGCCTGTGTTGATCCCTCGTTGCAAATAAACATTCCCCAGAGAAGATGTCACTACTGCCACTATTGTGCTTCTGCTCGATAAATTGTTGCCTTTTTCGGTGCCACTAGTTCCGATGAGTTGATGGCTTTCTCCACCTGGTGAGCTGCGTATGTTGGAAGGCTATGGTTCCCGGGAAAATGTGAGTCCATGAGGACAGATAAAGTATGGTTGCTCGAGAAAATCTAGATAACGTCTGGGCTCATAGCCTTCGATGTTGAGCTTAAGACCTTACGTAGTCGACTTGACTCATTGAGGTTCTCTATATTGCCCCCGAAGGATATCCATAAGGAGCTTCTTGGTCCGCAGACTATACACTTAAAACCCCTCTTTTCCAATTTATGCAGTGGCCAGTCATTGGAACTTTTTTGCAATTCATAATTTGTTCGAGTCCAATTTGTATTTGTTCAAAACAAATTGGTAAATTTTCGATACCAATTTATAAGTTTTCGAATCAAGTTCATAATATTTTGAGTCAAATTCATAATTTTTTCGAGGCGAATTCATAATTTTTAGATCATAATTTATGATTCATGCACTCTCCGCTTTAGACCGATCAGCTTAACTTCGTTTATGTTGAAATGCCTAGAGAGACTTGTCGAACGACACATACGTACTACGGCGCTTAGGTTTAACCCTTTGAATGATGAGCAACATGCGTACCAGCGAGGAAAATCATGCGAGTCGGCCCTTCATTCTTTGGTGGCCAGAGTTGAGGGAGCGATCTCCAATGGTGAGTATGCGTTGGGGGTGTTTGTGGACATTGAAGGGGCCTTTGATTGCGCGCCCTTCGTGGAACTATGTGATGCTGCGAAAGTGCATGGCGTGGATGATGTCTTAGTTAGGTGGATTCATGCCATGCTGACGCAGAGATGGTTGCTGGCGGAAGCTGGATCCGATTGCTACTTAAGAACAGAGGCGACAAATGGATGCCCTCAAGGGGGCGTCCTATCACCGCTCCTGTGGAGTATGCTAGTCGACTCCCTGCTTAACGAACTGCAACAAGAAAGGCTGCACGCACAAGCTTATGCTGATGACGTGGCCGCACTGGCTGTCGGTAAAGATCTGAATGTGGTGTGTAGAAATACACAGCGTGCATTGGATCTGATTGGCAGCTGGTGTTCGAGGCACGGCTTAACGGTGAATCCTGGTAAGACGAAACTTGTTTTGTTTACCAGGAAAAGAAAACTGAGAGGACTAGTGCTTCCAATCATGAAGGGTGTAACACTTCAACTTTCAGATGAAGTCAAATATCTTGGAGTAATCTTGGACAAAAAACTTCTCTGGAAGAAACATGTGGAAGTGAAGCTTACTCGAGCTATAAAAGCTTTCGGGCAGTGTAAGAGAGCTTTTGCTACCACATGGGGTCTAAAGCCTCGTGTAGTGATGTGGATCTACACAGCAATAATTAGGCCGATGTTCACGTACGCATCGGTGGTGTGGTGGACTATCGTGAGGCTATTGTATGCTCGGAAAAAGTTAGCCACGCTGCAAAGGACGGTGTGCCTGGGTATCTGTGGTGCCATGAGCACTACTCCGGGTGCGGCCCTTGATGCGCTTCTCAATCTGCCTCCTCTCGATATTCAAGTTCAGAGTGTGGCGATGAGCTCTGCCCATAGACTAGCTCAGCTTGGCTTATGGGTAGGTGAAGACGATGTGGGGCACTGCTCTATTAGGAGGTCGATGTGTGAGATCTCTCCGATTCTCGCGATGCCTTCGGACGCTCGGGTGCCCTTCCTCGACTTCAGAAGAAGGTACGAAGTAATCCTCTTAAGCAGAAGTAGCTGGGATGATCCCGATCTGTGTACGAGGGGATATTCGGAGATCTTCTTCACGGACGGCTCGAGGTCAGATAGTAGATCTGGAGCTGGTGTCTATCTACATTCATCGAATGGCAGATGGGCTTTCTCTCTTGGAGAGCACGCTTCGGTTTTTCAAGCAGAAATGTTTGCTATCCTGAGAGCTGCCTGTTGGGCAATTGAGGAAAGATGGAGGGGAAAGAGCATTGCTATTTGCAGTGACAGTCAAGCTGCACTGATGGCGCTGCGTAGACCCCTGACAAACTCGAAAATTGTCCAAGAGTGCAGAGCACGATTGAACTCTGTCGCCAGATTCAATAGGGTGCATCTGCTCTGGGTACCGGGGCACTGTGGTGTTGAGGGGAATGAAATTGCTGACGTCATTGCGAAGCAATGTTCGGAACTTCCGCTACGGGGCCCTGAACCCGCCTTGGGTGTGCCGACCGCATCTGCACGTGCCATTATTCGCAAGTGGGTAGATGATGCTCACAAAGATAGATGGACGGCTGCCGGTGTGGCCAGGCACACGAAGGTATTCCTTTCAGAACCCAACCATGTGACTGCGGGATTCTTGCTCAATAAGAGCAGGAAAGTTTGCAGGGCCATGGTGGGTATTCTGACTGGACACAACTGCCTAGGAGGACATATGTACCGAATAGGTGTTGTACAGGATGACCTCTGTTCATCCTGTCTAGAAGAGGCTGACTCTGCGGAGCATTTCCTCTGTGAATGCCCAGCGTTTGCACGTCTCAGATATCAATGCTTTGGCTGGGATGTTGCACGCATGCAGACGATAGCCTCTTTTCCCCTATCAGTGATCCTAGACTTTATCAAGAGGTCTGGGAAACTATGGTAGGCAGGGGGTAATGAGTACAATGGGTCCTTTGGCCTGAGTGCTTAGAGGCGCCAATGCGCCTCTCCCCCAACTCTCACACACACACACACACACACTCTCCGCAAAACGGTGATTTCTACATGCTACCATGAGAGCTTTGGGTGGGTGTTACGCTGCCCTGGCTGTCTAGATCATTAGCAAGAGTGTCAAATAGTGTCAAGTAGGAGTCAATATTCCTTGAAGGAATCTACGGGGATCTGTTCAGAGACTGAATTTTAATTCAGTCCGTTCATTTTCTGTTAATAAAGGCTCCCTTCTCAGTTGACTTATGACTACTCACAAACACGCTTCCAGTCATGCAAAAGATGTATGACCGCCTGCTGGCTAAGGTAGCATCAAGAACCTCCATAAAAATTAAGGTGAGGCGAAACATTTGCAATGCACGGGTTTTAGGTCAAGATAAAACTCGATAATTTGTTTTAGAGCTGCGCACACTTTGTCGTTACTGTCAGAGTTGTTCCCTAAAATAATAGGCATACAAATCGTCATGGCTGCCGTCATTACTTTCTTACCGACGTTACAGAGAAGATTTATACCATGATCGTGTTCTATGTAGGTGAAAATAAACCCGCAAGACCACCGATCGATTTCCGCTGCAATATTCATGGAACACTTGTTGCAGAAATTGTGAAGTATAAAGAAATAAATGATATTTTTGGAAATACAGACTTGTTGTTTTTCCATTTCATTGGTTATTATAAGCCTGTATCTTTTGGCGTGTAACCCGCGAACCCGGTCCCTCTCTTTAACAAGCATAGAGCAGGGCAGCTGTAGCTGGCTTAGAATGGTCTAGATTACCTTGAAGTATAGTACATTCACCATTTCCAGTCAGGGTTGAGTCTAGGTCCTCGTCGGACCCTATAGCTGCCTCTTCCTCTTTTCGCAAAGTGAGAAGCTCTAAAAAGTCGCCGCCACACAAATCCTATTAACTGAAAGGGATCCTTCATCTGATTATTCTTATACGAGCCCATTGCAGAAAAACCCCTCACTACTTGAGGTTTTTGCTTTGCGTTATGATTAATGGTCCCAGGATCCTTCGTTCAATAGCCATTAGATTCATTACTCCTCTACAAACGTTGTGTCAGTTTTTCGACCACGTACTTAATAATCTTCTTTCGGGCTTTTACTGATACTGCCTCTTCATTAAGAATGATAAGAGCTTATTTAGAATGTGGAGCAATTTTTTCAATTTATGTACCATTTCTAGATCAAATCCATAGATTTTTGGTACAAATTCATAATTTGTTCGAGTCCAATTTATGTTTGTTCAAAACAAATTGGTAAATTTTCGATACCAATTTATAAGTTTCGGAATCAAATTCATAATTTTTTTGAGTCAAATTCGTTGTTTCTTCATAATTTTTGCACGTCTAGATCATGATTTATGAGTTCAATGCGCATAATATGAGCTTAACTAAAGAATGTATGAAATTAACTTGAAAAAATGATGAATTCAACTTGCGAAATTGTGAATTTGACTTGCAAAAATTATGAATTTGACTGGTAAAATTTATCAATTTGAATCGAAAAAATTATGAATCATAAAAAAATCTATGAATATGGCTCGAAAATGGTATAAATTAGTTTTAACTGAGAAACGGTAATCTTTGTTTCATATCAAGTAACAAGATGTATTTCCTTGCTTCAAAGAATATTTCCAAAGGCTTTGGACACAGTTGGTAAAATAAAAAAAAAAAACTGATAGCCCTATGTCTCTTTTTTGACTCATTTTTTCTTACAGGTGTTGGAAATTTTTGAAAGATTTTTGCATATTTTGGTTATTTTAGTTGCAAAATTATCAACATATTTCACTGATTTTTCGTGCATGTTTGCATGCATATTTTGACCTTTTTTCGTACATAAGCTCTGGTTATCACTTTTCTTGTACCAATTATTCGCTGTTGATGGAGGATACGATTTGACTTTCTGTAACTTAAAGCAGACCCTGAATAGATTATTTCATCTCTGGTGCTGGCATTGATTATAGCCCAGATGAGATGCTTTTTTCGACTGCGAAATCGTTGAAAGCCCGAATTAGTCCTGAAGCGGTTACCATTTGAAAATTTCCCTGCCCTGTTTCTTTTGATCAATTGACCTTTATCGTTTGGGAGCAGAATCTGCAGGGTTTCGAAGAAGCAGACGCGTGCTCTTCATTGAAACGATTTGTCTATTCCAGTGACTTTTTGTGTTTGTCGAAAGTTGAGTGCTGACCTTCCTCCGTAAGTCCGTACAGAGTTCTTGAAATTAACTTGGGTGCATGAAATGGGAGCGGCACTACGGGCGACATTAATTGGCTACTGAGCCTGCACATTTAATGGGATGGATATGATTGTATTATCCCGGAGCCGGTCATCCTCGGCAGATAAATAATTCTAAATATTGCTTAAAAATACGATTACTTTCTGAAAAGATTGTTTTTGAGTTTTAGCCTTGACGATGTTTTTCCAATCATTCTTATTTCTAATTTGGTAGTCAAAGACAATGTCTAGTATTAAAGTGTGGTTCATATTTAGACAATAGACGACATAACGACTGTGTTGGCAGAAGAAGTTGAAGTAAAATGATATCTTGTAAAATGTTTTACTGAAACCAACCACAGAAAGTTGCAATCAATCTAGAGTCTACCCTCTAATCTTATTGCCGGATGAGCGCACCGCGACTAGTTTAAACGAATTCACTTGGTAATAGTTCAAACCCTAATGACATAATGTTACGTGACCCAAATTAATCACCATTGCACTGTATAGCAACCACATTGGGCGCTGTAAAAATCATGCTCGCACATCAGTTGAGAAGGAAAAAATCAGTACTCTAAATAGTTTCTAGGTTATCTAAGGAAAAACGTGTGAGCTTTTTGTGTAATTCGACACAAATTCTGCCCTTACCAACTAATATTTTAGTTTATAAAACTCCACAAAGTTAATTAAAACAGGATAAAATGATCGAACGTTTATTTGATAAGAAAAAACAACATATCAATTATTGCCCAAGAACTACTGATTACGCCACATACCGCGCACAACATAATTCTCCGTCAACATATTAGTATGTGGCCACATCGTCACCTTGAATTTCACTATTTATAAAAAAAAACCTGCGTGCGCACAAGTGCTTTATCATATCTGCCACTTAACATGCACACATTTTGCGATACGGTACAAGTCTACAGGTCTACTTCACATTATTTACTCGAAATATTTTCGAAAATATTCCAAATATTCATGTATGATTTCGTACGCCCAAAAACCCACTCATCCAGCCAGTACAACCTGTTCAACAAACACTCTTATCACACATATTGCATTGCAAAGCAAACTAAATACGATGATATGAAATAAACCCTAAAAATACAGGTGCGATACAATACCAAAGATAGAAGCGTATCAAAACTCTGTTATCACAACTAGGGCCAAAATAGATAGCAATCTTTCCGAACGATAGATAAGTGCTTGCGTCTTCTGTTGCGCTCTGTTAGCTCTCTCGCATATTTTGCCGATGATGATTATGATTGATCGGATGTACAGGTAGATAAAGTGGAGTGGAGCAGGGTGATAGAAGTCGATAAAACTATTTTGAGCTCAAAAGCTTGGATGAGTGTTAGGTGGTGTGCATTTGATTGAATGCTCGCATCGAGAGCCTAATCCACTTGTCATCCTCTGTACTGACGCTCTCGTGCAAGTAATACGTATTAAGTGAAGTGGTGAGTGATCGAATTTCACCGGAAAGTATGGTTAAGTACTCTACATGGTGTCTCATCCAGCATTTGGCTGTTGGGTTGGTTAGTTTCTAGTAAATGTAGAATAAACGAGGAATTTAACTAATTTAAGATAAAAGTATAGAAGCACTTTAAATGAATTCGAGAAGTAAGGAATGATTTAGTTAGTTATAATTGTAACGGAAAATGAGGAAAGCGTACAGTGCTGAATGAAATTCAGAAATTGTCTTAAAATATATTAGTGACATTTAATTCGGGAATTCCAAAAGATTTCGTTATTTTGATTGCAGATTTTAACTCTGGATCACATCACCTTAAAGTAGGTGCAAGGTTTTCATCCCCAAAGTTAGTTATACGGCTCAGACTGTATGAAAAATGGCCTAGGCGAGAATATTACCTTGTGGGTTACATTTTAAGGCTCAGAGCCATAATGTACTTTGCTACTTTTTTTGCTAGCAATCTTTCACTGATGAACGCTGCTTTCGAAATAATATTTAAATAAATACATCTTGCAGAGCATTTCAGACATCCTATATTTTATTGCACTAAAAAATGAACCACATTTAAATTTGCGCCCAGTGTGGGTCGTCGCATCCTAAGCTATAAACTGATAATACCATCTTATCCGCTATAATCCCACAATTTCATCATACGTCAATTGCCTCCTATCGCTCCCTAAATTGCCTCATCGTCGGTGCAACCTGTTGAAATAATTTCAAGTGCACCTATCTGTAATGAAAGCTTCTCGAAATCAATTTTCCATGGCGACGACGATAGCTACATCGTCGACATCAATGGTAGACACTTTACTCTTACCGTAGCTGCTGCCGGTATTGCTATTTTGCTCTTCAGCTCAGGTGGTCGATTATGAATTGCCTTGTGAAACATATACTGTCTCCCACACACCGGGTACGATTTATATAGGCATGTTTTAGTCCTTCACGTTGAATTGGCTTCTTGCCTGATTAGAAACTGGCAAATGAAGCGTACTATTGAACACTACTGAGTAACAACAGAATATGACAAATAGGCCTTAGAGCGTATCTTGTATCTTACTGTCAGTTTATATCCAATTTAGGAGAGCTCCAACCCCTTAGCTGTACTCGGGGCAGTTGTTGCGGTGGTTTCATCAAACTGACAATAACCACTACCACGTCCCCAATGAAAATCATAAAGATAACTCTAATTATAAAGATTTGTTTTTCCGTTTTTCCTCTCACTTGTGACTCTCTTGTCACGACAACTACGTGTAAGCTTTCTAGAGCATACAATTGTTGAATATCGCTTAGCGTGCGAACGAACGATAGATATGCAATAATTGCTGGAGTACACCACGCTCGCAATGTGTATACCTTAGTCATTAGTGTACTGTTGGTGCGATAATATAACTTGCTGCTGTGTGTTCTTTTTGTGTCCACTGTGAACTGCGTCGAATAAATTGTGTTTTTTTTTAAATTTTAAAGTCATTTAAAGCATTTCCTCGATCACATAACCAAATAAATCTAATTACCCAAGAGTATCTGCAGTGTGAGAATGTGCTATCCCGTTTGTGCTTAGAGAATTCGTCGAGTGCAAAGCTGCAATGTGGATCAGATGTGCGAAATGAGTTCGAACTCCGTCTATGTACAACAGCTCCTGAAACAACACGGCTGTTATAATTACACTCACCCGTCGCTGCTACTACCGTCGAATTAAGCGCGTTTCGCTGGATGTTCAGCTAGCCGGCCAATAAATACTCGTTTTTTTTATGCGCTCAACCATTAAAAGGATTACCCAGTGATAATAGCTGGCAAGGATTACCGATGACCAATTTCGGAAATTTGTCGTGTGGGAGTTAGTAGTGCAGTGTTGCTGCTATTTGCGCTGTAGAATATATCGAGCTGTTTAGTGTTTATATTAATTTTCAGTGTGTTTTTGCGAAATCGTTGTTTATCCTGGACGAAAATTTGTTTTTCTGTTTTTTTTTCGGAATTTCGTCTCAACCACATTCAAATTTTCACTCGACGGCTGGCGGGAATATTGTTGGATATGTGTTGATCACATGAGAAGCGTGTATTTTCAATTCAGCAAAAAATTTGGCATCGTCTAATTTGTCGTTTATTTTCGTTTTTACAGAGCTGATGATTGATCGGATATCAATTAAAACTAACCGAAGAGAATAACATTGCCATGTTATCAAAAACACTTCCTGGCTAGACCTGGCCACTTAAAATTTATATAGCCTAAGATCCTCCCAAGAGGACACCATATATTAATTGATATTTTGCCAGTATCTCTCTTCGTTGTTTTCAATTAACATTTTTTTTCTATGCTTATAATCATTGCCATAGAACTAAGCATATTTTATATTGCGGTTATATCCACAGGGCTATAAAAAATTTCATTCATCGTTTGTGTAATGCATTGTTTGCAATATTAGTCAGCGCAAATGTTTTCCATTGCTTATGCTCGCTCTGTAAAATGCTGAAGCGTTTTTGTTATCAAAAGTGAGATTTTCCACGTTGAATTGGTACTAATTTGTAGCTTTTTTTAACGAAACGTCTGTTTATGAGAGTATTTGTGAGAGTATGGCAGTATAGACGTATGTATTTGTTAACTATTATTGATTTGTTGCCTAGGTGTCAAACACTGTTCGCTCTTCGATCTACCGATAAGTGATTGTTATTTGTGGCCTTAGAACTTCTTGCTCATGATTATATTGTATCAAATAAATTGTACTCTATAAAATTGATTCGGCTTAGAATGTTGCATTTACGACTTTTTTATTTGAAGTGTTCAGAAATATTATGAACAAAAAAGACATCAAAGTCGTAAAAATGCCAAAAAGCATGTACCATTATTCTGCAGATTAAAATATTTGAACGTAATTTGTATTCAAGCATATACCTACTGTAGTCACAGTTTTATCAGTTGAAAGACGATAAAAGAGTTTGGGGTGTAATTTGTTACAGTCAATGAATTTCGTGCTCATAATTTTAACGTGACGAAAAACCACAAGCAGATGTGGACACTGATTAATTTTTCCTGCATTTAATGTCAATAATAAAACATTTTCTATACGGAATAGAATTTGACCAAAAAATAATATAAACGTCAGCAGATTTTGTTTATGAAATAAGAAGAAACCCCTTTGTTTTGCGTTAGAACTTTCAAAAACAATAATGCTAATAATAACATTCTTTTAATATCCTTAACAAACGTGTGTATCTCATTCATGAAATAATTAAGCCATATTAACAAGCTCTGTCGATGATTATATTCTGTTTGAAAACTCATTTCTATCTACACGATTTTTTTTCTATTTTGCTTTCATTTGAAAGTTTATATTGCTAGCAAGTAGCAGTTAATTGAATTTTGCTGCGAAAAAAAAAATCTGAGCAAAATCATCTGATGAGAAAAAGTTTTTATTAGTTTTTATGAGTTCGTGATTCAATTTAGTGCTCGATAAAGATTATAGTAGATGTAGAATCGATCCATAAATTTTTTTTCTATATAAAGAAAGAGTAATCGTGTGAACTTCATCGTGATTTTAATATTCGTTTAGTTTTCTAAATATAGCGTTCATTTATGATGAAAATATGGCGGATATTGGATTTTATTCGGGCGCGTAGAAAAATGTATGAGTTGGATTTTTTTAAGAAATAAACGATTGATAGTCGATTTTCTAAGAGCATTAAAATACGCATATTAGGGACATTTCGAATAGTTTTTTTCCTGAAGTTTGAGAGATACAACTGAAAAAAATAAACTAGTGAAAATTATTATCAATCAATCATCCAGTATTGATTGCATCACGACCACTACATTTGGTTTGCTCCCGATTCGCGTACTATATATCAGCGGAAATAATTAAGGAACACGCCACAACCGATCTTCATTATTATCTACCTTTGTTTCTTTGCAAAAAGCGAACACCTGATGATTTGCAGAATTATGAAACAGAATCTTTTAAAATAACAATAAATGCTTGCACTGATGAACTAATTCAAAAAAATTCCTCCAAGCATTCTGTTTAAAGACTTCACTAGAAGGACCTTACAAAAATGTTCATCCCAAAAATTCAAAGATTTCTCTAACATAAAATTTGGGCAACAATACGACTATGAAAACGTCCGCAGACTGAAAACAAAAACATATTAGATCAGGTTCAACTTTACCTTAGCCTTTGTCGACATTGTTTTGCCTAACAAGTTGAACTGAAGAAATCTTTAACAACGAACTACTTCTCTTACTCAATATCTTCCGGAAAGACAGTGACTCTTCTCCACTGCCTGTAGCAAATCAGATGGTGCTGGCACCATAATCGGTGCAAATAAGCTTCTCGATGGTATACTCTGTAGGGTCTTTCCTTTTGTCCTGTTTTAGTTAACGAACGCTTTTTTGATGAACTTTTCTCTTTAGCAATTCGTTTTCTAACCGCTTTCCTACTGTTATGTGACGACTTCAATCTTCCAACTGCCACATGGGATGTTGCATTCTCAACTATCATATCGGTCAATAGGATCTCACTACTTATTTCTTCAATCCAATTCAATGCCACCCCAGATTCTGATTCAGATTTTTGAGCTTGTTTTTTTTTCTACTTTTTTAAAATCTCCCATTATGCCAAATATAGCCGTCTCGCCTTATGGACCTCTTAACCTCTACAATCCTTCTCTTTACTTAGAAATCTCCTTAAATACCTAAATAAAAAAAGAAAATTATTAACTTCACATGTTTCAGTTTTTGTAAAGTAATCTTTTCTTTACTGAAATAAATGGAAGAAATTGGGCCTCTTTCTTTCGTAGTCTTGGTATTGATGATGATTTGCAAAAAAATGAAAACATTCTTTTATAACCTGATTTTGCGTTTTACCCCAACCTGCGGTGTGTCTAAACCAAACGATGGTCCATAGTTTAACGCTGACACTGCGAACCACTCTTGATGCAAAATACTCCAAAAAGACAAATACAAAAGTACAAAATACTGCTTGAAAAATTATAATAGATCCTATCTTTCTCTCCAATATTTTCTGGTTCCAAAGCAGCACGGGCTCATTAAATGCAAATCCACATTTTCCAAATTGCTCTCGTTCATCAACGCTGTTGAATTTGCTTGGGATCAACAAAAGCAAATAGATGTAATATATACAGATCTTTCCGTAGCTTTTGATTCTTTCAATCATGAACTTCTTCTTCTGAATTTAGAACATTATGGTATTTCTATCCTCTACTATCCTGGCTCACTTCCCACATTCTTGATCGTACTTGTGCTGCAACTGTGCTCCACCTCTGCTCCATTTTGTTCTACCTCAGGAGATCTGCAAGGTTCATTTCTTGGCCCCCCGTTATTCCTATTGTTTATAAATATCCTATGATGCTATATACGTTTTATCTCGTCCTCCTTGTGTTTTGTGTGCTAATGACTTCAATATATTCATAGTAATCGAAACATTTGAGGATTGTCATCAGTTGCAAAATGAGTTCAGTGATCAGTTGCAAAATGAGAATTTGCTAAAGCTCTTATTCTGAATGGTGCGAAGTGTCACCAAATTTGTTTTGCGTATAAGATGACCTCTATAATCCTCTCTTATTCTGTCCTCTTAATATCGCTCTCAATTTTAAGGGTCATGGCGTGATATTTAACTCGAAACTCAGATTCCATCACAAATAATGCACATAACAGTCAATTTATTTTAATTATTTTCTCTCATTTATTAATAGTATCCCGTAATACTGCTGTCAAGTGTGTTTTCCCCATTATCAATACCTAGTGCTTACCTAAGAATTCATCCAACGTTGCCCGTTCATTGCTTTATATATTTTTACATATTCACTATCGGTCCGTATCTGACGGTCATTCTAAGTACAAAAACTAGCTAATCTGAAATATGTTTTGATATGCTAGGGAGGGAGGGAGGTAGGGAGAGAGAGAGAGAGAGAGCTAGCGAGCTCTTTGCTGAAATTTTAAATGAAAAAATTCTACGTCTGTACTTTGTTTTTAGGAATGACCGAAATAGAGCCTTAACCCAAAAGTTGACTGATGGCGGGGTTCTGCTAGCCATTCCCAAATCGTTTCAATATGAACGCTGTGACTATGCTGCGCCCTTTCGTCTTAAATGCTTAATGGTCCGTGTTCCTCTCTTGCTTGATGTCTGTATACTGCTTACTAATGCTTACACACTTCCTGCTAGTATGTTGTCATTTGTAAGTCAACAGAAAGACGCCCGTCTAAAATTTGATCTTCATGTATAAATTATCAAGATTTTTTTGGTAGCCTTGCAGAATTGCTAGCAGCGACCAAGAACGATCTTAAGGCGCTGTTGGCTGTTTCTGCAGTGGAGCCAAGCAGCGTCCCGAAAAATTGATGCCATAACCTTTCCTCCGAACTCGACACTTTGAATTTTTTCGCCGTCGGTGAAGAGCGTCGCTTCCAGATCATCGATTGCATTTTGGTTTCTGGATCAAAATGATGGATCCAGGTCTCGTCCATAGTCACGAAACGTGACAAAAAATTCTCCTGATCTGCCTGGAACTTTTCGAGATTCATCCTTAAAATGACGACTCGTTTCTTCTTATGCTCGTCTGTTAACATTCTCGGTACCCAACGCGCAGAGAACTTCTTCAATTGTAATTTGTTGGCAAAGATTTTTCGAGCACTACCATATGAAATCCCTGTGACCTCAGCTACATGCCTGATGGTCACTCTTCGATCTGCCAACACGACATCTTCGACTTTTGTTACGTTGTCTTCAGTGAGCTATGTGGATGGACGTCCTTCGCGGTGCTCGTCTTCAGTGGATGCTCTTTCCAACTTAAACTCCTTGGCACAGCGTGCAACGGTGGAATATGGAGGAGCAGAGTCCCCTAATGTTTCCATCATGTCGCTATATGTGTCTCTGTTAGACAGATTTTTTCAAACGTACTTAATGACAGCTCTAATTTCGTTTTTCTCCACTTTGATGCTCTCTCTTCGACTGTTCGTATTCAAATGAATGCACCTCTTCCTTGGAACTGTGTTATTTCTGGAGCTAGTGCTTTCGGCACTCTGACTCCCCTCCTCTGGGTGGGCGTCTTTTTCAGTCCATCTCAATCCTCACCTTAACACAAAATCATCCCTTAGTGCAGGTGTTCCGCACTATGCCGTCAGCTGTCGCAGGCTAATGTATCGATCACTAGGTAGGTTGATGATATATTTCAGTTCCTCCATGGTACTACTCTACTCTGGTACTACTCTATTCTCTACTCTGTCAAACATTCTGTACTCTCAAATAGTTTTAGTGTCTTGTCACGTATGTAAATGTCGATTGGGTCGATCCTGAGTTCTCTGTGTATGCCCGTGTTTCTAACATACCATGGAATTCTAAATATTTTTCTCAAAGCGAGGTTTTGACAGATTTGTACTTGGCGTTTATTTGTCTTGCAAGTCTGATAGTACGCAGTGCTTCCGTAAGTCAACATTGGTCTTATTATTTGTTTATAGAGTAGCGTCTTGTTCGTCATGTTCAGTTTGTCTGGTCTGGTCAATGGTTTTAGTCTACTTAATATTCCATTAACAGTTTGTCTCTTGTTCTTTATGTGTGTAGTCCATGAGAGTCTGTCGTCAAAAGTTAGTCCCAAGTATTTGGCTGTCCGTTGCCAGTCTATCGTCTGGTTGTCGACTGTTAGTTGTGGTGGTTGTTGTCTTTGTCGTCTCGTTACGAAGATGGCTTGCGTCTTCTCGGTGTTAATTTGGATTTTCCATTTCTGGAAATAATCCAGTAACATATCTATGTAGGTTTGCAGGTTTGAAGATATAGCTTCTGCGTGCTTTGAGGTATAAAATATACTTGTATCATCGGCGTACAAGGCTATTTTCGCATTGGGCATATCGGGTATGTCTGATGTGTATAAACTATGCAATATTGGGGAGAGTAGTGAACTTTGCGGGACTCCAGCTTCTATTGTCCGCATTGCCGAGAGATGATTGTTAATTCTAACACAAAAAGTTCTGCCTTGGAGAAATGATGCTATGAGTTGTGTGAAAGGTATTGGGATTTGGAATGTATGTAGTTTGAAAATTAGTCCCGCATGCCAGACTTTGTCGAACGCCTTGGCCACATCAAACATGACCAAGCCCGTTGATTTTCTTTGGTTGAGCCCTGTACGTATGTGTTGTACCACTCTTGCGAGCTGGAGTTCAGTGGAATGTAGTGGCTTAAAGCCGAATTGTACCTCCGAGATTGTTGATTTTTCCTCAATTATATCTTTTAGCCGGTTGAGAAAAAGGCGCTCAGCGATTTTTCCTACGGAGGACAGGAGACTTATTGGTCTCCAGTTTTGTGGGAATTGGAGGTCTTTGCTTGGCTTAGGCACCACAATAATAATCGCTGTCTTCCAGACCTCTGGGAAGATCCTCGTATAGAATATAGCGTTGATTATATCCGTCAAGGCCTCCAGCGTATTGTCGGGAATATATATTTTAGCCATTCATTGCCAATAGAGTCTGGCCCAGGTAATTTCCGCTTGTCTAACCCATTGACTATTTGTTTAATCTCTCCGAAGTCAGTTGGTCTGATTCGAGAGACTCTTGCTATCACAGAGGCAAGGAGCTGATCAACCGACTCAGAAACTTCCTCTTCCTCGCTACGGTCATCCTCCAAAGAACGGTTTTCTTGGAACTGCAGCTCCAACTTTACTTTATTACTGCTTAAGATGACTTTATAATCACTTATCCTTATAAATAAATTAACAATCTATCGCCTAAATTTCAGCCATTTAACCATTAACCATAAAAATATCATTATTTCAAAATCAGACAACTGTCACTTGATTTTTGTACTTTTCATGAATTTCCCCCACCACATAATTCAAGAAGTTTCAGTCCATGAAGGCGACTGAAAGTACACGAACAGAGCTATTATTGAGACAAATTTGATGTGAATAGAAGAGTGCCAGATTATCCCGAAATCTAAATTTAAATGCTAAATATAATGCTAGATACTAACTCCGAATTTCTAATGCCGTTTTGGAAAAAATAATGCCAGATCTAGCATTCAAAATGCTAAAATGGCAGCACTGGAGAGATTAACAAGTAACGTTTCAATATATTGCAACTAATTGAAAAATTGAATTTGATTCTTAATAATTGAAAAATAAAAATTGAATTCGATTCTTCTGGCGATTCCTTACTATCAGTTTCCGTTTAATCATCGACTTCTAAAAGTACGTTTCAATAGCATTGGAAAACCCATAAACAACCATAGTTTTTAACATTCCAAGAGAAAATGCTATTTTTTATCAATTGCGCGAATCTCCACCATCAATGCTAATAACTGTTCTCGGTACCCACTGGTTATTTCGAGTTCGTTTTAAACAATGACCAAAAGGATTATGATAATAAAATATCACAAATGTCCTTGTCGACACACGAGCTACAAAAGTCAAGTCTTCCGTCATCTTAACATTTGCATCTATAACATAATAACATTCATGTTCCTCAATATTGAAGATGGTGAACTTCGAAAATTTTGTCAACAACTTCACCCAGTCAACCAGGTGAACTCGTTCGACAACGACAACATCATCTTGTCTTGACCCATTGTTTTCTCGGCAGAGTCTCATACGTAAGCCCCATTGTGTAGGCCTAACATGATGACATTGAAAATAAATTTTATCAAATCGACTACACATGCGATTAAGTCAGCCTGTACCGACTGCTATATGGCTGTTTATTGATCGAATTGATTAGCACCAGCTTGGCATTGCTCTGGTCGGTGTATATGTGACGGATGGGCTTAAAGTCTGGCGATGATGTCGAACTTGCCTGCAATTGCTTTACTACTTACTGACATAGTCATAACTAGTGGTGACATATTTACTGAACTTATTTCACATATCTCTACGATTCGTACTATCCGCGTACTGGATATGGACGATTCCATCATCATTCATGATTTTCGTTTTCAGAGTCACGCTCTTGATAATGACTCACTATTTTTATACAAAAAATAAATATCGATTTTGTTTTGAAAATCGATAGCTAGTCCGCGGGGCGATTGGTCAGGTTCGATTGGGCTAACTTTGGACGATTTGATGGTGGTGTGGTGTAATGGCTATTTTCGTACCTTGTTGGACGGTATATGGTATTTTTTTACAGCCAGCTTGTTGTTTTATCGAATGCTTGTATGATAAGAGGCATGTGATGACAAGAGCATAGCCAAGTCCACATAAATTAGTATAAAGTTTTCAGGGTTGTCGATACATAGATGTGCTGAAAATTGCGTAGTTTGAACTGGTTTCACCTGACTTGACCGTAGCTTTTTTAAAGTAAACAGTAAAAGGCAAATATCTAACATATTTGTAGTTTTTATTAGGGTAACGCAAATTCGAGCTATATCACTCACTTTGTCTAATTTTCCGATATCATATCTTCTAAAAAAGTGCTATCCGATACAACCCCGTCTCATCCCGCCACCTGTTCTCACAGTATAATCGCTGGATTGGAAGGTGTAAAATTGATTGTCTTTTTTGCATGCTGATAAATATAATCATCGGAGGGGTCAGGAAAAAATTCGCGATTTGTATATCGACACCGACTACCACAACAACGAAATTGAATTTTTGAGTGTGTTGCTTTAGAGTTCGTCTTGTGCTACCACGGCATGTACTAGCTGCTCGTATATGACTTCATACGGCCGGAACGAACGTCGTGAGACTTTTACGGTAACTTGAGTAGATTCGAATAGCAAATTGAACACCTTTTAATTCGCGTGACACAGTTTCAATTTGGATAGATTCGAATAAAGTATATATCACGGGAAGGTGTGCAAACCAAGAAAAGAAAATAAACGATTTGTTGATTGAACTTTTTCGTTCTGACTATGTTGGCAGCAACATTCCATCGTTCCGCCGAGACGATTGTGATTGATCCCGATTCAAGTGATGCTGAATCGACAAATAATGAAGGTTGTTGTGCCAATGTTTGTTGATGTTTTGTTCCTAAGATTGTTTTGTTGGTTGAATTGGTAAAGCAATTAATACTGAAATACTGTGAAAGTGAAATGGAATTGTGCGATGCAAATGAGCTGTGAATAAATTTTGCAGTGTTTTTAATGGTGCGCTATCAAATCCAGCCAAGTGTTAATTGATTGATTTTGCAGAGTTATCTGTAAATCGATGTTAGGCTTTGGCGAGAAAAGGTTTACTCATGAAGTTCTATTGTCGCAGTTGCTGTGTTGTGTTTGGCGCTAAGCTCTAAGTATTTTTATGAACCAATGCTTTACTGAAATTATATTTTTATCGATGACGACCAATATACCGACCATAATAAGTTCTATGCTAGAATTAAAAAAAATAAACGGCAGTATTCGATGGCAATACATTTCAATTCAGTGCGCTGTATACTTGCGATAACAATGAATGTGTCGGATAGTATTTGTAGGTTATATTTGATCGATAGGTTTTTTGCAATTCAACTCATCGTTTTATATGTTTTGGGTTTCACATTATATTTAAAGCAAAATCACTAAATTGAGTTTCCAACCAAATGGAGTATTAAATTTGATTTATTTTGTGTTTTATTTTTAAATATCATTGCTTCGATGCCGTTGTATGTTTTGATTGATAATTTTGATAACCCAAGCTAAGTTCAATTAGATATTTTGAGATTTTGAAGATTGTGAACATACATAGGCTCGAAAAACAAAAGCTATATAGCAGACACTCGGAAATTAGAACCAGTTTGTACATCGGGTAGTTCTAATTTCTGAAATGTTTTAATTTCTGAACGTCTTTTTTAACTGTCACAGAAAGTTACAAAAATAGATGAACTAGTTTAAAACACTTTATTTTCAAGTAATTCAGTCTTATATTATCTCTTTTATTATTTAGAAATTAAGCTTTGTTTTACAAATAATCAATAATATTTGTTTGTTTTATTGGGTTTTTTAAAATTTGATTCCACGATGTCGTTACGGATGGCTAATAGGGATGTCATGTGTTTAGCAGAGTACAGCTCACTTCTTTTACACCATTTTATAAAATTATTAACACTCTCGATAGCTGTATAATAAGGAACAATCGGCATGACATCGATAACATTATCATCGCTGCTATATGAAGCCTCATCATTACTAATATCTTCATCGGATTCGAAATTAAATATGTCTTCATTCCACGTTTGAATTTCCTCAATAGTGACGAAGTAATTGGGAACGATAGCTGCTAGAAGAGATTGGTTTCTTTCGAGGAGTTCCGCTTCGTTTTGATCTCGATTTGCTCGCACAAATTCAGCAAGAGGCAAATCGTCCTCGCTGTCAAATTCTTTGTCGTCCCAATTCAACAGTTTGGACAAAAACTTTTTTAAAATTTCTTGCGTCAACTCATCCCAAGCTTGCTTCAGTATAACTCGCGTCGCGGATAGTATGTAGCTTTAAGCGGTTGTCTAGTTCACCACCATCGGCAATCATCTTTACAGTGTTTTGGTCCATTGGTTGCACAACTGCGGTTACATTTGGAGGGAAAAAATATGCGACTATATTGCCGTCTTCGCTTTGCAGTTTTTCAATAACGGGTGACAACTAAAAATCTGCACTGAAGTTGAAAGTTAGGAACATAGTCTAAAAATACGTATTTTGGCTCAATGGATGCATCAAATTATATTTACTAGCTCTGGCAACACAGTTTAAAAGCAAAATGCCATTACTCGCAGTATTATAATATCGAAATGGCGTCGGAACAAGAACGGTTGCGCGAGCGCATTGTACGCTTTTACGAAAGTAATTCGGATTATGGTAAAAAGTTTACTGTGGACCATTTTGTGTTGGAAAATGTACCTAAACGAACAATCTATAGTGTTTTACAGCGATTAACTGTAAAAAGAAAAGTTGGTAGTGGCCGGAGGCCAACAGTTATGGACGCTAAGAACATTCGAAAGCTTAAAAGACTTTTTAACGACAAAAATAACATCAGTCAACGAGACGCAGCAAGAAATTTCAACTGTTCACAGCAATGCATCTCGAAAGCTTTGAAAAGATGTGAAATTACTTGCAAGCATACACAAAGGGCACCCAAATACACAATAAGTGAAATCGCGACAATAAAATCTCAGTGTCGTTGGATGTGTAGAAATTTTCGCGGAAAATCTCTTGTTTTGGACGACGAAAGCTATTTTGGGTTAAGTCGAAGCTAAATGCCAGGAAATAATATATTTTACACATCTGACCCGTCTACAACTCCCCCAGATGTAACATATAAGTTCAAGCAAAAATTTGAACCGAAAGTTATGCTGTATATAGCGATTTCTGAGAAGGGCATATCGAAGCCTTGGTTCAAACCAAGTGGACTCGCCATCAATCAAGAAGTCTATCAAAAACAGTGTTTGCAGCGAATTCTGATTCCATTTCTTAAAGCAAATCATTCTGATGGCAATTATGTCTTCTGGCCTGATAAAGCTTCGTCACATTATGCCAAAAACACAATTGAGTACCTCCAGTCTAAAAATATACCATTTGTTTCAAAAGAGCGAAACCCAACAAACTTGCCCCAGTGTAGACCGATTGAAGATTTTTTTGGAAATCTTAGTTCGCAAGTATATCGGAATAACTGGAAAGCAAAAACAGTGAAGCAACTAGTAAATAGGATTCGCAAATGTATTAGAAATTACGATGTAAATAGCGTCCAGAAGGCCTGCGAAGGGATTTTTCCAAAGCTACGCCGTGTTGCGGATAACGGTCCTTTTGACCAAATTCATTAATGTTAGTTTTTTGTTTATATGATAGATATTAAGTATTAAAAATTTGAAAAAGATATAAACACTACTTTTCTTACTATGACATATTTTACTCAGTGCAGATTTTTAGTTGTCACCCGTTAGATGCGTGAGCAGAGCAATTATCGATTAGCAGCAGAGCCTTCGGAGGCAAATTATTTTCCGCCGAAAAGCGAAAAACCTGTTGAATAATCATAATCATTTAAAAACATGAAATAAATCAGCAACTAACGAACTCACTACGCTAATGAAGATTCGAGACGTCATCCAGACATTTTTTAATAGTCGTATTAAAGTGGGCTTCCGAATCCTGTGAAGCATTTTGGGTTTTTGGCTTTGCCAATTGCCAATGGCTTAAGCTTTGCGATCCATCTGTATTTGCTCCCAACAAAAAAGAAATACGTTCCTTTTGTTTTTTGAAGCCAGGTGCTTCTTTTTCACAAGCAGCAAGCAACATATGTTCGGTAGACAACGAAAGAATAATCCACTTCCGTTCACATTATATATTAGTGTATCCAATAAACCCATTTCAGCTACCTTTGCTCGTAGCCTCCTTAAAAATGGTACGATTTCGTTGACATAATTAGAGAAAATTTCGCCACCAATTTTCAAATAACGAATGCCGTGGCGATGTTTAAATTTCGTGCACCAACCATCACTTGCATTGAAACCATCTGCACTTTTATCAGGATAAATTTCCACGAAAAGTTGTTTAGCTTTCTCTTTTAGGATTGGTCCGGTCAGTGTAATATTTTTTTGACGTTGATTTAAGAACCACGGGTAAAGACGGCTTTCCATTGCAAGATATTCGGCACTGTGCAAAGATTTATTGCGAGATTCCTGATAAGTGGAAGAAACTGCAGTTGAAATCGCATCTTTTTTTGATTTTATATAGCTTATAGCCGATTTAGATACATTGAAGTCATGCGCTAGGCGATTTGCTTGAATGCCTTCATCAAGCTTCTTTAAAATTGAAACTTTTATATCTAGAGATAAAGTGTTCTTTTTACGTGTAAATGACATTCTTTGTAATTCACTGAAACTTTCAAAAGCAAATCGAGTCGAAAATGGGAAAATTACGCGAATTAAATTGCACGTGAACACTGACCAAACAAAATACGCATATTGAACCACTACTCACATAATCATGTAGCTTTCCTTCCAAGTTTAATTACTCGAAGCAAAATGAAAACAAATATGGCGATTCATCGTTTTGTGGCGAGAAAAAAAGATAAAACAAAAAAGGTCAGAATTAGAACCAGTGGTTCTTAAGCATTAAGGATGATCGATTGGCGTTGCGTAAGCGCAACTTATAGCCAAGATAGAAGAGCATAAGGCAGTTGAATAGCTTGAAGAGCAAGCATTTGTCGAGGAACACTTGTCGGGAATCTAAAGAAGACATTTGGAATAAGGAAAGACGATCACTATACCCACAGTAAAATATGTTGAACTTCAACAACAATGAGCGAGTAAACCTACGCTGAACGTATTCTACTGCCTCATTGAGATATTTATGGCGGGGAGATCACACTTGACAACCATATTCTAGGCTGCTACGAACAAGTGCAAAAAATTTATGGAGAGAGGTAGAGATGCTAGTAAAAGGAGCAGAGCATCTAAGGATGAAACCGAACAAATGAAAGGCCTTGGCGGTTCTATACGCAATGTGCTGATCAAATTTGAGCTTTGGATCAAAGAACACACCAAGTTCCTTAAAATTTTAAAAAATTGTTCCACGACTACTTTAGTCCTGATTATTTCAGGTACCCATTCCAAACTAGATTAACTCAAAGCTCGGTGCGTGGTCCCTCGACCGAACCTGGATTTGAACCAGGGTATTCACACACTAGAAGCCAGTGCTCTTACATCTTATATCTTATTTACATATACAGTTATCTTTTTATCTCCCGCTGAGCACGATTCTGCTAATAAGGGCTGTTCTGGTGAAATTTGACTCTTTTATCTTTGTGAATATTTCCATGTGCATACCTGCTCCAAAACTTTAAGCCATATGGTAACCTTCTATATGATGGACAGGAAACTATTATCATGGAGTTGAAACAAGCAAAAGTACGACAGCAAATTATTTTCAAGTACGTGGAAAATCCCGAAATAAAGTTTTCAAAGATTGCTAAAGACCCTAAAACGTCACTTTCAAGGATCAAACGATTAATAGAAAATTATAAGAAGAGGCTAGCTGTTACAAGGGGGAAAAAAGATCAAAAGGAAAGCTAAAAATATATCTGACATTACAAAAATGGAAAAAGCATACGAAATCGTAATTGAGGCCTCTGTGAAAAACTTAATGTCGGGCCTCGATGTTCACTCTAAGCGACGCTACCGTTTACACATATTGTTTCTGTATGTCTAGGGGGTAAGTTAGAATAAAAAAATAATGTAATTTCCCTAAATTCAAAAGGTTTCATTTCATGCACTTTACTGAAAGGGTCAAATTTTACTGGAACTATCTGTGCCTTTCCTCGCCACCGAGCAAGATGGATTTGTGAATCTACTGTTACTAGTTTTCTATCATTCACCAACACTGTTGCTGCAAAGACAGATGGATGTTCTTTACACTGATTTCTCCAAGGCGTTCGACTCTGTCAACCATGTGCTTCTTCTGTTAAAATTAGACAAATATGGTTTCCATAGTCCGCTGGTTTCCTGTTTTTTTTCCCACATTTGTGAACGTACTTGTGTTGTTACTGTGAACTCCTGTTCGTCTACTCCCTTCTATCCCTACTCAGGTGTTCCACAAGCTTCGATCCTTGGCCCCTTATTATTCTTAATTTTCATTAATCATCTTTCGTGTCTTCTAAATTCTTTTTCTCTTCTATATGCAAACGATCTAAAAATATTCAGAGTAATCGATACAATCGAAGATTGCTTACAGCTTCAGAATTACCTGCTCACTCTTGTCAGCTTGTTTAATGCAAACCATCTTACTTTGAATGTTTTAAAATGTCGCCAAATGTCGTTCACGCGTAAAACTTACCCACTAGTAATTTCTTACTACGTTTCTGGGACCTCCCCCGACGTCGTTTTTCATTTTAAAGACCTGGGATTAATTTTCGAGTTTAAACTTTTATTCGATCAACACATCTTGCACATAACCGCCAAAGCGTCCAGACTCTCGGGTTTTGTACTGAGATCTTCTAAATATTTTACAGATATCTCCACCGGTGTACACTTGTTTTTCTCGTGTGTCCGCAGTATCCTCGAATACAAATGCCCACATTTTCTATGTTTGATTGATGTGGTTGAATCTGTACAATGCAGGTTCACTCGTTCTCTTCTTTACAAATTCAATTGTGCTCACTGTGGGTATAGTGCAAGACTTACCATGCTGCAAATACCATCCCTGAAATCTCGCAGACTTTTTCTCAATGAATGCCTTCTATTACAACTGCACCGTCGACTTGTCCCATCTGACCTCTGCAACCAGGTTTCCGTTCGTGTTTCGGATCGGTCAAATAGATCCTCGTTAACGTTTACGATACGTACTACTTTTCAACGCTGTAACGTTTACCTAGGCAGCATAATGCACTCAGACTAGGTACTCTGCCATCGACCTTGTCACTTTTCAAAACCAATTTAAAAGATAAAGGCATTACATTTTCTGTTTAATACGTTTTTATCTTTTATCTTTTTTCATTATTTTGATTTATTAATTGGCTTATGATATTCTGTTTGTTTTATATACATATATGTTTTGTTCTGTTGTTTTAGACATTAAATGCTAGAAATCAAGTTTCTGTTTAGCTGAAAAATCAAAGAAACTTCAATAAGTATCAATTAAAGTAGTAACTGAGATATTTCGGCAGAAGTGAAGAAATTTTCGTTCAAGGCCTAGGAAATTAACTATGGATTTAATTTTAAACTTATTTATTAGTTTGAATCCTGAGCTGGTCAATAGAGCCCAAAAAGTCGCCAGCAGCCCAAAATCGAATTTTGCAATCAAATGCAATGAAAAGAGAGCCAAATTAGCGAGAAATTGAGAAATATTATGCCATCCGTGCATTGCAACCTGATCCGTTAATTTGAAACAAATATGGTTACCTTATCATTCGGTTTTCAAAAATGAACATATCACTCACTGAAGAAATAAAAGACGCTCGTAAAGATTTGTTTTTGCCAGATTTTCTTTTGGGTGAAATATATTCAGATTTACTGCTAGTATTAAAGTAACAGAAGATCAAGAAATATTAACTTAAAGTTCATTGTGCGAATCACGAATTCGAATCAAGTCTTTAAATGCGGAAAAAAATGCAGATGAAAAAGTAACGAAAGATATAAATGCTGCAAGTAAATCCACTCACATGTAAGACATTTACATTTTATTGGCACATATGTGTCCTTGTTCTATGTAAATAGCAGCTTTTCTGAGAATAAACCTATGGATGATCATACACCATCAAAATGAATATAAATATTTCATATACCATTACATATGTATATGCGTGTTTGATACAAATAACAAAATGTTAACCAGATGCATCGACACTGTCAGCTTTCAAATCGATTTCTATCTTACCTTCAAAAACCACAGCACGATGACATTTACGCTGCCTATTGTTCTAATTTCAAAAGTGCCAATCACACCTATCAATACCCAAGGAAACCTGAAACCAATCATTAAACTCTTCCATTAGCCATCTACCGGAACGGATAAACTGTCTCGACCTACATAGAGCTTCCGAAAATGTCTCATTTATAATTAAAATATTCTCAATTACGCTGTCACCATTCTCAGATCGGAGTATGCCGGCATTATCATCTCATTGCATTCGATGGTCTAGACTTTGAGGTTCCGATAGCGGTCATTAAACTGTTTACGCTTTCAATCTAAACTGCTTTCGAACTAGCGATAAACAGTTGCATTTTCAAGCAGAAACAAAACCATTTCAAACAGATTAGCCCGAGAAACTGTATTGTAGAGTATCGAGTTTCCCACAAATCATGGGAGTTCGCCCCGGTGCTCGGATGTGTAGGATGCAAATGTAATTGGTATGCTCAATATAATCTTATTTGCAAGAACAACATTAATTCTGTTTCTTCATGGCTGAGCAAATTAATTGTAATTAGGCTTATGTGATTGTGCAATTGTTCAAAAGATATGATGCGTTTTGAGTTTAATTTCAGTAAGTACCGCCTGTTGGCGGTTGACTTTGTTCGAATGTTTGTGATGATTACGTTATGAAGGGTGGTCTGTTTAATTAATTGGAAATTTCATGAATGGGAATGGGACTTTTACTGTACATAGTAGAAACAAAAAAAGTTGATGGATAATTAATTGCTGTAAATTAGTTGAGACATTATTTTACGGTGACTTGAATTGGTTTGCTGCGCTTTCATTTTCGAAATATGAATGAAAGTTCTGTTAAATGATACTTTCAAGATACCGACACTAAAGTCTCATTCAAAAAAAGGTGTAAAATATATTACATCTAGTCGGGGGGAAAATTTTTTTTTAAGAAAAAAGAGTTATGAAAATATAAGTAAACATTTTAATTCTAATTAAATCTTCCGGAAACTTTCATCAGTTAGTCTATTTAAGTCAATTCAATTTCATTCAATTCAATTCAATCATTTACACAAATTAGAGCGGGATTCAACAACAAAGCAATTGTACTTTGCCTAATGATGCAAGCATCATCATCTTTTGTTCCCTTATCTATCGCAACAATCTTTTTGCCACTTTTCACCGTAAGAAAACGTAATCTTTGTTGCAAAATACGTCCGTATGTTTTACAAGAGAATAATTGCCACAACTATTGTGTTACGGAGTGTCCCCTACCACCACTCTACCTCTTCTGTGACAAGAATTGTTCATACATCAGAAGATGATAAGATAAAAAAATACGAAATTTTGTTTTTATTTGTTTCTTGTGATACATATCAAAGTTGAAATTACACTGAACGGAAAAGAGTAAAATCATTCATACGATTGTGTGCTGATATGCTGATTGCCGTACATATAGTATCGCAGGAGTACGCATACCTAGAGAGATTCAACTCTAATCAAGAAAAATACTACAAACATTTTTTTTCTAAACAAAGTGATATGCAAAGTTTTCCAACGGCTATCAACACTTACATATATTGATAAGGAAATTAAAAACATGATTTTGTGTATTGATTGTAATTTTTATCTCCTTTGTTATTTCCTTTTCTTTCCTAGTTCTTCTTTATGTTAAGGGGTTACCCCCACTTGTAGCTCAAAAAAATAGGTCATTTTCATAAATTTTTTTTAAGAAAACTACGAAACTTTTTTAAACGACTATTATATTATCTTAAAGTACATACATTGAGCACTATTCAGTATTACATTGAAAAATATTACATTGTTAAATTACAAATGACCGTCAAAACAATGGTATTTTAATTTTTACTTATTGCGGTAACCAAGATTGTGTCGAACTGGATCATCTGAAGCAAAAAATAGCGATGGATTTAGTTAAATAACAGTATAAACTAGTGTTTGATCGAAGGATTTAAAACAATATCCATTTTTTACAAAATAGCGAACAATCAAATTTAATGGTTCGATTTTCACTTAAAAAACTGTCTTCTTTTTGCTATAAAACGGCTATTTTTTATCAACAAAAAAAACCGAACGATCAAACACTACATTTTTATGTATTAAATAAGCCTGCCAAGTTTCAAAAAGATCGGTTCAGTAATTTTCGAGTAATTTTGGTCACCGATTTCAAAAATGTCATTTCGAGAAAAACGCGTTTATAAGTAACAGTTGTATAAGTAACGGTTTCTTCTCCTTCAACGCTCATATCTCGGTCAATTTTGTTCGGATCGACTTGAAACTTGAAGGATGTATTCTCAGATAGTTATACTGAAAAAAAATGCAACAAAAAAACAGAGAAAAATTTCAAAGTTACAAGTGGGGGTAACCCCTTAAGATAGTATGCTTGCTGACGATGTGACTGCGCTTTATCTTCCTGTATCTTGTTCTCTGAACAACACATACGAGTACGTCAGTGCTTCGAATATTTTTGGACACACTTGTGAGATGCCTCTACTAGTTGTGTCAATATTTTGAAATTTTATTACTTCATCAACGATTTTCACAAGCTTGTTGTTGTGAACTTTTTTAACTTTTTTTTTAGTTAACGATCTGTTACTGGTAGTAGTTATAAGTATGAAGTGCGTACTAACTTTGTTAACATTGTTAGTTGGCATAGAACGATGGTGCTAATTTGTCATGATCCGCTCGTTACGCCTTGCAAATAGAGTACCTACATGTACTCAGTCTAGGCATACTGTTAGTTTATCTGTATATTTATTTTGGTTTGCACTAAAATTCAACTGTGACGTAATTGTGGTGGCAATGATTTTTTCATGCACATATATGACATCAAGTTCATGTATTGAAGACATGCATATCTGCATTTCAGTAGAATTGTACTTTGATCTAATATCATGTTTGGAAGCCCAGTAAATTACGAATTAATGATTTATTTATTTAAATCATTGTTTTTAATTTTATAATGAACGTTATTCATGATCATTTACGAAAAAAAATTAAAAGCATAAATATTAACCAAAGTCGCAAATCATAAAAACAGCAGTTTATGGGCTAGTACAGTTCCGACCTTACAATCCATTTGGCATCTTTTAAAAGTGAATAACATAGAATATTATTTTAGTAATCAATTATTATGAGTATAGTGACTAGTTTTACAACTCACTTTAGCTCGGAAATAACTTAGATTCCCGCTCAGATCTGGTTTGCAGCAATTTTTTCGACATTGTACCGGTGCTTGGTGCCAGTGCCAGTGCTCAGGTGCTTGGAGCCAGTACTCTACCCACTATGCTCTTAGGTTCTTAGTTAGCTCAATATATTTTTTTATTTATTCAAAATACAGTTCGCAGAAAATATAAAACATTGTTAATACATGCGTACCAATTAGAACAAATGTAATAAAAAGTATTTTAAAATTGTTATAAGTTCGCCATGTCAGTTTATTAAGCATTTCTTAAAGATATCTGCCTAACTAATGATTTTAAACTAAAATCCAATATCAATTTCTTGAGAGATATCGATATTTCGAAGGGAATCTGCCTGCTTCTTGAGTGTTCATCGGTCTCTGAAGAATAAGACAGATTCTCCAGAGCTATTATACTTTTTAATACTTATCTAATGAGACTACATGAAAGTACCTAAAATCATTTTTTTTTTAGTTTTTTATTTGTGTTACAGATACGCGATTATTTTTACTTTTCGATCACCACTGTTAGTTTGAGGTGGGTTTGAGTTCACCATTTGAAAAAAAAGAGAAATTGCGCCCGTCACACCGACAATCATCAAATAATAATTCTGTGTTGAAAATCTTTGAAAAAATACTTGGCTAAAAACAATCGGTTGTGCATACATTCATTAAAATTTCTATAGGTTCACATAAAACACAGAAAATTCAACCGGAAGGGATTGCCTTAGAAAATTTGAATATTATAGGAAAAAAATGTTTTGCAGGAGACTTTACTGGTATGTTTTTTTTTGCATAACTAACACAAATATATTTTAAAACAGTTTTTCGAAATTATAAAAAACAATGAAACAGGTATAGGCTCATTTTCAAATTATGCAATCTTTTGTGCGGCCACTTCTGCTGACAATGACTTGAAAAATACAGTCCTTCATCCAAAAAACTAGTTTTTCGAAATTCTCTGCTAAGACATTCGACTAAGTCATGTATTTTTATTTTTATTTTGCATAATTAAGGCCGTGTGTACTGCCTACAATTGTCATACATAAACGGTTCGTACAAGGATGCCCCAAAGAAACTCAATCAGCGTTCTCTGGAGAACGCGCTGGCCATTTCATGAAATTAGCATGTTTTACATTGTTACTACGGCGTTGTGTCTCGAAGCATTATCTTGCTTGAAATACAGGTTCGACCTCATAAATTCGTCGTAAAAAAAAGCTCACTAGCAGGTATATTGAGGCAAGTTCATGTTGGTGCTAATTTTGCACAGTGGACGTTTGGCTATAAATGTAAAACCACTTCATGCCATCATAGATGCACCAGCGAAATTTCAGCTTCCCAAAAAAATCTTTGCTTTCCCGCGATTGTGACAATAATCCGATCTGACGAATTTATTCCTCCATTCTGACGAATTTATTCCTCTCAGACGTGGATGTTTCTGAAAATTGTTTCTTAGAATTGTTTCCACTAAAACGACACTTTCATTCAAAATTTGCTTAATTGTCTTTGAATTTCACGTGATGTTTTATTATTATTCGCAGCAATTGCGATAATAGCCCGCCATTACCCCACAGACAGCTCTGTGTTTCCACCTCGGGTAAAAACATAATTTTTATCGCGTTATTTTTAAGGGGGTAGTACCGGTTAGAATGCTAAAAAACAGCCTAATTTGCAATATTTTTTTTCTTCACCTCTTTTATTTTGTATAAATTTTAAAATTAGCATGGGTAAAATAGACGTTTTGAAAATTACAAAAAAAAATATTGTATTATTTTTTCATTTTTCTACTTATCTATGGAGGGCGCCAAAGTTGGCGTCTAGAAAAATGCCTTGTCATACTGCGGACAGATAATCTCAAGAATGAAGAATCTGAAACAAAAAAAAAACCACATTTTAAAGAGGAAAGTTTCTTACGTGGTTATCTACCACATTATATTTTTAAAAATGATAAAAAAATGGCGGTTGTTAGAAAATATTTTTCGAAAAATCGTTTTGTTTCTCACTTTGTTTCGCTTGCCAAATTTTTTTTGGGTCAACTTTTGGCTTATATTGTGGTAGATTACCACACCAGATACTTGAATAAAGTAGTGCACCATATTTGACTTAAATCGGTTCGGCCAATCCGGAGAATAAGTGTCCGCAGTTTGAAAAAACGTCAAACGCGTTTAAAGTTTTTTTCCCCATTTATTTATTGAATATTATTTAAAAAAATATGTTTTTGTCACCTACAATTGCTCAGTCTGCAATCCCTGGACCATACATAAGTATTCTTAAGTCCACATAAGCCAGTTGCTCTTGCAGTTGGGCAGTTTTTTTTTGCCAAACACGCTTCCTTTGCCGCTTTTTCTGCCTGACTTATGCACTCTATTAAAAGCAGCGGTCTGCCGTAAACTGCGGTAACTTCTTTATTTTTGGGAATATCTTAATAAAATTTTGAGACGTGATTTCTGAAGGTATAATAAATTGGAAAACGCAAAAAAAAACCAAAAAACTGATTTTTTTCAAAATTATAACTAGTACTACACCCTTTAGAGATCTTTTCAGACAGGCTCGTTATTTTCAAGTCATCCATTTTTCCCTGTTCTACCATACTTAATCGTTATCTTCAAGATAATTTTTCAAACCACAACTACTGTTTGGCACAAATAATTGAAAACAGTTGTCCATACTTTGTTAGAACTAGTTTTTCTTTCTCTCTGTTCTGTGTTATAAAAAGTTTTCAAATGAAGCAGTTATTCGCTCAAACATAATTGTGCTTCTCCATAATGTAGCCTGGAAACGGAAATGGTGGGAGCCAACTTCTGACCCACGATTTAAGCTCTTATATGTTTCCTGCCTCTTCGATTCGACGAGGAAGGTTAAAGATTTTATGTGCAAGCGGTCACATCTGGTCTCTTCCATAGCTACTTCCCGAAATATGGCTGTTGTGTACGAGTGAAACTTTTAGTTGCTTCAGGGTTTCAGCCATACATCAAAACGTTCTCCACATTCCGCTTTTCCGTTAGTCCGACTCCCAGTTGGAGCTCTCGATCTTGCAATTAGAGCTATTGAGGGTTTTTTTTGAATATATTATGCCGCCGCTGAAAGTCTTTTGCTATGTAAGCAAATAGAGCTTGTGTTTCAACATCATGCGGCAATAGCTGCAGAGTTTCTTTTAGTTTCTGCATTCGACCACGAAGCTGCAACCTATAGATCTTTATCAGATAATCGTTTCCATATCGCATATCTATTGCATTGCTCAAGACTGCGAAGATTGGGCGTAGCTCAACTGAAAGTGTTTGAATTATCTAGTCCCGAAGCACCAGAATTAGGGCGGCTGCAAGTTCACGCTCCTTGCAGTTGCTGCTTGTTGTGGCAGCTTCGAACTGTGTTTCGTACATGCTTCAATTTATTTGTCCATCGAAAATTGGGGCTTTTACATTTCTCGATGTGGTGTTATTTTGTTTTGTTCCAAGTCTATCTTCATTTTATCGACTTCTGTTACTGCTTCTACTTTTCGGTCTATGTTGTTTATTCTTTAATCGAAACATCGGACTTGGTTGCTAAATTTTCGGTTCAAATTTCCAAGATCTTTCAAATTTTTAATTGTTGTTCCAGCTTCTAAAACTTACTGTTCAGGCTTATCTCTAAATCTATTGATTGTCGTACCAATGACATCTTGATGTCTGTCGACTGTTGTGCTCTATTTTCTGTATAAGTGCATTTCTTGATTTTCGTTGTCTTCAATTCCTGCAGGACTCTCCATGTCTCTCAGTTAACTCACTCTCTCGCTTTTATCTCACTGTCTCTCACTTTCATCTTACTCATTTTCACTTTTGCCATATCAACTTTCACATTAATCTCACTTTTCATTTTTGTAAAAGTCTCACCTCTGACACCACTCTAGGGCTTTTTGAGCTCATATCATCTAACTTAATTTTTACAAAAATTAACACTCGATTTTAAGATCGAAATATCTAAATTTATTTCACACTATTCAAACGCAAATACTCAAATACACCATCGCGATCAATACTTCGGATTTTCGCTGCACTTAGTGCTTACTATCGCAATTCAAGCATCATTTGAGCAGAGGCTGCGCAAATTCAGCTGCATAAATTTCGCTGTTCGAATGAATTGTTGCCTCTGACTTCTAGTATTAGTCAAGTTTGTGTTGTTAGCAATATTTATTTTATGATTAATTGCATATCGATAGTTATGCAAACATGTATAATGCATATATTTTAGGAATGCTTTCGGAAGGACTTGCATTTATGCAATCAAATTTGTTTACATTTAGAAAGTTGTTTACATTAATTTAGCTATGTGCGTGTACTTGTTTGCTTTTCTGTTCTGTGCTTTTCTAAGAGCTTCCTACCTATAGTTTCTGTTGTACTTTGTAAAATTGAAATGAAAATTCTTGAATAAATGATACTTTATGTAAATTTTCCAATCAGTGCCTCAAACAATTTTCGGAATATTATCAATATTTCACCAATTTTTTAAGCAGTTTAAAAATGGGACCCCTTTCATACCGATGAAAATGGATTTCCGAAAATAGTTCAAGTCAATACTTCAAATCATTGAAAAGAATATAATGTATTTCGTTTAACTCATGAATCTCTTGAAAACCTATAGTGTTTGAATAGATTGAGCTATAGTTTACTTTCGACAAGCGTTTTTCTCCAGAATTTAAGCTGTTTAAAGTGAAGTTTGCATTTTATGCTGCTCAATATAATCTTAGACCTAATGCATTTAACTTAAGCAAATGCTCAGGATATGTTAGTTCAGAGAAAGAACTATTGAATTTTTTGAGCCGAATTTGAAACTATTTGACTAAAGCTTAAGCTTAGAAAATATAATATCCATAACCTCAACATCAATTTCATTAGCTTTTGTGAAATTCTAGCGATTCGTTGAAAGACATCATCATATCCCCTTAATCCATTCCATGTGGCCTTAAACTCTTAAATTTTGCATTAGTTTCAAAGTATCGACAAGTACTCAAAGAGCTTGAATCTATTTAATACCTTAATTTCGTGGATACCATTGATTTTCGCAAAACAATGTCGACTGCCAAAAGACCTTCTAGCAACAACTGCATATCCAACAATATTCCCGCCGGAACGACTCTTTTCCACAAGAAAAATCCGATTTCAATGCAAGAAATTTTCCAGGACATCGAAGAACCATAGATTGAAATAAACTACAAAAAGGATTTCGAATCTGGATCAGGAAGCCATACCATACGCCGTTTGCTTGCAACTTCTCTACCTCCGCAACGCTCGTCCGAAACGAAATGCAAACCTACAGCACAATGGCGAGACTCTTCGAAAGGAACTTTTGAACTTACCGTCGACTTATCGCTGCCACAAACATTGAAACTCGATCCAAATCACCACTAACACAACCATTGCCAGCTGCCCGAGTATTGGCCTTCTAGCAGGATTTGTGTAAAAGTTTCGATTAAGCACTCATCCCCGAAAAATTCCATTGAATTAAATTCGACTCATCTTTTGCTTCTTTTGTTTAGTAAAACTTTTCCTCTCGTTGCCGTTGCGAGAGAGTCGTCCGTGAACTGCTGTCACTGTATTCATCGTCGTTGAAAATGTTCAATATCCAGCTAAAAATCAAGGAAGGTAGCAGCAATTCGTTACCACGTTCGTCCGGCGGTGGTGGTGCGAATTCCCGTTATCGTCGCAATTCGGGAGGAAGCTACACAACAAACAGCTTAAGAAGTTCCTTATCTAGTCGTAGTCCATATAATTCATTGCGTCGAAAAGATAAGAAAGTTCGTATTGTAACGACTCGTGAACGGGATCGATACAATGATGATGGTATCGAAAATGGTAAGATATATTTTTTTTTCGGAAAGTAGCGAAACAGGAGAGAGACGTGATGGATTGTTGGAAAAGGGTATGGTTTCAGGCTGTATTGGTTCTGAATATTCCCGAATTTATTGAATCAAAACATATTTTATTTGAGAAGGAAGAAAAGATTCTTGTTCACCGAATTCGCATTTACTGTTTGTTTTGAGTTCCTAAGATATGTAAATATAGAATGTTATTTTTTTCTGTGCTTTCAAATCAAATATGCTCTGCACGGCATTTACATGTTTGTTTACAATCTTTCCTTTCTCCTAATAATGAAAGAAAATGTGAATGTCATCGTTAACAGAAAATTTGCATCACAATCCTTACTGACAACTCTATTCCTTACCAAAATATTAAAGTTTTAACAGCACTTGTTGTTTTGGTTTTCGGCAATATTTGGATGCCTCACTTGCCAAATCGATTAACTCCATTTTCTGAATTTCATTAAATTTTTACTATCAAAGCACTTAAGAAGCTCCTAACTGTATATATTCAAAACAAATTTCTCTAATAATAAGTATTTAGTGGTGTTAATACCTATTATTAGAGAAATTTGTTTTGAATATATACAGTTAGGAGCTTCTTAAGTGCTTTGATAGTAAAAGTTAATGAAATCAGAAAATGGAGTTAATCGATTTGGCAAGTGAGGCATCCATTTCTCGATCTGTGCTGTTACATTTCAAAACATTTTCCTGAAAAAAAGAACATTTTAAGATTTCTGTTTGAATTTAATGATTCCTTGTATTGTGTTTAATGAAAGTATTTTATTTTATTAGAACTCATGATGTATTTCAGCTACAGGCTTAGCAGTTAAATCGAAAAAAAACGTTCTTCATAAGTAATCAATGAAAAATCTCGAAAGATCACGAAAATCCCTGTAACGCATTTCAGGAATTTAAAGTGAATATTTCAGCACGCATCGAAAAAAATCTTGCTCTACAAACAGATTATATCACAAACAAACACCATTTCTTAACTCTTGCCCTTATCATTTTCGTTATTTATAAACTTTTTCAGGAAAACTTTTCCAACTTAATAATCATATCATATTCTATGTTATTTCCGTGTTGTTTCAGATGATGTCGATAGTGTCACAGAACTTCGTGAAGAACAGCATGAAATTCATATCGAACGAACTTCGGCAGGACTTGGATTGAGTATAGCAGGTGGTAGAGGTTCGACACCATACCGGGGTAACGATGAGGGTATATTTATTTCGCGCGTGACGGAAGGTGGTCCGGCTGATTTGGCTGGATTGCGTGTAGGCGATAAAGTAGTGAAAGTGAATGGCGTATCGGTTATCGATGTCGATCATTATCAGGCTGTTGAAGTTCTGAAAGCATGCGGTGCTGTACTCGTACTGGTTGTTGCACGTGAAGTGACAAAATTAGTTGGACATCCAGTATTCAGTGAAGATGGCTCTGTGTCTCAGGTAAGATTGATAGTTTCAGTTTAAGATTGGTAGAAGGAAAGAAGACGAAAAAATGTTGAGAAAGTGTTTTTATTAATTGCTTAACTTCAATATCATGAGAAAAACTTTTCGCACTAATGACTATCCACTATGAATACTCATTGCAATTGATAGTATAGATAAAAATAGACCTTATAAATTACTCAAAACCACCTCAGCAAAATTTTGAAACGATATATGCAGAGGAATCTCTTTTGGGTGGGCAAAGTTGGGCCTTAGAAATTCTGCCCGCTCAAAGAAAATGCCCAGCTAAATGAAACACTGTTGAATATCACTCAAAAACGCAAGTTTGATAATTATGTAAAAAAATTCAAATATTTATGTTAGAGCAAAGAAATCAAAAAAGGTAAACTCTAAAGTAAATTGTAAATCTAATTGATGGCATCAGAGTCGGTAATGATGTCTTGTTCGTCATCTAAACCTACATCAATAATGCGGCCATCATTTCCTACGAGGTAAGACTTTTTGAACGAACCAATCCCACAATTTTCAACTACAAGTTCGTTGTCGATTTGAAGAAATTTTTCAATGCGAGTCGTCCCTATCAATATTTCTCCCTCAATATGTCTGCCATAAATGCCAACCGAATGCCATCTCCGGCTGTAAAAAGTTCAGTTAAACTTATGGATTATTTAGTATGCATAAGCTCAGCCTTTCGGAAGCAATTCTCAATGGTTCCCTTGAAACTTTGTCACAGGGAGAGTTTATGCAATAAACGACAACTAAGAGATTCATGCCAGATGAAAACTCGTATGCAAATCGTACTGAATTCAGGCAATTTAATAAATTTTTCACTATAATCGTTCTGTAGTGCTATTTGATTTTATTTATTTCCTGGTTCAGCGGCTGTGCAACGATTTTTCTCAACGGCTGAACCGACGTGTGATTGGGCTCTCTTTTTTTCATCTCCTTGTCAAAATCACGCAACCATTCGTTCATAATGTCACGTGTCATCCACGATTTGCTAATAGGGTGGTAATTTACAGATATTGATAGGTTTGTATGCCGTAGGTCTAGCCGCTTTCTAAATCACGAAAGTTTTTTTTTCTTTCTCACCATTCTGGCCAATTCAAAATAGTACAATTACTTTTCTTTTGGATAACTTATCTCTAGTTCGTTTTTCGTATTACAGGGTCATCGTTTTATTCAGCAGCATTGAAAATGTCTCGCAGCGAATGTTTTTCGATATGCGCTCGCAATTCGCTTTGAAACTCTTGTACTCCTCGCAAATGAACGCTATCTGCCTGTCCACTTATCACTTTAAAATTAATGCTGTGCTCTATCAGAATTTTGGAATGAATTTCTAAAGTTCTTCTAGCCCAAACCTTTCCCTATTTTTATTTCTTTTAGGCAAAGCCCATTATCATAGTGATGACAGTTGGTATTCTCTGCTTCATTGTCAACCTCTGGCCTCGGCAAGTCCAGCTGGAGACCATGGTCGGACAATCACCGTTTTACCCTCTTCTTGACTTACAGCAGTCTACCGTAAACGACGTCACAGGGGTCAGATCCGAAGATTGGACCTACACCTGAGTTCATTTAACTACTCCGAACCCGCTCGCCAGTATCTTACTGCAGTCATAAGAGATAATTTCGCACCACGATCAGTAAGGGTGCTAGAAAGGTCAAAGGCAATTTGCTTATCCACTATCATCAACAGAACGACCGGGCTGGTATTGTGCCATGCCTTCCTGCTCTTGCGACTGTCCTAACAACCTTAGAGTTGGTATCAATAATTGAGTGTCTTGTTCGCAGGACGTGCTGCTTGTCACTAAGGTCACCAGCTGATTGCATCCAGAGCTGAAGCCACCCCTGAAGTAGCTTCCACAGAGTTCCCAATAGAAAAAGTCATGGAATCACCGGCGAGGTGCCTACGATTCGTTTTCTCTTTTCAATGAGTTCTAGCTGAGCCATTTTCCACCGCGCCACTTTCCACTAAACAGGAATTATATAGATTCTTTATAGTTGCGGTTTTCTCCCTACAGCAACTTAATGTGCCTCGGCCGGCACTTCAGCAGTTCCTGGTGATTTCTGGTTCCTCAATCTGGACACCACCCTGTTCACCTCCTCTTCTGCAAATAGAAGAAATTCCGCTTGGTTGACGGTGGCACCATCATCTGCTCTTAGCCATTTCGTACCCTCACCCGTCGGGCTCGAGTTGCCCTCCCCGCAAAGAGCCCGACATTTGAAGTATTTGCTTCTTTTTATGGCTACTTTTATTTTTTATGGCAACTCGTTCTTTGCCGACGTGTGAATTGCAGAAAGCTGGGTAGCGTCCGGTCTACTTCTGGTCCACTTTGTCATGCGCCTAAACGTCAAAGCGATGCGTCGCAGATCTGCAAGCTCATTATTCCATTCGTCGTGGCATTGAGGTATTACATGCACAGCGATTCCAATCGATCGTGCTGCCAACAGCAGCTTCGACAGATTCTCCCTCCGAGCTCACATTCAGTAATGTCACCATTTAATTTCTGTTTAGCTAGGCTGCATTCTAGCGAAGCGTCTTCAGGGTGGGTGGTCTCACCTTTGCCTGCTCCCAGCGATGTTTATGTAGCTGTGATTGCTACCTAAGCAGTCCTCTATCACCCTCCAATCGCTCACGAAGGCCACTAGTCTTTCAGGTGCCAAAGTAAACCCTGCAAGGATGCTCCCGAACGAGCTACAGCCCTTTAAAGATTTTATGACTTTGAATGTATCCTGATGAAAATGATTCCTCTTAACTTTTGAACAACCCTGTCGATTCTAATTGTTCTTATTTCATTTTAATGAAAATACACCTTTTTACATTAGAATTCCAAAGAATTAACATATTTATTATTCATTTATTAAACCAAGTATATACCCCTTCTCAAAGAAAGATAGATTTATTACGTGGACCACATTACTGCGAGGAAGTGAAAACTAACCTAAACGAAGAATTCAATAGACGATGGATAAGTCGCGGTGGTGTAAATCTGTGGCCCATCTATGGATTGTTAGTTATGGAGCTACCTAAAAGGTGTGGTCCAACGTTCTGTTGTGAACTCCAGAGAATACCTCTGGAGCAGAATTCATACGACTGTGACTATATAAGTCACAATAAGATAACAGAATAGTGGAACAAGATGAAACTTTATTTCTCCATTAGATCACCTTAAGGAATCATATGGTAAACTCCATGGCAACTGGATCTGAATCGCCCTGTATATTAAGTCCCGACGTCGAGTTCTATCGTAGTAAAATATTAAGAAGTCGTATCTTTGATAATGTTTGAATATTTTGCAAAAAGAATCAAAACAACAACAGCCTTATGCCGGGTTTCCACCAAAGAGACAAAACAAAAAACACGGACAAAACATGTTTTTCTGAACAAAAACACGAATGTTTTGTAAAAACTGAACAGTTTCGCGAGCATTTTTGTCTCTGAAAACTGTTTTAGTAAACAAAACACCTTTTTTGTCCGTGTTTCTTGTTTTGTCTCTTTGGTGGAAACCCGGCATTATATATGAATCTATGGAAAAAAAACAGTTTTTTGATTAAAATTATGAAACAGAAGATTTTAATTTCATGAAGAACTAAATACGGATAATCAACTTCATAAAACTATAGACCAAACACAATAATTTTGCGTCGCACGTTCGATGCATTTTATATTTATTTCATACTATATATTTATGTGATAATACAATGAAAAACAGCAAATTTGATTCCTCTACTAAATTACAATATTCCAATTGTTTCATTGCAGATAGCCATCACGGAACCAAAACATAATATTTCAGCCAAAATAATTCCGCCACCAGTCCAGATACCACAACAGCAACAAACTCATCCGTCCCCAATACCACAAAATGTATATAACACATTGCAACAACCTGCTGTCGCATCACCCGCCATCAGTACCGTCACCACCTTACCACAGCATCCGCACGAGCATCAGGCAATACCAAATGCAAATCTACAACAGCAAATAAATGCCCCGAATGGGATTGTTGAAAACGGCCGGGTACGTTTCGTTTATCTGTTTCTCTAGCCGTCTGCCTTTGATTATTGTTATGTTATTTTGCTGCCAGGCTGTTATTAGTAGATTTTTTTATTTTACTCATATGATGCATAGTATTGTCCTTTCAATATGCATGTATGTAATTTATTTCGCAATAATAACAGCAATGGCACATTGAAGTAGTAGCATCAAAAATGGATTCCTACTTCGGTTTCGAAATTAATATTGTCTCTTTTTTGAATCTTTACAGGAGGTAGTGCATAAAGTTACGCTACACACAACTTTGATACGAGATCAAATCGGTCAAGGACTTGGTTTCAGTATTGCAGGTGGTAAAGGTTCACCACCCTATAAAGACGACTGTGATGGTATATTTATTTCCCGTATTACGGAAGGCAGTTTGGCGCATAGGGATGGGAAAATAATGATCGGCGATCGTGTGTTAGCGGTAAGTGTTTCGAAAATGTTAGTTAAAAAACGAGTAAGTGGAAAATTTGCGAATAAGTGCTTGAATTGTTTTAAATAATCATGAAGTCAATTATTGAATTTGTGCTTGAATACTACACTAATATGAATGCGTCTTGTTCTATCCAAGAATTATTGTTCAAACCAACCGTTTAATCTATATGACTTATTTTGTAGCATTAAATTTATAATCGAACTATTTCTTTGCTTTTATTTAGATAAATGGTAACGATATGACATCAGCTAATCACGAAACAGCCGTACAATTACTAACGGACCATCAACGATTCGTTCGGTTAGTCCTGCAGCGTGAAATTCGAGGTCCTCTTGAACCTCCACAAAGTCCTCGTAGCCCGTCTTTATTGAAAGGGCTCAGTCCTACTGGCTATATGGCCAATCGTCCAGGTAATATTTACAAGCTCACCGCCGTTTTTATTTATCTAATTTCAATTAATATTTCTGTTCCAGGTTACAAAAGATCGATCGGTGATCTTGTTTCCGAATCAAATAAATATATTACACAACCAATCGAATACGAAACAAACAAAAATACTGTTGCTGATTCAATGTCAGCAATGACATTGGCAAAAACCAACGGTTTCAATCAAAATTCCGCGCCCGCACAAATCATTCCAAATTATTCAAATGCATCGGAGGGTGGTGGTATATCACAACCCGTTCCTGCGCCACGTCGTCTAACTTCAAGCAATTCCATATCGAGTGATTCGATGCCAGCATCAAATCAAAATGGTGCTGGTAGTAAAACTCACGATGATGAAAAAGAGGTATGGTATGAGTTTTCTTAAAAGTGTGGTAAAGTATGAATTAAGAATGTAACTAGGATATAAGGCTATTTGCTTCTAGTGGATTTGAGAGTGTGATAAGTTCATACAGAAAGAGTCAATTTTTTAGGGTAGGATGTTTAAAATGATTTTTTTCATGAAACCACAATTCCTTGCTGTAGTTCCCGAACAACGCAAAAGGTAAGTATTTTCAAATGAACAGGACTTGAAATATGCGAATAAAGTGAAGCATGCTTGCATGATAAAATCAGAAAATCCTTAACTATTACAAAATATTTTCTTCATGGCCCTATCTCATAAACCTAGTATTAATCGTTATAGAGTGCCGATTACTAACTAGAAATATTTTTTTTTAAAAAGATTTAATTGGAACATAAAATATTATATTAGAATCGACATTATAATAACAACATTTTGAGATACTTGCCTGTAACGCTTTCTGGAGTCTGTGCATTTTATTCTGGAGTTCCTACAGCAACCACCTTTCCATTCTTCACTCTCCGGAGCAATATCTATTATTATGTAATCAGCAGTTTGTATAACATGTAAATTAAGTTCAATAACTATAAGGCTAGCCGCAAAATAAGACGAAGTCCGTGACGTGACGCAGTGTCACGATGTGAGCAACCAAATTTAATGTAGCCGCGCAAATTGGAGCGCAAGCTTACTTGGTGCAGCTTTCATCCATGGTGAGCCTGTGAAACGCAGTCTCTATTTCGCAGTTTTTACACCATTCACACCTGCACAAACTTTTTTAAACTGATCACACCTTAGCCTAAAATAATTCGTCAGTTTCCGGGTTTTAAAAAATCATAAAACTTATGGGTTTAAAAAAATTCTCTGTGAGCTATTCACTTATACACTTCTTCCTGCTTTTTGTTTTGTCAAAGCGATGAAGCATACTAGAGTTGAGGTATCTTTGTAACATGAACTTTCCGTACACATTTATCTCTCCACAAGAATTCTTGGTATACATTTCTCTCGGACCATAAAATGTTGATACCATGTCCCAAGTAAAATAAACGTATCATATTTTTACATTTTTGAATGTACCATACAATCACATTATAGAGTGATATTAGATGTAGTAAAAACAAATCCATTATTTTGTCATGAAATTGAAGACTTTATTTAGTATACTTCAAATGAAGGTTAAATATGCTCCGTTTTGTACGATAACTTGTTGCCATTTTGGAAATCATTGTATTCTACCTCTCATAGAAGCCTTCGTCCCTATTGGCAAAAAATTGGAACAGTTGGTTTTCGCAAGCCTCTCTTGAAGTTAATTTTTCACCAGTAAAATCCTTTGCCATGGACAGGAACAGGTGGTAGTCACTTGGTGCCAGGTCCGGACTATAAGGTGGATGCATAAGAACCTCCCAACTAAGCCCCCGGAGCTTTTGGCGAGTTATTGTCGATGTGTGTGGCTTGGCGTTGTCCTGATTGAACACAAGTCTTCTTTTATTGCTGATCGCTTCTGGGTGATTGCTTCTTTTAGATTATCCAATTGCTAAAAGTAAGGTGGGAATTAAGATTTTCGCCTTAGGGGAGCAGCTCATAGTAGACGATTTCTTGCCATTCCCACCAAACACAGCAAAATCTTCCTAGCCGTCCATTCTGGCTTGGTCACCGTTTGTGTCGGCTCACCACGATTCGACCACGACTGTTGTCGCTTGACGTTATCGTAAGTGATCCACCATTACCAGTCACCATCCGCTTCAGAAATGGGTAGATTTTGTTGCGTTTCAGCAGCGATGCGCAGATGGAAATTCGGTCCATGAGGTTTTTTTGGCGTCAACTCGTGTGGCACCCATGCATCGAGCTTCGTTTTTCATCCAGCCTTATTCAAATGGCTACAAACCGTTTTTTGTGCAATGTTTAGCTTCTGGTAAATTGAAACAGCGCTTAGATGACGGTCGGACTCGATGATTTCCATGATTTTATCGACATTTTCGACGATTGGCCTTCCAGAGCGTAGTGCATCTTTAACATGGAAATTAGCAGAACGGAATCGACGAAACCGAAATTGCGCGTAGTTAGCTATTACAGTATCAGAAACATAAACATTATTCACATTTTCAGCCGCCTAGCTTGCGTTTTCGTGTTTATAGAAGAAAAACTGTAAAATATGGCGTATTTGCTCTTTGCTGGTGTCCATCTTTGACGCGCGCTCAAACAAAACTGATTCAACCAATCAAAAACTCTAGCGCACCTGAACCGCTAGAAACACTAATGTTCGAAGAACAGTAGAAGAATCGTGCAGGTTTTGAGTGCATATTCCACCACATGAGCTGCTTATTACGGCCAAACTGTTTCAAATGCCACGTTTTACTTTGGTCTCAAGAATGCATTATAACTCATATGGTGGAAGGTTTCAGATATTACCACTGGCATGAATTTCAACGTTTATGAGAGCAAAACACGGGATAATTATATTCGTTATCAGTTGCTTATTTCACATAATTTTGAAAGCAGCATCTCATATAACATCAATGAAGAAAATGCTCAGTGCCTGCAGCACTGTAACTGAAGTTGGTGTTTGGGGCTGCGATCCGAAAAATTTGCAGAACTTTGCGAATTGTAACATCGGTTATTTATTTTCATTGTAAATGTTTCCGGTATGTATACTAACTGTAAGCATTTATTGATCCAAAAGTAGCACAACCGACTCGTGCTGGCAGTCTTTCGCCAGTATCAAAGCCAAGAATATATCAAATCTGCTTCACGTTGTTATATTAC